>CM064864.1:71334018-72833073 GCA_032719365.1 Prinsepia uniflora
AGTTTCCCTAGAGGATCTGGAGTGTTACAGTGAGTTCCGTGAAGGATGACGGAAGGTATAGGAAAGGAATGACTATAACTGATCGATATGAGGCTATTGAAGGAGAGAACCCACAAGCTAGAGTTTGCCTTTAGGACTTTGTAGATTTATTCCGATAGTGGCCGAAGTAGCAGCTGAGGGACATAGGTGTTCGATTGTCTGGGTTAGTATCCGAGTTGGTTTTGGAAAGGTGAGGCTGGTAGTACGTGAGGATGTGCTCTGTGAATTCTATTGGGTACTCCGTATGAGGTATTTTAACATATCTTCGTTTTCTTTCATAGAGTTTCCCTTGCGTACACCATACAGTTGTTACAGAGAGAGGGTTGGACCGTGGTAACAGTAGCTAGGATGGTGTGAAATACCCAAGATGGAGATGATAGACAGGAAAACCCAGGAGAAGTTGTTGTTGACCTAGTGATGATTACTGGGTAGGAAATCCTAAGTGTTGGGAACTAGTTGTGGAATTTCGGGGACGAAATTCTTCTTTAGGTGGGTAGATTGTAACTACCCGTCCCAGAAATTACAGTTTAGATAGTAATTAAGATGAGCTTCGTGCGTGTAATCGGTGACTAGTGGGTAAATGACGATTTTGCCCTAGTTTGGGCAAAAAGTTGACTTTTAGTTTGGTATGGTCAAATGGACTTTGACCGGTGACCAGGACGTAGTTTAGGACGTCACGAATCCATAGGCAGGTGGCACGCCCGATTCCGACATCCGAGGAGGAAGTTATGATGTGCGGAAGGTTGGGGGCATAACCGTAATGCGGGTAAAATAGAGGGAAAAGTTGACTTTTTGTACGAACGGGTTTTGGTATGTTGACCTAGGACCATTAGATAGATCTCATCGTCCTGAGTTCGATGACAGGTGGCACGTGTTCATCGGACTTACGAGGTGTGAGTTACGGGTCTAAAACGGTAAGGGTAAAATCGTAATTTTGACTTAAAATGAGGGGTATTTTGGTCTTTTGGTGTCTGGGGATTTGTGCACAGAGAGGGACAGATGGATGGCTGGGATTGGGCCATTTGTGAGAGAATGGAGAGGATTGGTGACATGTGGCAAGTGTATAGTGGGTTCTACACAATTGTGCACGGGTCCAATAATTTGGACGTTTGTGTTCTTCAAACCAGAGTGAAACGGAGAGTGAGATCGGGGAAAATTGATGGTGGCTGAGAGTGTTGGTGAGGTTGTGAGTGTGTGAGAGTGATCAGAGGGTGGAAGAGTGAACTGGTGAGGCGGTTGGGGAGTGAAATCGTGCAAGAACATGGTGGTCGGGGCAGTCGGTTTTCAGAGAAAAACAGGGAGGAAGCAGGGAGGTTGTGAATCGTGGCGGTGGTGGCCGTGTACGGTGCACTTGGCTTGTGGTGTGTCGTGAGGGGTGAAAGGAGTTGAACCAGCCCCAGCGGAGCTTGCGACGGCGACAGAAGGACAGGTAATCCCTCATCCCTATATCTTTTGCTCTGTTTTGCAGCCAAGTTTCAAAGTGCAAGTTGTGAGTTTAGGGGTTGAATCGAAGAGTTTAGGAAGGTCTAGGGGACTTAGTTGAGACCAAGGAGTCTTCTGTTGTGCTGCCGTGACGGGGAGTGTACGGTAGAGGTTAGCACGACGGCGAGTACTCTGTGTGCTCTGTTTTTGGCCGTGAGTTTCAGATGGGAATTCGTCGACTTAGGGCTGAGTCGAGGGATTTGGTGAGTTGAGTGAGACTCAGTGAGGTCCTAGGAAGCATCTGGTGTTGCCACCGTGACGGGGAGGACCTAGGTGGCCGGGAGGAAGAACAGGGGTCTGTAACGGGTTTTCTTTCGAGCTTCAGTCGACGGTTGTGGGTCGAGTCGAGGTCTGTGGAGTGGGGGAAAAGATAGCCTAGGTCTGAACGATGCTGTGGGTGAAGAGAGGAGTTGATTCGGTGGCCGGACGGCGGAGAACCGCTCTCGCCGGTTCAGGTTGCAGAACTGGTGCGAACCGGGTCGACGTGAGGTTGAAGGTGCACTGTAGCAGGCGCGTGAGGGCTCACGCGCACGCACTTTGGGCGGCGCGTGGGGGCGCGTGCGGCGGTTCTGGGGAAAATGGTCAACATGGCTTTTGGTCTAGGAGTTGTGTTGAGTCATTGGAATTGGTTTCGGGTTAATCGGACGTCGAATCGAAGTAGGTTCGCGAGGGTGAAGGTTTAGGGTTCCGATTCGTTACGTTTAGGACCCGGGGATTTTTGAGGGAATTAGGGTGGATCCTCGTGGATGTGTTAGTAACATACTTTGGCGGTTGTTGATAGGACTGGGATTTTCCGAGGAAGCTGAGGAACGTGCAGGACGTTTGGGACGCGATTGAGGGCTCGGTACTGTGAGTGGACCCTTTCCTAAACTCGAACATGCATAACTGCTTTTCTAAATTGTTTTATATATGTGATTACATGAATGTTGGATTTATGATGCGGTTTTATATACTTGCACCGGTTTTCGAGGAAGTAAAGTAATTGGCACGTTTTACGAGAAATGTTGATTTCGGGAAAATTATGCTATGAATTTGGGGTTTTCAAATGATAACTGATTTCTAATGATGATAACGGAATTTTGAAACGTAATTTTGATAATTGAGGTTTTCGGTTTTGAAATCAGATCTCGAGAATCGAGAGTTGGTTTCAGATTGAAAAGTGGATTCTCCGGATTTGGGTTCGGAATGATGGTTCGAGATGCCAGAAGGGCATCAGACCAGTGATTTCGGATTCGGGTTTGGATATGGAAATGGACAATGGTTTTTAATGGTTTTTGATTGGATTTGCTGTATCTGGTTATTGGGTTTAAAGACCCGGATATTGATTGACGGGGGACGGGCCCGGATTGAGTTTAAAGACTCGGGAGTTTAAAGACTCGGATATATTGATATTTCCCCCGTAGGCCTGTTGAGTTTAAAGACTCGGGAGTTTAAAGAATCGGATATTATTGAGGCCTGGATTGAGTTTAAAGACTCGGGAGTTTAAAAGACTTGGATAGGTCCAACAGGTTTGATCGGAAAATGATGTTTTACGCTATGGTTTTATGAGGCTTGTGATATGATTTCTATAACTGTTTTATAGTGTTTCTGTTTCTTATGATGTGGTTTATGGTGTTTTGGTTTATAACTGTTTTATGAACTGGGTTATGCATGTGGTTTCAAAACGGAGGGCTAAACCCGGTTTTCTTATAAATGGTTTTGGAAACTTTTCTTTTATTTATGGTCCACTCACACCTTCTGTTTTTTTTAACTGCCCTCCAGGTTGTGGCGCTAGCGCGGGGTTCTGGCGTCGAGGCAGCATCTGAGGCATAGAAGTCACGTGAGGGATCCCGGAGTGTTTCAAATTTTTTCCGCGTGCGTGTATTTAGTTTATCAGTTTTTCTTTTCTGTGTATTTTGTACTATGCTCTATAAAACTTGACTTCGGGATATTGATATAATTTCTCCTGCGTCTGACTATGTTGTGTCGGGGTGTCAGACGGGAGCAGGATTTACCTCGGTTTTCGGGGTGAAACCGGGGGTGGGTCCTGACAAATATTGATTAGGCATCTGGGATGCCGAGGATTGGTTAACTACATTTTATTGGATTGGTTATTTTGTGTTACTGATTTTGGGCACGACCCACATGATATGGTTTTAGGATGAGTTCCCACATAGTTTATGCTTTGGGCTGAGTTGTCACGGCCCATTCCAATCCCCCCGGGATTAACACGGGATGTGTCATCATCCCATCTGACACAAAGTGTCAGACCAGGGAAAATTTAAACCTTTAGCCCGACCGGCTTCCATAGCGCGCTAGGATCCAGTGGAAGAATGTGATGTCTTGGTCTCAGCTACAGTCTGCATCCGAAATCAACCTGAAGGGCATTGAAAAATAGAAGATACTGTGAGTGGACTAAAATAAAAGAGTTCTTAAAAATATATTTCATAAAAGACCTTTATGCCCTTCACTAAAAAGCATGCATGCATAGGAAAACCATTATACAAATCCATAACATAATAAACATATGTGGGATCTCAGCCCAAATCTCATTTATTATTCATAAAACACAATTTCTCAAATCCAAGAAATCATGTTTATTATATATCATATAACCAATCCTGTCACGGAATTTAAAGTTACGCGCGTGCTACCCGGGGTCTCAAATCCTAAGTCTCCCCAGGGTTCCACCCAGGTCAATGTCCGCAGATCAATGACCCTCACACGGGGTTATAATCCATAATAGCCTTCCTGAGAGTAAGGTACCCAATGGGGGCGACTTCACTCAGTAGTGCTCCGTGACTACTTCGGGGTCCACACAGGCCAGCGACCCTCCCCAAAGGAGACAATCCATAATATATAAGGATGGTATATGTAAAACCATTTGAAATCATTCTCAAGCCTTTCAAGGGTTAATGCCTGGTCCCATAAATTGTCATAAACCGGAAATCCATTTATGGGTCCCTGACCCGAAATCACAACGTAAACCATAACTGGGCTCCAAGCCCGAATTCATAAACTAACTAGGCCTCCAGCCCGATTCGTAAAACCAACTGGGCCTCGTACCCGATTTCGTAACTAAATGGGCCTCGTGCCTGATATTGTAAACCAAATGGCCCTCGTGCCCGATTACGTAACCAAACTAGGCCCCGAGCCCGATTCAAAAATCAACTGGGCCTCGAGCCCGATTCGTAAACCAATTGGGCCTCCGGCCCGATGCCTTGTTAAATCAAATGGACTTCAAAGTCCGAAAGTTCGTAATCAAACGGGTCTCGTGCCCGATTCCATATTTTCAAATCCGAATCAATTCACGAACCAATTGGGCCCCTAGCCCGATAATGCAACTAAATGGACTCTCGAGTCTGAGGGTTTCAAAACAAATGGGTCTCATGCCGAGTTTACCTTTTCAAATCCAAAACCATTTCATTAAACCATTTCTGAAACCATAAGCACGTTTAATCAATGCAAAATTGTAAATCTCGATTTACGTGCAAACACGTAAATCGCCTCGAAATGCGTGAAATCATGTAAATCACTAATATCCAATTCATCATCATATAATCACATATGTAAAGCATATAAAACATTTGTGCATGCATCATAGTTAGAAATCAAGGTTCACTCACAGACCGTCCTAAGCTGCCGCATCAATTTGTGTGTCGTAAGCCTCCTTAGGCTAATCATCGTCACCGGGACTCCCAAACCTGTCCAAATCACTTTAGAGGGTTACTAACTACTTCATTAACCTCTCATTGAAGTCCCGTAATTTTACCGGAATTTTAACTATTTTAAAACTCGATCCTAAACCTTCGAACGTCCCGAACAATATCGAAACGGTATCCGATCGACACGAAACTATTTCCAAAATGTTCGTTAAATCGAATAGATTAAAAGTCATGTTGAAGTCATCCCCAAAGACCCCTCACGTGCCCCACGCGCCTGATACTATTCATCATCTTCAACCCCTGGCCGACCAATTCAGACTGGTTCGGTCCAACCAAACCGGCTGTCACGGTTCAGCCCTATAAATCTTTTTATTTTTAGTGTGTTTTCAAATCTTTCAATCCTAAACTCTTTGCCTCATATTTATCTATCTATTCATGCTTTCAAGAACCTAAAAACAATCCTAAATCGTACCTTGATGATCCATGGATGAACCGGGCCACCTGCAACCTCCTACCACCGTCATCTTCCGGCCGTCCTAGCCCTCGAAATCAATCTCATTCGACTCATAAGACCTCCAGAAGCCGTCCTAGCCCTCAAAATCAATCCCATTCGACTCATAGGACCTCCAGAAGCAAGTTCCAATCATTAGGCTTGATAAAAAACCATCAAAAACCAAACTTCGAATTTCAAAACAAAAGCATACCGTCTCGGGTTCTCCGGCCACCATCCACGGTGGTCCACGCCGTCAGTGCCACTCTCGACGTCTCATTTAACTCTTCATTTTTCATTCACACCCTAGGCACTAATGAGGAGGTTTGGAGGGTGTTCATGGAGGAGGGGTGTTCGGGTTCGAAGAAGGAAGAAATGAAAATGATCATCGCGGGAAAGAGAGGGATGAGAGATGTGAGTTTACTGATGATGATGGGGATCAGATGAGGGAGGATGGACGGTGAGGATGAGAGGGGGAGGTAGAGATGGATGGCTAGGATGAGAGGTGGGTGAAATTAATTATAAAATAATTAGGATAATATTATTTTAATTAGTTAGATCCACTTTTTAGGGAAGCCTACCAATAGGATAAGTGACCCATGGGTCCCACCTAAATATCTGCCCAATCAGATATTGCCACCTAATCCTTGCCTCGTAATGTGTGCATAATTAAATCAAACTTCCGTGAACCATAACTTTTTCATTCGATATCCGATTTCGACGTGCCACCTGTCTACGGATTCGTTACGACCCGATTTACATAACGGTCCTCGGCCCTCGTCAATGGGACCTTTCGGGTCAAAAGTCAACATTTTACCCACGATTAGGGGCAAAACGGTCATTTTGCACCGTCCGTCCGATTTCGCTCAACTAATCACCGATTAACCTCACTAATCCTTCATTAGTCACTAATCTAATCCCGAAATTCAGGACAGGTCGTTAAATGAGTTCCCAAACGATATTGAGATTATTTTGGGCTAAGGCTCTATTGATTGGAATGAAAAAATGGCTTTGAGTGAGAAGCTTTTTTCACCGAGTTTTGATTTGGAAAACCTATGATTTGATTTACGGCAATTGGTTATAATAACTGTTTTTCGAATGCATGCATGATTTTAATGAGGGGTATAAATGTCTTATGAAATGTGTTTTATAAACTATTTATTTTTCGTCCACTCACAGCTTTTAATGGTTTTTAATACCCTTCAAGTTAATCGCGGATGCGGGCTATGGTAGAAATCGAGACATTACATGTCTCCACGGATCCTGGCGTACTCTGGATAACCCCGAGCGGGTTGAGATGGGGATTATCCCTTGTCTGGCACGTGGTGTCAGACGGGAGCATGGCACATCCCACGTTAATCCCGGGGAGATTGGGATGGGTCGTGCCAGTTAGTCTGTGGATGGCTAATGATGAGTTGCAACTCTAAATTTGTGCTACTTTCTACGAGTTTTTGTATTAATTAATCTACTTACAATCATGGATTACTTTTTATATCTTATATTTCTAAACCATTATATTAGATAAGTTCAAATCCCTCCCCTTTTAAGTTATAGGCATTACAAATCTTTCTGTTATGTTAGATTATCCAACGCTCTTATTGATATTCTGATGCATTTGTGCTATGTATTGAGAACAAGAACAAAGAACCACATGCCACTTATTGATTACTATTTAACAATTTTTTGTGATACATCACTCAATGCCTCATTGATGAACATAAGAGATAATCCCAAAATAAGTTTCTTAGAGTTGGCAAGTGTTTGCTTTTGTTAGGTTTTGTTGCTATTTAAAGCAGATATAACCGAGTGCTCTCACACATGCTTAGTGAAATTTTTCCTGTAAATTCTTCTCGGGTATTATCTCATTTGTTGTTCTCCCTGTTAGGCTTTGGCAAAAAATGCATGTTTTAGAGCATGTTTTTTGGCTTGCACTAGTGCCATATTCTGATGGTGAGGGGTTCCATCCTTTTATAATGATCAGCTAGTACTGCCACATTAAGCAAGCCCGAGCATGGGCAAGCACAAAGCATGGCAGTCTTTGTACACCTGCTATGGCGATTGCAAGATTTTTATGCCTCATCTGCGACCCATATGCTTGAAGTAAAAGTGGAATGTAGTGCCCGCTAACTTTGCACTGAAATTTATTCCACCAAATGGATCCTATTTGTTGTGATGCAACTAGGCCTTGAATGATATGGTTTTGCAACCTTGCTGTTTTTGTTGTTTGTAATGGACTTTCTCTATTGGATTTTGATATTTTGATGATTTTATTGTTTTGTAATGGACATTCTATTTGGATTTTGATGCCTTAATGATTTTGTTGTTTGTAATGGACATTTATTTTGGATTTTGATGTCTTGATGATTTTGTTATTTGTAATGGACTCTCTATTAGATTTTGATACGTTGATGATTTTATTGTTTGTAATAGACATTCTATATTAGATTTTGATGCATGTTGTTGATTTGGTTGTTTATAATGAACATTTAGGTTGGATTTTGATGTCCCGATGATTTTGATTAGTTGTAATGAATATTGATTGGGCAATATAAATATTGATTACAGGATTAAAAAAAATCGGTTTTTAGAAAGAAAAAAAAAACCAAACGCTCCGATTGAACCGAAAATGATCGGTTTTCCTGGAAACTGAACCGAACATTCCAATTCCGATCTTGGTCGGTTTTATGCGGGAAAACTAAACCGAACCAAAACTGATTCAATAACCAGTTCGGTTTCGATTTCGGTAAAAAAACCGATCTGAAAAATTGATTAACGGGCCAATGCCTTGCCCTCAACCTCCACCTGAGAGTACTATTGCAGCGTTTGTAATAAAATGTCCACATGCAACTTGAATTACGTACGACCCCCAGCTCCCCCCACCCTGAATTTTCAACAAATGCGCCATCGAAATAAAACCATTATGCACATGATATCAGGAGCGCGCGTTTTTGTCATGGATTATGATTCTGGAAACTTTGGTCCACAAAATTGATGAAGTCCACAACTCACAAGTCCTAACAGTTTGGTATTTTCTTTGAAATCATATTACAGTAATATCGTGTTACATCTCTAGTAAAATTATAAATTGTGAATGGATAAAAATTTTGGTATAAATTAATCTTATTGTCGCTTACAATTACAAAGTTTTATAAGTCGATAATAGTATAATTCGAACTTACTGCTAAAACGCATGAGTTGGATCAGAATTATTACTATTTTTTAACTTTTAAATATAATTCTCGCTCACAATCCAAACTCATAGCCCAATCCACATGCAAAACCATATACATCCTTAATTGTTGATGAGCCATACATCAATTATGTCACTCATTCAAAATTGAATTTATGCCACGTTTATTTTATAAGGAATTACTTAAATTTGAATTTAGGATTTAGAGATTATAAGGCGAAAGTTGCTAACAAAATTAGAAAGTACTATATAATATAGATTTGAAAATAACTAAATTTGGTAGCAATGAAAGGGATCTAAAATTACTATATACACAAAGTTATTTGAAAGTTTATTTACTTAAATTTTATTCTTATTCAAATCTTCCTTTGGAAAAAAAAAATCGACTAATCTTCTTCGAATCTAGGAGGACTTCCCTTTGGAACTCATAGTAATGTGGGACTAAACTGGATAATTCAATTAGCCTTGATGTTGATTGTACTAAAATTTGTTCGTCTTCAAGTTTCATTTTCTCATCTATTATCATGGTGTCGATCATCATCATGAGTTTTAGCGTCCTAATGGGTCAGGTTGCCTGACGAAATTGTTCTCTTATAGAGCTTGATATGCCTTCACAGGATTTTGACTTGTAATGCATACTAGTGGATTTTGACTTCGTCATATTAGGAGTTCCGCAAAGGCGACAATCATGGTAGTGATAGGGCATCGACAATGCTGGAAGTGGGTCATTTGTACTTTTTGTTAAGTTATTTTATTTCTTTTATCTTTAGTTTGATCTATGCAAATAAATCTAGCGGCTCTTATTTCGAGTTGGTTGTGTTAGGTTTTCCCTTTTTGTGGAATTGCAAAGATTAGTTGTGTAGACATTAATTACTTTGATGATACTTAAGGGATTTAAGTTATAATATTTTGTGAGCTATTCCCTTTATATCGATTCGACAAAAATCGAGTCTGAATACTAGAGGTATTTACCCATGTTTATCGTCAATTCATTGTAGTCTAACTTGTATTTACTTTATATTTTTATTCTATTAATAAAATTTTGTATTTTCTAAAAAATCAAAATCTAAAGGAAAATTGATTTAAATAAATAACCATATTTGCTATTAGAGTATTTCCAATTATGTTCCTTATTTTAGAATTAGGAAAATTGGTTACTAGCTCTCTAAATTTTACACTAATTTTAGTTATCGTTCATAAACTTTATTATTAGTGGTATATAATGTGCAAGGAAAATTATTCTATTAATTTTTTAATAATTTTTGTAAAAAAATACACGTGATATAAAAAGTTTGCTCTTATTTTTAACTAAAATCGTTGAAAAATTTAATGAAAAATAATGTTTTTTTTTCGTTAAAAACGAAATGGACATAAAATAAAATATATGTTTGAAATAATAATACAATATTGATATTAAATATAAAATTAATGATATCACCATCAGCTCTTTTTTCTCTTGCGATTTAAGAGCTCTTAATGCCAGTTTGAGATTGCTGTGTTTTTTCAAAAAAAATTATTTTTAGTTGTGCTTTTTTGAAAAATGATTTATACTTTATTTTCATAATAAGTAGTTATATGTTAAAATAACTTTTATAAAAGTATTTTTCAAAAATAACATACAGACTACTTTTAAAAATTGTTATAAAAAAATCCCCTGCTTTTAAAAAAAGTAAGATTTTTTATTTTTACCAAACGTTTTTATAGTGTTTTATTTTCAAATAAAGTATTTTTTTGAGAAAAAAACCAATATCAAACGGGGCATTAGAAGTTGGCTTATTAATTAAAATGCACCCAGAACAAGCCAACAATTCTTAATATGCACTAAGAACTGAATTTTGCCTCAGTGTGCACCAAGAATAGGTACACCGAAAAAAACGTTGCACCATTTAACGGATATTTTAGTTAATGTCGTCTAGGATAATTATATAGAAAGGTATTTTAGTCATAATTGCATCTTCCTCCCTCATCTTCTTGCTGCATCTTCCTCCAAGTATCAACCATTTGTCCCATCTTTTCACTCTCCGCCTCGAGTTGAACTGCTTCTTTGGTTCTATTTCCAATTTGAACCTCCCAAATCTCCAGGACTTAAACGTTTCTGCCAACTGTTTGACTGGTGCAATACCCAAGCCCTTCTCGAGTTTCCCTCAGTCCGCTTTCACTCAAAACCCGGGACTCTGTGGTTCTCCGGTGCAGACCTGCAAGGGTACAGTAAACGACCCTACATGACCAGGATCCAATGGAGCTATTGCCTCTCCTGTAATGCCCGTGGGGAATCCTTCTGTCGTTACATCCGCTCCAGAGACAATGAACGGTCTAAAATTGACGCAAAAATCCAACGTGTACGCTTTCGGCGGTCTGCTACTGGAGGTTCTTAAAGGGAAGTGCCCATTCGTGGTAGACAGTGGCGGGCCTGAGGGTGGGTACGGCGGGCTTGTGGACCTGCCGAGGTGGATCCTGTCTGTGGTGAGAGAGGAATGGACAACGGAGGTGTTTGATTTGGAGCTGATGAGGTATAAGGACATTGAGGAGAAGATGGTTGGGCTGTTGCAGATCGCGATGACTTGCACAGCCGCTTCGCCTGATCAACGACCCTGAATGAGCCAGGTTGTCAGGACCCGTCCCAATTCCCCTAGGATTAACACGGGACGTACCTAATCCCGTTTGACACGGAGTGTCAGACAAGGGAAATTTTGACTTTAGCCCGCTCGGGGCTTTAGAGTACGCCAAGATCCGGAGGAGGAGTGTGATGTCTTGGTCTCTACTACATCCCGCATCCGTGATCAACCTGAAGGGCAGTCAAAATATTTAAAGTTGTGAGTGGACAAAACGAATAATTTAATACAAACATTTTCACAGAAGACATTTATACCCTTCACTAAAAAGCATGCATGCATTCGAAAACCATTTACCAAACCACTAGGGCCTTGGCCCAAAATCGTAAATGAAAACAATCGTACGGGCCACTGCCCAAGTCCATATGGTACTCAGCCTAAAACCAGAATATATCATATAATATATATCACATATAAATAATACATATAACCAATCCTATCACGGTATCTAAAACTACGCGTGTGCTACCCGAGGTCTCAAATCCAAAATCTTCCCAGGGTCCACCCAGGTCAATGTCCGTAGATCAATGACCCTCCCTTGGGTCCACCCAGTTAGTGCGAGTAAGGTACCCAACGGGGGCGACTCCACTCAGTTAGTGCTCCTTGATTACTCTGGGGTCCACCCAGGCCAACGACCATCCCCGGAGGAGACAATCCAAATAAAGGAAGGTATATGAATATATATATATATATATCGAAAACATTCTTAAAATCTTTCAAAGGATTCATGTCTGGTCCCCATAAACCGTCATAAAACCAGAAATCTATTTAGAGTCCCCGACCCGAAATCATAAACGTAAACCAACTGGACCTCATTCCCAAACTCATGACTCAACTGGGCATCATGCCCGATATCTTAGGGTCAGTCAGAATTCCAATCATAGTGATGCGTGCAACCAACCGTCCAGGACCGCTCTCAATCCTAGTATGTCGCCGTGAACATATCAACCGACGAGACCACCTCTAGATCATGGTGCACTCATCACCGATCGATATCCTGAACCGTCAGCACTCCGAAGTCGAGTCTCCAATGGCTGCCCGACAACGGATTATGCATTGTGACCTCTCCAGAAGGAACACATCCCAGTTCGGAGGCGAGCGTCGTGTCATTCGTCGCCATGCACTTAGCACTCGTCGCGACCACGACTCAAACATGTAGGTCATCAATAGGGTCTCATGCCCGAGAAAAAATCAAATGGGTCTCATGCCCGAGACAAAATCAAATGGGTTTCATGCCCGAGACAAAACCAAATGGGTCTCATGCCCGAGTTTATCTGTCAGGACCCGACCCTCCTCGGTCAGGACCTGACTCATCTAGCACCATATTGTCTGCTTTGGGCCTCGCCCTCACGGTTTTGTGTTCGGGAGCTCATGGTGCAACTTCCCAGTGGGTCACCCATCATGGAATTGCACCAGCCTCAACTCGCTTAACTTTGGGGTTCCAATCCCCCCCAAAGCCACTTGAGCTCCCAAAAGGCCTAGTGCTAGATAGGTGTGTGCCTACACCTTTAAGGCACACCACCATCCTCTCCCAGACCATTCCCCCTCGCAGAAATGTGAGATTGTTCACCTTCCCTCCAGGACACGGGTCTTACAATCCACCCCCTTAGGGCCCAGCGTCCTCGCTGGCACACTTCCCGGTCGGGGTCTGGCTCTAATACCAAATTGTCATGAATTACTCATTCAATTGCCCTTGTGTCTTTGTTCTACTGAAAATCGCTCAAGGTGAAGAGAGGATGTATGGGTTCTCTCTGTTTTTTTGTTCTTAGTCGACTGCAAATGCTTCAAATTTCAATCACTTATCTCTAATTAATTAATGGTAACACAATAGCCAAGTGCCACTAATCCTTATTAACAAGTGACACTTGTCACTTGATGAATTATATGACTCATATGATGGAATGAATCAGCATTTAAATAGATGAATCAGCCCTTACACCGTTTAACTTAAAGCCCTTACCTCAAATTACCATTTTACCCTTTAAGTCACAAATGACCAAAATGCCCCTACACTTCACAACCCCGTAACTTTTTCGTTCGGACTCCGATTGACGCATGCCGCCTGTCTACGGATTCAGCGTCTCGGGACCTACTCAACGGTACTTACGGAAAGTTCAAACACAGTCCCGATCAAAAAGTCAACGTTCGGCCCTGTTTGACCAATTTACCAAATTACCCTCAAATTTCCGCACGTCATAACTTTTTCCTCGAATGTCGGAATCGGGCGTGCTACCTGCCTATGAACTCGTGACGTCTCGAACTACGTCACGGGCATCGGTCAAAGTTCGTTTGACCGCTCAAATAAAAAGTCAACTGTTCGCCCAATTCCAGGGGCAAAATCGTCATTTTTCCAAATTTTCCAAATTTTCCTTTTTCGAATTTCCGGGGCGTCACAACGTTCCCCCCTTAAAGAATTTCGTCCCCGAAATTCGGTCACAGTATTTATTCAACAAACACAACAGTACAACAAACACACAACAACATTAATATTAAATTCCCGGAAAATTATGGGGAATTGATGTGATGTGAATTGACTTGTTAGTAACCTTGAATGATGATTTTGGACAGGATTCGAGATTCCTGGAAAGTGTCAGAAATTACGGAAACGCGTGCAGCTCGGGAAGCGAGCAATTTGGACGGTGTGTGAGTGGATGTTTGTTTTATAAATTGATATGCATGCATAGTTAAATGTTTTACATGATTGATTGCATTGATCGGTTTGCAATGATGTTATGATTTGTTTGGATGCTTGTTTATGATTTAATGAATATTTTAATCAGTCTTTCGGGCACGTTTTTCGAGGAAATGTGCAAATGGTATTTTGGGCTAGGCCCGGAGTCATAAAGGTTTTCAAAGAGTATTTTGACTTAATTGGTGAGTCAGGGAAGATTTCTGGATTATTTTAATGTTTTCGATACGATTTTACGGATTTACGTATAAATGATATTTGGGCTTGAGCCCCGGTTGGAAATGATTTTGACTTGGTTTGAAGTCAAGGAGTTGATTGAGATATTTTGGGATAAGATCCCCGGATGATTTTCATTGTGATTGTGAGTACCCAGACGGTCGAAGCTAGGGGAGTTCCCAGACGACCGAAGCTCGGGGATATGATATGATTGTGACTGTTCCCAGGCAGCCGCAGCTAGGGGTGTTCCCAGACGGCTGATACTTAGGGGTGATATATGTTCCCAGATAGCCGGAGCTTGGGGTGTTCCCAGGCGGCTGATGCTTGGGGTTATGGCCTACGCGTAGTGCGAATGTGGTTATACAGTGGTTTGTACATTTGTGAATGGTGCGGATTGCTTGATGAATTGTGTGATCGATTGGTTGTGATTACGTACACATATTGTGTACGAGTTCTGGTATGTGTGGCAAGGTGATTATGTTTTCGTATGTTTGGCCTGAGAGCCAGGAATTTGATTTGTTATGTGGTTTGGCTAGAAGGCCAGTGATTGTTGTCCACGTGTTTTTCCCTATGCATGCAGGTTTGATAAACTGGAGGGTAAATGATGTCTTTTAAAATGTGTTTTAACGAATATATTTTTGTCCACTCACACTTTTCTGTTTTTGATGACCCTCCAGGCCGTGACACGACGTTTGGGGCTAACCGTGAGGCGGAGGCATAAGCGGAGATTATCCCTTGTCTGATAGGTGCTGAAGGATAGTTTCGGCACTTCAGTTGACTTATCAGACGGGAGCAAGATCGGGCACGGTTATCGAAGTCCAGTTAGGACGGGTCCTGTCATTATCCCTTTTTAGAACCATTTCATTAAAACTGAAACCACAAACACGTCTAAGCACTGTATGAGGCTGAAACCTCGAAATACGTGCAAATATGTAAATACGGAGACACCATAAACAAATGCACTCATGGCATCACAAAACACATATTAAAACACATAATAAACATTTATGCATGCATCAATTTAGAAAATAAGGTCCACTCACAGATCGTCCAAGCTGCCGCCTCGATATGCGTGTTGTAAGCCTCTCCGGGCTAATTGCCATCACCGGGACTCCCAAACCTGTCCAAATCAATCTAGAGGGTTACTAACTACCTTATTAACCTCTTATTGAAGCCCCGTAATTTTCACGAATTTTTAACTATTTTTAAATTCGATCCTAAACCTTCAGATGTCCTAAACAATATCGAGACGGTGTCCGATCGACACGAAACTAGTCCCAAAATGTTTGTTACATCGAATAGATTAAATGTCATGTTGACAAAATCCCCAAATTACCCTCCACTGCCCCCACGCGCCGCCGCAAGCGGATGTCCTCGTCTCATTCCCCCTAATCGATCCAAAGCTTCAGGATCGTGAAATAGGGTTGAGATCATACATGTGATCGAAGGGACAATACGTCTAAGTTTCCTCCGTCGACTGCTCCCAGATCCGGCCACCATTCGTCATGATTCCAAGCTCCCTGAGTTCGTCTCACCTCCACGAACAACACCTAAGCCATCAAATCGATCGTCACCCCTTAGAACTTGATCCACTATTTTCGACCCGAAAACAGAACTCACAGCTTCCAGCCGTCATTGACCTCCTCCGACCACAGTTCCAATCATAAACAACTCCTACGATCACTAGAAAGACCTTCCCACAGTTAAAATCAACTAAAACTCCTTAAAACCCATATCCAAATTTTCAAATCACTTACCTCGCGGTTCCCGGTTTTCCTTCGCCGTGGCCCGTCTTCCAAGTCCAATGGTCAATCACTCTCTCTCAGTCCTCACAGTTGATCACACAAGATGACAGGTCAGTGGTGGTGTTTGTGTGACAATGGTGGGTACGGTTTGAGGGTAGTAAAAATGAAGAAGGTGAAGGTGTGTGTATGGTTTGGAGGAGGGAAGGTGAGTTTGGTGTGCTGATTAGATGAGTGCACGTGAGGATGAGGGGTGTGAGGGAATGAAGGGCTAGGATTGAGAGAGGGTGGGTGAAGGAAATTATAAAATACTCCCCAAACTAATATTTTAATCTTAAACGTACCAATAACACTTTAGATCCATAATTTTGGGGTTAATAACCAATAGGATGAGTGACACTCATCCAAGGGTCCCACACTCATCCAAGGGTCCCACACTTGTTCGATTTCGGCGTTCTGTCTGTCTACGGATTCGTATTGACCCGATCTACGTATCGGTCCTCGGCCTTCGGCCATCGGACCTCCCGGTCAAAAGTCAACATTTTGTTCACGACTAGTGGCAAAACGATCATTTTACGCCATTCGTCCAATTTCACCCAACTAATCACCGATTAACCTCACTACTCCTTGATTAGCCATTAATTTAATCCCGGAATTCGGGACGGGTCATTACACAAGTGGTCAAAATGATCGACGAGATTGGGGGCTTGGCGGGTTCGCCAGGTCATGAGGTGTTTGACTCTACGTCGGAGTCGCCTTCCATATCGGAGGATACTTGCCCGACCAGTCAATGATCGCACCAACCGTTGTTAACGGCATTGTGCTGTAAATCCATGGGTTTTCTTTTGTTAGCTTCGATTCCCATGCTTTGCTTATTTAATTTCACAATTTCCGTTCTGCTAATTACATGAGTATGAATGTATGATTGGGAACGGTGGCAAAAAAAAAAAGCTAATTACAGGGAGGAAGATGCAATTATTACTAAAATACTTTTCTATATAATTATCCTAGACGACGTTAACTAAAATATTCGTTAAATGATGCAACGTTTTTTATGGTGTACCTATTTCTAGTATACACTGAGGCAAAATTTGATTTTTGGTGCATATTAAAAATCGCTAGCTTATTCTGAGTGCATTTTAAGTAATAAGTGTCAGGACCCACCCCTAATCCCCTGGGATTAAGGGCTAAATCTTGATCCCGTCTAACTTACGCAGGACACGAAGGCTGAACCGACGTCCCACCTTCTTGCGACACGCAAGTCGGACAAGGGATTCTTGATCCAACTATCCGAAAAGTAATCGATCTTCCCAGAGTATACCGAACTACTGTGGCTCGCGGGTGTGATGTCTCCGTCTCTCTCGCCCAACAGCCCCCACCGCAACAACTTGGAGGGTATCGAAAACATGAAAAGACTGTGAGTAGACAAAAATAAAGTATACGTTAAAAAATAGTTCAATAAAACATAAGTACATTTTTACCCTCCACGCAAAAACCAATGCATGCATATCCAAACATATTACGAAACCATTCATATCAAAAACCAACCAAGAAAAACCATTTGAAACCTCGTATCTAAACCGTTATTCAAAACAAGGCCTCAGCCTCAAATCTCAAATCAATCTCAATCAATCTCAATCCGGGAACTCGGTCCCAAAACTCATCAAATCTAATTTATCTGGGTCACTGCCCAAAACATCAGAAAAACTAGTGAAAATATCAAACATACAAGTTTACTGGATCTCAAGTACACCCGAATCTTTAAACTCAAAACACAATGCGCAATAACCAGGCCTTCCCGGGATATCAACAAGTCTTTAAACTCAAAACACAATCACAGGCCTCGGGGGGTATCATATCCGAGTCTTTAAACTCAAAACATATACCGAGTCTTTAAACTCAAAACATATCAATCCAGGGCCCTCCCCCCGTCAATCAATCCCAGTCTTTAAACTCAAAACCAGATCCAGTGGTTTTTCTTTCTTTTTCCGGGTCTTTAAACCCAAAACCATTTTTCAAGCAACAGTGAAAAACCACAGAAAATCCATCTCCGAATTCGCAACAATGATTCTGTAAGCTAGCATCCGGAACCACTGTCCCGAACCCAAATCCAGATTTCCTTTCCAAATCTCAAAACCGAATTCAAAACATCATTTCCGAAATCACAAGAACAGGGCTCCAAGCCCGAAATCACTTTTCCGAAATCCATTTCAAAACCTTGAAATCAAATCATCTTTCAAATCCTGAAATCAAAGCATTAAAACCATCGTCAAATCACAAGAGAAATCGAAACCTCGTAAAACATGAAATTCCATAAAATACCTCGAAAATTGTGCAAAATCATAAACCATCAAGATCATAAATCAAATCATAGAATCAAGTATAGAAAACATATAAAAACATATATGCATGCATCAAGAGTTAGAAAGCAAAGTCCACTCACATACCATTCTGACGTCGCCTCGATACGCGCGTACTTACGCCGTTTCCAGCCATTTCGCTATCCTCGGCTTTCCTGAACCTGTCCAGATCCCAAACTAAGGTCACTAACTACTTCACAAAGGTCATACTAAAGCCCCATAATTTTCCCGTATTTTTAACTATTTTTAATCCAGCCCTAAAACCTTCGGACTGCCCGAAAACTATCAAGACGACGTCCGATTGACTCGAAACCAGCGCCAAAATGTTCGTTACATCGAATACTTTAAAAGTCGTGTTGAAATCATCCTCAAAAATTGAGCCACGCACCCACACGCGCCGCCCAAAGGGGCTATCCGTGGGCCTCACGCGCAGAACACTGTTCATCTTCAACCTCTATTCAACCTGGTTTGAACCGGTTCGGTCCAGCTGGTCTAACTGGACCGGCGAACACGGTTTTCCCTCATTTTTCTTCGATTTTCACTTCTATTGATCCTAATAGCTTCGTCCCAACTAACCTAACTAAGTTAGCTAATAAAAACATAACTTCAAGACTTAACTAATACCTTCCTGAACCAATATCAGACCCGCCTCCTGCAATTGGGTTCTGCCACCGTTCCTGCCTTCTTCGAGCTCTACTTTTAGTTCCAAAAGATTCCCTACATCTGTCAATAACTTCCTCAATTAACCAAATCACAAATTAACCGTTCAAACATAATTTGCCATTTTCAAATTTAAACTAAGGTTTTGCAGGAATTCGACCCTACCGTTCACCTGGAAGCTCCAAACCAGTCGTAATTTGTAACGACCCGTCCCGGAAGTCGGGATTAGCTTAGTAGTTAATGACGGATTAACGAAGATAATCGGTGATCAGTTAGATACGTTTGGATGGGTGGCATAGAATGACGATTTTGCCCCTAGAATGGGCAAAAAGTTGACTTTTAGTTCGGATGGTCAAGTGGGCATTGATCGATGACCGTGACGTAGTTCGGGATGTCACGAGTCTGTAGATAGGTGGCACGCCCAATTCAGACATCCGAGGAGGAAGTTTTGATGTTCGGAAGGTTGAGGGCACTTTCGTAATTTGGTTAAAAGAGGGGCAAATGTTGACTTTTTGCACGAAGAAGTTTCTTCATGCAAATCAAGGATCGTTAGGTAGATCTTGTCGTCCTGAGTACAACGACAGGCGGCACGCCTTTATTTGACTTCGTACGGATAAGATATGGTTCTAGGAAGGTGAAGGGCAAAATGGTAATTTGGACTTGTAAGGGTATTTCAGTCTTTTATTCCTTGGGTTTTGTGCAGACAGGATAAGGACAAGTGGACAGTTTTAATTGGTTACTTAGGGGCTGTGTCCATTGGGTGAGTGACACCTGGTCACTGTCTAGTGGCTTCTAGCCACTTTCACGGGTACAAATTAAAAATGTTGTGCTGGTTTAAGTCGTGCAAAGAGAGAAACAGAGAGACTGAAGATAGAGAGGCGAAATCGATCATTTCCAGGGTGTGTGAGTCCTTGAGTTCGAGTGGGTGCGTTCAGGGACTAGTTGAGAGATTAGTGAATGTTTTAGGAGGAACTGGAGTGAGGTTGGGTGTGTGTGAAGTGAGCAGAACCCGAAAAATAGAGAGGGGGGTCGTGGTTGTAGTGCAACCTTAATCGATGAAACCATGGCTTGTGGTGGTGTTCAGAGGACGAAAGAATGATTGAGGGATGCTCAGGGACGCGGTGGAGCTCACGGAAGTGAGCAGAGGAAAGGGTAAGGCTCTGGTCCCCTGTTTTCCAGATTTGTTCAAAATGGAAGTCGTGAAGTTTTAAGCTTGGTTGAATGACTTTGTTGATCCTGGCAGTTTTAGGAAGCTTTTAGCTAGCTCAGGGACTCGAATCTGTGACCGGAAGGACTGCTGGGGCCGGAACCAGAACCTGGTTTTTCTGGGTTTTTCTTCGAGTCTAGGAGGTGAGTTGTAGACCGTTAATTCGTGATTTTAGTAGTTTAATAGCTTGCTAGGAAGAGGACGAAACTAGTGGTTCAAATAGGGTTGAGAATGGACTGGATTTGAGTGAGAACCGGCCACGCCGGCCCGGTTCGACCGGACCGGTCTGAACCGGGTGGACAGAGGTTGAAGACGATGAATAGTGTAGGCGCGTGAGGCCCACGCTCAGCCCCTTTGGGCGGCTCATGTGGGCGCGTGGCATGTTTTTCGAGGATGGTTCCAACACGACTTTTAAAGTATTCACGAACATTTTGGCGCCGGTTTCAAGTGAATCGGACATCGTCTCGATATGTTTCGGGATGTCCGAAGGTTCTAGGCTTCGGTTAAAAATAGTTAAAAGTACGGGAAAATTTTGGGGCTTAAGTATGACTATTGTGAAGTAGTTAGTGACCTTGTTATGGGATTTGGACAGGTTCGGGGAAGCCGAGGATAGCGGGATGGCCGGGAACGGCGTAAGTGCGCGCGTATCGAGGCGGCGGCGAAATGGTCTGTGAGTGGACTTTGTTTTCTAACTTATGATGCATGCATATATGTTTTTATATGTTTTCTATACATGTTTCTATAATTTTCTTTATGATCTTGATGGTTTACAGTTTAGCACGATTTTCGAGGTATTTTACGTTTTATGAGGTTTCGATTTCTCTTGTGATTTGAAGATGGTTTTAATGGTTTGGTTTCGGGATTTGAAATGTGATTTGATTTCAATGATTTGAAAAGGATTTTGGAAAAGTGGTTTCGGGCTTGGAGCCATATTCATGAGATTGAGATTTCGGTTTGAAATTGGGTTTCGGAAAGGAAGTCTGGATTTGTGTTCGGGACAGTAGTTCCAGATGCCGGCTTACGGAATCATTGTTGCGAATTCGACTGTGGATTTTCTGTGGTTTTCACTGATTGAATGGAAAATGGTTTTGGGTTTAAAGACCCGGAAAGAAAAGAAAACCCACTGGATCTGGTTTTGAGTTTAAAGACTCGGATTGATTTACGGGGGGAGGGCCCTGGACTGATGTGGTTGAGTTTAAAGACTTGGTATATGTTTTGAGTTTAAAGACTCAGATATCCCGGGAAGGCCTGGTTATTTGCGCATTGTGTTTTGAGTTTAAAGACTCGGGCGCACTTGAGATCCAGTAAACTTGTATGATTGAAGTTTTTCACTGGTTTTCTGATGTTTTGGGCAGTGGCCCAGATGAGATGGTTTTCGATGGTTTTGGGACTGAGTTCCCGGATTTGAGATTGATTTGTGATTTGAGGCTGATGCCTGAATTTGAATAGAGGATTTGATTCGGGTTCTCGAATGATTTTCAAAGATGGTTTTTGATATGAGTGATTTCATGACTTGACTTGATATGCATGCATTGGTTTTTGCGTGGAGGGTATAAATGTAATCGTTTTATTGAACTGTTTTTCTAAATTAAACTTTATTTTTGTTCACTCACAGTTTTTTCGTGTTTTGATACCCTCCAGGTTGTTGCAGCACGGGATGTTGGTCGAGAGAGAGAGAGATGGAGACATCACACATGCGATCCACAGTAGTTTGATATACTCTGGGAGGACCGGTACCTTTTTGGATGGTTGATTCGAGAATCCCTGGTTCGACTTACGTGTCACATGGAGGTTAGACGTCAGTCTGGCATTCGTGTCATGTGTAAGTCAGACGGGAGCAGGGTTTAGTCCCTAATCCCGGGGGATTAGGGGTGGGCCCTGACATAATCGATCCTCTAGAATTTGAGCATCATCTTCCCATCAATAAAATCAATCCAAACGATACAAAAACATGATTGCCATTTCCAATTGTGAAACAGGGCGTCTCGGGTTCACTGGGTTTTTCCCTCGACCCGCCGTCGAGCTCCACCGCGACTTCCACCGTCCACTTCTCACCCTTAGGTTTTTCCTTCATGGATCATTGGTTAGGGACGAGAATTTTTGGTGTTGGTGTAAGAATGGATGTTTAACCCCTGTTCTATGTCTTTGTCTCTATTCTCAGAAACCGAGCAACCAATTTGCAAATTTCAGTGTTTTGAGACCCACTTAGTCGGTGAAACAAAGTTCCACAGACCTCTAGAGTTAGGCCATGTGTCATTTTTCCTGTGGGCAAGTGTTTCACAGACAACCAAGTGTCCTATAGGTACTGGGCACAGATCCCAAGACAGCCAAAAGACCAATTTACCCCTACCTTGCAAAATTATCATTTTGCCCTTCATTTATCTAGACCCATATCTTATCCGTACGAAGTCCAATAAAGGTGTGCCGCCTGTCGTTGTACTCAGGACGTCGAGACCTATCTAACGGTCCTTGGTTCGCGGGAAGAAACCTTGTCGTTCAAAAAGTCAACATTTTCCCTTTTTTAACCAAATTACAAAAGTGCCCCTAACTTTCCGAACGTCATAACTTCCTCCTCGGACGTCGAAATCAGGCATGCCACTTGTCTATGAACTCGTGACGTCCCAAACTACGTCACGGTCATCTGTCAATGCCCAATTGATCGTCCGAACTAAAAGTCAACATTTTTGCCCGTTCCAGGGGCAAAATCATCATTCTGCGCCAAAAGTCCAAAAGTAACCAACTAACCACCGATTAATCTAGCTAATCCGTTACTAATCACTTCGCTAATCCGGACTCCGGGGACGGGTCGTTACAATAAACCTTAGAAGTTTGAGGTAGCCTTGTTAATTGGTTCGAAAAAACCGACTGAAAAATCGAACCGAACCGAACCGAAACCAAACCGAACTAAAACCAAGACCGTTTAGAGAAAATCGAACCGAATCGGTTCGATTTCGGTTTTCGGTATAAGAACACCGAACCGATTGGACCTAAAAATCAAACCAAACCGAACCGACCAGAACCGTAATGCTTTAGGTTATTTTGTAACGAACATTGATTAGTTGTAATGGATCTTGATTAGTTGTAATAAACATTAATTAGATAATAAATATTAATTATTGTATAAAAGTATTAAAAAAATTGGTTTTTAGAGAAAATTGAACCGGTTCAACTGAACCGATTCACCATAATTTGAAGAAAAAAAACCAGTTTTAACGGAAACCGAACCAAATAGGAGAAAAAACCGAATCAAACTGCATTAGAGGAAAAATCGAACCAAACCGAACCAATTTCCTAAACGATTTTGGTTTCAATTTAAATAAAAAAATCAAACCAAAAAATTGATTAAGGGGATGCGCTCAAATTCTCAATTAATTAACCTAGACGCAATTTTGTACTACAGCAATTAACCCTTTTCCGAAACTGACACAAAGTTTACCAAATTACTGAGCAAGTCCCGCCAATGAATTACCCACGAGTACATTTCGGATTCATTACCAGAACGAAAACGTGGACTATTTGTACACGTGTCACGGTGTAACTCTTTTTTATTTAAACGACCACTACCCATCCCCAGCAAGTCCACAACCCAAATAATCGCCGCCTCCTCCTTCTTCTCCACACACTTTGTTGCCCTCTTCTTCTGATATGGCTTCGTCTTCCTTATTCCACTCCTCTCTCTCCTCCCTCACCCCTAAACACACCGCGTTTTGCCAAAATCGTGCATCCAAACGTCCCCCTCCCTCACTCACCGTATCCTGCACCTCCTCCACATTCGACCCTTCCTCTTCCCCCGCCGCCACCACAACCAGCCACAACTCCCCCCCTAACATCGAATCTCCAAAGACTCGCCGCGCCGCCGATGAGAACATCCGAGACGAGGCTCGCCGCCACCGCGAGCCGAACAACTTCACCGCCAAGTACGTCCCGTTCAACTCGGGCTTCGATTCGGCCGAGTCATACTCCCTTGACGAAATCGTCTACCGTAGCCGCTCTGGCGGCCTCCTCGACGTCCAGCACGACTTGGACGAGCTTCGCAAGTTCGACGGCGCATACTGGCGCCGCCTATTCGACTCACGCGTGGGGAAAACCAGTTGGCCATACGGCTCCGGCGTCTGGTCCAAGAAGGAGTGGGTCCTGCCTGAGATCGACGATGACGACATCGTTTCAGCCTTCGAGGGGAACTCCAACCTCTTCTGGGCTGAGCGTTTTGGCAAACAGTTTCTCGGCATGAACGATCTCTGGGTCAAGCACTGTGGAATTAGCCACAGTGGGAGCTTCAAGGACCTGGGAATGACGGTACTCATCAGCCAAGTGAACCGCCTTCGGAAGCTTAAACGACCTGTCGTTGGAGTTGGCTGTGCCTCCACCGGCGACACTTCGGCGGCTCTCTCCGCCTATTGCGCCTCCGCAGGTATTCCCTCGATCGTGTTCTTACCGGCAAACAAAATATCAATGGCGCAATTAGTCCAACCAATTGCAAACGGTGCGTTTGTGCTGAGCCTCGACACAGATTTCGACGGTTGCATGAAACTAATCAGGGAAATCACTGCCGAATTACCAATTTACTTGGCGAACTCGTTGAACAGCTTGAGGATTGAGGGTCAGAAGACTGCAGCGATTGAGATTTTGCAGCAATTTGACTGGGAAGTGCCCGATTGGGTCATTGTTCCTGGTGGAAACCTGGGCAACATCTATGCATTTCACAAAGGGTTCAAAATGTGCCAAGAATTGGGCTTAGTGGATCGAATTCCGCGCCTGGTTTGTGCTCAGGCCGCCAATGCCAACCCCCTTTACTTGTATTACAAGTCAGGGTGGAAGGATTTCAAGCCGGTGAAGGCGAATTCGACTTTCGCGTCGGCCATACAGATTGGGGACCCTGTTTCTATCGACAGAGCTGTGTATGCATTGCAAAATTGTGATGGGATTGTGGAGGAAGCCAGTGAGGAGGAGCTGATGGACGCCATGGCAAAAGCTGACTCGACTGGGATGTTCATATGCCCTCACACTGGTGTTGCCCTAACGGCACTGGATAAGCTTAGGAAGAGGGGCGTGATTGGCGCCGGTGATCGGACAGTGGTGGTGAGCACTGCGCATGGGTTGAAGTTTACACAATCCAAAATTGATTATCACTCGAAAGCGATCCCGGACATGGCTTGCCGGTTTGCCAATCCGCCGACGCAGGTGAAGGCGGATTTCGGGTCAGTGATGGATGTGCTGACGCAGTTTTTGAATAGCGCTCCAAAGGCTAAGTGAGAACTTTGCAAGTTTTTATTTTCTTTTGGTATTAATGTAGCATTATATGGTTTAAGCTTTGATTTTGAACAGGTTGGCTTTTAATGATTTTTGGGAGAATTAATTATGGTTTTGAATCATCTCTCTCTATTTCCATAACATACTGATAGAAATCTAACAACAATAGTGTAAACATATATGTAGCCAATGTTGTTGATGATGAAATCCACATTTTTTCTTCTTGTTTTCATGAATTTTCTTCCTACATGGTTTGAGATACGAGTTTGCTTCTCATGGGGGTGTCAACTGTGAAGTCATCGACTTTAGTGGGGTGTGGAATTTGGGCATAATAAACGTGTAGGGAATTTGAGTCATCACATCAGCTTTAGTGGGGTGCGGAGTTTGGGCATAATGCATAGGATATAAAGGAGTATAATTTGAGCAAGTATCTTATGGAGCTTTACTGAGGACCACTCAAGTCAAAAGTTGATGTGTCAAAGTTCTGATAAAGTAGTGAGAGTTGATACTTGATATGATCATACCGGTGGTGAGTTGAGTTGATATGAGCGCCTCGTTAAGGTTCAACGTATCTGAGTTGATATGATCATATTCAAAGTTTATATAAAGGCAAATATGAGAGAAAGTTGCTGATTTATTAACAACAATTCACAACTGATCATGCACAAATTCAACAGAAGGGATCATTGAAGCTCAACAGGAAAACTGGCCATAAAAAATTAAAAACTACTTAGTAAAGCTGGGAACCTAAGAATACACATTAGCAAGGCCATTTCAATGGTAAAGAAACCCAACATCTTGTTTGTGTATGTTACAAACAGAAAAGCAGAATTTGTAGAACAAACCAATGCCAATGTCCTCCCATGTCTACCAAAAACCCGGCACCCCCTTCAAGAGTAGTCGTATAGCGAAATGCTCTTGTCATCGGACACACTAGCAAGTCTACCGGGCATGCCTCCTGGTCGGAAGGCCACTCCCCAGACTTGATCACTGTGGTTGCTCATTGTCTGCACAGCTGCGCGCATGCTGATATCCCACAGCCTCACAGTTCTATCACTTGACCCTGTTGCAACAGCCGCCCCATCTGAGCTCACATCGACACTAAGGACCCAGCTCCCATGCCCTGACATGGCCCCAACCAAGGTTTTGCCCTCCGCATCATACATGTGCACATGGGCATCATCTGAACCTGTGAAAAGCAACCGCGGCTCAACAGGAGAAAACACAACAGACCTCACGGGCATGAAGTGGCCTTCCAGGTGGTGCAGGAACTTGCCACGATCTACGTCAAACAAAGAAATGGTCCCGTCCATGGATCCACAAGCAATGCGTCTCCCATCCGGACTCCAGGCAACTGACAGCACAAACTTCTTGCTGCTGCTTTTATCAGTGGGCTTGGTTCCTTCTGGGCGAGGAATCGACAATGTTGCAACCAGATCCCATGTTGCAGTGTCCCAAACTTTGACAGATGCACTACCCCCACCGGCCACTGCTAGCATGGTACCCTGCTCAAGACCTACAAGTTAGCATCAATTCGAACATAAACAAAGGGTTTTACTTGACTTTTTTCGATCAATAACTCGAAGCTTGCTTTAGGAAAGAAATAAGTTTGAACACATTCTTCAGTTACTAAGTATCAGGATTTTCACTTCATAATTTTCATTTATTCCCTACCATTCGGCTCTAAACCTAATTTCAACAATTAAGAACTAAGCTATCAAATTCTTTTGGTGTCTAAATTCACTCATGTTATAACATATTAATTAGGCATTTAATATTTATTTACTATTAATATAGTTAGGTCTGTAAGATATTTCACGGCACGTCCCCCACAGAATAAAATCAATAATCACAAGGAGGTGCGAGTTTTTTTTTTTTTTTTTTCAAATCACAAGTCTAATTTTAGAAAACAATTAATATAGGGTTATAGAACCAATGCAACATTAACACACACAATTACTCACAAAAAAAATAGTAAACTAAATAAACAAGACCGAAAATTTAAAATCCAAAATAAAATAAAATTCAACATAGCAAAAATGTACCTGGGGATTGAAGCGTAATTGCCAGACTTCAGAGGGAGGGGCTTCGAGACTGGCGATGGTGGTGTTGGAGTCCACGTCGAAGACCCTGATGAAGCTGTCTAGCGAAGCCGATGCGGCGACGTGGCCGGAGGGATGAGCCGCCACCGAAGCCACGCCGAGGCAGTGACCGGTCATTTTCCCCCTGTTCACCAGCTCGTCCGGCTGCCACAGCCTCACAGTCTCGTCCAGTGACCCGGTTAACAACAAAGCGGGTCGGAAGTCGGTGGCTGGGACCCAAGTCACCGCCCATACTGACTCGTCGTGCGCATCCTCGATTGATTTTAGTCCTGCGAGCTTCATTGATAATTTGCTAATTTGATTTGATGAACAAAACCCTAGTGACGGTCCTCAATTTTCTATCACTTTTAAGGTTTTGGATTCTTATTGTACCCGGGAAAGGAAAAAAATTGTTTTGGGTTTAGTGGATTGAGTTCACTTTGGGCCTATAGAAATTGTTAGTCCAGTTATGTATGGCCCATGGTGGAAGCCCAAATCAATTCCTGACCAAAATTTAGACTAGGGGATCGAACACGGGACGTCAAAGACTTCTTAAGAGAGGATAATTAAAGGAAGAAGACTTCTGCACTCTATTTTTTATTTTCTGCATTACACTTTATTTATTAAAAAGATAAAAAAAATAACTAAAAATGAAATGCAGTAAATAAAAAATGGAGCGTGAAAATTAATTCCCTAATTAAATTCATCGTTTTTCAGCATCAATTGATTTTTTTATGAAATTTGTGCTAAAAATATTCTCAAATAAAATAGAGATTGAATATTACCAAATTAACGTTTGATAAAAAAGGAAAAAAAACATTACCAAATTAACTGATAATGTATGATTCTTTCTCCCCGTCTTAAATATAACAACCTTTTAGAGCATCCCTACCCACATTCAATTTAAAAAAATAATTAAAATAAGGTTATTACTTATTATTGGTAAAAAAAAAAAATTGGAGTACCGAATTTTGAGAAATCAATAGGAGCTCTTCCCTTCCCTTCTCTTATTTAGGAGTTTTTATTGGTTTCTCTATTTTAGGAGCTTGATACCTAATATGGTTGAAGTAAGAGTTTTGCTCATCTTCGAGCTCATATAGTTAATCCATTTAAAATGTTTTTACAACTAATCCATAAGAGCTCAAATTTGAGGTTAGGTTCCTGTTGAACAGTCCAATTTGGGTCTCACATTAAGTTGCTTTGTCCATTCATGTATATTCAAGGCTTGATTAGTGAACACTAGGGTTGGCCATACCAATTAAATTGCCAACAAGGATGCATAGTTGGTACTTGATAGCTAGAAAGGGATAAAACCGGCCATGATCTTACTATTATAAAGTAAAATCTTGAATTAAAGCTGAGTTAAATTGCAATCATACTACTTGTATCAATGGATTCTCTCTTTTGAGATTTAAAACCACTACACCCCCCACCTTGCCCACGTTTTTTCAAATCGAACCTAAAGAAAATGATGCCATTTTCCCCAATTATAATAACATGTCAACCAAAGCTTCATGACTTCCTAGTTTAGAGAATAACTCTCTTTTAAATTATCTTGTATTGGGGGGAGATAAATTTTGGTGGTAAAAAATGAAGCTATATAAATAGAAAAATAGTATATTGTAGATTATGCATAAATTTCCCTTGTAAGATAGATAGAATACAATTAAAAATTAAGGCCGGTAGTGAAAAATAATGATTCTGTATCATTCATTACTTGAAATTTTGCTGGTAAAGTAAAATTAATTATTAAAAAAATATACCCGTAAACCAAATTAAATCAAATTTGGAAAACTCACACACATGTATTGACTAACATTAATACAAAAAGGGCTCTAAAAAGTGAACAAAAACCACAGTTAAAAGCCCTAACCCATACATGCAGTGGCGGATCCATCAAGGGGCAAAGGGGGTCAATTGACCCCCTCAACCTTTTGAGTTCTTCATTAAAATATAATCTTGATCTTTTTCAACATAAAAAATTTACACTTTAATTATTAGCTATTGTCCATTTTAAATATGATTGTTCAATCTAAAAAATAATCTTGATCTATGTAAACGTAAAAAAATTTCTCTTCAAACTCCCGCTCTAATATTCTTTTCATGATGATGTTGTCACTGTTCTTGAACTTCTTCATTTCTAGGCAGCATATGATGTTTTAATTTCTCTTTAATTTTTTATTTCATTTTTTTATACACTACCTAAACCTAGTTTAGGAAAGATGTTATAAAATAAAATTTATCTTTTATTCCTTTTCCAATTCTTTTACCACCAAACTAATCCCTAATATATATCGCTCCACCCGATCTCAATTCATACCAAATATTTAAATTTAAAGTATGTACACAAATCAAATTATTTCAAAAAATTTAATATTTTGAATATTTTTCTAAATGATTTGGTTTGAATAATTGTTAAAAAACATTTTTTTACTATAATTTTTTAATTGATTTGTTGCCCTACTTGTTTTTCGTTTTTAATTATTTCTTATAGAGTTTTTTATATAAAATATTAAAGGAGCGAAAATAAATTTATACATATTGATTATGTCAACTGCATTCTTTATGAGATTGAACCCTAAATCTTACTGCATAATAGAGTGTGTATGAGTACCATTATTCTAATTGTACTAGTTGCTATTACTAAAATAGAGTGCATTTTGTTCAAACAATAAAAGAAAGTTTCTCCATTTTATATCAAACAATTTGAATATAATGTGTTATTTTGAAGTATGATGTGACTATTCAAATTGTACATATAATTTATATATTGACCCTCCCGATAAAATTTTCTGGATCCACCCGTGCATACATGCAACTCTTAACATCAACGTTCATATCAAGCAGTCCAAGTAAGAAATCCAAAACTCACGTACTTTACTTCCACAACCATGAGCTCCAAGAAGTGAGGAAAAAATAAAGCCACACTCAGAACCCATTGCCGGTAAAATAATACTGTTTCATAATACCATACAGTACTATTCTTCTATGCACACTGATTTCGCCAAACAATCAAAATTCCAAAGTGTATGAACGACTGATCGTAAGTCATCCTATATCGCATGTGAATGACTGATGCCACAGTACGTAACCTATTCATCCCAAATCGCATGTGAACAACTGATGCTATCCTAAACCACCTCTGCACAGGGTGCTCCCAAAGATGAACAAAAATCTCAATCAGAGCGAGCTCTATTGCCTTCTGCATTTCCTTCACCAATATATATGAGTTTCAGAGGTGTATGACAAAAGTATCCTATAATTTTAAAACCAATGCAGAGTTTTTAGGCCATTTTATTTTTCTCCCTTGCTGAATTCATCTTCTCTAGCCTCCATTCATCTCTCAGCCTAGCAATGAAGCTATCAGCTTTCATGTTAACATCTGGGCTCGGGCAAAACACAGACGATCCACCCCCAAAGCCATCACCACCATCTCCACCGTCCATCAAATTGACTCTACCTTGTGTCTCTGATGACTGTGATTTTGACTCTGTTATTTCCTCCTCATCCTTACCTGGTAGTTCCTCAACGTCCTCCAGTTCAGGTGAACCACAACGAGAGCTCTGATTGCTCCGTATTTTAACAAAATCTCCTCTCACAAAAAACTTCAGCTCCGGCATTTTAAAAGGCGGAGGTGGCGGCGGCGGCGGAACTAAAGGACTCTGGCAGCCGCTATTCGCATTCTCCTCGTATGAATAACTGTTCGACTTTGTCGGCAATGGCGGCCGGCCACTCGTGGTTGAAGCCCGACGCCGCGAAGCTACTGGAGGCGGTTGTTGCGGCGGTGTTGGTGGTTTGGATGGGAAACTGGTGCTCCAACTCTTGAGTTTTTGCAATGTTGGTCGGGGAGGCGGTGGAGGTGGAGATGGCGGCGTTGAAACCGAGTGAACCTTTCTGGTTTTGTTCATTCCTTTTTTAAACAGATTTTGAAATACAGAATATGGCGGGGGTGGAGGTGGCGGTGGTGGCGGAGGCGACGGCGGTGGCCTTGTGTAATAATATTGCCCTCCCCCTTCATTTTGTTGTTGAGGTGGAGAGTCATGAGTGGCAGTATAGTAAATGTTTCTGGTGGCGGCGGCGTCGGATTTCTGCTTCTTCCTTTTTCTCTGTTTGGACAAGACCGAAGCCCAAACCATCGCTATCTCCTTCTTCACATTATTCTTCCTACGTTTGGGCTCCGACCGAGTCCGCATTGGTGATGGGGGCACCGCTGGACGCGGTGGAGGAGGCGGAGGAGGAGTCGGTGGCGGAGATCGAACCCTCTCAAACTCTTCAGCCTCCTGACTGACTTGATTCGCTACTTTCTCCTTCTTTTGTTCTGAACGTCCAACTGTCCTATACGTCCTCCTCGTTTTCTGATGGAGCGGAGGTGGCGGCGGAGGCGGTGGAGCAGGTGACTTGGGCGGCGGCCTCGAAGAGTGAAGCTCGTAAGTATCCACTGGAATCTCCTTAATTACATCCGAGGAACTCTCCCCGGAGCAGCTCTGATACGATTTTGGCGGGGTAAGATTATAGCCGTTGATTTGGAAGTCATCAAAGAAGCGAAACTGATTCTTGTTGTGGTCTCGAGATTCCCACATCGAGTCTTGGCCTAGTTGCCTCAGATCTGGGTAGGAGCTGCTGCTCCTCCTCAACCCACCACCACGACGGGTTTCCGGCGTCCTCTCTGAATATCCAAACCATTGTTGTGGAAGCACGGATTCAGCAGATTGGTTGGATGTGTTTATGTTGTTTGTAGCAATATTCATAGGGTCGGAAATATTTTCAGGGGACGAATCATCATCTTCGTCGGTGGCTGATCCGTCGTCGTTTCGCTTGGCGAAGATCCCGCATAGGATTGCAAATATGACGAGAAATACGTTGAGAGAGTCCCAACTTTTCTTGACGGTGATTGTAGGTCGGAGAATTTGAGAGGTGAGCGAGAGAAATGGAGGGATGATGCAGCAGAGGAAAATTAGGATGATGATGGGGAAGAGTATGATGAGCACTGGAAGACTTAGAGGCGGCGATGGTTGGCGGTGACGGCGAGGCATGGAGGTTCTGGCCGTGGTGCTGGTGGTGTGGGTGGGTGTTTAGTATTTGTTTACTTGCATTGCATTGCTTTTGCTGAGTTGGGTTTTTGCTTGTGGAGAAAGAAAAAACAGAGAGTATAAAAGAACACTAGGTGAAGAACTTGACTTTTAGCAGACCTAGATACTGTGTAATGTGTATGATTTCAAAATTAATTAATAATGCACGTTTTGTGTTTTTTTTTTTGGTAAATCATATTATCTAATTGTTGAAAGTAATTAAATACGTGTACGTGTGCTAAATAACGGAGTATAAGATTGATTATTTAAATATAATTTCAACTTAAATTTTATCAGTTTAAATTTTAAATTAATTATCTATAAATTAATATTATAATCAATTAAATTAGATTCACTTGAGGACTTTTACCTTGCTTAGTCTACCTTTCTTGCACAATTTCAAAATAGTAGGGCTGGGCACATGGAACCAAAATACCGAAATCGTACCGTTTCAGATCAAACCATACCGAAAAAAAACCGAATAGTAAAACCGTTGTATGATTGGTACGGTACCGAAACCGTACCGATATAATTCGGTACGGTTTCGGTATCGATATTTTAAAAAACCGTCCCGTACCGATACCGTACCGAATTAGAATATTTTTTTTTAATAATTAAATTTATTTCTTATTGGTTTATTAGGCCTTCTTCAAGAGTTGATATGACCATACATGTCTTAATTTAGCTTCTAAGAGTTGATATCTTCAACTTAGTGCAACTTTTTCAATACATATTTGAAAACTTAAGTCCTTCATAAATGTAGTTTTGCTTTTTCTTTAGTCTTTTCTTTGCTTTATAATCACAAACAAAGTTTTGGCTCAAAACCGAAACCATACCGAAGCCGTACCGAACTTAATTGGTACGGTACGATCTGGTTTCACTTTCAAAATATTGAATACCGAACCGTACCGTACCGATTAAAATTAAATGGTATGGTTCTGGTATCGATCAATTTTGTACCATACCGAACCGTGCCCACCCCTACAAAATAGTATATAACAACGACAATTTAATCAGTTGAATTAGTTAATCTTGAAAATTTTATCTCTATTTTGTTTATTTTATTATGTTTCACAGTGATTTAAAAGGGACTATAATATTTTAATTTATTTTTTTGTCAAAAATTATAACTTTTTAATGTCTATGTAATATATTCTAAATTTTTTATTATAGTTTTTTTTTTCTCGATTTACTTGATTAAAAAACCTAATGCAATGATGCATATTAACTTCCTCATCGCGACCATGATTAAATTTTGATTGTGATACACATTTGCTGTATAAAAGTTACATTAATCAATATGTATATAATTTCTATGTTACAGCTTTAATTATTATCATAAAACAATTTACGTGTTCATATATACAAGCGATTTAAGATGAGATTGAAGATGCATATGTATGAAATATATATACATGCGAATCATGATTCATGAGGAGGTTGTGTTGTAAGTTTATATAACTTGAGGAGGATGAAAAATGAGGCGTGCATTAATTAAAAATCAATCATACATTACACAAATATTTTAAATTTGTTTTTAAATATGGTAGAGTGTACCACTCAACAAGAACACTTGTTAACAACCAATAATAAACCGACAAAATAGCAACCATTTTTAAATACCTACAAGCATGAATCTTTTATCCAAAACAATTCCATCTGGCAACTCATCGAAAATGAAAATGAAAAAAAAAAAAAAAACTTTAAAAAATGAAAAAAAATCGAAAAGATTAATATTTGCAAGGCAAGCAAGTTGAGTGATCCTACCATGCACGTGTAGCGCATACAGACATCAGAAGTAAAGGACACTCGTACCATTTTCGGCTTTTGTTTTATGATTGGAGCGTTGTTGCAATCACTGAGAATTATTTCCTTTTACAGAAATAAAAATAATTAATTTTAAAAAATAAATAAAATACTTGCATCTCTCGTTAGTGATACATTCAGGTGTTACATTTTCAATGTATCGAGATATCATTGTATATATATAATAATCAGAACCGTTCATTCTTTAAATTATCGTGTCAAGATCATCTCCGAAAAATCAACAAATTTGTATGTTGTTTAGTCATTCATATATATAAAATAAATCAATAGTATTGATAAGATTTACAATCATCGTAATGGATCGTCCATTTAGTTAATATATATAAATGATTACATGACTTATAATTTTGTTGATTTTTTACGGAGATAAGGTTTTTAACATAATGATTCTGATTATAATATATGTACACATACAATTTAATAATTGAAATGGTGAGCAAAAAGATACCATCAGAATGAGATATAAGTATTATCCTAAATAAAGACATCACTAAAGGTTAAAGGTGACAATGTGGGTAGTGTTTTTCATGTATGGGTGTTGTTCGGCCACCACTTCATGTGCCTGCTACGCCGGAGTTTGGTGGTGCTTCCTCACCTGTGGTCATGTGGTGATCGATATTTCGGTAGGGGACGCCGTCTGCGGTTGGGTGGGGTGGTTCTTGGCTTGGGTAGTTTTAAATTTTTAAGTTTGTTTTAATTTTAGTTTGGGTTTTCCCTGAATAATCCAGTAACTCTATGAGCTTACTATATAGTTACGTTTGTGTGTCAGGACCCGTCCTCAATCCCCCAGGGATTAACGAGGAACGACCCTGATCCCGTCTGACACGGAGTGTCAGACAAGGAAAATTTTCAACCTTTGCCTTCTCGGGCTATCAGAGTACGCCAGGATCCGGGGGAGGTATGTGATATCTTGGTCTCTGCTACAGTCTGCATCGTATCCAACCTGAAGGGTATTAAAAATAGAAAGACTGTGAGTGGACAAAAATAAAGAGTTTATAAAAACATATTTCATAAAGACCTTTACTACGGGGTCTACCCAGGTCAACAATATCCGATCATCGAATGGCCAGAACTCCCAACCAGTCTTCGGAACCGATCCTACGACATCGTGAAGACGATCCCAACTAACCGTCTCACGATCAAAACGCTAACGTACAATTACGTTTATCCCTTCGTAGGGTCCCACACTGCCAACCTTGACAGAATTATGGCAACCTCGACATCAAATGCCGAACCAAGACATTTCACGATTCAAACCTACTAACTATCGTATCGGCATCCCAACTATCAGGTTGATAACGAACTGTAGGCCATTGAGATATCACATCCTCGACCTGCGCACATCGTAAGAGTAAACCGTGCTCTTATAAGCAATCCTATGCTCTGATATGAGCTAGCCGAGCTCTAATAAGCCAGTCTCGCTCTGATACCACCTGTCAGGACTCGTCCTCAATCCCCTAGGGATTAACGAGGAACGACCCTGATCCCGTCTGACATGGAGTGTCAGACAAGGGAAATTTCCTACCTTTGCCCTCTCGGGCTATCAGAGTACGCCAGGATTCGGAGGAGGTATGTGATATCTCGATCTCTGCTACAGTCTGCATCGTATCCAACCTTAAGGGTATTAAAAACAGAAAGACTGTGAGTGAACAAAAATAAAGAGTTTATAAAAATATATTTCATAAAGACCTTTATACCCTTCACTAAAAAGAATGCATGCATAGTAAAACTATTTATCCAATCACATGTTTAACAACCATATTTAGGGTCACAGCCCCAAGTTCCGTAAATACAAGTCACACGGGCTCCTACCCAAAACCATTTACAGAAAACCAGAACATAGTAAACATATGTGGGATCTCAGCCCAAATCCATTTATCATCATAAAACACAATTTCCCAAACCACTGAAATCATGTTTATCCAATATATTTCATATCCAAGAACCTGTCACGGTAAAATAAAGCTACACGCGTGCTAACCGGGGTCTCAAACCCAAGTCTCTCCAGGGTCCACCCAAGTCAATGTCTGTAGATCAATGACCCTCCCTGGAGGTAACGAACCATGCCCATCCTGAGAGTAAGGAACCCAACTGGGGGGCGAATCCACTCAGTCAGTGCTCCGTGACTACTCCGGGGTCTACCCAGGCCATCGACTCTCCCTGGAGGAGACAATCATATATAAAGGATGACATATGAAAAACCTTTGAAATCATTCTTTAAACCTTTCAAGGATTCATGCCCGGCCCCCATAAGCCGTCATGAACCATAAAATCCTTTTTCAAGGGTTCATGCCGGTTCCCATAAACCGTGATGACCCGTAAATCCATTTCAAAGGTTCATGCCGGTTCCCATAAACCGTCATGAACCATAAAAACCATTTGTAACACATAGCTGGGCCCTAGGCCCGAATCCACATACAAACTGGACCTCTGGTCCGAATCGTAAACCAACTGGGCTCGTGTCCGATTTCGTAAATCAAATGGGTCTCATGCCCAATTCTATATTTCCAAATCCGAAATCAATTTAAGAACTAATTGGGCCTTCAGCCCAAGAACATAACTAAAAGGGACATCGAGTCCGAGGGTTTCCGAAAAAAAGGGGTCTCGAACCCGAGTTTACCTTTCCAAATCCAAAACTATTTCATGAAATCATTCCCAAAACCATAATTACGGAAAAATCAGTGTAAAACTGGAAAACCTCGATTTACGTGCAAGCACGTAAATCGCCTCGAAATACGTGAAATCATATAATTCACAATCATCCAAATCAACAACATAGAATCACATTCATAATCCATATAAAATATTTATGCATGGATCACAGTTTAGAAATCAAAGTCCACTCACAGACCGTCCGAAGCCGCTTCTCGATACGCGTGCCTTAAGCGTCTCCCGAGTCAATCGTCGTCACCGGAACTCCCAAACCTGTCCAAATCGTAATAGAGGGTTACTAACTACTTAATTAACCTCCCATTGAAGCCCCGTAATTTTCCCGAAGTTTTAACTATTTTAAATCCCGAACCTAAACCTTCCGATGCCCCTAACATTATCGAGACGGTGTTCGATTGACACGAAACCAGTCCCAAAATATTCGTTACATCGAATAGAGTGTTTCACATGTTGAACACTTTCCCAAAAGGTAACTTACGCGCCCCCACGCGCCCTAGGAAGGTGCTGCGCGTGAGATCACGCGCCGCACTATTCATCATCTTCCCAAACGCGTCGAATCGATTCTCTGGTTCCTGAACCGGTCGAACCGGTTCAAGGTCCAATCCTGTCCGTTTTCAATCCATTTTGTCCTATTTTAATCCTAATCTCATCCTAACATCCTTTCCTATCAATTTAGCTATTAAAATGGAACCAAACCCACCAAAACCGTACCTTCGTACTCGGCCATGGTTGCCGTGCCTTTCCTCCGCCGTGTCCTAAGCCTTGAAACCAATCTCAAACTTCTCCTAAGACCACCAGAAACATTTCCCAATCCTTAGATTTGATTAAAACTCAATAAAACCCAAATTCGAAATTTTGAATATTCTACCTCACGGGTTTCCTCCCACCGTGAGCCGCCGTGGCTCTGGCTGTCTCCGTCCATTAGCCTCTCATCCCCTCAGTCTCTCACTATCTCTCTGGTCTCAGTCGCAGGTGATGAGGGAATGTGTGTTGTGTGTTTGAAGAGAAATGGAGGAATGAAGAATATGGGTTATGGGGTTCGGGTTTGTGAGGATGAACAAAGAAGAAAATGATAATATCTGATGAGAGAGAGATGGATCAGATGAATGGTGAGGATTGAGTGTTTAATTTGGAATGGAGGGCTAGGATTTAGTGCTTAGGAAGATTAATTATAAAATAATAATTATATTAATATTTAATTAACTTAGATCCACAATTTAGGGGTTTGGACCAATGGGATGAGTGACACTTTTCACTCATCCATGGGTCCCACTTAAAATATCTGACCCAATCAGAATAAGCCAAGTGTTCTCGCCTCGTAATGCATGCATAGTGAAATCGACATTCCGTGACCTATAACTTTCCCGTTCGAAGTCCGATTTCAGCATGCCGCCTGTCCATGGATTCGTATCGTCCCGATCTATGTAATGGTCCTCGGCCTTCGACCATCGGACCTCCCGGTCCAAAAGTCAACATTTTACCCCTTTTATCCAAAATTACCAAAATGCCCTTGAACTTCCGAACGTCATAACTTCTTCATCGAATGTCCGAATTGAACGTACCACCTGTCTATGAACTCGTGACGTCACAAAATACGTCACGATCATCGGTCAAAGGCCATTTTACGGGACTTTGACCGCCCGATCGAAAAGTCAACATTTTACCCACGCCTAGAGGCAAAATGGTCATTTTGTATCGTTCATCCGATTTCGCCCAACTAATCACCGATTAACCTCACTAATCATGATTAGTCACTAATCTAATTCCAGAATTCGGGACGGGTCGATACATTGTGGGTGTAATCTGTTCGGGAATTTTGGCTTTTCGGTATGTGAACTAGACTAACGCGGGGAAGTTTTTGTGGATATTTCCCTTTTCTTGAAATCAGTGTTTAAATGCCGTTGTAACGACCCATCCCGAGTATCGGGATTTAATATTATTTAATTATGATTTAGAATGACTAATCTGGGATTAGTTGAGTGATTTCGGACGAATTGTGCAAAATGACCGTTTTGCCCCTAGGCGTGGGCAAAATGTTGACTTTTAATTCGGACGGTCAAATGGACTTTAACCAGGGACCATGAGGTAGTTCGGGACGTCACGAGTTCATAGACAGGTGGCACGTTCGATTCCGACATTCGTGGTGAAAGTTATGACGGAAGTTCAAGGGCATTTTCGTAATTTGGACAAAATAAGGGGAAATGTTGACTTTTTGATCGGGAGGTCCGATGGCCGAGGACCGAGGACCGTTAGGAATGTCTCGATGCCCTGATTCCGTAGACAGGCGGCACGCATCAATCAGAGTCCGAATGACCGAGTTACGGGTCTGGATGCGTGAGAGGCATTTTGGTAATTTTCTGCACAGGGGCAGAATAGTAATTTCACTGAGTGTTTGAACGGTTACTGTAGCACCGTGGATGAGGAACATGGCCAGTGCACGGGAGGTTTGTTTATGGGGCAAATTGCTGGCCTAAACTATTGTATATGAATTATGGGATTGTTTATTAATGATTGTGCGATGCAAGGCTGTGTGGGACGGTGAGGTTGGCCATTAAACTATGGCTGGTGCACCTGAAAATGGAAGAAAAGCAGAGTGCTTCCCACATGTGACCAGCCTTTCCAGGGCCCAATTGAGCGGATTTGTGATGGGGAATGTGTCTAAGGGACTGAGTGAAGTGTTCTAAGATTGAGGAAGGAAGGAAATGAGTGAAATTGGTGTGGGATTGTTCAAAAACCCGAAACTGGTTTTTGGAGAGTTCAAATTCGAATTTCGGTTTTTAGGCCAGCCCAAGCCTAATTGTGATCTGAAATAGCTTCCTGGAACTTTACTGAGTCGATCCAGATCAAATGGGGAAAGTTTTGAAGCTCCTAGAGCCGTGGACGGACGAGGTGGACGGCCGGAATATCCAAGCTTGAGTCGTGGTGATTGAGGTAACTTCATGTCCAATTAATCATGCGAATTAGTTCGTATTAATCCTAATGAGCTTACTGGAATGTTAATTTGACAATGGTTGAGGAATTGTGGAGTTACGGTGATCGACCCGTTTTGGTGATCACGGGTTGATGGCACGATTAAGGGATGGTTGGTGTTGATCATTGACACAAAACTGAAATTGATTGGTTAATGATTGTTTTAGGATCAAAAACGGAAGGAATCGAGCATGAATTGATGGTTATCTGATCGGGTTAGATCGCGGGTAATCAGACCCGTTTACCAATCATACGGGTGAGGACGATGACTGTAGCAGTCACTGTAGCAGGCGCGTGGCTTTCACGCGCAGCCACTCACGGCGGCGCGTGATGGCGCGTTGGCACGAATCTCGAGGTGAGGTCAACATGACTTTTTTCCTATGCAATGTAACGAACATTTTAGCGTTGGTTTCGTGTCAATCGGACCCCGTTTCGATATTGTTCGGGATGTCCGAAAGTTTTAAATCCAGTTTAAAAATACTTAAAAATTCGGGAAAATTACGGGACTTTAATAGGATGTTAATGAAGAGGTTAGTGACCCTGTAATGTGATTTGAACAGGATTGGGAGTCCCGGTGATAGTGGTGTGGCCCGGGAAGGCCTATGGCACGCGTATCGAGGCGCTCGGTTATACGGTTTGTGAGTGGACATTGGTTTTATAAATTTGATGCATGCATAACTTTTTCATGATTGTTATAATTGTGATTATATGATTTTTTTTGGATATCGGTGAATTTATATGTTTTCACGCATTTCGAGGCGATTTACGTATTTGCACATAAATCGAGATTTTTTTCGAATTTGCACTGATTTCCGTAGTGGTGGTTCGGATATGATTTTATGAAACAGTTACGGATTTGATAAAGTAAATTCGGGCCAGGGGCTCAGTTGATTTAAGAAATCGGGCCAGGGGCCCAGTTGACTTATGAAATCGGGTCAAGGGCCCAGTTGATTTATGTATGTGATTTCGGGTCAGGGACTCTAAAATGGAATTGAATAAATGATTTCTGATTTGATAATAAACTATTTGGACTTATGACGGTTTTATGGAAATTCGGGGCAGGGCCCTTGTGATATTTTGGAAATGAATAATAAAATGTGTTCCATAAAACCATCTCAATATGAGGTTATATATATATTGGTCTCCTCCAAGTGTCGGGGACACTGGAGAAGTCACGGTGCATTGCATGCGAGTGGTCATTGTACGGAGCTACCGAACCGTATAGTGATCCAGGAGCAGGATTGCTATGATTAGACGTCAAGGACGTCAGACATCGGGGATGTCAGAGATATGGACCCAGTGAGACCCCGGGCAGCACGCGTTGCTTAATACCGTGAGATATGACGTCAGGGACGTCAAGCGTCAGGGACGCTAGGCATCGGGGATGCCAGAGATGGAAAAATAATAAATGTATATTACTGGATTTATGAAATAACTCTTGGATTGACTTTTGGGATTTGAAACTATGCTTATGGTTTCCGGACTAAGGCCCTAATTGTTATTTTGAAATAAATATGTGATTATTGGTTTTTGCTGCATGCATATGTTTTTACTGAGGGGCATAAAGGTCTTATAAATGTTTTAAACAGATTTGTTTATTTTCGTCCGCTCACAGTTTTTGTTTTTAATGCCCTTCAGGTTGATTCCGGATGCGACTGCAGCAGAGACTGGGACATCGCACACCTCCTCCATCGATCCTTGTGCACTCTGGAAGCCCGTTTGGGCAGTGGCAATAGGTTATCCCTTGTCTGACACCTCTTGTCAGACGGGAGCATGACACATTCCATGGTAATCCCGGGGGGGGGGGGGGGGGGGGGGATTGGGATGGGTCGTGTCAAGTGGTATCAGAGCAGGTTTTGCTCTTTTGTGCGCGAAGGCGAGGGTGTGATGTCTCTTTGGGCTGCAGTTCCGTTGTCAACCTGATAGATAGTTTTGGGTTTGAGTAGTGGATAGAGTGTGTTTGGCCGATACACCGTGCGCTAACGTGATTCGACCCAAGTGGGGTTGTTTGTGATTAACTGGTAATGTGGGACCGTCGGTTCGGTCATGTGATGATAGATTGTTGTGCTACTGGGCACCGCTGGGTTCAGGGAACCCCATTTGAATAATGATATGGAAATGCGAAACTCAGTTGAGTAATGGCCTAAAATATGGACCCTGGTAGTGATGGCTATTGTACGGGGTGTTGGTGCATCGGAGTTAGCCGATGACCTTCGTGGTGTAACCCACGATGGAACCCACGTTGAGTTGATGATTGGGTAGGAATTGACGTCTATACGATGTCAGGACCGCGGGGTCGGTCAGGTTGTGGATTTTACTGCGGAAGGCAGTTGGGTTCGGTGGAACCCTTGGGTGTGATTTTGGAACCCTAATTTATAATTGATGGACAGGAAAGTGAACTTTAAATGGGAACTTGTGCTGCGATGAGCAACGAAGGTTGTGGATGACTCTAGTGAGTCTAGTCAGGATTATGGGATTCGATCCACGGGTACGGTTATGGGATAAAATATGGAATTCCGTGTTGGATCGAATAATAGTGTGAGGTGTGAATACGGATCTTGACAGCGATGACTGTTGGTCGACAGTTGTGTCGAGGTGACTAGCTATCGAGGGTATTTAGTGTGGTTTTAATACTTGAGGATCAGGGGACGTTCATGGAACGTTCATTTTCCTGATGTACGGATGGTCAAATTGGAGGTACCCATAGTCGTGGGGTACGAGTGGTGATACGGGATCGTCGTTCGGTGTGAACGGAGATCCAGGGTATCAACTTTGCACACAGTGTGCTAGTATGGATGTGTGGATGCCTGTGTGTTGAGGCAAGTGTCGGTGATACTAGCGCTGGTGCTGGTGTCAGTGATTGTGATGACGATAAGCCACGAGTTGGGATGTGACTCTGTCTTGATGGACATATGATTGGTATCTGCGACTCAGTGGTGGTTGAGTCATGGACTGGATAGGATCCAGTGGGGGTTATGAGGTGTTGGGATAAGTCCCAACAGTTATGAGATAAAAAGTGACGAATGGATAAAAAGGTATGATTGCGACTTGAGGAATCTAGGGATGATGTTCCCTATGTCATGAGAATTAGTGGACTTGGGGAGTTGTTGTCAACTCCACGATTGGTACGGTTGGGTATCGTTGATATTCCCAGAAAGTACAAGGAAATTATTGGAATTGGGAATGTCGAGGAAAACCATTTGTGGTATAGATGTGGGATTTGGTGACTGTGAATCACGTGGAACCTGAGGATTGAACCTGTAAAGGTTGAGGTGTGAGACGAAGGCAGTAAGGTATGCACATCCAGGAAGAGTTGAGAAATTCCCGTTCGGAATCGGGGTGCGTGCATAAATGATTATTAACGGACGTGAGGTCCGAGTAATGGATTGATTTTGGACACGTGGTTGTCCAAGTGAGTTGAGGATGTGGGAAGTCCAGTGGTTGGACTTGACACCTCATTTGGAGCATGTCTATTCCCAACAGAATTGGAATCTTAGCTTCGATGAGAGTTGTGATTGTGGAGACGAGAGGAATGCTCGTTTCCGCATCCGTGGTCGGTATGCTGAAGTCGTTGAGGGTGACTTCTTAATTCATGCTGTGGAAGATGATGATTGTTGTTACCAGTACGTTGAGCGTGTATTGGTACGTGGACCCATGTTTGGCCTTGGGTCATTGAACACAAGAAGTTGTGTATAATTCTGGATTTGGTGGTGAAAATCGAGGTCGTCTTTTCCACCAAGGTAAATTTAGCGAAGGATTCAAGAGGGTGTAAGACCCTACGATCAGTTTCAGATGGATTGTTAGCTATGTAAGAGCTATGTAAGGATGTGCGGATCCTAGGTGGATCTGAATTGTGATGTTGCGAACTTTGGGCATGGTGACGATCTAGGATCGTGATGTTACTTGTCGGATGACGTAGTGATGGATCTGGATCATGATCTTGATGATCCAGATAGGTGGAGAGTTTATCACTCTTACCTTGGTTTATGTGAGTCGTAATGACGGGACTTAACTTCTTTTCGGAGTGGAGTCCATATGGTTGTTACTCATGTAACGACCCGTCCTGGAATTCGGGATTAGATTAGTAACTAATCATGATTAACGGGGTTAATCGGTGATTAGTTGGGTGAAATTGGACTAACGGTGCAAAATGACCGTTTTGCCCCTGGTCGTGGGTAAAACGTTGGCTTTTAATTCGGACAGTTAGATGGACTTTGACCAATGACCGTGACGTAGTTTGGGACGTCACGAGTTCATAGACAGGTGGCACGTTCGATTCCGATGTTCGAGGTGAAAGTTTTGACGTTCGGAAGTTCAAGGTCATTTCCGTAATTTGGACGAAATAAGGGAAAATGTTGACTTTTTGATCGGGAGGTCCGATGGCCAAGGGCCAAGGACCGTTAGGAAGGTCTCGAGGCCCCTAGTACAACGACAGGCGGCACGCGAGAAACGGACATCGGCTGACCGAGTTACGGGTCACGGAAGTTGGAGGGCATTTTGGTAATTATTGCCCTGAGGGCATTTGGTCATTTGCACGGCGGTTACTGTTCACCACCGTGAAAAACAGAGTCTGCACGGCCATGCCGTGGTGCTTCGAGCAATCCATTGTTTAATTGTTAGTGGCTAAATGGGGTACTTTGTTTATGTATTTTGAGGGTATTGGAAACATGGCTGAATGGCCTGGACAGAGGCTGAGCACGGGCAAGATTTTAAAAATTGACGGAGTTCTGTTTGCGGGAAGCAATTCTCAGTGAGCCTGAGAGTGTCCCCCACGAGTGTTGGCTGAGTGTTTGGTTATCTGAGAGTTAGGCGAGTGAGAGAAATCATTTTCGAACCAGGGAGAGGGCTGAGAGTTGAGAGAAAACTGAGACGGGGAGGAAACTAAAAAATGGAGGGAAAATTCGAAGATTAATTGGTGGGGGGAGATGAGCTAAACTGAGAGTGGGAATAGTCTTCTGGGATCAGCAGGAACTCAGCCACATCGATTTCGAAGGAAATCGATGCCAGATTGGCCAAGAACTGAAGCTCCTGGTTCTGAGGATTTTCGAGCTTGCGGATGACTACCTACAGGTAAAGGTTTGTGAAATTGGTTGCGGTTTATTGTTCGTATGGGTCATATTAAGCTCCTGTTTAGGTTAATTTGGAAATGGAATTGACTTGAGTGAGTTTGGAATGTCGACCCGATTTGAGGTCCGAGGTTGGATGGATCGATTTAGTCAGTGTCGAGGCTAATAGATGACATAGAGCTGGAATTAAATGGTTATATAAGAAGTTAGGATCAAAAAGGAAAGGAATTGATTGAGAATTGATAGCTATCTAACCGGGTTGTCACGCGGGTTGCAGGACCCGTTTGCAGAGGAAACGGGCAAGACGATGATGAACAGTGTCTGTCACTGTAGCAGACGCGTGGGGTGTCACGCGCAGCCGCTTGCGGCGGCGGGTGACGGCGCGTGGGTCCGATTTTCAAGGTGAGTTCAAAATGAATTTTGTCCTACATATTGTAACGAACATTTTAACGTTGGTATCGAATTTATCGGACACCGTCTCGATGTTGTTTCGAGGGTCCGAAGGTTTAGATTTCGTTTTTAGTTAACGATTAATTCCCGGAAAATTATGGGAAATTAATATGTTGCTATTGGAGACCTTAATGACCCTGGAATGTAATTTTGGACAGGATTCGGGTTTTCTGGAAAATACCCGAAATTACGGGAGTGCGTGCGGCGCGAAACCGTGCCTTATGAATGTGTGTGAGTGGACGTTGCTTTCAAAATTTAATGCATGCATAAATATTTCAATGATTTTTATGATTATGATTATAAGTTGTGATTGATTTCGATTCCCGTATTTATATGAATTTTTGCTATACATACGAAATTACACGTATTTCGAGACTATGGTTACTCTTATGCTTGATGATGGTTTAACGAATGGTTTTATATGAATTGTGTGGGACTTGTTTTAATAATGTTTTTAATATGAATGTGTGTATGATTTACGATTTTGACACGTTTTTCGAGAATGTTCCGGATTTACACGTTTTACGAGATTTTGAATATGTTGAGATTGGACCGTGATTTTGGTGATTATGATTGTGGTTTTGATGTTTTGATAATGAGATTTGAGAAATGAAGTGATTTCAAGGAATTAAAATGGATTTTGAAAAAGACGATTTCGGGCTTGATGCTCGGGGCATAAAAGTAATTTTAACGAACGAGATTTCGGTTTTCGGAAATTTAAAGCGGATTCTTGGTTTGGGTTCGGGATGATGCTTCCGGATGCCAGCTTACGGAATCATTATTGCGAATTCGAATTCGGGAATGAAAAAGGATTTAATAAAGTGATTTGGTATGATTGTACATGCCCCGTGTGTAATGATGATTTGAATATGATTTGTGAAGTAAGATTTGGGGATTTGAATGTGGAAATTCGGACCATAAGTCATATTGTGAAAATTGTGATTTCGGGATGGATCCCGCGTTGTTGTGATTGTTAAATGTTTTGGGGTTTAAAGACCCGTTGAAAACTGTTTTGGGTTTAAAGACCCGGTGCTATTGCTGGAGCACGTTTTGAGTTTAAAGACTCGGTTAATTGATGATGGGGGAGGGCCCTTAAGGAGTTTAAAGACTCGTGAGTTTACAGACTCGGTTATTGTGATACCCCCGAGGCCTATTGATTATGTTTGAGTTTAAAGACTCGTTGAAATCCCGGGAAGGCCTGATTATGCGCATGGTTTTGAGTTTAAAGACTCGGGCGCACTTGATATCCAGCAAAATGTTTGATATGTGATTTATTGTGGTTTTGATGTTTCGGGTGTGTGGGGCTGTGGCCCGGTTTATGTGATTGTTGGTTTGAATCATGTTGAGTATCTGGTTTGATTCGTGGTTTTGGGCTGAGGCCCTGTGTTTACGTTTGCGGGCTAAGACCCGTGGATCAAGAAATGGAAAATGTTTTTGATTTTCATATACGGATCTCTTATGTTGGAAATGTAACGGTTTGCGAAATGATTTTTGTATGCATGCATTGTTTTTACTTGGAGGGTAAAAACGCCTTTCCGTACCTGTTTTTATAAACGGAGTTATTTTGTCCACTCACACCTTTTGGTTTTTATTGACCCTCCAGGTCGTCGCGCGTTGCTCGAGGCTGATCGTGAGGCGGAGTCATGAGTACGCACGTGTGGCTATCCCTGGTCTGGCACGTACTGAGGGTAACTTGGGGATTTTAGTCGTCTTGCCAGACGGGAGCAGGACCGGGCACGGTTATCGATGCCCCTTTCGGGGGCAGTCCTGTCAACTCAGGTGAGTAGGTTTGCGAAGTGGTCAGATTTTTGTCAACCTTAGACATGTGGATATTGGGATTGGCTTCCCTATGAAGTCAATCAAGTGTTTTGGGCAGGTAATCGATAGGTTCGGTTTTGGTACGTCTCGGTAGACGTGAACGAGATTTTGGGTTTTGGAACCGAATTTATGGGTGACGATTCAGGATTCGATTTCGAAGCTCGAAAGTGGATTACAAGATTTGGGTGCGGAATGATTATTCCCATGCTAGTTTACGGAATAATGATTTCGGATTCGGATTTGGAAATGGATATTGGGTCGGAGTTTTGATCTGTCTGGTACAGTATCTGACAGATGGACTCTAGAGTGTTAGAACGCGTTGGGCCACGACCTGGGTGGTTGTAGGCAGATTAATGGATAGATGTACGTACAGGGTACGTTGTACGAGGATTGATACTGGTTAGGCTGAGTGGTGCCTAGTGACGGTACATAGGATGTACCAGTAGTGTGAGATTAAACATGTTGGTAATCGGTCTGGTCCCGATATCATTTGTTTGGTTGTGATTGTGTACTGGACATTGAGTACTATGCACTGGGCAGAGTTATTCTTGTTGGGTTCAGCGACTTTATGAGCAGGCGCTCTTAGTCATGGATGGCTAGTGGAACCCTAGTATTGAGATGAGTGATCACTGTCGGGCTGGTATTCATTGTGTTCCAGTTACACCACTTGATTGAGTAAGTTGACGGTATACTACACTCAGGATGAGTGAGTTGGTGGTCTGTGAAACCACGAATAGTCTTGCGTGATGTTATTACGCCGTGATTTTCCAACGTCAAGGTTTGCTGACAGAGTTGGCGGTTATGGACATTGAGATTGATATGTGTCGCAGGATTGGGCTTGCCCTGCGAATTGAGATCATGTGGTTGATCTTACGCTACATTGAGGGTGACGTAGTACGAGGTGTTGTCACTGATTAGTCGATGGTTGGAGCCTTACCAGGGTGGTAAAGCTTAGTGGTGACAGTTTGACTGATGGTGTCAGCATGGACTGACAGGTGTGTTTTGGTGACTCCCAGGGGGGAGCAGACGTCTTATAGATTGATGATTGAACGAAACTGACAGGCTGAAGGAGTCAGCTAAATGGTAAATTGACAAGGATCAGGTGATCAATTGCACTCGCGGTGTTGAGTATGGTCGGTACGGTGAGAGACCGTGATGGGCCGTCTGAGTTCAGACGAGCTTTGTGTTGGTTAGTGGGTGTACAAGTGTACACAGATGGGAGATCAAAATGTTTTCCACGAGGTGGAAGTGGAGTAAGGATATTGGTACTTTCGAGGACGAAATTCTTTAAGGAGGGAAGGTTGTAACGACCCGTCCCGAGTATCGGGATTTAATATTATTTAATTATGATTTAGAATGACTAATCTGGGATTAGTTGAGTGATTTCGGACGAATTGTGCAAAATGACCGTTTTGCCCCTAGGCGTGGGCAAAACGTTGAATTTTAATTCGGACGGTCAAATGGACTTTGACCTGGGACCGTGACGTAGTTCGAGACGTCACGAGTTCATAGACAGGTGGCACGTTCGATTCCGACATTCGTGGTGAAAGTTATGTCGTACGGAAGTTCAAGGGCATTTTCGTAATTTGGACGAAATAAGGGAAAATGTTGACTTTTTGATCGGGAGGTCCGATGGCCGAGGACCGAGGACCGTTAGGAAAGTCTCGATGCCCTGAGTCCGTAGACAGGCGGCACGCATCAATCGGAGTCCGAATGTCCGAGTTACGGGTCTGGATGCGTGATGGGCATTTTGGTAATTTTCTGCACACGGGCAGAATAGTAATTTCACTGAGTGTTTGAACGGTTACTGTAGCACAGTGGATGGGGAACATGGCCAGTGCACGGGAGGTTTGTTTATGGGGCAAATTGCTGGCCTAAACTATTGTATATGAATTATGGGATTGTTTATTAATGATTGTGCGATGCAAGGCTGTGTGGGACGGTGAGGTTGGCCATTAAACTATGGCTGGTGCACCTGAAAATGGAAGAAAAACAGAGTGCTTCCCACATGTGACCAGCCTTTCGAGGGCCCAAATGAGCGGATTTGTGATGGGGAATGTGTTTAAGGGACTGAGTGAAGTGTTCTGAGATTGAGGAAGGAAGGAAATGAGTGAAATTGGTGTGGGATTGTTCAAAAACCCGAAACTAGTTTTTGGAGAGTTCAAATTTGAATTTCGGTTTTTAGGCCAGCCCAAGCCTAATTGTGATCTGAAATAGCTTCCTGGAACTTTACTGAGTCGATCCAGATCAAATGTGGCAAGTTTTGAAGCTCCTAGAGTCGTGGACGGACGAGGTGGACGGCCGGAATATCCAAGCTTGAGTCGTGGTGATTGAGGTAACTTCATGTCCAATTAATCATGCGAATTAGTTCGTATTAATCCTAATGAGCTTACTGGAATGTTAATTTGACAATGGTTGAGGAATTGTGGAGTTACGGTGATCGACCCGTTTTGGTGATCACGGGTTGATGGCACGATTAAGGGATGGTTGGTGTTGATCATTGACACAGAACTAAAATTGATTGGTTAATGATTGTTTTAGGATCAAAAACGGAAGGAATCGAGCATGAATTGATGGTTATCTGATCGGGTTAGATCGCGGGTAATCAGACCCGCTTACCAGTCATACGGGTGAGGACGATGACTGTAGCAGTCACTGTAGCAGGCGCATGGCTTTCATGCGCAACCACTCACGGCAGCGCGTGGGCACGAATCTCGAGGTGAGGTCAACATGACTTTTGTCCTATGCAATGTAACGAACATTTTAGCGTTGGTTTCGTGTCAATCGGACCCCGTTTCGATATTGTTCGAGATGTCCGAAGGTTTTAAATCCAGTTTAAAAATACTTAAAAATTCGGGAAAATTACGGGACTTTAATAAGATGTTAATGAAGAGGTTAGTGACCCTCTAATGTGATTTGAACAGGATTGGGAGTCCCGGTGATAGTGGTGTGGCCCGGGAAGGCCTATGTCACTCGTATCGAGGTGCTCGGTTATACGGTCTGTGAGTGGACATTGGTTTTATAAATTTGATGCATACATAACTGTTTCATGATTGTTATAATTGTGATTATATGATTTTTTTTGGATATCGGTGAATTTATATATTTTCACGCATTTCGAGGCGATTTACGTGTTTGCACATAAATCAAGATTTTTCCGGATTTGCACTGATTTCCATAATGGTGGTTCGGATATGATTTTATGAAACAGTTACGGATTTGATAAAGTAAATTCGGGCCAGGGGCCTAGTTGATTTAAGAAATCGGGCCAGGGGCCCAGTTGACTTATGAAATCGGGTCAGGGGCCCAATTGATTTATGTATGTGATTTCGGGTCGGGGACCCTAAAATGGAATTGAATAAATGATTTCGGATTTGATAATCAACGATTTGGACTTATGACGGTTTTATGGAAATTCGGGGCAGGGCCCTTGTGATATTTTGGAAATGAATAATAAAATGTGTTCCATAAAACCATCTCAATATGAGGATATATATATATATATATATATATATTGGTCTCCTCCAAGTGTCAGGGACACTGGAGAAGTCATGGTGCATTGCATGCGAGGGGTCATTGTACGGAGCTACCGGATCGTATAGTTAGCCAGGAGCAGGATTGCTATGATTAGACGTCAAGGACGTCAGACATCGGGGATGTCAGAGATATGGACCCAGTGAGACCCCGGGCAGCACGCGTTGCTTAATACCGTGAGATATGATGTCGGGGACGTCAAGCGTCAGGGACGCTAGGCATCGGGGATGCCAGATGACACGACCCATCCCAATCCCCCCGGGATTATCATGGGATGTGACGTGCTCCCGTCTGACACGAGGTGTCAGACAAGGGATAACCCGACGCTACAGCCCCTACGGGCATCCAGAGTGCGCAAGGATCGATGGAGGAGGCATGCGATGTCCCAGTCCCCTGTTGCAGTCGCATCCGAGATCAACCTGAAGGGCATGAAAAACCAAAAGCTGTGAGTGGACGAAAGACAAGACCCATCCCGATTATCCCTCGATAGTCGTGATGAATCTTGCTCCCGTCTGACAATAACTAAAAATTTCCGAAAGTAACCAAACTTATATACATACAACACACAACAAATCCCGAAAACATTGTCAGACAAGGGATAGTTAAGTTTTACAGACCAATGACGTCACAAGTTTGACTAGTCAAAGACAATACAGAGCATAGGTACTGTTACAGATAGGGGTCAATTCCTACTCTGCAGAATGTCTGAGTGCGCAACGGTCTATTTATTCTTTTGCCTCGCTTGCCTCATTTTTAGCCCTCGTACCTGTACACTGGCCTGGAGGGTGCATAAAACAATAAAGGTGTGAGTGGACAAAAATGACCTCTTATAAAAACATTTGCCAAAATACATTTCTTACCCCCCAGTTTTCACAAACATGCATGCATATCATAAAACACGAGTAATAATAGGAAATCAATTAAAGTGGATCAATCAAAACAATTTCCACAAAATCACGGGACTTATATCCATATCTTGTTGCTTAGAGTCACGTTTTATCCCTACAACGCGTGCATATAAATAGGCTCAAGGACCGCTCAAAATCCGAGCATCCGCCGCTGTGAACACATCACAAGCCGGCAATCCAGATCTAGTGAACACATCACTTACCGATCCATATAATCCAACACATCTGATCTGAGTCAAGCCTCCCCTGGGCTGCAAGACAAAGATCGTGCTACGTGACCTCTTCGGGGTAAACACTTCCATCCCGAAGGCGAGCGTTATCTCCAGGGTGCACTCCGGGGAAAAACATATTTTCTCCCGAAAGCCCTAAATATCCGCAACATATTATCATCACAAAAACCAGTGAAAAACAGTTGCATAAAAATCTAATCACATATCGACACAGGGTCTCAGCCCTAAATTAACCAAAGTCCCGATTTACTTTATAAATCCGAAATCATCAATATCATCATATAATCACATGGAAAATGCAAATCCAATCAGAAACACAATCCCATTGGGTCCCAACCCCAAAATATCAATTTCACGTAAATCCGTGCAACCGTAAACCCGAGTTGCCACGATCACGTAAATCCATAAAATCAATCATTGACTCATAATCCGAGTCCAAATATCATTTTCAATCCGGGCCTAGCCCAAAACATCATTTGCACGTTCCTCGTAAAACGTGCCAGAAGGACTGATTAAAATAATCACAAAAATCACGAGAATACCAAAAATCATCAAATTCACATGTAACTCCAAATCCGAGTCAAAATCATTATTTACTTGGGTTCTCACGCCCACAATATCATTTTTAACCAATTTCATGATTTCTCGAAAATCGTGCCAGAATATAATAATATAATAATCATAAAACCGAGAAAATCGAGAAATCACCGAATCAAAGCATCAATCATGTCAAATCATGTCAAATCATATAAATAAGCATTTTAAACCATATTTGCATGCATCACAGTTAGAAAACCAAAAGTCCACTCACACACACCGTCCCGATTGTTCAGCCTCGAGCTGTTCGTTTTCCTCCGAAGTCCCGGGAATATTCCAGCCTGTCAAACAAAATGATTTAAGGTTACTAGACTATCATATTTTCCTCATATAAGAATCCCTTAATTGTCGGAATTTTATAATATTATTTTAATATAATTTAAACGTGTCGGGTACTCGGAACTACACTGAAACCATATCTGATTGACCCGAAACCAACGCGGATAGGTTCGTATCATCGAGAACATCAAGTTTCATGTTGAACACTTTGCCGGAATCCTCCTCACGTGCCGTCACGCGCCACCGCAAGCGGTTGCGCGTGAAAGCCACGCGACTAGCACAGTACATCTACAGTGCATCGTTCTCGCCCATTTGTCTGATAAACGGGTTGAAATACCCGCGATAGGATCCGATGCAATCTCAGTCAATTCGACCTCAAATCGATCCGTTCTTTCAACTGATCTCATCTACTCTAACTTCATTTTAGTTCTGTGAATTCAATTACCTCAGGTAAGGTCCAAATCTTCACGACTCACGATCGAAATTCGACGGGTCTCCTATTCGGGTTTCACGATTCCGTGCCTGATTTTCCAATTAATTCATGTGGTTAGCACCGTGAGAGTATAAGGAACAATTTTCCATGATCAATTTCGAATGAGCTTACCTCTAAGTATCTGAACTCAAGGTCGATTTTTGGCAGCCATGGCAGCGTCTGTTCTTCCTCAATTCGACACGAATTCTTCTCGTTTTTGTTGCAAAGCTTTTAGTTTTGATCCTAGCAACTTAATGGAATCCTCAATTGCTCCTCTCCTGGCTCCCAAATCCGAATTCGATTTTCCCCCAATTTTCCAGAATTTTCGAAGCAAAATTCTCTCAGTTCTCTAAACCTCTCGAGTCCCTCTCTCTCAGTTATGCTACTTAGACGTTCAATTGCATAATGACGACGAGTTTGGGGCTTATCACGGGCCAATTGGACATAATCATGGTTCAAGCCTTAATTTGGGGAAAAGTTGTCAAAAGGGGATATTATTGTGTTTCCCTTAAGACCCGATTCTGTGTTTTCTGAGGGGAGAATCAGACAAAAGACAAGTCTGATCAAGGCCAAAAGTCCATTTTGCCCCTGGTTGGACAAATTACCATTTTGCCCCTAGCCTTCCGTGACCCGTAACGTTCGTAACCGAACTCCGTTTTCGACGTGCCGCCTGTCGTTGTACTCCGGGCATCGAGACCTACCTAACGGTCTTCAAATCGTGTGAAAATTAGTTAGCAAACAAAAAGTCAACATTTTCCCCCCTTTTGCCCAAATTACGAAAATGCCCTTGGACTTCCGAACGTCATAACTTTTTCCCAGATTGTCGGAATTGGGCGTGCCACCTGTCTATGGACTCGTGACGTCCCGAACTACGTCACGGTCATCGGTCAACATCCGTTTGATTCACCAATCAAAAAGTCAACAATTTGACCATACTATTCACAAGGGTAAAAACGTCATTTATTCATTATGTTACAAAATTACATTTTCTAAATTTTCGGGGCGTTACAACCTTCCCCCATTAAGAAATTTCGTGCCCGAAATTTCAATGAAACAAATACGGGTACTGGTCTCGCATCTGTGTCTCAGGTTCCCACGTAGCTTCTTCCACGCTCTGATTCCTCCAAAGAACCTTCACTAAGGGAATCGTCTTTCGTCGGAGCACTTTGTCCTTTCGGTCCAAGATCTGTACAGGCTGCTCTTCAAAACTTAGGTCTTCTCTGAGTTCAACAGGCTGTTCCTCCAACACATGGGACTCATCATACACATATTTCCGTAGCATTGACACATGGAAAACATCATGGACCCTCGAAAGCTCAGAAGGTAATGCTAATCTGTAGGCAACTCGACCAATTCTCTCAACAATCTCATAAGGTCCAATGAAACGGGGGCTCAGTTTCCCGCGTCTGCCGAATCGCACTATACCTTTCCAAGGAGATAACTTCAAGAATACCCAATCTCCAACTGCAAATTCCAGATCTCTGACTCGGTGGTCTGCGTAACTCTTTTGTCTGTCTTGGGCTGTCTTGAGTCTGTCTCGGATGAGTTTAACCTTTTCCGTCTATCAATTCAGATTTAGACAATTTCCTTTCGCCCACCTCAGTCCAACACAAAGGGGTTCTGCACTGTCGTCCATATAGGGCTTCATAAGGAGCCATCCCGATACTTGCTTGGTAACTATTGTTGTAGGCGAATTCCATCAATGGTAGATGTGACTCCCAAGTACCCTGGAATTGCAAAACACATGCTCTCATCATGTCCTCCAAGGTCTGAATAGTCCGTTCCGATTGCCCGTCGGTCTGAGGGTGGAATGCCGTGCTAAAATGCAATCTCGTCCCGAAAGCTTCCTGTAAGCTTTGCCAGAATCTGGATGTAAATCGGGGATCTCGATCAGATACAATAGAGACAGGAGTACCATGGAGTCGAATAATCTCGTCAATGAAGAGTCTGGCATACTGCGTCAACCGAAAGTCTTCCCTTACAGGTAGGAAATGAGTTGATTTGGTAAGCCTATCCACAATTACCCAGACTCCATCGTGTCCTTTAGGGCGTTCTGGGAAGTTTAAACACAAAATCCATGGTTATATGATCCCATTTCCATTCCGGGATCGGTAGTGGTTGCAGTGCTCCATAGGGTCTTTGCCCTTCAGCCTTTGCTTGTTGACATACCAAGCACTTACTCACAAACTCTGCAATCTCCCGTTTCATACCCGGCCACCAATAATGCTCTCGTAACGTACGGTACATTTTCGTCCCACCTGGATGCATTGCATACGCCGAACTATGGGCCTCGTCCAGAATCTCTTTCTTTAATGTTACATTTTCGGGCACACACAACCGTCCGTCCTTTACTAGGGCTCCATCCCTTCTAATTGCAACATCTTTTCGTTCCCCCGCATCAGCTTCAATTCGAAGGACACACAAGATAGGGACTTCCAGTTGGGCTTCAATAACTCGATCAATCAGAATTGGTCGCACCTGGAAACTAGCTAGTAAGCCACCTTGGTTATCCAGTGCCAAAGCAACTCCAGTCCTACGTAGTTCCACCAATAAGGGTAAATGCACCATTCGTAGATGTGCCACAGTGTGAGCTGATTTCCGACTCAGTGCATCCGCTACCACATTAGCTTTTCCAGGATGGTACTCAATCGTGCAGTCGTAATCCTTAATTAGCTCCAACCATCGTCTCTGTCTCAAATTCAATTCCTTCTGTGTGAAAAAGTACTTCAAACTCTTATGATCCGTGAAAAGTCTACATGTCTCCCCATACAAGTAATGTCTCCAAATCTTCAGGGCATGTACCACCGCAGCTAATTCCAAATCATGGGTGGGATAGTTACGTTCATGCGGTTTCAGTTGTCGAGAGGCATATGCGATTACCTTTCCATGTTGCATTAACACACACCCTAATCCTTGTAAGGATGCATCAGTGTACACTTCAAACTCCCCACTATCATCCGGAAGGGTTAAGATAGGAGCGGAGGTCAACCTTTTCTTCAATTCTTGGAAACTTTGCTCACAGTCTTCGCCCCAAACAAACTTGATTCCTTTCCTGGTTAGGCGGGTCATCGGAGCAACAATCACAGAGAAGCCTTCCACAAAACGTCTGTAATAACCGGCCAATCCCAAAAAGCTCCTTACTTCGGTTACTGTCTTTGGCTGCTCCCAGTTTTCTACCGCTTCTATCTTCTGGGGATCAACACGAATCCCATCCACGGAAATCACATGTCCCAGAAAACCAACACTCGTTAACCAAAATTGGCACTTACTCAGTTTGGCAAAGAGCTGGTTCCTCCTTAGCGTATCAAGCACAATCCTCAAATGTTCCTCATGCGCCCTCTTACTGCTCGAATACACTAGAATGTCATCAATGAACACAATAACAAATCGGTCAAGGTACTTCCGGAATACTCGGTTCATCAAATCCATGAATGTCGCAGGTGTATTAGTCAATCCAAATGGCATCACCAGAAATTCATAATGACCATATCGATTTCGAAAAGCTGTTTTTTGGAATGTCCTCCTCTCGAATCCTTAACTGGTGGTAACCAGAACGCAGATCAATCTTCGAAAAATACTTGGCTCCCCTTAATTGATCAAACAGATCATCAATCCGAGGCAAAGGGATACTTATTCTTTATCGTGACTTTATTAAGTTGCCTGTAATCCATACAGAGTCTCAAACTTCCTTCCTTCTTTTTCACAAACAATACTGGGGCTCCCCATGGCGATACACTCGGTCGAATGAATCCCACATCCACAAGATCTTGTAACTGTACCTTTAATTCCCTTAACTCAGCTGGTGCCATCCGATAAGGTGTCAAGGATATAGGGTCGTGTACCAGGAATTAGTTCGATAGTGAACTCAATCTCTCGAGAAGGGGGTAATCATGGTAAATCCTCAGGAAATACATCTGGGAAGTCACACACTACTGGGATATCCTCGGCCTTGATTGGTGCATCTCGCACATCGACAACATAAGCTAGATAACCCTGGCAGCCCTTCCTCAGAAATCTATCTGCCGAGAGGGCTGATATGACTCTAGGGGTTATCATCCTCCGATCTCCCTGAAATATCACCTCAGGTAATCCAGGGCTCCGAAGTATCACCCTCTTATCGAAACACTCGATAGAGGCATGATGGGTTGTCAGCCAATCCATCCCAAGGATAACATCAAAGTCACACAAGTCTAGGAGTATCAAATCAACCATTAAATGCACATCCCCTATCACAATAGGGTATCCTCGTATCACTTGGTTTACTACATACAACTCTCCAGTCGGTTGTACCGACTCCCATCTCACATCTCGATCGCAGAAATCTCTCTATCTGCCAACAGTGCATACTCCCGAGAAACAAAAGAGTGGGTAACTCCCAGATCTATTAAAGTACGTGCATGATGACCGAAATAGTAAGCATACCTGTCACCACCTCCGGGGCTGCTCGGGCCTCCTGTTGAGTCACTGCATAGACTCGAGCCTGTGGTCCCGAAGTCCGACCACGCCCTCGTGATCCACCAGATCCACCACGAGTTCTGCCACCTCCTCTCCCACTTGTAGCATTTGAAGCCGAAGTCGTACTAGGGCCCCCGCTCAGTAGAGCCCCATCCAGTGCCGCTACTACCAACCAATCGTGGACAGTCTCGTTTGAAGTGACCCGGCTCCCTACAGTAAAAGCAGACAAGAACATTGCCTCGGTCATTACTCTGTCAGTCAGTAGATCCCACGGATGCCTCGCTGAACTGTGCAGTCGCTGTTGGTCGATACCCAAATGTCTGTGTTCCCCTACCTCCATAACTCGGACGAGCACCACGCGAAGATCCAGAGCCATAATTACCTCGCTTGGAGGACCTCTGGTTCGCAGATCCCTGGTACTGACGGTTCCCCGGCGTCGACCAGAGCCCGAAAACTGCTGTGGCACTGGCAAGGTCGCCTCAACTCGTGCAGCTGCATCAGACAACTCTCGCAGGGTGGCATAAGTTCCCACAGTCACAGCTCCTCGGATGTCATTCCTCAGTCCTTGCTCGAACCTTCGGCACTTGTCCTCCTCGTTAGAGACATAAAGAGGAGCAAAACTGGACAGGTTCAGGAATTTCTGTTCATAGTCTGCCACTGACATGTCCCCCTGATGTAATTGTAGAAATTCAACCTCCCTAGCATTACGGAAGGAGCGAGGATAGAACTGCTCCAGGAAACGATGACGGAAGTCCTCCCAACTTAGAGTACGGGCATTCATCCCTGTCAGTTGCAATCCGCGCCACCAACGGTAAGCTTGGCTGCTCAGCATAAATGTGGCCAGTGGAACCATATCTCCTGGTGGACATTGCATAATCTCGAAGATCCGCTCAAATTGAGTAATCCACTCAAAAGCCTCTTCTGGATCAGTCAGGCCAGTGAATGCAATGGCCCCTAAACGTTGAGCTCTCTCTATGTCCGGACCTCCAAAATCATCGCCAGACTGGGTACGGGGCTCGCATCTCGGAGGCATATTGTGATGTTCTGTAAGAGAAACATATCAGTATCACAATTCGTGTATACTAATGTGTAAGACTCAGACCGTGACCTATTGCTCTAATACCAATTTGACAAGACCCATCCCGATTATCCCTCGATAGTCGTGATGAATCTTGCTCCCGTCTGACAATAACTAAAAATTTCCGAAAGTAACCAAACTTATATACATACAACACACAACAAATCCCGAAAACATTGTCAGACAAGGGATAGTTAAGTTTTACAGACCAATGACGTCACAAGTTTGACTAGTCAAAGATAATACAGAGCATAGGTACTGTTACAGATAGGGGTCAATTCCTACTCTGCAGAATATCTGAGTGCGCAACGGTCTATTTATTCTTTTGCCTCGCTTGCCTCGTTTTTTAGCCCTCGTACTTGTACACTGGCCTGGAGGGTGCATAAAACAATAAAGGTGTGAGTGGACAAAAATGACCACTTATAAAAACATTTGCCAAAATACATTTCTTACCCTCTCAGTTTTCACAAACATGCATGCATATCATAAAACACGAGTAATAATAGGAAATCAATTAAAGTGGATCAATCAAAAAAATTTCCACAAAATCACGGGACTTATATCCATATCTTGTTGCTTAGAGTCACGTTTTATCCCTGCAACGCGTGCATATCAATAGGCTCAAGGACCGCTCAAAATCCGAGCATCCGCCGCTGTGAACACATCACAAGCCGGCAATCCAGATCTAGTGAACACATCACTTACCGATCCATATAATCCAGCACATCTGATCTGAGTCAAGCCTCCCCTGGGCTGCAAGACAAAGATCGTGCTACGTGACCTCTTCGGGGTAAACACTTCCATCCCGAAGGCGAGCGTTATCTCCAGGGTGCACTCCGGGGAAAAACATATTTTCTCCGAAAGCCCTAAATATCCGCAACATATTATCATCACAAAAACCAGTGAAAAACAGTTGCATAAAAATCTAATCACATATCGACATAGGGTCTCAGCCCTAAATTAACCAAAGTCCCGATTTACTTTATAAATCCGAAATCATCAATATCATCATATAATCACATGGAAAATGCAAATCCAATCAGAAACACAATCCCATTGGGTCCCAACCCCAAAATATCAATTTCACGTAAATCCGTGCAACCGTAAACCCGAGTTGCCACGATCACGTAAATCCATAAAATCAATCATTGACTCATAATCCGAGTCCAAATATCATTTTCAATCCGGGCCTAGCCCAAAACATCATTTGCACGTTCCTCGTAAAACGTGCCAGAAAGACTGATTAAAATAATCAAAAAAATCACGAGAATACCAAAAAATCATCAAATTCACATGTAACTCCAAATCCGAGTCAAAATCATTATTTACTTGGGTTCTCACGCCCACAATATCATTTTTAACCAATTTCATGATTTCTCGAAAATCGTGCCAGAATATAAAAATATAATAATCATAAAACCGAGAAAATCGAGAAATCACCGAATCAAAGCATCAATCATGTCAAATCATGTCAAATCATATAAATAAGCATTTTAAACCATATTTGCATGCATCACAGTTAGAAAACCAAAAGTCCACTCACACACACCGTCCCGATTGTTCAGCCTCGAGCTGTTCGTTTTCCTCCGAAGTCCCGGGAATATTCCAGCCTGTCAAACAAAATGATTTAAGGTTACTAGACTATCATATTTTCCTCATATAAGAATCCCTTAATTGTCGGAATTTTATAATATTATTTTAATATAATTTAAACGTGTCGGGTACTCGGAACTACACTGAAACCATATCTGATTGACCCGAAACCAACGCGGATAGGTTCGTATCATCGAGAACATCAAGTTTCATGTTGAACACTTTGCCGGAATCCTCCTCACGCGCCGTCACGCGCCGCCGCAAGCGGCTGCGCGTGAAAGCCACGCGCCTAGCACAGTACAGCTACAGTGCATCGTTCTCGCCCGTTTGTCTGATAAACGGGTTGAAATACCCGCGATAGGATCCGATGCAATCTCAGTCAATTCGACCTCAAATCGATCCGTTCTTTCAACTGATCTCATCTACTCTAACTTCATTTAGTTCTGTGAATTCAATTACCTCAGGTAAGGTCCAAATCTTCACGACTCACGATCGAAATTCGACGGGTCTCCTATTCGGGTTTCACGATTCCGTGCCTGATTTTCCAATTAATTCATGTGGTTAGCACCGTGAGAGTATAAGGAACAATTTTCCATGATCAATTTCGAATGAGCTTACCTCTAAGTATCTGAACTCAAGGTCGATTTTTGGCAGCCATGGCAGCGTCTGTTCTTCCTCAATTCGATACGAATTCTTCTCGTTTTTGTTGCAAAGCTTTTAGTTTTGATCCTAGCAACTTAATGGAATCCTCAATTGCCTCCTCTCCTGGCTCCCAAATCCGAATTCGATTTTCCCCCAATTTTCCAGAATTTTCGAAGCAAAATTCTCTCAGTTCTCTGGACCTCTCGAGTCCCTCTCTCTCAGTTATGCTACTTAGACGTTCAATTGCATAATGACGACGAGTTTGGGGCTTATCACGGGGCCAATTGGACATAATCATGGTTCAAGCCTTAATTTGGGGAAAAGTTGTCAAAAGGGGATATTATTGTGTTTCCCTTAACACCCGATTCTGTGTTTTCTGAGGGGAGAATCAGACAAAAGACAAGTCTGATCAAGGCCAAAAGTCCATTTTGCCCCTGGTTGGACAAATTACCATTTTGCCCCCTAGCCTTCCGTGACCCGTAACGTTCGTAACCGAACTCCGTTTTCGACGTGCCGCCTGTCGTTGTACTCCGGGCATCGAGACCCTACCTAACGGTCTTCGAATCGTGTGAAAATTAGTTGGCAAACAAAAAGTCAACATTTTCCCCCTTTTTGCCCAAATTACGAAAATGCCCTTGGACTTCCGAACGTCATAACTTTTCCCAGATTGTCGAATTGGGCATGCATCTGTCTATGGACTCGTGACGTCCCGAACTACGTCACGGTCATCGGTCAACATCCGTTTGATTCACCAATCAAAAAGTCAACAATTTGATCATACTATTCACAAGGGTAAAAACGTCATTTATTCATTATGTTACAAAATTACATTTTCTAAATTTCCGGGGCGTTACAACGAAAATAAACAAGTTCATTAAAAACATTTTATAAGACATTTATGCCCCTCAGTAAAACGTATGCATGCATCAAAACCCGGAAATCAAACGATTTATTAGAAATAACCATTAGGGCCTTAGCCCGGAAATCATCAATCAAATCCGGAAACCCCATCATAACTCCAGTTCATCAAGTCTCATAAACCGGGCCATTGCCCCAACACGTTTCAAACGATCAGAAATCAACAATACTTCATAAACAAATCTTAAACACGGGAACTCAATCCCAAAACTCATCAAAGCTAGTTCATCCGGGTCACTACCCAAAACCAGTGAAAAACTGTAATCACACACATTTGCTGGATTAAGTGCGCCCGAGTCTTTAAACTCAAAACCATGCGCATAAACAGGCCTTCCCGGAATATCAACGAGTCTTTAAACTCAAAACATAGTCAATAGGCCTCGGGGGTATCACAATAACCGAGTCTTTAAACTCAATCCGGGTTTTTAAACCCAATTTTCCGGGCCCGCCCCCATCATCAGTTAACCGAGTCTTTAAACTCAAAATGTGCTTCAGCAATGGCACCCGAGTCTTTAAACCCGAACTATTTTATAAGACACAATCAATCAGGATCCCTCACGATCCGTTTTCCGAAAAGCATCCCGAAATCACATATATAGAACAACTGGGCCCCTGGCCCGAATTCACTTAATCAATTCCGTAACTGTCTCATAAAATCATATCTAACCACAATTATGGAAATCAATACAAATCCAGAAAATCTCGATTTACGCGCATACCCGTAAATCGCCTCGAATTGCGTGAAATCATATAAATTCACCGACATCCAAAATAAATCATATAATCACAATTATAAAAATCATGAAACAGTTATGCATGCATAGAATTTATAAAACCAAATGTCCACTCACAGACCGTTTAACCGAGCACCTCGATACGCGTGCCACCGGCCTTCCCGGGCCTCGTTACTAACACCGGGACTCCCGAATCTGTTCATATCACAATAGAGGGTTACTAATCTCTTCATTAACATCCTATTCAAGTCCCGTAATTTTTCCGACTTTTTAAGTATTTTTAAACCCGACTTAAAACCTTCGGACATTCCGAACAATGTCGAAACGGGGTCTGATTGACACGAAACCAACGCTAAAATGTCCGTTACATTGCGTAGATTATTTCCCATGTTGGACACATCCCCATTGGACTCCCCACGCGCCCCCACTCGCCGCCGCAAGCGGCTGCGCGTGAAGCCCACGCGCCGCTACAGTGTCATCGTCTATCTCTGGTGAACCCTGTTCACCAGGTTCAGACCGGCGTTCACGGTTCTCTGGTTATTCTAGGTGGTTTTCAGTCCTAATTAGTCCATTAGATTCGTCCAATCACAATATATTGATTTAGCTAATTGAATCACGAAGATTGAGCTTGTTTCTACTCTTCCAAACTTCGAATTTTAAAACCCGTCAAAGCCCTGTTTCGACTCCCAGCCACCAGAGGTTCCCCCCACCACGGCGTCACAACCACAAGGTTCCTAGGGACCCAAGAAGTCCAACCGAACTGACAGAAACCTTCGACTTACTCCCAAACCTCACGACTTAACGATTGAACCAAAACGGTAAAACATAGCACTTATAGGGAAATGAGAATTACCTGCCTGCCGTCCGCCACCGTGCTCCGCCGCATCCTACTGGGTTCCCAGAGCCGTCCTAGCCTCCCCTCGAACCAAATTGGTTCAACTTGATTACTCCTGGCTGCACCACCCTGTCAACACCTCTCGGTTTTTCCTGAGAGCTTACTCACACACAGAGGCTTGCCCTCACACGATTCTCAGCCAACATTACTCACCAGTCTGTCTGATCGCTCACCCTTGATCACAGAACCTCACAGAACTCACACAGACACACAAGGACGATCAATTGCTCACGGTTCCCATCTCTCTGTTTTTCAGTTCAGACACAGTCAGCCAACGCTCTAAGTCTCTCACTCAGTCCTTACCCAAAATGAATCCCCTCAGCTCACAACTCAGCTAAACACACAATGGGGACTACAACTCGTGGGAACATTCTCAGACCCACTGGGAATTTGCTTCCCTTAAACTGAACCCCACCGGAATTTGAAACCACCCGTGCACTGTGCACGACTGATCCTCCCAGTACCACTCAGCCATGTTTCCACTTCCTCAATTCTATTTAACAATCCGTTCTAACCTTCCACTACAGATTAAACAATGCAGGATTTCAGTCCACTCACGACATCGTGCTCTGCCCCTGCTTCCCACCATGTTCCACCGTGAGTGAACAGTACACGGCCCAAAAACACCCTGTGAAATTACATTTCTGCCCCTGCGTAGAATATTACCAAAATGCCCCTCACGCAACTAGGCCCGTAACTCGGTCATCCGGACTCCGATTGATGCGTGTCGCCTGTCCACGGAATCAGGGCATCGAGACCTCCCTAACGATCCTTGGTACTCGGCCATCGGACCTCCCGATCAAAAAGTCAACATTTTCCCTTATTTCACCAAAATTACGGAAATGCCCATAGACTTCCGAACGTCATAACTTTCACCACGAACGTCGGAATCGAACGTGCCGCCTGTCTATGAACTCGTGACGTCCCAAAATACGTCACGGTCACGGGTCAAAGTCCATTTGACCGTCCGAACTAAAAGTCAACGTTTTGCCCACGATCAGGGGCAAAACGGTCATTTTGCACCGTTTGTTCGAGTTCGCCCAACTAATCACCGATTACCCCTGCTAATCACGATTAGTCTGTATTCTAATCCCGAATTCCAGGACGGGTCGTTACACCAGAGATGGAAAAATAATAAATGTATATTACTGGATTTATGAAATAACTCTTGGATTGACTTTTGGGATTTGAAACTATGCTTATGGTTTCTGGACTAAGGCCCTAATGGTTATTTTGAAATAAATATGTGATTATTGGTTTTTGCTGCATGCATATGTTTTTACTGAGGGGCATAAAGGTCTTATAAATGTTTTAAACATATTTGTTTATTTTCGTCCACTCACAGCTTTTATTTTTAATGCCCTTCAGGTTGATTCCGGATGCGACTGCAGCAGAGACTGGGACATCGCACACCTCCTCCATCGATCCTTGTGCACTCTGGAAGCCCGTTTGGGCAGTGGCAATAGGTTATCCCTTGTCTGACACATCTTGTCAGACGGAAGCATGACACATTCCATGGTAATCCCGGAGGGGGGGGGGATTGGGATGGGTCGTGTCAAGTGGTATCAGAGCAGGTTTTGCTCTTTTGTGCGCGAAGGTCGAGGGTGCGATGTCTCTTTGGGCTGCAGTTCCGTTGTCAACCTGATATATAGTTTTGGGTTTGAGTAGTGGATAGAGTGTGTTTGGCCGATACGCCGTGCGCTAACGTGATTCGACCCAAGTGAGGTTGTTTGTGATTAACTGGTAATGTAGGACCATCGGTTCGGTCATGTGATGATGGATTGTTGTGCTACTGGGCACCACTGGGTTCAGGGAACCCCATTTGAATAATGATATGGAAATGCGAAACTCAGTTGAGTAATGGCCTAAAATATGGACCCTGGTAGTGATGGCTATTGTACGGGGTGTTGGTGCATCGGAGTTAGCCGATGACCTTCGTGGTGTAACCCACGATGGAACCCACGTTGAGTTGATGATTGGATAGGAATTGACGTCTATACGATGTCAGGACCGCGGGGTCGGTCAGGTTGTGGATTTTACTGCGGAAGGCAGTTGGGTTCGGTGGAACCCTTGGGTGTGATTTTGGAACCCTAATTTATAATTGATGGACAGGAAAGTGAACTTTAAATGGGAACTTGTGCTGCGACGAGCGGCGAAGGTCGTGGATGACCATGTGGATGACTCTAGTGAGTCTAGTCAGGATTATGGGATTTGATCCACGGGTACGGTTATGGGATAAAATATGGAATTCCGTGTTGGATCGAATAATAGTGTGAGGTGTGAATACGGATCTTGACAGCGATGACTGTTGGTCGACAGTTGTGTCGAGATGACTGGCTATCGAGGGTATTTAGTGTGGTTTTAATACTTGAGGATCAGAGGACGTTCAGGGAACGTTCATTTTCCTGATGTACGGATGGTCAAATTGGAGGTACCCATAGTCGTGGGGTACGAGTGGTGATACGGGATCGTCGTTCGGTGTTAACGGAGATCCAGGGTATCAACTTTGCACACAGTGTGCTAGTATGGATGTGTGGATGCCTGTGTGTTGAGGCAAGTGTCGGTGATACTAGCGCTGGTGCTTGTGTCAGTGATTGTGATACTCGTGGGATGTGACTCTGTCTTGATGGACATATGATTGGTATCTGCGACTCAGTGGTGGTTGAGTCATGGACTGGATAGGATCCAGTGGGGGTTATGAGGTGTTGGGATAAGTCCCAACAGTTATGAGATAACAAGTGACGAATGGATAAACAAAATTTCAAAAAATAAAAAGACCTTTAACGTAATCTTTTTAGACAAAAAAAATATAACCAAGGATAAATACAGTCGAAAATAACTAAAATTCGTTTTTTTAAAAAAAAAAGGACTTTAACTAATTAGCATATTAAACAGAATTTTGACATGATGGCTTTTTAACCACGAGCCTATGATGCAGGCCAACCAAAACCGATCTTTAGTACTTAAAAACTCATGCATATATAGCAGGAGCCGATGGAGCACTAAATGTAAAAGCACTTGTGGGAAAAGCTAGATTTGAATCCTAGTGCTTTAGAAAAGCACTTGTGGGAAAAGCTATAATTTGAATCCTAGTGCTTTAGCTTATATCACAATCCGTGTCCCACACATGTCCTTGTTCAAAGGGTGAGATAAAGTTGAGAGGTCCCCTACTCAACTCCCCATCCCTTTTAAGCAACTTTTTTTGAACGTGTTTGAGAGTTTGCCACCAGATTCAATCTCAGCCGTTGGATCTGAGGCTCCGAGGCTCTGAGCTGGGCATGATTGAGGTTTCGGAGTAGGGACTGGTGATTTGTTGGAGACAAATTGAGTAAAGGGAGAGGTTGAGAAAGGACAGCTGCCACCGCCCAACCAAGAAAAGTGTCCTCCAAGTCTCTCCAACTTGGCTCCCTAGGTTTTATTTATTTATTTATTTTTTTTCATCTGATTCTCCTGGGGTTATAGGGCAACTTTTTTTTTTAATACTAATTTTTGGAAATCGATTTATCTGAGGTCGTGGGTTAATTAGGCAAATCGCAACTTTCAAGGCATAATTTGAAGATTATTGTATAGTACAATAATAAAAGCAACGTGGTATAATTAGTCGGAAATGATTATAAGGAGAGGTTTATAATTTTATACGTATTAAGGAATTAATTGGTTAACCTTTATTTCGAACATTTCACAATTCAGATAGTAAAAAAAAAAAAGGTTAGGATACCTGCAATCATCATCATGATTTATGGTGTTATATCATGAAATCGATATTTAAGTTAATATGGTAATATTTTATTATAAGTCTCATTATCAAATTTTCAACAATTGTATATGACATTTCGATCTGTTTTATAATCTATCATCTCTATAATTATATTAAAAAATCACAATTTAGTGTTATAATATAATATAAGTAAACATTACGAGTAAACATTTGCTTTAATGTCACATGTGACATGACCCTCTAAATAAAAGTACGCTTATGTGATGCAAAAGCTTAAGAACCTTATCTTCTATACGAACATTTTTACGGGTCGAAGTCAATCCAACTTTCACGACCATAGGAAAGAGTGAGCCGACTAGGGAGATGCTGTAACAGGATGCGATTGCATCATAACTTGGGCTTGGTTCAATTGCTGCTATACACCTTGGGCTTACATTGAGAAAGCGAGGGCTACAAATTTTGGGCCTCCAATTTCCTTCCACGCCGATAGAAACCCCCAATTCAAATAAATAAATCAAGCGAAGTACTGAAACGAGTCGCAGTAGTTCGGTAAGAAAATTCTAGGAATTACAAAACCCTAATTCTAATTCCTGCAAAATTGTCTTAAACCCCAGCTGAGCGTCATCACTTCACCTCTTCGCCCAGTTGGTCGCAGAGCTCTCTCCTTCTTCTGGGTTTGTCTGCAATCGCCTGAAACGGAGAGATGGTGTGGTTTCAGTGTGAGGATTGTGGAGACAACCTCAAGAAACCCAAGTTGCAGGGTCACTTCAGGTGCTGCTCTGCTCGCAAGGTCGGCCTCCCTTTTCCTAATCCTAATTACCTGAGCCCTGTTTGGTTGCCAAGAAAATTTGGGCATTGATAAAGTTTTGACCTTTTTCTAATCCATTGTTCATTTTTCACATACACAACCTGGGTTGCTCACTTTGTTGACACTGTTTATGTTTCAGCTATCGTGCATTGACTGTGGAGAGACGTTTGGGCAAGAAAGCGTTCAGGGTCACACACAGTGCATTACGGAGGCGGTAGGTCTCTCATTGTTTCCCTATCTAATAATATGATTGAATTTGCATGGATTGGTTTCGGCATGTTTACGAATCGGAATATAAGTTGACTTAACTATAATCTCTCAAACTATTTTCTTTTTCGCTCTTACTTGTAACTTGATATTATATAAGACATTGACCATTATCTATTGCATAATGTTAGGCAGACTAAAAGATAATGATTTATTTTGTTCAATGTGTTTAATTTTTGTGCTTCCCCCCGTCCCGTCCCCTCCCCCCCCCCCCCCCCCCCCCCCCCCCCCCCCCCCCCCCCCCAATTTTGAGGCTCATTGAATATACATTAGATTTTATTTGTTAATGTCAGGAAAAATATGGTCCTAAGGGACAAGGGAAAGCTTTGAATGGCGGGGGAGCAAAGGCCAACAAGGATTCAAAGCAGGGGCAACCTGATTTCGATATCACTATTGGGTTATCCAAACGCTTTCCATGGTTTTGTAGGTAGGCTTTTCTCGTTTTTGTTTCATGATAACCTTACTTTGCATGGTTATTTAGAAATAAAATTAATCAATGTAATGAATTTCCCATTGACGTCTCATGTGCATAATGAATTTTTTTAATGTTTTTTACGCGTTTATGCATTCATGTTGCCGCTGCTGCCCATTTAAAGCAGTGATGCAAGTTGCTAAATTATCTGTTGTAGATATGGGACAATGCAAGGGTTGGAGAAAGAAACAATATATCTGCATTCACCATGGAATATGTTTGATATGTTATGTAGCTAGTTCGTCAAAACTCTCAGTCAGTTTTCTTTTCATCATCGGAGTTTGATAATAGTTTTCTGAATATATATGTACATTTGCAGTCTTTGCAATACAAAAGCTACTAGTGAACAAACCTTGCTCCTCCATGCTGATGGAAAGAAGCACAGGGCAAAAGCCCGAGCTATCCATGCTGCAAAGCAACAGCCTAAGGAGCCAGAAGAATCTGCCCTAGATATAAAACCTCCACCCGAGGACAATCGAAAGGGTGAAGCGATCGGGAATAAACAAACAGAAGAACTTAAATTGCAGGATGAATCTATAGCCATTGCTGAACATAACAGTTCTGAAATGGAGAATGGAACTTTAATGTCAAAGAACAAGAGAAAATTGGCTGCATCCAAGAATGACGGATCAAGGAAGAAGACTAGGGATAATACTTCAGGAGAAGTAGGAAATGACAAATTGATTCAAAATGGGAGCAAGGATGAACCCAATGTGAAAATAAAGTGGAAGAAATTAATTACAACAGCCTTAAAAATGGTATGTGTTCTGAATGATATGATTTCTTGCTTTCCGGTATAAATTGTGCAAGTTGTCGTGGTCCTTTTTGTCATTGTGAATCTGTGAAATCAACACGATAACTTGAGAAAAGGCATCCTGTCCAATACTATGGATGGACGCCAGTATAAAAACATAAAGCATTTAGCTTAATTTCTGTAAGTGACTTGTGACTTGCTTTATATACATCATTGCCAGTTTTTAATCTGAGTTTTATTTGAGCACCGTGGGTGCAGAATGATGGAGTCTTGAAGATGAGAAAATTGAAAAAACATGTCCTGAAGGCTTTTGAAGAATCTGGCATAACAGATGATGAAGCCAAACTGAGCAATATGCTTGAGCTCAAGGTTTGCCATCTCTCCTATTTGATTTTTATTGGTTATCAATGGATTAAACATTGGGTTCACCTTTACATTAATTTTCTCATGAAAAAAGAAGAGAAAAAAAATTCAGTAGTTATTACTTGTTTGGTGCTAGATCAACTCAAGTTCCAAATTCAAAGTTGAGAGCAAGAATGTTCATTTGGTGACTAAGGATTAAAATACAGTTTGAAGTGGATCGGAAGCAGGTGAAGAATTACCAGTCTAGGGCTCATGACTCGTCGGAGGAGCTAAGCTTTTTGTTATCTGTATCTTTTCCTGTCATTTCTTCTGTCCGAAAAGCGTTCAGAAGAAATACGCTTTTGTCATTGATTATTGAATTCTCCATGAGCAAGACATTGTGATGATTTGTGTTATAATAATGGAACATCCATTCTTAACTTACCAACTTAACCTCTGTGGAGACATTTGTCTAACTGAATCCATTTTTTAATTACTTGTCGTACAGGTTAATAGATTGGATTGTCCAACACGATTTAAACAGATCACAGATTACATTAGTTCAAAGTTCAAACTCACCATTCTTGATATGTTTACTAAACAGGTTCCGGGTTGAATTCACCATTCTTGACACAATTACTAAATAGTCCCAGCTATAGTGTGGAGAATGATTTTAGAAACCATCGGCAAAAGAAAAAGAACTTGCAAAATGGGAACAGGAATGCACCATAGTCACAACTTAAGATTCCAGACAGCTCTATATTTGACCTCTAAAAATTTCTGTATAATTACAAAGTTTACAAAAGCAATTTGTTCCGCTTGCCTCCTTTTGTTTATACAAGTATGAAAAACGTAAATAGTGTAGAGTATAGATGTCTGAACAATTGTTTGGGGAACACCAACTTCCTTTCACTTCTTTCTTCTTTCGTTTATGGTACCTCCTTTCATCGGAATAAAAAAAAGCGTTAGTATCTGTATTCTAAGTCCCTTCCAATCCAGCTAAGCTTTCTTCATGCCTGCAAAGATGTTGCTAGCAAAGCTTTACATCGAATTCAGCAGGGCTAGAATATCCGAAACAACCCAATCACCAACAACACAACAGAACAAACCAGTGCCTACAATATTATCCAAATCACGCTAATTAGTTCTCTAAGACACGATCTAAAAGGAACTTTAAACTACAAAAACGCTAGAGGGCGAGAGAGTTGTGTATATATACAGCAATTGCAGAGGCTGCTAATCCTGCTCGCTCCCTAGGATCCTTGCGATAGTAGTTTCCAAAGTAGAGAACTGTGGCATAGTACCACATCAATGGGAACACAAAGCCTAAAAGAAAACTGCAATGCAAGAGAGCGGCATGAGAAAAAAATCATAATAATGAAAACCCGAAGAGGGAGAGTTATTGAAGATACTCACGAAAACCATCCTATCCCACAACCAAAGCATGGAAGCTGTTTTTCATATATCCCAGATGGAAAGTCCTCTGCGTCTCTGATTAGGAGGGTATACCTGCCCTTTTCAGGATCTGCAGCATCTGTTGCTTGCCCTACCATGACCACAATACCTCACTTGTCTGGATAAACAGTTGATATAACAGATACAGTTTCTATAAAGATCTTATTCGTTCACAAAGTAAAATGTGCATGTATTTGGGAAAGAATTTTTCCATTAAAACTGTATGTAACACTTGATACAAAATCATCAATTCTAGCACGCTGTGAATTGTATTGAAAATCCAAATTGATAGACAAAACAGGATGCAAACAATCTGATCAAGATTTTAACAGGAAACCAGATACAAATTAATAGAGAGGAACATCATGCATCCATGAAGTTCACATTCTCTGATTAATATCCCTTATTCAGTGAAAAAATGGATACAGCTAGCGAAAATGTCATGGATAAAACAGTGCCTATATAACAAAAATACAGATTTTTACCTTTAAATACTGAATAATATCGAGCTGATGGTCTCAATAGTTGCTTTTCAGAGGAGGATCTCACTAGCTCAAGGTCGTTTTTCAAACCCTCTCCCGAAGCATCTGCAACAACAAATTTTTTTTTGTATCAGAGTTAGGAAGTAGTGGAGCTATGAGACTGATCGTGTTAATTTAGAGATTTTAGTCTCAGTAAGTTAATATATAGGCCTCATTTGTTATCTACAAAAAAGAGTAAGTACTAGTAGTCAAGAGAGAAGTTTGAGTACTTTGATCCATGTATGCTAGAGCAGACGAATATGAATTGTCAAAAGTCTAACTTGCCACGCTTCAATATACCTGTTACACACAATTAGAATTTCACTCCAGATCCAATATATATCATAAACTATTCTATTCATGAATATGATCTTTGAGAAAAAAATCATCATGCTTTGGTAAATGATCAAGCTGAAAACAACTAATGAGCAAAAGAAAATTTGAAATCTTGAACTAATAGGTCTCAGTTGCTTGTGGCAAAAAAAAAAAAAAACCCTTATTATGCTTAGAAGTTATTCGGAAACCACATGCACATTTCTCAGACCCATTAATGATGAAAAATTAAAGCATACTAAGCCTTCATTAGCTTCAAGATCAAGACCCAGTAACATTTGCTAATACCCAGCTGAAGTGAAATACAACATAAAATTTACGTCGTAATATGTCAGACAAATACGTGGGGCCAACAACATCATAGTTCTTGGGTTGTAAACAAATTTCATTTTTAACTACGTATTTATGTGTTAAGAATCCAAATCAAACCACAATCCTAAACCCTACTCTTAAATCCCTAATTTAAAGTCCGGAAAAAAAAGAAGGAAACAATCATATCAAGGAAAATGATAAAAAACCAATAAAGGATGAACAAGCTACTTTATTTAAATCCAACAAAACCCAGAAGATAAAAGCAGCTATTAAAAATAGCTATTTAATCAAACCAATCATGAAAATTGAAAGATAATTGCAGAGAGAAAAGCTTGATGAGAAGAAGGAACTTACCAATGGCTGCAGAACTGGGGAGCAAAAATATGTGATGAATTTTCCTCCACAGATCAAGAATTGAAAGGGGAGGAAGAATAGAGGGCTTTCATTTGTGTATTTTTGAGAGGTATTGTACATGTCAAGCAAGGCCTCCCTTCAGCATTAAACAACTGAAAGCTGAGGAAATTGACTGCCCTTTTGTCTATGGTCTTTAGAAATAAAGAGTACTTATCAGAAAGTCTTTTATTTGCTCTGTATTTAATACTCGCATTGCAAGGAATCTTTCTCCAATTTTCAATTTAGAAAGCTTTCCTATTTATAGATCATAATAAAAAATTATTATATTTTAAATTATTATTTTAAAATTATTTTTACAAATAAATAAATAAATAAAATTAAAAAATTATTTAATCATTCATAATTATTTATTTAGTTAAAATATATAAATCACTAAATTATCTTCTTCAAAACCTTCTTCTCTCAATCAATTTATTACGTTGGCAAAAAAAAAAAAAAATCTATTTATTAGTTTAAGAATAAAAATATTATTAAAAACCTATATTTTTCCTGTTAAAATGACTGAATTTTTTTTTTATTTTATAGAAAATGCCCATTACTGATTATAATATATATACTAAATAATTCAATAAATAAAAATGAGTGGTTTCTAGACATGTCATTAAAATAAATTAATTCTTTTTAGTATCAGTAGAAAAATTAATATTATTAAAAGAATGGTTGGTAGAGGAATCGTAAAGTTTGATTGTATGATAGGTTAAAGGGCATTCAAGCCCCTACCTTTGATTCCCAATTTTCTGCAAAACTTTGGCCTTTGATTGTTTACAGGCTTAGTAGGCCTCAACTGTTGGTTGGCGCATCATTTTCCATCCTTTTCCAGTTTCCGCTTAAATCATCGCCGCCTAGTGCCGGCAAATGTTTATTACAATCCTTTTTTTTTTATATAAATAATATTCTATGATACGAAGGGGTAGGTTACATATACTAAATACATCATATGTTATAGAATTAAACAAAAGAATTATTCTCTAATTAATAAATCACCATAAATGATGTCAATGGCTCCTCGAACTATGGTGGATTCATTAAAGGGCCAAAGGGGTCAATTGACCCCTTCGACTTTTTGAATCCTCCATTGAAATATTGATATTGACTCATTCCTACATGAAAATCTTACTCTTTAATTATCAGTTATTGCCTTTTAAATATAATTGTTCTATCGAAAAATTAATCTTGATTCCTGTAAACATAGAAATTTTTCCCTCCAAAACCCAACTCTCGCCTTCTCCTCGTGATGGTGTCGCCACTCTTCATCAATTTCTTCCCTTCTAGGCAACATATAGTGCTTTAATTTTTCTTTTATGTTATTGTATTTTTTGTACACTTCCTTGACCTAGTCTTGGGAGATGTTATAATTTTTTATTTTTTACCTTTCCCAATTCTAATACCACTAAACCAATCCTCAAGATGTATCACTCCACCTAATTCCATTTCAAAATCCTACCAAATATTTAAATTTAAAGTATCTTCAAAGATCAAATTATTTATAGACTCTCAATATTCTGATTATTTTCTAAATGATTTGGTTTGATTAATTGTTAAATTTTCTTTGTTTTGACTATGCTATTTTTTAATTGATTAGTATAGCTACTTGTTTTTCATTTTGAATTATTTATTCTTGATATAAAGATATTGGAGCAAGAAATATTTTTCACATATTGACTATCAATCACTTTCTTTATAAAAATTGAACATGAAATCTCTCATTGCATAATAGAGTGGGTAGGAGTACCATTATTATAATAGTACTTGTTTCTATTACTAATAGCGTTTAATAAGTATTTTGTTCAAACAATAAAAGAAAGTGTCGTCATTCTATAGAAAAAAATTCGAGCATAATATGTTGTTTTCAAGTATACCATGACTCTTCCAAATTATACATATAATTTACATATTGACCCTCCCAGAAAACCTTTATGGATCCGCCATTGCCTCGAACCAAGTTAAATATGGCCTCTAAAGAAAAATCATATTGCGAAAATGTATGTGCCAGTTCGTTGGCCTCCCTCTTAATGTGCACATCAGGTAGTATAGAATTAAGTTTGAAATGTAATAGAATAGAATCACTATTCATTGATTTGAAATGTATATTATTTATATATGAAATAATGTACAAAGATAAGGTGCATTAAATGTAATTTTATTAAAATCTTATTGGAAATTTTCAATCTCGTCAAAAGAAAAGAGAGTCAATGAATTAAGTTTTATTTAAAATTCAGTAGATTATATTGCTTTATTCATAACCACTTACCAAATAGAGCAAGAACATTAGAAGTAAACTTGAATCAAATGAGAAAAAGTTAAGGACAATTTGGCTTGGTGGTTAGCTTCTCAACAGTCTGTTAGATAGTTACTAATTAATCAACTTTTGATTGATCAACAAATGAAAATTTCTTAACTTTCATCATCTAAAGCAAAAAGCATATATAGGATTATACATTCTTCAAGTCACATAGCTTGCAAGATGTGATGGATTTAGGTCTTTTCTCATATTTTGAGTTTGAATGAAATTTTTTACTTGCACCTCAAAAATTAGTTGTAAACATTGAAAATATTTTGTCTTTTTTTTTCTTCTAGGAGATTGAAAACTAATTGTGAAATTGAAAATATTTTATATCGTCTTCAAAGACTAAAGTCCAAGTACTTTTTTTTTCTGGGTTATTTTTTTTTTTCTGTTTGTTTGTACTAATAAATTAGTTCTGCATATATGATTGAGTTCACTTTATTTGCATGAAGGCCATATATAAGTAAGAATAAAATGACTAATCAACATTTCTTTTGAATGAAGATGATGAGCAGTGGAGGTAGCTTTTGGAGTGTCTATTACACTGGCTTGTGATTTCAGCAGAGCAATATGAATATGAATGTTTCATTTCAAAATTGAGAAACAAATTTTTTTATAATTAAAATGTGTTGTAGTACCATATTTTCCAACTTAGGATTACATTTTGTTCAATCATTGGGTCTTACATGTCCTTCTCTCGAACTTGTAAACTTGGAAATGGGTGGTTCACTAGGGATATGCACCAGTATGGTGTCGGCCTAAAACTCTCCGATAGTTAAGTTAGTAATTTTGTTGAGAGAAATACAGTAACAGATTAATATTGAATAGTGAATAATAGTTACTTTTATTGGAGAATGTGCGCCCCTTTGTATGGGTAGTTGGGGACGGGTGGTCTTTATGAACAATTTTGATGTGAGATAAATTCACTTCTGTTTTGGTGCCAACACGTAGCACGTAGATTGTAACGGCCCGGACCTCAAGAAAAAGTAAAAACTGGGCAAATGACAATTTTGCCTTTGAAAAAGTCAAAATGTTGATTTTTTGATCGGGGCATCTTTTGGGAATCCTGAGAAAGTCGTTACTAAGGTCTCGACCTCCTGGATAAATAGACAAGCGGCACGCTAAAATCGGAATTTGGATGGATTTGTTATGGGTCTAAAATAATCAAGGACATTTTGGTAATTATGGCCTAAATGGGTAATATTGTAATTTCAAATTTGGGCACGTGAAACATGTGATTGATCTAGAAGGTTCTTCAAAAGTCTCCCACTCTCTTTCACAGATTTGTTATATATATATATATATATATATATATATATGTGTGTGTGTGTGTGTGTGTGTGTGTGTGTGTGTAGGATGATGGAAAAAAGAGAGAGAGGGGGGGAGTTCGGTGGGCATAGGTCGAAGGCCATAAACTCCCACACCGTGAGGAAGGTGGAAGCACAGAGGGAGACAAGGGAAGTGAGAAGTAAAAACGAAGAGAAATATGGTGAGAAGAGAAGAAAAACAAAAAGGAAATGGTGAAAGTAAAAAGGAACCTGTGAGGTACCTTTTCGGGTTTCTAGTTTCAGGCTAGGAAACTCGAAGTTGGACAAGGAAGTGTCCTCGTGAAGCTCCTGTGATCATCTAGGGCGAAGGAGGCTAGGAAATGGCTAGGTAGCCATGACCGAGAGGTGATAGTGTCGAACGAGTGAGAAAATGTAAGTATTTCTTCTTTTTGACCACATAGATCTCCTTTTTAGCTAAATTTGATGAAAATTGATGTTTGGAACGAAATAAACGGACGTAGAATGGCGGAGAAACGACCGGGTCGCCGTTGTGGGTCGGACGACCCGATTGTAGGAAAACGGGTCGAAAGACATGAGATTGAAGACGACCTCATATACGCGCGTGAAGCCCTCGAACAGGGACTTTTCGGCGGCCCGTGGGCTCGTGTGAGGCATTTTTTGGGAACACGATTAACACAAAAAAATGTTCAGCTTATTTTCCCGAGTCTAATGGTCCAAGAATGAACTTAATTAGACATAGTATGAGGAGGTTATGGTCATTAAAAGTGTTTGTGTTTATTTACATTCCATAAGTACACTTAGAATATGAGAATACTTGAAGGCTTAGGTTATATATGTATTTTGTGAGTTTAATAGGATAATGTTGAAGGAATTATGGTGAAGTTAAATTAAGGAATATCTAGAGGTGACAAAAAATGACACGACCCATCCCAATCCCCTTGAGATTATCGCGGGATGTGCCATGCTCCCGTTTGACACGAAGTGTCAGACAAGGGATAACTAGAAAACTCAGCCCATTTGGGGCTTCTAGAGCGCGCTAGGATCGGTGGAGGATTGTGATGTCTCGGTCTCAGCTACAGCCCGCATCCATGACCAACCTGAAGGGCATTAAAAACCATTAAAACTTTGAGTGGACGAAAAATCAATAGTTTAATAAAAACACATTCCATAAGAAGACATTTATGCCCTTCACTAAAAAACATGCATGCATTTGAAAACCAGTTATCTCAATCAACTCAAATATAATAAAAACCGTTTATAAAACCGAAGTCATTTCCTTCCTCAAATCATTAGGGCTTTAGCCCAAAACCACAAAACCAATCGTATGGGCACTCAGCCCAAAACCGTAAATCCAAGTCATGCGGGCCACTACCCCAATCCATAAACATAACCGTAAATCCAAATCATGTGGGTCACTGCCCAATTCCATAAACACAAACATCCGTAAATCAGTAAATTCTGTAAAACACATTTATACCAATCCTTGGCATCCCAGATGTCTGGCGTCCCAGACGCCTGACGTCCTAGACGTCATGTTCTGGTCCATAAGTTACACGTGCTGCCCGGGATCTCAACCCAAGTCAATCTCTGATATCCCAGACGTCTAGTAATCATGCTCTTGAGTCACTATACAGTTCGGTCGCTCCGTGCAGTGACCCTTCGCAGGCAATGCGCCGTGACTACTCCAGCGTCCCAGATGACTAGAGGAGACGATCCATAGATATAAGAGTGGTATATGAAAAACATTTCATAAATCCTTTTAAAACCTTCCAAATGGGCTTTTGCCCGGGATTTCCATAAAACCATCCTAAATCTAGAAATCCAATTTCTCAAATCTAAATCCATTTAGGGTCTCCAAACCCGAAACCACATTCATAAACCACAAATAGGACTCATGCCGATATCATAACCAACTGGGCCTCAAGCCCAATCATGTAAACCAACTAGGCCTCCAGCCCGATGCCTCATTAAATCAAATGGACTCCAAGTCCGATAGTTCGTAAACCAAATGGGTCTCAAGCCCGATTCCACATTTCCAAATCCAAAATCATACCATTGAACCATTATTAAAACCATTATCATGTAGAAATACAGTGTAAAACCGTTAACCTTGAAATACGTGCAAATAAAAAAATCACCTCGAAATACGTGCAAATAAAAAAATCACCTCGAAATACGTGCAAATATGTAAATCACGAATACCACAATCATCATCATAGAAATCACATATGTAAAACATATAAAACAGTTATGCATGCATCATAGTTTAGAAAACAAAGTCCACTCACAGATCGTCCTAGCTGCCGCCTCGATACACATGCCATAAGTCTTCCGAGGCTAAATCACCATCCCCGGAACTTCCGGACTTGTCCAAATCACACCTGAAGGTCACTAACTACTTCAAATAGCCTAACATGAAATCCCCCAATTTTTCTGGAATTTTTAAACGTATTTAAAATAAACCCTAAACCTTCGGACACCCAAAACTACCTAGAAACGGTGTTCGATTGACTCGAAACTTGTCCCAAAATATTTTTTACATCGAAAAGATGAAAACACATATTGACCAAGATCGGAAAATCGGCCTCACGCGCCCTCATGCGCTGTCCAAAAGTGTTGCGCGTGAAACCCACGCGCCGGAACAGTGTCGTCTTCAACCTTCAATCGAACCCGGTTGAGACCCGGTTATCTAGTTCTTTCAGTTCGACCAAACCGACAAACCATCGAGACTGGTTCTCAGCCATTTCTCAACTATTTTCAACCCCGTTAATTCCTATAGTTTCTTCCTTCCATTTCCTATCGATCCAGGTACTCAAAACCTTAAAACTAAGCCCAGAAGTTACCTTCCTGATCGAAGAACAACCGACCAACCTTCCACCTCTGTTTCCAGCCACCTCAGACCACCGCCAACCTCGAAATCAGTCCCAAACACCTCCTATGACCTCTAGAAAACACCTCCAATCATTATAATCGCGCAACAATTTCTAAATTCAATTTTCCAAATTTGAACTCATAACTCACCGTTCACGGTTTGCCGGCCACCGTCCACGATAGTCGACGCCACTAGCACCACTGTCATCATCTCACCTCACTCTCCAATTTTCATTCACAGCCCAAGGATGATAGATGAGGATTGAAGGGGCTAGTATGGGGTTGAGGTTCACGGTTTAGAAGAAAGTCGCAGAGGATGAAGATGTTTGAACGGTAAGAAAGAGAGATGTGAGATGACTGAATTAACTAATTAAATGGACCAACAGACATAGATCCCCAATTTAGGGACACCCACAAATAGGATGAGTGACAAGTGTCACTCATCCAAGGGCCCCACATTAATTAATCAGCTAATCAGATTTTAGGATTATTTAATTCAAATCCCGAGACGTTAATTATCCCGATTTTGATCCCGTGACTGTAGCTTCCCCGTTCGACATTCGATTTCGACGTGTCGTCTGTCTACGAACTTGTATCAACTAAAACTACATAACGGTCCTCGGTCCTCGTGCATTGGACCTCTCGGGTCAAAATTCAACATTTTACCCAATTCTAGGGGCAAAACGGTCATTTTACACCGTCTGTCCAAATTCTTTCAATTAATCAAGGATTAGTCACGTTAATTCATAATTAATTAATATTTAATCCTGATATTTGGGACAGGTCATTACAACCTTCCCCCCTTAAATAATTTTGTCCTCAAAATTCCAACTATCTTGATTCCACATCCAACTCGTGGAAATTCAAATCTGTCTCCCAAGTAAGCTCCCCTACGAAGCTGATATCACTTTGACAACTACTAACCAAAACAACATTCTGTCGTTCAGACTGACGATTCCTCATATCATGTGCACACATGGTGCACCAATTTACCATATCCTGTGAGTTGCTACCCCCCGACAATTTCGCCATCACTCGAACACACCTCAAGCTGTCACCTCTCTAATAGTCGATAGTCCAAGCTGACATCTTCTGGTTTTCCAGCATGACGACCCTCTCGGTCAGCAATCCCAACTGGAAATCAATCTCACCAAGAAACCATCGCTTCACCAAGCGACCACTAGTGTCAAACCCACGTACAACATCCAACACATCCACACCATTCATCCTAGTTATACCAGTGGGCATGCCAAACCAGTATCTAGGTACCTCGTACTAAATCTCCCTCATCAATCCACGATGACACTAGTGAGAGTCACACAGTAGTAACTTCACGCAAAGCAACCCGTGGTTACACTAACCACCAACTCAATGCACCTGTGGATACACAATCCATGTCTCACTCACCTGGGATCTTGTAGTAAATATTTCTTACCTTAAATTTCAATATAAATTAAAATCAGCTCGATAGGATCCCCTAATGATGAAATGAATCTCACTTGACTAGTGTGTAACTGGACCCCATCGAATACCTGCCCAGCAGTGATAACACATCTCTGTTTTAGGGTTCCACTAGCCATCCACGGCTCTGAGCACTTGCTCATCCAAGACATGCCAATCCGAATCACATCCACCAAGGCGTACCCATTTATGCCCAATGAGTATCCACTCTCACCCACGTCTACCGAGACGTACCGTATCCTACCAGATACCCGCCCATTCGATTCCATATCGTACCTGACACGACCCACCCCAATCCCCCGAAATTAAGGGCTAAATCCGGCTCCCGTCTAACTTACGTGTGACACGAAGGCTAACCTGACGCCCAACCTCCATGTGACACGTAAGTCGGACAAGGGATTCTCGATCCAACCGTCCTAAAAGTGTCCGGACTTCCCAAAGGGGACGAAAAACTACTGTGGATCTAGTGTGTGATGTCCCCGTCTCTCTCGACCGATAGCCCGCACCGCTATAACCTAGAGGGTATCGAAAACACAAAAGACTGTGAGTGGACAAATATAAAGTATAAGTTTAAAAACAGGTCATAAAACAAGCACATTTATACCCTCCAATTAAAAACCAATGCATGCATATCAAATCCATGTCATAAAACCATTTAATATTCAGGATAAACAACCATGTAAGAAAAACCAAACACAGTTTCCTTTCCTCAAACCCCGGGCCTCAGCCCAAAACCATCAAAGCCATATCATCTGGGCAGAGCCCAAAACATCGGAAAACCATTATCGAAAACCATCAGCATTAAGTCTTAGTGAAATCCAAACACATTTAAAACCACATTTCCATTCATTGAACCTGCTGGATCTATCCGAGTCTTTAAACTCCCGAGTCTTTAAACTTAATCCAGGCCTCAATATAATCCGAGTCTTTAAACTCCCGAGTCATTAAACTCAATAGGCCTACGGAGGAAATATCAATATCCGAGTCTTTAAACTCCCGAGTCTTTAAACTCAATTCCGGTATTTAAACCAAATCCGGGCCCGCCCTCGTCATATCATATCCGGGTCTTTAAACCCAATAACCAAATCCAGCAAATCCATTCCATAACCACTATCCATATCTGAATCCGAATCAGCAATCTCATCAGGATCCCAGATCCAAACCCAGAACTCATATCCATATCCATTTCCAAATTCGAATCTGAAACCATCATTCCGTAAGCCGACATCCGGAATAACCATTCCGAACCCAAACCCGGAAATCCACTTCAAGTTTCCAAAATAGAATCCAAAATCGTCATTCTGAAATCCGATTCAAAAACCCGAAATCACGTTCTTTAAAACCACTTTTATGAACTAGGCCTCTAAGCCCGAAGTCATTTTTCCGAAATCCATTTGTAAATCATTGATATTAAATCATATTTTAAATCCCGACATCAAATCATTAAAATCAGGTTCAAATCACAACATCCATTAAAATCTCGTAAAACGTGAAATTTTGTAATTACCTCGAAAAACGTGCAAAATCGTAAACCATCAAGATCATAGATCAAATCATAGAATCATGTATAGTAAACATATAAAAACATATATGCACGCATCATAAGTTAGAAAGCAAAGTCCACTCACAGACCATTTCGCCGTTGCCTCGATACACACGCATTTATGCCGTTTCCGGCTAATCCACTATCACCGGCTTTCCCGAACCTGTCCAAATCCCATAATAAGGTCACTAACTACTTCATAAAGCTTATACTAAAGTTCCGTAATTTTTCCGAATTTTTAACTATTTTTAACCTAGGCCTAAAACCTTCGGACATCCCGAAACCTATCGAGACGATGTCCGATCGTGTTGGAACCTTCCTCAGAATCTATGCCACGCGTCCACACGCGCCGCCCAAAGGGGCTGCGTGTGGGCTTCATGCGCCTCAGCACTGTTCATCTTCAACCTCTCGTTGGACCAGTCTAAACCGGTTCGAATCGGCCCGGTCCAGCCGAACCGACGTAGGCGGTTCAGCCTCCTAAACCGTCCATTTTTTATCTATTTTCAACTCTGGCCAATCCTATAGGTTCCTCTAAGTATTTACTATTCATCTATGGTGTCAACACATTAATTTGGGCATGAAACAATACCTGCCCGAGCGAGTAAAAACCGTTACTTGTACCACCGTCAAGTTGCCAAGTTCCCGGCCACTGTGGGTCTCTACTGCAAGTTCAAAAGCTTCACAACCACCCTTAGAAGTGTACCTAAACAACCAATTCGATCAAAACCATGTATAACTAAGTTTGCCATTTTTTATCTTAAAAGACGATTTCCTGGAAACCTCACTTACCATTTGTCTCAGGCCTAAAAAACAGGCTCTGTCACTGCTTTACCACCTCAGACACACCACCTCGTGAAAAAAGCAATCATCGACCCTTCAATCAACCTTCACCATGTTCAACTCAACAGGGAACTTTTACGGGTTTTGTTCAGTTTTTTCCACCACCTCTCGCCGTCGTGGACGACCATGCCACCGCCGTTAGCTGCGTCTCCTTATCCTAAATCTTTCTCATTCACCTATCAAAGGCACCTGATGAAGATCGAAGGGAGTGGCAGGGTAGGTTCCTCACGGCTTACTCTATTTTTTTGTCCCAAAATCGTGCACAATACATAAACCAATTTAAACAGACGTGGAGGCAGCTTGTGCAAACGTCTACTACCATCCAGAGAAGGACAAGTGTCCACAATCTGGTGGTCATAGCATCCAAAACAGCCAAATGTCCACAGATAACAGGCACAGATCTCTAGGCAGCAAAATGATCATTTTACCCCTGCTGCCACACAAATACCATTTTGCCCCTTGTATGTTTAGACCCATAATTTATTCGTCCAAAGTCCAATGATGATGTGCCGCCTGTCGTTGTACTCAGGGGATCGAGACCTTCCTAATGATCCTCAAAGTTCATGAAAATTCTATGTCGTATGAAAAGTCAACCAATTGCCCATTTTTAACAAAATTACCAAAATACCCTCAAACTTCTGAACGTCATAACTTTGTCCTCAGATGTCGGAATCGGACGTGCCATATGTCTATGAACTCGTGACGTCCCGAACTACGTCACTGTCATCGGTCAAAGTCCTTTTGACTACCCTATCAAAAAGTCAACATTTTACCCAATTCCAAGGGAAAATCGTCTTTCCGCACTGTCCGTCCGAACGCATCCACTAATCACCAATTAACTTCACTAATATGTCATTAACCACTAATCTAATCCTAATTTCCGGGACGGGTCGTTACAGTACCAGATCGACTTTGAAAGGAAGTCAATCCCCCCCAACATAGCCTAACCCACAACATAACCTAATCATCAAGATCACGATCCAGCTCCATCACAATATCACCCGATCATCAACATCACGATCCAGATCCACCTAGGATCCATACATGCTCTCTCTTAGCTAACAACCAGATTTCAGGTCATAGGGTCTTACACCCTCTTTGAATCCCTCGACAGTCACATTACTCCTCAACCATTTTCCACATCTAAACAGATCAGTCAAAAGACGAGACACGTCTAGACTGTGGGTTCTCTCCAATTATCTCATGTCGATCCTTGTCAATCCACCCAGGGAAAATCAAGGAAGATTCAAGACAATGACATCAAAATTCATCCTACGTGAAGGTCAACACAATTCCACTACACTCAACACGTCAGGTGACACCAAGCACCATCTGCTAACGAGTAGAAAATGAGAAGTCACACTCAGTGACCCCGGAATATCCATCACCAATGTGGAATCAAGTACCCTCCTCATCATCTCAATCACAACTTCTCTTGATTCTGAAGTTCCAACCATGTCGGAACCAACTCACTCAGACATCAACCACGAGTCCGTACCAAGCTAACTTAGTACCCCAACTCGCCTATCCGTTTATACCATTTCATCCAATCACCACTTAGTCATCTCAATCACGGTTGGGTTAGAGACCCAACACATGTCATCCATTGCTGGATCCCATCCAATCCATCTCTATCATATCTGTCATCTTGACACTACGCCCAAGAATTAACACCAGTCAACGAATCACCATCGTCAACCCACACCGAACACAAGCACATCACATTTAAGTCACATCCTCAGCTTCTGGTTCATCGTCTCCTATCGTCATCATAATCACTGGCACACAGCGTGCGAATTAGACCCAAACTAAATCTCAGCTCATACCGAGCAATAACCACGTACCTCAGCTCAGGTTGGAGGGACTCTGCCTCCCTCAACTCACCAACTCCGAGTACAATCACCCTTACAATTCATACAAGAAAATGAACGTTCCCTAAACGTCCACCGATTATCAACAACGACAACTACAACCACTCTCGATAGTAGTGCTTGCCACAATCTCGTGCAGACCCAACCACCAGACATCGTTATCGAGACTCCGCATCCAAGCGTCAACACTACTAATCGGTCTACCCCGAGACCCTAAATATCATCCCATATTGGTACTTATGGATCGAATTCCATCATTTCACTTAGTATCAGACCAAACAATCTCCGTAGTCTCAGCTAGACTCAACTAGAGTCGCCCACTAGGTCATCCATGACCTCAGCGGTAGAGAACAACACAACATCCAATATAACCGGTCCAACGATCTCGACTCTGAGAAGTCGCCAAAGTTAAACCACTCGCCAACTCACATTTCCAAACCATACATCGCACACTAGGGTTTCCCAAACCCGGCTGCCCTCGGCAACACAATTCCCAGCTCAACATGACCTGACCATCTAGTGGTCACAACTCCACACTATCGTCATATCCAATCTTGCAATATCGTGATAGACGATCCCGGCATAATCGTCCCACGGTCAAAACTCTAAAGCATTGCTACGTTCATCCCTCAGTAGGGTCTCTCACTGCCAAACCACGACATACTATGGCATACTTAGGCACCAAATGCAGAACCAAAACTATCCACGATTCATTTCCATTAACTCTCGTACTATTACCCTAACGACCAGGTTAATAACGGCTGACCATGTAGTGACATCACATCCTTGACCTACGCGTACCACAAGAGCAAACCGTGCTCTGATACCAAGCTGACATGACCCATCCTAATCCCTCCGTGATTATCGTCAAACAAGGGATAACTCAAAAACTCAGTCCATTCAGGGCTTCCAGAGCCCTCCAGGATCGGTGGAGGAGTGTGATGTCTCGGTCTCAACTATAGCCTGCATACGTGATCAACCTGAAGGACATTAAAACCATTAAAATGTGTGAGTGGACGAAAAATCAATAGTTTAATAAAATCCAATCGTATGGGCACTCAGTCCAAAACAATAAATCCAAGTCATATGGGCCACTACCCAAATCCATAAACATAACTGTAAAACCAAATCATGTGGGCCATTACCCAAATCCATAAACATAACCGTAAATCCAAAATAGTATGGGCCAGTTCCCAAATCCATAAACACAAACATCCGTAAATCAATAAATTTTATAAAACACATTTATACCAATCCTTGGCATCCCAGATGCCTGGCGGCCCAGACGTCATGTCACGGTCCATAAGCTACGCGTGCTACCTGGGGTCTCAACCCGAGTCAATCTCTGACATCCCAAATGTCTGATGTCCCAGACGTCTAGCAATCCTGCTCTTGAGTCACTATACGGTCTGGTCGCTCCATGCAGTGACCCTTCACAAGCAATGCACCATGGCTACTCCAGCTTCCTAGACGACTAGAGGAGACAATCCATAGATATAAGAATGGTATATGGAAAACATTTCATAAATCCTTTTAAAACCTTCCAAATGGGCCTATGCCCGGGATTTCCATAAAACCATCGTAAATCCATAAATCCGATTTCTCAAATCCAAATCCGTTTAGGGTCTCCGAACCCGAAACCACATTTATAAACCATAAATGGGACTCATGCCCGATATCATAACCAACTGGGACTCCGGCCCAATGCCTCATTAAATCAAATGGACTCCAAGCCCGATAGTTCGTAAACCAAATAGATCTCAAGCCCGATTCCATATTTACAAATCCAAAAGCATACCATTGAACCATTATTAAAACCACTATCATGTAGAAATACAGTGTAAAATCGTAAACCTCGAAATATGTGCAAATACGAAAATCACCTCGAAATAGTTGCAAATATATAAATCACCAATACCACAATTATCATCATAGAAATCACATATGTAAATCATATAAAACATTTATGCTTGCATCATAGTTTAGAAGACAAAGTTCACTCACAAATCATCCTAATTGCAGCCTCGATACGCGTGCCATAAGCCTTCCGAAGCTAAATCACCATCTCCGGAACTTCCGGACCTATCCAAATCATACTCGAAGGTCACTAACTACTTCAAATAGCCTAACATGAAATCCCCCAATTTTTCTGGAATTTTTAAACATATTTAAAATAAACCCTAAACCTTTGGACACCTAAAACTACCCCGAAACGGTGTTCGATCGACTCGAAACTTGTCCCAAAATGTTTGTTACATCGAAATGATGAAAACACTTGTTGAACATGACCGAAAAACCGGCTTCACGCGCCCTCACACTCTGCCCAAAGGTGTTGCGCGTGAAACCCACGTGCTGGAATAATGTCGTCTTCAACCTTCGATTGAACCCAGTTCAGACCCGGTTCTCTGGTTTTTCCGGTTCGACCGAACCGACGAACCGTCGAGACTAGTTCTCAGGAATTTCTCAACTGTTTTCAACCCCATTAATTCCTATAGTTTCATCCTTCCATTTCCTATCGATCCAGCTACTCAAAACCTTAAAACTAAGTCCAGAAGTTACCTTCCCGATCGAAGAACAACCAGCCAACCTTCCACCTCTGTTTCTGGCCACCTCAGACCACCGTCGGCCACAAAATCAATCCCAAACACCTCCTATGACCCCCAGAAAACACCTCCAATCATTAGAATCGAGAAAAAATCACTAAATTCAATTTTCCTAATTTGAACTCAAAACTCACCATTCACGGTTTGCTAGCCACCGTCCACGACGGTCGACGCCGTCATCATCTCACCTCACTCTCCAACTTTCATTCACGACCCAAGGATGATAGATGAGGATTGAAGGGGCTCGTATGGGGTTGAGGTTCATGGTTTAGAAGAAAGTCGCAGAGGATGAAGATGTTTGAACGGGAAGAAAGAGAGATGTGAGATGAATTAATTAATTAATTAAATGGACCAATAGACAGATCCCCAATTTAGGGACACCCACCAATGGGATGAGTGACACTTGTCACTCATCCAAGGGCCCCGCATTAATTAATCAGCCAATCAGATTTTAGGATTATTTAATTCGAATCCCGAGACTTTAATAAACCCAATTTCGATCCCGTGACACGACCCATCCCAATCCCCCCGGGATTAACGTGGGATGTGTCATATTCCCGTCTGACACGAAGTGTCAAACAAGAGATAATACGTACCTCAGCCCATATGGGGCTCTCAGAGCGCGCCAGGTTCAGTGGAGGAGTGCGATGTCTCGTTCTCTGCTACAGCCCGCATCCGTGATCAACCTGAAGGGCATTAAAACCATTCAGAACTGTGAGTGGAAGAAAATCAATGAATTCATAAGAACGCATTTCATAAAGGTATTTATGCCCTTCACTAAAAAGTATGCATGCATCAAAAATCAATAATCAAAACATTTACTCGAATAATCCATTAAGGCCTTAGCCCAAAAACCGTAACTCAAAACCAAATGTGAGAACTCAGCCCAAAACTATAGAATATCAAAATCCGTAAATCCAAAACCAAGTGGGCCACTGCCCAAATCCATAACCACAAATCCACAAATACCGAAATACCCTTTCATAAATCCAATAATCCATATTTACTATATAACCATCCTCGACATCACAGATGCCTAGCGTCCCAGACGCTCGACGTCCTAGATGTCATATCTCACAGTAATAAGCAATGTGTGCTACCCGGGGTCTCTCCGGGTCAATATCTTTGACATCCCAGATGTCTGACGCCCTAGATGTCTAATCATAGCAATCTTGCTCTTGAGTCACTATACGATCCGGTAGCTTCGTATAATGACCCCTCACAGGCAATGCACCGTGACTTTCCCAGTATCCCAGACACATGGAGGAGACCATCACATATCCTCGTATCAAGATGGTATATGCAAAATATTTTTACAAAGCCATTTCAAAACATCTCAATGAGCCTTGCTTGAAATTCCCATAAAACATCACAAATTCATTTAGGGTCCCTGACCCGAAATCAGATTTATGAAACATAGGGTCCCAGGTCCAAAATCACATTTATAAAACTCAACTGGGCCTCATGCCCGATTTTGTAAACCATTGGGCCCTCGGCCCGATCACATAACTCAAAAGGGTCTCAACCCGATTTCGTAAACCAACTGGGCCCCTGGCCCGATCACATAATTCAAATGGGTCTCATGCCCGAGTTCATCTTTCCAAAACCAAAACAACACCATAGAACCATTATTGAATTCACAATCACATAGCAATCGTATAAACTCGTAAACCTCGAAATACTTATAAATACGGGATTACCTCGAAATACATGCAATCATGTAAACCACCAGTGCCACAATCATCATCATAGAAATTACTTATGTAAAACATATACAATAGTTATGCATGCATCACAATTTAGAAAATGAAGTCCACTCACAGACCGTCCTACGCTGCCGCCTCATTACGCGTGCCGAAATCCTTTCCGAGTCACAACATTATCGACGGGACTTCCAAACCTGTCCAAATCACACTAGAGGGTTACTAACCTCTTCATTAACCTCTCATTAAATCCCCGTATTTTTTCCAAATTTTTAACTATTTTTAAACTCGATCCTAAACCTTCAGACACCCGAAACATATCGAAACGATGCCCGATCGATACGAAATCAGTCCCAAAATGTTCGTTAAATCTAATAGATTAAAATTCATGTTGAAGACTTGACCCAAAAGTGCTCCACACGCCATGCACTATTCATCGTCAACCTCCAGCGAACCTGGTCTGAACCTGTTCACTGGTTCGGTCCGGTTCAGCCGAACTGCCAAACTTACCCGGCCCGTTCTCCTAATTCCAGCCACCATTTTCTATGGGGTTTCTACCTACACCCTCATCTCATCCCCCTACCTATCAATGAGTTTAAAACTGTAAAACATGGTCGAGATCTCACCTATTCGAAGAGGAACAGTAGCTGGCACCTGCAACCGTGTTCTACCATTGATTTCGGCCGCCTAAGTGTCCCATTCTTGGTCCCTTAGCCTTGCAATAACCTAAGGGACAAGTCCCAATCAATGAAAACCCATGAAACTCCCTAAATCTTGACTTCCAAAAATCGAAATCACAAGCTTACCGTTTCAGGTTTCCGGCCACCGTACACGGCGACCGACGCCGTGACCACCACTGGACTCGTCTCGAGCTCCTCTCCAATCTTCCTTCACAGTCCAGCAACAATGGGTGGGGTTTGGAGGGGTTATGGCTGGTTGTTGTTGGGTGTTCGGAAGAAAATGGAGTAGATGGTCGTGGGGAGGGAGAGAGAAATGTGTGATAAACTTATAAAATATTATAAAATATACTAATTAAATAATCTCCCCAATCAAACAAGATCCTTAATTTAGAGAAGGCCACCCATGGGATGAGTGACACTTGTCACTCATCCAAGAGCCCCACACAAAATATCAGCCAAATTGGATTAAAATAATATTTAATATGAATCCCGAGACGTAAATCCCTGATTTCGCTCCCGTGACCATAACTTCTCTGTTCAACGTCCGATTTCGACGTGCCGCCTGTCTACGGACTCGTGACGTCCCGATCTACGTCACGGTCACCGGTCCTTGTACGTTTGACTCCCCAAGTCAAAAGTCAACATTTTACCCAACTTAGGGGCAAAACGGTCATTTCGCACAGTCCGCCCGATTTCTCTCAACTAATCCCCGATTAGTCATTCTTAACCATAATTAATTAATATTTAATCCCGATATTCGGGACGGGTCGTTACAACCTTCCCCCCTTAACAAATTTCATCCTAAAAAATCCAACTATCCCGATTCCAAATCCACTTCGTGGAGAACAATTCGATCTCACACCATGTGTACACTTGTACACCCACTAACCAGAACTATACTTGTCTGCACCCAGACGTTCCATCACAGATTCATATTAAAATAATATTTAATATGAATCCCGAGACATAAATCCCTGATTTCGCTCCCGTGACCATAACTTCTCCGTTCAACGTCCGATTTCGACGTGCCACCTGTCTACGGACTCGTGACGTCCCGATCTACGTCACGGTCACCGGTCCTTGTACGTTTGACTCCCCAAGTCAAAAGTCAACATTTTACCCAACTTAGGGAAAAAACGGTCATTTCGCACAGTCCGCCCAATTTCTCTCAACTAATCCCTGATTAGTCATTCTTAACCATAATTAATTAATATTTAATCCCGATATTCGGGACGGGTCGTTACAACCTTCCCCCCTTAACAAATTTCATCCTAAAAAATCCAACTATCCCGATTCCAAATCCACCTCGTGGAGAACAATTCGATCTCACACCATGTGTACACTTGTACACCCACTAACCAGAACTATACTTGTCTACACCCAGACGTTCCATCACAGATTCACATCGCATCGACTACACTCGACCACCTCGAGTGAAATTGATCACACGATCTGAGTTAAATACCGCTTGACAATTCTACTATTACTCTGACACATTTAACTCGACACATTCAGCTTAAGGGGTTCACTCAATCACTAATACACTCTGACATCTGCTTCCACTGGGAATCACCAAATCCTACTCATCAATCCACGCTGGCACATTCAGCCAAAACGTCACCACTTGGCCAGTCGTAAATCAATCCGACATCTCTCCCACATAGAGAGTTACCAAATCTCACAATTTCTCCGCATTCTTGAATTTTTATGTCAGGACCCACCCCGATTATCACCTCGATAACCGGAACGAACCCTGCTCTCGTCTGACAACCCAACTTAAAGGACCAAAATAACCACAAAAACCACGCTATATACATTGCCAGACCAGGGAGAAAATATAATACAACTAGTCAACAGTAGCATAGAGCATAGTAATAGTACAAGATAAGACAAAATCCTACTAATAGCTGACTACACGCGCAACGGGAAAACTTTATGCCTCCGCCTCTGCCTCAACATTAGCCCCGACGCTAGTACCACGACCTGGAGGGTGTTAAAAACATTAAAAGCGTGAGTGGACTAAAAATAAGAGTTATAAAACCGTTTGTGAAATAAACCAGAGTTTCACCCTCCGTTTTTAAAACATGCATGCATAACCAAGTATCTGAAACCAACCATCTATACGATGTGAAAACAAGCATGGAAATCACCAGAAATCAAAATCAAAGTTCGGGCTCTCGGCCTTAAATCCATAAGATCCAAGTTATTCGGGTCACAGCCCAAAACATTTGAAAACTAGTGAAAAACTAGTGAAAAACATCAACCATACAAGTTTACTGGATCTTAAGTGCGCCCGAGTCTTTAAACTCAAAACCATGTGCAATAATCAGGCCTTCCCAGGATATCAACGAGTCTTTAAACTCAAAATATAATCACACGCCTCGGGGGGTATCACAATAACCGAGTCTTTAAACTCAAAACATATACCGAGTCTTTAAACTCAAAACATCTCAATCCAGGGCCCTCAAAACTAGATCCAACGGGTTTTTTCTTTTTCCTGGTCTTTAAACCCAAAACCATTTGTCAAGCATAAGAAAAATCCATCGAAATCCGAAAGCCAAAACCAAACTGGAAATCTTCGAAAACCGAAATCACGTTTGATCGAAATGGGACTTCCGCCCGAATTTCACGTCCAAATCTCAAATCATATCCACAAATCTTTAGTAAAATAGAATGCGTATAAACATAAACCATCCATCCGAAACCATCCTCAAAAGCGTAACAAAAATCATATTCTCGAAGTGCGTGCAATTCCGATAACTCATATTAAAAAAACGTACAATCAAGTAAAGCAAGAATATAGAAATCATAAGCATAAAATCATATATCGAAAACATAAAATCATATATCGAAACATAAATAAATTAGTAAAAACAGTTATGTATGCTCGGTTAGGAAACAAAAAGTCCACTCACTAGGTTCGAACGCGTCAATCGCGTCCCGTACGCTCCTCGACTATCTCAGGAATATCCCGACCTGTCAAAAGTTACCATTTCGGGTCACAAACACTTCATTTAAGCTTACCCTAATTTCCCCAATTTTTGGGGATTTTTAAACGTAATTAAACTAACCCCTAAACCTTCGAACACTCAAAACTATCCCGAGATGGTGTCCGATCGACTCGAAACTTGTCCCAAAATGTTTGTTACATCGATTAGAGTGAAAACCGTGTTGAACACTTCCCCAAAATAGGCCCCCATGCGCCCTCACGCGCCGCCCAAAGGGGTTGCGCGTGGAAGCCAAGCGCCTGATACTGTTCATCATCAACCTCCAGCCAACCTGGTTCAGACTGGTCCGGTCCAACCGAGCTGGCGAGGCCGGTTTTCACCCGTTTTCAAGCCATTTTCAGTGCTTTCTACACCCTTAGTTTCGTCCTTAAGTTTGGGATTGATTCACTTAACAAAATCACGAAATGAAGTCCTAAACCTTACCTCCCAAGTTCGAACCAAAAACCCAGAAATTCGACTTCTGATTCTGACCACCAGTTCCCTTTCCCGTCATGGTTTCACATCTCTGGGCACCTTAGTAACTCCTAGGACGATAAAAAATCATCACAGTGATTAAAAAATACTCCAAAACCATCGATTTTATTTCAAACCGTCTCAGGGAAAACAGAGTACTTTAATGACTTACCTGCTCTCTGCTCACCGCCGTGATCTCCACCGTGGCCTTACCCGTCCCAAAGTCACTCCTCAGTTCTCTGATCACAACCACAGACCAATTTCTGATAGGTTTGATCGATTGCGTCCGCGGCTGATCACACTTAAGCCTCTCTGTTTACTGGTTGTTCTCACCTCTCACAGCTCTTCCTCACTCAAACCCTCACCAAGATTCACTCACCAGGCTCTTAACATTTCTCTGATCACTCACACCCTACCACAAAGAACTCACACGACTCACACTTTGAGAAATGGTCGATCACCTCTATGTCTCTCTGTTTTTTTCATCTGATCGATTAACCCAAATGTTTAAAACTTAAACGCGTGACCGACGTGGCTAGAAGCCTCTAGGAAAAGGCCAGGTATCCTCCAACCTGTGGTCTCAACCCATAAATATCCAATCAATTTGCCCCAGATGTCCTTATCTGGTTGCACACAAATTCCAAGGTGCCAAAAGACCAATCTACCCCTAAATGTCCAAATTACCATTTTACCCTTCACTTAATAGACCCGTAACTTAACCGTCTGACATCCGATGACGGCGTGCCGCCTGTCATTGTACTCAGGACATCGAGACCTACCTAACGGTCCTCTAATTGCGTGAAGAATACTTGTCGTGCAAAAAGTCAACGAATTACCCCTTTTTAACCTAATTACGAAAAATACCCTCGACCTTCCGAACATCATAACTTCTTCCTCGGTTATCGGAATCGGACGTGCCACCTATCTACGGACTCGTGACATCCCAAACTACGTCACGGTCATCGGTCAAAGTCCATTTGATCGCCCGAACTAAAAGTCAACATTTTTGCCCATTCTAGGGGCAAAATCGTCATTCTGCACCGTCTGTCCAAAAGTATCCAACTAATCACCGATTATCTTCGCTAATCCATCATTAACCACTAATCTAATCCCGACTTCTGGGATGGGTCGTTACATTTTACCATGTCAACATTACACGTTCCATAACGTCGTGCTCAGTCGTTACTCATGGCTCCATGGTCATAATTCGAATCACCGACACACCCTGACTCACTTTAGAGTCGCACCAAGGTACCTCGTACCAAAATTTCTTCATAATCCATGCTGTCATTAGTGAGAGTCATAGAGCAACAACTCTACGCAAAGTAACCCGTGGTTACACCAACCACCAATTTACTCAACCTGAGTATACGTATACCAACATCTCACTCGATCTGTATATAACTGGACCCCATCAAATACCTGCCTAGTAGTAATCCACATCCCAACTCTAGGGTTCCATTAGCCATCCACGGCTATGAGCACCTGCTCATACAATCATTGAATCCGTAAAAATCACTCTACCCAGCTCATAGTATTCAATGTCCAATTCACGTCCTCAACCAATCTAATGATATCAGAACTAAGGCGACTACCAACACGCTCAACCACACACTACTGGTACATCCTATGTACCGTCACCAGGCACCACTCGGTCTATCCAGTATCGATCCTCGCACAACGTACAAGGTACGTACATCCATCCTCGAACTAGTCCACTACATGGTTCGTAGTCAATCACGATTTTAATACTGGGGTTCATCTGTCCAATCATGTACCAGACAAATCGATTACTCCAACTCATCATCCATTCTGAGTCCCATGGTCACCCGACCAGCATCACAACGTCTACTCCCAAACACGTAATCCACCACGTACCAATATGACTCACACCTACTAAGGCATACCAATTCATGCCAAATGGGCATCCAAACTCACCCACGTCTACCGAGACGTACCAACTCTGAACCTATTAGTTACATGCTCATTCGATTAACACGTTACATTTGATTGACTTCATAGGGAAGACAATCCCACCATCCACACATCTAAGGTTGACCAAATCCGACCCCCGTCGGCCACCTACTCACTCTATTAATACACCATACGGGATTAACCTCGAAAAGAAGTTCAGTCCCAACATTCCCATATCCAATTATTCCTAACAGGGCAATAAACTCTCCACCTAACCTGATCAACAAGATCACGATCCATATCTATCACCACGTCACCCGATTGGTAACATCACGATCCTAGATCGTCACAATGCCCAATGTCCACAACATCACATTGCTAATCCACCTAGGCTCCACACATACTCACTCAACTAACAATCCACCTGAAATCTGACCGTAGGGTCCTACACCCTCTTTGAATCCTTCGTCAGTCACATCACTCCTTAACTATTTTCTCATCTAATCAATCAGTCAAAATAAAACATGTCTAAACTGTGGGTCCTCTCCAATTACCTCATATCGATCCTTGTCATTCCACCTAGGAAAATCAAGGATGGTCCAAGACGATGACATCAAAATTCATCCTACGTGAGTGCAAACACAGATTCACTGCACCCACCACACCATGTAACCCAACATCGTCCGCCCCTAAGCAGAAAATGAGAAATCTCATTCACCTAACCTCGAAATACCCAACTCCTCCTGATGACCCCAGAATACAACATGGGTCCACCAACCAATACACGCTCAACGTACTGGTGATAACAACCATTATCTGCCATGGGTAGAAAATAAGAAGTCACCCCCAATGACTTCAGAATACCGATCATCAATGCTGAATCAAGCACTCCTCTCGTCGCCTCAATCATAACTTCCCTCGATTATGAAGTTCCAACCATGTTGGAAAATAGATATACTTCCAACAAGATGTCAAGTCCAACCACTGGACTTCCCAAATCCTCAACTCACTTGGACAATCACGTGTCCGCAACCAATCTATTACTCAGACCTCATGTCTGTTCATAATCGTTTATGCTCATCCAAAAGGATGTAATTCGTTACTATCTCGTTCTCACATCTCAACCTTTACAGGCTCAACTCTCGGGTCTCCATGTTATTCACAATCACAAAATCTCACATCTACACCACCATTGATTCTCTTCGACTTCTTCCAATTTCAATAATTTCCTTGTACTTCCTCGGGATACTAGAAACACAAAATCACACAAGTTTTGGAGTTGACGACAACTCCCCGAATTCACTAATTTCCATGACGTCCCCTGCATCATTCAAAACTTCTTATGTCTCAATCGTACTCTTCATCCATTCATCACTTAGTCATCTCATAACTGTTGGGACTTGTCCCAACACATCACAACCTCTGCTGGATCCCGTCTAGACCAACTCATCCACTACCGAACCTCAGATATCGAACTTATGTCCATCACGACGGAGTTACATCTCAACTCGTGGCTCATCGTCATCACAACCACTGGAACACAGTGTATGAATCGAACAACCTTGGGTCGTTACTCATACCGAGCAACAACCCCGTATCTCCGCTCAGGTGAAAGGAACTCTGGCTCTCTCGTACCCCACAACTATGGGTACCACCATTCTGACAATCCACAGTAAGATAATGAACGTTCCCTGAACGTCCCCCGATTCTCAACTACCACAACTACACCAATTACCCTCGATAGCCAACCATCTCCCATGGTTGCCGACCAACATTCCTCGTTATCGAGATCTGTATCCATACATCACACTATTATCCGGTCCAACTCAGGATTACATACATTATCTCATAACTGTACCCGTGGATCGAATCCCATCATTTCACTTCATGTCGGGCCAACTAATCTCCATAGTTCTGACTAGACTCACTAGAGTCGTCCGCTTGGTCACCCACGACCTCAACCGTCTCCTGCAGCACAAATTTCAATCTATTAGTCACAATCTGGGGTTCGACCTGACAAACTACCTAGACTTCGGAAGGTCGTCCAATCCACTACAACTACGGACTCACAACTCCAATTCCTCAATCACAGCTAAGGTTCACCTTTCCAGTCCATCCAACATAACTTAGGGTTCCATAATCACACCCTAGGGTTCCTCTGAACCCAACTGCCCACTGCAGTATAATCCACAATCTGACCGACCCTACGGTCCTGACATCGTATAGACGTCAAATCCAATCCTACCATCAATGCAATTGGGGTTCCACCACTAAGGTCATTAGCTAACTCCGATGTACTAGGATTCCCCACACCAGCAATCACCACTAGGGTTCACATTCTCATACCATCACTCAACTGAGGTTCACATTTCCAGATCACTACTCAAATGGGGTTCCCCGAACCCAGCTGCTCCCAGCAGCACCACAATCTAACATCACATGACCGAACCAACGATCCCACATTACCAGTTCGTCATATACAACCCCACTTGGGTCGAATCACACTAACGCACGACGTATCATGCCAATCACACTCTATCCACTAATCAATCCCCAAAAACTATCAAACTCGCATCCTACTATCAGGTTGACGACGGGCTGACCACGTAGAGACATCACATCCTTGACTTGCGCGTACCACAAGAACTACACAGTTTTCTCGAATAGCGACAACCTGACTTTGATACCACTTGACACGACCCATCCCAATCCCCCTGGGATTAACATGGGATGTGTCATGCTCCCGTCTGACACGAAGTGTCAAACAAGGGATAATACGTACCTCAGCCCATATGGGGCTCCCAGAGCACGCCAGGATAGGTGGAGGAGTGCGATGTCTCGATCTCTACTACAGCCTGCATCCGTGATCAACCTGAAGGGCATTAAAACCATTCAGAACTGTGAGTGGACGAAAATCAATGAATTCATAAGAAAGCATTTCATAAAGGTTTTTATGCCTTTCACTAAAAAGTATGCATGCATCGAAAATCAGTAATCAAAACATTTACTCAAATAAGCCATTAGGGCCTTAGCCCAAAAACCGTAACTCAAAACCAAGTGTGGGAACTCAGCCTAAAACTGTAGAATATCAAAATCCGTAAATCCAAAACCAAGTGGGGGCACTGTCCAAATCCATAACCACAAATCCACAAATACCGAAATACCTTATCATGAATCCAATAATCCATATTTACCATATAACCATCCTCAACATCCCAAATGGCTAGCGTCCCAGATGCTCGACGTCCCAGAAGTCATATTTCACGGCAATAAGCAACGCGTGCTACCCGGGGTCTCTCCGGGTCAATATCTCTGACATCCCAGATGTCTGACGTCCGAGACGTCTAATCATAGCAATCCTGCTTCTGAGTCACTATACGGTCCGATAGCTCCGTATAATGACCCCTCGCAGGCATTGCACCGTGACTTCCCCAGTGTCCCAGACACCTGGAGGAGATCATCGCATATCCTCGTATCAAGATGGTATATGGAAAACAGTTTTACAAAGCCATTACAAAACATCTCAATGGTCCCTGCCCAAAATTTCCATAAAACATCACAAATCCATTTAGGGTCCCCGACCCGAAATCACGTTTATTAAACATAGGGTCCCAGACCCGAAATCACATTTATAAAACTCAACTAGGCCTCATGCCTGATTTTGTAAACCACTGGACCCCCGACCCGATCACATAACTCAAAAGAGTCCCAGCCCGATCATTTTCATATAAATCACGTATGTAAAACATATACAATAGTTATGCATGCATCATAGTTTAGAAAACGAAGTCCACTCACAACCGTCCTACTCTGCCACCTAGATACGCGTGTCGAAAGCCTTCCCGAGTCACAACACTATTACCGGGACTTCTAAACCTGTCCAAATCACACTAGAGGGTTAGTAACCTCTTCATTAACCTCTCATTAAAGCCCAGTAATTTTTCCAAATTTTTAACTATTTTTTAAACTCGATCCTAAACCTTCGGACACCCCGAAACATATCGAAAAATGTCTGATCGACACGAAACCAGTTCCAAAATGTTCGTTACATCGAATAGATTAAAATTCATGTTTAACACTTTTCCCAAAAGTGCTCCATGTACCCGCACGCACCACGTACTGTTCATCGTTAACCTCCAGCGAACTCGGTCTGAACCGTTTCACTAGTTTGGTCTGGTTCAGCCGAACCGCCGAACCAACCCAGCCGGTTCTCCCAATTCCTAGCACCATTTTCTATGGGGTTTCTACCTTCACTCTCGTATCATCCCCCATACCTATCAATGAGTTTAAAACTGTAAAACAAGGTCAAGATCTCACCTGTTCGAAGAGGAACAGTAATCGGCACCTGCAACCGTGTTCTGCCATTGATTCTGGCCGCCTCAGTGTCTCATTCTTGGTCCCTCAGCCTTGAAATAACCCATGGGACAAGTCCCAATCAATGAAAACCCATGAAACTCCCTAAATCTTGACGTCCAAAAATCGAAATCATAAGCTTACCGTTTCAGGTTTCAGGCCACCGTACACGGCGACCGACGTCGTGACCACCACTCAACTCGTCTCGAGCTCCTCTCCAATCTTCCTTCACAGTCCAGCAACAATGGGTGGGGTTTGGAGGGGTTATGGCTGGTTTTTATTCGGGTGTTTGGAAGAAAATAGAGGAGATGGTCGTGGGGAGAGAGAGAGAAATGTGTGATAAACTAATAAAATAACATAAAATATACTAATTAAATAATCTCCCCAATCAAACATGATCCTTAATTTAGGGAAGGCCACCCATGGGATGAGTGACACTTGTCACTCATCCAAAGGCCCCACACAAAATATCAGCCATTTTAGATTAAAATATTATTTAATACGATTCCCGAGACGTAAATCCCCGATTTCGTTCATGTGACCATAACTTCTCCGCTCGACGTCCGATTTCGACGTGCCGCCTGTCTACGGACTCGTGACGTCCCGATCACCGGTCCTCGTGCGTTTGACTCCCCGAGTCAAAAGTTAACATTTTGCCCAACTCAAGGACAAAACGGTCATTTCACACCGTCCGTCTGATTTCTCTCAACTAATCCTCGATTAGTCATTCTTAACCATAATTAATTAATATTTAATCCTGATATTCGGGATGGGTCGTTACATCCCGTGACCATAACTTCCCATTCGATGTTCGATTTCGACGTGTCAGCTGTCTACGAACTCGTATCAAATCGATCTATGTAACGGTCCTCGGTCCTCGTGCATTGAACCTCTCGGGTCTAAAGTCAAAATTTTGGCAAATTCTAGGGGCAAAACAATCATTTTACATCGTCCGTCTGAATTCTCCCAACTAATCAAGGATTAGTCACGTTAATTCATAATTAATTAATATTTAATCCCGATATTGGGGACAGTTCGTTACAATAAAGACTTATGATTATAAGTGGATAAAATTTTTATATTTAGGTTTATTTGATTTGGTCATATGGTTGATAAATTATAGATAAGATATGATCATATGGTTCATGAGTTATAAGTAGGATTAATAAGGAGAATTATGGACAAGTTGGATAGAAACAATTAGGAAACTCTTAAGGTCATCCTTAAGAAATTATAAGGATAAATTTGGTACATGGCAAGGATTGAAAATTAAGGAGTAAATAAAGGTTTTTGCACTTAATGATTTGTTTGAGAAGTTGTTAATGTGTAGGTGTTATGCATTATGTTTGGATAATTTTTGTGAAAATTTATTTAAATAATTATGTGATGGTGAGTTACGTTTTGCAATACACATGATATGAATATGCGGGAGAGTTAAGGTTAACTTTTTAATATTAAAAATGAGATTCCGAATAAGGTTAAATGAGTAATTCCCACCACTTGATGGTGGGTTTAGTGGGTTGGATGTGGGCGGTGACCCCACAAAAGCACAATATTGTCCTCTTTAGGCCCAACCCCTACAGTTTTATTTCTAAAAATTTACGCGCAACTTCCCAGTAGGTCACCCATTCTGGGATTACTTCATCCCAATCTCGATTAATTTCGAAGTTCCAAAGGAAACCAAAACCTGTGAGCTCCTAAAAGGCCTCGTTGCAGGGAATACATCGTACACACATATAAGTCACTTCTCATTAAATCCCTCCCTGAGTGATGTAGGATTCTTCACCGTTCTTCCCAAGACGTGGGTCTTACAATCTACCCATCTTGGGGCCCAGCGTCCTCGCTAGCACACTTCCGATTAGGGTCCAGCTCTGATACCTTTCTATCATCACCCGTCTCCCCCTAGCACGATATTGTCCGCTTTGGGCACAGCATTCAGGGTTTTGTTTATGGGAACTCAAACGCAACTTCCTAGTGGGTCACCCATCTTGGGATTACTCCATCCTAATCTTGCTTAACTTCGGAGTTCCAAAGGAAACCAAAGCTAGGGAGCTCCCAAAAGGCCTCTTTGCTAGGAAGACACCGTTCACACATATAAGGCACTTCACCTTTCCCTCCCCAAGCGATGTGGGATTCTTCAGCGTTTTTCCCAAGACACAAGTCTTATAGTAATATCAGAATTTCGGATCGTTTTTCAAACGGGAGTAGGACTAGGCACGAATATCAAAACATTTTAAGAGTGGGTCCTGTCACTTGGTGTGGCGAATGGATCAAATGACACGACCCATTCCAATCCCCCCGGGATTAACAAGGGATGTGCCATGCTCCCGTCTAACCTACGTGTGACACGAAGGGCTAGACAAGGGATAACCTAAAACCTCTGCCCATTTGGGGATTCAAAGTGCGCCAGGATCAGTGGAGGAGTGTGATGTCTCGGTCTCTGCTACAGCCCGTATCTGCGATCAACCTAAAAGGTATTAAAAACCATTAAAAAACTGTGAGTGGACGAAAAATCAATAGTTTAATAAAACACATTTCATAAGAATACATTTATGCCCTTCACTAAAAAGCATGCATGCATTCGAAAACCAGTAATCAAACCATTTACTTAAATAAATCATTGGGGCCTTAGCCCAAAACTGTAAACCAAAGTATGTGGGAACTTAGCCCAAAACCAATCAAACCATGTGGGAACTTAGCCCAAATCCAATACACGTGGGTATCAGCCCAAAACCAATCAAGTGGGAACTCATCCCAAAACCAATCATCGGCATCCCTGATGCCTAGTCAACACTAATGTCACAATAAATGCCGTCACGGTTCCAAAGCTACGCGTGCTACCTAGGGTCTCAATCCCAAGTCTCCCTAGGGTCCACCCAAGTCAATGAACCACAGATCAATGACCCTCCCTGGAGGGAGGTTTTAATCTCTAGCAATCCTGCTCATGAGTCACTAAAAAGGCTTTTATGCCCTTCACTAAATAAATAATTTATAAAACACATTTCACAAAAAGATGTTTATACCCTTCACTAAAAAGCATGCATGCATTCAAAAACCAGTAATCAAACCATTTACTTTAATTAAATCATTAGGGCCTTAACCCAACATCATAAATCCAACCATGTGGGAACTCAGCCCAAAACCAAGTATATGGGAACTCAGCTGAAAACCAAATATATGGGAACTCAGCCTAAAACCAATCAATATTAAATAACCAGTTTATCGAAATAAAATGTAACCAATCCTCGGCATCCTTGATGCCTAATCAATACCATTGTCACGGTTTCCAAGCTACGCATGCTACTCGAGATCTCAATCCCGAGTCTCCCCAAGGTCCACCCAGGTCAATGACCCGCAGATCAATGACCCTCCCTGGAGGTATCAACCATAAATACACTCCTAATCATGAGGTACGTCTCAGGGCAGCCCCTCTTAGGTAGTGCGACGTGACTACTCCGGGATACTACAAGACGTTCGGAGGAGACAACCACTCGAGAGGATGGTATATGGAAAACATTTCATAAATCATCTCAAACCATTCAAAGGGACCTATGCCCGGGATTTCCATAAAGCCATCGTAAATCCATAATTGGGTCTTGTGCCCGAAGTATAACTTTCATAAATCATTTCCACAAATCCAATTTCCAAATTCAAGGGACTCGGCCCGAAATTCCATTTCATAAACCAACTGGGCCACCAGCCCGATGCCTCATTAAATCAAATGGACACCAAGTCCGATAGTTCGTAAATCAAATGGGTCTCAAGCCCGGTTCCATATTTCCAAATCCGAAATCATACCATTAAACCATTATTAAAACCACAATCAAATAGAAACACAGTATAAAACCATAAATTTCGAAATACGTGCAAATATGTGAATACTAAATACCACAATCAAATCCATCATAAATCACATATTTAAAACATATAAAATAGTTAAGCATGCATCAATTTAGAAATCAATGTCCACTCACAGACCGTCCTAACTACCGTCTCGATACGCATGCCATAAGCCTCCCTAGTTAAATCATCATCTCTGGAACTCCTGGACCTGTCCAAATCATACTCGAAGGTCACTAATCAACTATACAAGTCTATAGGATAAACCCCCAAAACTCTAGGAAAATTCAACATGTCTCGGACACGTTTCTCAAGGTGAAACCCCCGATTTGACTAACTTAACGATCTCTGATCGACCTGAAACCACCACTATTGTATCCGGATCGTAGAAACCTTTAAAATGGCATTGGGCCTACCTTGAAATTCGAGCCTACGTGCCCCCACGCGCCTGGTCAACCCAAAAGTCAATGCTTCAAGTCACCGTGAAAAGTCAACACTAACAACCATAATAATGCCACATGTCGAGTTCCTATTGGCCCATGTCTGACATGTCAGCCTGACATTTTCAGATCTGACATGATGATGTCACCGGGATGACGTCATCACTGACGTCATCACGTCTTCCTTGTCCTTCGACAGGTCTTGCAACCGAGTTATGCAGACCCTTGGCCTGACCCTGCTGGTTCTCTACTATCCGACCACCAAACTCCTCCCCGTTTCCTCCTATAGCTTCGTCTCATCCTTCCCAAGAGATCCATCAACCCAAAAATCTAAAACAGTGGCTCGAAGTTACCTTCCTGATCGATGAACAGTGACGCCCATTGCAACCCCATTCTACCGTCGACTCCAGCCACCTCTGACTTCGATACCAGGCCCACTGAGTTCGTCTCGACCTCAGGAACATCATCCTAATCATGAAATCGATCAGCAACCAATAAAACCAATTCTACCATTTTTGACTCGAAAACAGGGCTCACGGGTTTGGAGCTTACCTCACCATCGTTGCTCCACTGTGGCCACCGTCCTCATCTTCTCAGTCTCTTCTCCAACATTCATTCACGTACCCAAAGTAACAGTTGAGGATTAAGGGTTTTAGGTGCGGGATTTGGTGTACGGGTTTGGGTTCACGGCTAAGGGATTGAAATACAAAATGAAGATGAAGGTGAAATAAAAATCCCAATGTTTGGGGTAATGGGCCAATCAGATGAGTGACACTTGTCACTCATCTTTTGGTCCTCCCAGGTATTTGAACCAATCTAATTAAACCAACTGTACACTTCCTCGGTTTACGTGAATAGTTCTGATTTCCTCTCATGAACCATAAATTTCTCGTACGGAGTCCAATTCTGACGTGCCACTTGTTTACGGGCTCGTATCGATTCGATCTACCTAACGGTCATCGATCTTCGTGCATTTGACCATCCGGGTCAAAAGTCAACATTTTACCCAATTTTAGGAGCAAAACGGTCATTTCACACTATCTGTCCGTATTAGCTCGACTAATCTCCGATTTGTCACGTTAATCCATAATTAATTAATATTTAATCCCTATATTCTAGACAGATCGTTACAAATTTCCCTCCTTAAAGAATTTCGTCCTCAAAATTCAAACTGACCCAATTTCACAACTAAACCGTGGATAGTCCAATCATGTCTCCTACTAAGGGCACCCTCGTGTAACAACACGTCCGACATAACCACACATCGGCTCGTAAGCCTCACTCGATGTACCGATACTCGTCGATCTCGCTTGTCACCCACTTCGACAGGTCAGTGACAATCGAAGCTGACATCCTACTCAGTGTCTGATCAGGCAACCATCCGCTAGATCCTGCCGTCACAATGGTACGAACCTCACTTTGCAGGCCATACTCAAGCTACAATATTTATTGGCTTCGGTACTCACATCAGTCAACTCCCTCAGCTTCCCACGCTGACGCTAGTGAGAGTCACAGAGGAGTCGCTTCATGCGTCAATTCTGGAGTTTATCTGCCCAATACCGTAGGAAACAGACCATACACTCCAACTCAGTATCCATTCCGAATCACATCCACCAAGGCGTACCCATTCATGCCCAATGAATATCCAATCTCACCCACGTCTATCGAGACGTACCAACTCTGATCCTACCAGATACCTGCTCATTCGATTTCCATATCATACCAGATCGACTTCGAAAGGAAGTCAATCCCAGCATTCACAGATCCAAGATCATACTCACTCACGTATTCAAGACATACCAATCTGATCCCGTCGGATACCTACCCATTCAATTACCATATCTCATACCAGATTGACTCCAAAAGGAAGCCAATCCCAGTCATACACCTCACTTACGGAGATAGCCTCCGCCCGACAGTCACTGACACTTCCGGTCTGAATGAGTAAATCCAAGACCCATACTCATCGACATATCCAAGACATAGTAATTTTGACACCCACATATCCAAGACAGGCTGTATACTCTATTCACATATCTAAGACAGACCAATTTTGATATCCAAGACCCAAACACACTCACATATTCAAGACAGAGGTTGGATAATAATTTCATCCTATTCCAAGAGATTCTTCAACTATCTTACAATACGATTCTCCTCTGGTCCTAGATTAGCATAATCAGCAAGGCAATTCACTCAGATAACTACCAGACATAGGTTTATAGGGTCTTACACCCTCTTTGAATCCTTATACTATCACACTGCTCCTTAACCATTTCACTTCTGGTAAGATCGCCTAAAGAAAAGACACGTCTAGCCTGTGAGTTTACTTCAATTACCTCACATCGATCCCTGTCATTCCACGTCATCTTTCTCTTCATCATGTTCTAATCGGATTCCCTCGTCCACTCACGTAGGGAAATCAAAGATGATCCAAGATGATGACATCAAAATTCATCCTACATGAAAGTCAACACAATTCCACTACACTCAACATGTCAGGTGACACCAAGCACCATCTGCTAACGAGCATAAAATGGGAAGTTACACTCAGTGACCCTGGAATATCCATCGTCAATGCAGAATCAAGTACCCTTCTCATCTCCTCAATCACAACCTCTCTTGATTTTGAAGTTCCAACCATGTTGGAACAACCTTGAATATGCTTCCAAGTCCTCAACTCACTCGGACATCAACCACGTGTCCGTAAGCAGTCTAACGCACTACCCAATTCGCCTATCCATTTATAACATTTCATCCAATCACCATTTAATCATATAAATCACATCAGTTATCTCAATCACGGTTGGGTTAGAATCCCAACACAACTCATCCACTGTTGGATCCCATCTAGTCCATCTCGATCATATCTATCATCTCGACACTACTCCCAAGAATCAACACTAGCCGACGGATCCTCATCGTCATGTAGTGGTAGACACCGAACATAAACACATCATGACTGAGTCACATTCTCAGCTCGTGGCTCATTGTCTCCCATCGTCATCATAATCACTGGCACACGGTGTGTGAATAAGACCTAACTTAAATCTCAGCTCATACCGAGCTAGAATCCACAATCCCTGCTCAGGTTGGAGGAACTCTGCCTCCCTCAACTCAACCACTCTGACATATCGTACAAGAAATGAACGAGGAACGTCCCTGAATGTAACCCAATTCTCAATAGTCCTGTCTGCCACAACCTCGTGCAGACACAACCAATATACATCGCTATCGAGACTCCGTATCCAAGCGCACTTGTGGATCAGATCCCATCATTTCACTTAGTGTCTGACCAATCAATTTCCATAATCTCAATCACAATCAACTAGACTCAACCAGAGTTGTCCACTAGGTCATCCATGACCTCAGCTATAGAGGACAACACAACATCCAATCTAACCGGTCCAACGGTCTTGACTCCGAAAAGTCGCCAAAGTCAAACCACTAACTGACTCACATATCCAAACCATACATCGCACACTACGGTTTCTCGAACCCGGCTATTCTCAGCAACACAATTGCCAACTTAACATGACCTGACCATCTAATGGTCACAACTCCACACTATCGTCATATCCAATGCTGCAATATCGTGATAGACGATCCCGAAATGACCGTCCCACGGTCAAGACTCTAAAGTACTGTTACGTTCATCCTTCAGTAGGGACCCTCATTTCCAGACACGACATAGTTATAACATACCTAGACATCAGATGCCGAACCAAAAATATCCACGATTCATTTCCACTAACTCTCCTACTATTACCCTAATGACCAGGTTGATAAGGGACTGATTCCACATAAAGACATCACATCCTCGACCTGCGCGTACCATAAGAGTAAACCGTGCTCTGATACCAAGCTGACACAACCCATCCCATCCCCCCCCGGGATTAACAAGGGATGTGCCATGCTCCCGTCTAACCCATGTGTGATAAGAAGGGCCAGGCAAGGGATAACCTAAAACCTCCGCCCATTCGGGGCTTTCAGAATGCGCCAGGATCAGTGAGGAGTGTGATGTCTCAGTCTTTGCTACAGCCCGCATCGGCGATCAACCTGAAGGGCATTAAAAACCATTTAAAAGCTGTGAGTGGACAAAACAAAAAGATGTTTATGCCCTTCACTAAAAAGCATGCATGCATTCGAAACCAGTAATCAAACCATTTACTTTAATTAAATCATTAGGGCCTTAGCCCAATATCATAAATCCAACCATGTGGGAACTCAGCCCAAAACTAAGTATATGGGAACTCAGTCCAAAACCAAATATATGGGAACTCAGCCCAAAATCAAGTATATGAGAACTCAGCCCAAAACTAAATATATGGGAACTCAACCCAAAACCAAACAATATTAAATAATCAGTTTATCGAAATACAATGTAACCAATCCTCGGTATCCTTGATGCCTAATCAATACCATTGTCACGATTTCCAAGCTACGCATGCTACTCGAGGTCTCAATCCCGAGTCTCCCTAGGGTCCACCCAGGTCAATGACCTGCAGATTAATGACCCTCCCTAGAGGTATCAACCATAAATACATTCCTGATCATGAGCTGTACCTCGGGGTAGCCCCTCTCAGGTAGTGTGCCGTTACTACTCCAGGATACTACTAGAAGTCCAGAGGAGACAACCACTTGAGAGGATGGTATATGGAAAACATTTCATAAATCATCTCAACCCGTTTAAAGGGACCTATGCTCGGGATTTCCATAAAGCCATCATAAATTCACAATTGGGTCTCGTGCTCGAAGTATAACTTTCATAAATCATTTCCACAAATCTAATTTCCAAATTCAAGGGACTCAGCCCAAAATTCCATTTCATAAACCAACTGAGCCTCAAGCCCGGTATCATAACGAACTGGGCCACCAGCCCGATGCCTCATCAAATCAAATGGAAACTAAGTCCGATAGTTCATAAATCAAATGGGTCTCAAGCCCGGTTCCATATTTCCAAATCTGAAATCATACCATTGAGCCATTATTAAAACCACAATCATGTAGAAACACAGTATAAAACTATAAACCTCTAAATTCGTGCAAATTCGTGAATACTAAATACCACAATAAAATCCATCATAAATCACATATTTAAAACATATAAAACAGTTATGCATGCATCAATTTAAAAATCAATGTCCACTCACAGACCGTCCTAGTGGTCGCCTCGATACGCATGTCATAAGCCTCCCCGATTAAATCATCATCTCTAGAACTCCCGGACCTATCCAAATCATACTCGAAGGTCACTAATCAACTATACAAGTCTATAGGATAAACCCTCAAAACTCTCAGAAAAGTCAACATGTTCTAGACACATTTCCCGAGGTGAAAACCCAGATTTACCAACTCAACGATCTTCGATCGACTAGAAATCACCACCATTGAATCCGGATTGTCGAAACCTTTTAAATGACACTAGTACCATCATGAAATTTGAGCCCACACGCCCACACGCGCCTGTTCAACTCAAAAGGCAACGCTACAGGTCAACCCTGAAAAGTCAACGCCTACGTCAGCACTGACAACCCTGATAGTACCATATGTCGAGTTCCTATTGGCCCATGTCTGACATGTCAGTTTGAAAATGTCAGATCTAACATGATGACATCACCAAGATGGCGTCATTGCTGACATCATCACGTCATCCCTGTTCTTCGATGGGTCGTGCAGACTCGCGGCCTGACCCGGCTGGTTCTCCACTGTCCGACCACCAAACTCCTCCCTGTTTCCTCCTACAACTTCATCTCATCCTTCCCAAGAGATCCATCAACCTAGAAATCTAAAACAATGGCTCAAAATTACCTTCCCGATCGATGAACAGTGATGGCCCCTGCAACCCCGTTATGTAGTCGACTCCGGCCACCTCTGGCTTTAATACCAGGCCCATTGAGTTCGTCTCGACCTCAGGAACATCATCCTAATCATGAAATTGATTAGCAACCAATAAAACCAATTCCACTATTTTGACCAGAAAATAGGGCTCACGGGTTTGGGGCTTACCTCGCCGTCGTTGCTCCGTCGTGGCCACCGTCGTCATCATCTCAGCCTCCTCTCCAACATTCATTCACGACCCCAAAGAAACAGATGAGGATTGAGGGTTGTGGGTGTGGGATTTGGTGTATGGGTTTGGGTTCACGGCTAAGGGATTGAAATACAAAATGAAGATGAAAGTGAAATAAGGATCCCAATGTTTGGGGTAATGGGCCAATCAGATGAGTGACACTTGTCACTCATCAATTGGTCCTCTTGGGTATTTGAACAAATCCAATTAAACCAACTGTACACTTCCTCGGTTTGCATGAATAGTTTTGAGTCCCTCTCCTGAACCATAACTTCCTCGTACGGAGTCCAATTCTGACGTGCCACCTGTCTATAGACTTGTATCGACTCGATCTATGTAATGATTATCGGTCTTCGTGCATTTGACCATCCGGGTCAAAAGTTAACATTTTGTCCAATTTCAAGGGCAAAATGGTCATTTCACACCGTTTGTCTGTATTCTCTCGACTAATCCCCGATTATTCACGTTAATCTATAATTAATTAATATTTAATCTCGATATCTGGAACAGGTCGTTACATCAAATCTTGGTATCTTCACCTAGGATGATGCATGCTCCTTCTCGGCCTCCCTTTATTGTGTTAAGGAGATGATGCCCTTGGTGAATGGTGTCTACCAAAGGGCGTTGATGGGTTTGGATGAGCTAAACCTTATCCCTACTGTGAAGCCCGAGTATAAGATACAAAAAGCTCTCTTATTGCTCACCAATCTATATGTTTTTTTTCCTAAATGTTGATTTTGTTTTTTGTTTCAGCTCTAGCCGGTTTTTGGTGTGTAGGCTCTCGGCAAGGTGTACCTCCAGTTTGACCATGATCAAGGATGGGAGGCCAGAGTTTCTAGAGAGAAGGAGAAACTGAAGGAGAAGCTAGCTTCTAAGCTTAGGCAAGCCGAGCTAGCCCTCAAGGCCAAAGACGATCTAACTCGGCAACTTGAGGCTGAGAAGAAGAAAGTGACCATGTCGCGACCCAACTCCCCTAGCACAATATTGTAAGGTTTGGGACTGCGCCCTCACGACTTTGTTTTTGGGAACTCATGCGCAACTTTCTAGTAGGCCACCCATCTTAGGATTGCTTTAGCCCAACCTCGCTTAACTTTGGAGTTCCAACCAAACCCAAAGTCAATGAGCTCCCAAAAGGCCTCATGTTAGGAAGATACGTTCCCACACATATAAGGCACTTCACTTTTCCCTCCTCAAGCAATGTGGGATTGCACACCTTTCTTCCCAAGACATGGGTCTCACACACCGAGCTGATTGCTATCAAGGCAAAGCTAAAAATCGGGTTGCTCGCTGATCAGAAGGAGCTGAAGTCCAAGTTAGTGATGACCGAGTGTGCCTGTACTCCAACTTGAATGTTTGAGTCAAGGCCCAAGGTTTGAGTATAAGCCAAGTGTGCCTGTACTATGACTCGAATGTTTTCTTTGAGACTCGATGTTTGAGTGTAGGCCGAGTGTGCCTGTACTCCAGCTTAAATGTTTGAGTCTTTTTGTAATGTTTTGATAGTTGTGTAAGTGCTTGATGTGTTTGAACAACATATTTTGTAAGAACCTTGTCTTTTATAATTTGGGTCCAATTCTGGCCAAGTACAACAAAGTTAAAAAAATATAAAAATGTGGTTGCCTTGTATGATCTTGGCCGAGTGGCCCATATGAAATACTTCTTCAGATGGTCAGTATTCCAAGGGTAGCCGAGTGGTCTGCCCTCTGAGTCAGGCAACTTGTATGCTCCGGGTCAGTAGAGTCATGTAATATTGTAGAGGCTTTTTCCCAATTCGGTCCCAAAGTGCTGGCCAATCGATCTTTGGTTACAAGGGTGACCTTTCTTAGGACCCAATCTTCGACTTAGAAATTACAAGGCTTTACTCTGGCGTCATGATATTGGCAGAGACGATGTCACGACCCGACCCTCCTCGATCAGGACCCGACTCATCTACCATGATATTGTCCGCTTTGGGCCTCCTTACCCTTACGGTTTTATTTTTGGGAGCTCACGGTGCAACTTTCCAGGGGGTCACCCATCATGGAATTGCACCGGCCTCAATTCTCTTAACTTTGGAGTTCCAATCGAACCCAAAGCTACTGAGCTCCCAAAAGACCTCGTGCTAGATAGGTGTGTGCCTACACCTTTAAGGCACACCACCATTCCCCTCCCAAACTATTCCGCTTGCAAGAAAATGGGATCATTCATCGTTCCCTCTAGGACACGGGTCTTACAATCCACCCACGTTAAGGCCTAGCGTCCTCCCTTGCACACTTCCTGGTTAGGGTCGGCTCTGATACCATTCTGTCAGGACCTAACCCTTCTTGGTTAGGACCCGACTAATCTAGCACGGTATTGTCCGCTTTGGGCCTCCTTGCCCTCATGGTTTTGTTTTCAGGAGCTCATAGTGCAACTTCCCAAGGGTTCACCCATCATGGAATTGCATCAGCCTCAACTAGCTTAATTTTGGAGTTCTAATCGAACCCAAAGCCACTGAGCTCCCAAAAGGCCTCATGCTAGATAGGGGTGTGCCTACACCTTTAAGGCACACCACCATTCCCCTCCCAGACCATTTCCCTCGCAGGAATGTGGGATCGTTCACCGTTCATTCCAGGACACGGGTTTTACAATCAAATACATGAATCACAAATACCACAAGCATAATCATAGAAATCACATATATAACACATCATGGTGACAGGTTATGTTTCTCAAATATGGGTCTTACAAAAGATGCTTATAGGCTATGGTTCTCAAGTTGGCATGTTCCTGATGTTCTTCAATGAGGTCCAAGCTTAACTCCAATTATTATTCATTACTAGCTTGTAATTCATGAACCTGTAGGATGTCTCATGTGCCTTGGCTAAGATGATTGCCTCAGTCCCAAATGTCATTGAGAATTGTGTTTCATTTATGGCTATTCGATATGAACTTTGGTATGACCAGAGTACAATTGGGAGGATTTCTGACCACTTGCCCTTGGTTTCACCAAGTTGAGTCTTCAAAGTGTGCTTGATGATTTTGTTGATGGCCTCGACCTTGCCATTGGATTGTAGATGAGCAGGGGAGGCAAAGCATAAATGGATGCTATGCTTCTCACAAAAATCATGGAAGTGAGCACTGTCGAATTGCTTTCTATTGTCCATGATGTTCATATGCGGAAGAGTAAAGCGGTAGATGATCTTTTGAAAGAAGAAAGCATCAATCTGCGATGTAGTGATGGTGGCAAAGGCCTTAGGTTCAACCCACTTTTTGAAGTAGTCTAATGCAACCACGATGCACTCTGTCTGCCCCTTTTCAGTTGGCATCTTCTCAATTAACTCAAGTCCCCATTGTGAAAATTGACAAGGAATAAGCATAGGTGTAAGGTTATCTGGTAAAAGATGGAGGAAAAAAACGAACCGCTAGCACCCGTTGTAATGTATGGGGAAGTCCGCAGCTTCTGCTTGCATGCTCAACCAGTAGAAACCATGGTGGAAGACCCTGAGTGCTAAATATCAGGGGCCTGAGTGGTTGCCACAAATTTCCTCGTGCATATTTTCTAAAACAAGTCTTCCAGCTTCCAAGACGAGGCACTTAAGGAAAGGGAGAGTGAATCCTTGTTTGTAAAGTTGGCCATTGATGACAATGTATCGAGGTTCTTGTCGGTGGATTTTTTTGGCTGTGATCTTGTTAGAAGGAAGAGTCTCGTCGGTGAGGAAAGTAAGCAAATGAGTCATCCAAATGGAGCTGGGGTTGATAACGTTAATGGGAAAGTGTTGAGTGCTAGGTTGGTTAAGGACTTCTACTAGGATGTTCTGGCTTGGCTTTTCATCAATGAAGGATTCCAATTGAGCAAGACCATCGGCATGGTTATTTTTAGACCTTGAAAATCTTGTAATTGTATAGCCTTCAAAACGTCCAAGAGTGAATTGGCTAATGTCTTGTATAGCACCATGGAAGATTCCTTTACCTCAAATTTGTCATTGATTTTTTTGATGATGAGATGAGAGTCAATAAAGATCGGGGTCTGCTTGGATTCCATGTGCTTAGGTAGGCGGAGGATTGTAAGAAGAGCCTCGTACCCGTTTGCCTTGTTGGAAGCTTAGAACGTGAAGCGAAGAGTATATTCCATATTTACCTTGTCCGGAGTGGTGAGGACAATAGATGCACCAGAGTCGTTGTGGCAAGCTGATCCGTCTATGTAAAGGAGTCAGGTGGGGTTGTTAGTGTCCAAGTTTGGTCTACTGTCACCCAAGATCTGTGTTATGGATGGTAGAAGAGTCAAATGGTGGTCTCCTCTACTGGTTCTACTGGAAGGTACGAGAATTTTGAGATGAAATCTGCAATTTCCTGGCCTTCTTAGTCATTTTGGGGGTAAAAGTGATATCGAATCCGGTTAGTTCGATTGCCTACTTGAGTAGTCTTCCGAACGTCTCAGGCTTTTATAGTACTTGGGGGAGTGGTTTGTTTGGGTCACCACAATGATTGCATTAGCCTAGAAGTAGGGTCTGACCTTCCTATACGACACAATCAAGGAGAAGGCGAGTTTTTCAAGTTTGGTGTACCTTGTTTTAGTGTCTTGAAGTGCCTTGCTCACATAGTACACTGGGTATTCGTCTTCATCTTTCATCTTGATAAGCACTAAGCTGATTGCGGATAAGGAGATTAGAGGTAGATAAATAAAGGCTCTCTTGTATCTAGTCTTGCGAGTAGTGGCACTTTGTTCATGTATTCTTTTAACTCGATGAAATTTTTTGTGCATTCTTCATTCTAAGTAATGTGTTTGGATTTGCTCTTGAGGGTTTTGAATAATGGCACGGACTTTTTGGTGGCTTTGGAAATGAAACGAGTGAGAGTTGCAACTCGGCAAGTAATGTTTTGTACTTCTTTCTAGCTACGCAGGTTCTCTATGTCGATGAGTGCCTTGATCTTTTTGGGGTTGGCCTTGATCCCTCATTGACTTATAATGAAGCCCAGAACATTGCTAGAGCCTACCTCAAAGATACACTTGGCTGGTTTCAACCTCATCTGATCAACTGGGTGCATAAATATCTGATTGTATCTAGAGTATGCATCCATGAAACTTAAGAGCTCGTGGCCCATAATGGCGTTAACCAATTGATCTATTATTGGTAGAGGGAAGCTATTTATTGGACATGCCTTTTTTAGATCTGTGAAGTCGATGCACACTCGCTAAGCTCTTAAAGACTTCTTGACTAGGGCGATGTTGGCCGTCCAAAAGGCATATACTGCTTTTCGGACGAAGTGTATGGTTTTGAGCTTGACTATCTCCGCCTTCATTATTTTTGTCCTATTTGTGTCATAACTGTGTTGTTTTTGCTAGACTAATTTGTAGGAAGAGTTAATGTTGAGACGGTAGAAAATGACGTCAGTGTATATGCTGGGATATCGGCGTATGACCATACGAAGACCTCAGAGTTGTCTTGCAAGAATTTGACTAGTTCAGACGACATGTCCGATGAAATAGTGGTTCGAATCTTTACCTTCCTGTCAGCAAAGTTGATAGAGAGCTAGACCTCTTCGACCTCTTCAGTACGTTGTGGGTGTGGTGTGGCCTAGTGGTCCCAGATGTCCTCGATCAGTCCATCTTGTATCTGTTGCGTAACCTGAGGGTCGATGAGGTTTCTTTCAAAGGCTAACTCGGTGATGGTTAGTGTTTTCTTAGGCGGGGCGATAGATGTCGCCAAGTTGCACGTTCTTGCTACCAATTGGTCTCCTCAGCCTTGGTTAATACCCATAAGGGTAGAGAGTTTTATCATGAGCAGATGAGTGGATACCACTACCTTGAGCTGGTTGTTCATTCGTCTTCTTAGGATCGCATTATAGACAGTCGGGCAATCCACTACCAAGAAGGGTGCGAGCACCGTTGCTAATTTCAAAATTGACCCCACAGAGCGGAAGCGTAACAATATTGAGTGGCACAATTGAGTCCCCAGTGAAGCCGAAGAGTGGTGTAGGGGCTTGAGTAAGGGCAGACTATGGGACACCTAGCTACTTGTATGCTCCATGAAAATGACATTATCAGAGCTACCCGTGTCGACCAGGACTCTTTCCACGTCGAAGTTTGATATTTTCACACGGATGACGATTGGGTCATCGTATAGGTAGATGAATCCCCTTACTTCCTCCTCAGAGAATGTGAGGGTTCTCATTCAGCCTTATTTTCCTTCTTGGCTCGTCCGTCTTCAATGTTGAAGACCTGTTGGTTCTGCTAAGAAGCACAAAAGAAGTTTTTCCTTACTAGGTTCGAGGCTAGAGAGGACGAGATGGAAGGTCCCCTAGCGATTATGTTGATCTATGAATTGTGAGCCATGGGTAGTGCATGTTGGAGGAACTAGTTGATCTTCCCATCTCCAACCAAAGTCTCTACCAAGTCCCTGAATGCCATGCATTGGTCGATACTATGACCATTGTATTTGCGGTATTGACAAAACTTCTCTATGTTCTTACCGAGCTTGTTGGTAGCTGGTGCCCAGTTGGATTTGGGGATCACATGCTTAATATTCAATAACAAATTTTCGTTAGGAAGTGTTGAGGATGATGTATGTCTCGAACTTCGACCGAGGAACACGTTTTCCCCCATGGTTTGGTCGATCTTCTTGATGATTTTACCCCTAATGTGAGTTCTGGTACTAGGGGTTTTTTCCCTTCTTCTCGGGACTATACATGTTGTTGTCATTGTTGGAGTAGTTCTTTTGTTTTCCCTCGTAGCTCTGTTGTCCTTGTTTATTCAGACACTACTCAGAGGTTTGTGGTTGGCCCTAACCACTCAGTTGGTATGTTTAACCGAGTTAGGAGGGGGTGATTGGTATGTGTTATTCGGAGGAGCCTTTGCCTTTGGTTCAGCCTCTCGGCCTTGGTATGTATGGTCTTCTATTTCATTATTTTGTTATAACTAGACCAACCCTAAGTATGCGTTGCGTACTTGAAAGGTGAGGTCGTCTTTAAAGGTCGTGAAAGCTGCCTTGCCGTTTGTCTCAGCACACTGGGAGTACTTGTGAATTAACCAAGTCGCGTACTTCTGTAGCGGTTAGTTTGCCCCTTACTTCAACTGGAAGAGGTATTCCTCAGAGAATAGATGACCGGTATGGGTCATGAATTAGTTGAGGAAGACTTCCTTGAGTCCCTCGAATGAATCAATTGTATCAGACTCCAATTGGTACAATTGGTTGATTGCAGCCTCAATTAGGGTCAAGCTGAATATGACTGAGCCTCATCAAAAAGATTCTTGAAAGCTATGGTTGAATTATAGTTGTTTAGATGGGTGATTGGATCTCCCTTCCTAATGTAGAATGGGATCTTTATGGGCTTGATCTCGTGATCATGTTGGTACTGGTTGATCCTATCCGTGAAAAATCCATAGCCCATTTTTCCCCAGGAAGGTGTAGTTGAGTGCTTTGTCTAGGCCTTTAGGGTTCTTACTTATTCCAATAGGTGTTGGATGAGTGGATCAATTTGAGAAGAGTTCGGAGCCACTCGGTCAGTGTGCATAGATCGCTCAATTTTTTTTTTCTAAGGGATGAATCATGGGTTACCTCCCGATAGGTACCATGAGGGTAAGTCAGCCTCGGGTTTTCTCGATCTTTAAACCTAAACTGCTCGGTTTTTTTTTTGAGGGACGACTCATGGGGTACCTCTTGATAGGTACCTTGATAGGTACCATGAGGGTGAGTCGATCTCAGGTTTTCTCGGCCTCCAACCCTAGGTCGCTTAGTGCTTTGGTGAAAAGACGACCCATGTAATACCTCTTGGCAGTTGCCATGTGGATGAGCTCGGTATTTGTGCCTAGGTCACTCGATGTTACTTTGGGAGGATGATGGGAGTGGTGCCTCTTGATTCCTATTCCGCTTGAGGTGTTGTAGGTCGACATCGCGGGTACTTGGCCGAGTGGTTTTCTCGATACTTTGGGCCTCTTGAGACGAGTTGACACTTTCAAACTCCGTGATGGGAATCAGAGGGGAACTTAGTGAGGGGTACCTTACTTGGTTAATTTCTAGTAAGGTCCTCAGAGCGGTTCGTGTTACTGGTGGCTGGTCGGTCATCGTCCCAGTCAAACGAGAGATAGGGCCATTGTCCCAAGTAAAAGTTAACTGAGTTTGGCCGATTGGTGTCTAGTTTCTTAGAGATCCTGTGTTCAGGGCTTTGCGGGCGTCTCGATAGAGCCTGGTCGCAACTTGCCCTTTACCCGGTATGATGAGTAGTCAAGAGGCTTTGTTAGCTAGCTCAGTGGGTGTCTTGAGCTTTTCCTTCCTCGCAGATCAATGGATACGTTCTGCGTATTCAGCGCACTCAGCAACTACTTGATCGGCCTTCTTTGTTATGTCCCTTGCCTAGTTAGCAGTGAGCTCGCTCTGGGCCACCTTCAAGTGAGTGGCCACCTTGGTGTATTGTTCATCGAGTGCCTACCATCTGAACTTGACATATGTAACCTTATATTTTATTCCCGCCATGTCATTTTGGAGTTTTACGATTACTTGCAGAAAGTTGGGAGAGTTGTCTCTCGGTGCTCCTGATCCTTGTTCAGGCATTACTTTGCCGAGCCCTGGTTCGTCTTGCATGTTCACTGTATCAGTTGAGTGTGTGCTCAATTCAATAGAGAAATGGGCAAACTTAGTCAGTTTTCCACCAATTACGCCAAACTATTGAAGAACAAAATGTTCTAATTTATGATTATGTCTTATCCAATCACCGAGTCTTATGTGTCCTTCTCTCGAACTTGTAGACGAGGAAGAATAGGGGGTCATCTGTTAGGGATAAGCACTGGTGTTGTGTAGGCCTAAGACTCTCTAACGGTCAAGTTAATAAGTTTGTTGAGAGGAGTACAGCAAATAATAATTTTGATAGAGTATTATTGAATAGTGAATAATAGTTACCATTATTAGAGAATGTGCATCCCCTTTGTATAGGTCGTTGGGGTGGTCTTTATGAACAATTTCGATGTGGGATAAATGAACTTATGTTTCAGTGGTGACACGTGGCACGTAGATGGGTGGTGAAGATGTTTCCTTGTGCCATCCCATGTTTGACCATTGCTAGGGTTGTTAGGTTGTGTGGGCTTGTCCCATGAAGTCTTTCCAGTTGTGTGGTTGTTTTGGACTTTTGACTCTTCTTTGGTGTTTAGGCTTTTAGATACATGGCTCAGTGAGTATGGTCCAATATAGTGGCAACACAATGATTTAAGAGATTGGGGAAAGTAGAGTTATGTATAATAAAAGAAAATTATTTTTTAAGGTGGATGAGAGGTATCTCTTTTCTGCAATAGAAAGAAGAAGAGTTGATTTTATTCTACACAACTTAATAATCCATATGATTTGGGCCTGAAATGCTTTGTTAGATTTTCGTTCTAGAAACAAAAGGTACAATGTCAAGGACATTTTAGAATGGTATAATTTCAAGGAGTTTTTAGAATGGTATCATTTCAAGGGGATTTTGGAAGGTGAAGAAATAGGCGTTGGAGCTGCTATAGGTATGAGAAACAATGCATGATAGAGAAAAGATTGAATTAAAAGAAAACAAATGAATGTAATAAAATTTCACCAAATCGAGTTTTGTTACGTAGTATTTAAGATTTATATTTGATTGTGTTTAGAAAATTTTCCTCAATGACGTTAATAAGCAATATATTGTGATGAATGAAGAGTTTGTGAAATACAAGAAAAAAAAAAGGTGGGTTTGGAAATCCTTTGGCCCATGTTGCATGTATTAGGAATGATTCGGATCTGAGTAAGAACATTATTCTTACATAATGTTTTTTCATTAATTAAGCAAATTGTGCTTTTTGCAGTTCAATGGTGGCCCATTTATGGAGGTGGTATACCTACATTGCACAAAATGGCTCAAACAATTCTCTCTTTGACTATAAGTTCATCTAGTTGTGAGAGAAATTGGAGCACTTTTGAGGGGGTAAGTAAGTAGTTAAGGACTAAAAACAATGTATTTAATATGCTCAATTATTAATTTGTTACACAACATCTAGGTAGTAAGTTTATTAATTGAAACTCAAAATTTTCTCATAGTTTTCAAACTTTAATTCAATGTAGAACCATACAAAGAAAAGGAATAGACTCGAGGCAACAAGGTTGAACGATCTAATCTATGTCCAATTCAATGTCAATATCAATAACAAGAAAAAAAAAATAGGAAGCAAGAAATAGATGTACTACTTGCTAGTGAAGCTAGGAATGCACAATAATGGATTGTTCATGGTGGCGATACTGATGAAGAAGTTGACCCCGCCCCGTGATGAAAGAAGAAAGCTTGATGAAGAATCCGATGATGACATTCAAGGAGAGGAAAATGAAGATCTATATGAATTTGAGTCCGATACGAAGAGAGTATTGGAAGAATATGGAGAAAAAGAAATAAAGGGCCTAAGTTGCTCTTGTAATATGTATATGTTCTTTATAAAACTTCCATTTTGAACATTTATAATTTCCAACTCAATTTATTTGTGAGTTTGGAATGAACGTTTATAAAATAACGTACAAGAAAATGAAGTGCATTAAATATAGTTTCATTAAAATCTTATTAGAAATTTTCAATCTCGTAAAAAAAAAGTCAATGAATTAATTTTTACTTAAAATTCAATGGATTATACTACTTTATCCCTAACTACTTACCAAATAGAGCAAGAACATTAGAAGTAAACTTGAATCCAATGAGAAGAAGTTAAGGCCAATTTGGCTTGGCGGTTAGCTTTCTCAACAGACTTTTAGATAATTACTAATTAATAAGCTTTTGACTGATCAACAAGCTTGGCGGTTAATAAGATTTTGACTTTTAGATAATTACTAATTAATAAGCTTGGCGGTTAGCTTTCTCAACCGACATACTCCCCTACCGGAGATGTAAGAACTCAGTCTCCCTAGCATCACCGAATGAGCGAGGGTAATACTGATCCAGGAAGCGTTCTCGAAAGATCTCCCAAGTCACGGTCTGGACATCCCAACCGGACATCTCCAATGTATACCACCACTGGTATGCACCACCATCCAACAAAAAGGTAGCTAATAAGACTCAATCCTCAGGGGGACATCGCATAACCACGAAGATCCGCTCAATACGAGTGATCCACTAGTGGACTTCCTTAGGGTCTACCCCACCACTAAACGTAGTAGCCCCAGGCGCTGGGCTCTCTCAATACTAGCACTACCCACATATCTAACAAGATCGTCATTAGACCGTGAACATGGCTCTCGTATCGGAGGCATATCTGTCTATAAAAGGCATAAATTAGTACGAAAACTTAACCATGTCAATGTACAATGTACAGACTGCTACCTTAATGCTCTGATACCAATCTGATAAGACCCATACCAATCCCCCTGGATTATCGTGGGATGTGCCCTGCTCCCGTCTGACAAAGAAACTCAAAATACTGAAAATGACCCTTTTTGTTTTTAAAGAAAAATTCAAACTACAACATTGTTAGACCAGGGATAAGTATCTACACATAACCGTTGAGACAAAAGGTCAACTAATCAACGGTATTACAGAGCATAATTGTCAGTACAATAAAAATACCAAATCCTACACCGAAAGGTATTCAGATGCGCAACGGTACTCTTTATACCTCAGCCTCATTATCAGCCTCAGTATCAGCCCCAGTATCTGTGCCACAGCTTGGAGGGTCAATAAAACAATCAAAGCATGAGTGGACAAAAATAAACATGTTTGAAAATACGATTTAAGAAACAATCACAGTTTTCCCTTCTGTTTTATAAACATGCATGCATAGAAATCAAATCGTATGAAAGTAATTCAAATCATATATAAATATCTAAATCTGAACACACACATATCAGTAAAACACAATATAACTAATCTTCGATATCTACGATATCCATAACTAGTAACTGTCACGATTTCAAATGATACACGTGCAACTCGGGGTCTCATATCCGAGTACATCCCCATGATCTATGATGTCTGGGGTGATATCATAATAGAGTGCCTCCCCAGGATTTACAACGTCCGGGGTGATATCATAATCTCACACTCCTGAGCTTGAGCCTCTCCTCGAAGCTACTCATCCCAAGTAGTGTATCGTGACTACTCTAGGATCCACGACGTCTGGAAGAGACAATCCAATTCACACAGGATGGTATATATGGAACAGTCACCAAATCTAGTAAAATCCATTTTAAAACCATTTATGTCTCAAAACGAATCAAAACATTGTTCAATTGGGCCTATGCCCGAGACATAACTTCCACAAGCCTTTTCCACAAAACCATCAGAAAATAGTGTCCATAACTCATTTTATAAATCCCGATTTATCCAAATCGATCCTACCAAATAGGTTATTCAAATCACCTTAAATCACAGTCTTTCTTTCACATTCTCGTTTGACTCTAAATCTAAGTCAAAAATGTAATCCACTTGGGTCTTAAGCCCAAAACATCATTTTCAAACAAATCCGTAAAATCATTCATAAACCGATAATTTAATTCATAACATCATCAAGTAATGATATCAAATCATTTCAACTCAGATAATGTAATAAATCATTTAAAACATTTATGCATGCATTTCAGTTATAAAACAAAAGTCCAAACACACACACACACACACACACACACACACACACACACACACACACACACACACACACACACACACACACACACACACACACACACACACACACACACACACACACACACACACACACACACACACAGTCCAAACTGCACTATAGATATCTGCGTTGTAAATCACACCGAATCTAATCCAAAGTCTTCGAGCCTGTCCAAATCACATTCGAGGGTCACTAATGTTCTATACAAGTCTATATGACAAACCCTCACAAAACCCGGTACCGCACATTTCTCGAGGCTAAAAACCTCCAAATTACCTATAAAATGGTCTCTGATCGATCTGAAACCACCACCATTGGATTCAGATCGTTGAAACCTTTTGAAAAAGATTGGTTTGACCTTTAAATTCATATCCACGTGGCCACACGCACCGATCAAAGTTCGGTCATTGCTGGTCGTCGCCAGTCAACGTCAGTCCATAACGGTCAACACTGACGTCAGCCTCACATCTGACAGGTATGACAACCTCTAATAGTAACCATGTCAGCAACCACTTTAGCTCTGAAATCTCTGACACCCTGACATGTGGCACCAACCCAATGGTCCACGTGGTCTAACAGGATGACGTGAGCTACCACCTCACTCTGACATCCTCTAACAGGTTGCCCCGTGGCACCACCCCACTAGTCCACATGATTTGACATCTCTAACGTGGAATTACCACGTCACTACTGACTGGACCTGACAGCCTGCCACGTGGCATCATCTAATTTGCCACGTGGGTTAACAACGATGACGTGGATTGCCACGTCATCGTCTTCTACCTTCAGACAGGTCGACCCGCGACCATGTAACGAGTAAACCGACCCGGGATTGTAACGACCCATCCCGGAAGTCGGGATTAGATTAGTGTTTAATGACGGATTAACGAAGATAAGCGGTGATTAGTTGGATACTTTTGGACGGATGGTGCAGAATGACGATTTTACCCTTGGAATGGGCAAAATGTTGACTTTTAGTTCGGGCGGTCAAATGGACCTTGACCGATGACCGTGACGTAGTTCGGGACGTCACGAGTTCGTAGACAGGTGGCACGCCCGATTCCGACATCCGAGGAGGAAGTTATGATATTCGGAAGGTCGATGGCATTTTCGTAATTTGGTTAAAAAGGGGGGAATTTGTTGACGTTTTGCACGATAGGTTTTCTTCACGCAAACCGAGGATCGTTAGGTAGGTCTTAACATCCTGAGTACAACGACAGGCGGCACGCCATCATCGGACATCGGACGGATAAGATATAGGTCTAGAAAGTAAAGGGCAAAATGGTAATTTTGACATTTAGGGGCAATTCAGTCTTTTACAACCTTGGGATTTGTGTCCAACCAGATAAGGACATCTGGGGGGGCTGGGATTGGATATTTGTGGGCTGAGTCCACATGGTGTTTGACACCTGGCCTCTGTCTAGTGGCTTCCAGCCTTCTCACGGTTAAACCAACATTTAAATTGTTTGGGTTGTCGTTCAAATGAGAGAACAGAGAGACTGAGACAGTGAGGCAATCGATCAGTTTTCAGGGTGTGTGGGTTCTTGGTGATCGAGTGTGAATGATTAGAGAGAAGCTGAGAGTTTAGTGAGTGCACTGGGGTGTTGGGATTGAGTGAGAGACTCAGAGGAAGGTGAGAAAACTCAGGAAAACAGAGAGGCCACCGTGCAAGGCTGAGTGTTCGATTGATCAAACCAGTCAAGTCTGGGCTTGTGGTGGTGTTTAGTGACCTGAGGAGAGACCCTAGGATGTTCAGGGACATGGCGGAGCTCACGATGGTGAGCAGAGAAACAGGTAAGTCTCTGGTCCCCTGTTTTTCCAGAAAAGTTAAAATCCAAAATCATGAGTTTTAAGGATTGGTTGAGTGTTGTTGTTGATTCTAGCAGCTGAAGGAAGTTACTGCCAAGGTTAGGAACTCGAAACCGTGACTGGAAGGACGACGGCTGGCCAGAATCCGAAGTCGACTTTTCTGGGTTTAAGTTCGAAGTTTGGAAGGTAAGGTTTAGGGCTTTATTGCTTGATTTTATTACATGAATCAATCACAAATTCAAGGACGAAACTTAGGGTTAAGAAAGGACTAAAAACGACCTGAAAACGAGTGAAAACCGGCCTCGCCGGCTCGGTTGGACCGGACCGGTCTGAACTGGGTTGGTTGGAGGTAGACGATGACACTGTAGCAGTGTGTGGCTCCCACGCGCAGCCCCTTTGGGCGGCGCATGTGGGTGCGTGGGGATTCTTTTGGGGAAATGTTCAACACAGTTTTCACGCTAATCAATGTAACGAACATTTTAGGACAAGTTTCGAGTCGATCGGACACCGTATCGAAGTAGTTTTGAGTATTTGAAAGTTTAGGGGTTTGTTTAATTACGTTTAAAAATCCCGAAAATTTGGGGAAATTAGGGTAAGCTAAAATGAAGTGTTTGTGACCCGGAATGGTGACTTTTGACAGGTCGGGAAATTCCTGAGACAGTTGAGGAGCGTACAGGACGCGAGTGACGTGTTCGAACCTTGTGAGTGGATTGTTTGTTTTCTAACCGAGCATGCATAATCGTTTTTACTTATTTCTTTATGTTGATATATGATCTTATGCTTTCGATATATGATTTATGCCTATGATTTTTATATGCTTGCTTGACTTGATTTCACGTTTTTCAATATAAGTTATCGGACTTGCACGTACTTCGAGAATATGATTCTGTTATGCTTTTGAGTATGGTTTCAGATGAATGATTTATGTTTATACGTATTCTGTTTTACTAAAGATTGGTGGATATGAATTGAGATTTGAAGTGAAATTCGGGCGGAAGTCCCCTTTCAGTTAAACGTGATTTCGGTTTTCAAAGATTTCCGGTTTGGTTTTGGGTTTTGTATTTCGATTCATTTTTCATATTCTTGAAAATGATTTTGGGTTTAAAGACCCGGAAAAAGAGAAAAACCCACTGGATCTGGTTTTGAGTTTAAAGACTCGGATTGATTGACGGGGGGAGGGCCCTGGATTGATATGTTTTGAGTTTAAAGACTCGGTATGTGTTTTGAGTTTAAAAACTCGGTGATTGTGATACCCCCCGAGGCCTGTGATTGTGTTTTGAGTTTAAAGACTCGTTGATATCCCGGGAAGGCCTGATTATTTGCGCATGGTTTTGTGTTTAAAGACTCGGGCGCACTTAAGATCCAGTAAACTTGTATGATTGATGTTTTTCACTGGTTTTCGAATGTTTTGGGCTGTGACCCGAATAACTTGGTTTTTATGGATTTATGGATTTAGGGCCGAGTGCCCGAACTTTGGTTTTGATTTCTGATGCTTTCCATACTTATTTTCATATTGTACATATAGTTGTTTTCAGATACTTGGTTATGCATGCATGTTTTCAAACGGAGGGTGAACCCTGGTTTATTTCGTAAACGGTTTTATAACTCTTATTTATTTTTAGTCTACTCACGTTTTTAATGTTTTTAACACCCTCCAGGTCGTGGTGCTAGCGCCGGGGCTAACGTTGAGGTAGAGGCGGAGGCTTAGAGTTTTCCCGTTGCGCGTGTAGTCAGCTTTTAGTAGGATTCTCGTCTTATCTTGTACTGTACTATGCTCTGTGCTATTGTGGACTTGTTGTATTATAACTTCTCCCTGGTCTGGCAATGTATATTTCGCGGTTTTTGTGTGGTTGTTTTGGTCTTTTGAGTGTGTTTGTCAGACGGGAGTAGGGTTCGTCCATGTTATCGAGGTGATAATCAGGGTGGGTCCTGTCAGCGATCCTGACCCGGTCGTATCTTAGCCATCCAGCCACCATTTTCTTCCATTCTTCGCCTAATCTACTCGTCTACTTCCCAGAAAGGGATCTACGATCTAAAAAACATGAAACAAGGGCAGAAATTACCTGCTTGAACTCGATCTTCCACGGCCAGTTTTTGAACTTGAAGCCCAGATGATTTCAGCTACCTTCCTTCAAGATTTTGGTCCATGTGGACTCGAACAATCCCATAGAATCAGTCTCAATCATCAAAACGGTCTAACAACTCATCCAAAATCAATTTTGAAAATCAACCCAAATAGGGCTTTTGGGTTTTCCTGGGTTCTGGGTTCCAAGCTGCTCCTCCATGCTTCCACCGTCCACCATCATCACCGTCAATCACTCTCTCTCACTCTGTCTCTCTTAGATGCACGAGAAGGATGAAGGATTGTGGTTATGGGTGGGTTTGTACGTTTCGAGAAATGAAGAAGGAAAGAAATGAAGATGCATGAACTTAGGGTATCAGACCAATGGGATGAGTGACACTTCCATTAGTCCAAGTCATGATATTTTGGAAGTCACTATCTCGTAAAACGTGAATAGTTCGTAAATTCATCCGTGACCCCTAACTTCTCTGTCTGATGTCCGATCTCGACGTGCCACTTGTTTATGGACTCGTAACGTCTCGATCTACGTAACGAGTCTTGGTCAAATTCTCAATAACTACTTAGATCAAAAGTCAACATTTGCCCTTATAAGGGCAAAATAGTCATTTCACATTTAATTTCCGAATTTACATTTCTTAATAAGTTTGGGTTGTTACACTACTACCCTGGCTTGTGATTTTAGCATAGCAATATGAATATGAATGTTTCATTTCCAAATTTGAAACAAAAAAAATTTATAATCGGATCTAAGATATTGGGGAAAATTAACATTATGTATAATAAAAGAAAATTATTTTAATGTGGTCTAAAAGTAATATCTTTTCTGCAATAGAAAAAATGGGAGTTGATTTTACGCTGCACAACTTAATAATTCATATTATTTATGCTTGAAACAAGTTGCTAGATCTTTGTTCTAGAAACAAAAGGTATAATTTCAACGAGATTTTAGAAAGGTACAATTTTAAGGAGATTTTAGAAGGTGAAAGAATAGGCATTGGAGCCGTCATAATTACTTCAACGAGATGTTGTTATAGGTATTAGAAACCGTGCATAATAAAAAGAGGATTTAATTTTAAAATAAAAAATAAATAATGGTTCGTCCAATTGAGTTTTGTTACGAAATATTTAAGATTTATAATTAAATTTTATACATGAAAATATCGTAATATTTAATTAATCATTGATTTTAAAAAACTTCATGAATCTAGAGAGTTAAAAGACTATTTTTTCTTTCTCAGCCTCTAATTCCCTACCATGGCAAATTTGAAGCTTTTATAAGCACGCTTTACGACTCATCCACTCACCTAATAAGCAAGAAGACCATATGAGGGAAAGTTAGGCCGGCCTGGTGGTTAGATTGCTTAACAGATGTATAGATAATTATAATCGAACAATCAAAATTTGGTTGTTAAAACTTAAAAGGTGACATTAGCTTCCAATGAACATTATCAGCTGCCTTTTTAGTTTCTTATTGATCAACATCAAATGCATGCATTTATTCCCTTAATTTTCATCATCAAAAGCAAAGAGGAAAGATGCTTAGCTTGCAAGATATGATGAATTGACAAGTTATTGGGTCTGTTTTCTTCAATTTATTTTATATAAATTCGATTTATCTCATGTCATTTATGTTGACCTCAGCCTCTTTTCCCATCCCAAACCATAAACTTCTAACTTCATAGTATAAAAATTTACCCAAGACCTCCATATCTAATACCTTTAGGCCTCGTTTGGTATGCCGTACTGTACTGACTATTTCAATCAGATAGACTAATCTGTCCATCGGATAGACTGATTATTTAGTCGGGCGTTTGGTACTTTTCCGGATTAGAATGCCGACTATATTATACTGACCGGATTATATTATAGTAATTGACGAAATACTTATATCTTAAATATTAATTATGTATGTCATTATTTTTATTATTATTTATTTTAATAATTATTATTATTACTATTTATTACATTTTTATTAATTAATTATTTTTAATTTTATCATTATTATTTATTAAAATATCATTAATTATTAATTATTAATTTATTATTAGTAGTATTTATTACTTTATTACTTTTTATTATTAATATTTACTAAATTAATATTTTATTTTTATTATATTACTATTTATTATTATTATTATTATTATTATTATTATTATTATTATATTTTACAAGATTACTAGTTATCCGACTATTTAATACGGACAATTTCGAATATATTATTTTAGCGTGTCTGGACCATATAAAAATATTCAACCGTATTAACTTATACGGTGACTAATTAATACGACTGGTACCAAACATAGATTTCGGATTATTTAGTCTATACGGACCGTAATACGGTGTACCAAACACACCCTTACAATTTTTTAAAGGGAAAAGAAGATGTTAAAGCTCTCTAGTTACATGGTTGTTTGTGGTGATAGCAGAATAAGTTAAAAATGGTTGAGTTTATTGGGTCAAAAGAGAAAAAAGCCCAATGTACAAAACCATTCCAATATCTTTCTGAACCCAGAAGCCCAAAACAGGCCCATGAAAGATCCACCATCACCATTCTCATTGCTCGCTAGTTTGAAGCCAAGTAGCCATTTTCCAGTTCTCTCTGGAGCGCCACGTTCGAAACCTGACCTAAAGAATTCAACACGGCTCATAGCCATTAACCATTAGCCAATGCCACGTTGCATACCTCTGACGTCTCTCACTAGCGTTTTCCCTTCTATTTATTCATCCCGCGTCTCTCTTTCTATGTCTACTTGAAATTTCAATTCTCTTCACAGAATTTACAGACATGGAGGATAAAGTGGGTTCCCTACACGTGTCGGACAGCAACGGCCATGATCATGACAACGGGGATGATCAGAGCCGTAATCTGGACATATACCCTCTGAGTAGCTACTATTTTCGGACCAAGGATGCCATTCCTGTCAAGCACGAGACTTTACCTGATCGTCTTCAGAGAATGAAGTCCAAGTACTGTTTTTTTTTTCTTTTTCTGGGTTTTTCTTTCTGTTTGTTTGTATTTTCAATTGGGTTTCTTTTATTTTCATTAAATTTTTCTCCATTTGCTTCGTAATGTTGACTTCTTCTTTTTTGGGCTTTTTTTTCCCCTTTTGTTTATGGTTGTTGTTCAAACTTCAAATTCAAATATAGCTATGCTGCTTATGGATTGAGGAGTTGTGTCGAAGGAGTTATTTTGGTTGGTTTTCTTTTCTGTCCTCATTTTTTTGTCCATTCTTTTCTTTTCTGTTCTCATTCAACTATTATTTCATTTATTCTAATTGAAATTATGAATTGGGAATTTAATCATTATTGATCATTCTAAATTGATGTTAAGAATTTTACATGAATTTGATTTGATCGTGGTTAACTCAGGTTGAGTTGTTTAAGCATCCTCACATACTTCTCCAGCAAGTAAGAAATCGCTATTTCAGGCTTCCTGGGGGTCGCCTGAGACCTGATGAATCAGGTGAAGGCATCGTCGTCTTCATAGCTCTGTTCAACAGAGCAGAAGAAACGAAAAATGGGATTTTATAGTGAACTGTTTGAATTGCAGACATTGATGGATTGAAACGAAAATTGTCGCGGAAACTTTGTGTCAATGCAGATGCTGATGGGATCCCTTGGGAGGTAAAAAAACATGGAGAATGTCTCATAATTCATTTTGGTGAAATTCACATTGGAAAAATATTGATACGAATTCTTATGATACTTAGATAGGGGAATGTCTAGGCGTGTGGTGGAGGCATGACTTCGAAACGTTGCTCTGCCGGGACTTGCCACCTAAAGCTGAAAACCCTAAGGTAAGCTTGCCTTGTCACGCAAAAATAGTGTCAGAGAGATTACATTTCCAAGAATTAAAAAGATAAAATAACTTCCCTGCCACAAGGGCAAGGGTACTCGTGATAGGGAAGTTTATCTTATGTTGTATCTCATTTTGCAGGAGTGCACAAAACTCTTCATTGTGAAGTTGCCAGACTGTAGGAAATTCGTGGCGCCGAAAAACCTAAAATTGCTTGCTATTCCATTGTGCCAGATCAACAAAAATAAGGAGGTAATGACCGTAGATTGGATGTGTGGTGGAGATTGAATCAATCTACTGCTAACTGTGCTTGATTATTGCAATTTGCAGACATATGGACCGATTATATTATGTATTCCGGAGCTGCTATCGAAGTTTACCATCAACATCATTGAAGATTGAGATCAAGGCTGTTTTTCCTTGGCATTTTGTCAAATGTTTGTGTAATGTACGTAGTGTAAGCTTGCAATATAAATGATAATCGTTGTGTTTGGCTTTGATCTTGGTTTTGAATAATTACACAACCCGTGTTTACCCGATTGCGCTCTGGCCGGGTGCTTTGTTGACGCAGTTATGCCTCATCAAATCTCTGACTTTCTCAACCTCATCCCACCTGCCTTCATCAGCGTAAATATTCGACAACAACACATAATTCCCCGAGTTCCATGGCTCGAGCTTGATCAGTTCTTTACCTGCAACTTCGGCGAGCTCGACTTCACCATGAGTAGAGCAAGCACCAAGAAGTGAACCCCATAGAGCAGCATTTGGCTTCGTAGGCATGCTCTTCATCAAGTCATGAGCCTCCTTCAGCCGCCCGCTGCGCCCAAGAACATCAACTTTACATCCATAATGCTCAAGTTTTGGTTCAATTTGGTGAGTTTCAGCCATTGAAGCAAATAAATCGTTTCCTTTTTGCACCAAACCTGCATGGGCACAGCATGTTAAGACCCCTACAAATGTTGCATCATTTGGTCTCTCGCCTTTCTTCATCATCTTCTCAAACATTTCCACCCCGAGTTGGCCTTTGCCATTGAAAGCAAACCCGGAGATCATAGCATTCCACGAAACGACGTTTTTTCGAGGCATTTGGTCGAAAACGCTGCAAGCAGCATCCAGGTCTCCACATTTGCAGTAGAAATTTATAAGTGAGTTCCCCACAGATGTAACTTGTTGCAGACGTCCGTTAGAATCTGTGTAAGAATGTATCCATTTCCCAACATCAACGGCTCCTAAGTGAGCACAGGCAGGCAAAATCGTAACCACGGTCGCTTCCTCTGGTTCGAAACCTTGATCCAACATCTCATGAAAAAGTTCTAAAGCTTCGCTATATCGTCCCCCTTGGGCTAAGCACGAAATCATTGAGTTCCATGAAACAATGTTCCTTTCACCCATCTGCCTGAACAAACACACACCGGTATTAACATCACCCGCCTTGCAAAACCCACGAATCATCAAATTCCAAACAATGAAATCTCTGTGAGACATTTCATCGAACACCTTCTTGGCATCCTCCATTCTCCCACAAGTTACATATAACTCAACGATCCCAATCTGAATCGAGCTAAACCATTCGAACCCAAGTCTCGAAATTTGTCCATGGATACACTGGCCTAGCCTATAATCACAGATGTTCGAGCATGACTTGAGCAACGGCGCGTAAGTGTACTCGTCGGGACAAATGCGGCGGTCTTTCATGAGAGAAAAGAGGGAAAGAGACTGTTCAAAGGGCTCGCAGAGTGAAAAGCCTTTGATCATGGAATTGAAGAGGAGGATGTTGGGGTTGTGGGTTTGATCGAACACGCGATTCGCGTAGCTCATTTTGGTGAGTGACCAGCAAACAGAGACGAAGTGAGCGAGGACTTGGTTGACTTGGCCAAGGCCGTGGCGTAGGAGGTTGCCGTGGATTTGGCGGAGATGGGTTCGAGTTTTGCGGCCGTGGAGAAGGCGAAGGACTCTCCGCTCCGCCTCACGGCTAGCTCTGCTCATGGCTTTCCTCTGACTCAAGCTGAGAAATTTTACCAAGTTCTCGACTTAGGAAAGAAGCGGGAACTAGTGTGATTGTTAAAACTTAAACGGGAAAGCACGGTAACTGTTATTTAACCGGTAACGGATTTAACGACAGAATCGAAGAGCGTCGTTTAATAAGAGGTTCTAAATTTGAATTTCGTGCATTGTAGATATCCAAATTATATAAATTTCTTATCGAGGGCATTCTAGATGTCATACGTGTTAAATTGCAATAGTATATTATAAGTTACTTAAACCATGTTAAGAAACTCTAAAGGTTGGCCTTCTCTCCAAAAGAAATCTTCCTTCAAAAAACATTTTATTCGACTGGTTTTGTTTGGGTCCAGGAGGCTTCTCCTAGTACCCATAGTGTTGTAACAAATAAAACAATTAATCCAATCAGTCTTTGCGTCGATTTCACCAAAATTTGTTCTTCTTCAACCTTCCCTTTCTTGTCTATCATCTTAGTGTCGATTATGGCCCCGAGTTTCCGCATCCTGACGAATCAAGTTGCCTGTGAAATTCTTATTTTCAGAACCCTGGTCAATCTTTATAGGGTTTTAACTCGTGATGATGCCTGGTGAGTTTGATCGAGCCAACGTGGTCTTACACTAGTGGTGGTGGTGTCAATCATAATGAATTGAAACATCTGCGATATGGTGGTGGAAAGTGTCCACAATCGTCGTCTTCAAAATTATGCGGAGGTGGCAATAACGGAAGTGATAGGAAGCGACAATAGTGAAAGTGGTCAATTTGTTCCTTTTGTTGAGTTTTTATTATTTTTGATTTTTGATTTTTTATTTTTAGTTTGTTTTGTGCAAATAAGTCCAGTAACTCTTATTTTGGTTGGCTATGTTAGATTTTTCTTTTATGGAATTGTAGAGATTAGTTGTTTCAGCAGTAATGATATTAATAATGTTTGTGGGATTCTATCCATGTTTTGTCGTCAGATCATTACAATTTAGTTTGTCTTTATTTTATATTTTGGTCCTATTAATGAGAATTCACATCTTCTTAAAAAAAACAAAGAACAAAATACTATGAACATGACCATGCAAGTTTATACAAATTTAGTGTCACCTAATATGGCCGAGTTGTACTCTTCTAGGAAGCTAGACCAAGACCTAAGATGATGATTAATCAAATTCTATCATGTTCTAAAGATAGAAAAAATGATTCAAGTGCATTAAAGTTTCCAATCATCCACATCATATAGTCTTGGTCTTTCACACATTTCATAATATGGAATATTGAATATATATATATATATATATATATATATATAGTCTTGGTCTTTTACGTACATATATTTCTTTGTATGGCATGGGACCTTCAACCTTGATATTTATGTCCTTGTCTTCTTGATACCGATCATATATATCTAATTTTCGGTGCCGACGTATTCCTCATACTTATCCAAAACGTGACATACTGCATGCAAGTATGCAACTTCTTGTCATTTATAAAGCAGAAGAAATGGGTAGCTCCTTCACTTGTCAAATTCACTTCACCTTGACTTCCTTCGTATATGCCAATGCAGATACATCATTCTAGTTTTCATCGCTTACCTTCCATACGCCTGTATGGAAAGTAAGATTGGTGATGGTAATATAACACGCGCACTACATAACATATATACATGCCTTTTTCTTTTTCATAAGCTCACAATTTTCATTATTTTTCCTGATATCATTCTTTTTATCAAACACATTAATGTAGTAGTCCTCCAGATCAACTCCGTTAAACATTGCACTTAATCATTATTTAAACGGTAAATTCCTCATAGCAGTACTCCTATCATCACCATTCTTATCCCCAATAATTTGGTTGAGAGAAAAGACTTTGAAAATTAACAAGATCGAACTCTCCAAATTTCAAATTTGAGAAAAATATTTTAGTAGGATTGATATCAAAGATGAACAATCTTTTTTAGGAGGTTTGGAGACCCTTCAGATACATTAAATGAATTTTGATATTGTGGAACCCAAAATCATCCGAAAATTATGGAGCCACCACGTGTCCCGTAATTCCCAAAAATGACCATATTGCCCTTGGCAAATAACGTTGATAATTTGAAAAAACACCCGCACATTAAATAATCTATTTACCAGTTAAATACGTTATTTGATCGGGTTAAAGCCTCCGTAATATTGATATTCTCCCCGAAAGTTAATTATCATTATTCTTAATAATGGATAATTAATATTAATATTAAAATATAATAAAATATCATTACTATCATGATGAGTCATCATTATGATTATTAAATAATATATTATTTACTAATTAAATATTCAAACCGACCAATCAGAACTCTCCAAGGCTCCCAAGATTTTCCTATAAATAGCAAGGCATATTTCATTTCCAAGGTACATTGATTCTTCGTTTCGAATTATATCCCTTTCCTCTCTCAAAGCTAACTTAAGCATCAGAGTGTTCTTGGTCGAACAACCCCCCGAGTAAATCGATCGAAGCAACGATAGCTAATTGTTTGCTGTTTGCAGGAATTGTGAGGACTTTTCGCGACGAGTTCAATCTTTGATTCAACAATTGGTACTTTCATTGAGAGCTATTGAGGAATACTCAGAAGAAGCTCTCTTAATTGTTCATCGTCCATCTTTCTTCGTTCGTCGTTCGTCGACATTGTTCGAAGATTTTGAACGTTGTTCATCGTTCATCAAGAAATCGTTCATCGTTCATCTTTCTTCGTTCGTCGTTCATCGACATTGTTCGAAGATTTTGAACGTTGTTCAAATCGTCCATCAACAAGCTTTCCAATTCAAAATTCTTCGACCCAGCATGGCTAAGGTTCGTCGATCTGTTCAGTCAGCCGGAGAAGGTGTTTCTGCCTCAACAGCTCAGACGAGGAATGAGGCTCACATTGAGACTCCAGAGAAGCGCCCAGCTTAACCCAGGTGTGTGACCATAGAAGCGCCCATTGAGACACTCAGAGGGAGACCAACCTTCAGCTTCGGAACATTCCCCTATCCAGCCAGCCAAATACCCCCGCCGGGGGAAGGAACTTCGGCTCTACAACTGGCAGGCAGGAGATTGATGGGAAGTACATCACGACATGAACAGCCTGCAGCAAACATGGTCCTAAGGGACTTCCTGGATGGGAATCATGACATCTCAGGGAGAGGTTACCCCCAACCCCCCCAGGACATCTTGGCGCAACAAGTTGAAAGGTTGAGCAACCAAGTTCAACTTCAGTCAGAACTCTTGCAGCAACTCCTAGCAGGGAGACCAATCCAGGAGTAGGACAGACGATCCACGTCACGTGGAAGACAGGAGAATGCCCAAAGACGTCCTGGGAAAGAACAAGTCTGCTACCAAACAATGTCACGAGATACTTCGCTAAGCGACTCTGGAGAAGAAAGTCACACTCATCGAGCGAAAAGCCCACAATGCCTAAAGCCGTTAGTACGTGAACGGCTAGGAGGTAGGGTTGGGGCAACCTCACGGGCAGAGCTCTCACAGCGCTTACATGGGAGTAGGGGGCAACCGCAGACTCTATACCAAGACCTAAGACGATCTGTCCACGACAGTGAAGGAGAAGATGAGGCATACTCCCCTACACGATCCCAGAGATCGAGGGAAGAGGCCCATGGAGGTTCTCGACGACTGTCACAACGGAACTCATCGCCTCAGCACGGCGCATTGCGGGCTAATGATGTTCAAAAGATGCTGGACAGGCACCTTCGTGCTCAGCGAGGTGGCGATCTAGAGGACGATCTACGTCGCCAAATACAGCTCTCTACACCCTTTGTAAGGGATATCGAGGAGGAGCCATTCCCCCAGAGGTTCGCAACGCCGAACTTTACCCCATTCAAAGGAACCTCCGATCCGGTAAAAAACATAGATTATTACCGAGGAGGCATGATCCCCCACAGGTCTAACGATGCACTTATGTGCAAAGTTTTTCAGGCTTCTCTTCAAGGCCAAGCCATGACTTGGTTCAATCATCTCCCCCTGAGGTCGATTGAGTCCTTTGAAGAGTTGGCCCTGGCATTTGTGAGGGAATACGCACAACTTCGGACAATCGAGGTAAAAGATGACCATCTTTTCTCTGTCCGAAAGAGAACAAAAGATACTATGCGACAATACATACGGGAATTTTGCAAAGAGAAGTCTCGCATTGTCGGCTGTAGTGACCTTGTAGCAGCGATGGCATTCAAACAAGGACTCCCTCGGGACAACCAACTTTACAGGGACATCGTCATGAGCAATGCACGAAGTCTCACCAAAATACTTTCGCTAGCAGAGTGACATGCAAGTTGGGAGGATGAGAAGAACGCCACTCAAACTCAAGACCATGCTGGAGCTGGTGAGAAGACCCTCAAAAAGGAGGAGTCCCATGGAAAGTTTACGGCTGGAAAGTCCAACAAGCGCAAGGCGGGACAACCCTCCCAAACTCCGGCAGTAGGAAAACCTAATTTGCAACTATCTTTGCCAGTCCATCAGATCCACAATGAAATTAAGGACAAACCATGGTTCAAGAAACCGGAGCCAGTCAAAGAAGATCAGGAGAAGGCTGATAAAACAAAGTGGTGTGCCTTCCACGAGTGCTATGGGCACAACGTCGGAAAATGCATATCTTTTGAGAGATATCTCTGAAATCTCATCAAGGAAGGGCATTGCACTGAGTACGTCAAGGGGAAGGCTGTAGATCGACCTACTGACAAGGGACCAAAGGAACCTGCAGCCAAGATGATTCGCATTAACACCATCATGGCTGAATCAGAATTGCTAGGAACCACCTCCAAGCAGAAAAAGAGAAAAATACGAGATGCACTTGCAGTCTCTCAAGTCTCTCAAGTTACCACCCCCGGGGTGGCCAACGACCTTGTCGTTGGTTTCTCTTTGAAGGACAAGGAGGGACTTGATTGGCCGCATGATGATGCATTAGTCGTATCAATTCAGATCGCTCATGCTCAGGTTGATCGGGTTCACGTGGATGAAGGGAGTGCGACAAATATCCTCAGCCTGGAGGCAGTGCGCAGGATGGGGTTAGAAAGCCTAGCAGTAAAAGGGGTTGTCCCTCTCCGAGGCTTCAATGGGTCAACCAGTATGACCGTAGGTACTCTCCAGTTGGATGTACATTCGAGCCCCGTTGTCACGGCCCAGACCTTTTACATCATGGACGAGTACTCTCCATACAATGGAATCCTCGGAAGGCCATGGCTTCACAAAATCCTCGCAACTACATCAAGCCTTTACCAAAAGATTAGATTCCCTATTCCCGGTGGTGGAATCGGAGAAATCAGGGGCGATCAGACAATGGCTCGACGGTGCCTCACCGAAGGGCTAAAGGAGGTCAAGGTGGCAGAATTCATTCCCCAAGCAGGATCATCCACTGGGGGCAAGATATCTTCTTCATCTCCCAAATAGCAACTAATCGCGGGTCAAGATCTTGACGTTCACGAGGAACCACCAGCTCCGGAAGGGTGGCAGCCGGAGGATGACGTCATCCTCGTTCAACTTGACCCTCGACATCTTGAGCAAGAGGCCCGTATTGGCGCCCGGTTGAGTGACACAGAAAAGGAAGAACTCATAGCCTTCCTGCGTGAGGAGAAAGAAGTTTTCGCTTGGTCTCCGTCTGACATGCCAGGGATTGACCCTACCATCGTTAGCCACAAGCTACACGTCAATCCCCACCACAAGCCGGTCAAGCAGAAAAGACGCAACTTTTCCCCAGAGAAAATTGCTATCATCCAAGAGGAGATTGACAAGTTACTCATTGCTGGATCTATTGAAGAAGTTCCGCACTCTGAATGGCTAGCAAATGTCGTGCTTGTCAAGAAAAAGGAGGTTAGATGGTGGAGAGTTTGTGTTGATTACACCGACCTCAATCTTGCGTGCCCAAAGGATCACTATCCTCTACCTAGAATCGATCTCTTAGTGGACTCAACTGCAGAGAATGAGCTGCTAAGCTTCCTGGATGCATACTCGGGCTATAATCAGATTTTCATGCACGAAAGAGAGGACAAGACGGCCTTCGTCTTCGACCGAGGTGTGTACTGCTACAAGGTCATGCCATTTGGCCTCAAGAATGCAGGAGTGACATACCAGAGGCTCGTCAATCGGATGTTCAAGGATCTCATCGGCAAAACCATGGAGGTATATGTGGATGATATCATGGTCAAAGGAGAAAAATGAAGGGATCATATCGCCAACTTGCGAGAGACCTTCAACTTGCTGAAGAAGTACAAAATGAAGCTCAACCCTTTGAAATGTACTTTCGGAGTGTCAGCGAGGAAATTCTTGGGATACCTTGTGACTCAACGTGGGATCGAAGCAAACCCAAAACAAATCAAGGCAATACTTGAGATGAAATCCCCATCAAGTCTGAAGGAGATTCAAAGTCTCACTGGACGAGCAGCATCATTGAATAGGTTCCTGTCCAAATCAACTGATCGGTGTCGACCTTTCTTCCAGGCAGTAAAGAAGGCATCCAGGGATAAGTGGGATGAAGGTTGTGAGAAAGCATTTCAAGATCTCAAGGCCTACTTGACATCTCCACCATTTCTATCAAAACCCAAAGATAACGAGGACCTGTTCCTCTATCTGGGGGTTTCGGATATTGCCGTAAGCTCTGCACTTATCCGGGAAGAAGATGGGATTCAGCTTCCTGTATTTTACACATCCAAAGCCCTCCTTGATGCTGAGACACGATACCCAAAATTTGAAAGGCTGATGCTGGCATTACTAGTTACCACAAAGAAGCTGAGGCCATACTTTCAAGCTCATCGGGTGATCGTCATGACCGAATATCCACTCCGTTCGTTACTCCATGCACCCGATGCATCGACACGGGTAATGAAATGGGCCATCGAGTTGAGTCAGCATGATTTGCTCTATCGTCCACGAACAGCTGTCAAAGGCCAGACCTTAGCGGATTTTGTTGTGGAGTTCACACCAGCGTCACTGGAAGGAGACAATAAGCTTGGCAAAACCCCCGGGGCCGCCGGCACTTCTCTTCCACGAGATCAAGAGGCCAGTTCTTCTTCCCTACAACCCTCAACTTCCAATCTTCTATGGAAACTCTTTGTTGACGGCTCCTCAAACCAGAAGGGGGCAGGAGCGGGGATTGTCCTTATCACTCCAGATGGCTCAATAATGGAACAGGCGGTACAGTTCGGATTCAAAGCCTCTAACAATGAAGCGGAGTATGAGGCTTTGATTTGCGGGCTCACGCTTGCCAAGGAGTTGGGAATCAAATGCCTTGCTATTCATTCAGATTCACAATTGATTACTAACTAATCAACCGGTGAATATGCTGCACGTGATGCAAGAATGCTCAGATATAATAACAAGGTCCAGGAAATGCTTACCCTTTTCCCGATTTTTACTTTTCAACAACTTCCGCGAGCAGAAAATACGCAAGCGGATGCGTTGGCCAATCTAGCATCATCACTTGACTTTCGTTTCAAGCGCTCGATCCCGATTGAGTATCTCGAACGGAGAAGTATTGATATGAGGGAGATCGAAGTGAGACAAATTGGTTCGTCTCCAAGCTGGCAAGATCATTTCCTCAACTATCTGGAACATGGAATACTGCCTGATGAACGATTAGAGGCCCGCAAAATCCAGATGAAAGATGTGCGATACTATGTCGACAGGGGCCAACTCTTTCGAAAGAGCTTCACAGGACCAAACTTGTTATGCTTGAGGCACCCAGAAACATTGAAAGTCTTGGCAGAAGTTCATGAAGGGAATTGTGGAAATCATTCCGGTGGATGATCGCTCGCTCAAAAGACGCTTAGTGCAGGGTTTTACTGGCCTACTCTACGCTAGGAAGCTCTGTAATATGCCCAGAAATGCGACAAATGTCAAAGGTTCAAGCCTAACCAATTGGCACCACCGGAAGAGTTGCATGCACAGATAAGTCCTTGGCCATTCATGCAATGGGGACTTGACATTGTTGGACCACTCCCAAGCACTCCAATCCCAAGCAAGAGGTATTTGATTGTCGCCACTGACTACTTCACTAAGTGGGTGGAGGCGAAAGCTTTGGCCACCATAACCCAGGCTGATGTCCAAAAATTCATCTGGAGCCAGATTATCTGCCGATTTGGGCTCCCCAAGGTCATTCTGACTGACAATGGGACTCAGTTCACTGGCACCATAATCAACGAGTTCTTTGAGCTTTGGAAGATCAAGCATTTCACTTCAACTGCATATTACCCCCAGGGTAATGGCCAAGCTGAAGCTTCAAATAAAACGATCCTTGAATGTATCAAGAAGCGACTCGATGATAGGAAAGGCTTGTGGGAGGAGGAGTTGGATGGCACGCTCTGGGCATACCGTACCACTCCGCGTCGAGCAACAGAAGAGTCTCCATTCACCCTTGCATACGGTACTGACGCAGTCATTCCTCCACATGTTGTTGTCCCGGTACCCTTCACCGAGCTCGATGATCCAGTAGTCAACTCCATCGCTCTGAGAACTTCACTTGATCTCAGCGAGGAATTAAGAGAACAAGTGGTGAAACGTATCTCCAGCTACCAGCAGCAAGTAAGAAGCTCTTATAACAAGAAGGCTCGACTCCGGCACTTTCTCCCAGGTGACCTTGTTCTCAAGAAAAAGTTTGCGGCACCCAATCGTCCAGGGTCTCAAAAACTCAAGTCCCCTTGGGAAGGACCTTATCGAATCTACCAAGTAGGAGGAAAAGGAAGCTATACCTTGGAGACCATGGACGGGAAGTTAGTGAGTGGTTCCATGAACGCTCATTACCTCCAAAAATATTATGTGTAATGCAAACTAGAACTCAATAATAAGCTAGTCATTGTTTGGTGCCAAATAAAGACTTTATTCCCCCGGGAAGAACTCAAACCTTCCTCCGGGAAACATCCAAAGCCTTCCACTAGGGAGCACGCAAAGCCTTCCTTCTGGAAGCACCTCAAGCCTTCCTCTTAGGAAGCACCCTAAGCCTTCCTCTTGGAAGCTCCATAAGTCTTCTTCATTGAAGCACTTCAAGCCTTCTCTTAAGAAGCACAAGCCCTTCCCTGAAGGCATCATTCCAGAGACTTAATCATCTAAAAACGTCACAAGTTATTTAGAACTCACTGTTATACACACATGGTTTCAGTTGAGGCATATAAACGAGCTCACACCAATGCATTGACAGGCATTTAAAAATATTCGCTTCGACACATAACATATAAGAAAGTTATCACTTGCATTTCAACAATTTAACTTAAGTGATTCTTCTTATTTAATCATTTGGTAGGTGTTTGGCAAATCACATGACGACTGCTCACACCAGTTGAACAATATATATATAAAAAAAAAACAACACAAGAACAAGCCAACATATGCATAAAAAGGGAACTATGGAGGCAAATCTTCAAATCCTATCGTGTTTCTAAACTCTTCCCACTCTTCTGCTGAAAGTAAGGAAGTGTCATGAAACAGTGAATCAGCAGTCTCAGGGGCAGCTTCATTCCTGGTCCCGGTCTCGGGCTATGGGAAAGATACCAGAACAGGCTCAACCTCTTGCTCCAACTCTGGTTCCCGCTCTTTGGTGGTGACCCCGCTGTAACTTGCCATGTCCAACTTTTGTGCCTCAGCGGGTCTTTGGCACAAAGTTGTGGGGGCATGCGGCGATAGTAAATGATCGTGTCCCGGGAGCCTTGCCGCTTTTAGACTCTGGATCTCCACCTCCAAAAGTCTGCTTGTTTCTTCTGAGTCCTGCAACTTTCTGCGCATCAAAGAGAGCTCGTCTCGAGCGGAGTCTCGCTCCTTTTCTATCCGAATCCTCTCTGCACGGCTCACCTCCAGCACGCCCACTTTGACTTCCAATGAGTGGATCCTTCCGACCAAAACTTCGTTGTTCCGACTAGAGTGGTCTCGGGCTTCTCGAAGGCATTTACATTCACTCTTCATTCACTCGTTTTCACCTTCCAAACCAACATTTCCACGAAGCATGTCAACCAACTTATGGGCCCCAGCTTTCGCAATCCTAAGGTCTCGGACTACCTTGTCGAAAGCCCCTCGCGAAACAGTTTTCTGACTGTCCTCTGTTGGGATGGGGGAACCTATCACATCAGCAATCTTGGATGATGCCTGTGTCTCCCCCACTATCCGATCTAGGCATTCATCTCTCAACGCTTGATGAACCGGGTAGTGGGAGGTGGGAATCACCTTCAGCTTCTTAAGTTGCTTGGGTGCATCCTCACAGGGACCTTCTGAAGCTTTACGTTTGCTAGATGACTCCGCAGGACTATAACGGTCAGGCTTGAAATGAAGCTGCACAGCATGCCTTTTCTCCAAAGAACCAATGGGTCCTTGCTTATCATTCCTCTTCTGGATAACGGGTTTCTTCAACCGCAATGGAGCACTCAACCACTCCTTGATTAGGATGTTCGAGGGCCTCCCACCATTCAAATCTCTAAGTGGAGAAAGTAGCCAGCTCATGTCTCGGAACTCTGGGGGAATTTTCAAGGCCATATCAATCTTTTTGAGATCAGGATGACTTTCAAACCCACTATACAACTCATCAAACGAGCGGAAATGCGAGGCAATCCTCAGGTCCGAGGAGGCGTGTTTGTCCCATACACCGCCGACTTCAATACAGTTGACTATGTACGCGTTGTCATTGAACTCCGCCCTCAAAAATAGCTCCACCTTGGGTACGACTCGAGAAAGCCGACCGCTGGTAACTCCGTTGTGTGACACAGAATAGCAATGCCAGAATTCATCTTCCGAGAGTCCCAGGCTAAAAAACTTGCTCAACTTCTCAAAGCACATGATGTGTCGATAAGCTTCAACGTCCAGTTGAGCAGGGCTGCATCCCATCCGGCCAATAATCTTAGAGAAGAACTTCGAGAACGGGAACTTGAAACCCCACCCAATAGTCAAAGGATGGAATTTAGTCCACCGACGGCCGACAGGGTTTTTTCCCCTTCCATGCTTAAGAGCCTTCATGGAAGAGCATCTGTCTCCAAGCTCCACAAAGACATCCTCAGGAAAAGCAATTTGATTGCGAGCTTTCCACTCCTTGAAATCTTCAGGCTTCTCAAACTCCATATCTTTCCCTCGGAATGGACTAAGGCTACGAGAACCACCACGCTCCCACAAAACAGGCTTGTTGGGTCTCTCGGCACCTTGACGCATAGCGAGCATATTTGTGGTACTAGCAAAAGTCACAGCAGATGTGATCCAGCCTACCAATGCTCACTAGTCACGTTCGTAAGTGCACTCAATCACCGCCAAATCCCCGTTAACTGTTCAGCCAAACTCCGTTCACCACGTAGCACTGGTTGTACACCCTTTCCGACTAAGTTTCTAAAACACTTTCGACGGACTCTTGACACGTAGCAAGCATATTTGTGGTACTAGCAAAGGTCACATTGAATGTGAGCCAGCCTACCGATGCAAGCACGCACCGTCCAAACTGCTCGTTTTCCAAACTGCACGCGATTCCGTAATTTCTGACGCTTTTCAGGAATTTTGAATCCTGCCCAAAAAACATCATAAAGGGTCACCAATGATTCTAAAAACATCATATCAATTTTCCACAATTTTTCGAGAATTTAATAAAAATTTAAAAGCATAACCTAAACCATCGGACCCTCGAAACAGTATTGATACGATGTCAGTTTGTCTCGGACCCAACACCAAAAATGTTCATTACATCAAGTATAATAATACACCTGTTGAAAACTTCCCCAGAAACGCATCCACGCGCCCTCACGCGCCGCCGCAAGCGGCTGCGCGTAGAAGCCACGCGCGTAGCACAGTAACTGCTACAGTGCGTCTCCTCTACCCGAATGACTGGTAAACGGGTTGGAAACCCGCGTTGAGACCCGATTTGTTCCCCGTCAATTCGGCATTGTTTTCTTCCGTTATTTCAACTGATTTCATCTAAACCATTTTAATTTAGGTTCTGTAACGTTTAAAACTTCAATTATAACCAAAATCTGATAATTCCCCAATGAACTTTCAAACGGGTTTCTTGATCGGGTTCGTCCAATTCATCCATGTTTTTCAAATTAAATCACACAGAGAGTATCGTGAGAATGAAACAAAAGTTTTTACATAATCAATTTCGTATTTCCTTACCTCCAACCGCACGAACCCAAGCTCGATTTCGGGCAAAAGTTGAAGCTTCTGTTCTCGCTCATAACAGACTCAATTCCCCTTGTTTTTGATGCAGGTCGATTCGAAATGGTCCCAGGAGACTTAATCAAGTCTCAATTTGGACTCCCACAGCTTACAAATTCAATTTCGAATTTCCCCCAAAAACTCCAAGAATTTTCGATTTGGGTTTTACCTCACTCTCTGTCCCCGCGTTTTCCCCAGCTAGAAACACACCCTTCGAACACTCAATCACTCACTTTCATAAACAATTTCACCATTTGATTCACGGATTGAAGATATTTGAAGGGGGAATTAGTAATGTTTAAATATAATTAGGGATAATAAAAAGAAATAATTAAAACATAATGATGATAAATTCCATAAAACATGGAGCTGTTTTTAGGGGTCCCTAAATCAAGGGATGGGTGACACTTGTCACTCATCCAAGTGTTCACACTCAACAGTCACTATTCACAATTTAATATTATTTTAATCGAAATCCCGGTTTGTTCGGTTAATCGTTTTCGTCCCCGAGACCACAACTTTGTCGACGAATCTCCGATTTCGGCATGCCGCCTGTCTAAGGATTCGTATCGACTCGACCTACGTAACAGTCCTTGGCCCACGTCCTTTGGACCTCCCGGGTCAAAAGTCAACATTTTGCCCTTACTTTGCAAAAATTACAAAAATGCCCCTCGCCTTCGTAGACCCATAACTTTTGCATCCGATCTCCGATTTCGGCATGCCGCCTGTCTATGGATTCGTATCAACTTGACCTACGTAACGGTCTCTGGCCCACGTCCTTTGGACCCCCGGGCTCAAAAGTCAACATTTTGCCCATGCTTGGGGGCAAAATGTTCATTTTTGCACATTATGTCCGATTCACACCACTAAACCCAGATTAGTCATTCTAAAAATAAAAATGGACTTTTAACCCTTATAATCAGGGGCATAATCGTCAAATAAACACTGACTCGTTTCTTGTACCCAACAGTAACCGGAAACCCGGTAATATAAGATTCCAAACAAAATACATCCCTCCGGATTCCCTGAATACCGAATCGATGTGGGGGCATTTGTGGAACCCAAAATCATCCGAAAATTATGGAGCCGCCATGTGTCCCGTAATTCCCAAAAATGACCATATTGCCCTTGGCAAATAACGTTGATCATTTGAAAAACACCCGCACATTAAATAATCTATTTACCAGTTAAATACGTTATTTGATCGGGTTAAAGCCTCCGTAATATTGATATTCTTCCCGAGAGTTAATTATCGTTATCCTTAATAATGGATAATTAATATTAATATTAAAATACAATAAAATATCATTACTATCATGATGAGTCATCATTATGATTATTAAATAATATATTTAATAATAATATATTATTTACTAATTAAATATTCAAACCGACCAATCAGAACTCTCCAAGGCTCCCAAGATTTTCCTATAAATAGCAAGGCACATTTCATTTCCAAGGTACGTTGATTCTTCGTTTCGAAGTATATCCATTTTCTCTTTCAAAGCTAACTTAAGCAACGGAGTGTTCTTGGTCGAACAACCCCCCGGGTAAATCGATCGAAGCAACGATAGCTAATTGTTTGCTGTTTGCAGGAATTGTGAGGACTTTTCGCGACGAGTTCAATCTTTAATTCAACAGATATTTATCTATTACGGTTAGGTAGTGTGAACCGATAAAATTAATTTTTCATGCAATTATGTGGTCCATATGTTCCCTTTTTTTTTCCTACTATAGATTCAATTTCATTGTTTTGTTGTTATATTTTTGTACGTTAAATAGTGATGGTAGGAGTGATATGACAGATTTACGTACTCGTTAAAAAATAATTGATTTAAAGAACCATATTGATGTATTATGAACGACATGGATCGATGAAATTGATGTATACAAATGGAAATGGAAATGGAAATGGAAATGAATGAAAATAATGAAGTTGAGAAAGTAGGTGAAGGATTGATGATAAAAAACCAATATATTCATTGATTAAAGGTTGAGATTGAATTTAATCGTATATATATGTCCCATGAATTCCGTGTACAGTTGATGAAAATGCTATGTTTATATATATTTTTTAATGCAAATTGGTGTAGGTGGTGAAATTAAATTTGGGAATTGACAAAAAAATGGACGTTTCATCAGAATTCAGACATCTAAATACACAGATCACAAAATCGAAATCAAAAATGTGAACGCAGATCCATCACCATCTATCACCATCTATCACCATCTACCCTCTAATTTCTAAAGTCTCCTCTCTCTTTTTTTTATATGGATCATCATTTCTTTCACTCCCACGTGCTTTTGACATTTCTTTTCTCTTTTTATACCTAAAATATATACTTATCATTACGATAGCAAGTTTAGTTGGATTTTTGTTTGAGAGACTAAATTAAATTTATATTAATAAAATATCTACATGACTACATATAACTCAAATTGATCTCCCTATAGGGTAAACTATTTTGGGGGAATTGTAGGTAAAATATTTTGGGAGAATTATAGTAAAGGTCTCTGAATTTTACACTAATATGAGAAAACGTTCATAAACTTGTTTTTTAGATTCAAGCGTCTCTAAACTTATTCGAAATAGTAGGAGTTGTCATTTCGTTAAAATGTCAAACGGAATTCGTTAAAAATAAGGGCAAAATCATCGATTCAAGGAATTTTTCTGTCCTTAAAAAAAAGAAAAAAAGATTTTTCTTCATTTTCATCCATCTTGTTGTTCGTTCGAGTAGCAGAGAAAATTTTTGTGTTGATTTTGCAATCAGAAAAATTATTGGAAAAACTACATATAAGCCCCCAGGCTATAAAGTCCATCACAAACTCATATCCAAATTATCAAAAGTTCCATATAAGTACCTTAACTATATGGCCATTAACATTTAATTACTTTCGTCATGTTTTCCATCTATTTGGCCGTCAAAATATCACGTGTTCAAATTTTTTTCCAGTCAGCGATCGATTTGGAAAAAAATAGAGGGTCATTTTTGGAATTCTGAAAAGACCAATAAGACCCAATTTTTTAAACCCTAAAACCCAAATCCAATTCCCAGCCCCCCATGTTGGCGTCGATCTTCATCTTCACCTTTGCGTTTTGCAACTCTCCCCATTCGGCCCTTTCTCCTTCTTGATGTCTCTCTCTCTTCGTCTTTCTCTCTCTCCTCTACGGTACAACAACGAATATCTCCTTGATGTCTCGACCTTTCGTTCGCTGCAACCCCTTGATCTGGAACTAGAGATGGCGAGTGAAGGGAGAGTTAGGCATGAGAGATTGGATCGAGAGAACGAGGTCCCAGCCCCCCCATGTCGGCGTCGATCATCATCTTCACCTCTACATTCTGCAACTGCCTCCCACTTCGTCCCTCTCTCTTTCTCTTTCTTTCTCTTTTCGTCTCTATCTTTCCACTACGGCACAACATCGACTAACTTCTCGACGTCTTGGCCTTTTGTTCGCTGTAATCCCTTGACCTGGACTTGGAGATGTGAGTGGAGGGGGAGTTAGGCAGGTGAGATTGGATTGAGATAGCGAGCTCATAATCGAAGCTGGCAACAATGCGCCTCTCAAGCTCCTCCTGATCACCAACTTCGTTGATATTTTTGGTACTGAGCTCCCCTCTGAAATCTGGTTCACCTTCCCACCTAAGCAAACATTCGATGTAATTTCCCTTTCTTCTCCTCCGTCATTGTTCTTTTTCATATTTCATTTGAATTTATACTACAAAAGCTTGTGTTTTTAACTTATGGGTTTTGATTGTGGAAGCGAAGATCCAGTGGCAACGAAAGGGTGACGGTGACCAAAGCGGAAGGTGCATCAGTAATGTTCCTTATGAAAGTTTGGGGGTTTGTAATCTCCAAATTTCCAAATTGTCATGTTCCTTATAAAATTTTGGGTTTTACAATCTCCAAATTTGCATGGCCCTAAATCCAAACTAGGATGAGTAGGTTCAATTCTTGTTAAGTATGGAGACGCCAATGTTGTGGAGCGATTTAAAACCCAGCCTATGAACTATTGTGAATCATCGAGGTACCCCTAACCCATGAATTACTGTGGATGTTGGGTTTCCCTCAAAACATGTTATTGACTATACAATCATGTTTCAAGGAAGGCATGGGGCATGGAATGCGACATAGGTGTACGGGTCTCTGTACAGAGAAGAAGGGGCGGTGCTGGGAAGTGAATGTGTCGTCGCTTCTGTCCTAGGAGATGGCTGGGTGATAAAACCCTCCCCAAAATCACCCTTGATATTCGTGAAAAGGCATGCTCCCGTCTGACACAAAACTTAAAATTCCAAAAGTACCCTCGGTCCAAAAATAATAATGTCAGACAAGAGATATCATCCACGTGTCAAACGTTAAACAGAGTTTGAAATAAAGGTTATATAGAGCACTAGATAATCAAATTAATAACAACCAGAATCCTACTATGGTAAATAAGAGTGCGCATTCTAAAGCCTTGGAAAACTATTTTTCGAACTAATCTTTTTTCTCTCCTTCGTTTTATGAAAACACGCATGCATAAGTAAGGAAGCGGTAGGTTTCAGATAAAACAGTACTATAATAGAACTGTGGGACTAACGTAAATCATGCAAATCATATAAATATCCTTGTCCCACATTTCCCTAAAATCCCCGGTTATAAGTAATTGAAAACCTTTGGACACAACAACCATAGTAGTTAAACCTCGCACCGCTGGTCCAACCAGCTAATCCCCTCTATTACACGTAGACAATCATAGATCATATAGAGACCAACCCCGTCGGCACGTTGGAGTCCAACTCTGGCGACGTCTGAGTTTGTCCCTAAGAATCCTCAGCGTCCAACTCCGGAAAAAGCAATCCAATCTCATGAGGATGACCACACTAGGTAAAACAGTTTATAAAAACACATTTTAACTTTCTTTTGAAATTCCCCAAAAAGTCTCAAAACATTTGCAACCCGAACCTAAGCCCAAAATTCTGTTTTTCCCAAAAATCACCATAACATGTGTCCAGAAAACCACATCCTGAATATATATTCTAAACTAGACATTTATCCAAAAAAAAACATTTAGAATCATATATTCAAATCATAGCAATCCAAACCATGCCATAAAAGAATACATATATATATATATGCATGCATCACATTTATTAAACAAATTGTCCACTCACAGTCAAACCAGTAGCTCAGTCTTGAGCTGTGTGCTCCTTGGAAGTCCCCGGAACGTCCTTGCATGTTAAAGTAATAACCTGGGGTCACAAACAATACAAATAACTTTGTACATAAGCCCCCCCTGAAACCCAAGATAGTCACGCGTCCCAAACACACAACCCAAAACTTTGGACGGGAAAAAACTACCCCTAAATGAACTTCGATCGGTTTGAAACTACTACCATTGGACTTAGTTCATCGAAAACTTTCGAACAAGCCCTAATATGCCTCGAGATTCGCACCCACGCGTCACCACGTGCTAGTGGAAGGTCGACGGCTTTCCCCAATCGTAGGTGACGTCAGCCTTGCTGACGTGGCCCTAACACGTGCTAACATGGCACTAACACATTGCATGCTGACATGGAACTCTACCACATGGCATGCTGACGTCATCTTGCTGATGTCATTATGACGTCATTCTTACGTTACTTGGTGACATCATCGTGATGTCATGCTGATGTCACCCACCTCAATAGAGAAGGCCATTTTTAACCTTGATAACTCTTTCAAAACTCAACCAAATTCGACGTTCTATTAGTCAAAATTTATCTACTCGATCCTAGAAATCCAATCCAAGCCCAGAATTGAGAGAAAATACCTGAGTTTTTCGTTACAAGTCTTGAAAGTTGCGGGTTTCATTCCTCCTTGTGTACGGGTTTCACGTTATTCCTCCTTCAAACTTCAGACTTGGGTCCTTCTTGATCGTGAGGTTCCAAGGAACATGATCCACTACTTCTTTTGAGCTAAAACTGCCTTAAAATGAATGTTTGGATTTTGTCGGGTGTGGCTTCTTTTGGTTGCACGGGAAAGAGAGAGTGAGAGTGAAAGATGAGTGATTAGTGATAATAGAATGAGAGTGACTCCCAGTCACAAACATAAAGTCCCCCTTCCCAAAATATCATAATTTCCACTTCCCAGAATGCCTTCCTCCATTATGTAACCATGCCAAAAAAAACCAACAGTAAAATTGTCCAATCTCAAAATAAACCCCGAAAAAAATTCCAGTAAAAAGGTAAATTGAAAAGTCGGGTCCTTACAATCTCCCCCTTTAAAGAAATTCCGTCCTCAAAATTAGTACCTATCATTGGAAAAGATGTGGATACTGATCCCGCATCAAAGCCTCGGGCTCCCACGTGGCCTCCTGCAAGTTAAAATTCCTCCACAGAACCTTAACCAGTGGAATAGTTTTCCCATAAATCACCTTGTCCTTCTTGTCCATGATCATAACCGGTTACTTCTCATAGCTCAGATCCTCTCAGAGTTCGACGGGCTGCTCCCTCAGCATATATGACACAACAAATAGATACTTTCGGAGTATAGACACATGGAAAACATTGTGAATTTGAGAAAGTTTCGAGGGCAAAGCCCGCCTATAAGCCACTGGGCCTATCCTCTCTGTGATCTCATAGGGTCCCATAAATTGAGGACTCAACTTCCCACGCTGATCAAACTGTACATATCACAACCCAACTCCCCTAGCGTGATATTGTCCACTTTGGATCACGCCCTCGTGTCTTTGTTTCTGGGAACTCACTCACAACTTCCCAGAAGGTTGTCCATCCTAGATTGCTCTATCCAATCTTACTTAACTTCGAAGTTCCAACCAAACCTAAAGCAGTGATGAAAGGACCCGTCCCGATCCCCCTAGGACCACCCGGGGACGTGCCCTGCTCCCGTCTAACACCCGACCTCAAAATAACAAAAATACCCTTAAGGGAAATCAAATGCATAAATATCCAAATTTAAGTCATACATATTATCCGAATACAAATAGTGTCAGACAAGGGATATTTTCCAGATACAAGTTATTGAGCACGACTCTAGACATTCTACGTGCCAACCTACCCAGTAGTAGGGTTCAGGTGCGCAACGTAAACCTATGCCTCTTCCTCGGGATCATCTTCCTCCTCAATAGCACGGCATGGAGGGGTTAATAAAACAGTAAGGGTGAGTGGGCTGAAACTCAAGTTTATAAAATAATTCATCATATCGAAAACATATAGTTTTTCCCCTCCGTTTTTCCGAAAAGCATGCATCAGTATCAAAAGCCATAATATCATATCATATCATATATACATAAGCAGAATAATATAACCATAATCATAACCTCATTCACTGCACTATACATCGCAACCCTGACATCCCAGATGCCTGACGTCCCAGACGTCCAGTAAGGTCACAGTCCCAAGGCTACGCGTGCCACCTAGGGTCTCAATCCCGAGTTCAAGTCCCAAACCTAGTCCAAGTATGGCATCCAAGATGCTTGACGTCCCAGACGTCCAATAATAGCAATCCTGCTCCTGAGCCACTCTACGGTTCCGTTCCTCCGTAGAATGACCCCTCGCAGGCAATGCACCGTGACCACTCCGGGGTACCCTCATCCGGAGGAGACAGTATCACTAGGGTAGATCTATACAGTGCAGTACTAAAGATAATCATTGAAATCCATATACATATATCTGACTCAAACAGTGCATAAACCAACCAGACGGGTCTCATGCCCAAACATCGTAAATCGTGCCATCAACATAACTTAAGATAAAAAGATACTTTTGCTTGAATCACATATATATATATATAAAGAAAACAGTTATGCATGCCAAGGTTTAGTGAAATCAAAGGCCCACTCACAGTACAATCCCACTGCAAATCCGAGCGTATAACCCTGTCCAAGTGCTATTGCACGATTCCTGTCATGTCCAAAGCATACGTAAGGGTCACTATATGTCCCTACTAAACAACCAAGAAACCCTAGACTGAAACCGGCCCGGGAAAGCCGTCCGAACACACTTCCCAAGGCTTCAAACACTAATTTGACAACCCTAATGATCTCCGATTGACACGAAACCACCGCCATTGGATTCGTATCGTCGAAACCTTGAAAATGGTACTAGTCCCACAACAATTACTATTCACATACGCCACCACGCGCCTGGTCAAAGGGCTGGTCAACTCGGCTACAATAATGCTGACGTCAGCACTGACAGTGTCAGAGGACACGTGTCACCTGCTCATTGGTCCATGGTCTGACTATTTTTTGACATGATGACATCATCATGATGTCATTTCTGACGTCAGCTTGATGACGTCATCAGCTACAGTAATCAGGTTAACCAGATGTGCAGAAACCGGGTCGTCGTTGACCCACGGCTTGACCCGATCATATATCACGTTTTCGGCCACCATTTTTTATCACACTTGGCCCTATAGACTCGTCACAACCTCCTCTATGGTTCTGTGGACTCAAAACTAGCTTTTAGGTTGAAGACAATACCTGAAAATCAAATGGAAAACTGGCTGCAGGCTCTGGTCGTCTTCTCCGGCGAGTCGTCCAGATTCCGGCCACGAACTTCAGTCTAAACTGGTCGTCTGAGTCCCTAGGACATGTCTCAGAGGAGAAAAATGAAACTTAACATCAAAACTAACCATTTCGAAACAGGGAAGAAAACTGAACCTAATCGGGTTTTCAGACTTACCGCCGCCGTGTCGGCGCCGTACGTCGTCGTGTCCACTCCTTCGTCCTCCTGTCGTCCTGGTTTACCTAACCCTTCGTTTGTTCGAGCCCAGAGGTGGAGGTTTGGATGGTTGGACGGTTTTGGGTCATTTTGTTTCCTTTCGGGTCTGGGGGGTTTCGGGTCGTGCAGGCCGGTCGTGGTGGTGGTGGCTGGTGTCTTGTGGTGGCTGGTGGTGGTCTGGTGGTGGAGAAAGACAGAGAAGTGGCCTGGACGTGTGTTTGTTCAAGGAGAGTGAGTCTTGCTTACGGTTTGAGAGAAAATGAAAATGAAAGGGAGAGTGAGTTATCTGAAGGATTAAAAAGAGAGAAGGAGATGAAATAAATGGTCCAGATTAGTCCTAGGCTGAGATGAACGGCAAGAATTTTGTTAGGGAAAAAGAATTATTTAAAAATGTAGCCAATAGGGACAAGATCCATAATTTGGGGAAAAGGGGTGTGTGGGATGAGTGACACGTGTCACTCATCCAAGGGTTCAGATTGGTTTGATTTTTAAAACAAATCCTAATATTATATTATTATTTTATTTCAAACCTCGGTTCGTTCGGTTAATCGATTTTACTTCGGTGACCATAACTTTTTCGTCGTACGTCCGTTTTTGACGTGCCGCCTGCCTACGGACTCGTGACGTCCTAAACTACGTCATGATCATGGGTCAAAGTCCTAAATATTCCCCGAGGAAAAAGTCAACTTTTTCCCCCTTAGGGACAAAATGGTCATTTTACAATAAACTAATATTTATGAAAGTTTGGGTCGTTACAATCTACCCACCTTACAATAATTTCGTCCTCGAAATTTACTCAAATAAAAGGGGTATTGTTCCCTCATTAAGGCTTCAGGTTCCCACGTTGCTTCCTCGACGTCATGGTTCCTCTACAGTACTTTCACCAACCGAATCGTCTTGTTTCTCAAAACCTTGTTCTTCTGATCCAGAATCTGCACTGGTTTCTCTTCAAAACTCAGATCAGTCATCAATTCCAATGGTTGCTCCGGCAAGGCATGTGAATCGTCCCGTAGGTACTTCCGTAACATGGACACGTGGAAAACATCGTGCACTCTGGCAAGTTCTGGAGGTAATGCCAACCGGTATGCCACGGGTCCAATCCTTTATGTGATCTCGTTTGGTCCAAAATAACGTGGACTCAACTTCCCACGTCGGCCAAAACGAACAACCCCTTTCCATGGTGATAACTTTAGGAACACAAAATCTCCAACCTCAAATTCCAAGTCTCGAATCCGTCGATCAGCATAGCTCTTATAGCGATCTTGCGCTGCCTTTAATCTTTCCTCGATGATTCGGACCGTTTCCTGGGTCATGTCCATCAAATCCGGCCATATTGCCGCTCGTTCTCTTACCTCCATCCAGCGGATAGGTGTCCTGCACTGCCGACCATACAGTGCCTCGTAGGATGCCATCCCGATACTCGCCTGATAACTGTTGTTGTATGCGAACTCCATCAAAGGTAAATGAGTATCCCACGAATCCTGAAACTGCAGTACACAAGACCTCATCATGTCTTCCAGGGTCTGAATAGTCCTCTCTAACTGTCCATCGGTCTGTGGATGGAACGCTGTACTGAAATGTAAGTTTGCACCCAAAGTGTTCTGTAAACTCCGCCAGAACCTGGAAGTGAAACGCGGATCTCGATCAGACACTATCGACTCTGGCGTACCATGAAGTCGAATGATCTCTTTCACAAACAGCTGAGCCAGTCGGTTTGGCTTAAATGTCTCCTGTACCGGCAAGAAATGAGCTGACTTGGTTAATCGGTCTACAATCACCCAAACTCCATCAAATCCACTCCGAGTCCTTGGCAGCTTAAAGACAAAATCCATGGTAATGTGATCCCACTTCCATTCGGGAATCAGAAGTGGTTGCATAGCCCCATACGGTCTCTGCCGCTCTGCCTTGACCTGCTGACAGCTTAAACATCTGCTCACAAACTCTGCAATATCCTTTTTCATTCCTGCCCACCAATAATGGTTCCGGAGGGTACGGTACATCTTTGTACCTCCCGGATGCATGGCATAAGCCAAACTGTGGGCTTCCTCAAGAATCTCTGCTCGTAACTCTGCCACTGCAGGAACACCCAAACAGCCCAGTTTCACTAGAGCTCCATCTCTTCGGATAGTAAGGTTCTGCCTCTCATTCGCTTCGACCTCGATCCTATAGATACAAAGTGTCAGATCCTGTAATTTTTCCTCGATAATCCGATCGACTAGCACAGGTCGTACATGAAAACTGGATAACAAAGCTCCCTGCTCATCCATCCCCAGCGTAACTCCAGCCCTTCGGAGTTCCACCAGCAAAGGAAGGTACACCATCCTCAGGTGTGCAATCGATCCTACTGATTTTCTGCTAAGTGTGTCCGCCACGACATTCGCCTTTCCTGGATGATACTCAATTGTACAATCGTAGTCCTTGATCAGTTCCAACCACCGTCAATGCCTCACGTTCAGCTCCTTCTGAGTGAACAAATGTTTTAAGCTTTGATGATCGGTGAATATCCTACAAGTCACCCCGTACAGATAATGTCTCCAGATTTTTAAAGCATGAACAACCGCCGCCAATTCCAGATCATGCGTAGGATAATTCAGTTCATGTGTCTTTAGTTGCCTCGATACATAAGCGATAACTCTGCCATTCTGCATCAGCACGCAACCCAAACCCTGTAGTGATGCGTCACTGTAGACTTCGAACTCTCCACTGTTATCAGGTAAGGCAAGAACAGGTGTGGTAGTTAATCGATGTTTTAATTCCTGATAACTCTGCTCGCACCGTTGGTCCCAAACAAACTTTACTCCTTTCCTGGTCAAACGGGTCAATGGTGCGGCGATACTAGAGAAGCCCTCAACAAATCTCCGGTAGTATCCTGCCAAACCAACGAAACTCCGTACCTCAGTCACGGTCGTCGGTCTAGCCCAATTTGTCACAGCTTCGGTCTTCTGGGGATCCACACTAATCCCGTCTGCTGATACCACATGTCCCAGAAAACCAATGCTGGTTAGCCAAAACTGGCACTTACTCAGCTTGGCGTATAACTGTTTCTGCCTCAGCTTCCCTAACACCAACCGTAGGTGTTTCTCATGAGCTCTAGCACTCCTCGAGTACACTAGGATATCATCAATGAACGCGATCACAAATTTATCCAAATAAGAACGAAAGACCCTATTCATCAGGTCCATGAATGCTGCTGGAGCATTCGTCAAGCCGAAAGGCATCACTAGGAACTCATAATGCCCGTATCTGGTACGAAACGCTGTCTTCGGGACATCCTCCTCAGCAATCCTCAACTGGTGATAACCAGATCGTAAATCAATCTTCGAGAAGTACCGTGATCCCCGCAATTTATCGAATAGATCATCAATCCTGGGTAAGGGGTACTGGTTCCTTACCGTGATCCTGTTGAGCTGTTGATAGTCCACACATGATCGGAGGCTCCCCTCCTTTTTTTTTCACAAATAACACCGGTGCTCCCCACGGTGATGTACTTGGTCGGATGAATCCCAAATCCACCAATTCCTGCAATTGGGTTTTCAGTTCCCGCAACTCAACTGGTGTCATTCGATACGATGCCTGTGATATAGGTCGTGTATCGGGGAGTAGTTCAATCGTGAACTCGATCTCCCGATGTGGTGGTAATCCAGGAAAATCTTCCGGGAACACATCCGGAAACTCTCGCACCACAGGCATATCATCGTCATCCGGAGTATCAATCTGCGTCGTCACAATATGCGGCAGATAACCCTGGCATCCTTTCCATAGAAGCTTGGTAGCGGCAAGCGAAAAAAATACTTCAGGTAGCGAACCGTCACGCTCTACCTGAAAAGTAACCTCCGGAAAACCCGGACTCCGCAGAATCACTCGCCTACTACAACAATCAATGAGTGAACCATGCTCCGTCAACCAATCCATTCCCATGATAATATCAAAGTCATGGATATCCATAAGAATTAGATCAGCTAGTAGATCTACATCCTCCACCCTTACCGGGCACCTCCGAATCACCTGATTCACTATGTACACAACTCCCATTGGTGTACCAACACCCATCTCACTATCCAAGGCTGATACCTCACAATCTAACATACCCGCACAACTCCTCGAAATAAAGGAATGGGTAGCCCCATCATCCATTAATACACGTACAATAAGATTTGAGATATGAAGAGTACCTGTAACGACACCGGGTGCCGTCCTGGCTTGCTGCTCGGTGACTGCAAAAACACGAGCTCGTGGTCTGGTAACCTGTCCGCATCCACGTGCTCCACGATTCTCACTACGGGCTCCACTCTGCCCTCGGCTTCTGACAGTGTTGGAAGATGAACTCTGCATTGCACTAGTACCTCCTGTATCATTGCCCCTGCTCAAAGCTGGGCACTCCCGAGCATAGTGGCATGAGCCTCCGCAGGCAAAGCAAACGAGTACACCTGATCTGTCAACAGACCCACCGGATACACCACTCCATGACATGCGTTGACCAGAACCAGATCTCAACCCCGATCTCTGGGAACTCCAAAAGTGACCATACCCTCCTCGGCTACGCGAGAATGATGATGTTCCACTGTTGTGTCCTCCCTTCAATCCTCGACGGCTCACTGGTCTAAGATACGAACGATCCCCGCGTCGTCCCTCTCCAGCTGACTATCGTGCCCGGTATGTCGCCAGACCAGACTCGACACGAACCGCGGCATCCATCATGTCTCTCAGAGTAGCATGACTGGCAGCTGTCCCACCTACCTGAATATCCCTTCGGAGTCCAAGCTCAAACCTCTGACATTTTTCCTCTTCTGTACTCACAAAGGCTGTCGCAAACCGAGAAAGTCTCACAAAGGTATGCTCATAATCCGTCACGGACATATCGCCTTGCTCAAGGCGTAAAAACTCTGCTTCACGAGCAGTGCGAAAGGATCGCGGGTAGTACTGGACCAAGAATCTCGCATAAAAAACCTCCCAAGTAGTAGTGTGCACAGACCAACCCGACATCTTCAGGCCGTACCACCACTGGTAGGCCCCGCCTTCTAGTAGGAAGGTTGCCAAAGCCATGCGCTCGTCTGGTGGGCAGTGCATCACAATAAAGATCCTTTCCCATCTCGCTATCCATTCATGAGCTTCCTCGGGGTTTGATCCACCACTAAAGTTCGTGGCTCCCAAACGTTGAGCCAGTACGATACTCGCACACTCCATTTCTCTAGCTATTTCCTCATCAGTCCGTGCTTGAGGAATTCTCCATGGAGGCATAACCAACTGTTTAAGAGGCATAGATTAAATAATAACATCCTAAAACGTCAGAAGTACCGAGTACTGACCACTAGTCTAGCATGCTGACCATAACCTAGTGCTCTGATACCAAGTTAACAGGACCCGTTCCGATCCCCCTAGGACCACCCGGGGACGTGCTCTGCTCCCGTCTGACACCCGACCTCAAAATACCAAAAATACCCTTAAGGGAAATCAAATGCATAAATATCCAAATTTAAGTCATACATATTATCCAAATACAAATAGTGTCAGACAAGGGATAGTTTCCAGATACAAGTTATTGAGCACGACTCTAGACATTCTACGTGCCAACCTACCTAGTAGTAGGGTTCAGGTGCGCAACGTAAACCTATGCCTCTTCCTCGGGATCCTCTTCCTTCTCAATAGCACAGACTGGAGGGGTTATTAAAACAATAAGGGTGAGTGGGCCGAAACTCAAGTTTATAAAACAATTCATCATATCAAAAACATATAGTTTTTCCCCTCCGTTTTTCCGAAAAGCATGCATCAGTATCAAAAGCCATAATATCATATCATATCATATATACATAAGCAAAATAATAGGTTACATAATCATAACCTTAGTCACTACACTATACATCCCAACCCTGACATCCCAGATGTCTGATGTCCCAGACGTCCTTTAAGGTCTCAGTCCCAAGGCTACGCGTGCCACCCAAGGTCTCAATCCCGAGTTCAAGTCCCGAACCTAGTCCGAGTATGGCATCCGAGATGCTTGATGTCCCGGACGTCCAATAATAGCAATCCTGCTCCTGAGCCACTCTACAGCCCGGTTCCTCCGTAGAATGACCCCTCGCAGGCAATGCGCCGTGACCACTCCGGGGTACCCTCATCCGGAGGAGACAGTATCACTAGGGTAGATCTATATAGTGCAGTACTAAAGATAATCATCGAAATCCATATACAAATATCTGACTCAAAAGGTGCATAAACCAACCAGACGGGTCTCATGCCCAAACATCGTAAATCGTGCCATCAACATAACTCAAGATAAACAGATAATTTTGCTTGAATCACACATATGTATATAAAGGAAAACAGTTATGCATGTCAAGGTTTAGTGAAATCAAAGGTCCACTCACAGTACAATCCCGCTGCAAATCCTAGCGTATAACCCTGTCCAAACACTCTTCCCAAGGCTTCAAACCCTAATTTGACCAACCTAACGATCTCCGATTGACACGAAACCACCGCCATTGGATTTGTATTGTCGAAACCTTGAAAATGGTACTGGGCCCACAAACATTACTGTTCACACGCGTCCCACGCGCCTGGTCAAAGGGCTGGTCAACTCTGCTACAGTAATGCTGACGTCAGCACTGACAGTGTCAGAGGACACGTGTCACCTGCTCATTGGTCCATGGTCTGACTATTTTCTGACATAATGACATAATCATGATGTCACTGCTGACGTCAGGATGATGATGTCATCAGCTACAATAATCAGGTCAACCCGATCTGTAGAAACCGGGTCGCCGTTGGCCCACGGCTTGACCCGATCATAGATCACCTTTCCGGCCACCATTTTTTATCACACTTTGCCTTATAGACTCGTCACAACCTCCTCTACGGTTCTATGGACTCAAAACTAGCTTTTAGGTTGAAGGCAATACCTGACAATTAAAGGGAAAACCGGCTGCAGGCTCTGGTCGTCTTCTCCAGCGAGTCGTCCAGATTCCGGCCACGAACTTCGGTCTAAACTGTCGTCTGAGGCCCTAGGACATGTCTCAAAGGAGAAAAATGAAACCTAACATCAAAACTAACCATTTCAAAACAGGGAAGAAAACTGAACCTAATCGGGTTTTCAAACTTACCGCCGCCGTGTCGCCGCCGTACGTCGTCGTGTCCACTCCTCCGTCCTCGTGCCGTCATGGTTTACCTAACCCTACGTTTGTTTGAGCCCAGAGGTGGAGGTTTGGACGGTTGGACGGTTTTGGGTCCTTTTGTTTCCTTTCGGGTCTGGGGAGTTTTCGGGTCGTGCAGGCTGGCCGTGGTGGTGGTGGCTGGTGTCTGGTGGTGGTCTGGTGGTGGAGCAAGACAGAGAGGTGGCCTGGACGTGTGTTTGTTCAAGGAGAGTGAGTCTTGCTCACGGTTTGAGAGAAAATGAAAATGAAAGGGAGAGTGAGTTATCTAAGGGATTAAAAAGAGAGAAGGAGATCAAATAAATGGTCCAGATTAGTCCTAGGCTGAGATGAACGGCCAGAATTTTGTTAGGGAAAAAGAATTATTTAAAAATGTAGCTAATAGGGATAAGATCCAGAATTTGGGGAAAAGGGGTGTGTGGGATGAGTGACACGTGTCACTCATCCAAGGGTCCAGATTGGTTTGATTTTTAAAACAGATCCTAATATTATATTATTATTTTATTTCAAACCTCAGTTCGTTCGGTCAATCGATTTTACTTCTGTGACCATAACTTTTTCGTCGTACGTCCGTTTTCGACGTGTCGCCTGCCTACGTACTCGTGATGTCCTAAACTAAGTCACGGTCATGGGTCAAAGTCCTAAATATTCCCCGAGGCAAAAGTCAACTTTTCCCCCCTTAGGGGCAAAATGGTCATTTTACAATAAAATAATATTTATGAAAGTTCGGGTCGTTACAAGTGAGCTCCCAAAAGGCTTCGCGCTAGGAAGATACGTGCCCACGTATATAAGGCAACTCACTTTTCCCTCCTCGAGCGATGTGGGAATGTTCATCCTTCTTGCTCCCCCGAGCATCAGCCCTCGAGGAACACACATAGCTCCGACTACCTGAGACACAACCCCCGAGCATTAGCCATCTAGGAACACTACTAGCTTCGGTTGCCTGAATACGAGTATTACAATCCACACCCCATTAGGGCCCAGCGTCCTCGCTAGCACACTTTCGATTGGGGTCCAGTTCTGATACAAAACTGTCAAGGCCTGACTCCCCTAACACAATATTGTTCGCTTTGGGTCACGCCCTTACAGCTTTGTTTCTTGGAACTCACACACAACTTCCCAGAAGGTCACCCATCCTGGATTGTTGCACCCAAATCTCGCTTATCTTTGGAGTTCCAACCAAACCCAAAGCTAGTGAGTTCCTAAAAGGCCTCGCGCTAGGAAGATACTTGCCCATACATATAAGGCACTTCAAATTTCTCTCCCCTAGCGATGTGAGATTATTCACCCGTCTTGCTCCCCGAAACATCAGTTGTCTGGGAATACCCCTAGCTCCGACTGCGTGGGGCACAAACCCTAAGCATCAATCGTCTGGGAACACCTCTTGCTTCGGTTTCCTGGGATACGGGTCTTACAGTACAACACCCTTCCAAGGGGATAATTTTAAAAAGACCTCCACAACCTCAAACTTAAGGTCCCTAGTGCGATGATCACCGTAACTTTTCTGACGATCCTGAACTGCCTTCAATCTCTCCTTGGAAATATTGACCTTTTTTACTATCACAAAATGCATGGTAAAGTGATCCCACTTCCACTCCGAAATAGGAATCAGATGTAACGTCCCATAAAGGCCTCAGCCTCTCAGCCTTGACATGTTGTGTAACAACCCGTACCTTCGGGAAGGGTAAAAATGTACTGTTGTAAAAGTTTTGTAAAATTTTTGTATAAAAGGACGATTTTGCCCTTGTGAATAGTGGGTCAAAAGTTGACTTTTTGATTGACCGGTTGGATGAGTGTTGAACATTGACCGTGACGTAGTTTAGGACGTCACGAGTCCGTAGACAAGTGGCATGTTCGATTCGGACAATCGGAGAAAAAGTTATGACGTTCGGAAGATTGAGGGCGTTACCGTAAGTTTGACTAATTGAGGAAAATGTTGACTTTTTAGTGGACTTGTGATTTTCACGAAGACCGAGGACCGTTAGATAGGTCTTGACGTCCTGAGTACAACGACAAGCGGCACGCTGTCATCGGACGTCGGACGACCTAGTTACGGGTCTGGAAAGTGTGAGGGTAAAAATGTAATTTTAATATTAGGGGCATTTTAGTCTTTTTTCCCCTTAAGCCTAATCAGATAAGGCCACTTGTCTTGAGTGGATTGGGATATTTTGTGCTGGTCCATGGGAATGTGGACACGTGGGAGAGAACCAGAGGGTTCTAGGCACGTCTAAAATGTGCACGGCCACAAATTGTCCAATTTGATCTCGTGCATTTGGCTTCGACACAGAGAAACAGAGAGGAAGAAATTGAGAGTGGGTGATCGATTCAGGGTGTGTGGAAGAGTTTGGTGGATTATTAGAGTGACAAAGAGAGGAGAGTGAGTAGGTGATCGTGTTCAGGGAGTGAAAATCGTGCACGGAGACACGGCGGTGGACGGTTGATTTTCTGAGAAAACAGAGAAACGGTGGCACTGTGGCGGTGGTTGTGCCGTTTGGTGTCTCAAACCAAGGCAATAGGAGGCTCAGGAGACTGCAGGGGACTCAACGAGCACGGTGGAACACGGCGGTGCAGACGGCGGTGGACGACTCGAAGGTAAGCATCGAATCCCCTGTTTTCCCGTGATTTTGTTTTCAATAATCGTGGACTCTGGGCTAGAGTCGAGGGAATTGGTGAGTGAAGTGAGGTTCAGGGAGGTCCTAGGAGTCGTCTAGGATGGTCGCCGTGACGGGGGAGGACCTGGGTGGCCGGCGGCCAAAACAGGGCTCACAGGCCGTCTGTTTCGAAGACGAAGTCGAGGGGTTTTAGGCTGTGATTCTTCGATGTTAGGACGGGGTTAGATCGCTAAGGACTGGACGAGGCTATTGGGATTGAAAGGAACTGAAATGGTGGAGGAATTACAGAGAACCGGTCACGCTGGTTCAACATAGTTGAACCGGGTGACTCGAGGTTGAAGATGCACTGTAGCAGGCGCGTGAGGCCCACGAGCAGCCACTTTGGACGGTGCGTGGGGGCGCGTGGGGAGGATTCCGGCCAAACTTCCAACATGGTTTTGGTTCCAAATGTTCTAAGGAATCCATTGGTGAAATTTTTGGGTTAATCGGACGAGGTTACGGGATAGTTCGGGAATCCGGACGGTTTAGGGTTTACGTTTAAATTACGAATAAATTCCCGACAAATTGGGGAAATTAGGGTTAGTATCCTTGATGTATTTGTGACCCTATTTGGTGCATATTGATAGGACGGGAGACGCCTGAGACGGTCGAGGAGCGTACGGAGCGCGATTGACTCGTTCAGATTCGTGAGTGGACTCTTTCTTTTCTTTCAAGCATGCCTAACTGTTTTTAATTATGTTTTATTATTTTAAGTATGTTTTTATGCTTTTTATATGTGATTGATATGCTTGCACGTTTTTTGAGGCATTTTCGGATTTTCGCACGTTTTTCGAGAAAAAGCTGGATTTCGGATTTTGATGCCATACTTAGGGATTTCAATTTATAATTGTTTTCTGATGATGATAAATGGATTATGAAACATGATTTTTGATAATCGCGGGTTTTGGTTTAAAAAGTGGATTTCCGGATTTGGGTTCGGAATGACGGTTTTGAACGCCGGAAGGGCTTCGAACCGGGGATTTCGAATTCGAGTTTGGCTATAGATTTAGAAATGGTTTTACATTGAATTTGGATTGGATTTGCTGGATCTGGATATGGGTTTAAAGACCCGGATGTTCTGATGGATGGGGGACGGGCCTGGATTGAGTTTAAAGACTCGGGAGTTTAAAGACTCGGACATTTATGATATTACCCCCATAGGCCTATTGAGTTTAAAGACTCGGGAGTTTAAAGACTCGGATTACATTTGAGGCCTGGTTGAGTTTAAAGACTCGGATAGACCCAGCAGGTTTGATCAGACGTGATTTTAATATAGTGGTTTATGAAATACATTATATCGCTGATGTTTTGGTTTCAGAATATTCGTTAGGCATGCATGTTTTCAAAACGGAGGGAACAAATATTATTATTATTTTTCCTTAACTCTGATTTAATGATAAACTGTTTTTTAAACTTTTATTTATTCTAGTCTACTCACACTTTTTGGTTTTAAATTTTCCCTCCAGGTCGTGGTGATAGCGTTGGGGTGAACGTTGAGGCAGGAATCGAGGCATAGAGCTTCCGACATTCTTCCGTTGCGAGATTAGCATAGTAGGATTTTGTACCCATTTTGTAGAACTATGCTCTGACTGACAGTTGTATTATATTTACTCCTTCGTCTGATAGTTATGCTTATGGTGGTATTAAGGTTATTTTGGTACTTTAAGTGTGATTGTCAGACGAGAGCAGGGTTCGTCCCGGGTATCGAGGTGATATTTGGGATGGGTCCTGACATGTTGACAAATCAGACACCTACTAACAAACTCTGCAATCTCTCATTTCATATCCAACAACCAATAATACTCCCTCAAGGTACGATACATCTTAATTCTACCCGGTGCATCGCATAAGCAGAATTATGAGCCTCCCTCAAGAACCATCATTTTGAGTGAAAAATCATGTCAATTTCCTGCCTCAACCTCCTTCCTGATAACACATAAAGTCGGATCCTAAAGTCGAGCTGCAATAACCTGCTCAAGTAAAACGGATCTCACGTGGAAACTATGTAGTAAAGCTCCCTGGTCATCTACCTCTAGTACAACACTCTCCTTCCAGATTTCCAACAACAAAGGTAAGTGGACAGTGTGGATGTATGACAACATACCTGCAGACTTCCTGCTCAACACATCAGCCACCACGTTAGTCTTCCCAAGATGGTACTCAATAGTGCACTTATAGTCCTTAATTAACTCCAGCCACCTCATCTGCCTCGAGTTCAAGTCCCTCTGAGTAAACAAGTACTTCAAACTCTGATGATATGTGAAAATCCTGCACGTCTCCCCGTAGAGACAATGCCTCTAAATTTTCAACGTGTGCATGACTACAGCAAGCTCTAAGTCATGAGTAGGGTAATTCATCTCGTGGGGTTTTAACTGTCTAGACGCATAAGCAATAACCCTCCCATGCTGCATGAGTACACATCTCAAACCCTATAGGGATGCATCAATGTAGACCTCAAACTCCCCATTACCGTCCGGAAGGGCCAAAACTGGAGCAGTAGTCAACCGTCTCTTCAATTCCTGAAAACTCCACTCACACAGGTCATCCCAGACAAACTTTCCTACCTTCCTAGTCAAACGTGTCAAAGGAGCCGTTATCTTAGAAAAGCCTTCTAAAAACATCTATAGTACCCAGCCAAACTGAGGAAACTCCTAATCTCGGTTACAATTGTTGGTTGATGCCAGTTCGATACTACCTCTGTCTTCTAGAGGTCCATACTAATCCCCTCAGTGGAAATAACATGACCCAAAAATTCGACGTTGGTAAACCAAAACTGACACTTGCTAAGCTTAGCATACAATTGCTTCCTTCTGAGTGTATTCAAAACTACTTTTAAATGCTTCTCATGCACCTTCGCGCTCCTCGAATACACCAAGATATCGTCAATGAAACGACTACAAACCGATCCATATACTTCCAAAAACTTAGTTCATCAAATCCATAAACGCTGCTGGTGCGTTAATTAATCCAAAAGGCATGACCAGAAACTCATAATGACCATAACGAGTCCGAAAAGTGGTCTTTAGAATATCTGATTCCTTAACCCTTAACTGGTAATACCCAGATCGAAGGTCAATCTCAAAAAAGTAACTTGCACCGCTCAACTGGTCAGATATATCGTCGATTCATGGCAAAGGATACTTGTTTTGCACCATCATTTTTCCACACAAATAGCACCGGGGTTCCCCAAGGTGACACATGGAGTCGGATAAACCCCATATCCACTAAGTCCTGTAACTAAACCTTCAGTTCCCTCAACTATGCCGATGCCATATGATACAGTGCTTGCAAAATAGGTTAGGGTAATCCCAGTAGATCCTATGGAAGGACATCGGAAAAATCCTTCACCAATAGTAAACTCGACCTCTCTCTGAGGCGGTAATCCCAGTAGATCCTATTGAAGCACATCGGAAAAATCCTTCACCACTAGTATCTCCTCAATACTCACTGAGACATCTTGGGAATCTACAACATATGCCAAATACTCATGAAAACTACTCCTCAATAAATTCTCAGCCTCTAACGTTAAAATAACCTCTGAAGGAAGTACTCGATGTTCCCCCCAAAAGACAAACAATGGTAAGTCGGGACTCCAAAAGAAAACTGCCTTCGCAAAGCACTCAACGAGGCATGATGAGTCAACCAATCTATCCCTAGGATCACATCAAATTCGTAGATGTCCAAAATAATTAAGTCTGCATTTAGGTCAAAACCCTCTACCCCAACTGATCAGTCTCGGATCACTAAACTTGCTACTAACATAGTACTAGTCAGAGTACTAATACCCAGGTCCCAATCCAGTGGGGTCAACTCCTTGTCAACAAAAAGTGTAAAACCTATAGAAATAAATGAGTGTTGCATTGGGATCCATAAACACTCGTACATCCCGACCAAAGATAGATAAGAGTACATGTCACCACTTCGGGTGCTGCGTGAGCCTTTTGCTGTGTAACTGCGAACACACGAGCTCGTCCTTCCGCGGGTTGACCGCGTCCCATCTAGCCACCACCAATCATGTCGGCCCTAAGAATAGTTGCCTGAATCCCACTTGTTACAGTCGAAAAATGTGTTGTCAATTGTTGACTCTGCTCAGCTGTGTCCTGCCTAGTAACACCACAGTCAAAGCGATAAGGTACTCCCGCTTGAAGTGACCAAGCTCACCACAGAAAAAGAAACCCACTTTACTGCTCCGAGTAACTCGTCCACTCTGTCCATCATAAGCCCCACTAGACTGGGTGGATTACTAGGGCCTCGACCTACCACCTTGGAAACCTCTTCGTCTCGCTCCTTGATCGATGCGACCAACACGTTTGCCACTAGAAAAACCAGAGCTAGAAGTACCCATTTTCGAAGCTCCATGGATAAAAGATTCAACATACTGCCGCTCTCGACGTCGCTCAAACCTCCATATTATTGCTGCCGTTAGGGTTCTGCCAAACTCAACTCTACCTGAGTAGCCACACCTGACAGATCCCGAAGGGTGGTAAATGCCCCAGATAGAACGGATGCTCAAATCACGCTCCTATGACTAGTCATGTATCAACGGAGCCTGCTCGCCTCGGTCACCACCGAATCTAGAGCATATTTTGACAGATTTAGAAACCTTTGCTCATACTGAGCAACTGTCATATCACCCTAATCCAGGCGCAGGAACTCCGTCTCCATCGAATCGTGACAAAACTGAGGATAAAATTGTACCATGAAATGTTCCCTGAACATCTCTCAAGTCTTGATAGCCTTGTCCAAGCTGATCGATAGTAGGATCTGCCACCATCTCTGTGCATAGCCAGTCAGGAAAAAGGTGGTCGTCTGCACCATAAACTCAGAAGGGCAGAGCATAACTCGTAAAATTCTCTTAAAATGTGCAATCCACGCATCGATCACAGTGGGATCTGAACCACCAATAAACTCAATGGCTCCCAATCTCTAGGCCCTCTCAATATCCAGCCTCATTGTGACCTTCCTCCCTTGGAACACGACATCCAATGAATGCCCAAAGTGATCCAAGGCATGGCCCACCTAGACTCTATATCCTTATCATCACTACCAGACTGGTGACGGGGTTGTCGTCGTGGAGGCATAATGTCTAAAAAGAGGCGCATGTTAGTAACAAAACTACCATTCACAACAAGTGTGCAGCCCATAGGAAAATAACCTAATGCTCTCATAACAAAATCACAGGACCCTCCCCGAAATCACTCTCGATATTCGTAAAAGGGTCTGCTCTTGTCTGACATAACACATAAAATTCCAAAAGTACCCATGATCCAAAAAAAATATGCAATAATGTCAAACAAAGGATATCATCCACGTGCCAAACGCTAAATAGAGTTTGAAAATAAAGGTTATACAGAGCACTAGATAATTAAAATAATAACAACTAGAATCCTTGACACGACCCAACCCTTGAGGAACATTGATAACCGTGCCCGATCCTGCTCCCGTCTGACAAGTCAACTAAAGTTCCAAAATTACCCTCAGCACTTGCCAAACAAGGGATAACTATACATGTGCCACTCATGCCTACACCTCTCAATCGGCCTCGATCATCGCGCTACGACCTGGAAGGTCAATAAAAACATAAAAAATGTGAGTGAACAAAAATAAATAAGTTTATAAAACATTTTACAGAAAAAGACATTTATGCCCTCCATTAAAAAAAAACCAATGCATGCATCTGAAAATCAGTATAAAACCCAAATTGTGCATGCATTGAAAGTTAGAAAGCAAAGGCCACTCACACACCGTCCAAACTGCCCGCTCCCGAGCTGCACGTTTTTCTGTAATTTTCAAGAATCATGATTCCTGTCCAAAATCATTCTCGACGGTCACTAACACTTTAATATATGTCATATCATTTTCCCCCAATTTTTTCTGGATTTAATGCTTATTTAAACTATAATATAACGCTTCGGACCCTCAAAACTATATCTAAATGGTGTCCGATCGACTCGAAATCAGTGTCAAAATGTTCGTTATATTGGAAGGAAAAAGTTTCATGTTGACCTCACCTCGAAATTGGGTCTCACGCGCCCTCAAGCCCCGCCACAAGTGGCTGCACGTGGGAGCCATGTGCCTGCTACAGTGCATGACACTGTTCATCTTCTCTGCCCGTTCACTGCAACTCGACCCGTTAGCCCGTGACACAACCCGTTCAATCCTGTCCAATTTCAACTTGTTTTCTGTAATTAACATGTCAAGTAGCATCGTAAACACATGAATTATGGGTATGTAAGGTCCATTTCAATCCTAATCCCTTTAAACCAATTTAACTTAATTCCAATTTTCCCAAAATTGTTCATTATCCAAATTCATCAAATGGTCTTCGACTTCTTCAATTAATTAGTGAGAGAGCATCTTAGGTTCATTATAAAGATGATTCTGAAGTCAATTGCGAGCTCTCTTTCCTCCAATTGCTCAACTCCACCTCGAATTTTCGAGGAGTTGAGGTACTCTGTTTATGGCCAAAACGATGCGCTTCCTCTCGTTTTTGATTGGGTTCAATTCGGTTTGAGCTCAGAAGACTTAATTCAAGGTTAATTTCAGTGTTTGTGGCCTGAAATCTCAAATTCAAAATGGTCAGGAGTTTTGAATGTTCACGGTTTGAGTTTCGTGGTTCAGGATTTCTCTACCCTTTCCAGTCTGTTTTCTCATGGTTTCCTCAATTTACTCTCCAATCTCCTGCTTTCTCAATTTTGATCGATCAGACGAAGATAGTTGGTTCCTCTGTCTGGGTATGGTCGATGCCCTGTATCTTTTGAATTCACCTCACTACTACAACACACACCTGTGCACTTGCCACCAATCTCAACTAGAAAGTGACAGATGTCACTTAGTGAACCCCATGACTCACTAATCAAGGCTGAATCAGCCAATTAACCGTCAAATTCACCTTGCCGCCCCAAATTACCATTTTACCCCTACATCACATAATTACCAAAATGCCCCTCATAGTTCTAGACATGTAACTTCCACGTCCAAGCTCCGATTGACGCATGTCGCTTGTCTACGAACTCAGCGTCTCAATACCTACACAACGATCCTTACGGAAAGTCCAAACAATGTCCCGATCAAAATGTCAACTTTTGGCCCTTATAATCAGGGGCAAAATCATCATTTTCTTCAAAATTTCCAAAATTTCTTTTTTTCTGAATTTCTGGGTCGTCACAATCCTACCCTGGTAAATAAGAGCGCGCAGTCCAAGGGAAAAATGCTCCAGCCTCAAATTAGGCCTCGTTAAAAACAGCCTAGAGGGTAAGAAAAATCATAGAAACCGTGAGTGAACAAAAAAAAGCCTTGTAAAACCATTGTAATCATTTTTCCCCTCCGTTTTATGAAAACATGCATGCATAAGTAAGGAAGCGGTAGGTTTCAGATAAAATAGTAATATAATATAACTGTGGGACAAACATAAATCATATAAATACTCATGGTCCACATTTCCCTGAAATCCCTGGTTATAAGTAATTGAAAACCTAGAGACACAACAACCATAGTGGTCAAACCTCACCCTGCTGGTCTAACTAGCTAATCCCCTGTACTACACGTAGATAATCACGGATCCTACAGATTCCAACCCCGTCGGCACATGTGGAGTGACAAGACCCATCCCAATCCCCCAGGATTATTGTGGGATGTGCCTCCTCCCGTCTAAAACTACGTGCCAGACAAGGGATTAAACTGTAACCCGCTCGGGGTTATCCAAAGTATGCAAGGATCCGTGGCAGCATGTGATGTCTCGATCTCTGCTACAACTAGTGTCAGGACCCGTCCCACGTTAATCCGAAAACTGTGAGTGGACAAAATCAATCATTTCATTAAAAAACATTTTCATAGTAAGACATTTATGCCTTTTAGGTTGATAACGGATGCAGGCTGTAGCAGAGACGAGACATCACACTCCTTCTCCTACGATCCTAGCGTACTCTGGACGCCCGGTGATGGCTAGAGACGGAATTTTCTCTGGTCTGACACATCATGTCAGACGGGATCAGGCGCGTCCCACGTTAATCCCAGGGGATTTGGGATGGGTCCTGACAACTAGCATCCGCGATCAACCTGAAAGGTATCAAAAACCATAAAAGCTGTGAGTGGACAAAAACAAACAGTTTAAAAATAATTTATCGAAAATGATATTTATACCCTTCACGTAAAATTATGCATGTATCAGAAAACAAGTATTTCAAATACTTTCTCAAAAGAAAGTCGTATTGTTTTTCAAATTAAACATAGTGGAAAACGCTTCTCAATCGAAACCATTTCCTCAGTAGGGTCTCAACCCAAAACCAAATCATACAGGGTCTCGGCCCAAATCAAATCACATAGGGTCTCAGCCCAAATATAAAACACATGGGACCTCAGCCCAACTATAAAACCATGTGGGATCTCAGCCCATAGGCTCAAAGACTACTCTGATCCTAAGCGTGTCTCCATGAACACATCATCAGCCGAAAATCACCAGATCGTCGTGAACATATCATCGATCGATCTCATATACTACACTCCTAAGTCGAGCCTCCCTCGGCTACTCCTCTCTTGACTGCTCGACAGCAGGCGCATCGTGAACTCTCCGTACCTCGGAGGTGAGCATTATCTTCAGAGTCCTCTCCGGGGAAACATATTCACAACTGGAGGCCCTTTAAAAAAATCTAAGTCTTTAAACTCAAAATCATATCGTCATCAATAAGGACACAAGCCCGAATATATCATCAAATGGGTCACAAGCCCGGAAACAGTGTCTATCAACACTTAATAAACCTAGGATTCCTCGAATCCTATCAAATCCACAACTGGGTCTCATGCCCGAAATATCTTTCATAAATTCAGGATTCCTCGAATCCTATCAAATCCACAACTAGGTCTCATGCCTGAAATATCTTTTATAAATCTCATAACTGGGTCACAACCCGATATATCTCACGTTTGATTGTACTCTAAGTCAAACCATAAATCAACTGGGACTCGAAAGATATTTCCAATCTGAAAACCATTTCACGATTCAAAACACTTTTCCAAAATCGTCCTTGACTTCAACCCAAGTCAAGGTCTTATCAACTGGAACTCATGCATGAATATCGATTTGACGCATCTCCGTGAAATCATTCAAAATCGTTATTAAAATCTTCGGTTTCACGTCTCTCCGTAAAACCATCAAAATCACATAAAATATATGCACATAGAATCTTCGGCCGAAGCCTAAACATCATATAAAATATAAATCTCGATATACGTGCCATACTTGCATTTTCTACGAAAATGCCAATCAAATCATATTTAAAGCATGTGCAATCAATGCATCTCAAATCATGTTCATAAAACATATAAAACAGTTATGCATGCAACATATTTCATAAAACAAAGTCCACTCACAGACTGTCCGTGCTGCCCACTCCGAATCCCACATCGTAAGCCACTTCAGGGCTAATCCATACTCTCTGGGAGATCTGGACCTATCAAATCATACTTAAAGGTCACTAACCATTGATTCAAGTCCTAATCATAAACCCTCACACATCCTAGAATGGTCAACGTGTCCCGAACACGCTTCCCGAGAAGAAAAACCTCAATTTGACCTATCAAACGATCTCCGATCGACCTGAAACCACCACCATTAGATTCAGATCGTCTAAACATTTTGAACATGATCAATTTTACCTCAAAATTCGTTCCCATGCACCCTCACTCACTGGTCAAAGTCCTCACGCGCCGATCAACGACAGTCAACGCTGACTTCAGCCTGACAGGTCTTACACCTGTCAAGTATGACATCCTGCCACGTGGCATTCCTTGATTGGTGCCACATGTCACCCTCTGACACTGCCACATCACGTGATGACATCCTCTTCTGACGTCATCACTGACATGTCAGCTCTAACAACCTCACACCCTGCCATGTGGCACCACCTCGTTGGTCCACGTGGTCTGAAAATTCTTATATGGACTTGACACATCAATTTCCATGTCATCTGACACACTCTGACATGTTGCCACGTGGCACCATCCAACCGGTCCACGTGGTCTAACATGGTTGACGTGGACCTGCCACGTCAACTACTAATTAAACCTAATAGTCTGCCAAGTGTCACCCTCTGGTTGGCCACGTGGCCTGATAAGTATGACAGATGATGATGTGGACTGCCATGTCATCATCGTCAACCTCTGATCGGGTCGACTCGTTTGACTATAACTGGTCGATTTGACCAGCGACCCTGACTCGGCCAGAACTCAGTCGTTTGGCCACCGTTGTCCTCCATTTTTCTTCCTATGCACTCGTCTCACTCCCAGAAAAAATTTTACGGTGCCAAAATCGAGAAATAAGGTCTAGAAATCACCTCACAAGCTCGAACTCCCACGACCAGTTTTCGAACCGCCACCCAGAGCCATCTCGTGGTCCTTTTCCATCCGTTTTGGTCCTTACATGCTTGCAAGAGCTCCCAGAACATGTTCAAATCATTAGAACTAGCCCTTAACATCTAAAACTTAAAATTTGATCCACCCAAAATCACGGTTTACGGGTTTACCTTTCACTGGTTTCCTCAACCGTCCACGGCGGTTCAGTCGCTCCCCACTGCCATCCTTCATCCCTCCATTCCTCTTTCTCAATCTCTGTCTCTCTGTAACCCTCAAACTAGGACAAAGGAAGGGAAATGGGGTTTGGGTTTCGGGTGAATACCAAATGAGAAGGGAATAAAATGCGTGAATGAAAAATGGGGATTAATGGATGGGTGACACTTGTCACTCATCCATTTGTCCCTAAAACAGATTTTTTGGGTCAACTACAAACAAAAGTGACTTACCTCGTAAATCGTGCAATCGTACCACGATTCATTCTAGACTTGTAACTTTTTCGTACAAGGTTTGATTTCGACGTGCCACTTGTCTATAGACTCGTATCATCTCGATCTACGTAATGGACCTCGATCCACCTGTCATTGATCTCACGGGCCAAAAGTTAACTTTTTACCCTCGTCGAAGGGTGAAATCGTCATTTTATCCCAATCGTCTGTTAATTCTCGATTAATCCTTCATTAATCTAGTAAATTATGGACGGTTTGTTACAGAGTTCAACTCCGATAACGTCTGAGTCCGTCCTTAGGAATTTTCAGAGTCAAATTCGGAAAAAAAACGATCCAATTGTATGAGGATGACCATACTGGTAAAACAGTTTACATAAATACTTTTTAACCTTCTTTTGAAATTCCCCTAAAAGTCCCAAAACATTTGCAACCCAAGCCTACGCCCAAAATCCTGTTTTTCCCAAAAACCACCATAACCCATGTTCAGAAAACCACTTCCTGAATATATATTGTAAAACCAAGCATTTATCCAGAAAACGTTTAGAATCATATATTCAAACCATAGCAATCCAAACCATGCCACAAAACCATATAAATATATATAAATATGCATGCATCACATTTATTAAACAAATTGTCTACTTACAGTTAAACTGGTAGCTTAGTCTTGAGTTGTACACTCTTCGGAAGTCCCTGGAGCGTCCTCGCTTTTCAAAACCAAATTGTCTACTCGCAGTGACCACGATTCAGACTCGTAGGTCATCAATAGCGTCATATGCCCGAGACAAAACCAAATGGGTCTCATACCCGAGTTTATCCTTTTGAAATCCAAAACCATTTCATTTAAACAAATAAAGAAAGTACAACCTCGTATAGGCACCGTATAGGGCCGAAACCTCGAAATACGTGCCTATATGTAACCAAACATCCAAATGCACTCATGGCATCACAAACAAGTATTTAAAATATATAATAAAAATTTATGCATGCACCAATTTAGAAAACAAGGTCCACTCACAGACCGTCCGAGCTGCCACCTCGATTTGCATGTCATACGGCTCTCCCGAGCCAATCACCGTCATCGGGACTCCCGAACCTGTCCAAATCGTAATAGAAGTCTACTAACTACTTAATTAACCTCCCACCAAAGCCCCGTAATTTTCCAAAATTTTTAACTATTTTTAATTCCGATTCGAAACCTTCTGATGCCCCGAACATTATCGAGACGGTGTCTGATTGACACGAAACTAGTCCCAAAATGTTCGTTACATCGAATAGAAGACTTCACGTGTTGAAAACATCCCCAAAAGACCATTCACGCGCCCCCACGCGCCCTAGGAAGGTTTCTGCGCGTGAGATCACGCGCGGTGAACAATGTCATCTTCTCCAATGCGTGAACCGGGTTCACTGGTTCCTGGACTGGTTCAAGGCCTTAAGTCGTCCATTTTTCAGTCCATTTTATCCTATTTGATTCCTATGGGTTTCTACCTTCTACCCTAATTAACCTAGCCATTAAAACCGAAGAGAAAAGGTTGGAAACTCACCTTGAATGTTCATACATGAACCGGTCACCTGCAAGTCATCCCCGTCGTAGCCTTCGGCCGTCCTAGGCCTCAAAACCGATTCAAAGCTTCCTCCTAAGGCCCTCAGAAATCAACCCAATCAAAGAAAACCGTTAAAAACCTCAAAACCCAAACTTGGATTTTCAAATGTGCTTACCCGTGGGTTTTGGGTTTTCCCGCCGTGAGCCGTCGTGTCCTCATCATCTCAGTCCTGCCCTCACTCTCACACGGTCACACTTGAGCTCACAGGATGAATGATGGTGAGGTGTGTGTGGGTCATGTGTTTCGGGTTTGAAGAAAATGGAGGAATGGAGGATGGTTTCGGGTTGTAAGGAAGAACAAAGAAGGAGAAGATATTTGATCTGATGAGAGAAGAGAGATAGATTAGATGAGTGGTGAGGATTGAGAGATTAAGTTGAAATGGATGGCTAGGATTTAGTGGTGGGTAGATTAGATTATAAAATGATTAAAATAATATTATTTAATTACTTAGATCCACAAATTAGGGGTATTGACCAAGTCACTCATCCATGGGACCCACCAAAATATCTGCCCAATCAGATATTGCCAAATCATCATCGTCTCGAAGTACGTGTATAGTGAAACTGAACTTCCGTGACCTCTAACTCTCCCGTTCGAAGTCCGATTTCAGCGTGTCGCCTGTCTATGGATTCCTATCATCCTGATCTACATAACGATCCTTGGCCCTTGGCCATCGGACCTCCCAGTCCAAAAGTCAACTATTTGCCCTTTTTAACCATAATTACCAAAATGCTCTTAAACTTCCGAACGTCATAACTTCTTCCTCGAACGTCGTAATTGAACGTGTCACTTGTCTATGAACTTGTGACGTCACGAACTACATCACAGTCATCAGTCAAAGTCTGTTTGACCGCCAGAATAAAAAGTCAACGTTTTGCCCACGCCTAGGGGCAAAACAGTCATTTTGCATCGTTCGTCCGATTCCGCCCAACTAATCACCGATTAACCTCTCTAATCGTGATTAGTCACTAATATAATCCTGGAATTAGGGACGAGTCGTTACAACCTTCTCTCCTTAATTAATTTCGTCCTCGAAATTCCAACCGTCCTTCCCTCCTTAATTTAGTTATGTTCTAGAAACTCCAACTATTCTGATTCCACATCCACCTCGTGGAAATAATTCGATCTCATGACACGTGTACACTCGTACACCAACTAACCAGAACAAAACTCGTCTGCACCCAGACGTACCACTAACACTCTCGTTACATCGACTACCCTCGACCACGTCGAATGACCGTAGCCATACGTTTCGAGTTGACACCACTTGTCAAATCTACCATTTTGTTGACACAACAACTCGATGTTTTCCTTGCTCAAGCACCAATCTATCCTGACGTCTGCTCCCACTGGGAGTCATCATACCTCACTCAACGATCCATGAAACATCCGACAAATTGTCACCACTTGACAGTCGTTAGTCGAAAACTGAACTATACTCCCTCGTGGTTATACTAACCACCAACTCACTCAACTTGAGTTTACATTTACCAACACCTCACACGACCTGTGTGTAACTAGACCCATCAGAAAGACCATGACCCAATGCACTGTATTCGATGTCCAGTTCACGTACGCGACTCATCCAATGGTATCGAAACTAAGACGACTACCAACATGCTCACCAACATACCTCTGGTATAACCTATATACCGTCACCAGGCATCACAAGTCTGCCCGGTATCGTACCTCGAACAACGTACAAGGTACATACATCCACTACCAACCAGACTACAACAACAACAACAACAACAACAACAACAACAACAACAACAACAACGACAACATGATGACCACAACCTAGGTTGTAGCCAATCACGTTTCAATTTTGGAGTCCATCTGTCCAATCCAGTATTTGACAGATTACAACTCCAACCCATTATCCATTTTCAAATCTGAATCCGAATCCGCAATTTCGTAAGAAATCCCGAATCCAAACCCAGAATTCATATCCATAACTATGTCCAAATCTGAGTTCGAAATCATCATTCCGTAAGCTAGCATTTGGAATAACCATTCCGAACCCAAATCCAGAAATCCACTTTCAAGTTCCAAAATCGAATCCTGAATCGTCACCCAGAAATTCGATTCCAAAATCGGAAATCTCGTTTACGTCTACCGAGACGCACCAAAACCGAACCTATCGGTTACCTGCTTAAACGATTTACCTTAGTACGTTCGATTAACTTCATAGGGAAGCCAATCCCAATATTTACACATCCAGGTTGACAAAATCCGAACTCGTCGGACACTTACTCGGGCGAGTAACATACCATACGGGATTCACTTTGAAAAGAAGTTCAGTCCCATCATGCTCAACTCAAACATCCAAGTAAGAGCAATAAACTCTCCACCTATCTGGACCATCAAGATCACGATCCAGATCCATCACTACGTCACCCGACCATGAACGTCACGATCGAGGATCATCACGACGCTCAAAGTCCTCAACTATATCCCACATCTAATCAGATCAGCCAACGACGAGACACGTCGAGACTGTGGGTTCTCACTGATTACCTCGTATCGATCCTTGTCTTTCCACCTAGGAAAACCAAGGATGATCCAACATGATGACATCAAAACTCATCCTACGTGAATGCAACCAAAACTCGCTGTACTCACCACGCCATGTAATCAACATCATCTGCCACCAAGTAGAAAATGAGAAATCTCAACTATCTAACTCTGAAATGATGACCCAAGACAAATCCCGGGTTCACCAACCAATACACGACCAATGTAATGGTGACACAACCATCATCTACCTTCATCTACCATCATCTACCAGGGTAGAACCTGAGAAGTCACCCTAATGACTTCAAAACACTCATTACCAATGCGGAAAACCCGCACTACTCTCGTCACCTCAATCATAAACTCTCTCTCGATTCCGAAGTTCCAACCACGTCTGAACCAATATACTCGGACATCATCCACGTGTCCCTATTTTTGACTGTTTACGGACACATGTCCATTTACGACCGTATATGTATATCCAAAAGGATGTCAATTCATCCTAATCTGATGTACCGCTCGACTGAAGAGTCACAACAGACACCTGCTGTGATCTGCAGTCAAATCTCTGCATACTACCATATCTGACCAACTCTGGCCAACACTGACCAACTGGTCGCTAAACCCCACGACAGATCGAGTCTGACCAACCGGTCACTAATCCCCCATGTTAGTACTCAATCCTCACATCTCAACTACCATCGGAACCTATCTAGTCCATCGCTATCCGTGATCCACTCCCGGACCACAGATACCGAACACATACCTATCTCGACGGAGTCACATCCCGACTCGTAACTCATACCAAACAATCACCGGCACCAGCACCAGCACCAGAACCAGTATCGTCATCTGTCAGCATCAGCACAAAGTGTGCGAATCAGACAAACCTAGATCTTCGCTCATACCGAGCGAAAATTCTGTACCTCTACTCAAATTGGAGAAACTCTGTCTCCTTCATACCCAACAACTCTAGGTACAGTCATCCTGACAACTCATACGAGAAAAGGACAAGTTCCCCGAACGTCCTCGATTCCCAACAACCGTAACTACAACCACTCTCGGTCATAGTGCCTGCCACAGACTCGTGCAGACCTAAACACCAGACGTCTCGATATCCAGACTCCGCATCTAACGGAATCAACCGCCCGTACCAACTACTCTGTATCCCCACTTCGGGATTCCATCGACAAGTACCAACCCTGGTAACCTGTCCAACCAAACTCTAACTAGTCGTAACTCGACTCAACCAGTGTCGTCCACTAGGTCACCCATGACCTTAGCTGCACCAACAATCCATCATAGCTAAAGTAGTACGACAACCAACTAGGTCTAACTGAATACCACAACCTCGATTGTGGAGTGCAGTCCCATCACAAGCTGACATGACTAGACCTGACATAATCGAACATGTCCGAACATGACCGTCGGTCGGTCTCATCAGAGTCGAGACCACTCGCCAATTCACATTTCTGAACCATACATCCTAAGGTAGGGTTCCACATTTACACCTAGAGTTACTCAAAACCCGACTGCTAACTGTAGTATAATCCAAAATCTGACCATCCACGTGGTCTTGACATCATAAAGACGTTAATCCAATCCTACCGTCAATCCAACTAGGATTCCTCGAATCCGACTGCTAACTACCAGGAGCAGTAAATCCATTTAACTCAACCAAATCAGATCATCAGATGATCACAATTCTGAACTATCGTTAAAACGATCCTACGACATCGTGAAAGACGATCCCAACTAACCGTCTCACGATCAAAACTCGAAAGTACCGTTTACGTCATCCTTCTGTAGGGTCCCACACTGCCATCCACGACAGAACTATGGCAACCCCGGCATCAAATATCGAACCAAAACGTTCCACGATTCAAACCTACTAACTATCGTACCAGCATCCCAACTATCAGGTTGATAACGAACTATAGCCCATTGAGATATCACATCCTCGACCTGCGCGCACCATAAGAGCAAACAGTGCTGTGATAAGTAATCCTATGCTCTGATAAGCAATCCTATGCTCTGATACCACGCTGACAGTATCAGAGAATCCTGGGTATCCGATGAGTTATCCGAGCTCTGATACCACGCTGACAGGACCCATCCCAATCCCCTCGAGATTTACGCGGGATAACCCTGCTCCCGTCTGACACGAAGTGTCAGACAAGGGATATTTCCGACCTTTACCCTCTCGGGCCATCAGAGTACTCCAGGATCCGGAGGAGGTATGTGATATCTCGGTCTCTGCTACAGTCCACATCCGTTGTCAACCTGAAGGGCAGTCAAAACATTAAAAGCTGTGAGTGGACAAAACACGAGTTTATAAAAACATTTTAACGAAGATATTTGTACCCTTCACTAAAAAGCATGCATGCATTCGAAAACCGTTTATCTAAAAGAAACCATAAGTGGGAACTAAGCCCAAAATTATAATGAAAGAATCATAAAGAATCAACCGTAAGGGCCACTGCCCAAATCCATGTGGGACTCAGCCCAAATCATAAAGAAACCACATACACGGGCCACTGCCCAAAACCTGTATCCATCACACATCATATACATCATATATACATATAATTCACACAACCAATCCTGTCACGGTTTCCAAAGCTACGTGCGTGCTACCTGGGGTCTTAAACCCAAGTCTCTCAGAGTCCAAGGTTAATGTCCGTAGACCAATGACCCGTCCTGAGGTTAAGATCCAAGCCTTCCTGAGAGTAAGGAACCCAACTGTGGGGCGACTCCACTCAGTCGGTGCTCAGTGACTACTCCGGGGTCCACCCAGGCCAACGACCCTCCCCGGAGGAGATAATAGAAGTAAAGGAAGGTATATGAATATACATACATATATATACATAACATAAACATTCATACCCGGTCTCCCTGAACCGTCATGATCTATAACATCCATTTAAGGGTTCATGCCCGGTTCCCATAAACTGTCATGTACCACAATAACCTTTCCAGGGTTCATGCACGGTTCCCATAAACCGTCATGAACTTGGAAATCCATCTAGGGTCCCTGACCCGAAATCATCAATGTAAAATAATTGGGTCTCGTGCCCGAACATCTGACATCAGCTGGGCATCGTGCCCAATATCTAAGGGTCAGTCACGACTCCGATCGTAGTGATGCGTACAACTATCCATCCAGGACCGCCCTCAATCCTAGTATGTCGCCGTGAACGAATCAACCGACGTGACCACCACAAGATCATGGTGCACTCATCACCGATCACTATCTTGAACCGTCAGCACTCCAAAGTCGAGCCTCCCTCGGCTACCCGACAATAGATCGTGCATTGTGACCTCTCCAGAAGGAACACATCCCAATCCGGAGGCGAGCGTCGTATCGTTTGTCGACGTGCACATAGCACTCGCCGTGACCACGATTCAAACCCGTAGGTCATCAATAGCGTCATATGCCCGAGACAAAACCAAATGGGTCTCATACCCGAGTTTATCCTTTTGAAATCCAAAACCATTTCATTTAAACCAATAAAGAAAGTACAACCTCGTATAGGCACCGTATAGGGCCAAACCTTGAAATACGTGCCTATATGTAACCACACATCCAAATGCGCTCATGGCATCACAAACAAGTATTTAAAACATATAATAAACATTTATGCATGCACCAATTTAGAAAACAAGGTCCACTCACAGACCGTCCAAGCTGCCGCCTCGATTTGCGTGTCATACGGCTCTCCCTAGCCAATCACCATCACCAGGACTCCCGAACCTATCCAAATCGTAATAGAAGGTTAATAACTACTTAATTAACCTCTCACCAAAGCCCCGTAATTTTCCAGAATTTTTAACTATTTTTAATTCCGATTTGAAACCTTCTGATGCCCCAAACATTATCGAGACGATGTCCGATTGACACGAAACCAGTCCCAAAATGTTTGTTACATCGAATAGAAGATTTCACGTGTTGAAAACATCCCCAAAAGACCATTCACGGAGCCCCACATGCCCTAGGAAGGTTCATGCGTGTGAGATCATGCTCGGTGAACAATGTCATCTTCTCCAACGCGTGAACCGGGTTCACTGGTTCCTGGACCGGCCGAACCGGTCTGGACCGGTTCAAGACCTTAAGTCGTCCATTTTTCAGTCCATTTTATCCTATTTGATTCCTATGGGTTTCTACCTTCTACCCTAATTAACCTAGCCATTAAAACCGAAGAGAAAAGGTTGGAAACTCACCTTGAATGTTCATACATGAATCGGTCACCTGAAAGTCATCCCCGCCGTGGCCTCCGGCCGTCCTAGGCCTCAAAACTGATTCAAAGCTTCCTCCTAAGGCCCTCGGAAGTCAACCCAATCAAAGAGAACCGTTAAAAACCTCACAACCCAAACTTGGATTTTCAAACGTGCTTACCCGTGGGTTTAGGGTTTTCCCACCGTGAGCTTCCGTGGCTGGCCGTCGTGTCCTCATCATCTCAGTCCTGCCCTCACTCTCACACGATCACACTTGAGCTCACAGGATGAATGATGGCGAGGTGTGTGTGGGTCGTGTGTTTCGGGTTTGAAGAAAATGGAGGAATGGAGGATGGTTTCGGGTTGTAAGGAAGAACAAAGAAGAAGAAGATATTTGATTTGATGAGAGAAGAGAGATAGATGAGATGAGTGGTGAGGATTGAGAGATTAAGTTGAAATGGATGGCTAGGATTTAGTGGTAGGTAGATTAGATTATAAAATGATTAAAATAATATTATTTAATTACTTAGATCCACAAATTAGAGGTATTGACCAATAGGATGAGTGACACTTGTCACTCATCCATGGGACCCACCAAAATATCTGCCCAATCAAATATTGCCAAATCATCATCGTCTCGAAGTACGTGCATAGTGAAACCGAACTTCCGTGACCTATAACTCTCCCTTTCGAAGTCCAGTTTCAGCGTGCAGCCTGTCTATGGATTTGTATCATCCTGATCTACGTAACGGTCCTTGGCCCTTGGCCATCGGACCTCTCAGTCCAAAAGTCAACTATTTTCCCTTTTTAACCATAATTACCAAAATGCCCTTAAGCTTCCGAACGTCATAACTTCTTCCTCGAACGTCAAAATTGAACGTGTCACCTATCTATGAACTCGTGACGTCACAAAATACGTCACGGTCATCAGTCAAAGTCCGTTTGACCCCCAGAATAAAAAGTCAACGTTTTGCCCACGCTTTGGGGCAAAACGGTCATTTTGCATCGTTCGTCCGATTTCGCCCAACTAATCACCGATTAACCTCCCTAATCGTGGTTAATCGGTGATTAGTCACTAATCTAATCCTGAAATTCGGGACGGGTCGTTACAACGAAGCACCTGGTTTCCATATTCAAGCCTTAGACCTGGAAACCCAAAATCCAAGCTTACAGGTTCATGCTTCAACTCCCTGTTTCCTCCCTTCTTTCTTCAAGGAGAGTTCACCCTTTTCTTGCTCTTAGTCTCTTCTTCTTATTCTCTTATCCTTCCATGAGAGTTTTTCTCTCTTCACCTCATATTTCCTCATTCCTTATTTTTCTCTCCTTTCATGGGAAGCCATTTTCAAGGCTTTCATGGATTCACTCTCATCCCCTAAACTCCCTTATAACCCACTACATACTCATATATATAATTGTGTTTGTCGGTGGAGAAAGTGAGGGGAAAATGAAAGAAGGTTCTAGATTAAAAATGTATGAATCACATGTTAAAAGTCAAATTAGCATTTTGCCCTTTATCCCATAATCACCAAAATGCCCTTAACTGTTTTAGACCTATAACATGATTATTCGAACTCCATTTTTGGCATGTCTCTTGTCTATGTACTCAGGAGGCCGATACCTTCTTAACAGTCTTCTTAATTTACCTAAAAGATGTCCTGGTAAAAAAGTCAACATTTTAACTTTTAAGGCAAAATGGTCATTTTCTATTTCTCGAATGTCTAGGGTGTTACAACAAACATAAAGTCCCTCTTCCCAAAATATCACAATTTTCCACTTCCCAAAATACTATTTCCCCATTAAGTAACCATCCAAAAAAACCTAGGAATAAAATTGTCCATTCTAAAAAAACCCGTAAAAACGTAAATTGAAAAGTCGGGTCGTCACACTGGGTTTTTTTTCTTATTTGAAGATGGCTGGGTTTTCTTTTTCTAATCTGGAGATGAAGATCGATGGCTGGGTTGTTTTTTTCCTGATCTAGAGATGGCTAGGTTTTTTTGTGTGTCGAAAATGGAGGAATTGGATGTCGACGACCGCAACTAGTGGGAACATCTGGGAATTTGATCTAGGTTTTAGGGTTTAATTATGGGGAAGAGGGTGGGAGTTAATATTTGAAAGAATCCTGAAACTGAGCTTCAAATTTTTTTCATATCAGTCATTGATTGGACGAAAATTTGACACGTGACATTTTGACGGCCAAATGGATGAGAACTTGATAGAGGTAGTTAAATGTTAATGGTCATATAGTTAGAGTATTTATATGAAATTTTTGATAGTTTGGGTATGCGTTTGTGATGAGCCCTAGAGTCTGGGGGTTTATATGTAGTTTTTCAAAACCATTTGTATAGATTTTCCAATTAGAAAAACTATTTGTGTTGATTTTGCAACTAGAAATTTTTCTCGCTCATCGACCAGAATCCATTTATGCAAAACCAAAATCCGCCTCCTTTAGCCTTTCTCCTATCTCTTCAATGAATCAAACCCATCGACCAAATTATCGTCTTCGTCTCATCACTCATCGACTTAATTGTGCCATAACCAAATACCACATTCATCGTCTTTGTCTCCTCACTTTGTTTAATTGCAGTTCAACTAGGAGTGCAGTGGTGGGGAGGGAGAGGGCAGGGCCGGCCTTTAGGGGGGGGGGGGGGCAACAGGGCCCAAAATTTTTAAAATTGTCTATATAAAAAAAAAAAATCAGAGAAGGTGTTTAGCGTTCTTGATTGGGAGTCGGGAGACGTTCTTGGCTATAGAAACCAAGGAGACGTTCTTGAATTTCTTCCATAATAATGGCAACGGCAAGGAGTCCAAAGCATCAATCAATTAGTGCTCCAATTTCCTACTTCCCAGGTTAGTATAATACTAATTCCACCCTCCAAATTCCAATTACCATTTCTTCTCAATTCTCACTTCTCAGCAGCCAACCAATCTATCCAATTCTGTGAAGTTAGTGAACTCAGTGGTCAGTGCCTTATTGGGTTCGAAGAATCAAAGGGCATCGTGGGTTGGGACTTGGGGCGCTTGCGACTCTGCGTTGCTGGCGAATTTTGGAGCCTCCAATAGTCCGTCTTCTCTCCCCCATTCTTCAATATTCAGGTAATTGATAGCATTTTTTTTTTATTGTTTGGAGAATTTAATGGTTAATTTGCTGGTTTTTCTGCTAAAACTGGGGTTTTAGAATCGGGTAGTGTTATGAAGCAACTTTTGGCATGCCAGAGTTTGAAAATATTGGATCTTGGTGGGAATTTATTTGATGGTTTGAAGTACTGTTTTACCAAATATTCTGTTATATTTCATTATTGAATTTGTGTGACATTTCTGACATTTGGGTATGTAGGACGTCTCTTTAATTTCCTGTTTCTGCTTACAAGTTTGGGTTCTGTCACTTGTATTCGTCATGGGTTAATAGGGTTATAGTCTAGTGTTTTTAGCTTCTTGATTATCTGAGACGATGATAGAATTGGTTTGTCAGCTAGAACATAGTTGTGGGTTACAGAATCTTTGGGTGTTCAACGGTTTATGGCCACAATTGATTTGAAATTATGCTTGATGAATGCAAGAACCGGCAGATGAGAGGCATAATGTAGACTTTGTGGTAAAGAAATAGATTCTCTAAATATATGCGACTTCACCACTGCTATTGAAGTACATTAGCGTGCATGAGCGTGATTGAACAATTGGCTTCAAAACATAATCGATATGATAAAGATGAGTTCATTTATATCGATTTCATATTAGATATATATATATATATATATTCAAATAGTTGAAGATTATGTTATATTACTTGAAAAGAATGTGTAGACAGTTAAAAACTTCTGAAGAAAATAATATTCCTGAAACTTTAGAGCAGAAAAAGTGTTTCTTTCGGCATTTGCATCTTCCCATAATTGAACAAAAGAAAGTAAACTCTGAAATAGAATGTACGTTTCATTAATCAATTTGTTGGAGCAGCATTACGTGCATATTTTAGCATAGGAGGTGCAAGGGTTTGTGATACAAGTGGTTGTATTTCATGTTGGACTTAGGGAAACAGAAGTACAAGCTGCCTTTGCCCTTTTTTTTTTCTTTTTTTTTTTCCAAATAATTTGCTTCATAATGATTTTTGCAACACATTTTCTTTCCAAAAGTCTAACTATATCATGACAGTGAGGAGCAAATGCCATTGTTTTGAGTGGATAGTTTAAATACTGACTTGAATTAGGTTTGATAATGATGAGTGAGGAGCAAATGCCATTGTTTTGCTACGAGTCTTATTTGTATTGATTTTATTTTGAGCGGGGTTTATTAATAATAATCTACCATAAAAAATAATAATCATAATTATTGTTGAATATATGGTTTCCCTTGATGACATGAAAGATTAATAATAATCTCCCATACTTAAACCTGCTGTTAGTTCAAATTATATTCTTCATAGAGCTTGTTTCCATATTTCAGGCTTAATTGGGGATGTTCCATGTTTTTCTCATCCCTTCATGTTTTTCTTTATAAAGAGATCTGTTGCTATGTTTTTTTTATTAATGTCTATATTTTTATAAGGATGGGATCCGATGACTTCCGAAACAATTTGAACTTTGCTTCACGATTGAAATGTAGCTACCAACTATTTTATGGTAGATTATTATTAATCTTTCATGTCAACTGGTGTGGAGATTTTTAAGAAGTTTCTATCTATTTCAAAAGATTGTGTATTGATTCGTATTTTCTTAACTTTTAGATTCAAAAGACAAAAGATAATTTAGGAGGCAGGAGCACGCAAAGCCCAGATTCCAGGTTTTATTGTTCTTATCTTGACAATTACTTTTTGTTACTTAGTTGGTTGTTAGATAGTTATATATATAATATGCTAGCGATTGATTTTCTGATTTTGTTGGGAAAAAAAAACGATTGAATATGGTTCCAAAAAAATATCTCTCTGGACACGAAAAAAGACAAAAAAAGAAAAAAGAGGAAGAAATTGCTTTAAGTCTCAAGGGATCTTTGAATAAATATTTTGTTAAGAAAACAAATTATTCTCCTGAAAATTTAGCTGAATCTGAAGATTTATCGACTGAACCAGCTATTAATTTGGATAATTTGCAAGCTGAATCTGATATTAATTTGGAAGATTTACAAGCTGAACCTGATATTAATTTGGGAGATTTAGAAAAAGATAATGATGTGAATGAAATTTCTGAAAATTTGAATGAAAATGAAGTTACTGATTTAGATGAACAAATAATTAGTGAAATTGAATGCCAACAGTCCAGATTTGATTTGAATATTTTTTATCCAAGGGTTTGGGATGGTCTTGATGCAAAAATGAGGGATTTACTTGCTGAAAATGGGCCTATACGAGAAGACAATATTAAATTTCCTCATGATAAAAAATCTAGAAATTTTTCCTTAAATTATTATGCTAAAATTTTACCAAATGGGGAATCTGTTGATAGAAAATGGCTAGTGTACTCAAAGGAGTTAGATAAAGTTTTTTGTTTTTGTTATAAGTTGTTTAAGACAATGCAATCTAAAAGCCAGTTAGCGAGTGAAGGAATTAGGGATTGGAAACATCTAGGTGAGAGACTTAAACAACATGAATACAGTATTGAACATTGCACTAATTTGAAAACATGGATTGAGTTACAAAACAGGTTAGGAAAAAATTTAACTATTGATAAAGATTTACAAAAACTGATCAAGAAGGATACACATCATTGGAAAGATGTTATGCTTAGAATAATTGTTGTTGTGAAGTGTTTGGCTACATATAATTTGGCGTTTCGTGGAACAAATGAAAAACCTTATGAAGATGCTAATGGAAACTTTTTAGGTCTGCTTGAAATGTTAGCAGAAGTTGATCCAGTAATGCAAACACACTTTCAACTCATTGAGGATAGAAAGATTCATAATCATTATCTTAGCCATAAAATTCAGAATGAATTAATTTCTACTATAGCATCAAAAGTTAAACAAGCAATTACTAAAAAAATCAAAGAGGCAAAATACTTTTCAATGATCCTAGATTGTACTCCTGATGCAAGTCACAAAGAACAAATGACTTTGATAATAAGATGTGTAGATATCTCAAGTTCTCCAATAAGTATAAATGAGTATTTTTTAGAGTATTCATATGTGAAAGATACATCTGGAGCAGGAATTTTTAATGAATTGCAAGCTGTATTAAAATCCCTTGATCTTAATATTGATGATGTGAGGGGGCAAGGGTATGATAATGGATCTAACATGAAAGGGAAAAATTTGGGTGTTCAAAAAAGATTACTTGATATAAATCCTAGAGCAATTTACATGCCATGTGGTTCTCGTTCTCTTAATTTAATACTCTGTGATATGGCAAAATCTTGTGTTAAAACTGAATCTTTTTTTGGAGCATGTCAATGCATATATACCGTGTTCTCTAATTCAACAAAGCGGTGGGATGTTTTACTTGATTATGTTGATGATTTAACTCTAAAATCATTGCCGACTACACGTTGGGAAAGTCACATTCGAAGTGTGAAAGCAATAAAATCACAAGCTTCTCAAATCAGGGAAGCTTTATTTAAACTAGTAGAAATTAGTGATGATACAAAATTGAAAAGAGATGCTCGAACTTTAGCAGAAGGAGAGCTTTCAAGTTTTGAATTTATATTAAGTTTAGTTATTTGGCATGATATATTGAACAAGATTAACATAGTTAGTAAAACTTTACAATCTGAAAATATGTGTCTTGATGTTGCTACAAAACAATTAGAAGGACTTGTTTTATTTTTTTGAAAATTACAGAGATAATGGGTTTACTTCTGCCATGAATGAGGCTAAACAAATTTCTTTAGATATGGGAATTGAGCCTATATTTCCAAAAAAACGAAGAACTTCGAGGAAAAGGCATTTTGATGAGATTCCTAATACTGATAGGGAAGAACAATTAGTTGAAGATTCTTTTAGAACTGACTATTTTCTTGTCGTAGTAGATATTGCTCTTAATGAATTGAGGGATAGGTTTGAACAAATGTGTAATTTTGATTCCATTTTTGGATTCTTATTTGATGCTAAAAAAATAATTTTATTAGATGATAATGAATTGAAAAGTTTTAGTGTGAATCTTGAAGAAGTTTTAAAACATGACAGTGTTTCAGATGTTGATGCAAGAGACTTATATTCAGAATTACAAATATTGCAAATAATGCTTCCAAAAGAAGCATATGAAACTGATAAACCATGGACATCCATTAAACTTCTAGAGTTTGTAAAAACAATAGATATGTTTCCAAATGTAATGGTTGCTTATCGGATATTATTGACTATACCTGTGACTGTAGCATCTGCAGAGAGAAGTTTTTCCAAATTAAAATTGGTAAAATCTTATTTGCGGACCACTATGACTAATAGGCTAAATGGTTTAGCATTATTATGTATTGAAAAAGATATGCTGAAAAATATTGAATATACAAACATAATTGATGATTTTGCTTCTAAGAGTGCAAGAAGAAGACATTTGAAGTGGTAAATTATGTGTTTGTGATTTCATTGTTTTTTTTATTTTTGTAGGAACATGATGCTGGTTAAATGGTGGAGCTCTTAATTGAAAACTATTTTTGTATTAAATATGGAAGCTCGTAATTGTATGAAATGATAGAACCTTGCTGGTTTGAGTAACCTATTGCTATTATGTTACCTCTGTTTAGAAATGATGGTTTTAGTTGTCCCAAGGAAGGAGGTTATGTAGAGTATAGGAGTTGTTGCTTTTCTTTTAGAAAAGACTGAATGTAGTGTTAAAAATATGAGGTACTCTTTTTATTTTGTTTGAGATTTTTTTCCCAATGGGTTTTCTCCCGACAAAGGTTTTAATGAGGCCTCATAATATAAAAATAATATAATCAATTTGTAAAAATTTCTATTTTTAATACTTAAATGTATAAATTGAGAGCCCATTTTTTATTTTTGCCCTAGGCCTCCGTATGTTTGGACCGGCACTGGGAGAGGGGTTGTTGTTGCGGCTATGGAAGAGAAAATGTGATGGTCAGGTTGAAGACATGCTCCGAGAAAGGCGAACCAGCTAAGGGTTTAACATCTCTAGTCGATGAATTGTGCTGGGTTTGGGCGAATATGAGCATGGGAAAGTGTGGGTTGCTCGGGGAGAGAGAGAGAGAGAGAGTTGTTGAGGCTTTGTTGCTTGTGGCAATAATCGAGTCAAGCAGCAACTTGAAAAGGCAGTGGCGAGATTAAACAGAAGGAAGACAGAAGAAACTGAGGAGATAGGCGTGCGTGTTGGTGGATTCGGGGTAGAGCACGGTGGTCGAGGGCGGCTTGGCGCTGAGATTTCAAGCGCTGGTTTTTGGGTATTGGTGGCTCTGGTAGGGCTTTGTAGCACTGATTGAACAGTGAAAAATTTTCCAGATTCCGTTTGGACACCGCATTATAATTGAAAGGCTGATTGTGTTTCCCATGGGGGCAGGTTCGAAGGCTCCATGAAATCGGTCGAAATCGGACACGACTTTGGAGATCAAATTTCTGGGGAGGAGGCCATCGAAGAAAAAAATGGACAGAGAGACGAGGATGAATTTGTGTGTAACAGAAACGGCGATGAGATTAGAGACTAATATTTTTGTAATTACTTTGATGGGATAAGATTCTATTTGCAATTCTCTGGATTTTGGGAAGGATTGAAGAGATAGATGTGGGAAGAAGAAGAGAGAACAATATATGAGATGAAATAGAGGGGAAAGAGAATGGAGTGGAAAAACCAAGAAAAATAATTGGATGGAGAAAACATAATATTTTTTTATGTTTAATCATTCACGCACGTGCATTGCAAGTGCCAATTTTTTACGAAACCTATAACAAAAGGACATTTGCTACTATTTCGAATAAGTTTAGGGATGTTTTAATCTAAAAATTAAGTTTATAGACGTTTTCTTGGATTAATATATAAGTTTAGGGACCATAGCGACGAATTTTCCAAATATTTTTATAAAGAGACATAGATCTACAAGGAGAGTAGGTTTTATACATTATAATTTTTACTTGTTATACTTCATATCTAATTTTATCTTTATAAAATTGAAATAACAAGTAAACAATAGAATACTGATATCAACTGCTATTTACCGATTCTATATGGAGTGCATAAATCAACTCTCATCAACAAATTTTAGCTAAGGAGAGTGTATTCAATTAGGAAATTTAAATATTTTAAAAGACTTTAAGAATATATGTGTATTCAATTAAGGCTTTTAAATGTTTTAAAAGACTTAAAAAAATTATAATGTATTCAATTAAAACTTTTAATGTTATTAAAAATGTCAAAACACGCTCAAATAGGACTTGTTTAAGTTGTGGGCTTTAAGAGATTTAGTGTTAAAAATATACATATGATAAGATAAAAAATGTCTAGCCTCAAGTAGAGAGATTTACTTTTAAACCTCACAAGGCATTTTTTTAAAAACATTCCCTTTTTCCGAAAAGGTTCATCTCATAGTAAAAATTAATTTGAAAAAACTTGCATCAAAAGGTGGCCAAAAACTCTGTTTTAGTGCAGACTATTTTGGCATAATTCTGCAAAAAATTTCCATAAATCTGCAAAAATTTTCCAAAAATCGTCACTGTTACTTCTTTTTGCCACAACATTCTTCAAATTTTCGTCATCAAAAGTATTCTTCAGTTTTTAGTGACAATTTTTTTATAGTAATCTTAAATTTTCCAGAAAACCAAGAAAAATTCAGAAAAATTCCAGTACCACTTTAGAACGATTCTAAAACATTCAACATATTCAAAAACATCTAATAGATCAATTCGAACGTGTGTTATCAGCCTCTGTTTAATGTGTGACTCAAGATGATAATGATGGAGAGATAGGCTCAATCATTTAATGCTCACATGAAAGAAACCATTGCAAGAAAAAAGAATAAAATTGAGAAATCACAATATCTACTAAAATTTGTTAATGTATATCCTCCAAAATTGTCTCATTAAAGACAAAATCCAAAATATGATTTATAAAAAAATGTTTAGATAATATCCAAATGTCCATACTAATTTAAAATTTTTTAAAATATTTTTAAAATTTTTCATTTAAAAAATATCTTTAAATTTTTTAAATATTCTAATAGAATACTATGAGAAAATGTATACGGCCAAATAAGAATTAACCATTGGAAATTATAAATTAGGACTTACTTTTTTCAAAGGTAAAAAAAAAAAAGGGTGGACCTAGAAAATGGAGGCGCAATATGGTAAGGAAAAGTCAATGGTCGCATCTTCTTCCAAGTTTGCTCTGTGAAGGTCGAGTCTGTTGTTCCATGTTTCAACTCTCCAAAATTTTCCAACCAAGAGGAGGAGCAAGACTAGTCGTACTAGTCCAAGTGGTCCTACATCAATTATTATTCATTAATTGAACACATTGTTCTTATTATAAATTTATAATTCTGCAAATCCCCGAACAGACTCACTTCAACTCCGAGTCCTCTCAAGCTCGGAACCATAACCATAGGAAAGCTTCCAATTTTCATCTCAGAGGAGGCTTAAACTTTCAGTCATGAAGAAGGGAAGCTTAGGACCAGGCCTTAAGCTCACTCTCCCTCCCCCTGATGAAGTCTCCATCTCTAAATTCCTGTAACTCTCGTCCTCTACTGTCTATATGTCTATACGTGAGTATATGTATATATATATATATGTGTTGTGTATGATTAATTTGAGTGGTGGGTTTTATGGTATGGAAGGACTCAAAGCGGGACGTTTATCGATGGCGATCTCCTGGTCAATAGAGAAGGGGTTCGGATCGTTTCTCATAGAGAAGTTGATGTTGTAAGATACTTATCAAAGATCATGCCTTTTATTATTACATTTAAATTTTGTGAATTGTAAAAATTGGATTTTTCATGTGAATTGGGTTTGATTTCGCCAATTTGGTCAGCATTATGATGTTTAGGAAAATGGGATTTACTTTTTACTCAAGCTCATGAACTGTGGGTCTGTGACTTGTGAGTTTCATATGAGAAATTGGGTTTTGATATATTTAGTTTTTGGTTGTCAATGTGAATGTGAATGATCAGCCGGCGCCGATTCAGCCATCGGACGACCAGATGATTTTGGCAGATCTCTATGTGATTAAAGTCATCGGAAAAGGAAATGGTGGGGTTGTTCAATTGGTTCAACACAAATGGACTGGCCAGTTTTTTGCTTTGAAGGTATTACACAAGGCCCTCTTTTGCTTTCCCCTAGTCAAATTACTCCTTGATTTAAGAAGGTTAGGGCGTATTTGGTGGGGAATCTTGTATTGAATTGTATAAGTCAATTGAAGGTACTTTGAAGGTAGAAGTAAATGTCTTTACATTATAATGGGATTTGATATAGAAGGAAACGTATCGAATCCAATCCCCTCAAAATGTTAGGATTATAAGAGGTCAGTTTCCTTTTATGTTTAATCCCTTCACAATGAAACGTCATTCCATTTTACCTTCAAAATACATTGAATTTCATGAAGTATCCAATCCAATCCAATACTACCCAGCAAACGAGCCCATAGTGTCCTCGTTGTGGTCTTCTTCTGAGCAATATGTTGTGTGCCTTGTCTCCGTTTTAGTTATCCAGATATATGTGTGCTTAGTGTTTGAGATGAGTAGGTGGACATATAAAGGTCATTTCATGTTGTTATGAGAACTCTTTGAGTTCATATTGCTTTGTTACAAAGTCAACGCCCAACATGTTCTGAAATCTACATTATGCAGAATTATTCTGTTTTCCGGGTTGATGAACCAATTTACCCGATATTTTGCATATCCTATTGTGCAGAATTATTATATTCTTCGGGTTGATTAACCAATTTACCCGATATTGTGCATATCCTATTGTTTGCTTCATGTCATCCTTGCTGTAGCTTTGTCCTTACGAATTTGCCACATTCAGGTTATTCAAATGAACATTGAGGAGCCTATACGAAAGCAGATTGCACAGGAATTGAAAATTAACCAATCGTCACAATGTCCAAACATTGTTGTATGCTATCAGTCCTTCTATAACAATGGTACCATTTCAATTATCCTAGAGTACATGGATGGCGGGTCGTTGGCAGATCTGCTAAAAAAGGTCAAAACAATACCAGAGCCATATCTCGCCAACATTTGTAAACAGGTAAATTACTTGACATTTATGTGTGAAGTCCTGAAACACTTGTTCTACATGGTGAATATAAACTAAAATGCACTTCCTCTTTCTTGCTTATGCAGGTGCTACGGGGTTTGTTGTATCTACATCACGAGAAACACATCATTCACCGGGATTTCAAACCTTCAAATCTGTTGATCAACCATAGAGGAGAAATTAAAATAACTGATTTTGGTGTGAGTGCTATAAAGGCAAGCACTTCCGAACAGGCAAATACCTTCGTTGGTACATTCAACTACATGTCGGTAAGTAAACTAACAGTAAGCATATTTCTTTAACAGACATCTGTGTTTTTCTCTTGTCGAGGGCTATTGACATGGAACTAACTGTTTCCATTGAAATTTGTTTTTGTAGCCAGAAAGAATCATTGGTGGCAATTATAGCTACAAAAGTGACATCTGGAGCTTAGGGTTGGTTCTGCTGGAGTGTGCAACAGGTCAATTCCCATATTCACCGCCGGATCAAAGTCAATTATGGGATAACTTTTTTGAGCTTATGAGTGCCATTGTTGAACAACCACCACCTAGTGCACCGTCGGATCAATTTTCTCCACAATTCTGTTCGTTTATTTCTGCATGGTAAAGATTATTTCTGTGTCTTCCATTTACATTTCTGCTTGATTTTGAGAAATAGGAATAATGCTCATGCTTTCTATGCTTTTGGTTATATGCGTTTTTTATCCTGTTTCTCTTGTCAATTTTTGTTGACATCTGTTTTTTTTATTTACCTCGAATAAATGCTTAAATTTCATTTCTATGTTACATCTTTGAGGTTATTAACCCTTCCTTGGGGATCCTTTTTGTTATCTCAGTGTACAGAAAGATCCTAAGGATAGATCATCAGCTCAAGATCTCCTAGTATGACCTATGAACCCTTCCGATGTTTATTGTTAAAAAAATTCTGGACTTTGTGGATACTTTCAATCTGACGTGGCTTTCTTTTTTGGTTTTCCTTTCTGTTTACAGACGCATCCTTTCATCAACATGTATGACGACTTGAGTATTGACCTTTCCTCTTACTTTAGCGAAGCAGGATCCCCCCTTGCAACTTTCTAAAACTTCTCTGGTATGTAATATTGAGTTCAGTCCAAATCTCGGATTCGTTGAAAGAAATTGATGTACAATTGTTCCTTGCGTTTCCATATTAAGCTCATACTAGTGTAATCAATGGTTGTTTATCTATCCGGTCACTCTTTCTTTGATTACTGTTGTTCCTTGCATTTCCATATTAAGCTCATACTAGTGTACTCAATGGTTGTTTATCTGCGCGGTCACTCTTTCTTTGATCTAAATTCAATTTTCTTTCAAATCCAGGGAATGTGAACTGCCTGGTGTGTTATAGGGTCTGCAAATGTAATGCCACGAGTGAGCTTTCGGACAAAGGCCAGTTTCTTTCCATTACTTAGGGCATTCCACTATTTTGTAATTGAGAATTTTTATATATAATTTTATTAGAATTTTGGATTTATAACTCCTCGCAAACTAGTCATATATCATCCTCCCAGATTTGGAAATGCTATTTATAAGTGACTAGTTAACAGAATGTTAAGCTAGTTCACTTCATCATAAAAGTCTATTTTCTTGTACTCTATAACCTAATTGTAGCATAAAGAACATCAATGAAAAATTACACCCTCTGCCTCCAAAATCTAGCCTGTTGTGTGCAAATTCGTCGTTTATGATCGTCCGTGTTTTATGTAAAGATGAATTGTGGTTACTGGTTTCAAATACAGTCAAAGAATCAGTCAGAACACCATTTATGGTAATTCTTTAAACTAAACTGTTTATGCACATTTTAGCATGGTGAGAAATAAGCAAAGATGGACAAAGAAAAACATAAACAATAGAAAACCCCAACCCAGGTGAAAAACTTAAGGGTTGAATCACTTTAGTGATCGTCTTATAATATACTGCCGTATATATGATATATCTAAGATTTTCCCATTAGGGTTTTCTCTTAAACTTCCTTGTAGCTTTCAAGTCTATGACAACCACAGTGATGTTGTCTTTGCTGCCTTTTTGGAGGGCAAGCCTAGAGAGATATTCTGCTGCAGCTTGAGCCGCAGGATCAGCTCCCTCGCCTCTTTCAATTTTCATGGTTTCACCATACTTTTTGTGCCACAGAAGAATCCGCCTCCGCGCAATGTCACAGGCCTCCTGGTTTGTGATGAAATCCCATAATCCGTCGCTTGCTAGAATTAGGCACTCATCTTCCTTTTCCAGGGAAACAAACGCTACTTCTGGATCCGGAATAATCCATGGTTTCAAGTATCCGTCCCCTATTACATTGAATAAAAATGTATTAATCAGTTTGATTGATCTAAATCCAATAATCTAAAAATCCAAAAAACCATATTCAGAAGAAGCATAAAAAATGAGTTTCGGATTGTACCAATGGACCTTGACATTGCAAGAACACCGAACACACGCGAACCATTCCACTGTATGACCTTGCCTCCTGCTGCCTCTATCCTTGCATATTCATCGTCTCTATTTGGCTAAAACCCCAAAACAAAAGCTCATCAACCATCTGGACATGTCGCTCCAGTTATAAACTCAGGAGGTGAAAACCTATCAAAAACCGAAAGACCTTACCTTGTGGTCTACTGACAATGGAACCGCCACTTTTCCTCTACACAAAACTGCCCTTGAATCACCAGAGTTTGCCACAATGATACTCGTTGCACAAACAACCGCGACTACAGCAGTTGAGCCACAAGTCTCAGGAGCAATAGGTTGGAGATCACCGCTCCCAGAAGCACAATGAGCTCCACCAATCTCGGCATCCACTTTCAAGAAACAATTTTGGAAGGCCTCCTTCCATTGCTTCTCCCAACACTCTCCAACTCTTTTGTCTTGAGACAAGCCTGCCTTGGTATTTTCTATCTCTTCAGCCAATACAGAATGAACACGTTCGCGACAGTAGTTAGCAACCTACACAAAAAATTTCATGTTAAAATTCATGTGAAGTTCAAAAGAGAGTTATCCGAATTGTGTTCAATCAAGCGTCATACCTGACAACCTCCATGTCCGTCATAGACTCCAAAGAAATGGGCAGTTAAGTCGGTTGAATTCTGATTCAATCCATCCTCATCCATCAGCGTTTGAGCAGGAATCTGCAAAAACCGGGGCACAACTGCGACACCATCTTCCATCTCTGGCCTCATTCCACAGATAGATGTGTAGCCCCAAAAGGGTACACGATCCAAGTCGAAAACTTTCTGCCTTCTGCAGCTTATTTGACACAATTTCTTGTCTCTAAGTGAAGTAGGCGATGATGCATCAGAGTCACCGGAAGATGGCCTGAACTTATTATAAATCCGATCAACGGCACTTTCGGCTCCTTCCCTGTTCTCACAAAGTAAATTTTGATTCGTAGTAGGGTTGGCTAACAAAGGTGATGAATTTCCCATTAGATTGAGGCCAGTAATTTCCATCTGGGTTTTTACGACTGACGACTCTTCATGAATCAATTTGCCTAGCCTATAAGGAACTGCAACTGCCTGAGCTATCTCCTCCATGGATTCGGGGGTACAAAACTAAAAGCTTTTACCTTTCAAACCCTATAAGCCTCGAATCTAACAAAGTTACTCTCTTTTTTCAATTACTCCGATTAGGAAACAATCAAATTGAAAATTTGAAATGTGAAGTTCTCGTTCAATCTGATGTGCCGAACTATAAATACAAAAACTTTGGATTTCTTCAACTCTCTGGACCCTTCTCTATCTAACAAAACGAAGAAAAACAAAATAGGATAAGAACCAAAGCCTTCTCTTTCAACCCTTTTCACCAACCCATTTGATCACATGAAAGGAAAAATCAGAACAGTGATTACATTAATTTGATCAAATGTTAGATTCACCACCCTCTTTTTATAGCACTGCTGTCAAAAAAAAGCAACTTAAATCAAAAGCAGAAAAACCCAGAAAGGAAAATCCTAGAAAAAAAAGGATAAATTGGGTTTCCCTATATCAGAGGCAATTCATTTTAGCCTCTTGAAATCTGGGTTTTCTCTCTCTAGTGTAACTTTCTGGTTTTTTTTTTATTTAATAAATCAAACCAACTTCAACCAACTTAAATCGAAAGCAGATGAAAAGCAAAAGCTGAGTCACCAGCTACTTCCTTTATCTGATGAACTATTCCCAGCTCCCAAAATCGCTTTTTGATCAAATCAGCTTCGGGAACAAATGAAAAAACACAGCAGAAATTGAAGGCCTTTGATGGGTTTTTGCTCACCGTTTTCAAAACTGTGCATGCAATTTCAGAAAGTACAGAAGAAGCGGTAAATGAAGCTGCAAACCGTGCAATGGTGGACATACACATATATAATAGACATTGATCATATATAATAAAAAGCACACGTGTCCGTTTTTGTCAAGGAACGGAATTAAACAAAAGCAAGGCATCTACATTATCAACTTAATAAAAAAAAATTATTATTTAAAAACATTGAAAGGAAATAAAAACTGAAAAAGTGAGGTAAAATGTCCCACTATTAAGATATCGTATCTTTGAAAAGTTGATTCGTAAGGAACTTTAATAATTTTAATTAGATAAATATTTGGAAAAAGATAAAGATAAAAACGAAATAGGCCATTCTAAGGAATTTTTTTGAAGAATATTATATGTATTTTGTTGCAAAACAATCCATTATTTTAGCATATTCATGAAACACGTACCCAAAATCAAATGTATATATTTATTCACATAGGTCCTTGCATAGCCAAAAAAAATTATAAAAAAAAATATTGAATTTAAAATAATGATTGAGCTGTATGAAAAAGTTCTTGATGTGTTGCTTCCTTGACAGCTGTTTTAGGAAGAAAAGTTTTTAAGAAGCAAACTCCAGAAGAGAAAAAACCACACGCAATAACAGTGGAGTTTGACCATATAATAGAGTTTTGGAGGATTTATTTGTGAACAACGTAAAGAGCTAATGACGGAAGTCCTTTTCTTTTTTTTTTTTAATCCGTGTTCGTTTTTTACCTGACAAGGAAGTCACGCCTTCGAGTTCAGCTACTTTTAGTTTAAAATGGTATCGATAACAATAGCCAGGGAGATGCCACTTCAATCCAATCCCTAAATAATTATTGTCAGGCTATTATTGAGAAAGCTATGAATAATAAGTACACGATAGAAAGGGATATAAGTCCCTTCATTTTTCGAGAGCGTGAGTTAGTGAAACCCGAATTGTTCTTCCCCTCATTTTTTCATTAGTTTCTCAAATCTCTCGTCTCTGAAAAGAGAGCTTTCGGAATACATAAAATCTTTTCAACAATAAGAAAATTAGGAGTCAAATAACATGATTCGAACTTAGAATTAGAGGTGTTAATCGATTTTTTAGTTTAGTTTTTTTTTGCTGAAATCGAAATCGAAACAAAACCGGATGAGAAACCGATTTCGATTCGATCCGATTTTCAACCCCAAACCCGTTTTGAACCAAAAACTAGTTAAACTAGTTCGGTTCGATTTTGGACCGGTTTAACAAATTTTTCCTTTGTTGAGAGTCTCGATCATTCGAGACGGAGACGAAGACGGACGGAGGTTGAGGTAGACGGAGAGAGAAAGAAAAAGAAAAGGAAAAAGACTTTGACTCGATCTCTTGAAGGAGAGACGGAGAGAGATGAAGGGAGAGATTGACATAAAAAAAAGAGCAAGAGAGAGATATCAAGGGAGAGATCGACAGAGAGATATCAATGGAGAGATCGACAGAGAGATTGAGGAAGAGATCGGCAGAGAGACTGCGATGGAGAGATTGAAGGAGTGAGGGTGATAGACCACGACGAAGAGATCGACGGAGAGAAGGAGATAGACCCTGACGAAGAGATAGAGGGAGATTGACACGACCCATCCCAATCCCCCCCCGGGATTACCATGGAATGTGACGTGCTCCCGTCTGACAAGAGGCGCCAGACAAGGGATAACCGATTGCTATTGCCCAAACGGGCTTCCAGAGTGCGTAAGGATCGATGGAGGAGGTGTGCGATGCTCAAGTCTCTGCTGCAGTCGTATTCGGAATCAACCTGAAGGGCATTGAAAACAAAAGCTGTGAGTGGACGAAAATAAACAAGTCTGTTTAAAACATTTATAAGACATTTATGCCCCTCAGTAAAATCATATGCATGCACCAAAACCAATAATCCCATATTTATTTAGAAATAACCGTTAGGGCCTTAGCCCGGAAACCAAAGTCTAGTTTCAATTTCCAAAAATAAATCCAAGAGTTATTTCATAAATCCAGTATTATGAACCATAAGGCATATAATATAAACCATAACCATAGTTTTAGCCACTGCACTATACACTCAAATCCGACATCCCTGATGTCTGACGTCCCTGACGTCAATAAGGTCACAATCACAAGGCTACGCGTGCCACTCGGGTCTCAATTTTCCGAGTTAAATCCCCGAACCCCGTTCGGGTACAGCATCACCTGATGCAGCATCACCTGATGCTTAGCGTCATAGACGCTGGACGTACTAGACGCCCGTGACCTCTCCGGGGTACCTCGCCGGAGGAGACAATATAATATGGAAGGATCTATACAGTGCAGTACTAAATACATTTTATCGATATCCACATGCAAAACATATAGGTATACATAGATAAAATCCGAACCATTCGTTACGTTTCATCAAACGGGTCTCATGCCCAAATACCGTGAAACGTGCCATAACCGAAATATCATCAAAACCATTTATAGATTCCAGCATGTGAACATATATAAAATGTAACCCAGGAAACATTTATTCAATTCCATTTTAGGGTCCCCGACCCGCAATCACGTGTAGAAATCAACTGGGCCCCTGGCCCGATTCCACAAGTTAACTGGGCCCCTGGCCCGATCCACATATTAACTGGGCCCCTGGCCCGATTTCATAGTTCAACTAGGCCCCTGGCCCAATTTTACATTATTTAAGTTCGTAACCGTTTCATGAAATCATATCCAACCACATTTATGGAAATCGGTGCAAATCCAAAAAACCTCGGTTTTCGTGCAAATACGTAATTTACCTCGAAATACGTGAAATCATTTAAAATTCACCGATATCCAAAGTAAATCATTTAATCATAATTATAACAATCATAAAACAGTTATGCATGCATCGAATTTATGAAACCAATGTCCACTCACAGACCGTTTAACCGAGCGCCTCAATACGCGTGCCATAGGCCTTCCTGGGCCACATCACTATCACCGGGACTCCCAATCCTGTTCAAATCAATTTAGAGGATCACTAACCTCATAATTAACATCCTATTCAAGTCCCGTAATTTTCCCGAATTTTTAAGTATTTTTAAACTGGATTTAAAACCTTCGGACATCCCGAACAATAACGAAACGGGATCCGATCGACACGAAACCAATCCCAAAATGTTCGTTACATTGTATAGGACAAAAGTCATGTTGATCATACCTCGGGATTCGCACTCACGCGCCCCCACGCGCCACCGCAAGCGGCTGCGCGTGGAAGCCACGCGCCAGCTACAGTACCCGCACAGTCATCCCTCTCACCCGTTTGTCTGTAAAACGGGTTGAAAAACCCGCGAACAGACCCGGTCCAATTACACCCAATTCGACATCAAATCCATCCGTTCTTTCAACTGATCCCTTGTAATCAATCACCAATTAAGTTCTGTAGATTGAATTACACAATTTAGGGTCCAAATCCTCACGACTCTCGATCGATTCTTGACGGGTTTCCAATTCGGGTTCACCGATTCCGTCCCTGATTTCCAAATTAATTCATATAGTAAGCATCGTGAGAGTGTAAGGGATGTTTCTGCACAATCAATTTGATGAATTCACACCTCTAACCTGTTGAACTCAAGCTCGAAATGAAGCTGCCATGGAAGCTCCGTTCTCCTTCAATCCGACACGGTTTCCCGTCGTTCTTGCGGCAAAACTGATCGTTTTGATCCCAGAAGTCGAACTGAATCAACAATTTCAATCCTCAGGCTCAAATCATCCATTTCGAATTTCCCTCCCAAAAACTAAATTTTCGATTTCTCAGTCTCCCTCACTCAGTCACTCCCCCGTGTAATCCCAGGCTGAAACAAATTCAATCCTCTCCAATTTTCGTTCACAAATTCAGTGGATAGGGAGGGGATTAAGGGTAGAAGAAATTTGAAGTTTTGGTGTACACGGTTAAGGACTGATCAGAAATAGAAGGGAGGAATGAGAGATGGACGGCTGTGATGCAATCTGGGGAGTTAGATGGATGGTTCAGATCAAAAGCAGGGATTTAATTCTAAATAATTACATAGTGGAACTTTTAGTATATAGTTTATGATTAGTGGATCAAGATCCAATCTAGCCGTCGGATGAGTGACACTTGTCACTCATCCAAGTGTCCTCCAACCACCATTTCAGAATAAAATAATCCACACAGTTACCGAGACGTAACTTCCCCGATTTCACGTTCCAGACCATAACTTCCTCGTACGAAGTCCGATTTCGGCGTGCCGCCTGTCGTTGGATTCGCATCGACGAAACCTCCGTAACGGTCCTTGGCCCTCGGCCATCGGACATCCCGGTCAAAAAGTCAACATTTCCCCTTCTTTCGTCCAAATTACGAAAATGCCCCTGGACTTCCGTATATCATAACTTTCACCACGAATGTCGGAATCGAACGTGCCACCTGTCTATGAACTCGTGACGTCCCGAACTACGTCACGGTCATCGGTCAAAGTCCATTTGACCATCCGAATTAAAAGTCAATGTTTTGCCCACGCACAGGGGCAAAACGGTCATTTTGCACAATTCGTCCGAAATCACACAACTAATCCCAGATTAGTAAATCACCATTAAATATTATTAAATCCCGATATTCGGGACGGGGTCGTTACAACCTTCCCTCCTTAAAGAATTTCGTCCTCGAAATTACCAATAACCTTATTCCACAACCACCTTGTGGAAAACAATTCGACCTCACATCTGTGTACACTTGTACACCCACATACTGGGACAACACCGGCCTCGTTTGTACCCAGACATCCCATCACAGTCATACGTCATGATAGCAACAACACTCGACCACCTCGAGTGGAAATGATCACCTGATCCGCGATAAAATCGCCTAACCATTTAGCTGACTCCTTCAGCTAGATGGTTCCTTTCCATTATCAATAAATCCTTACATTTGCTCCCGTTGGGAGTCACCAAATCTCATTTGTCAGTCCCTGCTGACCCCATCAGTCAAACTGTCACCACTAAGCTTTACCACCCTAGTAAAGCCCCAACCATCTGTCCGTCGGTGACAACACCACGTACTACATCACTCTCGATGTAGCGCAAGATCAACCACACGATCACCATTCGCAGGGCAAGTCCAATCCTGCGACACAAAATACTCTCAATGTCCATAATTGCCGACTCCGTCAGCGAACCAAAACGCTGGGAAACTCACGGTGTGATAAAATCACACAAGGCTACTCGTGGTTACTCAAACCACCAATTCACTCATCCTGAGTGTACGTATACCGTCAACTTACTCCATCAAGTGGTGTAACTGGAACACATTGAATACCAGCCCAGCAGTGAACACACATCTCAATACTAGGGTTCCACAAGCCAACCACGGCTAAGAGCACCTGCTCATAAAATCACTGAACCCGACAAGATCAATCTGCCCAGCGCACAGTATCCAATGTCCAGTCCACAATATAGCCAAACAAATGATATCAGAACCAAGCCGATTACCAACACATTAGTTACACACCACTGGTACATTCCATGTACCGCCATTAGGCACCACTCAGCCTAACCAGTATCAATCCTCGTACAACGTACCCTGTACGTACATCAATCCATCAATCTGACTATAGCTACCCAGGTCATAGCCAAACGCGTTCTAGTAATGGAGTACATTTGCCCAAACCAACATGAGACAAAACGAACTCCACCCGTCATCTAGTTCCAATTCCGAATCCGAATCCGCAATTTCGTAAGAAATCCCGAATCCGAACCCAACATCATATTTTTAATCCATTTCCAAATCCGAATCCGAAATCATTATTCCGTAAGCTAGCATTGGAATAATCATTCCGCACCCAAATCCAGTAATCCATTTTCGAGCTTCGCAATCGAATCCTGAATCGTCACCCAGAAATTCGATTCCAAAACCCAAAATCTCGTTTACGTCCATCAAGACGTAACGTAACCGAATCTATCGGTTGCCTCTCCAAAACACTCGATTGACTTCATAGGGAAGCCAATCCCAATATCCACACGTCAAAGGTTGACAAAATCCGACCACATCGGAAACCTACTCAACCAAGTCACAACCCATATGGACTCACTCCGAAAAGAAGTTCAGTCCCGTCATTTACGACTCGCATATCAAGGTAAGAGTGATAAACTCTCCACCCATCTGGATCATCAAGATCACAATCCTTATCCATCGCTACGTCACCCATCACGATCCTAGATCGTCACATCGACCAAAGTCGACAACATCACAAATCAGATCCACCTAGGATCCACACATGCTCACATAGCTAACAAACCATCTGAAAGCTGATCGTAGGGTCTTACACCCTCAATTGAATCATTCGTCAGTTTTACCCTGGTGGAAAGTTGACCCCGCATTTCACCACCAAGTCCAAAATCATACAAAACTTCTTGTGTCCAATGAACCCAAGCCAAACATGGGTCCACCTACCAATACACGCTCAACGTACTGGTAGCAACAATCATCATCTGCCACGGCAGGAAATATGAAGTCAACCCTCAAGACTTCGGAGTACCAACCACTGATGCGGAAACGAGCACTCCTCTCGTCTCCCAATCACAACTCTCCCTGGATCGAGAGTTCCAACCATGTTGGAAACAGACATGCTCCCAATGAGATGTCAAGTCCAACCACTGGACTGCCCACGTCCATACCTCACTTGGACCACCACGTGTCCAAAATCAATTCATTACTCGGACCTCACGTCCGCCAATAATCATGTATGCACACACCCCGATTCCGAACGGAAATTTCCTCAACTCTGCCTGGATGTGCATACCATACTGCTTTCGTCTCACATCTCAACCTTAACAGGTTCAATCCTCAGGTTCCAAGTGATTCACAATCACAAAATCGCACATCAATACCACGAATGGTTTCCCCGACTTTTCCAATTTCAATAATTTCCTTGTATTTCCTGGGAATATAAGAAGTATACCATCATACCAATCTCGGAGTTGACAAAACTCCCCAAGTCCATCAATACACATGACATATGGAACAGCATCCCAAGATTCCCCAAATTTTCAATCATACCTTTTGATCCATTCATCACTTGTCATCATAAATCTGTTGGGACTTATCCCAACACATCACAACCACCACTGGATTCCATCCAGTCCAAGACTCAACCACCACTGAGTCGCAGATACCGATCATATGTTCATCATGACAGAGTCACACCCCAAATGGTGGCTCATCGTCATCACAATTACTGACACCTGCACCAGTGCTAGTACCAATACCAGCGCACCATCATCAACACTAGTATCAGCACACGGGCATCCATACTAGTATTGGCATAAAGGTATCACCATACCAACATCCATACATAGCACACGAACATCCACACTAGCACACGAACACCCATGCCAGCACACTGTGTGCTAAGTTGTTACCCTGGATCTCCGTTCATTACGAACGACGATCCCGTAACAGCACTCGTACCCCACGACTATGGGTACCTCCAATTTTTGCCATCGGCACATCAGGATAATGGACGTTCCCTGAACATCCCCTGATCCCCAAGTGTCACAACCACACTAAATATCCTCGATAACCAGTTATCTCGACACAACTGTCGACCAACAGTCATCGTTGTCAAGATCCGTATCCACGCATCACACTAATATTCGATCCGACACGGGATTCCATATTTTATCTCATAACCGCATCCGTAGATCGAACCCATAAGACTCACTAGAGTCATCCACATGGTCATCCAAGACCTCAGCCGCACGTCGCAGCACAAATCCTTAATTAAAGTTCACTTTTCCGGTCCATCAATATAAATTAGGGTTCCAAAATCACACCCTAGGGTTCCACCGAACCCAACTGCCCTTTTGCAGTAAAATCCACAACCTGACCGACCCCGCGGTTCCGACATCGCAGAGACGTCAAATCCAATCCAATCGTCAATCCAACGTGGGTTCCATCGTGGGTTCCACCACGAAGGTCATCGGCTAACTCCGATGCACCAACACCCCGTACACTAGCCAACACTACCAGGGTCCAAAACTTAGACCAATACTCAACTGAGTTTCGTACTTCCATAACATTATTCAAATGGGGTTCCCTGAACCCAGTTGTGCCCAGCAGCACAACAATCCATCATCACGTGACCGAACCGACGGTCCCGCATTACCAGTTAATCGTATTCAACCCCACTTGGGTTGAATCGCATCTAGGCACGGCGTATCGGGCCAAATACACCCAATCCACCATACAAACCCAAAACTATCTATCAGGTTGACAACGGAACAGCAGCCCAAAGAGACATCACACCCTCGTCCTTCGCGCACAAAAGAGTAAAACCTGCTCTGATACCACTTGACACGACCCATCCCAATCCCCCCCGGGATTACCATGGAATGTGACGTGCTCCCGTCTGACAAGAGGCGCCAGACAAGGGATAACCGATTGCTATTGCCCAAACGGGCTTCCAGAGTGCGTAAGGATCGATGGAGGAGGTGTGCGATGCTCAAGTCTCTGCTGCATTCGTATTCGGAATCAACCTGAAGGGCATTGAAAACAAAAGCTGTGAGTGGACGAAAATAAACAAGTCTGTTTAAAACATTTATAAGACATTTATGCCCCTCAGTAAAATCATATGCATGCACCAAAACCAATAATCCCATATTTATTTAGAAATAACCGTTAGGGCCTTAGCCCGGAAACCAAAGTCTAGTTTCAATTTCCAAAAATAAATCCAAGAGTTATTTCATAAATCCAGTATTATGAACCATAAGGCATATAATATAAACCATAACCATAGTTTTAGCCACTGCACTATACACTCCAATCCGACATCCCTGATGTCTGACGTCCCTGACGTCAATAAGGTCACAATCACAAGGCTACGCGTGCCACTCGGGTCTCAATTTTCCGAGTTAAATCCCCGAACCCCGTTCGGGTACAGCATCACCTGATGCTTAGCGTCATAGACGCTGGACGTACTAGACGCCCGTGACCTCTCCGGGGTACCTCGCCGGAGGAGACAATATAATATGGAAGGATCTATACAATGCAGTACTAAATACATTTTATCGATATCCACATGCAAAACATATAGGTATACATAGATAAAATCCGAACCATTCGTTACGTTTCATCAAACGGGTCTCATGCCCAAATACCGTGAAACGTGCCATAACCGAAATATCATCAAAACCATTTATAGATTCCAGCATGTGAACATATATAAAATGTAACCCAGGAAACATTTATTCAATTCCATTTTAGGGTCCCCGACCCGCAATCACGTGTAGAAATCAACTGGGCCCCTGGCCCGATTCCACAAGTTAACTGGGCCCCTGGCCCGATCCACATATTAACTGGGCCCCTGGCCCGATTTCATAGTTCAACTGGGCCCCTGGCCCGATTTTATATTATTTAAGTTCGTAACCGTTTCATGAAATCATATCCAACCACATTTATGGAAATCGGTGCAAATCCAGAAAACCTCGTTTTTCGTGCAAATACGTAATTTACCTCGAAATACGTGAAATCATTTAAAATTCACCGATATCCAAAGTAAATCATTTAATCATAATTATAACAATCATAAAACAGTTATGCATGCATCGAATTTATGAAACCAATGTCCACTCACAGACCGTTTAACCGAGCGCCTCGATACGCGTGCCATAGGCCTTCCTGGGCCACATCACTATCACCGGGACTCCCAATCCTGTTCAAATCAATTTAGAGGATCACTAACCTCATAATTAACATCCTATTCAAGTCCCGTAATTTTCCCGAATTTTTAAGTATTTTTAAACTGGATTTAAAACCTTCGGACATCCCGAACAATAACGAAACGGGATCCGATCGACACGAAACCAATCCCAAAATGTTCGTTACATTGTATAGGACAAAAGTCATGTTGATCATACCTCGGGATTCGCACTCACGCGCCCCCACGCGCCACCACAAGCGGCTGCGCGTGGAAGCCACGCGCCAGCTACAGTACCCGCACAGTCATCCCTCTCACCCGTTTGTCTGTAAAACGGGTTGAAAAACCCGCGAACAGACCCGGTCCAATTACACCCAATTCGACATCAAATCCATCCGTTCTTTCAACTGATCCCTTGTAATCAATCACCAATTAAGTTCTGTAGATTGAATTACACAATTTAGGGTCCAAATCCTCACGACTCTCGATCGATTCTTGACGGGTTTCCAATTCGGGTTCACCGATTCCGTCCCTGATTTCCAAATTAATTCATATAGTAAGCATCGTGAGAGTGTAAGGGATGTTTCTGCACAATCAATTTGATGAATTCACACCTCTAACCTGTTGAACTCAAGCTCGAAATGAAGCTGCCATGGAAGCTCCGTTCTCCTTCAATCCGACACGGTTTCCCGTCGTTCTTGCGGCAAAACTGATCGTTTTGATCCCAGAAGTCGAACTGAATCAACAATTTCAATCCTCACGGCTCAAATCATCCATTTCGAATTTCCCTCCCAAAAACTAAATTTTCGATTTCTCAGTCTCCCTCACTCAGTCACTCCCCCGTGTAATCCCAGGCTGAAACAAATTCAATCCTCTCCAATTTTCGTTCACAAATTCAGTGGATAGGGAGGGGATTAAGGGTAGAAGAAATTTGAAGTTTTGGTGTACACGGTTAAGGACTGATCAGAAATAGAAGGGAGGAATGAGATGGACGGCTGTGATGCAATCTGGGGAGTTAGATGGATGGTTCAGATCAAAAGCAGGGATTTAATTCTAAATAATTACATAGTGGAACTTTTAGTATATAGTTTATGATTAGTGGATCAAGATCCAATCTAGCCGTCGGATGAGTGACACTTGTCACTCATCCAAGTGTCCTCCAACCACCATTTCAGAATAAAATAATCCACACAGTTACCGAGACGTAACTTCCCCGATTTCACGTTCCAGACCATAACTTCCTCGTACGAAGTCCGATTTCGGCGTGCCGCCTGTCGTTGGATTCGCATCGACGAAACCTCCGTAACGGTCCTTGGCCCTCGGCCATCGGACATCCCGGTCAAAAAGTCAACATTTCCCCTTCTTTCGTCCAAATTACGAAAATGCCCCTGGACTTCCGTACATCATAACTTTCACCACGAATGTCGGAATCGAACGTGCCACCTGTCTATGAACTCGTGACGTCCCGAACTACGTCACGGTCATCGGTCAAAGTCCATTTGACCATCCGAATTAAAAGTCAATGTTTTGCCCACGCACAGGGGCAAAACGGTCATTTTGCACAATTCGTCCGAAATCACACAACTAATCCCAGATTAGTAAATCACCATTAAATATTATTAAATCCCGATATTCGGGACGGGTCGTTACAGAGATAGACTTTGAATCGATCTCTCGATCTGGTGTGTGAGGTGTGAGAGTTTGAGTCCGAGGACAAAGGAGAGACAGAGGTTAGGGTTGAACTGTTGAAGGAGGCGGTGTAACGACCCGAACTTTCGTAATTATTATGTTATTGTAAAATGACTGTTTTGCCCCTAAGGGGGGGGAAATGTTGACTTTTGCCTCGGGACATATTTAGGACTTTTACCCATGACCGTGACGTAGTTTGGGACGTCACGAGTTCATAGGAAGGTGACACGTTCGATTCCGACGTTCGAGGAAGAAGTTGTGACGTTCGGAAGTCTAGGGGTATTTTGGTAATTTGGTCAATTAGGGGCCAAATGTTGACTTTTGACCCGGAAGTCCGACGGACGAGGGCCAATGACCGTTACGTAGGTCTCGTCGATACGAATCCGTAGACTGGCGGCACGCCAAAATCGGACTTATGACGAAAAAGTTATGGTCAAGAACGTAATTACGATTAAACCAAACTAACCGAGACTCGGAATAAAATAATAATAAAATATTAGAATCTGATTTCTTTAACCCAATCAATCTGGACCCTTAATGAGTGACACATGTCACTCATCTACCTCATCCACATCATCCCCTAAAACCAGAATCTGTGTTTTCCATTTCATTAATTAATTAATTAAACTCCCTTAAATCCTCACCCTTCATCCTATACTCTGATTGAATCTCAGCCCTCCATTCCATCTGATCACTCTGTTTTAAAAACCATCAGAGAATTCATTCTCTCATTCCTATTCCTTCAAACCGTGGCTAACTCTCATCCTTCGAACAAACACCTCACAGCCTCTCAGCCTCAACTCACGAACCAGGCAGCACCAGACTGTCCACCACCTCCACCAGACACCAGCCAACACCACCACGACCGTCCTGCACGGCCGGAAAACCCACAAACCCGAGGAGAACCCGATCGGCCCAAAACCATCCAACCATCCAAACCATGACTTCTGGGCTCGAACAAACGTAGGGTTAGGATCAATGTGACCTCTGGACGACTCAGGACTGGACTGGGCAGCCCACGGCGGCGACACGGCGGCGGTAAGCCCATAAACCCGAGAGACACCGATTTCCTTCCCTGTTTCGAAACGTCCGTTTTTTACGTTGGAAATGTTTGGTTGCTTTTGAGACATAACCTAGGGAACTAGATGAGCATTTTGGACCAGGGTTCGTGGCTGAAAGCTTGATGGCTCGCCGGAGAAGACGAACCAGAGCCGGCAGCCGGTTTCTCGTCAATTTTCAGGTGGTTCCTTCGACTTAAAAACCTGTTTTAATCATACAGAACCATAGAACATGATTAGACGAGTTCATAGGAACAAATCCCATCGATTTTGGTGGTCGGGTTGATGAGAACTGGTCGGGTCGAACCGTGGGTCTGCGGTGACCCGGTTCTCAGACCCGGTTACTGTAGCTGATGACGTCATCATGCTGACCTCAGCAGTGACGTCATGATGATGTCATCATGTCAGAATATTGTCAGACCAGGGACCAATAGGCTGTTGACACGTGTCCTCTGACACTGTCAGTGATGACGTCATGCTGACGTCAGCATCACTGTAGCACCATTGACCAGAGGGTTGACCGGTGCGTGGGGGGCGCGTGTGAACAGTATTTTGTGTGGGACCAGTGCCATTTTCAAGGTTTCGATGATACGGATCCAATGGCGGTGGTTTCGTGTCGATCGGAGATCGTTAGGGTTGGTCAAATTAGGATCTGACGCCTTGGGAAGCGTGTTCGGACGGCTTTCCCAGGCCGGTTTCAGTCTAGGGTTTCTCAGTTATTTAGTAGGGACTTAATGTGACCTTTACGTATGTTTTGGGCATGACAAGAATTGTACTTTAACCCTTGGACGGGGCTTTACGCTCGGGATTGCAGCGGGATTGTACTGTGAGTGGACCTTTGATTTCACTAAACTTCGGCATGCATAACTGTTTTACTTTCTATTATATCTATATGTGATTCAAGTAAAAGTATCTGTTTATCTTGAGTATGATTTATGGCACGTATTACGATGTTTGGGCATGAGACCCGTCTGGTTGTTTATGAATGGTTTTGAGTCATGTATATGTATAATGGATCTCGATATTATCTGTGGTACTGCACTGTATAGATCTACCTTAGGATTCTATCTCCTCCGGATGTAGGTACACCGGAGTGGTCACGGCGCATTGCTTGTGAGGAGTCATTCTACGGAGGGACCGGACCGTAGAGTGACTCAGGAGCAGGATTGCTACTATTGGACGTCTGGGACGTCAGGCATCTAGAATGCCATGCTCGGACTGGGTTCGTGATTTGGACTCGGGATTGAGACCCCGGGTGGCACGCGTAGCCTTGGGACTGTGACCTTATTGGGCGTCTGGAACGTCGGGCATCTGGGATGTCAGGGTTGGGATGTATAGTGCAGTGACTAAGATTATATTATGTTGATATTATTCTGCTTATGATTATATGATTTTGTGGTTTATGATACTAATGCATGTCTTTTCGGAAAACGGAGGGGAAAATCTATATGTTTTCGGAATGGTAAACTATTTTGTAAGCCTTGAGTTTCGGCCCACTCACCCTTGTTGTTTTACTACCCCTCCAGGTAGTGCTATTGAGGAGGAGGATCCCGAGGAAGAGGAGGAGGATCCAGAGGAAGAGGCATAGGTTTACGTTGCGCACCTGAACCCTACTGCTGGGTAGGTTGGCACGTAGTGTGTCTAGAGTCGTGCTCAATAAACTGTATTCAGGAACTATCCCTTGTCTGACACTATTTGTATTCAAGTATTCGTGTGCGTGCTTTGTATGACTTAACTATGGATTTTCTTTACGCATTTTACTTTCAATAAGGGTAATTATGATATTTTAATGTCGGGTGTCAGACGGGAGCAGGGCACGTCCCGGGTGGTCCCAGGGGGATCGGGGCGGGTCCTGTTAACTTGGTATCAGAGCACTAGGTTGTGGTCAGCATGCTAGACTAGTGGTCAGTACTTAGTTTAAAAGTTGTCAGTATCTAATCTATGCCTCTTAACAGTGGGTTATGCCTCCAAGGAGAATTCCTCAAACACGAACTGACGAGGAAATCGCGAGAGAGATGGAATGTGCTAGCATTGAGCGGGCTCAAAGGTTGGGGGCCACACCTTTCAACGGGGGATCAAACCCCGAGGATGCCCATGAGTGGATTGCGAAATGGGAAAGAATCTTCACTGTGATGCACTGCCCACCTGGCGAGCGGGTGGTACTGGGGCCTTCTTACTGGAAGGCGGGGCATATCAATGGTGGCATGGTCCTGAGATGTCAGGGTGGTCTGTCCACACCACCACATAGGAGGTCTTCCGTGCCCGATTCTTAGATCAGTATTACCCACGATCATTTCGCATGGCACGAGAGGCAGAGTTCCTGCGGCTGGAACAGGGAGATATGTCTGTGGCAGATTACGAGCAGACTTTCGGAAAGCTTTCCCATTTTGCCGCAGCTTTTGTGAGTACCGAGGAGGAAAAATGTCAAAGATTTGAGCTGGGACTCCGAGGAGAGTTACGGGCAAGTGTGATGGCTACTAGTTACGCGACTCTGAGGGACATGGTCGACGCTGCAGTTCGTGTCGAGACCAGTCTGGCGGCACACCAGGCGCGACAATCATCAGGCGAGGGGCAGCGCCGGGATCGTCCACATCCTGGACCAACCGGCCCAAAGATCTCTAAGGGGGGAAACTACCGAGGAGCACCCTCATCTTTACGTGGTCGTGGCTGGCCAGGTCGATATGGGAGCTCTCAGAGAGGCGGATCGAGATTCAATTCTGGACAGCATCAGGCTTGGAGTGGTGCATCAGGAGGGTCTTGGGATGGACCGAGGACAGTTAATTGCTTTGCTTGTGGAGGAGCGGGCCACTATGCCCGAGATTGCCCTTTACTGTCAAGGAACAACGAGGCTAAAGGCGTTAGTGTTGCACAGAGTTCGGCTTCCCACCCTGCCGGAGGCCGAGGGCAGAGTGCTGAGCGTGGCGCGCGTGGGCGCGGACAGACTGCGGGACCCAGGGCTCGTGTTTTTGCAATGACTCAGCAGCAGGCGAGGTCAGCCCCTAGTGTGGTTACAGGTACTCTTCATATCTCAAATCTTGTTGTACGGGTGTTAATGGATGTTGGGGCTACTCATTCTTTTATTTCGAAAAGTTGTGCGGGTATGTTAAATCGCGAGGTGTCAGCCTTGGATAGTGAAATGGGTGTTGGTACACCGATGGGCGTTGTGTACATAGTGAATCAGGTGATCCGGAGATGCCCAATAAGGGTGGAGGATGTAGATCTGCTAGCTGATCTAATCCTTATGGATATCCATGACTTTGATGTTATCTTGGGAATGGATTGGTTGACGGAGCACGGTTCGCTCATCGACTGTTGTAGTAGGCGGGTGATTTTGCGGAGTCCGGGTTTTCCGGAGGTTACTTTTCAGGGGGAGCGCGACGGTTCGCTACCTGAAGTAATTTCTTCACTTGCCGCTACTAAGCTTCTACAGAAGGGATGCTAGGGTTATCTGGCGCATGTTATGACGACGTAGAGTGATACTCCGAGTGCCGATGATAAACCTGTGGTGCGAGAATTTCCGGATGTGTTCCCGGAAGATTTGCCCGGTTTACCACCACATCGGGAGATTGAGTTCAAGATTGAACTACTTCCCAGCACACGACCTATATCGCAAGCACCATATCGGATGGCACCAGTATAGTTACGGGAACTGAATATCCAATTGCAGGAGTTGGTGGACTTGGGATTCATCCGACCGAGTACATCACCGTGGGGAGCACCGGTATTATTTGTGAAGAAGAAGGAGGGGAGCCTCCGTTTGTGTGTAGATTATCGACAGCTCAACAAGGTCACGGTAAGGAACCAGTACCTCTTACCCAGGATTGACGATCTCTTTAATCAACTGCGGGGAGCACAGTATTTCTCGAAGATTGATTTACGATCTGGTTATCACCAGTTGAAGATTGCTGAGGGGGATGTCCCGAAGACAGCGTTTCGGACCAGATACGGGCATTATGAATTCCTTGTGATGCCTTTCGGCTTGACGAATGCTCTAGCAGCATTCATGGATCTGATGAATAGGGTCTTCCGATCTTATTTGGATAAGTTCGTGATCGTGTTCATTGATGACATCCTTGTGTACTCAAGGAGCGCTCAGGCTCATGAGAAACACTTACGATCGGTGTTAGGGAAGCTGAGGCAGAACCAGTTATACGCCAAGCTGAGTAAGTGTCAGTTTTGGCTAACCAGCATTGGTTTTCTGGGACATGTGGTGTCAGCAGACGGGATTAGTGTGGATCCCCAGAAGACCGAAGCGGTGACAAATTAGGCTAGACCGACAACCGTGACAGAGGTACGGAGTTTCGTTGGTTTGGCAGGATACTACCGGAGATTTGTTGAGGGCTTCTCTAGTATCGCTGCACCGTTGACTCGTTTAACCAGGAAAGGAGTAAAGTTTGTTTGGGATGAACGGTGTGAGCAGAGTTATCAGGAATTAAAACGTCGGTTAACTACCGCACCTATTCTTGCTTTGCCGGATAACAGTGGAGAGTTCGAAGTCTACAGTGACGCATCATTGCAAGGTTTGGGTTGCGTGCTGATGCAGAATGGCAGAGTTATCGCTTATGCATCAAGACAGCTAAAGACACATGAACTGAACTACCCGACGCATGATCTGGAGTTGGCGGCTGTGGTTCACGCTTTGAAAATCTGGCGACATTATCTGTACGGGGTGACTTGCAGGATCTTCACCGATCATCAGAGTCTAAAGCATTTGTTCACACAGAAGGAGCTGAACGTGAGGCAGCGACGGTGGTTAGAACTGATCAAGGACTATGACTGTACAATTGAATATCATCCAGGGAAGGCAAACGTTGTGGCAGACGCACTCAGCAGGAAATCAGCAGGATCACTTGTACACTTGAGGCTGGTGTACCTTCCTTTGCTAGTGGAACTCCGAAGAGCTGGAGTTATACTGGGGATGGATGAGCAGGGAGCTTTTTGGCCAGTTTTCATGTACGACCTGTGCTAGTCGATCGGATTATCGAGGCACAATTAGAGGATCCGACACTTCGTATTTACAGGATCGAGGTCGACGCGGATGAGAGGCAGGACTTTACTATCCGACGAGATGGAGCTCTGGTGAAACTGGGCCGTTTGTGTGTTCCTGCAGTGGCAGAGTTACGGGCAGAAATTCTCGAGGAAGCCCACAGTTCGGCTTATGCCATGCATCCGGGAGGTACAAAGATGTACCGTACCCTCCGGAACCATTATTGGTGGGCAGGAATGAAGAAGGATATTGCAGAGTTTGTAAGCAAATGTTTGACCTGTCAGCAGGTCAAGGCAGAGCGGCAGAGACCGTATGGAGCTATGCAACCACTTCCGATTCCCGAGTGGAAGTGGGATCACATTACCATGGATTTTGTCTTCAAGTTGCCTAGAACTCAGAGAGGATTCGATGGAGTTTGGGTGATTGTCGACTGATTGACCAAGTCAGCTCATTTCTTACCAGTACAGGAGACATTTAAGCCAAACCGACTGGCTCAACTGTTTGTGAAGGAGAGCATTCGACTTCATGGTACGCCGGAGTCGATAGTGTCTGATCGAGATTCGCGTTTCACTTCCAGGTTCTGGCGAAGTTTGCAGAACGCCTTGGGTACAAACTTACATTTCAGTACAGCGTTCCACCCACAGACCGATGGGCAATCAGAGAGGACGATCCGGACTCTGGAGGACATGATGAGGTCTTGTGTACTGCAGTTTCAGGATTCATGGGATACTCATTTGCCTTTGATGGAGTTCGCATACAACAACAGTTATCAGGCAAGTATCGGGATGGCACCCTACGAGGCACTGTATGGCCGACAGTGCAGGACACCTATCTGCTGGATGGAGGTAGGAGAGCGAGCATCATTAGGACCGGATTTGATGGACATGACTCAGGAAACAGTTCGAATCATCAAGGAAAGATTGAAGGTAGCGCAAGATCGCCAAAAGAGCTATGCTGATCGACGAATTCGAGACTTGGAATTCGAGGTTGGAGATTTTGTGTTCCTTAAGTTATCTCCATGGAAAGGAATTATCCGTTTTGGCCGACGCGGGAAGTTGAGTCCACGTTATTTTGGGCCGTTCGAAATCTTAGAGAGGATTGGACTAAGTGGCATACCGGTTGGCATTACCTCCAGAACTTTCCAGAGTGCACGAAGTTTTCCATGTGTCCATGTTACGGAAATACCTACGGGACGATTCTCATGCCTTGCCGGAACAACCAGTAGAACTGATGACTGATCTGAGCTTTAAGGAGAAACCAGTGCAGATTCTGGATCAGAAGAACAAGGTTCTGAGAAACAAGACGATTCGGTTGGTGAAAATGCTATGGAGGAACCATGACGTCGAGGAAGCGACGTGGGAACCCGAAGACTTGATGAGGGAGCAGTACCCGTTTTTATTCAAGTAAATTTCGAGGACGAAATTTTTTAAGGTGGGTAGATTGTAACGACCCGAACTTTCGTAATTATTATGTTATTGTAAAATGACTGTTTTGCCCCTAAGGGGGGGAAATGTTGACTTTTTCCTCGGGAAATATTTAGGACTTTTACCCAAGACCGTGACGTAGTTTGGGACGTCACGAGTTCATAGGCAGGTGGCACGTTCGATTCCGACGTTCGAGGAAGAAGTTGTGACGTTCGGAAGTCTAGGGGTATTTTGGTAATTTAGTCAATTAGGGGCCAAATGTTGACTTTTGACCCGGGAAGTCCGACGGACGAGGGCCAATGGACCGTTACGTAGGTCTCGTCGATACGAATCCGTAGACTGGCGGCACGCCAAAATCGGACTTACGACGAAAAAGTTATGGTCAAGAACGTAATTACGATTAAACCAAACTAACCGAGACTCAGAATAAAATAATAATAAAATATTAGAATCTGATTTCTTTAACCCAATCAATCTGGACCCTTGATGAGTGACACATGTCACTCATCTACCTCATCCACATCATCCCCTAAAACCAGGATCTGTGTTTGCCATTTCATTAATTAATTAATTAAACTCCCTTAAATCCTCACCCTTGATCCTATACTCTGATTGAATCTCAGCCCTCCATTCCATCTGATCACTCTGTTTTAAAAACCATCAGAGAATTCATTCTCTCATTCCTATTCCTTCAAACCGTGGCTAACTCTCATCCTTCGAACAAACACCTCACAGCCTCTCAGCCTCAACTCACGAACCAGGCAGCACCAGACCGTCCACCACCTCCACCAGACACCAGCCAACACCACCACGACCGTCCTGCACGGCCGGAAAACCCACAAACCCGAGGAGAACCCGATCGGCCCAAAACCATCCAACCATCCTAACCATGACTTCTGGGCTCGAACAAACGTAGGGTTAGGATCAGTGTTACCTCTGGACGACTCAGGACTGGACTGGGCAGCCCACGGCGGCGACACGGCGGCGGTAAGCCCATAAACCCGAGAGACACCGATTTCCTTCCTTGTTTCGAAACGTCCGTTTTTTACGTTGAAAATGTTTGGTTGCTTTTGAGACATAACCTAGGGAACTAGCCGAGCATTTTGGACCAGGGTTCGTGGCTGAAAGCTTGACGGCTCGCCGGAGAAGACGAACCAGAGCCGGCAGCCGGTTTCCCGTCGATTTTCAGGTGGTTCCTTCGACTTAAAACCTGTTTTAATCATACAGAACCATAGAACATGATTAGACGAGTTCATAGGAACAAATCCCATCGATTTTGGTGGTCGGGTTGATGAGAACTGGTCGGGTCGAACCGTGGGTCTGCGGTGACCCGGTTATCAGACCCGGTTACTGTAGCTGATGACGTCATCATGCTGACGTCAGCAGTGACGTCATGATAACGTCATCATGTCAGAATATTGTCAGACCAGGGACCAATAGGCTGTTGACACGTGTCCTCTGACACTGTCAGTGATGACGTCATGCTGACGTCAGCAGTGACGTCATGCTGACGTCAGCATCACTGTAGCACAGTTGACCAGAGGGTTGACCGGCGCGTGGGGGGCGCGTGTGAACAGTATTTTGTGTGGTACCAGTGCCATTTTCAAGGTTTCGACGATACAGATCCAATGGCGGTGGTTTCATGTCGATCGGAGATCGTTAGGTTGGTCAAATTAGGATTCTGACGCCTTGGGAAGCGTGTTCGGACGGCTTTCCCGGGCCGGTTTCAGTCTAGGGTTTCTCAGTTATTTAGTAGGGACTTAATGTGACCTTTACGTATGTTTTGGGCATGACAGGAATTGTACTTTAACCCTTGGACGGGGCTTTACGCTCGGGATTGCAGCGGGATTGTACTGTGAGTGGGCCTTTGATTTCACTAAACTTCGGCATGCATAACTGTTTTACTTTCTATTATATCTATATGTGATTCAAGTCAAAGTATCTGTTTATCTTGAGTATGATTTATGGCACGTATTACGATGTTTGGGCATGAGACCCGTCTGGTTGTTTATGAATGGTTTTGAGTCATGTATATGTATAATGGATCTCGATATTATCTGTGGTACTGCACTGTATAGATCTACCCTAGGATTCTATCTCCTCCGGATGTAGGTACACCGGAGTGGTCACGGCGCATTGCCTGTGAGGAGTCATTCTACAGAAGGACCGGACCGTAGAGTGACTCAGGAGCAGGATTGCTACTATTGGACGTCTGGGACGTCAGGCATCTAGAATGCCATGCTCGGACTGGGTTCGGGATTTGGACTCGGGATTGAGACCCCGGGTGGCACGCGTAGCCTTGGGACTGTGACCTTATTGGGCGTCTGGGACGTCGGGCATCTGGGATGTCAGGGTTGGGATGTATAGTGCAGTGACTAAGATTATATTATGTTGATATTATTCTGCTTATGATTATATGATTTTGTGGTTTATGATACTAATGCATGTCTTTTCGGAAAACGGAGGGGAAAATCTATATGTTTTCGGAATGGTAAACTATTTTGTAAACCTTGAGTTTCGGCCCACTCACCCTTGTTGTTTTACTACCCCTCCAGGTAGTGCTATTGAGGAGGAGGATCCCGAGGAAGAGGAGGAGGATCCAGAGGAAGAGGCATAGGTTTACGTTGCGCACCTGAACCCTACTGCTGGGTAGGTTGGCACGTAGTGTGTCTAGAGTCGTGCTCAATAAACTGTATTCGGGAACTATCCCTTGTCTGACACTATTTGTATTCGAGTATTCGTGTGGCGTGCTTTGTATGACTTAACTATGGATTTTCTTTATGCATTTTACTTTCAATAAGGGTCATTATGATATTTTAATGTCGGGTGTCAGACGGGAGCAGGGCACGTCCCGGGTGGTCCCAGGGGGATCGGGGCGGGTCCTGTCAGGCGGTGAGGCATGAGTGAGAGAGGGAGATTGAGGAGAAGTGAAGGCTGAGGTGAGTGTGCGAAGTGTCTATGATTGTGGCTCTGAGATTTGTGAAAGGAGACGAACAGTGACGGTTCCTGAACCCAAATTTCGGATGGGCTAAACTTATATACTGGATTTTGAAAAAACTCGCCGGTACAAGTGAATTTAATTAATAAACATAAAAAGATACCTTTAATTAGGAGGACGTAATGAGTTTTACTCTTAAATGCATCTATATATATAAATAAAAGCTTGATAGTAAGAAGAAAAAAAAATACAATAAAAATCATAATTGGGCTACAAATAAAACTGAAATGAGCTACTTAATAAAATTAAGATAAATTATAAATTAATATTGGAATGGGCTAACCTATAAATATATAAGGGAGCAAGCTTGGGTGGGAAGGGCTACAGCCCTTCCAGCCCAAGCCTTAGCCCCGTCAGTGGAGACGAACCCTATATGCCTAACGAGTGACGAAGACGAAGGACTGGAGAAGGATTCTTTAACAATAACAAAAAGGGGCTCTAAAACGGCGTCGTTTTGACATAAAATTAAGGATCTAAAACGAACCAGTTCGGTCTGATTTTGCAAATCTAAAAATCAAAACTGAACCCATTCCGATCTAGTTCGATTCAATTTTCTTTTTCGGATTCGATTTTTTGCTTCAACTGGGTTGTTTTCGATACGATTCAACCTTAATGCAATTCTTCAGTTGGTTTTTTCGAACCGAGCACATTAATTTATTAACTTCAATATGGGAAAGTTCATGGATGCATAAAACCGTCCATACAGTATTCAATATTCAAAATTCTTAACTTCCAAATATTTGCATACAATATTCAATATTCTTACGTTGCCTTTTTTTAGTTTTGTAAAACCGTCCAAACCAACGAAACTTATGATTTATGAGCGACAATGAAGTTGTCAACGTCATTGGTCTGAAAATCTGGTGAAGGGTTTGGAGGGCAAAGTAACGTGGCGGAATTAGATTGGACGGTTCTCTTGTGTAGGGGGAGATGTATCAATCCATCGTGCATGCACTCAAACCTCAAACTGTGCGATTCTCACAGAAAAGTACCAATCTTGTGGGATTCTTTTTATTTTTTATTTTTTATTTTTTATATTACTATTGCTATGATTTTCGTGCCTTAGATGAATTACGTTCTCACATGCCGACACGTGTTGACCAATCATGGGTCCGGTCCATTGGGAACCGAGACCCACACGCAAGTACCACCATATCCAAACACTCAATAACTTCTTAATTTGTCTCGAGTTAGGATCTTACAACTTTCATGGAAATTTTGTTTCATTCTGGAAAAGAACACTTTGTGATGGGTTGTTTTTGGAAACAAGGATTACAAATTATACGCAAATGGAATTGGTCACAAACTTTCAATGAAAAAAGGAACTCGTGGGACACTTGGACATCAATGAGTGTGAACTATACAAATTGTTGTCGGCTTCGTGTCGCTCCAATTTGAATTCCCTGATTAAAATTTTGGAATTGGTTCTATTTATGCAGAAAATGATTCATTTCACCTCCCCACCCACCCCCCCCCCCCCCCCCCCCCCCCCCCCCCCCCCCCCCTAATCACATACCAAAATCTGGAAATTGTAACAATGCTGTTTATCATAATCACAAAAAATCCAGAGGACTCAGCCGAGGCCTATCATAATAGATCTCTTGGCCCCGACAGCCCAGCAATGGTTGGTCGAGGCCAATAACAGTAGCTAGGGGACTCTTGGCTGCCACAAAAGCTTACAAGAAGGAGGCAGCCTTTGCCTGAAGAACCCGAAGAATCAATTCCGGTCTACTGAAAAGCTGAGGCAAAAATGAGGGGGGAAGGATAGGGTTGATGACTCCGAACTCAATGAAGGTCATTCAGAAATTTGGCCAGAATGCAATTTAGAGGTGCCCAACAGTAGAATATGACAATGAGTGCGAAGCTGCTAAAAATAAGGATCCTTCTGAAGGCAGACATGAATAAGGCAACGGTCCCTTCAAAATCACTCTACTGAAGAAATCAGGGTTCCAATGGAAGCACCTAAATCGGAAAGATAGTTACAAGATGATCCACCTTGCAGTGGATACTAAGGCAGCTCGTCAATATAATTAGAAATCAAACTCGAAATTAAGTTTTAGACCATATAAAATCAACCTCCTTAAAAGTTTCTGCTATTCCTCTTCAAAAGCAGCAATTAGTTACAGGAAAGGAAATTGGAAAATGGAAGCATTGGGAGACAATCAAGGACAAGCTTGCGAGATGAATTCCTGCTCCTAAGTAAAAGTTAAAATGGGTTTTGGAATCTTAGATCGATAATAATCAAATATCTAAGGAATCAACTAAAAACAAGGTTTTCAAAAAGTAATTTTAAGTTTCATATCAAACGAAAGCGGAATAAACTGATGTTCACAACACAAGGCAAGCCTGGAGGAGTAAGCTAAGCATCAAATTTGACCCCAAAAAAAAAGTAATAAGCCTCAAATTTGACAAAATAATGCAATAAGCCTCAAATTTGACAAAATAATGCAATAAGCCTCAAGTTTGACATAATTTGACATAATTAGCAGCAGTACCGTGTAAAAGAATAGAAACCAAGGGTTCCGTGAAAACTCAAGGTCCAAACAAACTCAGAACACAGTTGGTAAGTAGCTATAGGAGTAGGAATAAAAACTTACCTCAGCCATCTGAATTCAAGGTCCACGAGAGAACTTCTTGAAGATGAAATCTGAACACTTCATTCCAGGAGCTATATATCCTATCAAAAAAACCTAGAGAGTCCACTCAAATTACAGAAAATGATGTATAATTAGAAGAACAAAAACAGCAAGGAATTATTACCATCAGTATACCTCCACAATATACACACCAATTGTGATGGGTTGCACCACTTGACATTTAGCAGTAGACTGAAGATATCTGTATAATAATCCAATAGAGAAACAGAAAGCAAAACCTCTAATAATGAGTTTTCGAGCTGGTGAGTAATGCATTAAATTAAGAGCTGATTTTATTAGGAATATAAAATGTATGTACAAGAGGGCGTTGTTCTCTGATATGTAGAAGCTACAGGCAGGATACAGTGTTTGCTAACATATAATCACTAAGCCATACTGACTAGCACCTTGAACAAAAAAGATCTTTACAGTCAAAGTCACCAACTTATGACAGGAGCAAAATCCAAAACATCTGAAAGGTTCACTCAAAATTTAACTTGTGCAGGAGCCTACGAAAGAATCTATATAACCTAACTGTGGACTGGTAGCCATATGGCCTAACTGTGGGCTGGTGGCCGAATGGCCTAAATGTGGACCGGAGGTCAAATGGCCTAAATGTGGGACTGCTAGCCAAATGACTATGCACATAAATGGGACTGGATCGTCAAATGACCATTCTTACCATTGGTCATTTCTTGAAACAGAAATTTTGTTTCATTTGTCAATAGTATAATGAACAAATATACAGAGAAGCAACTTCAAACCATCATATTTAAGTCGGAGAGGTCATCCATTGGAATTTCAAGACCCATGAAATCTTGATCTTGTAAACCGTCATCATCAATATTCAACCACGAACCCAAATCCTGTCCTTGGCCATCAATATCATCAGGGCCACCTAATACATCCATTCCTGGTAGTTGGAGGTGAGACAAGTCAATGGGTTCCTCCAAGGAAAACTCATTCTTCGCCTTTGGATTGTTACTAGTAGTCATGTCACCTGACTTTGATACAGAAGGCAATCTTGGTTTGGGTTGCTCTGATATCTTTCCAAGGAGGCCATTTACTGAAATAGATAGTTGAGTTTTCTGCCTAGGCTTCGTTTTTGACTTTCTTTCCCCCTTAACATTAGAAACTGCTGGCCGACCACCTTTTGGAGTTCCATTTCTGGATAGCACCTCCCTGTTGTGCCCTTTTCCATCTCTATCACTCCTCTTTCCTTTTGCACTGCTCGATAGAGAACTTCCAATACCAGATGGGACATTTGAAGTTCCAAGGGTACTACCTACGTCATCAAGCGACAATTCCCTCTTCTTCACCCTGGTTGACCAAGTCTCCTCTCTACCAGTAGTTTGTTCAGATAAGTAATTTAAAGGTGGAAGCACATCCGATGAGAAGACATTATGATTATCCGCATTCTGACCAAACTGTGAATGGCTTTGCTGGCAACCCATGGAAGCTGCAGAGGAGAAAACAAAAGAAATTGAAATTTCAGTTACGGAATGTGCAAGCAAAAGAAAATGACAATGTAAAGAAAATGGCTTTGTTAATCTGTTACACTAGTAAAAGAAACCAGCATTGGTTGAGGATATATGGAATAGAAAGCACTTTCAAAGTATTTTTTTCAGAGGCATAGAAAGAAATACCTGAAACTCTGGGCGAAAACAATTTGGTGGATTCACCCTCAGCAACAGCCTCTGCTTTTAGCATTCCATTACTGTTGGAAGACCCAGATAGAAGTATATCTCTATATAAGGGTTCACTAAAACAGCTTTTCCCTGTGTTTTCAAATTCATGACATCGGTCTAACGTCCGCTTAACAAATGCTAAGGCAGCTTGCTTGGCCATTTTATTACTGGAACTTTTCCCACCAGTGGCATTAGGACCCCAATAAGCCTATTAAACAATGTTCATATTAAATTCAGCCGCCATCTATGCATATCAATTGTAAAAAGCAGACTAGAAATTTTTGAAACATTTGAATAACAGCCTTGGAATTTGACCAATAGAGGCAACCAAGGATTCAAATTTTAAAAAATAATTTCCATATTCAGAAAGAAAATTACAAGAAACAAAAAGGTGTTATTAACTTAGGTGTGTAATACAATCAAGAAAACCAAAAAGTAACTGTGCAAGCAAACATAACGAAACATGCATGTCTGTTAAAAAGGTTACCACACAAAAAGATTAACCAGACACCATTTCATTTTATAACAATTTTGGAAATTCATTGCGTTTATCTCTGGTTCTATATTTCATTATTTCATTTAACGAGGTATATCTATCCCTAGGAAAAAGCAGACCTTTTCTGCACCAAGCATTGCAACTACAAGCCACAGCAACCATCTCAGGAAATGGTTGATTGACCAATTACTTGCTCACAAAGGATTCAAGGAACCGTCAAATATAGGCTAGGAAACATTAAAGGAATATGAAGTTAGAGCTACATCCAGTACTTATCAAGAGTAGAAGACAGCCAGCAAGACCTTTGACCATTACCAATGGCCACCGCAGAAAGCATTGGTCTTTATTTTTATGGATAATTCTAAAACAGTTAAGCAGTACAGCTATGGCACTATAGTACCACACCTATATTTGCGTCCTGAAATCTTGCAAGGCATAATTGGACAAAGATCAAATAAGACGAGGGAAAGGATGGTAGATTAAAGAAATTACCGTATACTTTTCATAAGCCATTCCAACAAGTTTGTCAATGGCACGCCGTTCAAGCTCCCTATACAAAACAAAAATTGAACTGTTACATCATCATGAACAGAATGTAAGGCAATATTATCACAGGAAAAGGATTGATTACTTTTCTCGGAACTCTTCTGTGAACGAGGGAGTCCTCAACAGTCCATCCAGCAAGCCTTTCTTATTGGAGACCTGTTACATACAAAAATACAATTAAATAAACATCAAATGAAAGCCATAAACCAGTTCTTTGAAAAAATCAAAGCACAGTAATTAATAGCTGTTCCAATACATCTTAAATTATCATTCAATTTTGTTTTAGAAGATCCTACCTAGCTTTCTTGGCATAAGATACACAAGCATGTCTAACTAAAGAAATGATAGGAAGGCATGAAAGCCCAATCCACAAAATGTTCCTGTGCAGAGCAATTATATACGAAAAAATACCTGTTCATGGTGCTTCTCCTCTAATTTCCTAATTTCCTCACTGATTCCTTCATCTCCCATCTGTGCCGTATCAGGCTAAACAGAGATCAAGCAAAAACATGAAAATTAATTAAGTCCATAAAATGAAAGAATTTCAAAAAAATTAAGAATGAAAGGAGCTTTGCACGCCTAGCCTCAACAGCAGAAGAGAATAGGAAGAAACGGTAACACAAAGCTTCAAGTAAAAGATTTATATGATGCGTGAAAAGATATCAAATACCTCAACCGAGGAGGAAAATGAGAGAAATTATGGAACCAAAGAAAATACAATTAGTAAAAGAGTTCTTTTAAAAGTACACCTACCTCTAGCTCCGGAAAAATTCCGACACTCTGAACCTCCAGGAGAAGTTTTTCATTTATCTGCATGTTACCATACTGCGATTCTGAACAGGCCGAACCAGACAACAATGCCTGGTCTGAAATAAAACCATTTTGCGGATGACCGAAGTTCAATGTCATTGTTTTGTTTGGGATACCCAATACACCTACGGGCTCGTCATATTCTGGCCTCCCAGTAATCCTAGAACCATTAAAAGCAGTATGCCCAGAAAACTGAAAGTTATCTAGTGATTGAAAATTCAAACCATTTGATTCCACCTCTGCATCCAGATCAAACTCATCTCCATATGCATCGAATGTAAGGTCTTCATTTCTGCTGCTAGAATCCTCCTCTGAAATTAATGCTGCTATGAGTCTCTGACAGAGGGGCATTGCAGCATGATCCCCTGATCCTGGCATTAATTGTTCTGGACGAAACTCTCCACTTGATGGTTCGCATTCAATCAACCCATGCCCATTAGCAACAGTAGTGCTACCATCTACACTACAAGGAACTTGGGCTGGAATACTCACATTAGATTCGATGTTTACCTATCAATCAATAGAAATTAGAACACCTCATAATATATCATCCCCTGTCCCCTAATTAAAGCAGGTCATCACCTGTTGCTTTAAGTAAGTCACATCTGCATCAGATAACAAACTAAAATATGGCTCCATTTGCCTCCAAAATGGGCTGGAGAAGGAATGAGCTGTAGCAAGAATAAAACTATTAATTCAACAAAAAACATATTGGATAAGATGATTACACGAGTCTTCAATGAGACATACAGACGCACCAGAATTAACAACAGCCTTTGCAGCAGCCAATAGCTCTTCATGTCCATCATCTGACCCAACTTATGAAATTAATACAAGAGTATATAAAGCAAAGAAAAAGCACCATATACATTGAACATAAAGTAAAAATTTATTCCTTGGGAAGTTTAGAAGAATCAATACCGAGAAAATCTGCTGATGCGTTTACTGCTGTATGCTTTTGACGTGTATAGGCCTTTCGATCAGAAAGTCTCCTAGTTGGTGGTCGACCTGCCTTGCTGCAGAACATATCGCACTAAAATATGAGAATCAATTCAAGTAAAATCAACGTTAGACTACAAACTAAATAGGATGTTGGACAGCAATAAAAATTATAAAGAGGTACAATACGTTAAACCTTTCGCTCTTGTCAAAACCAAGTCTGGAACTTCTTAGCTGTTTTGCAGTTCCAACATTTCCAATCTTCTCAACCGTCAATGGTGTGACCGACCGTGTGGAACTAAAACCTCTCCCTGTCCTTCCTTGCCTCCGAACACCATCTCCAAGGTCTTCCCCAGAAACCAGCTTATTCTTCCTTGATGGCAACATGAGATTGGATACCTTTTGGACATTCTGTCCAGCTTTCTCATCTATCTCATCAGACTTTTTGGCTTTGTCTCGGGATTTGATCTCCACAACTCCTGACTCCTCACTCTCCGACAGTGCAGCGGAAGACAAAGGATCCGCTTTTAACTTGACCTGCTGAGGAGAACTTCCAGGAAGGCGTTTGGAATATCCCAGCCCAATGTCACTACCAGTAACATCAGAGGGACTATCCATAGCAGGAGTTTCTTCATTACTTGAAGGAATAGGAACAAAATTTGACCGCCTTGCAGTTCGAGAGATCTTCTGTGGTCTCTGGCCAGCCCATTGGGCAACAGGAGGTGATGAAGATCGTGCAGATGCCATGCGTTTGCGATTGTTAGCTCCAACAACAGCGGGGGGTTTGCTTGGACAATGAGCCATCTCCCAATCGTTAGGAACGGTTGATCGATGAACAACAGGGGACAACTTTGGAACACCTGAGCCTGATCGTGGTGCCCGAACAGAAGCATTCATCTTTGTGCTTGAGGTAGGACTAGCAGAATTAAAATCACCACGAGCACTAGCCCTGAAAGACATACGTTAAAAAGGAGAGATACCAATACATCTCATAAGTAAAAATTGGTAAGGAAATAGAAGCAAGAGATAAAAAGCATAATACAGCACCCAGAAAGCAGCCCTAACAAGCAGCAGAATTCCACTTCAAAAGATAAAGCATACAAAAATTCAATGGATTCCATACTTACTTACTAACAGCTCTGTGGGACACCCTTTCCTTATCAGTACCAATAGGGTGATCTCTCTTATCGCTGATAAGAGAAGGGTTGTCTGGTTCAGTCTTAGGGATGGATGAACGGAAGCCCAATCCAGTTGGTTGTGAGATTCCCTCTGACTTTCCAACTCCAACAGCACCATTAGTGGCTCCTGGCCTACAAAATATAAGATAGCTATATCACAGAAGGCAAGCATCAACATAAAGAAATATCTAAACAGTGCCTCCCAAGTGATTATTGCAAAATTTCAATGAAAATTCATATCAACAAGGGGATGAGTGTGCTTTCAATCACTCAAGTAACGGAGGAGGATAGGAAAAACCTTTCACTCTCTGTACTACTAGGTGAAAGCCCAAATGAGAGTCCTGTTCCAGTTCCAGTCATTGGAATTATTCTAATCACTCACTACAAAAGTTAATCAATCACTACAGTAACTGAGAGACTCCACATCCATACAGGTATCCTTTCTTTTTCTCATTAGATGAAAAGTGTACATGCACCAATGTCTTAGTTGGTAAATATATTATAAAAGGCATGATTGTCAATAATTTTTTTTAGATATGCCTTCTTAGGCTGCAAGGAATTATGAGAATTTTCATATCACAAACTAACATGTTTTTCCTTATCTAACAAAAGAAAAGAAATCAAAATATTTTCCTTAAATAATAGGACAATACATCCTAATGGAAACACAGAGACAAAAAGAGTATACTGGTATACCTAATGGGGAAAACAACTTAACCACAAAATAGGTGTCATTATTTTGCCTGGTTCTTCCAACTTCCTATACAATTTTTGAAATTTATGTCAAGTTCTTATTTCTAAAGTTATCACTTATCACCAACATCCACATAGAAAAAGGGAAAATTAATACATAAATGTAAACTCAATACTGAAATTAAAATAACCCTCGGACGGAAAAAAATAAAAATGTTCCTTTTAAAAAGTTATCACATCCCCTCTGGAATAGTTTATAGCATCAATTGTATAAACAAAAAGCATAAGTTATTTAACATTGCGTGGTTCACTGGGACTTTTGTACCAGTAAACTGAACCAGTGGGCACATGTTCGTAAGTTTCTTTTACAAACAAAAATTTAAGTTTTGGGAAATAATGATTTATTTAACCTCCAGCATGAATGAACACATTTTATGGGGTCAGACTGTCTTTATGGAAAGATGCATGCATGTGTGCACTTTAAGAAGTCATACCTGAACCCATGGGAGTCATTATTTAACCTTGAACGGGAATCATTAACAGGCCTTTGCTGCATGCCCTGTTTATTTTCGCGGTAGCCATCAACTGGTTTACCGGATATTGTACTAAGAGAAGCATCTGGCTTTATCCCAGAGCGCTTCTTCTTCATTTTTGTCTTTTCCCAACCATCAACACTGATAGATAAATTTCGATCCTCTACCTGAACTGCACCACTATTAGCAAGCCTCAGCATTTCCCTATCCCTCTCTACTGCCCCAGATGGCCGGACAAGAGAATTACTCCGCACATCCATCTACAATTGTCATTGTTTAAGTCAGTCTTCCCATAAAGGAGTAATAATGCAGAAAATATCAATGGTGCCAACCTACAAAATACTAGAGACTTTATCAATCTACCTTGCAAGCATTAGCAAGAATACACAAGGTTAGAAACAGAAAAAAACAATGCAATGCCTGACAGTGTACAGCTTATGAACAATAAAAGAATACCGGAAAGAAAGAGAGTACAAAATAAAACCTTTTTAAGTGCATAAAACTGCGAAAGTTAAACTACCATGCTCATTCAAGTACACAAAATGTTCACATTCATGACAAAAGGGGAATGTTAAGTGGAAGAAGATTCCCTATTTGGTCAAGGTTGAGTATTGTATATGTCCTCATATACAAAGATTAGAATAACGAAACCAGATTAAGGCAATTAACTAGCATAATCAAAATTGATTGACCATAACAACTTATGGTCATTTTCTAGAGCAGCTTTAGACAAAAAGTAGTTTAACTAAAATTACCATTATTTTGAAAAGGATATTCCGATACAGTACTAAAGAAATGACCATACCAAAAATATGAGTGAAGATAGCAAATGTAAAAAATATTTCTCCAAAATACATACCCTCATATCCACCAACGAAGTACGAGTGCGTTTGTTTGTCACAGAGTTCCTGGTCCTTTCTTCTGCCTTTTGCTGCTCAAGTTCAAAACCACTTGTCGCAGCATGACTCTGAATACCAATCTTACCCATATTTGGTCCCAGGACTGACCGTTCATTCAATAACACCACACTAGAACGTTCATTAGAAAAACCTTCTGTTCTTGATCTCTTCTTCGATGGAATGCTTGGGAAAACCTTGTTGAATGCAGATAAGGCTTCATTGAAAGTTTTTACACGTTCCCTGTATAATGATTCAATGTTATGGACTAGTTGCAAGTCACAACTATAAACCAAAATGCAAAATATACACAGAACTACCTGGCCTTAATAGAGATTTCACGCAGCCCAGCCTTGACCCGTTTAATGTCCTCCGGAGATGGTAGCAACTTTCCTTTTACAGAATTAGATGGAGATTCATCAGGTGAAATGCTCAGTGCAACATTCATAAGCCTTTTCAAGTCCCCTTGTCGATTAGACTTGTGCTCTGCAGCTAGCAACTTTGGATCAAAGCGCAAGCACTGTAAAAAGTTTGTTACATCTCCTTGTGATATTGAAGACGCGCTTCTTGACATGTTTGGAAGTGAAGATAAGGTTGGATTTTCCATGCTCTCACGAAAGCTACCAGATCTGTCCAAGGGGTGGGATCCTCGCTGCCCACTGGCGTATGATGGTCTATCTGGGCTACCAGACGAGAGATCAAACTTGCTTGGAGTTGCCATTGCATCAATTTCCACACATAGTCCGTGTCAAAAAGACAGAAAATACAGAGGTGCATGACAAAGACGGGCACAACAACACATAAAGCCTAAACTTCTCAGAATAGTGACTGGGACGTGCACCTGAAACAGACAAGGATCATAAGATAAGGAGCCAAATCCATGTCCTTACTTTTTTTCCAAATCAAGAATCAAGCTTTCAAATATGATCAAAAGATAAAAAAAAGATTGAAAAAATAGCACAAAGTAGTGAAAAAATAGCACAAAGTAGCCAAATGATAAGATGTATAAAGAAGAAATTGGACTAAGATGCATAAACCATACAGTCCGTAAGCACGAATTATTTCATAGGTAAAAGAAGTTGGCAAAATCAAATTAAATTTTCATATAGGTACGAATATATAGAATACAAGCTCACAAATTACAAACTTAAGGATTCAGAAAATATTGCAAACTTCCGTACCCCAAAAGGAAAGAATTAACATTTATGATAGATGGTTAATCTTGTTATATCCATAAAAGCAAATTGGTGAAGCACCCTTCAAGAGAGAGAGTATCTTTGTACTTTCAAATATATAAATGTAGCAATACAACCCAGAAACAATGTTTACATCACAACTTGTCAAGCTGAAATAAATAAGTAAATAAATGCAAATGATATGCATGCTATATAATAATCGTGGAAGGAAACAGAAACATAAGCGTAGCTTTAGGGTTCAAGAATTCAGCTCTATTAATGCTACCATTATTATAAACACCCCAATGAAAGTAAATTGAGATCAATAAATTCAAAAAAGGAGGACTGGCATTTTGCATATATAACAAAGCTAATTACAGGTACCTGGATTCAGTTAACACTTCACACCCAAAAAGTAAAAACTAATGAGGAAAATCAGATATGCTGACAGGTAACTTCTTCCAGTTCAATTAAGCATGATTTACGTAGTATTGTCTTCCTTTCTTAGGAGTTTGGCGATGATGTGGGTAAGCTTTCTATGGTATGGCTTCTACAGGGGGACTAAGCCCGCATGTTTATCCCACTAGTTCTACAATTTACAAATATTGATAGTTACTACACCAAAGATCTAACATCCACGCACAAGAAAACTATATTAGGAAAAGCAGTCATTGTTAATATTATCAATTACGAGTTTCCCAGTTCCACTTGACTCTCCCAAAACACCACATATTGATATCAGCTCATTAACAAATAAAAACTAAGATAATGATCATACCAATAGCATAGCAGAATAATCAATGCTGCCTCATCATTCAATTTCAACTCAAAACAAAGAACTTGAGATAAGTAAATAGCACGATATCTCAAACATTAGGAAAGTGACACGCACAATCACAAAATGCACTTATTTCATTTAGCATCTTTCCTACTGTTGAAATAAAAACTTTCCCTTTTTCAACGAGGGAGGGCTCTAGCTGTTTCACCCAAGTAAAATTTCGAAGTTCAATGCCTTTTGCGCTCAAACTTAACTCAATGGACTAATTTTTCCTTATTGTTTTTCATTTTTGTTTTGCTTCAAATTCTCCATTCTAATCAACAAAAGCCATACCTTATCAAAACAGATACTCAGTCACATAAATTTTGGTCTACTTTAAGATTTTTCTACTCACTGTTCTCTAAAATTAAATTCTTTCATCTCAGTTCATTGAAAATGCCTTAAATATAACACAATATATCACAGATAAAAATTAAAACCCTAGAAGTTTAATCAACGGAAAAGCCATAGATATGAAGCATTGCGAACCCTAAATCACATGAAAAAATGACAAACCAAATTAACACCTGCAGAAGTTAAATCGAACAAAAGTTACCAAAATTGAAGTTCAAATTTAAATCTGTACCTTCAATTGGAGGCAATGATGTCTAAGTGGCGGAAAAGAAAGGTCAATTTTAATTTAGGAGTTTCAATAATAAGGTGGCAATTGAATATTCCGAGGATTCTGTATGAGTTCGGAGCTCGAAATCGAAGGTTCGTACAAAGCCATGGAAGACGAAGAAGAAACCCTGTCCTGTTTTGATCGGCAATGAAAGGGGATAGGAGGAAGTTACTCCCATGCCCATGGTTTCGTTTTACCGATGAATTAAATTGGGTGTTGAATGTGTGGGTATTTTGGGAAGAACATTTTTGAGCCGGCTCAAACAGCTATACAGAGTTTTCAATGAATGTAAAATTATATATATATTTTTTTTTTGATCAAGAATGTAAAATTATATATGTGTATTTATATCTGCATATGTAGGTAGGTACTTAGCAGTTAGGCACATGGGATGAATTTAGGAAGTCACAATTTTTTAAAAATTAAGCTTTTCCCATATAAATATCCATAATTATGATTGTATACCATGGTAATTTCTATTCGCTCACAAAAAATTAACTTTCTAAAGAATTTTCTGTGCCATTTCTTTTAGAAGCGAAGGAAAAAAAAAGTTGATACGAAATTAAAATCGGATTAACAATCTTTTCTGTTGTTGAGAGAAAATAAAATTACTTTACATGGGATGGGAATGATTCATATGCAAGAACTAAGAAGTACGTTCTGATCAAAAAAAAAAAAAAAAAGAACTAAGAAGTACGTACAACAAATAATTCAACTCAACTTGCAACTTTTTAAAGCAAATGAGTCCGTTACACAAGCCGCACACGCACATGCAATCAACGGTTGAGATTTGATAATGAACCCTGTCAGTAGTCTGTCTCCCAGCCCAACGACCATTACAACGTAAACAATACACAACGGCGTTCACTACATCTGCATGTGTGTTTTTTGTTCATGTTATAAATCCAATACGAACGAGAATTTTCAATGATTTTCAGCTGTCGATGCATCTAATATTTTGTGTAAATTTTGCAACTCAAAATCGCCTTGTATCTCCATTGTGAATCACTCGCTTCTACGCGACTCAACAAATAATGGATGTGATTTCCAATGTGAACTCGAGATTCATAATCGTCTGAGCATGGGCCAGTTGCCACTAGGTAGAGATACTTGCATGTACCTGTTAATATATGTCGTAGTGTTTCTACTCCACGAGGTATAGCATGGTTAGACGATTGAGTTTATAGGTATGATACAATAGTAATAGAAAAAGACCACATGTTATATTGTCAATGAAAAAAATAAAGATGGGTGATGAAACGATACACGATCACATAATGTTCCAGTCTTCCAGACTTCTAGGTATATAGAAGTATCAGTGTATCACTCAACCATTCTCTAAATATGAGATAAAGAAAGTCTTTAAAGACAAAAGGGCAAACCGCAAACAGACAACTCTTTGTTGAGGCGACTACAGTTTTCTGTCATTACCAAATTCCGTGCAGCAGATGGTTTTCAATTTCAAAAAAACACAACATTGACAAACTCTGAATTAATAAAAAACTTAGCTTCATGTTTTCACTCATCAAAGCTAGCCAGTAGCCACAAGGCCATCCATACAATTTGGTCATTGTTCAAAACAGCCATAATTTCCTCGACGGAGACAATCAAGAGGGGCAAAAAAAGAGGCCGGAAACCGCCGCAAGCGGAGGCAAAATTGCCAACCTGGGAGGTGGGGACCTTGATCAAATCTTAAACCTACTTGGATCAATACAAAACCTCTACTAGACTACTACTACTGCTCCTACAAAACGAAATCATCGAGGGCCATCTTGAAATGTCTTCAACATTTATGTACACTTAGAAGTTGTGCAAGATGTAGCAGTAACCGTGTTTGATTGCGATGGTGGTTGGGGCAAAGCCTGACCAGAAAACAACGAGGCATTCATTCCCGACATGGTCATATATAGAAGGGCATGTCCTTGTCCTCCTGTTGATGACGATACTGGAGTTACTCTGACATGACATCCTCGGATTCAGCAAGCACCTGAGCTTCCATGTCTCCGTACGAATACTTAGTTGAGTACTCAAGTACAGAATCACCTGGAAATGAACATCATTGAACATCATTGATTACAAGAATAGGCCTACTCAGTAAAACGCATAAACAGTTGATGGGGTCAGTTTCGGGTCAAGATATTTACTTTGGGCAGAGTCGACAGATGTCCTGTTCAGTGATGTACTCCTCTTTAGATCTGTAATCATTAGAATAATAACCAAGAAAAATTTATTTTCCGTAAAGGGTAATAATAACCAAGAAAATTTTACAGATTGCCAACAATTTATAAATTGGTATAATGGCATCACATACCAGAAGAATGATGTAACCCTTTGACAGCCTCAAAATTCTTGTATGTGTAGCCAACGAAACTGAGATCCTTAGGAGTCAACAACATCTACAGCACACCGGTAAATAATGTAAGTAAATGAAAACTAACATCATGAACTTTTCTTTTTCCGGTCTCTAGAAGAAATTTAGCCAAGATTTTAAATGAGTCTCTGTAATTGCTTGGCTAAGAAAAAAACATACCTTTCTTATTGGTCCAGATCCAGCTCTTCCTGGTGCCGGTGGATCCACCTGCAGCACAGTTAAACTTCAGACACAAAGACATAACAAGCAGATACTTATGTAACAACGAATAAAGGAAGACAGGAGGGAGAGTTTTTTAAACATGGTACCTCATCATACTTCATAAAATTTTGAGTATCGAGTTCATCATTGACCTCGGGTTTAAAAGCTGCCTCTGTCTCATAAAGTTTGTCCCATGCCATATCTTTGAACCAAGGATGAGCCTGGTCAAATTTAGAGTAAACTTATTTGACTAACAAGCATGTAAAAATGTGAGGTTAAAATTCATCTGAAAGAGGCTTAAAGTTTACCTTAATCTGGTCTGCTCTGCCAAGCCGATTTTCTACATCACAGAGGAACCTACTGATCAGATCCTTTGCTTCAGGTGTCAACCTTGCCTCCACCGGAAATTTCACGTGATTTTTCCAATGTACAATCTAACATTGAATGAGCCACATTTCAGGTGATAGACGAGATACTGATTTATCATAAAACTTCAGTATGACAGAAAGACAATGCAATGCCGTAGAGGAAACAACTCAAAACTTCTTCAGTAGTATGCCACTTACTAATTGTAGAAATTTGAAAAGGTCACTGCTTCAAAAACAAGTTATACATCAATTTTTGGTTGAAACTAACCTTTCTGCACGTTGTGACTGGATCATCAGAGTAAAATGGGGGATAACCAACAAGCATCTCATACATTATCGCGCCAAGTGACCACCTACAATGAGGGAATCGGGTAAGATATAGATTTCACGAGTTAATTTTATCATACCATAATTTAGCTAACCTAGTACTCCAATAACACCACAAAGATCTTCATTGAAAACCTCAATTACAATAACAACACATCTGGACTATGGACCTACCAGTCACACTCCATGCCATATCCTTTCTTCAACAATACCTCTGGAGCAATGTAATCTGGAGTTCCGACTGTTGAAAATGCCTGCCATTGAAACAAAGTAATATGACTGCAACAACGAAAACAAAAGTCTCTAGAACCAATATCCTTGAATTTTCCAAAATACACTGACCCAAGAAAATAAGAGATGTGAAATAATGCAATAGAGGAAAAACAAAAAACAAAAAAATTCATACCAGTTTTCTCCTGTTGATCTGCCAATGCTGAAGTTGCTCAAGCGGGCTTTTCCAGCGCCTCCCATTTTTACTTTCTGGGTAGGATTCATCAATATCCATTGTTTCATGCAGGTTCTCATCATCGAGCACTTCATTTTCATTTATGGAAGATAAATTTGAGCAGTCTAGAGGCTTGCAAAGGCCAAAATCAGAGAGCTTCATGTGACCATTTTTGTCTAATAGAAGATTATCAGGCTTTATGTCTCTGAAAAATAAATGCAGCAAATGCAATAATTACATTATGTTAAGAGAATCCGGCTTCTGATAAGTTGGCAAGCTTGTAACCGACATGATAAACCAACCTGTGAATGTAGTTATGTTTATGTATAGATTCTATTGCCAGAACACTTTGGGCAATGTAAAATCTAGCAACGGTTTCGGTCAAAGTCTCTTCTCTAATAAGCAAAGTCATCATGTCACCGCCGGGTAGATATTCCATGATTAGATACAAGTAGTCAGCATCTTGAAAAGAATAGTAAAGTTTCACAATGCAGTGGCTGGCAACTTCTGCAAGCAAATTCCTTTCAGCTCGAACATGTTCAACCTAAATTGTAGATAGGCAACCCATGAGTGCACAGATTTTTGGCAGAAGTACATATATGGTACCTTTCAAAGATGTTTTATTTTTCTTCTTTAAGGCAAATCAACTCTTAATTGTGTCATACATTAATACCTGCCCCCTACTGAGCATTTCCGACTTCTTCAACTTCTTCATGGCATAAATGTTGCCAGATTTCTTTTCCCGGCACAGTCTAACCTACAAAATATTATATAAAGTTTCTTAATCAAGAAAACACTAAACATAAACCAAATCTACAAACAAGAAAATGAAACAAATAAAATGCATGTTATAAAATATATGCATTTGTCTACCTCTCCGAAGGCCCCTCTCCCAATTATGGCAAGAAGGTCAAAATCATCAACACAAATTTTGTGCCTTTTTAGGCGTATGTATTCTGTTTCCGTGCGCTCTAAATCCTTCAACAGATTGATCTGCTCCTCCTCTGATACATGTTCGGATGCCAACTTCTTTTCTAGTACTGAACGCCTGGAAACAGTAAAACACGTAAAGCAACATATCAAGATCAAACAGAAAACCTTTATCATGATCGAATCATTGCGAATTTGAGCAGTTGTGAAGGCATAAAATAGCTATGAAAATCATAACAGCCCTAAATAACTTTCTCAATTTGTTCACAGTTGCATAATCAATCACCAGGCACCTCTTCAGAAAACTAAACATAAGTTAAATGACAATTACATTCAGTTCATGCATACATAGACATTCAAAAGAACCAAAAAACCCCAAAATGAAAATTAAAATAAAAGTATAGGAAATTCCCTCCGACTCCTTAACAAGCTATAATTTAATCCACTTTATGAAATATGAACCTCATTTCCCAGACACCAATCAATCAAATACAAACTCGTTCAAGGATTGCAATTCCAATTCCAAGCATTCTCATTTCCCAAAATATTAAAGCTTTCAATTCTAAGCCAAAAAAATCCTTAGATACCCAGAAACAAAACAAAAAATTGCATCACGAAAATCACAGATACCCACCAGCAGCAATTGCAATTGCAAGGACCAGGACAAGACAAGATCCTCGGAAACACTAAAAACAAAAGACAAGGTGATTAACTTCGCCTGTAAATGTTAATACCTTTGCTTACGATCTTGGATATGCTTCTTCTGAGCCTTGTAGTGGCTCTCTATGAACTGCTTGGCTGCAGCCACCCTCTCTAGGGTCAAGCTGGACCCCCACCTGCCCGTCAGCCTGCTGCTCTGCCTCCATCTCCTCCTTCTCCATCTGCCGATGATTCTCCATGCTCTCCCTCTCACCTCTCTCTCGGTCTCTGTGGCTTGAGAAATTTGGATGATTGTGACAAGTGACAACGAAGCAAATTCCCCGGCGACGAATGAGGGAATATTAGACCCTCCAAAAACAGCTTCTGCAACCAAATTTATATTTATATTTTTCTCTCTCACCAACGTCTATTTTGTCTGCCTGACACGTGCATCCCTCGGATTGGCCAGCCCATGGGTTCCTAAGACCCCTCTTTTTTTGTTTTTTTTGATAAGTGCGATTGGACTTGTACTGATGTTTTCCCTTAATTGGAAAAGTATCATATTTTCTGTGGGTTCAACAAATTCTGTATGAATTATGAACCATCACCAGCAGTGAGTTAGTTCATCGTTCCATATAAGCAAAATATTATTGCATTGAGAAAAATATGACTAATTAAAAATCAAAATTTGAACTTGAAATTCTAAGTGAATTTAAGGGGATTGTATTTGATTGAGATTTTAATGGGTTTTAATAGATTTTAAATGATTTAGAATTATAATAGATTTTATATAATTTCACCTTATTTTATATGATTTCACTCAAATCATTTCAAATTTCAATAGATTTTGTAATAAATTTATATAGATTTTGAAGTATTTCTATGGATTTTATAAATATAAACCATATTCAACAGGACCAGATGTGCACATTCCCCATTTCTCTTCTCTCCATCACCATTTGGTAATGACAACCACATACTACAAAGTATCAGACATGACTTCTTTCAATAAACAAAATTTTGTACCAAAACAAACCGTAGTCACACTCTTCCAAACAAAATTAGCTTAATAAAACGTTTATCATCGTAATTATCATAAAAAAGAACAAAAACAAAAACCAAAATACATTAAAGTAACCAGTCAAAGTTATAAAAAATTAGGAAAGTAACTGCAAATAGAATGTTCAATCCAATAAACCAAGGGAAAGAGAGGAAATAACCGAAAGAGAGGTAAGAATGAAGTTGATGACGAGAAGTGTGAGCTTGTTATAAGTCAAACTTGGATTGTCAATTGGCTCTTTATGGTTTTGTATTTCCAGACGGGGATTTGGTCTTGTTCCATGTAACATCTGTTATTAATATATCTTGTTATGTTGTCTTCTCTTTTGAATAACTGTTTCCATGGGAAAAAAAAAATTGACAATGGTGGTGGTGTTGCTTCTATTACTGAGAGTGGTGGTGGTGCCGCTTTAGTTGGGACGAGGAAGGGGGACAATGTAAAAATGTTTTGAGAAGGAAAAATTTTTTTTTCCTTTCAAATCCAATGAAATATTAGGTGAGGTGTGATGATTTTGATGGTGGAGTAATATGTGTATTTTTTCTTAGCAAATCTATCAAAATCCACCAATTAAAAAAATCATAAGAAATCATCCAACTTTTGAATACACCTATATTTGTAAATTATATTTTACAATCTTAATTGAATACACCTAAATTTTAAAGGATTTTAAAACAATCTATTAAAAGATAGATTGAATACACCTTGATTTGTATAAAACCTATTAAAATCCTGATTGAATACGTCTGGATTTGAAAACCCTTTAAAATCATTTAAAAATCAAAATTGAATACACCCCCCCTAAATGATTCTGAATTTATGTGTTTTGGTGCTGCAATGGCAGCCATACAGCCCAGCACTTCCTTATCTGAAAGCTTTAAAAAAGAGAACTTCATGTGCCTTGAGTTAGCTAGTGGTTTCTAGAAATGGAAACATATTTCACAACTGGAAAAAGAGTTGTTAGCAGACATTTTTGGCCGTAAAAGGCATGTTTTCGTTTTTGTAAAAATCTTGGAAATCCAAAATGAATGACCAACAAGTCGTTGTAGTATAGTGGTAAGTATTCCCGCCTGTCACGCGGGTGACCCGGGTTCGATCCCCGGCAACGGCGATGTTTTTTTTCCCCTTAACGCGGCAACGGCAATGACAAATCTTATTTATTTGCACTGTCAATCATTGATTTTATATTGTCTGGTCTGGTGCTCTATTTGCCATTGGTGCAACATTAAACCATTATTTTGAAATTATTTTCTCCCAAATTTCAGCATCAAAGTTTTTGAGATATTCATTTTTTTAGAATAGTGTTATTTAGACACACTAACATACTTAATGTAACAATTAATAAATGATATTATTTTAATAAATTAAATTACTTTTTTATTATGGGGAGAAGAGAATTTTTAGAAATTTTTCATACAACATGTCATCGAGTTTCAAATTTGAGACAAACTATCTACAAGTTAATACTAGAACTAACTGAACTAGACTCACTTGATAATAAATTAAATCACTTGATATTTATTTAACATCATTCATTGATTGAGCAATTAATAAATGATGTTACTTTAATAAATTAAATCACTTGATATTTATTTAAGGAGTAATTATAAATATGTCCTATTTTAGAATTCAAATTATAAGTTAATCCATTATAATAAATAGAGATAGTAAATAAGAAATAAATTTTTTTTGTTGGTCAAAATACATCATTATTTTTAGTCCGTTATTTTAAAAAAAATTATAAGTGTGTCTATCATTCTAGAATGTCATATCCCTTATTTTTCCTTGTACCTATCATAATTTGATTCTAGACTTAACAGTTAAATTAAATAACATTGCCTACTTAACTCCTCCCGCATAAATAAGATACATATACATGGAAATTTTAGCTGCATCATAATAGATATATTATATTCTATATTTACCTCTCTCAAATAAAAAAAACTACAAAAAATTATTAATTTACCTACAAGAAAATAAAATATACATGTAATTATTAATTTACCTATAAAGTAATAAAATAACAAAAAAGTAATAGGATATATAATGTACATATAATTTGATGACTCTTTAAACGTATCAAATGGTATCCGATAAAAAAATATAAAATAAATCTTCAAATATGAAATTGAGTTAGAATTATCTTAAATTAAATAATTTTAAAAAATAAATATAAAATAATAATTTATAAAATTTGAAAGTTTCTCATCCATATCTGACAAAGGGTATAAACGATATCAGAAAACTTAAAAAAAAAAAACAAAACTATAAAAAGAACACAGTAAAATTTTGATAATGCAGTAAATGAATTATTTTATATGTTAAGTGAACTAATTTATACTCAAAGAGCAAAGTTTGGATTTTTTTTTCCCGCAGAGGGACTTACCTCCCAATGTGTTTAACTGTCCCTCTTGAGACCCATGGTCGTGAGAGCATTGAGGGCCAAGTCAGAAGGGATAGAATTAAGTGGGCTTGGAAATGAAGGGGTATGCAAATGAGGGTTGGAGCTAGAGCTGACAAGGTGGACAAACAGGTTGGATTCAAGAGGGTGGCCACATTGTTTGTTTTTTATGGAGTGGCCCGTATTGGAGGAGAGGGGAGGGGTTAGTGTGGATTGTGTTGGGCGTTTTTGGGGTATGGCATGCTGGGTTGAACCTAGAAGAAAGGGCCAGAGGGATAGATTCGAGTAAGGGGCCCAAGGTGGGTATAACATCAGTGTTGTGAAAACCAGGGTGGTCGGAGGGATTTTTGGGGTTTGGTTTAGTTGGGTTGGTATTTTTATTAAAGCGATCAGCATCTTGGGACGGGCCCATAGAAGGGAGACAGGCACTAGCCCAATTCGTGACAAAATGGTCCCCCATAAGTGATAAGGTCACTCTAGGGAAATTACTGAAGATTAGGAAAAAGCCTGGACGCACTGTGTTGAAAAATGCTGAATTTTTGGATTAGGATGGTTACAATTCTGATCTTCTCGTGGACGTTCATGTGAATTCCGCTTCTTTTGAAGCAAACTTGGGGGTAAGGACCCTCATGGCTGCCAACCAGGTTTGGTGGTCGAGGAAGAATGAAGTTCTTGAGCTGGAACTGTCAGGGTCTCGGTGGGGACTTGACAGGAAAAAACCTCCGGAGGTTAATCCGGAATTATGTTCCTTCTATTATTTTTCTTATGGAAACAAAGATGAGTTGTAATAGGTTTCAAAGCTGCTACAAAGATTTGAATTATGTGGGACAACATTTTGTCAAACCTATTGGCACAGTTGGTGGTTTATGTTTACTTTGGAATGAAAATGTTGATCTTTTTGTTTGCTCATTTTCTAAATTTTTAATTGATACTCTGATTGTGGACAAGTATAATGGAGAAAACATTCACATATCTTGGATTTACGGTACTCCCTACCGGGTGGAGAAAGATTCTATGTGGCACAATCTGGGGAATATGGTCTCTTCCTCGGATATCCCGTGGTTATGTGTTGGAGATTTTAATGATTACCTGTGGGCCCATGAGAAATGTGGGGGCAGATCGGATTCTATCCCCAGGAAACATTATTTACTGGATTTTATGAAATTGCACAGTCTTACTAATTTGGGTTTCAAGGGACAGGTTTTCACTTGGAAGGGAGTTCGGGGTGAGGGGCTCTTGGTTCAGGAACGTTTAGACCGTGGTCTAGTTAACGATCACTGGAAAATTTCTTGGCCTTGTTCGGTTGCCACCAATCTTCCTATGCTAGGTTCTGACCATTGCCTCATCCTTATTCATCAACTTCCCATTAGCTGGAAAACAAAGCGCTTATTCCACTTCAAATCTTTCTGGACTGAGGACCCGAAATGCATGGATCTCATTGACTGGTGCTGGAAGAATCCGAGTTCTACTTATGGTCGTTTTTGGGAGAGCAAACTAGTTAACTGTCTCAGAAAGTTGATTGCTTGGAGCAGTGGAAAATATCCTAAAAATAAGAAAAAGATTGATATGATGATCAATAAACTAGATTTGCTCTAACGTAATTGACTCTTTGAAGAGGGACATTGCATGCATTTGGTCCTTAGAGGAGAAATATTGGCAGCAACGATCTCGTATTTAGCGGTTAAAGTCTAGCGACCGCAACTCAACTTTCTTTCATCTCTCAACCATACAAAGGAGATGCCAGGATCTTCTTACTCGAATTCGAACTGATGGGGATACCTGGGCTACTTCTGATGCTTCAGTCCGAATTGCTGTGGATGATTATTTCATGGATATCTTCACTTCTAGCGGAGCTCGGGATTGGGGAGACATTCTCAATTTCATAAAGCCTTTCATTGGTGACCAACAAAACCTCGACCTCAATCGTGCCGATACTTTGGGGGAAATCCATGATGCTACATTCCAAATGGAGGCCTTAAAAGCCCCTGATCCCAACGGCTTCTCTGGTATTTTCTATCAAAACTATTGGAACTCTATTCATGTTGATTTGTTGGTTATTGTCAATATGGCATTTGCAGGTCAGCTTTCCTTGGATTCCCTCAACTCGTCTCACATTGCCCTTATCCCTAAGGTCCTAAACCCGGAGGCTGTATCTCAATTCCAGCCAATCGCCCTTTGCAACTACTCGTACAAAATTATTGCAAAGGTGATTGCAAATCGTTTGAAGTGCTTGCTCCTGACCATTATCTCTCCCCAGCAGAGTGCTTTTATTTCAGGGCGTTAGATTTAGGATAACATTGTGGTTGCTCATGAGCTTTCCATGCCCTCAAACTCCGGAAGTCTACTAAAATTTATGTGATGGTTATCAAATTGGATAAGAACAAAGCTTATGACCGTACTGAATAGGACTTCCTTCGGGCGGTCATGATCAAAATGGGTTTCAGCCCCTATTGGGTTAACCTGGTCATGAGATGTGTTGTAACGACCCGTCCCAAATTCCTAGATTAGATTAGTGACTAATCACGATTAGTGAGGCTAATCGGTGATTAGTAGGGCGAAATCGGACGAACGATGCAAAATGACTGTTTTGCCCCTAGTCGTGGCAAAATGTTGACTTTTCATTCAGACTGTCAAATGGGCTTTGACCGATGACCGTAACGTAGTTCGTGACGTCACGAGTTCATAGACAAGTGGCACGTTCAATTCCGACGTCCGAGGAGGAAGTTATGACGTTCAGAAGCTTAGGGGCATTTTGGTAATTTTGGTTAAAAAGGGGCAAATGTTGACTTTTTGACTAGGAGGTCCGATGGCCGAGGGCTGAAGACCATTACGTAGATAAGGACGATACGAATCCATAGACAGGAGTCACGTCGAATTCGGACGTTCGACGGCGAAGTTACGGTTCACGGAAGTTCAAGTGCACTATTGCACGAATTACGAAACAAGTTAATTTTTGGACTTTAGTGGGGCCCAGATATTTAGTTCCTGCCCTATGGATGAGTGACAAGTGTCACCCATCCACAGGCCATCCTTATACCTTCATGCACCGTGCATTCCATCTTCATTTTCCTCATTCAAAACCCATTACCCGATCTCATTTTCTCACCCAACCATTCACCCCAAAACCCATCCAACCCTTACCCTATGATCTGGACTGAGGACAGAGTGAAGTGAGGATGCTGAGGAGGTTGCTGGGAGGCCAGAACCGCCGTCCACGGCGGCGAGAGGAGGAGAAACCCGCACGGTACCTGGTTAGCCCATTTTGACCATTTTGACCATTTTTTCCATTTTTGATGTTTTGGGTCCGTTTTAATGGTTTTAATGAGTCCATTAGGTTTCTAGGGGCATGTTAGGAAGGTTTTAGGAAGCTAGGGATGGCTGTGAAGCCATGGCTGCATTTTGGGAACTTTGAACCGTTTGGTTCAAAATCGAACCATAGGATTTAGGTGTTTTTAGGTTGTTTTAAGGATTGTAATTGCTAGAAAACATCAAAATAGGAAGAAAGGAACCAAAAAGGAAGAAGTAGGATGAAAAATGGGGTTTCTAGGGCTGTGAACCGATCACGCCGGACCGGCCAAACCAGGTGAACCGGTCCAGAATAGTAAAACCGGTATGCTGGAGGTTAGTGACGATGAACAGTAATCTGGCCCTTCTGGGAGCGCGTGAGGGTGCGGGGACCATAACTTGGGAAAGTGTTAAACACGGGAAATCTTTTATTCGATGTAACGAAGATTTTGGTACTGGTCTCGCGTCAATCGGATATCGTTTCGATAGTTTTCGGGGTGTGGAAAGGTTTAGGGTTGGTTTAAAAATAGCTAAAAGTTTGGGAAAATTACGGGGCTTTGATTGGAGGTTAATTAAGTAGTTAGTAACCTTATATTAAAATTTGGATAGGTTTGGGGGTCCCGGTGACAGTGATTGGCTCGGGAAAGCCTATGACACGCAAATCGAGGCGGCAGCTCGGACGGTCTGTGAGTGGACTTTGAATTCTAAAATGTGATGCATGCATAAATGTTTTATATGGATTATTAATGTGATTTGATGATGTTGATTTGGATATTTGTGAATTATATGATTTCACATATTTCGAGGCGATTTACGTGCTTGCACGTAAATCGAGGTTTTCCGGTTTTATACTGATTTTCCGTACTTATGATTTTGGATATGATTTCATGAAATAGTTTTGGATTTATAAAAGGATAAATTCGGGTTCGAGACCCATTTGACTTACGGAATCGGGCTGAGGCCCAATTGGTTTACAATTCGGACCAGAGGTCCAGTTTGTATGTGGATTCGGGCCTAGGGCCCAGTTATGTATTACAAATGGTTTTTACGGGTCATGACGGTTTATGGGAACCGACATGAACCCTTGAAATGGATTTACGGGTCATGACGGTTTATAGGAACCGGCACGAACCCATGAAAGGTTTTATGGTTCATGACGGCTTATGGGGGCCGGGCATGAATCCTTGAAGGTTTAAAGAATGATTTCAAAAGGTTTTTCATATTCCATCCTTTATATATGATTGTCTCCTCCGGGGAGGGTCGTTGGCCTGGGTGGACCCCGGAGTAGTCACGGAGCACTGACTGAGTGGAGTCGCCCCCCAGTTGGGTTCCTTACTCTCAGGATGGGCATGGTTTGTTACCTCTAGGGAGGGTCATTGATCTACGGACATTGACCTGGGTGGACCCTAGAGAGACTTGGGTTTGAGACCCCGGTTAGCACACGTGTAGCTTTATTTCACCGTGACAGGTTCTGGATATGAATATAAAGGATAAACATGATTTCAATTGGTTTGGGAAATTGTGTTTTATGATGATAAATGGATTTGGGCTGAGATCCCACATATGTTTACTATGTTATGGTTTTCTGTAAATGGTTTTGGGCAGGAGCCCGGGTGACTTGTATTTACAGAATTTGGGGCTGAGACCCTAATTATGGATGTTTTAACATATATGATTGGATAAATGGTTTTACTATGCATGCATGCTTTTTAGTGAAGGGTATAAAGGTCTTTTATGGAAATGTTTTTATAAACACTTTATTTTTGTCCACTCACAGTCTTTCTGTTAATACCCTTCAGGTTGGATACGATGTGGACTGTAGTAGAGACCGAGATATCACATGCCTCCTCCAGATCCTAGCGTACTCTGATAGCCCGAGAGGGCAAAGGTCGGAAATATCCCTTGTCTGAAACTTCGTGTCAGACGAGAGCAGGGTCATCCCGCGTTAATCCCGGGAGGATTGGGATGGGTCCTGTTACTCTGTCAGCTTCTCGGTTCTGGTGAATAGTCAACCTGGTTAGAAATTTTTCCCTTCCCGTGGAATCAAGCAAGAGATCCTCTTTCTGTAACAACCCGTCCCAAAAATCGGGATTAGATTAGTGATTAATGACGAATTAGTGAAGTTAATCGGTGATTAGTGGGGTGAGTTCGGACGAACAGTGCAAAATGACGATCTTGCCCTTGGAATGGGCAAAAATGTTGACTTTTCGTTCGGGCGGTCAAATGGACTTTGACCGATGATCGTGACGTAGTTTGGGACGTCAAGAGTTCATAGGAAGGTGGCACGTCCGATTCCGACATTCGAGGAAAAAGTTATGATGTTCGGAAGTTCAAAGGTAATTTGGTTGAAAAGGGCAATTTGTTGAATTTTCAAACTATATAGACTTTTCACGTAATTCAAGGACCGTTAGGTAGGTCTCGATTCCCTGAGTACAACGACAGGCGGCACACTGACATTGGATTTAGAATGGCTCGGGTTTTGGTCTAAAAACCTCAGGGGCAAAATGGTAATTGTGAAGGTAAGGGCAATTTGGTCATTTCCTGCATTGGGATCTGTGCCCAGTTAGAGATGGTCACTTGGCCTGCTCTAGAGTGTGTGTCCACCAGGTTTTGAACACCTGGCTGGGTCTGGATGGGTGTAGAAGCCTCAGTTAGGTTTTATATTTGTGCACGGTGTGTGTGTGTGGTTTACAAACAGAGGAAAATAGAGACAGGGATGATCGTGGAACCCTAACCCTCTCAAACCTGATCAGATGAAGATGGGATGTGAAGGAAAGTTGGAATGGAGGCTGTGCTGAGACGCCTGGTGGCCACGACGAGGCACGGCGACGGCGATGGTACCTGACAAAAACCCGAGAAGGCCCCTATTTAAGTTTGAACTGGAAAAGTTGGTTAGAAGGGCTGATGATTGATTTGATTGATTGAGTAAAGTGTTTGAGGTTGAGAAGAAGTGGCAAAGCTGGTTTTCGAGACCTCAGGTTGACGGTAAGGGGAAAAACCCGAAGAAGCATCATTTGAGTTCTAAAATGGCAGTTTAAGATTTTGTGTCTAATAGTTTTAATGGTTCATTAGGAAAGGTTCTGAATATGATGATGAACTGATGGACGAGGAACTAGGGCCAAAGGCGGCCGGAATATAGAGGGCATAGCGAAAGAATTTTTGGTTTTTCTCCTTCGATTCGGGCAGGTAAATTTCGGGTTTGTTCTATCATTTTGAGTCTATAGATCGAGTCTAGGACCTAGGATGAAACTCTTAGGATGAAAAGAATTGAAAACGGTTGAGAATTGGACAGAAACCGCCTGCGCCGGTTCGGTAGAACTTAGCCAGTTCGAACCAGTCTGAACCGGGCTGGTGGGAAGTTGAATGAGATGAACAATACCTGCGCTTGTGGGCACGTGGCATGGTTTTTGAGGATGGTTCCAACATGACAGGACCGCCCCCAGAAGGGGCATCGATAACCGTGCCTGATCCTGCTCCCGTCTGGCAAGTCGACTGAAATACCCAAGTTACCCTCAGTACGTGCCAGACCAGGGATAGCCACATGTACTTACTCATGCCTCCGCCCCTCGTACAGCCTCGAACAACGCGCCACGACCTGGAGGGTCAATAAAAACCAAAAGGTGTGAGTGAAAAAAAATAAATCAGTTTAGCAAAACAGTTACAACAAACGTTTTTACCCTCTGCGTAAAAACAAATGCACGCATACAAAAATCATTTCTCAATCGGTTAAGATTTTCCACCTAAGAAAAACTGTGTATCAAATTCCAACATAAGGAAAAACTCGTATGAACCTCAAAATCATTTTCCCTTTCTCAACCATCGGGTCTTAGCCCGCAATCTTAAACACCGGGCCTCAGCCCAAAACCACGAATCAAAACCAAATGCACAACATGATCCAAAACCAACAACCATATACCGGGCCACTGTCCAACTCAACCGAAACATCAGGAATCGTCAATAAATCACAAGTCAATCATTTTGCTGGATATCAAGTGCGCCCGAGTCTTTAAACTCAAAACCATGCGCATAAACAGGCCTTCCCGGGTTATCAACGAGTCTTTAAACTCAGAACATAATCAATAGGCCTCGGGGGTATCACAGTAACCGAGTCTTTAAACTCACGAGTCTTTAAACTCATTAAGGGCCCTCCCCCGTCATCAATTAACCGAGTCTTTAAACTCAAAACGTGCTCCAACAATAGCACCCGGGTCTTTAAACCCAAAACAGTTTTCAATGGGTCTTTGAACCCCCAAACAGTTTTCAACGGGTCTTTAAACCCCAAAACATTTATCAATCACGACAACGTGAGATCTATCCCAAAATCATATTTTTCACAACAGGACCCATGGTCCGAGTTTCCACATTCAAATTCCCAAACCTTACTTCACAAAACATGTTCAAATCATCCTTAAACACGGGGCATGCACAATCATACCAAATCACTTTATTAAATCCTTTTTTATTCCCGAATTCGAATTCGCAACAATGATTCCGTAAGACGGCATCCGGAAGCATCATTCCGAACCCAAACCAAGAATCCGCTTTATTATTTCCAAAAACCGAAATCGCGTAAATCAAGTTACTTTTATGCCCCGAGCATTAAGCCCGAAATCACCTTTTTCAAATCCATTTTAATTCTTAGAAATCACTTCTTTCTCAAATTTCATTTTCAACACATCAAAACCACAACCATAATCAGCAAAATCACGATCCAAGCAGAACATACTCAAAACCCATTTTTAAAATCCTCAAAAATCACAACTCTCATTTTAATTCCCCGATTCAAACATCAACAGTGATCAAATCACAATAACTCGAAATCTCGTAAAACGTGCAAATCCGGAACGTTCTCGAAAAACGTGTCAAAATCGTAAGTCACACTCACAAATCATAAACAACCTTCTTAAATCATTTTACACCCATTTCGTATAACTTCTTTCATTAAACCATCATTAAGCACACGAGTGACCATAGTCTCGAAATACGTGTAATTTCACATGTATAGTATAATTATGTATAAATACGGGAATCTAATACGTATAAACACGGAAATCAAAATCAATCACAACTTATAATCATAATCATAAAATCATAGAAATAATTTATGCATGCATTAAATTTTGAAAGCAACGTCCACTCACACACCAATTTTAAGGCTCGATTTCGCGCCGTACGCGTTCCCGTAATTTCCGGCATTTTCCAGAAACTCGAATCCTGTCCGAAAACACATTCCCGGGTCATTAAGGTCTCAAATAACATCATACTAATTCCCCATAATTTTCCAGGAATTAATCGTTAATTAAAAATGTAACCTAAACCTTCGGACCCTCGGAATAACATCGAGACAGTGTCCGAAAATTTCGAAACCAACGCTATAATGTTCGTTACATTGTGTAGGAAAAAAGTCGTTTTGAACTCACCTAGAAAATCGGACCCACGCGCCGTCACGCGCCGCCGCAAGCGGCTGCGCGTGACACCCACGCGCCTGCTACAGTGACGGTGAACAGTTCGCCTTCTTCGCCCGTTTCCTCTGCAAACGGGTCCTGCAACTCGCGTGACAACCCGGTTAGATAGCTATCAATTCTCAATCAATTCCTTCCCTTTTTGATCCTAACCTCTTCTATAACCATTTAATTCCAGTTCTATGTCATCTATTAGCCTCGACACTGACTAAATCGATCCATCCAAACTCGGACCTCAAATTGGGTCGACATTCCAAACTCACTCAACTCAATTCCATTTCCAAATTAACCTAAATAGGAGCTTAAGGGGACCCAATAGAACACTCTAACACGACCAATTGAACACGAACTCACCTGGAAGTCGCCGTCCACAGTCCCTGCACAACTCTGAAACAGGAACCAGTGATCATGGCCAAACAGCTATCGAATCCCTTGCCAATAGCTACGGTTGATCTCCAAAGGGTCCTAGAAGACGATTATTGTCCCTAGTTTCGTCCAATTCCTCACACAATTTAAATTTCGATTTTTCCCTCAAATTTCGATTTTTCCTCCGAACTCAATTTCTCTCACTCTCACCTCACTCACAGGTTCGAAAATGAACCTCACACCCTCCACTACTCAGCTAAACGATCGAGCAAACGGCAACCCGTGGGAGACACTCTCAGACTCACTGAGAGTTGCTTCCCGCAAACGGAGCCCAACGAATTTTTAAGTTTTCTCGTGCTCTGAAACTGTCCAAGCCATTCAACCATGTCCCCATTATCCTCAAACCAATTAAACAGACCCCTGAGACAGTCCACTATTGATTAATCAATTGAAATGTGCAGAACCGCCACACACGGTGGGGCAGCAACGGTCTCCCACGGCTGCTACAGTAACCCGTGGTGAAAGGACAAAAATGCCCTCAGGGCAATAATTACCAAAATGCCCTCCAACTTCCGTGACCCGTAACTCGGTCATCCGATGTCCGTTCCACGCGTGCCGTCTGTCGTTGTACTCAGGGTATCGAGACCATCCTAATGGTCCTTGGCCCTCGGCCATCGGACCCCCCGATCAAAAAGTCAACATTTTCCCTTAATTCGTCCTAATTACGGAAATGCCCCTGGACTTCCGAACGTCATAACTTTCACCACGAACGTCGAAATCGAACGTGCCACCCGTCTATGAACTCGTGACGACCCAAACTACGTCACGGTCATCGGGCAAAGTCCATTTGACCGCCCGAATAAAAAGTCAACGCTTCCCCCACGATAAGGGGCAAAACGGTCATTTTGCCACGTTCGTCCGATTCCACCCAACTAATCACCGATTAACCCCCATTAATCATGGTTAGTTACTAATCTAATCCTGAATTCCTGGACGGGTCGTTACACAACATGACTTTTAAAGTATTCGATGTAACGAACATTTTGGCACTGGATTCGAGTTGATCAGACATCGTCTCGATATGTTTCGGGATGTCCGAAGGTTTTAGGGCTCGTTTAAAAATAGTTAAAATTTGGAAAAATTACGAGACTTTCGTAGAAGCTTAATGAAGTAGTTAGTGACCTTATTATGAGATTTGGATAGGTTCGGGAAAGCCGGTGATAGTGGATTAGCCGGGAATGACGTAAATGCATGCGTATCGAGGCTGCGACGTGAATGGTCTGTGAGTGGACTTTGCTTTCTAACTTATGATGCATGCATATATGTTTTTATATGTTTTCTATACGTGATTCTATTATTTTTATCATGATCTTGATGATTTACGGTTTTGCACGTATTTCGAGATAATGACGTATTTGCACGTTTTACAAGTTCTAATATATGTTGAGATTTGATCATGGCTTTGATGATTTGATGTCAATGATTTCAAATGGCTTTTGGACAGTGATTTCGGGCTTGAAGCCCAGTTCATAAAAGTGGTTTCGATAAACGTGATTTCGAGTTTTGGAAACGGATTTCAAGGTGACGATTCTGGATTCGGTTTTGGAACTTGAAAGTGGATTTCTGGATTTGGGTTCGGAATGGTTATTCCGGATGCTAGCTTACGGAATGATGGTTTTGGATTTGTATTCGGATTTGGAAATGGATTTGGATATGATTCTAGATTTGGATTCGGGATGCTGATTTCGGATTCGGCTTGGAATTCGAAATGGTGATTTCGAATTTGGATTTGGACATGGATTTGGCAATGGTTTTAAAATGGTTTTGGATTGGATTTTCTGGATCTGGTTATTGAGTTTAAAGACCTGGATATGGTTATGACGGGGGCGGGCCCGAAATTGGTTTAAAGACTCGGATTGAGTTTAAAGACTCAGGAGTTTAAAGACTCGGATTATATTGAGGCCTGGATTGAATTTAAAGACTCGGGAGTTTAAAGACTCGGATAGATCGAGCAGGGTCAATGGTTGGAAATGTGTTTTTAAACTTGAGAAATATGGTTTTCCGATGTTTTGGGCAATGACCCGAATGTTATGGATTTCGATGGTTTTGGGCTGAGGCCCGAGATTTGAGAAAAGGAAATAAGTTCGGTTTTCGTAATTGAATATGAAATGGTTTTATGACATGGGTTTTGATATGCATGCATTGGTTTTTAAATGGAGGGTATAAATGTCTTTATGATAAACTGTTTTCTGAAATGATTATTTATTTTTGTCCACTCACAGTCTTTTGTGTTTTCGATACCCTCTAGGTTGTCGCGGTGCGGGCTGTTGGTCGAGAGAGACGGAGACATCACATACGCGATCGACAGTAGAGTCTGCGCGCTCTGGGAAGTCTGGGAGTTTTTGAAAGGTTCGGTTGGAAATCCCTTGTCCAACTTACGTGTAACATGGTGGTTGGACGTCGATTTAGCCTTCATGTCACGCGTACGTTAGACGGGAGCATGACTTAGCCCTTAATCCCGGGGGATTGAGGGTGGGTCGTGTCATTTTCCCCTTATCTCTTTATCATTGTGAGTAACGTGTTATCTTAGATGTTTAATCATGTTGTGCTTGCTAGTATGCTCGAGGGTATCAAGTTCAGTCCAGATGGGCCTACTCTCTCACACTTATTATTTACAGATTATGCTCTACTTTTCATGAAGGCTACACAAAACAATTGCTTGGTCGTCGACAGAATCTTGCAGTCTTATTGTCTTGCCTCGGGCCAGCTTGTAAACTATAACAAGTCCAACATGTTCTTCAGCCCCAACAGTCCCCCTTCCTTACGATCTGAGCTGAACAATATCCTAGGAATGGAAATCGCTGAGGACCCTAGCATGTACCTCAGCTTGCCTACTCTTTGGGGTTGATCAAAAAAGAGGCTTTGATGTTTGTTCGGGAGAGGATTGGGAAGAAAATCAATGGCTAGAAGAAGAAATTCCTCTCTCAGGCCAGAAAAAAAGTCCTCATCAAGGCAGCGGCCCAAACCATTCCTGACAGGACCCACCCCGATTATCTTCTCGATAACCAGGATGAACCCTGCTCCCGTCTGACAACCTAACTTAAAGGAATAAAATAACCACAAAAACCACGAAATATACATTGCCAGACCAGGGAGAAGTTATTTTACAACTAGTCAACAGTAGCACAGAGTATAGTAACAGTACAAGATAAGACAAAAATCCTACTAAGAGCTGGCTACACTCGCAACGGGAAAACTCTATGCCTCCGCCTCCGCCTCTGCCTCAACGTTAGCCCCGGCGCTAGCACCACGACCTGGAGGATGTTAAAAACATTAAAAACGTGAGTGGACAAAAAATAAGTAGAGTTCCAAAAGCAGTTCTTATAAACAAACCAGGATTTCACCCTCCGTTTTTAAAACATGCATGCATAACCAAGTATCTGAAAACAACCATCTATACTCGGTGAAAATAAGCATGGAAAACACCAGAAATCAAAATCAAAGTTCGGGCACTCGGCCCTAAATCCATAAGAATCAAGTTATTAAGGTCACAGCCCAAAACATTTGAAAACCAGTGAAAAACATCAATCATACAAGTTTACTGGATCTCAAGTACGCCCGAGTCTTTAAACTCAAAACCTTGCGCAATAACCAGGCCTTCCCGGGATATCAACGAGTCTTTAAACTCAAAACACAATCACAGGCCTCGGGGGGTATCACAATCACCGAGTCTTTAAACTCAAAACATATACCGAGTCTTTAAACTCAAAACATCTCAATCCAGGGCCCTCCCCCCCGTCAATCAATCCGAGTCTTTAAACTCAAAACCAGATCCAGCGGTTTTTTTCTCTTTTTTCGGGTCTTTAAATCCAAAACCATTTTCAAGCATAAGAAAATGCATCAAAATCCGAAAACCAAAACCAAATTGGAAATCTTCGAAAACAGAAATCATGTTTGATCGAAATGGGACTTCCGTCCGAATTTCACTTCCAAATCTCAATCATATCCGCAAATATTTAGTAAAACAGAATGCGTATAAACATAAATCATCCATCCAAAACCATCCTCAAAAGCTTAACAGAAATCATATTCTCGAAGTACGTGCAAATTCGATAACTCATATTGAAAAACATGCAATCAAGTAAAGCAAGAATATAGAAATCATAAGCATAAAATCATATATCGAAAACATAAAATCATATATCGAAACATAAATAAATAAGTAAAAACAGTTATGCATGCTCGGTTAGAAAACAAAAACTCCACTCACAAGGTCCGAACGCGTCAATCGCGTCCCGTACGCTCCTCGGTTACCTCAAGAATGTTCCAACCTGTCAAAAGTTACCATTTCGGGTCACAAACACTTCATTTACGCTTACCCTAATTTCCCCAATTTTTCGGGATTTTTAAACGTAACTAAACTAACCCCTAAACCTTCGAACACTCAAAACTAACCCGAGACGGTATCCGATCAACTCGAAACTTGTCCTAAAATGTTTGTTACATCGATTAGAGTGAAAACCGTGTTGAACACTTCTCTAAAACATGCCCACGCGCCCTCACGCGCTGCCCAAAGGGGCTGCGCTTGGGAGCCACGCGCCTGCTACGGTGTCATTGTCAACCTCCAGCCAACCCGGTTCAGACCGGTCCGGTCCAACCGAGCCGGCGAGGCTGGTTTTCACCCATTTTCCAGCCATTTCAATCCTTTGTTCACCATTAGTTTCGTCCTAGAATTTAGAATTGATTTACTTAACAAAATCACGAAATGAGGCCTTAAACCTTACCTCCCAAATTCGAACCAAAACCCTGAAAATTCCAGTCTCCGTTCCCGGCCACCTCGATGCTTCCCAGTCACGGTTCCATGTCCTTAAGTCTAACAGGAACTTCCTACAACTGACAGAGTCATCCAAATCACTTTACAAGTCACCAAAACCAATAATTCATCTTTAAACGTTTTCTGGAAAACAGAGGAAACCGAAGAACTCACCTGCTCTCTGACCTCCACCGTGGCCTCCACCGTGGTTCTTGATGTCCAAAAGTCACTCCTCAGCTCACTAAACACCACCACAAGCCCAACTTCGATGGGTTTGATCGATTGCGGTTCATGGTCTTGCACGGTTGCCTCTCTATTTTGTTTTTCTGGTTTCCTCACTAATCACACTCACTCAACCCTCCAACCTCTCTTAATCACGATAAAAAAAATCACTAGAACGACTTACTCAAGCCCAATGCACTCACACGACTCACACACTGAAAACTGATCTACTGTCTCAGTCTCTGTTTTTCCCATTTGCTCGATAAACCCAAACATTTAAAAACATGTAACCGTGTAGAACTTGGCTAAAAGCCTCTAGGAATAGGCCAGGTGTCCTCCAACCTGTGGTCCAGCTCTCACAAATATCCAATTACCTCAGCCCAGATGTCCTTATCCGGTTACACACAAATCCCAAGGTGCTAAAAGACTAATTTGCCCCTAAATGTCGAAATTACCATTTTACCCCTCACGTATCTAGACCCGTAACTTAACCATCCAACGTCTGATGAAGGCGTGCTGCCTGTCGTTGTACTCAAGAAATCGAGACCTACCTAAAGGTCCTCGAATTACGTGAAGAAAACTTGTCATGCAAAAAGTCAACGAATTCCTCCTTTTTAACCAATTTACGAAAATGCCCTCGATCTTCCGAACATCATAACTTCCTCCTCGGATGTCGGAATCGGACGTGCCACCTGTCTACGGACTCGTGACGTCCTGAACTACGTCACGGTCATCGGTCAAAGTCCATTTGACGCCCAAACTAAAAGTCAACATTTTACCCATTCCAAGGGCAAAATCGTCATTCTGCACCTTCCGTCCAAAAGTATCCCACTAATCACCGATTATCTTCGCTAATCCGTCATTAACCACTATTCTAATCCCGACTTCGGAGATGGGTCGTTACAATTCCCACCTATCGGATGGTCGTTTTTAAGTTCCCAAAGAATGTTTACCATGCTATCGACTCGGACCTAGCAGATTTATGGTGGGGTCAGTCTGAGTGTCGAAACAAAATTCACTGGATCAGTTAGGCCGAGCTTGGCTTCCTAAAGGCCGATGGTGGTATGGGATTCAGGAACCTCAAGGATTTTAATCTTGCTCTATTGGCAAAGCAATGCTGAAGACTTATTCGTGAGCCGGATTCCTGTTAGGCTCAACTTCTCAAAAGCAGGTATTTTCCGAATGGTAACTTCTGGGATGCTGGCAGGGGTATCCGTGCTTCTTTGGACGAGTTTACTAGAAGGTAGAATCATTATTCTTGAAGGAGCCCGTTGGCAAGTGTTAAATGGGGTTGATACCAAAATCTGGACTGATCTATGGTTCCTAGGTTCCCCGGATGGGTTGCTCGTCTCCTCATCCCCTCAAGCTTGCTCCTCATCCCAAAATGTTTCTTCCCTCATTGACTTGGCCTCCCGCTCTTGGAAGCTGGAGACTATCGAACCTCATATTTCAGCAATGGACTGTGAGACCATTCGTTCTATCGCCCTGGGAAATCCTGAGGACAAGGACCACCTCATCTTGCCCCATTGTCGACCTGGTGAGTATAGTGTAAAATCTGGGTACTTTCGGCTTCGGGCCAACTCCTCGTGCTTGTGCCCTCTTGTTTCCTCAAGGGCCTCAAGCTCTAATATCTTTCCGACAGAGCTTTGTTGGAAATTGCAGGAAAATCCACGAGTCATTAACTTTATGTGGAAATCATTGTGTGGATGCCTCCCCATTAGAGCTAATCTCTTTCGTCGTCATATGGGCCATTTCCTTTTGTGCCCACTTTGCGAGGAACACCTTGAAACTATCGAGCATCTGATCTGTCAGGACCCGTCCCAATCCCCCCGGTATTAACGCAGGACGCGCCTGATCCCGTCTGACACGGAGTGTCAGACAAGGGAAGTTTCTACTTTAGCCCACTCGGGGCTTTAGAGTACGGTAGGATCCGGAGGAGGAGTGTGATGTCTCGGTCTCTTCTAAAACCCGCATCTGTTGTCAACTTGAAGGGCAGTCAAAACATTTAAAAGCTGTGAGTGGACAAAACAAAGAGTTTATAAAAACATTTTCACAGAAGAGACATTTATACCATTCACTAAAAGCATGCATGCATTCGAAAACCATTTACCAAACTACTAGGGCCTTGGCCCAAAATCTTAAATGAAACCAAATCATACGGTTCACTGCCCAAATCCATGTGGGACTTAGCCCAAAACCAGAAATCCGATCATATAACATATAACTAATTCTGTCACGGTTTCTAAAGCTACGCGTGTGCTACCCGGGGTCTCAAATCTTAAGTCTCCCCTGGGTCCACCCAGGTCAATGTCCGTAGATCAATGACCCTCCCTGAGGTTTATAATCTATAAGCCTTCCTAAGAGTAAGGTACCCAACATGGGCGACTCCACTCAGTTAGTGCTCCGTGACTACTCCGGGGTCCACCCAGGCCAACGACCCTCCCCGGAGGAGACAATCCATAAAATAAGGATGGTATATGAAAATCTATATGAAATTATCCATAAAACTTTTCAAAGGATTCATACTCGGTCCCCATAAACCGCCATGTACCAGAAAATCCATTTAGGGTCCCCGACCCGAAATCATAAACGTAAATCAACTAGGCCTCGTGCCCGAACTCATGACTCAACTGGGCATCGAGCCCGATATCTCAGGGTCAATTACGATTCCAATCATGCCATCCAGGACCGCTCTCAACCTGGTATGTCGCCATGAACGTATTAACCGACGCGACGACCTCTAGATCATGGTGCACCCATCACTGATCAATATCATGAATCATCAGCACCCCGAAGTCGAGCCTCTAGTGGCTGCTCGATAGCGGAACGTGCATTGTGACCTGTCTGGAAGGAACACATCCCAGTCTGGAGGCGAGCGTCGTATCGTCTGTCGCCGTGCACACTTTAACACCCCGGAAATTCGAGGATTTTAATATTGTAATTTAATGTATGAATTGACGTTTTTACCCCTATGAATGGTATTGCCAAATTGTTGACATTTGATTGGAGGGTCAAATGGACTTTGACCAATGATCGTGACGTAGTTCGGGACGTCATGAGTCCATAGACAGGTGGCACGTCCAATTCGGACGATCAGGGAAAAAGTTATGACTATCGGAAGTTCAGGGGCATTACCGTAATTTGGACGATGGGGGCGAAAATGTTGACTTTTCGCTTGGCAACTAATTTTCACACGACTCGAGGACCGTTAGGTAGGTCTCGATGCCCTGAGTCCGTAGATAGGCGGCACACCAAAATCGGACTTCGTATGGCTGAGTTACGGGTCTAGAAAGTGAAAGGCATTTTGGTAATTATTGAACCAGGTGCATTTTGGTCATTTTACCCCTGGTTACTGTAGCAACCGCGGGTGAACATGGGCGGCACCACCATGTGCGGTGGTTCTGAGTGCCCAATTGTTTAATCAGTGTGTGAGTTGGAAAGTTGGAATTTGTTTAAGCCCTATAGGCATCAGCACATGGCTGGATTCATCCAGCAAAGCCACCATTTTTAATTTCAAGATTCGAACCATTGCGGGAAACATTCTTCAGTGGACAGTGAGGTTTCCACAAGCTGTTGGGTGGCACAGATAGTTTAAACTGAGGGGAATTTGAGTGAGCTTCATTCTGCTGTTGAGGAAACTGAGAATTGGAGAGGAAAAACAGAGAAACCATTTTGGGGAAAATTGGAGGGAAAATCAGGTTTTGATTTCTGGTGTAATGACCCGTCCCGAATATCGGGATTGAATATTAACTAATTATGATTTAGAATGACTAATCGGGGATTAGTTGAGTGAAATCGGACGAAACGTGCAAAATGACCGTTTTGCCCCTGGCGTGGGCAAAATGTTGACTTTTAGCTCGGGCGGTCAAATGGACTTTGGCCCATGACTGTGATGTAGTTCGGGACGTCACGAGTTCATAGACAGGTGGCACGTTCAATTCCGACATTCGTAGAGAAAGTTATGATGTTCGGAAGTTGAGGGGTATTTTGGTAATTTGGCATGTTAGGGGCCAAATGTTGACTTTTTGATCGGGAGGTCCGATGGACGAGGGCCAAGGACCGTTACGTAGGTCTCGTCGATACGAATCCAACGACAGGCGGCATGCCGAAATCGGAGATTCGACGACGAAGTTATGGTCACGGAATCGGGCTCGATTAACCGAACGAATCGGGAATAAAATAATATTTTAATAATGAACAGTACCCGGTGACTGAACACACTTGGATGAGTGACAAGTGTCATTCATTCCTTAAAATCAGGCACAAAACATGGATCCATGATTTTGGGGGAGACCTAATTATTATGTTTTATTATATTAAATTACTTAATTAATCTTAATTTCCATTAAACCTCCATTTTCTCTTCTGTGTTTTCTTAACCCGTGCACCACCAAAATTCAAAATCCTTCCACCCTTAATCTCCTCCCTATCCACTAAACTTGTGAACGGAAATTGGAGAGAATTCAGAGACTAATTGAGTGAGGAAAACACGAGGGATTGAGGGGAACTATCGAACTGGAATTTCGGATTTTGAGTTTTGGGAAGGAAAATCAAATTGGAAGAATTGAGCTGTGATGATCGAATTGGAGATTGGAAATAGCTTCCTGAGGTTGAGACGAGTTGTTTCAAATCAAAAACGAGAGGAATTCATGCCCAATTGGCTCTGAACGGGTTTGGTAACAGTGAGAGATATCGAGCTTGAGTCGTAATCTTGGAGTGATCAAATGGTGTAATTGATGTGGGGATTATGTTCCTGAGGATCCCACGATGCTTCTGGAAGGATCAATTGAAAGAAAACACTGGAGATTGATGAAGCTCCATGGTTGCACAGTGCACGGATGTTCGAGTTTGAGTCGTGAAGATTGAGCAATGAATTGATCCAATTGAGTTGGGGGAAAGGTTTACCTGAGATCAATGAAGCTTCTTGATGAATCAATTTAGGAAAATCATGTGGAATTGAGGGAGTTCGAATGATGAACAGTGGCCGGAGGTCCTTCGATTGTTCATCCTTGATCGTGAGGATTTAGGTAATGTTTCAAGTAATTGATGTTACAGAACCCTAATTGAACTTATAACGAAACTAATTGAATGCTCAATTGATGGAATCAGTGTCGAATTGGTAGGATTGGAACTGGATCGTGTCGCGGGTTTAAGGACCCGTTTACCAGATAAACGGGTTGAGACGACAGCACTGTAGCTGGCGCGTGGGTTTCACGCGCAGCCACTCACGGCGGCGCGTGGGGGCGCGTCCGGCCTAGTCTCAAGGTGAGGTCAACATGACTTTTGATCCTCTCAGTGTAACGAACATTTTGACGTTGATTTCGATGAAATCGGATATTGTTTCGATAATGTTCCGCGTATCCGAAGTTTTGTTTTACGTTTAAAATACGTATTTAAATTCCGGAAAAATTTGGGGGAAATTATATGGAGTATTTTGAGATGTTAGTAACCCTCTATATTGATTTTGGGCAGGAGTTGTGATTTCCAGATTTTACAGAAAAACGTACAGCTCGGAAACGAACCGTTTTGAACGGTGTGTGTGAGTGGACTTTGTTTTCTAACCGTGATGCATGCATATATGATTTAAAATACTTTATTATATGATTTGATATGCTTTGGCATGATTGGTATTTCAATTCGGTGATTTCTCAATTTTGTGATTATTATATTATTATATTCTGGCACGATTTTCGAGAAATCATGAAATTGGTTAAAAATGATATTGTGGGCGTGAGAACCCAAGTAAATAGTGATTTTGACTCGGAATTGGAGTTACATGTGAATTTGATGAATTTGATAATTTTTGGTATCCTCGTGATTTTGTGATTATTTTAATCAGTCTTTCGGGCACGTTTTACAAGGAACGTGCAAATGAGGTTTTGGGCTAAGCCCGGATTGAAAATGATGTTTTGACTCGGGTTATGAGTTAGGAAGTTGAAAATGATATTTGGACTCGGATTATGAGTCAGTGATTGATTTCATGGATTTACGCGATCGTGGCAACTCGGGTTTACGGTTGCACGGATTTACGTGATATTGATATTTTGGGCTTGAGACCCAATGGAATTGTGATTTTGGTTGGAATTGTATTTCCATGTGATGACATGATGATATTGATGATTTTCGGATTTATAAAGTAAATCGGGACTTGGGGCTGAGACCCTGTGTTGATATATGATTTGGTTTTTAATGCAACTGTTTTTCACTGATTTTTGTGATGGTGATATGTTGCGGATATTTAGGGCTTTCGGGAGAAAATATGTTTTTCCCCGGAGTGCACCCTGGAGATAACGCTCGCCTTCGGGATGGAAGTGTTTACCCCGAAGAGGTCACGTAGCATGATCTTTGTCTTGCAGCCCAGGGGACGCTTGACTCAGATCAGATATGCTGGATTATATGGATCGGTAAGTGACGTGTTCACGAGATCCGGATCGTCGGCTGGTGAGGTTTTTCCCAGCAACAGATTGCTGACTGATGATGTGTTCACAGCAGCGGATGCTCGGATTTTGAGCGGTCCTTGAGCCTATTGATATGCACGCGTTGCAGGGATAAACGTGACTCTAAGCAACAGGATATGGAAATAAGTCCCGTGGATTATGGAAAATGATTTTGAGGAAACCGTGGTTTAGCGGTTAAAATGATTTAACGAAATTGTGAACTTTTTGAAATGTTAAACTGATTTGGTGAACATGAGTTTTTGTGGACCATGGGAAAATATGTTTTGATTTTATCGGTCCACTGTTCATACTTGAATGATTTCATACTATTACTCATGTTTTAGGATATGCATGCAAATTTGTGAAAACTGGAGGGTAAGAATGTATTTTGGTAAATGTTTTAATAAGAGGTCATTTTTGTCCACTCACACCTTTTCTGTTTTGTTAACCCTTCAGGTCGTTGCACGTTGATCGAGGCTATTCCAGAGGTGGAGGTATGTGCGGGCACAGGCGCAAAAATTCCCTTGTCTGGCAGGTACTAAAGGGTAGTTTCGGACTTTCAGTTGACTTGTCAGACGGGAGCAGGACCGGGTACAGTTTTTGACGTCCAGTTGGGACGGGTCCTGTCATCTGGTGATTGTTGGACCAAACCAAAGCCTGGTTTAGTCTTCTGGGAGTATTTGGAACTCATCCATATCAAAATCGAAGGCCATCAGCCACGGGTGAGCTGGGACGGTGACTGCAGTGTTCAGAGAAATTTCAATGGATCGGACGACTACTTCCAGGTGAGTGTTGGTTCAATTGATCGTTCATTTTAGTTCGTTTTGATCCTATTATGCTTCCTGTGAAGTTAATTGGAGATTGAGTTAGAAACCGGGAAGTTCTGGTGATTGACCCGTTTGGTTGATCACGGGTCGATGGGTCGATTGGGGACTTGTCGAGGCTGATTAATGTCTCAGAACTTAAATTGGCTAGTTAATGAACATATTAGGATCAAATACGAGTGAAATCAAGTGGAAATTGAGGGTTAATTAACCGAGTCAAGCCGCGGGTGGCAGGCCCGTATTACAGACAAACGGGTGAAGGTGGTGACACTGTAGCTACAGTGTCAGGCGCGTGACTTTCACGCGCAGCCACTTTGGGCGGTGCGTGAGGGCGCGTTGGTCCTTATCTCTGATCAAGATCAACATGACTTTTGTTCCTCTCATCATTCTGAACATTTTTGGTGAATTAACCATGTTGATCTGAGATAGTTTTGATGGGTCAGTTTAGGGCCGGTTGTCTCGGGAAACGTGTTGGACGGTTTCCCCAAGCCGGCTTCTGTTTCAGACTTTTTGGATAAATGTTTAAGACTTGTAGTGACCCTTATGTGTGATTTGGACTGACAGGAATTGTACGATAATCCCGGTACAGGTCCGTACGCGCAGATTCACCGCGGGATCGTACTGTGAGTGGGCCCGATTTCATTAAACCCTTGCATGCTTAAATATTTTCTGATTTACTTATATTCACATGCTGGAATCAAAAAATGGTTTTGATGATATTGAAATTATGATTATGGCACGTTTCACGGTATTTGGGTTTGAGACCCGTTTTGGTGAAACTTAAAGATTGGTTGGGATTTTATCTATGTATATATGTTTTGTATGTGGATATCAATAAAATGTATTTGGTACTGCACTGTATAGATCCATTCTTGTGATACTGCCTCCTCCCGATGTGGTACCCCGGAGTGGTCACGGCGCATTGCCTGCGAGGGGTCATTCTACGGAGGAACCGGACCGTAAAATGACTCAGGAGCAGGATTGCTTATTTTGACAAGACTCATCCCGATTATCCCTCGATAGTCGTGATGAATCCTACTCCCGTCTGACAATAACTAAAAATTACCGAAAGTAACCAAACTCATATACATACACCACACAACAAATCCCGAAATCATTGTCAGACAATGGATAGTTAAGTTTTACAGACCAATGACGTCACAAGTTTGACTAGTCAAAGACAATACAGAGCATAGGTACTATTACAGATAGGGGTCAAATTCTTACTCTGTAGAGTGTCTGAGTGCGCAACGGTCTATTTATTCTTTTGCCTCGCTTGCCTCGTTTCTAGCCCTCGTACCTGTGCACCGGCCTGGAGGATGCATAAAACAGTAAAAGTGTGAGTGGACAAAACAAGGTTTGATAAATACATTTACCAAAACACATTTCTTACCCTCCAGTTTTCACAAATATGCATGCATATCATAAAACACGAGTAATAGTAAGAAATCAGTCAAATATGTTCAATGGACCAATCAAAACAATTTCCATAAAACCACGGGACTTATTTCCATATCTTGTTGCTTAGAGTCACGTTTATCCCTGCAACGCGTGCATATCAATAGGCTCAAGGACCGCTCAAAATCCGAGCATCCGCCGCTGTGAACACATCACCAGCCGGCAATCCAGATCTAGGGAACACATCACTTACCGATCTATGTATATCCAGCACATCTGATCTGAGTCAAGCCTCCCTCGGCTGCTCGACAAAGACCGTGCTACGTGACCTCTTCGGGGTAAACACTTCCATCCCGAAGGCGAGCGTTATCTCCAGGGTGCACTCCGGGGAAAAACATATTTTCTCCCGAAAGCCCTAAATATCCGCAACATCTCATCATCACAAAAACCAATGAAAAACAGTTGCATTGAAAACCAAATCATATATCAACACAGGGTCTCAGCCCCAAAATAACCAAAGTCCCGATTTACTTTAAAAATCTGAAATCATCAATATCATCATGTAATCACATGGAAATAAAAATCCAATCAGAAACACAATTCCATTGGGTCTCAAGCCCAAAATATCATTTTCACGTAAATCCGTGCAACCGTAAACCCGAGTTGCCACGATCACGTAAATCCATAAAATCAATCACTGACTCATAATCCGAGTCCAAATATCATTTTCAATTTCCTTACTCATAACCCGAGTCAAAACATCATTTTCAATTCCGGGCCTAGCCCAAAACATCAATTTCATCATTTCTCGAAAATCATGCCAAAATATAATATAATAATCATAAAATCGAGAAATCACCGAATTGAAACATCAATCATATCAAATCATATAAAATCGTAGAATAAAGCATTTTAAAGCATATATGCATGCATCACGGTTAGAAAACCAAAAGTCCACTCACACACACCGTCCCGATTGTTCAGCCTCGAGCTGTTCGTTTTTCTCCGACGTCCCGGGAATATTCCAGCCTGTCAAACAAAGTGATTTAAGGTTACTAGACTATCATATGATCCTCAAATAAGAATCCCCTAATTGTCAGAATTTTATAATATTATTTTAATATAATTTAAACGTGTCTGGCAGCCTTTCCTCAAAAATCTATTTGCCGAGAGGGCTGATATGACTCTAGGGGTTAACATCCTCTGATCTCCCTGAAATATCACCTCAGGTAATCTAGGGCTCCGATGTACTACCCTCTTATCGAAACACTCGATAGAGGCATGATGGGTTGTCAGCCAATCCATCCCAAGGATAACATCAAAGTCACACAAGTCTAGGAGTATCAAATCAACCACTAGATGCACATCCCCTATCACAATAGGGTATCCTCGTATCACCTGGTTTACTACATACAACTCTCCAGTCGGTGTACCGACTCCCATCTCACACCCGATCGCAGAAATCTCTCTATCTGCTAACAGTGCATACTCCCGAGAAACAAAAGAGTAGGTAGCTCCCGGATCTATTAAAGTACTTGCATGATGACCGAAAATAGTAAGCATACCTATCACCACCTCCGGGGCTGCCCGGGCCTCCTGTTGAGTCACAGCATAGACTCGAGCATGTGGTCCCGAAGTCCGACCACGCCCTCGTGATCCACCAGATCCACCACGAGTTCTGCCACCTCTTCTCCCACTTGTAGCATTTGAAGCCAAGGTTGTACTAGGGCCCCGCTCAGTAGAACCCCATCCGGTACCAATACTACCAACCAATCATGGACAGTCTCCTTTGAAGTGACCCGGCTCCCTACAGTAAAAGCAGACAAGAACATTGCCCCGGTCATTACCCTGTCGGTTAGTGGATCCCACCGATGCCTCACTGAACTGTACAGTCGCTGGTGGTCGATACCCAAATGTCTATGTACTCCCACCTCCATAACTCGGACGAGCGCCACGAGAAGATCCAGAGCCATAATTACCTCTCTTGGAGGACCTCTGGTTCGTAGATCCCTGGTATTGACGGTCCCGGCGTCGACCAGAGCCCGAAAACTGCTGTGGCACTGGCAAGGTCACCTCAACTCGTGCAGCTGCATCAGAAAACTCTCGCAGGGTGGCATAAGTTCCTACAGTCACAGCTCCCTGGATGTCATTCCTCAGTCCTTGCTCAAACCTTCGGCACTTATCCTCCTCGTTGGCTACATATAGAGGAACAAAACTGGACAGGTTCAGGAATTTCTGCACATAGTCTGCCACTGACATGTCCCCCTGATGTAGTTGTAAGAATTCAACCTCCCTAGCATTATGAAATGAGCGAGGATAGAATTGATCCAGGAAACGATGGCGGAAGTCCTCCCAACTCAGGGTGCGATCATCCATCCCTGTCAGCTGCAATCCACGCCACCGTCGGTAAGCTTGGCTACTAAGCATAAATGTGGCCAGTGGAACCATATCTCCTGGTGAACATTGCATAATCTCGAAGATCCGCTCAAATTGGGTAATCCACTCATAGGCCTCTTCTGGGTCAGTCAGGCCAGTGAATCCAATGGCCCCTAAATGTTGAGCTCACTCTACATCTGGACCCCCAAGCACATCACCAGCCTGGGTACGGGGCTCGCGTCTCGGAGGCATATTGTGATGTTCTGTAAGAGAAACATATCAGTATCACAACTCGTGCATACTAATGTGCAAGACTCAGACCGTAACCTAATGCTCTAATACCAATTTGACAAGACCCATCCCGATTATCCCTTGATAGTCGTGATGAATCCTGCTCTCGTCTGACAATAACTAAAAATTACCGAAAGTAACCAAACTCATATACATACACCACACAACAAATCCCGAAAACATTGTCAGACAAGGGATAGTTAAGTTTTACAGACCAATGACGTCACAAGTTTGACTAGTCAAAGACAATACAGGGCATAGGTACTATTACAGATAGGGGTCAAATTCATACTCTGTAGAGTGTCTGAGTGCGCAACGGTCTATTTATTCTTTTGCCTCGCTTGCCTCGTTTCTAGCCCTCATACCTGTGCATTGGTCTGGAGGGTGCATAAAACAGTAAAAGTGTGAGTGGACAAAACAAGGTTTGATAAATACATTTACCAAAACACATTTCTTACCCTCCAGTTTTCACAAACATGCATGCATATCATAAAACACGAGTAATAGTAAGAAATCAGTCAAATATGTTCAATGGACCAATCAAAACAATTTCCACAAAACCACGGGACTTATTTTCATATCTTGTTGCTTAGAGTCACGTTTATCCCTGCAACGCGTGCATATCAATAGGCTCAAGGACCGCTCAAAATCCGAGCATCCGCCGCTGTGAACACATCACCAGCCGACAATCCAGATCTAGTGAACACATCACTTACCGATCTATGTATATCCAGCACATCTGATCTGAGTCAAGCCTCCCTCGGCTGCTCGACAAAGACCGTGCTACGTGACCTCTTCGGGGTAAACACTTCCATCCCGAAGGCGAGGGTTATCTCCAGGGTGCACTCCGGGGAAAAACATATTTTCTCCCGAAAGCCCTAAATATCCGCAACATCTCATCATCACAAAAGCCAATGAAAAACAGTTGCATTGAAAACCAAATCATATATCAACACAGGGTCTCAGCCCCAAAATAACCAAAGTCCCGATTTACTTTAAAAATCTGTAATCATCAATATCATCATGTAATCACATGGAAATAAAAATCCAATCAGAAACACAATTCCATTGGGTCTCAAGCCCAAAATATCATTTTCACGTAAATCCGTGCAACCGTAAACCCGAGTTGCCACAATCACGTAAATCCATAAAATCAATCACTGACTCATAATACAAGTCCAAATATCATTTTCAATTTCCTGACTCATAACCCGAGTCAAAACATCATTTTTAATCCCGGGCCTAGCCCAAAACATCAATTTCATCATTTCTCGAAAATCGTGCCAAAATATAATATAATAATCATAAAATCGAGAAATCACTGAATTGAAACATCAATCATATCAAATCATATCAAATCGTAGAATAAAGCATTTTAAAGCATATATGCATGCATCACGGTTAGAAAACCAAAAATCCACTCACACACACCGTCTCGATTGTTCAGCCTCGAGCTGTTCGTTTTCCTCCGACGTCCCGGCAATATTCCAGCCTGTCAAACAAAGTGATTTAAGGTTACTAGACTATCATATGATCCTCAAATAAGAATCCCCTAATTGTCGGAATTTTATAATATTATTTTAATATAATTTAAACGTGTCGGGTACTCGGAACTACGCTGAAACCATATCCGATTGACCCAAAACTAACGCGGATAGGTTCGTATCATCGAGAACATCAAGTTTCATGTTGAACACTTTGCCGAAATCCCCTCCACGCTCCGTCACGCGCCGCCGCAAGCGGCTGCGCGTAGCACAGTACTGCTACAGTGCTTCGTTCTAACCCGTTTGTCTGATAAACGGGTTGAAATACCCGCGATAGAACCCGATGCAATCTCAGTCAATTCGACCTCAAATCGATCCGTTCTTTCAACTGATCCCATCTAATCAAACTTCATTTCAGTTCTGTGAGTTTAATTACCTCAATTAAGGTCTAAAACTTCACGACTCAAAATCGAACTTCGACGGGTCTCCTATTCGGATTTCACGATTCCGTCCCTGATTTTCCAATTAATTCACATGGTTAGCATCGTGAGTGTGTAAGGAACGTTTCTACAAGATCAGTTTCATAAAATCTTACCTCTAACTAACTGAACTCAAGCTCGATTTTCGGCAGCCATGGCAGCTTCTGTTCTTCCTCAATTCAACACAATTTCTTTTCGTTTTTGTTGCAAAGAGCTTCGTTTTGATCCTAGAAACTCAATGTAATCCTCAATTTCCCTTCTCTTAGCCCACAATTGCGAATTCGAATTTCCCCTAAATGTTTGAATTTTTCGAACCAAAATTCTCCCAGTTCTCTCAATCCCTCGAGTTCCTATCTCTCAGATCACTTCCTTAAACACTTAATCGCACAATGACGAGAGATAGAGGGCTAACACGGTTTAATTTGGACAATTGGACAAAATCATTACACTTTCCCTTAATTAAGGGATAATTGTCAAAAGCTGCTCCTCAAAACCGGTTTCCATGTTCTCTGGGGTGAGAATCAGACAACGGACAGGTGTCATAGTTTGATCAAGGCTAAAAGACCAGTTTGCCCCTTGTTCGAAAAATTACCATTTTGCCCCTAGGCTTCAGTGACCCTTAACGTTCGTATCCGAACTCCGTTTTCGACGTGCCGCCTGTCGTTGTACTCAGGGCATCGAGACCTACCTAACGGTCCTCGAATCGTGTGAAAATTAGTTGTCAAACAAAAAGTCAACATTTTCCCCCTTTTCGTCCAAATTACGAAAATACCCTTGAACTTCCGATCGTCATAACTTTTTCCCTGATCGTCGGAATTGGGCGTGCCACCTGTCTAAGGACTCGTGACGTCCCGAAATACGTCACGGTCATCGGTCAACGTCCGTTTGATTGACCAATCAAAAAGTCAACAAATTGACCATACTATTCACAAGGGTAAAAACGTCATTTATTCATTATGTTACAAAATTACATTTTCCTAATTTCCGGGTCGTTACAACCTTCCCCCCTTAAGAAATTTCGTCCCCGAAATTTCAATGAAACAAATACGGGTACTGCTCTCGCATCTGTGTCTCAGGTTCCCACATAGCCTCTTCCACGTTCTGATTCCTCCAAAGAACCTTCACTAATGGAATCGTCTTTCGTCGAAGCACTTTGTCCTTTCGGTCCAAGATCTGTACAGGCTGTTCTTCAAAACTTAGGTCTTCTCTGAGTTCAACGGGCTGTTCCTCCAACACATGAGACTCATCATACACATATTTCCGTAGCATTGACACATGGAAAACATCATGGACCCTAGAAAGCTCAGAAGGTAATGCCAATCTGTAGGCAGCCCGACCAATTCTCTCAACAATCTCACAAGGTCCAATAAAACGGGGGCTCAATTTCCCGCGTCTGCCGAATCGTACTATGCCTTTCCAAGGAGATAACTTCAAGAATACCCAATCTCCAACTGCAAATTCAAGGTCTCTGACTCGGCGGTCCGCATAACTCTTTTGTCTATCTTGGGCTGTCTTGAGTCTGTCTCGGATGAGTTTAACCTTTTCCGTCGTTAAATCTATCAATTCGAATTTAGACAATTTCCTTTCGCCCACCTCAGTCCAACACAAAGGGGTTCTGCACTGTCGTCCATATAAGGCTTCATAAGGAGCCATCCCAATACTTGCTTGGTAACTGTTGTTGTAGGCGAATTCCATCAATGGTAGATGTGACTCCCAAGTACCCTGGAATTGCAAAACACATGCCCTCATCATGTCCTCCAAGGTCTGAATAGTCTGTTCCGATTGCCCGTCGGTCTGAGGGTGGAATGCCGTACTAAAATGCAATCTCGTCCCGAAAGCTTCCTGTAAGCTTTGCCAGAATCTGGACGTAAATCGGGGATCTCGGTCAGATACAATAGAGACAGAAGTGCCATGTAGTCGAATAATCTCGTCAATGAAGAGTCTGGCATACTACGTCAACCGAAAGTCTTCCCTCACCAGTAGGAAATGTGCTGATTTGGTAAGCCTATCCACAATTACCCAGACTCCATCGTGTCCTTTAGGCGTTCTGGGGAGTTTAAACACAAAATCCATTGTTATATGATCCCATTTCCATTCTGGGATCGGTAGTGGTTGCAGTGCTCCATAGGGTCTTTGCCTTTCAGCCTTTACTTGTTGACATACCAAGCATTTACTAACAAACTCTGTAATCTCCCGTTTCATACTCGGCCACCAATAATGCTCTCGTAGCGTCCGGTACATTTTCGTCCCACCTGGATGCATAGCATACGCCGAACTATGGGCCTCTTCCAGAATCTCTTTCTTTAATGTTACTTCTTCGGGCACACACAACCGTCCGTCCTTTACTAGGGCTTCATCCCTTCTAATTGCAACATCTTGTCGTTCCCCCGCATCAGCTTCAATTCGAAGGACACACAAGATAGGGTCTTCAAGTTGGGCTTCAATAACTCGATCAATCAGAATCGGTCGCACCTGGAAACTAGCAAGTAAGCCACCTTGGTTATCCAGTCCCAAAGCAACTCCAGTCCTACGGAGTTCAACCAATAAAGGCAAACGTACCATTCGTAGATGCGCCACAGTATGAGCTGATTTCCGACTCAATGCATCAGCTACCACATTAGCTTTTCCAGGATGGTACTCAATCATGCAGTCGTAATCCTTAACTAGCTCCAACCATCGTCTCTGTCTCAAATTCAATTCCTTCTGTGTGAAAAAGTACTTCAAACTTTTGTGATCAGTGAAAAGTCTACATGTCTCCCCATACAAGTAATGTCTCCAGATCTTTAGGGCATGTACCACCGCAGCTAATTCCAAATCATGGGTGGGATAGTTACGTTCATGCGGTTTCAGTTGTCGAGAGGCATATGCAATCACCTTTCCATGTTGCATTAACACACACCCCAAGCCTTGTAAGGATGCATCACTGTACACCTCAAACTCCCCACTATCGTCCGGAAGGGTTAAAATAGGAGCAGAGGTCAACCTTTTCTTCAGTTCCTGGAAACTTTGCTCGCAGTCTTCACCCCAAACAAACTTGATTCCTTTTCTGGTTAGGCGGGTCATCGGAGCAGCAATCGCAGAGAATCCTTCCACAAAACGTCTGTAATAACCGGCCAACCCCAAAAAGCTCCTCACTTCGGTCACTGTTTTCGGCTGCTCCCAGTTTTCTATCGCTTCTATCTTCTGGGGATCAACACGAATTCCATCCATGGAAATCACATGTCCTGGAAAACCAACACTCGTTAACCAAAATTGGCACTTACTTAGTTTGGCAAAGAGCTGGTTCCTCCTTAGCGTATCAAGCACAATCCTCAAATGTTCCTCATGTGCCCTCTTACTGCTTGAATACACTAGAATGTCATCAATGAACACAATAACAAATCGGTCAAGGTACTTCCGGAATACTCGGTTCATCAAATCCATGAACGCCGCAGGTGCATTAGTCAATCCAAATGGCATCACCAGAAATTCATAATGACCATATCGAGTTTGAAAAGCTGTTTTTGGAATGTCCTCCTCTCGAATCCTTAACTGGTGGTAACCAGAACGAAGATCAATCTTTGAAAAATACTTAGCTCCCCTTAATTGATCAAACAGATCATCAATCCGAGGCCAAGGGTATTTATTCTTTATCGTGACTTTATTGAGTTGCCTGTAATCCATGCATAGTCTCAAACTTCCTTCCTTCTTTTTCACAAACAATACTGGGGCACCCAATGGCGATACACTCAGTCGAATGAACCCCACATCCATGAGATCTTGCAACTGTACTTTCAATTCCCTTAACTCAGCTGGTGCCATCCGATAAGGTGTCAAGGAAATAGGTCGTGTACCAGGAATTAGTTCGATAGTGAACTCAATCTCCCGAGAAGGTGGTAATCCTGGTAAATCCTCAGGGAATACATCTGGGAAGTCACACACTACAGGGATATCCTCGGCCTTGGCTGGTGTATCCCGTGCATCAACAACATAAGCTAGATAACTCTGGCAGCCCTTCCTCAAAAATCTATCTGCCGAGAGGGCTGATATGACTCTAGGGGTTAACATCCTCCGATCTCCCTGAAATATCACCTCAGGTAATCCAGGGCTCCGAAGTACTACCCTCTTATCGAAACACTCGATAGAGGCATGATGGGTTGTCAGCCAATCCATCCCAAGGATAACATCAAAGTCACACAAGTCTAGGAGTATCAAATCAACCACTAGATGCACATCCCCTATCACAATAGGGTATCCTCGTATCACCTGGTTTACTACATACAACTCTCCAGTCGGTGTACCGACTCCCATCTCACACCCGATCGCAGAAATCTCTTTATCTACTAACAGTGCATACTCCCGAGAAACAAAAGAGTGGGTAGCTCCCGGATCTATTAAAGTACGTGCATGATGACCAAAAATAGTAAGCATACCTGTCACCACCTCCGGGGCTGCCCGGGCCTCCTGTTGAGTCACAGCATAGACTCGAGCATGTGGTCCCGAAGTCCGACCACGCCCTCGTGATCCACCAGATCCACCACGAGTTCTGCCACCTCCTCTCCCACTTGTAGCATTTGAAGCCAAGGTTGTACTAGGGCCCCGCTCAATAGAGCCTCATCCGGTACCAATACTACCAACCAATCGTGGACAGTCTCTTTTGAAGTGACCTGGCTCCCTACAGTAAAAGCAGACAAGAACATTGCCCCGGTCATTACTCTGTCGGTTAGTGGATCCCTGACTACGCCCAAACTACGCATTAAATTAAACACGTAATTTGAGTATTGTGCAATTTAAACTTTTTTTGTGTAGATGTAGTATTGGTAAATAGGGATCGTTCTTAACCGGGGAAATTAGGGAACATTAATAATGTGTTAGTGGGAGATGAATAAAAGAATAATGAATTAAAGAATTAAAGAATAAAGAATTAAAGGAATAAAAGAATAAAAGAATTAAAAGAATAAAAGAATAAAAGAATAAAGAAGGGGGGTTTTGAAAAGATTTATAACTAAATTAAAGAAAACACTAATTAAGAATTAAAATGCAAATGCTCATGCTAATTGGAATTTACAAACCATAGAGTAGTTTCATAGACAAAACCCACACTTTTACGTAAGTAATTTCGAATTAACAATCACATTATTTAAACTACTCCTAAAAATAAACTTATTTATAACATTTTGCTCATAATAAACCAATCACGAAATCCTACCTTCATCATCTCAAATACTTACATATATCTTTCAATATTATAAATGCATCAACCATTAATGTGTGTCAAACATCAATATGCTTCAAACATTTACAACATGATTTACCTTAAGTTTATAATTAAATGCGCCGACAGCGATCAACATTTAATCTCTTCAATTCTACTCTAAGTGCACCGACAGCGGATAAAACACTTAACATCAAATTGAAGTTTAAGCACTAAAACATATGAAATAAAAGAAATTCAAAAAGTAAAACACATGGAGATTGCATTCTTACTTACAAATGTTAGAAATAAAATACCAAGAACAATAGTAAAGAAGAAATAAAAATAACATAAAAATAACATAAATTACGGATAAGAATTAAAAGAAAACTAATTAATAAGAAAATCTACAAGAAGTAAAAATGGTCCCCAAAAATGTCTCTCAAAAGAGAGAAACAAAAGAACTAACTAAGAACTAAGAACTAAGAACTAAGAAAGAAATGGAAGAATGAAACTAATTGGGGACTCCCAAAATACAAGAATTGAATCCCTATTTATAGGTAAAAAAAAAGCTATCAAAAATAATATAAAAATACAATAAAAAATGTGGAATAATGGAATGATGAGTAATAAAGATTTGTGATGATGTTTAGAAGTGGTTTGAGTTGTAAAGTTGCAAAATTGGGTTGGAAAGTGGAAGGAATGTTGCTGGAAATTTGGGTGGAAGCTGCTGGAAAAGAAGGGCTGGAATTCGGCTAGCTGCTGCTGAAAAGAGAAAAGGAGATTCGGCAGATGGCTGCTGAAAGGGAAAACTGAATTTCGACAGGCGCGCGCCGAAGGATGGGCAGCCGCTTCGGTAGGCGCTGCAGGCGCTGAGAATCGGGCCTGGGCTGCCTGGACTGTTGGGACGCGGGCCTGGTTGTCTGGGCTGCACGGATGGCGGGCTGGGCTGATACGGACTGGGCCTTTTATTTCTTTTTCATTTTTTTTTCTGTTGGGCTGCAGCATCTTATTGGGTTTGGGCTGCACAAATTAATTAATTTAATTAATTTAGAAATATTTCACCGAAATTCGTCCATAATTTATTCGTTATAATTCCGATCGAGACGATTCTTTCGCCAAAATACTCCAAATTACAAACTTTATTTATTTAAATAAAAATAACACAAAATAAATTAATTTATCTATTTATTTAATATTTTAATATTAAAAGTCAAGTATAAAGGGTATAAAATAATATAAAATAATGCTTATTTGAGGACCTATCAAATACCCCCACACTTAAACTTTGCTAGTCCCTAGCAAATACTAAAATTAAACTACAAAATCAAAACAAGTAACCTTTAACCATTTGTCTCAATATTTCATTATTACAATCATGGCATAAAAGATTTTCACTTAAAGCATTTAAGCATATGGAATTCAAGAGTTAATACTTTGTAACAAAATGCTTCAACAAGTAAGATAATGAGTAAATATGGTGAATTGGATCTCAACATGAGTAAAACGAGTATGAATCAACTCACAAGGATATGCACTCATAAATTTACTCAATTTGTGAGGGTTTGTGTTTGCACTCAAGGTATGTGAGAAATACTCACATAATCGAAATGGAGTACTTTTGCAAAATTTCAAACAAACACCTCAAGATAAAAACAAAACATACTTGCACAAATGAACCAAAACCATAAGCTTACTCAAGTGATTAACTCCACTAATCAAAATTTACCATCTTAAGGATCATAAGGTCTTTACGAAGGTTGTAATGGGGCTAAGTTTAGAGGCAAGGAAAATATAGGACAAGTGGTGCTCAATTCGTTCCAAGACTCAATAGACTCCCAAAACGTATCATAGCTTCCCAACCTTAGTGCAATGATGTCAATAATCCATCCCTTCGAACATAGGCCTAATTCCATCATGTTGGGCCTCATAATCATTCTTTGTGTCGGATTTACAATTGTAAGGGACTTAACTCAAACATTACATAACCAAACCTTATTACCTTGATCGAGACTCAACTCTTTTTTTTTTTTTGATTTTTTTTATATCAAGGTAATAACATGTGTCAATAATACAACAAAGCTTGAGTCGGTAAATCCAAATAATTCACATAAAAGTCTTTTCAACATCATTATTTCCTCCTTACACAATCTTTATATCTTCAACCGAGTTCTTGGAACAAGGGTAAAGGATGTCTATACTAAGCTCAAGTGTTTAGATAATCATGGTGATGAAAGAAAGGCTTAATGTGGGCTCGAAAGGGTTAAAACTAAGGGGGTCGTAACTTGTGCGCACAAAATAGGGAACATGGATGTTTGAATTTGTGGTGTTAACCCTAATGCCTTAATCATTTCCAAAATCAGAGAGTTTATTGACTTAAAAGCTTTGAAAATCACATAGAATAAGTTCTAGTACTCTAGAGTTCATTAAAAGCTATGGCAAGCAGTTATGAGGCATATGTATATCAATTTAAACAAAGAACTTATGAATCACTCATCAAAGATGTATATAAAGTTCTAAAGCTCACATAAGGTTCATATGATTCATACTTATCTTATTATGCTCGTTTATATACCAATTTACATGCATTATCTTCAAGTTATAACACTTAATCACAAAATATTAACAAACAAATTCAAGTTGTAGTGATCACCGTTATAGCCATAACATATTCATTTCCGTTCATTTATATCATTGACAAGTTAAATGGCAACTTAAAACTCATAAAAACACTAAGTTAAAATATTCAAGAAATTTTTTTTTTCATTTTTTTTTATATTTTTTATATTTTTTAATTAATATTTTTTTTTTTACTCAAAATTGTAAACCATTCCCCCACACTTAAATTCTACATTGTCCTCAATGTAGGAAAATACGAAGTAATTAAACATAGAATCAAAGTAAGGAAGATGATTTACGAAAATAATAGGAAAACATTAAATAAACAAAATAAAAGAGAGTGAAGGGTGGAAGGATAGCAAATCTGTATTGATGACTCCTTCACATCTCGGGAACACATTGGGTTGCCTCCCAACAAGCGCTTGAAGTTTAACGTCCATCCAGCCTAGACAGAGATGCAAGTTAGTTAGTCAGAGATGTACGTTAGTCAAGAATGCAAGTTAGATATGCAAATTGAAGTTAAAGATGCAATTTGAGTTAAAGATGTAAATTAGAGGAAGAGTGCAATGCAAGTTAAATTAAATATGCAAGTTAAGTGAAAATGCAAGTTAAATGAAAGATGAAATGCAAGTTAGAATGAAAGATGCAAGTTAGTTAAACTAAAGATGCAAGTTAACTTTGTCATGACAAATAATGTAAATTAAGATATAAACAATATTTATATGTCGAGGGAAGTCAAAGATATATATGGTTCACATAGCCTCAAAGTTTAAATGGAGACTTATACGTCCGTGCGGCCCAAGTAAATATCTTGGATTAATTCAACTGTTTGGGCAAGTTCAAAGGTGACCAAGTTAGAAAGAATACACATAAGAGGCAGGGCTAATTTCTTAGACCCAAAACCCGTTATGAGTACCGTCTCTTGTCCTAGACAGCACCCTCGAAAATTTCTTACTCCAGAGGAATTAAGATGACTCAAGTGTTAACAATCACCGTGGGTGAGAGTTAACAAAAGAGTCTTCGCCGATAAAGATCAAAATCTAAATTTCGAAACACAAGTGATTTACATATAGCCGAGACTAATGCATGAATGCAAGAACTGTCAGGACCCGACCCTCTTCTGTGAGGTCCCGATTCATCTAGCACGATATTGTCCGCTTTGGGCCTCGCCCTCACGGTTTTGTTTTCGGGAGCTCACGGTGCAACTTCCCAGTAGGTCACCCATCATGGGATTGCACCAGCCTCAACTCGCTTAACTTTGGGGTTCCCCCGGAATCCAAAGCCAGTGAGCTCCCAAAAGGCCTTGTGTTAGATAGATACGTGCCCACACATATAAGGCACTTCACCTTTCCCTCCCCGAGCGATGTGGGATCGTTCACCGATCTTACCTTTCCAAGCTCACGGGTCTTGCTCACCGTTCTTGCTTCCAAGACCGGGTCTTACAATCCACCCCCCCCCCCTTGGGGCCCAGCGTCCTCGCTGGCACACTTCCGGTCGGGGTCCAGCTCTAATACCATTCTGTCACGACCCGGCCCATCTAACACAATATTGTCCGCTTTGGGCCCAGCCCTCACGGTTTTGTTTTCGGGAGCTCATGGTGCAACTTCCCAGGGGGTCACCCATCTGGAATTGCACCAGCCTAAACTCGCTTAACTTTGGGGTTCCAATCCCCCCCAAAGCCACTTGAGCTCCCAAAAGGCCTCATGCTAGATAGGTGTGTGCCTACACCTTTAAGACACACCACCATTCCCTTCCCAGACCATTCCCCCCTCGCAGGAATGTGAGATTGTTCACCGTTCCCTCCAGGACACGGGTCTTACAATCCACCCCGCTTAGGGCCCAGCGTCCTCGCTGGCACAGTTCCCGATTGGGGTCTGGCTCTGATACCGAATTGTCAGAACCCGACCCTCTTCTGTGAGGTCCCGATTCATCTAGCACGATATTGTCCGCTTTGGGCCTCGCCCTCACGGTTTTGTTTTCGGGAGCTCACGGTGCAACTTCCCAGTAGGTCACCCATCATGGGATTGCACCAGCCTCAACTCGCTTAACTTTGGGGTTCCCCCGGAATCCAAAGCCAGTGAGCTCCCAAAAGGCCTTGTGTTAGATAGATACGTGCACACACATATAAGGCACTTCACTTTTCCCTCCCCGAGCGATGTGGGATCGTTCACCGATCTTACCTTTCCAAGCTCAAGGGTCTTGCTCACCGTTCTTGCTTCCAAGACCGGGTCTTACAATCCACCCCCCCTTGGGGCCCAGCGTCCTCGCTGGCACACTTCCGGTCGGGGTCCAGCTCTGATACCATTCTGTCACGACCCGGCTCATCTAACACAATATTGTCCGCTTTGGGCCTCGCCCTCACGGTTTTGTTTTTGGGAGCTCATGGTGCAACTTCCCAGGGGGTCACCCATCATGGAATTGCACCAGCCTCAACTCGCTTAACTTTGGGGTTCCAATCCCCCCCAAAGCCACTGAGCTCCCAAAAGGCCTTGTGTTAGATAGATACGTGCCCACACATATAAGGCACTTCACCTTTCCCTCCCCGAGCGATGTGGGATCGTTCACCGATCTTACATTTCCAAGCTCACGGGTCTTGCTCACCGTTCTTGCTTCCAAGACCGGGTCTTACAAGAACTATTTACAAGTATGTTTTTTATGCACAATTTACAAATATAACATGACAATTTACGTATGAACAATTTATACAAGTATGAACAATTTATTTACAAGTATGGTTTTATTCACAAGTAATGATATTTACAAAACAATTTCTCATTAACAAACTAACATAAGTATAAGATTTATTTAACAATTTAGATTTACACTAACACAAAGCAAAGTGAAGATAAATGAATATTTTTACGAATAAATGAAGAAAAAGAAATTTTTTATTTTTTTATTAATTAATTTTTTTTTTCTGAATTTAAAAATTAAATAAATGAAGAAAAAGAAATTTTTTAATTTTTAATTTTTTTTACGAATTTTATGTTTTTTTTAATTACAAAAAAAAATAAAAATAAGAAAAAGTGAATATTTACCATAAGCATTTATGAACAATTAAAAAGAATGAACATTATGTACAAGTATGAACAAGAATAATATAACAAGTAAGAGAATTATAAACAAATATAAATGAAAATCTATTATGAATAAGTATGCATGTATACTATGAAATATAAAAGTTATGAACAAGTATAAAAGGTAACATACAACATTTATTTACAAGTATGAATTAACACTAACATAAAACTAAGATAAGATTTTTTTTTTAATATTTTTTTTATTTCGAATTTTTTTTAATTTATTATTATTATTATTATTATTATTTTATGTTTTTTTTTATTCCGAATTTTTTTTTCTTTCATTTAAAAATTTAAAGTCTAAAAAGACATAAACAAACAATTAATTACATAAAAATAAAATAAGTGTAAACATAAAGTTAGTGGAATATAAAGTTGATAAAATTAATGAAAAGAAAGTTAATGGAATAAAGTTAAAGGAATATAAGTTAATGGAATAAAAAGTTAATGGAATAAAAAGTTAGTGGAATAAAAAGTTAGTTGAATAAATTTAAAGTTAAAGGAATAAAGAAAAAGTTTATGAAATAAAATTAAAGTTAATGGATTAAAGAAGAAGTTAGAAAGTGTAAAGAAAAAAAAATAAATAAATTAAAAGTAAGGAAAAGTGAATATGTACAATATGCATTTATGACAAGTACAAATAAAATTAAATTATGAACAAGTATGATAGAATTTTAAATTTACATAAACAATTTGAATATGAACAAATATATAAAAAAAAATTATGAACATTTATGAACAAGTATAAATTAGAAACTATGAATAAGTAAAGTATGAACATTATAAACAAAAATAATAAGAACAAAAATAAGATGGATAAATAAAATATAAACAAGTAAGTAAGGGTATAAACAAATATAATATTAACAAAAGTAAAATTTATAAACAAGTATAATATGCACAATTTATATACATACACTAACAAATTAAAATGATTTTCAATTTCCCCGGCAACGGCTCCAAAAATTGACTACGCCCAAATTACGCATTAAATTAAACACGTAATTTGAGTATTGTGCAATTTAAACCCTTTTTGTGTAGATGTAGTATTGGTAAATAGGGATCGTTCTTAACCGGGGAAATTAGGGAACATTAATAATGTGTTAGTGGAAGATGAATAAAAGAATAATGAATTAAAGAATAAAGAATTAAAGGAATAAAAGAATAAAAGAATTAAAAGAATAAAAGAATAAAAGAATAAAGAAGGGGGGTTTTGAAAAGATTTATAACTAAATTAAAGAAAACACTAATTAAGAATTAAAATGCAAATGCTCATGCTAATTGGAATTTACAAATCATAGAGTAGTTTCATAGACAAAACCCACACTTTTACGTAAGTAATTTCGAATTAACAATCACATTATTTAAACTACTCCTAAAAATAGATTTCTTTATAACATTTTGCTCATAATAAATCAATCACGAAATCCTACCTTCATCATCTCAAATACTTACATATATCTTTCAATATTATAAATGCATCAACCATTAATGTGTGTCAAATATCAATATGCTTCAAACATTTACAACATGATTTACCTTAAGTTTATAATTAAATGCGCCGACAGCGATCAACATTTAATCTCTTCAATTCTACTCTAAGTGCACCGACAGCGGATAAAACACTTAACATCAAATTGAAGTTTAAGCACTAAAACATATGAAATAAAAGAAATTCAAAAAGTAAAACACATGGAGATTGCATTCTTACTTACAAATGTTAGAAATAAAATACCAAGAACAATAGTAAAGAAGAAATGAAAATAACATAAAAATAACATAAATTCCGGATAAGAATTAAAAGAAAACTAATTAATAAGAAAATCTACAAGAAGTAAAAATGGTCCCCAAAAATGTCTCTCAAAAGAGAGAAACAAAAGAACTAACTAAGAACTAAGAACTAAGAACTAAGAAAGAAATGGAAGAATGAAACTAATTGGGGACTCCCAAAATACAAGAATTGAATCCCTATTTATAGGTAAAAAAAAAGCTATCAAAAATAATATAAAAATACAATAAAAATGTGGAATAATGGAATGATGAGTAATAAAGATTTGTGATGATGTTTAGAAGTGGTTTGAGTTGTAAAGTTGCAAAATTGGGTTGGAAAGTGGAAGGAATGTTGCTGGAAATTTGGGTGGAAGCTGCTGGAAAAGAAGGGCTGGAATTCGGCTAGCTGCTGCTGAAAAGAGAAAAGGAGATTCGGCTGATGGCTGCTGAAAGGGAGAACTGAATTTCGGCAGGCGCGCGCCGAAGGATGGGCAGCCGCTTCGGTAGGCGCTGCAGGCGCTGAGAATCGGGCCTGGGCTGCCTGGACTGTTGGGACGCGGGCCTGGTTGTCTGGGCTGCACGGATGGCGGGCTGGGCTGATACGGACTGGGCCTTTTATTTCTTTTTCATTTTTTTTTCTGTTGGGCTGCAGCATCTTATTGGGTTTGGGCTGCACAAATTAATTAATTTAATTAGTTTAGAAATATTTCACCGAAATTCGTCCATAATTTATTCGTTATAATTCCGATCGAGACGATTCTTTCGCCAAAATACTCCAAATTACAAACTTTATTTATTTAAATAAAAATAACACAAAATAAATTAATTTATCTATTTATTTAATATTTTAATATTAAAAGTCAAGTATAAAGGGTATAAAATAATATAAAATAATGCTTATTTGAGGACCTATCAATCCCACCGATGCCTCACTGAACTGTGCAGTCGCTGGTGGTCGATACCCAAATGTCTGTGTACTCCCACCTCCATAACTCGGACGAGCGCCACGAGAAGATCCAGAGCCATAATTACCTCTCTTGGAGGACCTCTGGTTCGCAGATCCCTGGTACTGACGGTCCCGGCGTCGACCAGAGCCCGAAAACTGTTGTGGCACTGGCAAGGTCACCTCAACTCGTGCAGCTGCATCAGACAACTCTCGCAGGGTGGCAGAAGTTCCTACAGTCACAGCTCCCTGGATGTCATTCCTCAGTCCTTGCTCAAACTTTCGGCACTTATCCTCCTCGTTGGCTACATATAGAGGAGCAAAACTGGACAGGTTCGGGAATTTCTGCTCATAGTCTGCCACTGACATGTCCCCCTGATGTAGTTGTAGGAATTCAACGTCCCTAGCATTACGAAATGAGCGAGGATAGAACTGATCCAGGAAACGATGGCGGAAGTCCTCCCAACTCAGGGTGCGGGCATCCATCCCTATCAGCTGCAATCCACGCCACCATCGGTAAGCTTAGCTACTCAGCATAAATGTGGCCAGTGGAACCATATCTACTGGTGGACATTGCATAATCTCTAAGATCCGCTCAAATTGGGTAATCCAATCATAGGCCTCTTCTGGGTCAGTCAGGCCAGTGAATCTCATGGCCCCTAAACGTTGAGCTCACTCTACATCTGGACCCCCAAACTCATCACCAGCCTGGGTACGGGGCTCGCATCTCGGAGGCATATTGTGATGTTCTGTAAGAGAAACATATCAGTATCACAACTCGTGCATACTAATGTGCAAGACTCAGACCGTAACCTAATGCTCTGATACCAATTTGACAAGACCCATCCCGATTATCCCTCGATAGTCGTGATGAATCCTGCTCCCGTCTGACAATAACTAAAAATTACCGAAAGTAACCAAACTCATATACATACACCACACAACAAATCCGAAAACATTGTCAGACAAGGGATAGTTAAGTTTTACAGACCAATGACGTCACAAGTTTGACTAGTCAAAGACAATACAGAGCATAGGTACTATTACAGATAGGGGTCAAATTCTTACTCTGTAGAGTGTCTGAGTGCGCAACGGTCTATTTATTATTTTGCTTCGCTTGCCTCGTTTCTAGCCCTCGTACCTGTGCACTGGCCTAGAGGGTGCATAAAACAGTAAAAGTGTGAGGGGACAAAACAAGGTTTGATAAATACATTTACCAAAACACATTTCTTACCCTCCAGTTTTCACAAACATGCATGCATATCATAAAACACGAGTAATAGTAAGAAATCAGTCAAATATGTTCAATGGACCAATCAAAACAATTTCCACAAAACCACGAGACTTATTTCCATATCTTGTTGCTTAGAGTCACGTTTATCCCTGCAACGCGTGCATATCAATAGGCTCAAGGACCGCTCAAAATCCGAGCATCCGCCGCTGTGAACACATCACCAGCCGGCAATCCAGATCTAGGGAACACATCACTTACCGATCTATGTATATCCAGCACATCTGATCTGAGTCAAGCCTCCCTCGGCTGCTCGACAAAGACCGTGCTACGTGACCTCTTCGGGGCAAACACTTCCATCCCGAAGGCGAGCGTTATCTCCAGGGTGCACTCCGGGGAAAAAAATATTTTCTCCCGAAAGCCCTAAATATCCGCAACATCTCATCATCACAAAAACCAATGAAAAACAGTTGCATTGAAAACCAAATCATATATCAACATAGCGTCTCAGCCCCAAAATAACCAAAGTCCCGATTTACTTTAAAAATCTGAAATCATCAATATCATCATGTAATCACATAGAAATACAAATCCAATCAGAAACAAAATTCCATTGGGTCTCAAGCCCAAAATATCATTTTCACGTAAATTCGTGCAACCGTAAACCCGAGTTACCACAATCACGTAAATCCATAAAATCAATCACTGACTCATAATCCGAGTCCAAATATCATTTTCAATTTCCTGACTCATAACCCGAGTCAAAACATCATTTTCAATCCCGGGCCTAGCCCAAAACATCAATTTCATCATTTCTCGAAAATCGTGCCAAAATATAATATAATAATCATAAAATCGAGAAATCACCGAATTGAAACATCAATCATATCAAATCATATCAAATCGTAGAATAAAGCATTTTAAAGCATATATGCATGCATCACGGTTAGAAAACCAAAAATCCACTCACACACACCGTCCCGATTGTTCAGCCTCGAGCTGTTCGTTTTCCTCCGACGTCCCGGGAATATTCCAGCCTGTCAAACAAAGTGATTTAAGGTTACTAGACTATCATATGATCCTCAAATAAGAATCCCCTAATTGTCGGAATTTTATAATATTCTTTTAATATAATTTAAACGTGTCGGGTACTCGGAACTACGCTGAAACCATATCCGATTGACCCGAAACCAACGCGGATAGGTTCGTATCATCGAGAACATCAAGTTTCATGTTGAACACTTTGCCGGAATCCCCTCCACGCGCCGTCACGAGTCGCCGAAAGCGGCTGCGCGTAGCACAGTACTGCTACAGTGCTTCGTTCTCACCCGTTTGTTTGATAAACGGGTTGAAATACCCGCGATAGAACCCGATGCAATCTCAGTCAATTCGACCTCAAATCAATCCGTTCTTTCAACTGATCCCATCTAATCCAACTTCATTTCAGTTCTGTGAGTTTAATTACCTCAATTAAGGTCTAAAACTTCACGACTCACGATCGAACTTCGACGGGTCTCCTATTCGGGTTTCACGATTCCGTCCCTGATTTTCCAATTAATTCACATGGTTAGCATCGTGAGAGTGTAAGGAACGTTTCTACAAGATCAATTTCATAAAATCTTACCTCTAACTAACTGAACTCAAGCTCGATTTTCGGCAGCCATGGCAGCTTCTGTTCTTCCTCAATTCGACACGATTTCTTTTCGTTTTTGTTGCAAGGAGCTTCGTTTTGATCCTAGAAACTCAATGTAATCCTCAATTTCCCTTCTCTTAGCCCACAATTGCGAATTCGAATTTCCCCTAAATGTCTGAATTTTTCGAACCAAAATTCTCCCAGTTCTCTCAATCCCTCGAGTTCCTCTCTCTCAGATCACTTCCTTAAACACTTAATCGCACAATGACGAGAGATAGAGGGCTAACACGGTTTAATTTGGACAATTGGACAAAATCATTACACTTTCCCTTAATTAAGGGATAATTGTCAAAAGCTACTCCTCAAAACCGGTTTCCATGTTCTCTGGGGTGAGAATCAGACAAAGGACAGGTGTCATGGTCTGATCAAGGCTAAAAGACCATTTTGCCCCTTGTTCGACAAATTACCATTTTGCCCCTAGGCTTCCGTGACCCGTAACGTTCGTATCCGAACTCCTTTTTCAATGTGCCGCCTGTCGTTGTACTGAGGGCATCGAGACCTACCTAACGGTTCTCGAATCGTGTGAAAATTAGTTGTCAAACAAAAAGTCAACATTTTCCCCCTTTTCGTCCAAATTACGAAAATGCCCTTGAACTTCCGATCGTCATAACTTTTTCCCTGATCGTCGGAATTGGGCATGCCACTTGTCTATGGACTCGTGACGTCCCGAACTATGTCACGGTCATCGGTCAATGTCCGTTTGATTCACCAATCAAAAAGTCAACAAATTGACCATACTATTCACTAGGGTGAAAACGTCATTTATTCATTATGTTACAAAATTACATTTTTCGAATTTCCGGGGTGTTACATATTTGACGCCAGGGACGTCGAGCGTCTAGGACGCTAGGCATTTGAGATGCCGTACCCGAACATGGTTCGGGGATTGGATTCGGGATTGAGACCCCGAGTGGCACGCGTAGCCTTGAGACTGTGACCTTATTGGACGTCAGGGACGTCAGACATCGGGGATGTCAGGATTGGAATGTATAGTGCAGTGGCTATCATTATGTTTATGGTTTTATTACATGCCTTATGATTCATATTATATGATTTATGGTTTTAAATTCTGATGCATGCATGTTTGGAAAACGGAGAGGTAAATTATATGTTTTACTTATTAAACTGTTTTTATAAACTTGAGTTTCGGCCCACTCACCCTTAATGTTTTGGTAACCCTTCCAGGCTGTGCTACTGAGGTAGAGGAGGATCCTGAGGCAGAGGCACAGATCTACTTCTGCGTATCTGAACCCCTGTCGGGTGGTTTGACCCGCAGGATTATTTTAGAGTCGTGCTCGCAATTTGTAATTTGGTTTTCATCCTTTGTCTGACATCTGTTAAACTTGGATTTGATGTATAACTTTATTTGGTTATTTATTAATTTGAACGTTTGAGGTTAAAATTGGTATGTTATTTTGGGTGTCAGACGGGAGCAGGGCACGTCCCTTTGTGGTCCCCGTTGGATCGGGGCGGGTCTTGTCACACACAGCACTTGCCGCGACCACGACTCAGACCCGTAGGTCATAAATAGGGCTACATGCCCGAGACAAAACCAAATGGGTCTCATGCTCGATTCCTTGTCTAAAATCCAAAGCCATTTCATTAAAACTGAAATCATAAACACGTATAAGTACCGTATAAGCCTGAAGCCTCGAAATACGTGAAAATACGTAAACACACACAATTGCACTCAAGGCATCCCAAAACATGTATTAAAACATATATAAAAAAATTATGCATGCATCAATTTAGAAAACAAGGTCCACTCACAGACCGTTCGAGCTGTCGCCTCGATAAGCGTGTCAAATTGCTTTCCCGGGCCAATCGTCGTAACCGGGACTTCCAAACTTGTCCAAATCGTAATTGGGAAGGGTTTGGATTTGGGGTCGTGTTCGATGGGTTCGAGTTGGTGGGAAAATGAAATAGGAAATGGGGAAACATATGCATGAAGGAAGGGAAGGGGCAATGGATGAATGACACTTGTCACTCATCCATTGGGCCACTTCAAAAATCTGGGCCCACTTAAGTCCAAAAGTCCCTCGTTTCGTGAAACGTGCAATAGTTACCTCAAACTTCCGTGAACCGTAACTTTTCCGTCGAACGTCCGAATTTGACGTGCCACCTGTCTACGGACTCGTATCGACCCGATCTACGTAACGGTCCTCGACCCTCGACCATAGGACCTCACGGGTCAAAAGTCAACTTTTTGCCCTCATTCAAGGGCAAAATCGTAATTTCACCCTGAACATCCGTTAATCCTCAGCTAATTCCCGATTAGCCTCACTAATACGTAATTAGTCTTAATTAAACATGATAATTCGGGACGGGTTATTACATGTTCCTCCTCTGCCCTAGGGTGACATGTATTTGGTTTGGAGGTCTCCTTAGTTACCGAATTGACATTACTCAAGTGACTTCCTTCGAGGCTTGATTGAGCTGTAAGACCCGTGTCCTGGAGGGAACGGTGAACAATCTCACATTCCTGCGAGGGGGGAATGGTCTGGGAAGGGAATGGTGGTGTGCCTTAAAGGTGTAGGCACACACCTATCTAGCATGAGGCCTCCCTTGGCTGCGCTGGTTAAGGTGGTTACCTTCTAGACGTGAGGTCTTGGGGTCAAAACCTTGCGGGCGCAGGTGCGCCTAAAGAGGACAATATCATGCTAGATAGAGCGTGCAGGTGCACGTCTCTGGTTTAGATGAGGCCTTTTGGGAGCTCAGTGGCTTTGCGGGGATTGGAACCCCAAAGTTAAGCTAGTTGAGGCCGGTGCAATTCCAGATGGGTGACCCCCTGGGAAGTTGCACCGTGAGCTCCCGAAAACAAAACCGTGAGGGCGAGGCCCAAAGCGGACAATATCGTGCTAGATGAATCGGGACCTGACAGAAGAGGGTCGGGTCCTGAAAATTTGGTATCAGAGCCAGACCCCGACCGGGAAGTGTGCCAGCGAGGATGCTGGGCCCTAAGGGGGGTGGATTGTAAGACCCGTGTCCTGGAGGGAACGGTGAACAATCCCACATTCCTGCGAGGGGGGAATGGTCTGGGAAGGGAATGGTGGTGTGCCTTAAAGTTGTAGGCACACACCTATCTAGCATGAGGCCTCCCTTGGTTGCGCTGGTTAAGGTGGTTACCTTCCAAGCGTGAGGTCTTGGGGTCAAAATCTTGCGGGCGCAGGTGCGCCTAAAAAGGACAATATCATGCTAGATAGAGCGTGCAGGTGCACGTCTCTGGTTTAGATGAGGCCTTTTGGGAGCTCAGTGGCTTTGGGGGGGATTGGAACCCCAAAGTTAAGCGAGTTGAGGCCGGTGCAATTCCAGATGGGTGACCCCCTGGGAAGTTGCACCGTGAGCTCCCGAAAACAAAACCGTGAGGGCGAGGCCCAAAGCGGACAATATCGTGCTAGATGAATCGGGTCCTGACATGAGCTCCATCCTATCCCTTTCTACAGAAGTTAGCTGTAATCGGGGGTGGATAGCCTCTGTTGTTGCTTTTACCTGCTGAGAAATCTAGAAGCACCAATGCAAGTTTATATTTGAGGGTCGACCTTTCAACCCCTCGCGTATCACCCAAGCTATTCCAGGAATGTCTCTAACTTCTGGGCTTCTATTGCTTCTCCCGGTTCCTATTAGGCCTCTTAACTCTTTGTATGTTGGCTCTACCTCTTGGTGCCCTCCCTCGGATCCAGCTGTAAAAATCACTGTGATGCCTCTTGGACGAGTTCAGCTAATCCTGCTGGTTTATGAGCCATTATCAGAAATTCGAGTGGAGCATTATGTGGGGCTATTTGTGATTCACGCTGTACAAGAAATGTCCTCATTGCGGAAGCGTGGGTTGTTCTCTCGGGTATGGAACTTGCTCGAACTCTTGGTTTCCATAATGTCATCATGGAGTCAGACTCCAAGACCTTATTTTGTGTTGTGGTAGCCGTATTGACCATGGAAATTGGGAAATTTTCCCCATCCTTTCTCAGATCTGCAGGCATCATGTTGATTTCGAGCAAATCCGTTTTATGTGGACTCCTCGAAACACTAACAAGCTAGTTGATACTTTAACTTCTCAAGCTCGACGAAAAATGTGTATGGAAGTCTGGAACGATCGCCCTTCATCCTTTTTAGTGTTTGTTTTAAACAATGATGGTCTTACTTGCCCTCCTAGCTAAGCTATTTTCATTTGGACCTAGGAGTGAACGTTTTATGGTATGTCATGCGTTTTTACTCTGATTTCCATTCTAGAAGTTTTTTCTCGATTTTCTTACTGTTTTCTCCTTATTGTATTTTTCTTCTAGTTTTTTCTGAATGAAATTTTTTCGCTTCCTGATTAAAAAAAAAAGTGGACTAATTTATATGATAGGTTTAAAAACTTGATTAATTTATAATTATTTCTTTATTTAACATCATTTATTGATTGTCACATCATAGATCATATTTAGTGTGCCCAAATAATATTACCTTTTTTTTATCAACAAAAAAACATTGCATAATTAAGCATAAAATTGATTACATTTTTTGTGAGAATAGACTTTAGCCAAAAGGAAGCTTCCTTTGTCCAAACTTCATCATTTCAACATTTTATCTCTAAAATCAAATTTCCATCGACAGTCAACTACTACACAAAACTAAAATTAAGAATTCTGACTTGCTGCGGATTAAATAAGTAAAAGTTACATAAGCCTGCTGATGAAATCCAAAACCTTGGAGGAAGAACCGCCAGGTCTTCAGCTCAGGCTCCCACCGCACGAGCAAGGAGGTATGTAGCTGTCATCATCCTCTACAAAGAGAGAGGAACAAGCACAGCTCACCACGCGAAGAGGAAATGAGCAAAGAGAGCCGAATGAAAGGAGAGCAGGAGGGGAACAACAAAGAGAAAGAGAGCAGGTAAGGGTCAAAAGGGGCACAAGTTGTGCCTAGATCCATCACCAAAAGGTGGAGCTCTAAGAAAACACACCCCAGATCTAGGGTCTGCTGAGTTTTGCGAAACAATTTCAGAGATATCCGTTGAGAAATACTTTAGTCTCTTACTTATAAAGGTTCTACATGCTTAGAAATAGCGTACAGATAGAAAATGACTCAAAACAATATTTTATCACAAGTTTGCCATCACTTCCTATATCGATAAGATGTCAATTACAACGCATACTCGATACAAAGTACGACCGTCCAAGAAAAAGTTGGTTAAAGTCAAAGAGTACATGATGAGACCACTCGTATGCTGAAGGAAGCAACAATTGAAAGGGCAGAGAGTAAGGTGAGGGGCTGAGACTCTGACAGCGAAGTCATAATCGTTGTGAGCCAAAGATGGAGTAAACCGTGTTGCAATCAGTGGGACAAAATTGATAGAATCCTGACTACAAAAGGGATTGAAAATGTTGAAAAAATAAGTACTTTGATGTGCCCATCTTCAATTCTTTCAAACCTTGTATCTGGTTGCCTCTTTTATATATATATATATATATATATATATAGCCTGATATGTCCAAGAAGAAAAAAAAATAACTATGTTGACAATGATATCATAATCAAAAACCTCATTTCAAAGTGTAAAGTTACCGAAAACGCTTGTAGTCCATTCAAAATTGAACTTTCACTCTTGAATTCAAAATCTTTACGAGTTAAAAAGCTTTTTCTTAGTTTTGCTTTTGAATTTTGATTCAGATTTCACTCCTACTTGCAAATCTCAGGCACAACTGGCTATTTGATTTTTTGAAAATGCTTTAGTCACCCAAAATCTCATAACTTCAAATTCATGTTGAGATTTCCACTGTTTAATAAAAGATCGCAGCCTGTTTGAGAGTGTTTTGATTACTCGAAACATCTCAAAAACTAGAAAGAAAATCAGATTGAGATTTTCAGAGAGCATAAACAAAGTATGAACTATATATATTAATGCATAAGATAGAAAAAAAGGCGAAAATATCAAATAACAATCTTTATAGTTTATTCACAAAGTCTATATCTATCAATATCCAAGCTATAATAATTTCTCTATATCATGATACAAAATCCAAAAACCCAAAAACAGAATTAAAGATGGGGACTATAGAAAAGCATTGCCTGCAAGGCCATGGTGCAAGAGATTATGAGCAATATGATCCCTAGCCTGGACAGAAGCAGCAGACCTCAAGCTATTCCCAGCCTCCATCTCATCGTCAAAAAGTTCAAACCTTTGCTCGGCATCCAGCTCCTCATTTCTCATGGCACAGATATTATGCAGAACACAGCAAGCCCCAAGCACGACCGGCAGGTCTTGGAGCTTCACCTCCGTCCTCTTCTGCAAGCAAGACCACCTCCCTTTCAGCTTCGCAAAAGCATCTTTCGCGACCTCTTGAACTTCTCTGATTTTCTCATTGAAGGCGTGTTGGGTCCAGGTGAGGTTCTGGTGGGTGTACGGCACCAGAATCCAGTCCGTCAATGGAAACCCAGAATTTCCCACTATCCAAACATCTTTTAGGAACCCTCTGTTGGCTCTCTGAAACAGAAGTGATTTCTCCAGGACCTGATCGTCCGGCATGGATCCCGGCCACCCAATGCAGACGTCGGTAAAAACGCCGCGGGGATCGACAACGCCTTGGACTGTTATTGAGTATGATGTCTTCTGATTCCTTTCTGTGTGCCTTTTATTGAAATAAGCAGCTACATTCACCTTTGGTGCTATGATTGGGACATGGGTCGTGTACATTGACCCGGCGACGTTTGGGATACCCGACCGGGCTTCGAATTCGTCTTTGATCGCCTTCATTCTCTGTTCGTCTGGCCACTGGAGAAATTTGGGCATCAGAACGGTTTTGATTGCGGAGCAGACCTCCAGCACCAGCTTGTGACACGTGGATATGCCCAGCCCGAACCGTTTCGAAACGAGGCGGAGCGGCTCGCCGGTGGCCAGCCGCCATATGCAGACGGCAACGCGCTGGCGAACAGGAATTGCGTCGCGCAGCATTGTGTTCTTTTTGGTGACAGCGGAATCGAGCTCCTCGCAGATCGTGTCGAACGTCGCCTTGCTCATCCGAAACGCTTTTCGGAAATCCTCGTCGGAAACGTTTGGGTTGTTGTACTGGTCCCACCAATCCTTGGACCTGTCCTTCACCCATAGCCTCCGGTGCGGAGGCGCAGCCGCAGCACCACCGGCTTCCAAACCCGCTTTGGGGGACGGAGTCTCCGCTACCGCCGCCGTCGCCACCGCAGCAAAAGCCGATTGGCGACTCCGTTTGGTGCGGGAGTGGTCCAATTCGTCGGATTGAGCTTGATGTTGCTGAAAATCAGAGAAGTAATCATTCATGGCTTGAGATTTGTAGTTGTGATTTGCTTCAAGAAGTGATCTTTCTTGCTGGGACTGAACAAAGTTATTTTCTTGATCCTGCTTCTCTTCCTCATCGAGCAAAAGGAGCGTAGCCAATATGTCGCTCATTGCCCCCTTACCCTTCTTCAAATCTCCAGGTCCGCCATTGTTGCTGTTGTTGGGGTTATTGTTGTTGTCCTCTTTTCTTCGCTTCTTGAACCCACTCCCTCCATTTATGTCGAAATCGTCCATGTCCGGGAACAGGGTGTAGAAGTGGGAGTAATCTTCTTGACTAAGATGGAACGATGTGATTTCCATGAAGGTGTGAATTTATGGGTGTAAAAGCGTTTGAAGAAATGCCTGTGTGAACTTGAATATGGAGTGAGGTGACTATGAACTGGTGGAGCTGGAATTTGAAATGGAGATGGAGAAGTTGGTTGGACCATGGTCATATTTATAAATCTATGGAGGAAGAGGGAAGGAGATTTGGAGAAGCGTGTGCGTACGTGTGAACGCGGTGTGGGAGGCTTTTGACTGGGACTTGACTTTTTTTGGAAGGGTGTGGGTTGAGAGTTGGGAAGAGAGAGGTTTTACGCGGTGGGGGATTTGGATTTAGGGGTTGATGATTTTTGTTGTAGCAAAACGTTTTGGGAATTAGAATTTAGAATTTAGAATTTAGAATTTAGAATTAGAACAGGGGAAGAGGAAGGAAGAGGAGAAAGTTCGTTTTGGGCGTTTGGGGGGAAGCCTAAGGAAGGAAGAAGGAACCAGACAAAAATAAAAGCGGAGAATAAGCGGAAAGACTGACTTTTCTTGTACTCAATTGCTAACAACTTTTGTTGGAATTATTTATCAAAAACACCTCGGAATAGACATTATTTCTCATTTAAGTACTATTCAAACAACCACATTTCACTTCCTTAATGAACGAGTAGAACCATTTAAGATCTTTGAAGTAAGCTCTGAGTACGTGTAATCGTTTACGAGATTTGAGGAGGTATCAAGTATATTTGGATGTTTCGCTCTGAATGAGATTATGGTCTAAATCATCAAAGGAATAATTAAAGTCCTCAACTTTATTTATTGTTAGTAGATTTATTAATAGAATTAAAGTGATAATAATTCAAACTCTCGATACATGTTACAAGTAAAAATGCATCAAGTAAATTTGAATATTTGTGTCAAAGACAGTCTCAAAGTAATTGTTAAAGAAAAGTGACACGTTTCGCTACTTATTTACAAACCGACAGAGGTTTTCAAGTGAGTTTAGTGAGTTGTGGACCATAAGTAACTAATGGTGAGCATGAGTTATTTGCGGCAAATAAGATTTCAAACTAAAACACTAAAAAAAGACTCAACATTTCACCTTTTTTTATTGAAAAAGCTGATAAATTTTTGAGTAAACTATCAATTAATAGAATCAGTTACAAATATGAACTATCAGGTAAACCTAAGTGTTTCAATCAAAAAATATTTCAAACTAAGCCGTTATAAGATAATTCTACATTCATTTCCTTAATCGTAAAACTAGTAAACACTTTAAACTCAACTTAGTAAAACTCTTAACGCATGCAAGTATTTACCAGTTTCTACGTGTCCTTGAATAGTATGGGTCAGTAAAGGTTTCAAACTTAAAATTTAGAATTTTTGTCATCTGCAACAACTCTATGTTGATTGAATTCGTGCATCATCTTGATGAAAGTGATCATTTTATGAAGTTTCAATTGTTTTACAAAATTGGCTTAGCAAAGGTATATGCTAAGTATTTTACACCTTCAAATGTCCAATCTTCCATCACATGTGTCATACATACGTTAATTTTGTAAAGAAAACAAAAACCATCTCTTACACTGCAAGAATTAGTAAACCACGGGAGGTAAGTAAGCCTTCAAACTCTAAGGATGAAAGTATAAGTTGAGTAAAATTATAGGGGCCAAAATATAAATTCTTCTTTTCTAATGTTAGTAATTTGAACACTTTACTCTTTTAAAAGAAAAATAAAATAAAAATATATTTAAGCAAAAGTGCACATAGTTAAAAGGGAATGTCGAAATAATTACCTCAATAAATGTTTTAAGGTTTGTGGTAATTACTTGCAGTGTGAACGTACTAAAACAGGATCTACACGACCTATCATCGGTCATCACTGACACAAAAAGCCTTTTTTTTAAAAAAAAAATATATCCTTTTTAATGAATCTTAACCGGACAACTCACACTTTCATGCTTTATTTAAGTTGATCTCATCAAACTTATCAAAAAAGGTGAAAGCTGATACCAGTGGATTGGTGAATTATCGGTTTACTGTTTTGAGATTTATCATTCGGGACCTGATTTTTACATTTTTTATTTATTTATTACACTCTACTTCTAAGTTTATCTTTTATTTTTACAAATAATAAATTACAATACAGCAAGTAAAAAAACTAAAATGTAAAAATCAAGTCCATATTGTGATAAATTCATTTAGATTCAATTGGTTTTAAGAGGGATTTGGATTTGAATTTTAGGTTTAAAAAACTATTAGAGTATTAAAAGGGATGCATATATGCTATGATTTAAATAAGAAAAAAAAAACTTAAAGAAAACAAATAAATTTAAAATTACAATATATTCAATGGTTTTTAAGCGATACTTATATTTATTATATGGTGAATTTGTTCCATTTCCGAATAAGTAATTGTGGAATGTTCCCTATTCAAATAAAATAGTTCGGATTGTTAATTGTTTTAAAAAAAAATTATCTACAAAATATTAAACAATACATTTTTTGTTGTGATTTAATCATTTATATGTATTAATTAAATTAATGTTTTTTCATAAGTATCTTATCTTTAACCAAAACTGACACACCACGACTCGAATATTCACAAATCCATGATCGAGAGGTGTGGGTTTCGTCACGTGGGTCCCTGCATTCAGTTGTCGAGTGGCACCTCTCGACCATGGACTTCTTGTAAACATTATTAAATTTGATTGATTTTGTTTTAAAAGAAAACAACTCCGATTATTATAGTCATATAAAAAATCATAATCGATTATAAGAACAATGAACTATGAGCACATTCACCACGAAATAGATGCAAGTATTTTTCATAATTTTTTCACCATTAAATTATAATATATTAAAATCAGTTAATAAACTGTGTTTTAACTACTGCCGGTTAGGAAATCATATGGCACACAAAGTAAACAATTTGTTAATATGATATTTGCATCACCAAATTAAGGAATTTATTAATTAATTTATAATTGAAAACGTTGATATCAAATTTAATTTCTGTGAACAAATTAAGAAGGTGACAACACTCAAAAAGAGTTTGACAACATGCCTACACCGTCCTAACCTTGATTTTTTTTCCCCTTCTAAACGTGGAATTTTTTTGCCTTTTTTTTTCCTATTAACTCATAGGGGCTCGGAATTAAGATATCATAACCACTGATGAAAATATCGCCGGAATCGGCGATATATCGGGCGATATATCGCTAATTCCGGCCACCGGCACATACAGGGGGGGTGAACATTTTTCTTCCACCTAAATCGTCGATATTGACCAATATCGGCGAATATCGGCGATATTCGCCGATATTGTTCAATATCAACGATTTAGGACTGAACAGAGAATCAAATGAAGGGCACGGGTTGAACAGAGAATCAACTTTCCAATCGTCCAATCATTCAAACATTCACGGACTCATCCAATAATTCAAACAATTTTCACATTCACGGACGAACAATTGGGAAGAAAAAAAAAAAAGGAATTCACGGACTCAATTTGGGGCAGAGCATAAAAGGAATTCATGGACTCACCTCAGGCAACCACTTCTGCTCGAACTCGAAGTCTCGAACGGCACTCGAACCACCTCTCGTCAGTCGTCACCACCGTCGCCAGAGATCTCGAACGGTCGAACATCCCTCGAAGGCTCGAACCACGTCTGGCCTCGTCTCTTTTCGTCCAGTCCTCCGTCGCTCGAACCTCCATCGCAGTCGTCCCTCACGCCGCCCCTGACCATCACCCTCACGCCGCCCCTGAATCTCATTCACGGCCCTCACCCTCACGGCCTCACCGCCTCAAGATCGATCGATTTCCCCAAAGCCCGTGACCTCGACTCTTCGAGACAAACTGAGAGGCTGAGAGCCCTTCGTTGGGTAAATAAGAAATGGAACGAAACGATGCGTTTCGTTTCATTTCATTCTTTATTTTTTTTAATTACATATATTATTTAATTATTTGTCAAATATGTATTTAAATAATTATTTGGGTATAAATATTTGTCAAATAAATAATTATTTGGTATAAATATCATTTTTAATTACATATATCATTTATTATTTGGTATAAATATTTGTCAAATAAATAATTATTTAAATTTTATCTTAAATATTGTCAAATTCATATATTCATATATTTGGTATTAGGTAAACAATATGCCATAAACGTTTTTTTAACAAAATTCAAAATTTATTATTAGGAAAATAATATGGTTTAATTCATATATTTAGTAATATTTGGTAATATACTTGGTAATCATTTATTAAAAATAAATTTATCATTTATTAGTAAAATATGTTTTAGTAATGTATGTGCTAATATAAAATATTGTTTAATTAATATATTTGGTAATATATTTGGTAATCATTTATTAATAATAAATTGATCATTTATTACTAAAAATATGTTTTAGTAATGTATATTTTAATATAAAATATGTGGTAATTCATATATTTGGTAATATTTGTTTTAATTTTTAATATATGTTTTATTTTAGAATATATATTAAAATTATGAATATATATGTTTTTGCTTCTTAATTTTTTATCATCAAAGTCTAACTTAGAATATATATCTTCTAATTTATCAAATTTTATTATTATTTGTATATAATATGGCTTAATTCATATATTTGGTAATATTTGGTAATATATTTGGTAATCATTTATTAATAATAAATTGATCATTTATTACTAAAAATATGTTTTAGTAATGTATATTTTAATATAAAATATGAGGTAATTCATATATTTGGTAATATTTGTTTTAATTTATAATATATGTTTTATTTTAGAATATATATTAAAATTATGAATATATGTGTTTTTGCTCCTTAATTTTTAACTTAGAATATATGTTCTAATTGAAATAATTTTATTATTATTTGTGTTTTTATTATTATTAATTGTCATTATCAAATTCTAAGTATTTTTCATGCAAATAATATGGCTTAATTCATATATTTGGTAATATATTTGGTAATCATTTATTATTAATAAATTTATCATTTATTACTAAATTATATTTTAGTAATGTATGTTTTAATATGAAATATGGGATAATTCATATATTTGGTAATATTTGTTTTAATTTATAATATATGTTTTATTTTAGAATATATATTAAAATTATGAATATATGTGTGTTTGTTCCTTAATTTTTTATCATCATCAAAGTCTAACTTAGAATATATGTTCTAATTGAAATAATTTTATTATTATTTGTATTTTCATTATTATTATTATTTGTCATTATCAAATTCTCATTATTTTTCATGTATCTTAGATTTCATAAAATGGCTAGTGGAAGTCCAAGTGATAGCCGCCCAAGACCTGGACGAGTTGATCCAGCATGGAAATATGCCATTGCAATTCCTGGAAATAAAAACGGTGCCATATGTTCGTTTTGTCAACATCAGTTTCAGAGTGGAGGCATAACGCGATTAAAGTTTCATTTAGCAGGTTTTGATCCGAAAAAAAATGTTCAAAAATGCAAAGACGTACCTAAAGCTATTAGGGATGAGGTCAGAGCATGGATCAAAAGTAAAGATACTGCTAAACAGACTAAGAATATGATTGGGGAGAATATACGAGCTGGCTTGAGAGGAGATCCACTCGACACTCAACAGAGCATTCAGATTAACGATAGCGATGATGAAGAGGATGATGACGGATTCGCTTATCCACCAGATGTGCATAGATCTGAGAGAGCAGCATATCGCTTTGCTGTAAATGCATCGAGAGATGAGGCACGACGAAGTGTCGACAATTATGGAGTTGGGTCCATGCGTGGTGCTCAAGGAGGCAGTAGCAGTCGTCAACCACCGCAACAGATGCGTCGATCACAAAGTTTGCGTGATCCATTTTCAATTCCTCCCGAACCAAAACTCTACAAAATCGCACGAAGTCAACAGAAGACTGTAAAATCGATGTGGAAAGGGACGAAAGAGAAGTTGGGTCGATACATAAGCAAATTTTTTATATATGAAGGCGTGGCTCCATGACAGGACCGCCCCCGGAAGGGGCATCGATAACCATGTCCGGTCCTGCTCCCGTATGGCAAGTCGACTGAAATACCCAAGTTACCCTCAGTACGTGCCAGACCAGGGATAGCCACATGTGCTTACTCATGCCTCCGCCCCTCGTACAGCCTCGAACAACGCGCCACGACCTGGAGGGTCAATAAAAACCAAAAGGTGTGAGTGGACAAAAATAAATCAGTTTAACAAAACAGTTACAACAAACGTTTTTACCCTCCGCGTAAAAACCAATGTATGCATACAAAAATCATTTCGCAGTCGGTCAAGATTTTCCGCATAAGTAAAACTGTGTATCAAATTTCAACATAAGGAAAAACTCGTATGAACCTCAAAATCATTTTTCCTTTCTCAACCATCGGGTCTTAGCCCGCAATCATAATCACCGGGCCTCAGCCCAAAACCACGAATCAAACCAAATGCACAACATGATCCAAAACCAACAACCATATACCGGGCCACTGCCCAACTCAACCGAAACATCAGAAATCATCAATAAATCACAAGTCAATCATTTTGCTGGATATCAAGTGCGCCCGAGTCTTTAAACTCAAAACATGCGCATAAACAGGCCTTCCCGGGATATCAACGAGTCTTTAAACTCAGAACATAATCAATAGGCCTCGGGGGTATCACAGTAACCGAGTCTTTAAACTCACGAGTCTTTAAACTCATTAAGGGCCCTCCCCCGTCATCCATTAACCGAGTCTTTAAACTCAAAACGTGCTCCAGCAATAGCACCGGGTCTTTAACCCAAAACAATTTTTAACGGGTCTTTAAATCCCAAAACAGTTTTCAAACACAACAACGTGGGATCCATCCCCAAAATCACATTTTTCACCACAAGACTCATGGTCCGAATTTCCACATTCCATTTCCCAAACCTTACTTCACAAAACATGTTCAAATCATCATTAAACACGGGGCATGCACAATCATAGCAAATCACTTTATTAAATCCTTTTTCATTCCCGAATTCGAATTCGCAATAATGATTCCGTAAGCCGGCATCCGGAAGCATCATCCCGAACCCAAACCAAGAATCCACTTTATTATTTCCGAAAACCTAAATCCCGTAAATCAAAGTTACTTTTGTGCCCCGAGCATCGAGCCCGAAATCACCTTTTTCAAATCCATTTTAATTCTTAGAAATCACTTCTTTCTCAAATCTCATTTTCAACACATCAACCCACAATCATAATCACCAAAATCACGACCCAATCAAAACATACTCAAAACCCCTTTTTAAAATCCTCAAAACCACAAATCTCATTTCAATTCCCAGTTTCAAACATCAACAGTGATCAAATCACAATAACTCGAAATCTCGTAAAACGTGCAAATTCGGAACGTTCTCGAAAAACGTGTCAAAATCGTAAATAACACTCGCAAATCATAAACAACCTTCTTAAATCATTTTACACCCATTTCGTATAACTTACTTCTTTCATGAAACCATCATTAAGCACACGAGTGACCATATTCTCGAAATACGTGTAATTTCACATGTATAGTAAAAATACGTATAAATACGGGAATCGAATACGTATAAAAACGGAAATCAAAATCAATCACAACTTATAATCATAATCATAAAATCATAGAAATAATTTATGCATGCATTAAATTTTGAAAGCAACGTCCACTCACACACCAATTTTAAGGCTCAGTTTCGCGCCGCACGCACGCCCGTAATTTCCGATATTTTCCAGAATTTCGAGTCTTGCCCGAAAACATACTTTAGTGTCACTAAGGGCTTACATAAAAACATACTAATTTCCCATAATTTTCCGGGAATTAATCATTATTTACAAACGTAACATAAATCTTCGGACCCTCGAAACCACATCGAAACGTTATCCGATAAATTCGAAGCCAATACTAAAATGTTCGTTACATTGTATAGGACAAAAGTCGTGTTGAACTCACCTTGAAATTCGGGTCCACGCGCCCTCTCACGCGCCGCCGTGAGTGGCTGCGCGTGAGCCCACGCGCCTGCTACAGTTCCCGCTACAGTACGTCTCCTTCACCCGTTTCCCTGGTAAACGGGTCGTCGACCCGCGTGTGTGACCCCGGTTCAAAACCTGCCAATAACATCTTGTTTCCTTCAATTGAACCCTCAAATAGCATCGTGAAGGACATAATTAAGGGTCAGTGACATCCATTTCAATCGTCATGGCCTAAAACTAGACCAACTAACCTCCTGTCCCAATCACGGTTCAACGTTCCTGTTCAGCAAACCGTCACCGTTTTCCTTCAATTAACTGGCCAGGGAGCATCGAAGACTTACTCTGAGGATGATTTTGAAATCAATTTTGCAAGTGCTTACCTTCAAGTCCCCAACTCAATGCTCGATTTTCCTCCCGGTCACCAGGCCCGATCAGAAACCGTAACAGCATCCAGTCACCTCCCAATCGCCCTGGATCGACTCGACTTAACCCCAGGAGGCTAAATGAGGCCTTAATTTGCCATGGGTCGACCTATATTCCGAAATCGAGTTTGAATTTTCCAAACACGAGCTTCGGGTTTCTGGGTGCAGTTCCACTCGTTCAATCCACTGCATCCCCACATACCCAACACACTCGACTATAATCACTCTCTCACCCTGCCTCAAACTCGCACCCGAGTGGCTCTAGTAGAAAAATGGCCAGCCATCACTCACACTCTGTTTTTCCCTCAGAGACACCCGCACAGTTTGAATACACCAGCCCACGAATGTGCACTCTCAGACCCAAGTACCAGCACCCCCACATACTCTAATGACCGCACACGACGCCAATACCCGTGGGAAGACATTCTGGTCTCTCTGCACAAAGGGTTTCCCGCACCGCCCAAAAATGTCATGGTTTAATCCTCCCCGTGCACTGGGTTTGCACCAGCCTATGCCACTACCTCAAAGTCCTTAAACAACTCTCCCACTCAGCCATTATCAGGTAAAAAGAATTCAACAATTCCTTGGGCAGACTAAATAATTCTCCCCCGCCCATGCTCTGTTTTTCTGAGGGGAAACCACCCGCGCACGGCTGTCCCACGGCTGTCCCCAAGGCTGAATTACCATTTTTCCCTCAATTGACAATTTACCAAAATGCCCACAAGCAATCTAGACCCGCAACTTGGTCATTCGAATTCCGATTGACGCGTGCCGCCTGTCATTGTACTCAGGGCGTCGAGATGAACATAACGGTCATCGAGTCATATGGATATCAATTGTCAAACAAAAAGTCAACTTTTTCCCCTTATAACGCCCAATTTACGATAATGCCCCTGGACTTCCGCACGTCATAACTTTCAACCTGTTCGTCCGAATCGGACGTGCCACCTGTCTATGAACTCGTGACGTCCCTAACTACGTCACGGTCATCGGGCAAGGTCCATTTGACCGCCCGAATAAAAAGTCAACATTTTGCCCACAACCAGGGGCAAAACGGTCATTTTGCCACGTTCGTCCGATTCCACCCAACTAACCACCGATTAACCCTCATTAATCATGATTAGTTACTAACCTAATCCCGAATTCCGGGACGGGTCGTTACACTCCAAATAAAGCCAACTCTCATCATTTTAAGAATATGATCATTGAAGCCCAACGAGCAGGTATTTAATAAATTTATTTATTTATGATACATGTTTATTTAGCTTATGAAATAGCATTAAATGCTAACTTATGTTTTGATTTGCAGGTGAAGGCGTGTCCACTCCTTCTCCATATGAAGTGAAAAATAAATATCTTCCTATGGAGTATGAAGAAATGACGGCGTATGTGGAGCAACAAAAGCGACACTGGGAAACTTATGGATGTACCATAATGTGCGATGGTTGGACCGGTCCAACGAAGTTATCCATAATTAACTTCATGGTATATAGTAAGGGTTCAACTGTATTTCTCAGGTCAGTTGATTCTTCCAAATTTCATAAAGACTATGTGTACATAGGAAATTTGTTGAAGGAAGTTGTTCAGGAGGTTGGAGTACAAAATGTTGTACAGATCGTTACTGATAATGGGTCGAACTTCAAAAAGGCTGGAAAAGAACTGATGAAGACTTATCCGCTCTATTGGACTCCTTGTGCAGCCCATTGTATCGACCTAATATTTGAAGATATTGGGAAGAATGAGACAATGGCGCTCATCATAAAAAATGCTAGGCAGGTAACTAACTACATCTATAATCATCTATGGTTACTTGCTCAGATGCATGAATTTTGTCAAAGAGACTTGGTTCGTCCTGGTGCAACTCGGTTCGCAACCAACTATATTTGTATAAACAGTATAGTTAAACATAAAGTTGGCCTTAGAAGGTTGTTTACCAGTGATCAATGGCCTGGTAGCCCATTGAGTAGGAAAGTGGAAGGCAAGAGGGTTGAGGCTCATATCCTCGACCAAAGATTCTGGGAGTCCTTGGAGATGATGCAATCAATATATGAACCATTATATTGCATCCTCCGAATTGTTGATACAGAGGTAGTCCCAACCATGCCAATCCTGTATGATATGTTCAATCGAATGAAAGAAAAGATAACCCGTCTTAAAGGGAAGAAATGGGTCCTTAAAATCATACAGGAGCGATGGGAAAAAACATTAGTACATCCTTTACATGCTGCTGGTATATTTCTATCTTATTGAACTTGTTAATATTTTATTTTATTGTTGTTTACTAAGCAAAGTTCATTCATGATTTGCAGCTTATTACTTGAATCCCCGATATCAATATCAAGCAGGTATTGGGCATGACTCCTTCCTTGTCCAATCAGTTCAACAAGTATTCCTCAAACTGAATCCAAATGGACAAGTGGGTTTACAAAATTTTGGAGTAGACGTAAGTTCACTACCATATATGCATCTTGATGAGTTATTTTGAATCTTGATGAGTTATTTCGAATCTGTACATCTATGGCATTATATTAACATCAGCCTTAATGTAGTTGATCAACTTTAGAGATGGTGGGAAAACATTTCGTTCACCTATGGCTGTACAATCACGAACGAAAATGCCCCCAGGTATATTACTTGCATTTAACTTGATATTCTATGACTTAGCACTTTATAATGCCTCTTATATTAAACTTGATATTGACAGCTGAGTGGTGGGAACTATATGGCCAAGCTTCTCCCAGCTTGCAACAAATTGCTGTTCGTATATTATCACAAAAGGCATCATCTTCGGCATGTGAGAGAAATTGGAGTACATTTGCTTTAATTCATACAAAGCAACGAAATCGTCTCGCATATTCTAAGTTAGAACAACTTGTTTTCTGTTATTACAACATGAAACTCAAGTTAAGAGATGAAGAAGCCGAAGCCGGTAAAGTTGTGGAAGAAGACTACGTTGACTTGTTGGAAATTGCAGGTCAACATGTGGAAGGTAATGAGGCTGATCCACTTCAAGCATGGATTATGCCAGCTCACTTGGATGATGATAGTGGAAGGCCTGACCCTCGAGTAGCACATCTTGCTAGTGAACACGGTCTTAATGTCGATAGAGTGCTATCTGAAGAAGTGGGGAGTGAGGACGTAGGAAGTGAGCGGACAATGTCTTCATGGGAAAGATCAATGCTTGGTTCTACCGGTAGACGTGACTTACGAGCTGATGCTACTAGTAAGGGACTTCATCAAAATAAATCTCCAGATGATGATGATGATGATGGAGGAGATGATGTTGAGACAAACGATGAAGACAAGGATGACGGAGGGGATGATGACGGGGGAAATGAACATGTAACCGATACATATGCACCCTTGAGCCCATTTACTGAAGAGGCGGATTTCACTCATGCCACACAAGATTATGATCATGGGTGTAGAGAAGGAGGAGTAGGAATCGGTGGTGTCGGAAAAGATTACACTCGGACACGAAACATATATGAAGGTTATGGAAACCCATCTTCTGAGGATTCCATGGCAATTAGTTTTGAGTCAATGAGTTTAGGCACCGATCCTAGTAACAACTCAAATGATCCATATGCTTATGGTCCATATCTTCACCCCCTGTTAGACAACCATCTCCCTCAAATGTCACATGAAGATTATGGAGAAGTTAGTTGGGTAAATCCGAACTACCCTATCTATGGAGGAAAAGTAGGCCATTCAAAGGAGATATACGAATACTATGTCCAACAATACATTTCCTTTTGGTCAAATAACATCAGTTGGCAAAACTTTTGTGTCTTGGTAGATCAAGAGATTCAAGACCAATCTAATTTTCAAGCTGGTCGACACTCTACTTGTTTTTGATCAAGTTCAATGTGTACAATATTGTTAATGCAATATTATCAATGAAATTATGTTTTAATTTAAGTTTATCTTTAAGATTTTATACTTTAGTGGTCGGCAGATCTATATTCCATCATATGATTCATCATATATTTATCATATCAAAGTCATTTTATAGTTTTTATTAGTCCTATATAACCATTATTGGGTACTTAAGTGTTTGCCAAAGTTTCATTCCAAATTTCCGTCATTTGGACCCAATTTCCGTCATTTTTGTTGACCGTAAACGATATCGATATCGATATCGATATTTGGGGCGAGATATCCGTAAATTCGGTGAGCGATATATCCGTCGATATCGATATTTTCATCCTTGATCATAACTACTCGGCTACAAATATCCTCATCAATCAATCACTATCATATCTACTCGGCTATAAATATCCTCATCAATCAATCACCTTTATATCCTATTTAGTTACATACTTACGTTACCAAATTGGACGAATAATTATTTTTTTCAATTTATAATTCAATCTTAAAACGACTTTCATAATTACATTCTCAATGACTATAATCAATACTATACACATTTTATTAACAAGCAAGTTTACAAGATAATAAATATCCGGATTGAATGGTCGAGTAAAATCACTTCTCTCTCTTTGTATATATAGACGATAATTCCTAATATCTTTGCCATTAACCAAATTACCAAGAAAGGCCTATGTTAATTAATGTTTTTCCCTTTTACTAGAAGTACATGCACAATTGCACATGTTTGTTCTGGGCGTTGTTCTTGGCCATGCAACTCATTCATCTCAAGAGCGATTTCTACTGACTTTCATCGGCGACCAATATTGAAAAATTACTCCCCCACCCCCATTGACCCGCAAGATTATTGGTCAAACGTGATTTAATTTTTTCAATTTTAATGATTGCTATAGGCAGTAGCGTAATTATATAAGTAAAAGTTTGACGACCCGTTGTACTACGTAAATCGTGATCCACAAAATTGTTTGACGTTCCACAATTCGACATAAAACGTTGCAATCACAGTCCAAATCATCATTTACTTATCAAAATGAATCACGTTGCTCCAATTTTGGATTTCTCCATAATCTTTCGAATCGATTAAAAATATAAAGAAAAAAATAACAATGAAATTGATAATAAAGAGAGTTGAGTTTGACGTAAAATTTCAGTGAATAGTGTGAAAATGCCCTATAATTTTTGTATCACATGCATATATTTATTGATATATTCGAAATGAAGAATATTAACTTAACGATAATTTATTTACAGTAATTATATTACGTAAATGAAATATATTACACAATTGTAGTACGACATATTTAATAATTTTGTCCCGTGGTGATAATATATATGATCAAGATGAATGATTGATTAATGGCACAAAGCATGACGATTGATTAATGGCACAAAGCATGACGATTGATTAATGACACAAAGCATGAGGATCTTTGCTGGCCATCGTCCCTTCGAAGATTTTGATTCATCTCTTGTTTCATTGACTCGACTCGGATGTGAAAAGATTTCGGAGTCCTTCTTCCCTTGTTGGATTTATTTTATTGGTTGAAATTGAAATACACATAAGTAGTCTTCTTACATTCCTAGTCTTCTTATTATATTGTTTATTATTATTCTCATATCATTATTGAAGAGTTGTTACACCAAAGAAATAGGGAAAATAGAAGCTAACCATTTTAAGGTCAAGGTGCCTTCTCAAAATCACATATATGGGTATCAATGCATTCTTTTTCATGTTTAGCTTAAGAGGGAGTAACATGCTCTAGGAAAATAAGCATAAAGAGTAGATTCCTAGATAGTTTTTAGGACTAAGGAAAAAAAATAAAAATAAATGAGTAGTTTTTTTTTTTTTATTTCGACACAATTACACTTACAGATTAAAATGCAATTTCTCATAATGAACAAGCTAATGAGCCTATAAATTGTTCGAAAGTTCCAAGGTCGAAATTATGGAGCACTTTTTGTTTATAATTTTGAAATTTCTTGAAGAAATTAAATGTAATCTCAGTATAGATTGTCACGAGATGATCGACCAAAAAAAAAGGTAGAAATGAACATTTTAAAAAAAAAATTTTAATCTTGCAAGAGTTGATCCTACTGCATATTGGAAAACAATTATTTTGGCGGGTAAATACGTGAAAAATAGTTTTACACATCGTCCCCAAGTATTTTTGTATATTTTAGAATCACCCCAGAACATGAAGTAATGGCTCATGATTTTTCTAATATTTAAAATTTCTGTATTATATCTGCAAAACATTTCGAACCAGGTGCTGTACGGACTGGTCAGAGGCCCATCGTGAGTTTGCGGTTCGAAGACAAATACAACAAACAGAGAAAGCCCAGACGAGCACCAGGTCTTCCATGGCTTCCCTTCTCATCCCGCCCCCAACTCTCATTCTCCAACGCAAGGTAATTTTATCATTTCCCGTATCGATTTTATTATCTATTTTTTCTCAAGATTACGGTTTTACGCATCGATTTTATTATCTATTTTTTTCTCAAGATTATGATTTTATTTTGCTTTTCTTATTCTGGGTCGGTCCTTTTGTTGATTGCAGGGAGATGGGATGAGGGTTGGCACTGTATTTACGAACCCATCATCCAAAACTGACCGGACTGGCCTGAGAAGTTTCGCACGTCACGGGCGGTGTTTTGTGACGAAGGCCAAGATGACTGTCGAAGAAGATGTGATTGAGAAACAATCAGTTGGTGTTCATGAGAAAAAAGGTGACTCTTTTTACTCTTTGGTTTTTTTTTTTTTTTGGATTTATCAACAATTTGCTTTCTAATTAAGTAGGGTCTAGGGAATTTTAGCTGAAAAATAAAAGCTGGGTCTTGCAAATTTGGTTTTGTGCTTGATGCTTACACAATTTCATGCTAAAACAGAAATTTATTGGTTGTTATGGTTAAAAAACTTAATTAGATTGTAATTTGAATCCGGGAAGGTCAGGACATTGTTCAACAGTCATTTCTTTTTTGTGCATAAGGTAAGTCTGTTAACATGTGCAAGGATGTTGTTCAAAAGGTATGGATTGTACCCATTATCGGTGGGTGGCATATTTAGAGTCAGGTGCCATTGATCAATTGCGCACATTATCAGCGACATATTAACAGTCGGGTCTTTATTTAGAGTCAGATTGCATACTGACCTCCACTAATTCTTCATTTAGGTCATTTTAGTTTTTCCAATATTTCTTATTACCTATTTTGGTGTTTCTGTGTCTCTTTGATTCTCACTGTTTGTGTCCCTGTGAGATGTTGAACAAATGTTACATGTTATAGAATATTAAGAGCATGACAGAACCAGAAGATTTGATTTGTTGCCTGTTGTTAATCATGTCAGACTAGATCTCTTTCATAGTGCATATACATTCTGTGTTCTATCTGGCACGAAATCAATCTTGTTCATGTGCTGATTCCAATTCAGATTTCGGAGTTGTAAGCATCCACCATGTTGGATTTTTGTGTGAAAACCTGGAACGGTCGCTCAACTTTTATCAGAACATTCTTGGTACTGCTCCTTTTGCATATCATATTCTATAATCTAAATCCAAACGACAACATAAAACTTTGAATTAAGAACAATGTCTTGGATCAAAACCAGGCCTTGCAATAAATGAGGCTAGGCCACATGACAAGCTCCCCTACAGAGGTGCCTGGCTATGGGTTGGTTCTGAGATGATTCATCTTATGGAGCTTCCCAATCCCGACCCTTTAACTGGAAGACCTGAGCATGGAGGTCGGGATCGTCATGCTTGTATTGCAATCCGGGATGTGTCTAAGCTGAAAGCAATCCTCGATGAAGCTGGCAAGTTTTTTGTTTTTTCGTTTTGTTTTTTGTTTTTGGTTTCTCGTCTGCAGTTCATTTCATATTTGATCAAACAGATGTTGATTTATGGAAGGAATGGCAGCTTACATTGTTGTTTGCGCAGGTATCCCATACACGCTTAGCAAGTCCGGCAGGCCAGCGATTTTCACACGAGACCCGGATGCAAATGCCCTAGAATTTACACAGGTTGATAGCTGAGACTAGGTACAGATGATTATACAGTTATACAATGAGTATAATATATGGTGCTACTTGTGTTATGAGCTACAGTATAGTGAGTAATTCTATGTGCCTATCCTGTTGGATCAGAAACTTGTTTTGCAAGATACATCTATTATAACCGGGAATAGTGTACTAGGGTATGAGAAGGGTTTTTTATTTTTATTTTATCAAATAGGTAGCCATTCATTAACCAAATGATAAGAGAATTACACTCAAAATAAGTTCAAGTACATATTCAGTAAAAAAAAAAATTAGAATGATTCAACTAAATGAAAATAAACACACAACTCACAATAGTAAGGAAAACAAGCCCAAAAAACAAAAGCCCAAATCATAAAAATTTTAACACCACCCATCAACATAGGATAGTAGCCACCGCCGCAACTAGATCCGCCGTCGTCGCTGCCAAGAAACAAACGAAAAAAGTAGCCAAGAAAATAGATCGATAGAGACTGGTGTTGGAGAAGCAATCCACCAACAAACAACATACTCAATAGGTCAATAGGTCAACTATCACCTTTGAGTAAACCCAACCAAAAGGATTGGGATTTCGGTGGCTGGTTGAGGCAGGGAAAATGGGAGATTAGGAATTTTAGGAAATGGGGAGGAGATTGGATGGAAGGGAGGGATATGGAAGTTGAGGGTGTTAAGATGTGCATGAGAGGAGGAGATGAGTGGATCTTGAAGATTAAAACTACATGTACGAGAAGAGGGGGTAGATGGAGAATCAGCCAAAAATTAGGTCACGGAAGAGAGAGAGGCATACCAAAGTAGCCAGATAGCCACACAAAAGGTGGAGGAGAAAGCACACACAATTTCAAGCCGGTTCTATAGTCGCAACCGAGAGCTCTGATAAGGAGGAAAGGAAAATGGCAAGGAAGGAAAGGGGAAAAAGGAGAAAAAGAAAGGAAAAACCAGAAAAAAAAAATAGCCACTGACCCCAGCTAAAGCCAGGGCCAGCGGCATCAATTCAGTTGGTTAGTTTTGTAATTTAATTAAACAGTTAACCAAATTAATCCGTTGAAATTTCAAATTGAACATTTCAGTTAACCAAATTTCCCAGTTCACGTCGGTTTGATATAGTTTGGTCAACCAAAATTTCCCTTTCAGCTCGGTTCATTAAGATTTGGAGTGATGATTTCCAATTTTCATGACTTGGAACACAACGATGATTTTCCGGTTCACGTCGGTTTGATATAGTTTGGTCAACCAAATTTTCCCATTCAGCTCGTTTCATTAAGATTTGGAGCGATGATCTCCAATTTTCAAGACTTGGAACACGACGACGCCCGGGGGAATACTCTTATCTCTCAGATTTATTTCCAGTTTATGAACATGGATTGGATTTGACAATCAAATTTGATAATCTGTACCACTATTCGGCCCCAAATTCTGGATTGACAATATGTTATAGACGTTTGACCCAAATCCTAGAACGACACGTTGATTAACAACTTTATCACAAGGACATCTGATCCAACAGAAGCCATATTTAATCCAGACTTGTAGTTTCTGGTTCAGACACTCGGGTATGCCACACGTGTCCTCCATTCCTGTATGGCTGAACGCAAAGTATGATTGGGAATTAAACCACAATGCACGAGTCTCAACCTCGTCAATGGGGACACTTCGTGCTTCTGAAGCCACGCTTTGATTGCCCTGTACTCGTATGTAAACCCGTCAGCAGCAATGTGTGGATCATCCATGACTTCCTGAAAACAAAGAGACGAATTCAAACAGACGGTAAAATCTGCCATCATTTTAACTTTTACCATGTCACAAAATACTTTACCTGAAGGATTGGACAAAAGTAATGGTTTAATGCATTAGTATTATGACTTCTCTCAATCTTCAAACTGGAATCTGCAAGATCAACGAGCCGTTTCAGAACCGGCAAGACTTCGGTGTCAAGATCTGGTCTATCTCTGCATCTAAGTTCTGAACACCTCAGCGCAACTCGGGCCAACTCCTCTGCCTCTGCAGGTGGCCAATCTACAATCGATTTGTCCAAAATGTCCGCCATACAACCATTTGCGATTGCATTTTCTGCTATGACTATAAGCCGGTTTGGATGGCGAGCTGTGAGTACCTGGAGGATTATAACCCCAAAAGCATACAAATCTGATTTTGGCCGAATTGTGCCTGTTCTCTGATACTCCGGATCCATGTAAAAGAGTGTGCCGGCAAGAACTGATTCTCTGTACTCAGTGATATTGTCGGGGACAACATTTGAAATGAGTTTGGCCAGCCCGACATCCCCTATCTTGCTCATGTAATTTCTGTCTAATAAGATGTTACCTGGCTTTAGATCTCGATGCACAACAGGCTCCGGCTTTGAGTTGTGTAGGAATGAAAGCCCACAAGCTATTTCAAATAGAATGCGAAACCGAACAGTCCAAGGGAGCGGGGGTTTTCCATTCCGGTGGGAGATATAATCTTCCAAGCTCCCATTTTCCAAGTATTCGTAGACCAAGCAACCAAGCTCAGGACAGGCTCCAAGCAGCAAAACTATGTTTGGATGGTGAAGCTGACTAAGAATTTCAACCTTAAAAAAAGACAGATAACATAAGACATTGAATTTGATGAGTTATCCAATCCAATACAATCATGCTCATTAAACGAGCCCTAGCTGACCAAAAACCAGCAACAAGAAGTTTTCCCTCAGGATATATTCGACATCAGACATACCTCTTTTAGGAACTCATCCTTCTTCTCAACTGCATCTGCTCGAAGAACCTTGACAGCTACCGGGGTGTGATCAAGACTGCATTTGTAAACCTTCCCGTATCCTCCTTCACCAATTACATTAGCCTCCGAGAAGAAACTTGTTGCTACCTCAATTTCAATCCTAGTGTATCTCCTGTACCTTCTATCATTCAAGAAGAGTGCATCCACTAATTTCGTTTTCTCCGAGGACTCTTTCATGGCATTCAACTCCGCAGTCTGCCTATCGTAAGCCTCCTTAGCAAGCAAAACTTTTGCCTCCTCAATCTCCTTCATGGCCTTCAAATGCTTTGCTTTCTCTTCAGCGGCAATCTTTTTCAAAGTTTCTTCGCTCTCAAGGGCAGCATTCACTCTTCGCGCTTCATCAAGGCATTGAGAAGAAAGTAATTGCACCTGAAAGAATAAACAAGTCTTCAAAATGGCCATATCTACGCTTTTGCAATGGCTTCCATGATTTTTTAGGAACATACATAAAAAACCATTCAAATCACCGTACTCACCTTGCTTTGGGCATGAACCAGCTCTTCACAAGCTCGTTTGTACATGGAAATAGCATTTTGCAACTCCAAACGCAATTGTTCTACCTCTGTCTGCACATATGACTACAAAGTTCATATTAAAACTCAAAACTCACCCGAGGATGACAAATATGTCTATCTATTGACTAATCACTAATTTACCTGCTCAGTTTGAGCTGAGACGCTTCGATGGTGAAAAGTGCTAGTATCAATTTCATCCCCTGAGTTATGATGATTCCTCTCCGGACCTACACCAACAATTTCAGAAAAGCTCATACGTGTAAATGCTTGACAACTCAGGTAACTAAGGTCTGACATTGGAGATGCTTTACAAGCTTCGGGAACTGTGGATTCTGTGTAGGAAGAACAAGCTCCAGATATCTGTTCACTGAGATCACTTGAACTGCACTTATGGTCTCCTTGAGTAGACATCCAGGAGGCAGAGCTAATCACTGTGGCAAACAAACTAACAATCAAGAACATTACATAAGTATCAACTAAACAAAAGTAGTTGTAAGTTTTAGTTACCACAAGCAGGGGAAGGACTGTCTGATTTTGTGATGATTCTGTGTCTGGAAACGACATAGACATCACAAGTTTCAGGAGCATATTTCTGAACAATCGGTGATACCCCTGGTCCCTTCAGCTTCCTAAACCAATTGGGAAACCCAGTCTTTTCAATCAATATAAAAAAAAAAAAAGTTACCTTCTAATCCAAAACGTTAATAATTTCGGGCAGGTTTAAAATCATGACGGCTATATTGTGACAACTTCTGATGGAAACGCATTGACATTAAAATGAGTAGTTTTGGCCCCATGGGCATACCTGGTTATGTAATTGGACGAGTACGAGCCCAAGACCAGACAATTGATCCCCGATTCGGAAATGTACCTCAGAAGACCAGTTGCAGGGTCATCATCCTCCAGCACCAATGTTTGCACCTGAAAATTTAAGACTTACGATTTCTAATGACACGAACTGATACACAAAGTTTGAGAATCTGTAAACTTGAACAAAGAAACCCACCTTTTTACTTTTGCATTTCTTCTTGAATGGAACGAAAACATCCTCAAACTTATCTTTCATATCCTTCACATAGGTTGCCACCAGATTGGCATCCAGCTCTGTCACAGGGATGCGATCTCCTGCTGTCAAAACCATAAAACCAACACCAAAACATCACTAATTTAGCTTTCAAAAATGAAAAAGAAAAAGCATAAGAAAAAATAAAACTTTCAAAAGTAGTCTCTTTCGCATATTAATTTTGTTTTTTTAGAACACTTTCCTGTTTGGTTCTCGAGAGAATAAAAGGGAAAAGAAAAGAAAACTCCAAAATTATGGTTGTCAATTTACATGGAGTTGGAATCGAAGTGATTTTGGGGATGACGTGGACTAGGACGAAGCGATTGGCTTTAGGCATGAGATTCTCCACTGCCCACTTTACGGCGCGTTTGCTTCCCGGGCTTCCGCCGCTGTTAACCCCTACCGCCACCGACGTCATCGCCACCGACTCTCCAGAGACCAGAGCACTGCCGCTAAGGTTTTGATCAGCAGCCTTTTTGTCGAAGACAATTTCTTCTTATTGAAGTGTGGCTGCTTTTGACTTTGCTTTGGACGAAGTTCGGGCGTTGAATTCATAATTGTCGTTTAGTTGACTATTGGGCTGTTTTCCAAATACGAGTGTTGAGATGGGTTTTTGGGCCTTTGAACATATTGCTCCTATTTTTCTTGTTTAGTAATATTAATATGTGGAAGATTTTATGTCCAATTTTAATAAAAAATAAATTTAATATTTAATAAAGATAATGTAATTCCTTTCATGCAATATTATTTTATCCAAAAAACAATATTGGCCATCTCATTATTAGTTCTCTTTTCTATTTCTTGCTCGCAATGAGTCATGTGCTCATGTTCTGTTGGGGGTCTACTGTTCTAGACTGTAGTCATCCCAAGTCAAAGTACATTCTTCGACTCAGGTACACAAACATGAGTTTCACATCAGAAAGATCCGTCTAAATAAATTATTAGATGAAATAGCTTTAGATAAAACAGTTAGTGTCGGAAATTTCATATTTATTGTTCCGAGAAAAATTTCAATTTTAATTTACATAAAATATAAAGTTAATCGTTTACGTCATATGACTTATTTACTATTATCAATCACATGCAATATTTGGTCATACGAAGAAACCAATTAATATATTTTTTTGATTCTTTATCTTTTAATTGAGGCTTGATGATAATCTTGTGCATGAGTGTATATTCAAAACATTTTAGATATGTCAATATTGTTTGATTCACGACTGGACTAACGTATGTGGAGGCTGCACACACACACAAAATATCAGATGTACGCGGTTAATCCATAATGGGCTACATTCACGGTGATATACTCTTCTCATTATCAATAATATACTTATACATGATACATTAGTCATTGAGCCCTGTAGGAGGATTGAAAAGTAGTCTAGAGGAAGAGTGAAATGTAGAGAGAGGTGATAGCTCATTCTATAGAGAGAGAGAGTGGAGAGCCCTTTCATATGAGGGAGGATGACTCCATATCTATAGGAACTGCCTAAGGTTAGGGTCATGTGCCACTTGGGTGTGCATTTGTACATGGGCCTTGATGGGTCTTCCTTCATGGATCATGGTGATGGTCTTGACTTTGCTCAAAGTAGTCTTGCATGTTGTGATGGGCCTTAATGGTGGGTTATGCCTGGTCCGAGTGATCTTCCGAGTTTGGACCTGGTCGGTCAATATAGTATCAACATAAGTCCCTTAAGTCATTGACTGAGGTGAATTTCCTTGGTCAAGGACTTGTAAGTCAAGCAAATACATGTCGACCAATTAAAAGGTTACTCCCTCTAGTCCCCCAAGCTCTTATGACACGACCCATCCCAATCTCCCCCCAGATTATCGCTGGATGTGCCATGCTCCCGTCTAACATGAAGTGTCAGACAAGGGATGACTAAAAACCTCAGCCCGACCGGGCTTCCAGAGCGCGCCAGGATCGGTGGAGGAGTATGATATCTCGGTCTCGGCTACAGCCCACATCCGTGATCAACTTGAAGGACATTAAAACCATTAAAAACTGTGAGTTGACGAAAATCAATAGTTTAATAAAAACACATTTCATAAAAATATTTATGCCCTTCACTAAAAAGTATGCATGCATTCGAAAACCAGTAATCAAACCATTTACTTAAATAAATCATTAGGGCCTTAGCCCAACATCATAAATCCAAGTATGTGGGAACTAGGCCCAAAACCGAAGTCCAATCATGTGGGCCACTGCCCAAAACCACCAACACTGAAATACCATTTTATAAATCCAATAAATCTGATATCCAAATACATAATCCAAGTAAATCCATAAATCACATTCCAATCAAACACTGTTATATACCATTCCTCGTCATCCCAGATACCTGACGTCCCAGATGTCATGTCACGGTCCAAACTACGTGTGCTACCCGGGGTCTCAACCCGAGTCAATCTCTGACATCCCAGATTTCTGACGTCCCAGACGTCTAGCAATCCTGCTCCTAAGTCACTATACGGTCCAGTCGCTCCGTGCAGTGACCCCTCACAAGCAATGAGTCGTGACCACTCCATCCAAACCACTGGAGGAGACAATCCATAGATATAAGTATGGTTTATGGAAAACATTTCATAAATCCTTTTAAAACCTTCCAAATGGGCCTATACCCGGGATTTCCATAAAACCATCATAATTCACAATTGGGTCTCGTGCTCGAAGTATAACTTCATAAAACGTTTCCACAAATCCAATTTCTAAATTCAAGGACTCAGCCCGAAATTCCATTTCAAAAATCAACTGGGCCTCACGCCTAATCATGTAAGTCAACTAGGCCTCCGACCCGATTCCTCATTAAATCAAATGAACTTCAAGTCCGATAGTTCGTAAATCAAATGGGTCTCAAGCTCGGTTCTATATTTCCAAATCCAAAACTATTCCATTAAGTCATCATTCAAAACCCAAGCACGTATAAACACAATATAAAATCGTAAACCTTGAAATACGTGCAAATATGAAAAACACCTCGAAATATGTGCAAATATATAAATCACCAATACCACAATCATCATCATAGAAATCACGTATATAAAACATATAAAACAGTTATGCATGTATCACAGTTTAGAAAACAATGTCCACTCACAGACTGTCATACGTTACCACCTCGATATGCGTGCCATAAGCCTTCCCGAGCCACATCACTATCACTGAGACTTCCAAACCTGTCCAAACCATACTAGAGGGTTACTAACTACCTCATTACATCTCATTAAATCCCCGTAATTTTTCCGAATTTTTACACGTATTTTTCATAGGCTTTAAACCTTCGGACACCGGATTAGTTAAGAGGAATCGGACGAACGATGTAAAATGTTGACTTTTGACCTGGCGAGTCAAACATAAGAGGATCGATGACCGTGACGTAGATCGGGATGTCACGAGTCCGTAGACAGGCGGCACGTCGAAATCAGACGTCGAACGAGGAAGTTATGGTCACGGAACCAAGATTGGTTAAACTTACGTTCCAAGATTAGATTAAAATAATAATAAAATAATGAGGGACTGATGAGTGACAAGTGGACCCTTGGATGAGTGACAAGTGTCACTCATCCCATGGCCCAAATTCCACAAAAAGGGATTTTGTCCCATTGGTTATTTTTTTATATTTTTATATTTTATTCATTTCTAAATCACCACTGTCCATCATCTTCATCTATTCTACTTACCTCTCATCTTCACCCTTCATCACCCTCAGTCCCATCTTCATCTCTGGTTGCTTCGAACCCGTGCACCACCATTTCCATACAACCCCACAACCCTCACACCATTATCTTCATCTGCTATTGTGACTGGCTGAGGGAGACTGAGTGTGTGACCTGTGAGGCAAGGACGAGACGACAGGGAGGGGGGGACACGGTAGTCCACGGCGGAGGTAGGCCGAAAAATCAAAAAACCCGAACTCTGTTTCTGGGTTCAAACTGGTAGATTGAGTTTTGATGGCTGTCGAACGTTTTGGACGATGTAAGGATGTTCTTGAGGCTGAGGCGAGTTCAAAGGTGGCCACGACGGTGGCCCACGAAGGAGAAGGGAGGTAAGAAACCGTCTGGCTCCTGTTTTGATTCAAAAATGGCAAACGGTGTTTTAGTAGCTGTTGATCAATTTGGTTGCTTAGGTGAGCTTCTGGAGGTTGCCAGGAAACTATTAGGCTTGGAACGGAGGCCAACGGTGGCCGGAGCTGGGAGCAGTCGACGGAGGAGGTTGGCTGGTCTGATCGACGACCAGGAAGGTACAGTCTCGACCTAGTTCTATGTTTTTGAACCCGTAGATCAATAAGGAATGTTTAGAAGAAGGATTAGGGATCAATAGGATCGAAAATGGTTGAGGAATAGCTGAAAACCAGCCTAGCCGGTCTAGTTGAACCGGGAACCAGCGAACCGGTTCAGACTGAGTTCGCTGAAGGTAGATGATGAACAGTGTCCCGGCACGTGGGGGCGTTTTTTGGGAAAGTGTTCAACATATGTTTTCATCTATTCGATGTAACGAACAATTTAGGACTGGTTTCGAGTCGATCGAACATCGTTTCGATATAGTTCGGGGTGTCTGAAGGTTTAGGATCGAGTTTAAGTACGTTTAAAAATTCAGAAAAATTACGGGGTTTTAATGAGAGGTTAATGAAGTGGTTAGTAACCCTTTAGTGTGATTTGGACAGGTTTGGATATTCCGAGGATGGTGATTTAGCCTGGGAAGTCTTATGGCATGCATATCGAGGCGGTAGCGTAGGACTATCTGTGAGTAGACATTATTTTCTAAACTGTGATGCATGCATAACTGTTTTATATGTTTTACATATGTGATTTATATGATGGTGATTGTGGTATTGGTGATTTACATATTTGCACATATATCGAGGTGTATGATTTTAATAATGGTTCAATTGTATGATTTTGGATTTGGAAATATGGAATCGGGCTTGAGATCGATTTGGTTTACGAACTATCGGACTTGGAGTCCATTTGATTGAATGAGACATCGGGCCAGGTGCCCAATTGGTTTACGAAATCGGGCATGAAACCCAGTTGTGTTTTATAAATGTGATTTCGGGTCGGGGACCCATAAATGGATTTGGATAAATGGTTTTGAATTTGAGAAATCGGATTTGTGAATTTCGATGGTTTTATGGAAATCCCGGGCGTAGGCCCATTTGAACGGTTTGAGATGATTTATGAAATGGTTTTCCATATACCATCCTTATATCTATGGATTGTCTCCTCTAGTCATCTGGGACGATGTTGTAGTCGCGACGCATTGCCTGCGAGGGGTCACTGTACGAAGCGACCGGACTGTATAGTGACCCAGGAGCAAGATTGCTAGACGTCTGGGATGTTAAAGATTGACTCGGGTTGAGATCCCAGGTAGCACGCGTAGCTTGGATCATGACATGACGTCAGATGTCTGGGACGCCAGGCATCTGGGATGCCAAGGATTGGTACATAATGGTATTGGATGGAATTGTGATTTATGGCTTTACTGGATTATGTATTTGGATTTCGAATTTATTGGATTTATGTTTTGGATTTATGTTTTGGTTTTCGGTGTTAATGGATTTGGGCCGGACCCACTTGGATATGGATTTACGGATTTTGGTATTCTATGGTTTTGGGCTGAGTTCCCACACATGTTTGGATTTACAGTTTTTGGGCTAAGGCCCTAATGGTTTATTTAAGTAAATGGTTTGATTACTGGTTTTCGAATGCATGCATACTTTTTAATGAAGGGCATAAATATCTATATGAAATGTGTTTTTATTAAACTATTGATTTTCGTCCACTCACAGTTTTTAATGGTTTTAATTCCCTTCGGGTTGACCACAGATGCGGGCTGTAGCAGAGACCGAGACATCGCACTCCTCCACCGATCCTGGCGCGCTCTGGAAGCCCCAGTCGGGTTGAGGTTTTTTAGTTATCCCTTGTCTGACACTTTGTGTCAGACAGGAGCATGACACATCCCGCGATAATCCCGGGGGGATTGGGATGGGTCGTGTCAGTATGACCCAGTTGATTTGAGGTTTGACTTAGAGTATAGTCAAACGTGAGATAAGTCGGGCTGTGACCTAGTTATGAGATTTATGAAAGGTATTTCGGGCATAAGACCCAGTTATGGATTTGACAGGATTCTAAAAATCCTGGATTATATTTCGGGCATGAGACCCAGTTGTGGATTTGATAGGATTTGAGGGATCTTGGATTATATTTCGTTCATGAGACCCAATTGTGGATTTGATAGGATTCGAGGAATCCTGGGATATGAAGTGTCGTGGGACACTGATTTTCAGACTGTGACCTACTTGGTGATATTTCAGGCAGGTAGCCCTATGTGTGATATTACGGGTTAGAGTCCCGGTCGATCTGGTTAAAGTCCTGGTCGATGATGATGACATTCGGGTCTGAGTTCCGGGTGATATGACGTTCACCTCTGGACTGCGGATATGTTCCTTCCGGAGAGATCACGATGCACTGCATGTTATCGAGCAGCCGTTGGAGGCTATGACCGATAGAGGCTCGACTTAGTAGTTCTGATGTTATTCTCTGAGATCGATCAGTGATGTGTTCACGATGGTCTAGAGATGGTTGCGGCAGGTGATTTGTTCACGACAACATGTTAGGATTATGAGCGGTGCTGAGCTATTTGAACATGTGCTAGGATTGGAATCATGACTGACACTGAGATGAGGTTAGGATGAGTTCCCATGTGGTTTTATAGTGGGATTAATGTCCCACATGGTTTTTGACTTGGGATGAGACCCCGTACTTGTTTTCTATGATTTGGGTTGAGACCTTGTACGTGTTTTCTGTTTGGGCTGAGACCCTGTATGACTTGTGGTTTTGGGCTGAGACCCTACTGAGGTACTGGCTTCGATTAAGAAGTATTTTTCACTGGTGTTTAATTTGGAAAGTAATACGTCTTGTGTCAGGACCCATCCCAATCTCCCCGGGATTAACGAGGGACGCTCCTGATCCCTTCTGACATGGAGTGTCAGACTAGGGAAAATTTGAACCTTCAGCCTGACCGGCTTCCAGAGTATGCTAGATCCGGAGGAGGTATGTGATGTCTCGGTCTCTGTTACAGTCCGCACCGTATTCAACCTGAAGGGCATTGAAAACAGAAAGACTGTGAGTGGATGAAAAGTAATAGTTCATAAAACACATTTTATAAAAGACCGTTATGCCCTTCACTAAAAAGCATGCATGCATAGTAAAACCATTTATCAAACCACATATGTTTAAATAACCAAATCCATACGGGCCCCTGCCCAAATCCATTTACAGAAAACTAGAACATAGTAAACATATGTGGGATCTCAGCCTATCAACCATAAAACACAATTTCGCAAAACCAAGAAATTATGTTTATCCATATATCATATAACCAATCTGTCACGGTATCTAGAGCTATGCACGTGCTACCCGGGGTCTCAAAGCCCAAGTCTCCCTAGGGTCCACCCAGGTCAATGTCCGTAGATCATTGACCCTCCCTGGGGGTTATAATCTATAGCCTTTCTAAGAGTAAGGAACCTAACGGGGGCGACTCCACTCAGTCAGTGCTCCGTGACTACTCCGGGGTCCACCCAGGCCAACGACCTTCCCTGGAGGAGAAAATTCATATATAAAGGATGGTATACGAAAAACCATTTGAAAACATTCTCAAAACCTTTCAAGGGTTCATGCCCGGTCCGCATAAATCGTCATGAATCATAAAAACCTTTCAAGGATTCATGCCCATCCCCATAAACCGTCATGAATCATAAAAATCTTTCAAGGGTTCATGCCAGTCCCCATAAACCGTCATGAATCATAAATCCATTTATGGTTCCCCGACCTAAAATCACAATCTTAAAACATAACTGGGCCCTAAGCCCGAATCCACATACAAACTGGGCCTCGTGCCCGATTTCGTAAACCAAATGGGCCTCGTGCCCGATTTCGTAAACCAAATGGGCCTTGTGCCCGATACGTAAGTGAACTGGGCTTAGAGCCCGATTCGTAAACCAACTGGGTCTCAAGTCCGATACGTAAATCAACTGGGCCTCCGGTCCGATGCCTTGTTAAATCAAATGGACTTTAGGTCCGAGAGTTCGTAAATCAAATGGGTCTCGTGCCCGGTCCATATTTCCAAATCCAAAATCGATTCAAGAACCAATTGGGCCTCTGGCCCAAAAACATAACTAAATGGATTTCGAGTCCGAGGGTTTCCAACACAAATGGGTCTCAAACCCGAGTTTACCTTTTCAAATCCAAAACCATTTCATGAAACCATTTCCAAAACTATAAGTACGGAAAATTAGTGCAAAACTGTAAACCTCAATTTACGTGTAAGCACGTAAATCGCCTCGAAATACGTGAAATCTTATAAATCACGACCATCCAAATCATCATCATAGAATCACATCTATAAAGCATATAAAACATTTATGCATGCATCACAGTTTAGAAATCAAGGTCCACTCACATACCGTCCTAAGCTGCCGCCTATCTACGGATTCGTATCGACCCGATCTACTTAACGGTCCTCGGCCCTTGGCCATCGGACCTCCCGGGTAAAAAGTCAACATTTTGCCCACGACTATGGGCAAAAAGGTCATTTTGCGTCGTTCATCCGATTTCGCTCCACTAATCATAGATTAACCTCACTAATCCTTGATTAGTCACTAATCTAATCCTGGAATTCGAGACGGGTCGTTACAACCTTCCTTCCTTAATTAATTTCGTCCTCAAAATTCCAACTATCCCGATTCCATAACCACCTCGTGGAAAGTAAATTCGATCTCACAACAAATGTACACTTGTACACCCAATAACTAGAATAATACTTACTCATGCCCAGACATTCCACTAACACTCACGTCGCATCGGCTACACTCGACCACGTCGAGTGACAGTAATCACACGTTCCAAGTTGATACCACTTGACAATTCTACCAATCCACTGATACTAACAACTCGACGGTTACTTTCTCAATCCCAAATATATCCTGACGTCTGCTCCCACTGGGAGTCACCAGACCTCACACAACGATCCCCGTTGACACATCCCGACAAACTGTCACCACTTGACAGCTGCCAGTCAAAAACTGACATTAGACTTACTTGTGATTACACGAACTACCAACTCACTGAACCTGAGTATATACTTACCAACATCTCACTCGACCTACGTGTAACTGGGCCCATCAGAAACACCATGACTTAGTGCATAGTATCCAGTGTCCAGTTCACGTCCCCCATTAAACCAATGGTATCGAAACTAAGCCAACTACCAACACGCTTACCAACGTACCTCTGGTATATCCCATATACTGTTACCGGACACCACAAGTCTGTCCAGTATCGTACCTCGAACAATATATCGGTTACGTACATCCATCCACCAACCAGTCCACTACAACCTAGATCGTAGCCAATCACGTTTCTATTCTGTAGTCCATCTGTCCAATCCAGTACTAGACAGATCAAAAATTCCAACCCATCGTTCATTTCAAGTCCCATGGTCACTCGACCAATAACACCACGTCTACTCCAAATCACGTATTCCAATACGTACCAATCCCTATCATGCCCACCAAGGCGTATCCTCTTATGCCAACTAGCATCCAAACTCATCCACGTCTACTAATACGCACCAACTCCGAACCTCTCAGTTACTTGTTCAAACGATTACCACATTACATTCGATTGACTTCATAGAGAAGCCAATCCCACCATTGACACATCTAAGACTGACCAAATCTGTCCCCGTCAAACAGCTACTCGTTCGATGAATACATCATACGGGATTTACCTCAAAAAGAAGTTCAGTCCCATCATACTCAACTCAAATATCCAAGTAAGAGCGATAAACTCTTCACCTATATGGATCATCAAGATCACGATCCAGATCCATCGCTAAGTCACCCGACCATAAACGTCACGATCCTCGATCGTCACGATGCCCAAAGTCCTCAACATCATAATCCCGATCCACCTAGGATCCACACATGCTCACTCAGTTAACCATCAACCTGAGATCCAATCATAGGGTCCTACACCCTCTTGAATCCTTCGTCAATCACATCACTCCTCAACCAATTCCCACATCTAAACAGATCAGTCAACGATGAGACACGTCAAGTCTGTGGGTCCTCCTATTACCTCGTATCGATCATTGGCATTCCACCTAGGAAAATCAAGGATGATCCAACATGGTGACATCAAAATTCATCCCACATGGATGCCAACAAAACTCACTGCACTCACCGTGCCATGTAACCTAGCATCGTCTACCACCAAGCAGAAAATGAGAAATCTCCTTCACCTAAATTGAAAATACTCAACTCCTCCTGATGACCCAAAACAATTGTGGGTTCACCAACCAATACACGATCAACATACTGGTGACACAACCATCATCTGCCATAGCAGAACCTGAGAAGTCACCCTAATGACTTCGAAATACCCATTACCAATGCGGAAAAACCGCACTCCTCTCGTCACCTCAATCGCAACCTCTCTCGATTCCGAAGTTCCAACCTTGTCGGAACCAATACACTCGGACATCAACCACGTGTCCGTAACCAGTCTAACTCACTACCAAGTTCACCTATCAGTTTATACCGTTCTGGCACATCCAAAAGGATGTGAATCACTACTACTCGATCCTCACGTCTCAACTACTGCTGGATCTCATCCAATCAAACCCTATCCGAGATCCACTCCCGGACCACAGATAACGAACACATGCCCATCTCGACGGAGTCACATCCCGACTCGTGACTCATCGTCATCACAATCACCGACACCAGCACCAGGGCTAGTACCAGCACCAACACACTAACATCAACACTAGCACACACAGTGTACGAATCAGAAAACCCTGGATCTCCGCTTATACCGAGCGACGACCCTGTACCTCTGCTTGAATGGGAAAAACTCTGCCTCCCTCGTACCCAACAACTCTGGGTACAGTCACCCTAACATATCATACGAGAAAAAGAAACGTCCCCTGAACGTCCCTGATTCCCAACAACCGTAACTACAACCACTCTCGGTAGTAGTGTCTGCCAAAGACTCGTGCAGACCTAACCACCAGACATTGCTATCAAGACTCCGCATCCAACGAAATCAATTGCTCGTACTAAATACTCAATATCCCTACTCTGGGATTCCATCGACAAGTACCAACCCTGGTAACCTGTCTAATCAATCTCTAACCAGTCATAACTCGACTCAACTAATGTCGTCTACCAGATCGCCCATGACCTTAGTTGCACCAACAATCCATCACAACTAGAGTAGTACGACAACCAACTAGGTCTAACCGATCAGTACAACCTCGACTGCAGAGTGCAACCGCACCACTAAAGCTGACATGACTAGACCGACCGACGATCTCGACTCCGAAAAGTGGTCAAAGTCAAACTACTCACCAACTCACCTTTCCGAACCATACACCATACCTTAGGGTTCCACGATCACTACCTAGGGTTCCCCTGAACCCAACTGCAGAAGACAATATACTCCACAATCTAACCGACCCCGCGATCCCGACATCGTATGGAGGTCAATCCAATCCTACCATCAATTCAACTAAGGTTCCCAAACCCGGCTACTCCCAGCAACATAGCCACCTAACTCAATAAGATTCGACCATCTAATGGTCACAACACCGAACTAAAGTCAAAATCGATCCTATGACATCGTGAAAGACGATCCCAACTAATCGTCTCACGATCAAAACTCTAAAGTACAGTTACGTTCATCCCTTCGTAGAGTCCCACACTGCCAACAACGACAGAACTATGGTAACCCCGATATCAAATGCCGAACCAATAATCCATGATTCAATCCTACTAACCACTATACCAGCATCCTAACTATCATATTGATAACGAACTGCAGCCCATAGAGACATCACATCCTCGACCTGCGCGACACTCCAAGAGCAAACCTTGCTCTGGAACTCAGAGTAACATGAGCAAACCGGCTCTGATACCACTTGTCAGGACCCGTCCCAATCCCCCTAGATTAACGAGGGACGCTCTTGATCCCGTCTAACACGGAGTGTCAGACCAGGAAAAATTTGAACCTTTAGCCTGACCGGTTTCTGGAGTACACCAGGATCCGGAGAAGGTATGTGATGTCTCGGTCTCTGCTACAGTCCGCACCATATTCAACCTGAAGGGCATTGAAAATAGAAAGACTATGAGTGGACGAAAAGCAATAGTTCATAAAACACATTTTATAAAAGACCTTTATGCCCTTCGCTAAAAAGCATGCATGCATAGTAAAACTATTTATCAAACCACATATGTTTAAATAACTAAATCCATACAGGTCCCTGCCCAAATCCATTTACAGAAAACTAGAACATAGTCAACATATGTGGGATCTCACCCCAAATCCATTTATCAACCATAAAATACAATTTCGCAAAGCCAAGAAATCATGTTTATCCATGTATCATATAACCAATCCTATCACGGTATCTAGAGCTACGCGCGTGCTACCCGGGGTCTCAAAGCCCAAGTCTCCCTAGGGTCCACCCAGGTCAATGTCCGTAGATCAATGACCCTCGCTAGGGGTTATAATCTATAGCCTTTCTGAGAGTAAGGAACCTAACGAGGGCGACTCCACTCAGTCAGTGCTCCGTGACTACTCCGGGGTCCACCCAGGCCAATGACCCTCCCCGGAGGAGACAATTCATATATAAAGGATGGTATACGAAAAACCATTTGAAAATATTCTTAAAACCTTTCAAGAGTTCATGCCTGGTCCCCATAAACAGTCATGAACCATAAAAACCTTTTAAGGGTTCATGCTGGTCCCCATAAACCGTCATGAATCATAAAAACCTTTCAAGAGTTCATGTCGGTCCCCATAAACCGTTATGAACCATAAATCCATTTATGGGTCCCCAACCCAAAATCACAATCTTAAACATAACTGGGCCCTAAGCCCGAATCCACATACAAACTGGGCCTCCAGCCTGAATCGTAAACCAACTAGGCCTCGTGCCCAATTTCGTAAACCAAATGGGCCTCGTGCCCGATTTCGTAAACCAAATTGTCCTTGTGCCCGATACATAAGTCAACTGGGCTTCGAGCCCGATTCGTAAACCAACTGGGCCTCGAGCCCGATACGTAAATCAACTGGGCCTCCGGCCCGATGCCTTGTTAAATAAACTGGACTTCAGGTCCGAGAGTTCGTAAATCAAATGGGTCTCGTGTCCGGTCAATATTTCCAAATCTGAAATCGATTCAAGAACCAATTGGGCCTCTCGCCCGAAAACGTAACTAAATCGACTTCAAGTCCGAAGGTTTCCAACACAAATGGGTCTCAAACCCAAGTTTACCTTTTCAAATCCAAAACCATTTCATGAAACCATTTCCAAAACTATAAGTTCGAAAAATTAGTACAAAACTGTAAACCTCGATTTACGTGCAAGCAAGTAAATCGCCTCGAAATACGGGAAATCATATAAATCACAACCATCCAAATCATCATCATAGAATCACATCTATAAAGCATATAAAACATTTATGCATGCATCACAGTTTAGAAATCAAGGTCCACTCACAGACCGTCCTAAGCTACCGTCTGTCTACGGATTCGTACCTACCCAATCTACGTAACGGTCCTCGGCCCTTGGCCATCGGACCTCCCGTGTCAAAAGTCAACATTTTTCCCACGTTCATGGGCAAAAAGGTCATTTTGCGTCGTTCGTCCGATTTCGCTCCACTAATCACAGATTAACCTCACTAATCCTTGATTAGTCACTAATCTAATCCTAGAATTCGGGACGGGTCATTACATCTTGCTTCCGAGAAAGTATTTGAAATGATGTTTTATGAAACATGCAAACTTTTACGTGAAGGGTATAAATGTATTTTGGATAAATTGGTTTTTATATATGGTTGTTTTGTCCACTCACAATTTTTATGGTTTTAATACCCTTTAGGTTGATCGCGGATGTGGGCTATAGCAGAGATCGAGACATCACATGCCACTACCAATCCTGGCGTACTCTGGACAACCCCGAGAAGGTGACGAATTTATCCTTGGTCTGACACGTGGTGTTAGATAGGAGCAGGCAAACCCACGATAATCCAGGGGGATTGGTATGGGTCCTGTCAAAGTGGTATCAGAGTATGAGATTGATCTTAGAGTGACGCCCAGGTGCTGGATGTGATGTATCTGTAGTGGTAATAGCCCATCATCAACCTGATAGTTGGGGTGAGTTGTGATCGTATCCAATCCAACGGTCAATGTTTATTTGAATCGGACGTTGGATTATGGTTCATGTCGAGTGACAGTGAGTACCAACGTGTACTGTGGGTTGTGTCGCACATGTACTATTACATGTGGGTGCCCCGAGTGGGAGATAGGATTGGATTTCCACTGTTTAGTTGTGGACTTGGGTCAGTTTGAATATTGAGGATGAAATTATTTAAGGAGGGAAGATTGTAACAACTCGTCTCAATTTTTCAGAATTAATTAAGGATTAGTGAGACTAATCGGGATTTAATCGAGGATTATCGGACATTTGGGGTGAAATTACAATTTTACCCCTAAATGAAGGTAAAAAGTTGACTTTTGGCATGGAAGGTTCAATGTACGTGGATCGAGGACTGTTATGTAGATCTAGTCAATACGATTCCATAGATGTGGCACATTGAAATTGGACATCAGACAAGAAAGTTATGGGTCACGAAAGGTCCCAGATACTATTTATGATGTCACATTTTACGAGGCAAGGTTAACTTTTTCCTTTTAGTGGGCTTCATATATTTTGGTCAGGACTTGTCACATTGCCTTCCTTTATCAGTCATGCAAATCTTCCCCTTTCTCTATTTCGATCAACCAAACCCGAAAGCCCCAAAAATCATTCCCCTTTCCCTATTTGATTCAGTTTGAGGCCAAGAGAGTGGCTGAGGGTGAGTGAGGTATTGAGAGATGTTGTGGGAGGCTGCATGACCGCCGTGAACGACAGAGGAGCTCAGAAAACTCAGGTAAACCCGAAATCCCGTTTTGGTTCAAAATTGGATTTGTGAGTTTTGTACGTTTTTGGTGGTTTCTAACAATTGGATGGTGTTCTTGGGGTATGTGCGAGTCTAAGGGGATAAAAACAAGGGCTAAGGACGGCTGGGTAGCTCAAGCAGGGAGGTTGAAGCTTGGTCGTGACTGTTCGATCGTGATAGGTAATCTCTAGCTTGGGATCCAGACGATCGTGTAGGAAGTAACGGCTTCGAAAATGGTGGTCGGAGGTATGTTTTTTAGCCGAGTCGGGTCGCGGGTCTGCACAACCCGATATAGTGAATCAGGTTGACCCGAACAGAGGTTAGGGATGAGATGGCATCATCAGATGATGTCATCATGTCAGACCTGACACATGTGAGATGTCAGATGTCATATGATGTCATGCTGACGTTAGCACTTGACTTTGATCGTTGACCACTGACGTTAGCATTGACTTTTGACCAGCCAAATTTGACCCACGTGTGGGGGCGCATGGGCACATATTTTGAGGTGGGACCAGAACCACTTTAAAGGTTTCGACGATACGAATCCAATGGTGGTGGTTTCAAGTCAATCGGAGATCGTTAGGTTGGTTAAATTGGGGTTTAAAACCTAGGGAAGCGTGTTTGGGACACAATTAATTTTCCAGGAATGTTGAGGGTTCTTAATTATGACTTTTCTAGGTTGGTAGTAACCTTTGAGTGTGTTTTGGACAAGTCCGGATGACCCGGAGAAGTTGGATTAGCTCGGAGAGGCTTTTGGCATGAGTTTCGAGGAGCAACTTAGACGGCCGATGAGTGGACTTTGTTTTATGAATATGATGCATGCATAAATGTCTTATATGTGTTTGTGAACATGATTTGAGATGCCATGAGTGCATGTGATTTAAATATGATTTGATTGGCATTTTCGTAGAAAATATGTTATTGCACGTAGTTCGAGATTTCTGTTTTATATGATGTTTGGGCTTTGGCCAAGTGTACTACGTGCATGTGTTTTATGTGATTTCGATAATTTCATGGAGAGGCATGAAACAGAGGAACTGATTTATGATTTGAGAGGATTTCACCGAGATGCGTGAAATCGAGATTCGGGTATGAGACCCAGTTGAACGATGATTTGGAAAGTGTTTTGGAAAATGAGAAATTGTTTTCGGATTTGGAAATATCTTTCGAGTGTATGACACAGTTGATTTGAGGTTTGACTTAGAGTATAGTCAAACGTGAGATAAGTCAGGCTATGACCCAGTTATGAGATTTATGAAAGGTATTTCGGGCCTGAGACCCACTTGTGGATTTGACAGGATTCAAGGAATCGTGGATTATATTTTGGGCATGAGACCCAGTTGTGGATTTGACAAGGTTCAAGGGATCCTGAATTATATTTCGGGCTTGAGACCCAGTTGTGGATTTGATAAGATTCGAGGAATCCTGGAATATGAAGTGTCATGGGACACTGGTTTTCGGGCTGTGACCCATTTGGTGATATTTAGGGCAGGTGGCCCTATGTGTGATATTACGAGTTAGAGTCCCGATTGATCGGGTTAGAGTCCCGGTCGATGATGATGATATTCGGGTTCGAGTCCAAAGTGATAGGATGCTCGCCTCCTGATTGTGGATATGTTCCTTCCAGAGAGGTCACGATGCACTGCTTGTTTTCGAGCAGCCGCTGGAGGCAATGGCTTAGGGAGGCTCGACTTAGGAGTGCTGATGTTATTCTCTGAGATCGATCGGTGATGTGTTCACGATGATCTAGAGATGGTCGTGGCGGTTGATTTGTTCACGGCGACATGTTAGGATTATGAACGGACCTGAGCTATTTGCACATGTGCTAGGATTGGAATTGTGACTGACACTAAGACGAGGATGGGATGAGTTCCCACGTGGTTTTATAGTAGGACTGATGTCCCACATGGTTTTTTACTTAGGCTGAGACCCCGTACTTGTTTTCTATGATTTGGGCTAAGACTCTGTACGTGTTTTCTGTTTGGGCTGAGACCCTGTATGACTTGTGTTTTTGGTGTCAGGACCCATCCCAATCCCCCCGGGATTAGTGCGGGATGACCCTGCTCCCGTCTGACACGAAGTGTCAGACAAGGGATATTTCCGACCTTTGCCCTCCCGGGCTATCAGAGTACGCCAGGATCCGGAGGAGGTATGTGATATCTCGGTCTCTGCTACAGTCCACAATCTGATGTCAACCTGAAGGGCAGTCAAAACATTAAAAACTGTGAGTGGACAAAACAAAAATTTTATAAAACCATTTCATAAGACATTTGTACCCTTCACTAAAAAGCATGCATGCATTTGAAAACCATTTAGCCAAAACAAACCATATGTGGGACTAAGCCCAAAACCATAACCATGTTGAAACCAAGTACCCGAGCCACTGCTCGACTCCTGTGCACACCTGTGCATACCACACACCACATATAATATCATATATCTTGTATTTATATCACATACATATATAAGTCACACAACCAATCCTGTCACGGTATCCAAAGCTACGCGCGTGCTACCCGGGTCTCAATCCGAGTCTTCTCAAAGTCAAGGTCAATGTCCGCAGACCATTGACCCTACCCGAGGTAATAGTAACCATAGCCTTCCTGAGAGTAAGGAACCCAACTGGGGGGGGACTCCACTCAGTCGGTGCTCCGTGACTACTCCGGGGTCCACCCAGGCCAACGACCCTCCCCGGAGGAGATAGTAGAACATGTAAAGGAAGGTAGATGAACATATATATACATAACATAAACATTCATGTCCGGTTCCCCCCTGAACCGTCATGATCCATAATATCCATAATCAGGTAACATGCCGGTTCCCATAAACCGTCATGTACCGTAATAACATAACCGAGGTAACATGCCGGTTCCCATAAACCGTCATGTACCGTAATAACATAACCAGGGTTCATGCCAGTCCCCATAAACCGTCAAGAACCAGAATGACCTAACAAAGGTTCATGCCGGTTCCCATAAACCGTCATGAACCACAATGACCTTTCCAGAGTTCATGCCGGTTCCCATAAACCGTCTTGAACTTGGAAATCCACGTAGGGTCCCTGACCCGAAATCATAAACCATAAAGTAACTGGGTCTCGTGCCCGAACATATGACTCAACTGGGCACCGTGCCTGATATCTAAGGGTCAGTCACGACTCCAATCATAGTGATGCGTGCAACCATCGATCCAGGACCGCTCTCAATCCTGGTATGTCGCCGTGAACGAATCAACCGACGCGACCACCACAAGATCATGGTGCACTCATCACCGATCGCTATCCTTAACCGTCAGCACTCCGAAGTTGAGCCTCCCAGGCTGCTCGACCACAAATCGTGCATCGTGACCTCTCCGGAAGGAACACATCCCAATCCGAAGGCGAGCGTCGTATCGTCGATTGCCGTGCACATAGCACCCGTCGCGACCACGATTTAGACCCGAAGGTCGTAAATAGCGTCATATGCCCGAGACAAAACCAAATGGGTCTCATACCCGAGTTTATCCTTTTAGAAATCCAAAACCAAATCATTTAAGTCAATAAAGAAATACAGACCCATATAAGCACCGTATAAGGCCAAAACCTTGAAATACGTGCTTATACGTAACCACATACAAATGCACCCATGGCATCATCAAACATGTAATAAAACATATAATAAACATTTATGCATGCACCAATTTAGAAAACAAAGTCCACTCACAGACCGTCCGAGCTGCCGCCTCGATTTGCGTGCCATATGGCTCCCCGAGCCGATCACCGTCACCGGGACTCCCAAATATGTCCAAATCATAATAGAAGGTTACTAACTACTTAATTAACCTCCTACCAAAACCCCGTAATTTTTCCGATTTTCTAACTATTTTTAAAACCGAACCTAAACCTTCGGACAGCCCGAAACCTATCGAAACGATGTCCGATTGACACGAAACCAGTCCCAAAATGTTCGTTACATCGAATAGATGATTTCACATGTTGGAACCATCCCCAAAATCTCCCCCCACGCGCCCGTACGCGCCGGCTGAAGTGGCTGCGCGTGGGAGCCACGCGCCAGTGAACAGTGTCGTCTCCTACCGCGGTCAGACCGGTCCGAACCGGTCCGGTCCGGTTTTCTCTGCAACTTGGACCGGCGTAACCGGTCCAGGTCTCCTTCTCCCTCATTTTCAGTCCGTTTGCTTCCATTCCAATTCCTAAATTCCTATTTTCAAGTTTCCTATCTAACCTAATTAACAAAACGACCTAAAATGTCATAAATCCGACCGGTCCAATTTTGAACCTCACGGTTCAATTTTCCCGAAACCTCCCAGGGCTTCCCCGACGTCCAACCACCACCAAAACCTCTCTAACAACTCCCTAGCAACCTATTTAACTCAAACCAATTGTCCAAATCGACCCGTAACAACTAGAAATCGAAAATGGATTAAACGGGCAAAACCGATTACCTCGTTCGGGTTTTCTCCTCTGCCGCCCACGGCGGCTCTGCCTGGCAGCCACCACGTCCTCATCTCCTCTTCTCACTCTCTGAGCCGCTCAGTGAAGGTGACAGGTTAAGGGTTTGGGTTTGGATGAATGAAAATGGTGATCGGGTTTGGTTTGAAAGGAGGAGAATGAATGATCGATGAAGGTGGGAGATGCATGTATGTGGAATGGTAGCCAGTGGATGGGTGACAAGTGTCACTCATCCATTGGTTTCTGAAAAGTAACTGGGCCCACTAAAGACAAACGGCCTTCGTAAAACGTGTCGTTGTGAATAGTAACTTGAAACTTCCGTGAACCGTAACTTCGCCGTCGAACGTCTGAATTCGACGTGCCGCCTGTCTATGGATTCGTATTGTCGTCATCTACGTAACGGTCTTCGGCCCTCGGCCATCGGACCTCCCGGTCAAAAAGTCAACATTTGACCCCCTTTTATCCAAAATTACCAAAATGCCCCTAAACTTCCGAACGTCATAACTTCCTCCTCGAACGTCGGAATTGAACGTGCCACCTGTCTATGAACTCGTGACGTCACGAACTACGTCACCGTCATCGATCAAAGTCCATTTGACCGCCCGATTGAAAAGTCAATGTTTTGCCACGCTCAGGGGCAAAACGGTCATTTCGCACCATTCGTCCGATTTCGCTCTACTAATCACCGATTAACCTCATTAATCGTGATTAGTCACTAATCTAATCTAGGAATTTGGGACGGGTCGTTACATTTGGGCTGAGACCCTACTGAGGTACTAGCTTCGATTGAGAAACATTTTTCACTGGTGTTTGATTTGGGAAACAATACGTCTTGCTTCCGAGAAAGTATTTGAAATGATGTTTTATGATGCATGCAAGCTTTTACGTGAAAGGTATAAATGTTTTTTCGATAAATTGGTTTTTATAAGCGATTATTTTGTCCACTCACAGCTTTTATGGTTTTAATACCCTTCAGGTTGATCGCTGATGCGGGCTGTAGTAGAGATCGAGACATCACATGCCACTACCGATCCTAGCATACTCTGGATAACCTCGAGAGGGTGACGAGTTTATCAGGCACATCCTGTCAAGACCCACCCTTAATCCCCCAGGATTAAGGGTTAAACCCTGCTCCCGTCTAACTTACACATGACACGAAGGCTAAACTGACGTCCAACCTCCACGTGACACGTAAGTCGGACAAGGGATTTTTCGCTCTAACCATCATAAAAGTATCCGGACTTCCCAGAGTGCGCCGAACTACTGTGGATCGCGGTTGTGACGTCTCCGTCTCTCTCGACCAACAGCCCATAACACAACAACCTGGAGGGTATCGAATACATGAAAGACTGAGAGTGGACAAAAATAACGTATAATTTTATAAAACAGTTCATAAAAAAAGTACACTTATACCCTCCATTTAAAAAAAGCAATGCATGCATATCAACTCCAAGTCATGAAACCATTCATATCAAAAACCATCTTTGAAAATCATTTGAAAACCCGAATCAAATCCGCTATTCAAATCCAGGCCTCAGCCTCAAAACCATAAATCAATCTCAAATCCGGGAACTCAATCCCAAAACTTATCAAATCCAAACCAACCGGGCCACTGCCCAAAACATCCAAAAACCAGTGCAAAACATCAATCATACAAGTTACTGGATCTCAAGTGCGCCCGAGTCTTTAAACTCAAAACCATGCGTAAATAACCAGGCCTTTCCGGGATATCAACGAGTCTTTAAACTCAAAACACAATCACAGGCCTCAGGGGGTATCACAATCACCGAGTCTTTAAACTCAAAACATATACCGAGTCTTTAAACTCAAAACATATCAATCCAGGGCCCTCCCCCCGTCAATCAATCTGAGTCTGTAAACTCAAAACCAGATCTAGTGGGTTTTTCTCTTTTTCTGGGTCTTTAAACCCAAAACCATGTTTCATTCAATCGGTGACAACCACAGAAAATCCACAGTCGAATTCGCAACGATGATTCCGTAAGCCGGCATTCGGAACCATCGTCCCGAACCCAATTCCAGACTTCCTTTCCAAATCTGAAAACCAAATCCGAAATCCATTTTCAAACCGAAAGCTCATAAACAGGGCTCCAAGTCGAAATCACTTTCCCTAAAATTCATTTCAAATCCTTGAAATCAAATCATTCAAACCACAGTCAAAATCACAAGATCATGCGAAATCTCCTAAAACGTGAAATTCCGTAAAATACCTCGAAAAACGTGCAAAACTGTAAACCATCAAGATCATAAAGAAATCATAGAATCACGTATGAAAACATATTAAAAATATATATGCATGCATCAAGAGTTAGAAAGGAAATTCCACTCACAGACCATTCCAACGTTGCCTCGATACGCGTGCACTTACGCCCTTCCCAGCCATTTCGCTATCCTAGGCTTTCCCAAACCTATCCAAAACCCAAACTAAGGTCACTAACTACTTCACAATACTCATACTAAAGTTCCATAATTTTCCCGTATTTTTAACTATTTTAAACCGAGCCCTAAAACCTTCGGACAGCCCGAAATATATCAAGCCGATGTCTGATTGACTCGAAACTAGCGCCAAAATGTTCGTTACATCGAATACTTTAAAAGTCATGTTGGAATCATCCTCGAAAAATGTGACACGCGCCCACACGCTCCGCCCAAAGGGGCTCCTCGTGGGCCTCACGCGCCGTACACTGTTCATCTTCAACCTCCTTTAAGTCCGGTTCAGACCGGTTCGAGCCGGCCCAGTTCGATCGAACTGGCGCAGGCGGTTCTCATCCATTTTTCTATCTTTTTAACTCGTTTTAATCCCACCAGCTTCGTCCTACATTCTACAAATGATCTATCCAATAAAATCATGAATTGATGCCATGAACTGTACCTTCCAGATCTATCAGAGAGTTCCTCCTTTGTGTCCTCATCATTTTGGCCATCTCCAGCCGTGAGTCCAGTTCCAAACAGTCCCTAGGACCTCCAAGAACGACTCCCAATTAACACAATTGATTTTAAATGATTGAATCGCTAGTTACCATTTTGACGTTCCCAGGCCACCGTCCACGACGAGCCTTGAGTTTGGCCCTAATCTCCATATTTGACCCTTCTGAACCTCCTCCTTATCATCAAAATGACCTACTCGTCTCCAAAAGTCCAATTTCCAATGGGACCAAACAGAGCAGATTGCGGGAAATCGCCGTCGTTTGCCACCCTTCGAGCTTTGCCGTGACCACCAGGTGACTTTCTACCCCATCAAGTTCAACTTTGATTCTCTCAAAAAGTGCAAAGAATGGGATTTAAGAGGGGTTGGGATGTCACGATTTTCCTGGTCTCTGTTTTCCCAGAGGACCACCGTCCACGGTAGCCTCTCTCATGGTGGCACCCCCCCTGGTTCCAGTCCTTCCTAACTCTTATTGTCAGCTATTAAGCGGGAGCAATTGATAACGGTTTGAAGGAAATTGTTTGAGAGCATTTCTCACGGTTAACACTCACTCTATTCAGTCTCTGTTTTTCCCATTTGATTGATTAAGCCCCAAATTTAAAACTTGTAACTGTGTAGGATGTGGCCAGAACCCTCTAGGAGATAGCCAGGTGTCCTCTCACCTGTGGTCAGCTAAAAAAATATCCAATTACAATGCACCAGATGTCCTTATCCGGTTGATCACAATTCCCAAAGTGTTAAAAGACCAAATTGTCCCTGAAAGTCCAAATTACCATTTTACCCCTCACAAACTCAGACCCGTAACTTAACCGTCCGACGTCCGATGGCGGCGTGCCGCCTGTCGTTGTACTCAGGACATCGAGACCTATCTAACAGTCCTTGAATTGTGTGAAAACTGTTTTCCACGTAAAAAGTCAACAAATTCCCTCTTTTTAACCTAATTACGAAAATGCCCTCAACCTTCCGAACATCATAACTTTTCCCTCGAATGTCGGAATCAGACGTGCCACCTGTCTATGAACTCGTGATGTCCCGAACTACGTCATGGTCATTGGTCAAAGTCCATTTGATGGCCCGAACGAAAAGTCAACATTTTGGCCCACTCTAGGGACAAAATTGTCATTTGGCACCGTCCGTCCGAACGCATCCAACTAATCCCCGATTAACGTCACTAATCTGTAATTAATAACTAATCTAATCCATATTTTCGGATGGGTCGTTACATATCCCACAATAATCCAGAGGGATTGGGATGGGTCATGTCACTTAGTCCCTAAGGGTACTAAGCTGAATGCCACCAAGTGCCTCGTTAGGAAGGAGGTGGTACTAACCCATGGGGGTTGTCTCTACTCAGTAGAGTATGGAGAAGGAATTACCGGAGTCCCTTAGTCCCTTATTTCTGAATCTTGATAGGCTCTATCTTTGCGGGAAAATGACATGATTGGCTATTCGCGGGAAGAGTACAACATAGCCTCTTCGCAGGAAGTGTACATGATAGGGAGATGTGTGGACCAAGAGTGTCTCGATATGTGCATGGTGGGGATGCTTCCTTGAAGAAATGTCAAAAGATGCTGCCAATTGATATGGTTGGCATATTGCTGATTGAGATAGTTGGTAAACTACCGATTGAGATAATTGGTAGACTATCGATCGAGATGGTTGATAGACTGTCGATTGAGATGGTTGGAAGATTACTGATCGGGATGGTTGGCAGATTTTCAATTGAGGTGGTTGACAGACTGCCTATTCAGATGGTTGGAAAACTACCGATTGAGATAGTTGGCAGACTATTGATTGAGATGGTTAACAGACTACCAATTGAGATAGTTGGCAGACTGCCGATTGAGATAGTTGGCAGACTGCCGATTGAGATGGTTGGCAGATTACCAATTCAGATCGTTGGCAGACTACTGACTGAGATCTTGGTACACTGCAGATCGGGATGGTTGGCAGACTGCCAATTGAGATAGTTGGTAGATTTTCGATCGAGATGGTTGTAGATTACCAATTGAGATGGTTGGTAGACTGCCAATTGAGATAGTTGGTAGATTTTCGATCGAGATGGTTGCAGATTGCCAATTGAGATGGTTGGCAGACTTCCGGTTGAGATAGTTGGTAGACTGTGATTGAGATGGTTGGCAGACTCCCGATTGAGATGGTTGGCAGACTCCCGATTGAGATAGTTGGCAGACTGCCGATTAAGATGGTTGGCAGACTACCGATTGAGATGGTTGATACGTTGTCGATTGGGATGGTTGGTAGATTCCAATAGACAACGCCAAGTGTTTGATCCATAAATGGACTAAACATACATGGAGGTCGCACACAGACAAGGAACACGAGATGTACGTGGTTCACCCAGAATAGGATATGACACGACCCATCCCAATCCCCCCGGGATTACCATGGAATGTGTCATGCTCCCGTCTGACAAGAGGTGTCAGACAAGGGATAACCGATTGCCATTGCCCAAACGGGCTTCCAGAGTGCGTAAGGATCGATGGAGGAGGTGTGCGATGCTCAAGTCTCTGCTGCAGTCGCATCCGGAATCAACCTGAAGGGCATTAAAAACAAAAGCTGTGAGTGGACGAAAATAAACAAGTCTGTTTAAAAACCTTTATAAGACATTTATGCCCCTCAGTAAAATCATATGCATGCACCAAAAACCAATAATCACATATTTATTTAGAAATAACCATTAGGGCCTTAGCCCGGAAACCAAAGCATAGTTTCAAATTCCAAAAGTCAATCCAAGAGTTATTTCATAAATCCAGTAATATTCATTTATTATTTTTCCATCTCCGGCATCCCCGATGCCTAGCGTCCCTGACGCTTGACGTCCCTGACGTCATATCTCACGGTATTAAGCAACGCGTGCTGCCCGGGGTCTCACCGGGTCCATATCTCTGACATCCCCGATGTCTGACGTCTCTGACGTCTAGCAATCCTGCTCCTGGATCACTATACGGTCCGGTAGCTCCGTACAATGAGCCCTCGCAGGCAATGCACCGTGACTTCTCCAGTGTCCCCGACACTTGGAGGAGACCAGGATATATATCCTCATATCGAGATGGTTTTATGGAACACATTTTATTATTCATTTCCAAAATATCACAAGGGCCCTGCCCCGAATTTCCATAAAACCGTCATAAGTCCAAATAGTTGATTTAAATCCGAAATCATTTATTCAACTCCATTTTAGGGTCCCCGACCCGAAATCACATATATAAATCAACTGGGCCCCTGGCCCGATTTCATAAGTCAACTGGGCCCCTGGCCCGAATTCATAAATCAACTGGGCCCCTGGCCCGAATTCACTTTATCAAATCCGTAACCGTTTCATGAAATCATATCCAACCACAATTATGTAAATCAGTGCAAATCCAGAAAACTTCGATTTACGTGCAAACACGTAAATCGCCTCGTAATGCGTGAAATCATATAAATTCACCGATATCCAAAATAAATCATTTAATCACATTTATAACAATCATGAAACAGTTATGTATGCATCGAATTTATAAAACCAATGTCCACTCACAGACCGTTTAACCGAGCGCCTCGATATGCGTGCCATAGGCCCTCCCGAGCCAATCGCTATCACCGGGACTCCCAAACCTGTCCAAATTTTAATAGAAGGTTACTAACTACTTAATTAACCTCCTACCAAAGCCCCGTAATTTTTCCGAACTTTTAACTATTTTTAAACCGACCCTAAACCTTCCGACACCCCGAAAACTATCGAAACGATGTCCGATTGACACGAGACCAGTCCCAAAATCTTCGTTACATCGAATAGAAGATTTCATATGTTGAACACTTTCTCAAATTACTGTTCACGCGCCCTCACGCGCCCCAAGAAGGCTCAGATTACTGTTCATCGTCACCAATTCCAGCTGAACCAGTTACTGTTCATAGTTACTATTCACAGTTACTGTTCACCGTCGGGTTTTCTCCGTTTTTGGACTGGTTCAAGGTCCATTTTAGGTCCATTTCATCCCATTTTAATCCCAATATGTTCCTAATCTCATTTCTAATCTTTCTAGTTAATTAAAACGGAACAAAATGTCCAAAACCATACCTTCATCCGTCATCAATGGCGGTCGGAGTTTCCGTCGCCGTTCACCGCCATTTCCGGCCATTCCAACCTTCAAAAACAATCCTATTAGACTCCTAGAGTGCCCAGAAATATTTCCCAATTCATAGAATTAGCTAAAAACCTACAAAACCGAAACTTGGATTTTTTGGATATTTTCTTACCTCACGGTCAAGCTCCGCCGTCCTCCACCGTGAGCCACCACCGTCGTGTCCTCAGCCTCTTACCCACTCACGGTCACACTCAGCTCACACGTTCATGGTGGTGAGGTGTGGGTGGTGTGTTTGTTAGAAAATGAAAAATGAAGGAAAATGGTGATATGGGTGCTTTCGGGTTTGTAGAGGAAAATAGGAGAATGAAGTGATGATATTTGATAATGATGTTATCTGATGAGAGTGAGGTGTCTGATCCATTAAAATAGAAAAGAGATAAAACCAATGGTCCAGATTCAACCATGGAAATGAGATCAAGGGCTTAGATGCAATCTGAGTTGTTTTAGATGAATGGTTGAGATTAAAAGGTAGTTTTAATCCTATTTAATTGCCTTAGTGGAACTTGATCCAATCTAGCCAATGGGTGAGTGACACTTGTCACTCATCCAAGTGTCCTCCAACCACCAATTCAGAATAAAATAATCGACACGGTTACCGAGACGTAAATTTCCCCGATTCCACGTTTTAGACCATAACTTCTCCGTACGAAGTCCGATTTCGGCGTGCCGCCTGTCTATGGATTCGTATCGACTCGCTCTACATAACGGTCCTTGGCCCTCGGCCATCGGACATCCCGGTCAAAAAGTCAACATTTTCCCCTTTTTAACCAACATTACCAAAATGCCCCTAAACTTCTGTATGTCATAACTTTCACCACGAACCTCGGAATCGAACGTGCCACCTGTCTATGAACTCGTGACGTCCCGAACTACGTTACGGTCATCGGTCAAAGTCCATTTGACCATCCGAATTAAAAGTCAATGTTTTGCCCACGCCCAGGGGCAAAATGGTCATTTTGCACAATTCGTCCGAAATCACTCAACTAATCCCAGATTAGTAAATCATAATTAAATATTATTAAATCCCGATATTCGGGACGGGTCGTTACAGGATACGTCCATGGTGGTATACTCTTCTCATTATCAATAATAGTGTTTATACATAATACATTAGGCACTGAGCCCTATAGGAAGACTAAAGAATAGTCCAGAGGAAGAATGAGATATAAGAGAGGTGAACGCTCATTCTAGAGAGAGAGTGGATAGCCCCTTCATATGAGGAATGATGGCTCCCTATTTATATGAATTGCCTAGGGTTAGGTTATGTGTCACATATGTGGACCTTGTACATAGGCCTTGATGGGCCTTCTTTCATGGATTATGGTGATGGTCTTTACCTTGTTTCAAGTAGCCTTGCATGCTGTGATGAGTCTTGATGGTGGGCTAGGCTTGGCTCGAGTGATCTTCTAGGTCTGGGCTTGATCGGTCGTTGCGGTATCAATATATATATATATATATATATATATTTATATAAAAGTTATATGCATTGAATATCTATCTTATTTTTTTATGAGAGTTTGACTTAGTACATTCAAGTTAACCTATATAAAACTAATTTATACAAATTAGAACTAATTATTTTATAAATGCATAAGTTTTTGCAAAAGAAAGCCAAGGAAAATGTATAGGGTGTTCTATGCAAAAAATGGCGCAGTGGGTCGCCATTCGGTGTTTCTTGATCGAGGGATCGTCTTCCATTTAAAGGAGAAGGCTCACTAGGGGGTTTCTCTTTGTGAATAAATGGTGTATTGACTGAAAGCTATGAGTTTAAAAGCCTTGATGCCACGATCTTGCCCCGAATGGGCTGACTAGGAAGCAGAATTTCAACTGCATTTAAGTAGGTGTACCAATATTAGAGACTGCATGTAAGCGGCCAAAATTACGTGTGATGTTCTTTTCTATGCATTCTTCTCGATTTATCCAAGGACTTTAATAAATTTTCTTTTCAATCTAATTCAAGTCCAGTTTATATTATGCCCAAAATGTTCATGTTGGCAACTTGTTATTTCATTACGTTATAGTTAGATAGAAAATTTTTTTTAAGTTGGAATAATGATATTAGACCAAAACAAGAGGATGGTATTATCACTTCGAATCAGCCATAAAACACATTGGTTGATATATCCCGAATATCTCGATCAAACTTAAAGAAATCTGTTGTATTATAATGGAGGTGAAATACAAACACTTGGAAAATAAATTTTTGAGTTTTTGGAAGGCACAATGATCTAGAAATCATTTGCAATCAAGTATTGAAAGTAAATTATCTCATTTGCAATCAAGCCCTGAGAATGTACAATGCTCTAGAAATCATCAACTGGATGGGCAACAGTGGGAATCATGCCATAGATTAACAGAGTATTCATAGACATTATGACATTGAGATTTGAGTGTTTAGAGATGTCTCAAAGACTAATTTGAGTAGCATTAAAGGTAAGTTTGGTGCTAGGCGGTCTTCAAAACTAACTATGAAAGTAAGTCGAGATGAAGGTGATTATATATTGGATGATTTCAAAGCTAATTTGGGATAGAAGTCGGGATGAAAAAAGGCTTGCTTGTTCTTGGTTTAAGAGCTAAGAGAGGTGTTGAGAAGAGAACTGAATCTTGATCCTATATCGAAAAAAACGGGTTGTACGTAAAGATGCGAGCTTTTGAACAAAGAAAATTTTGAGGGTTTGCAGTTATTTTAAAATTGATTGAGTTTGATAAATTTGTTTGTTTGTTTGATTTATTGGTTTTCTTGAGAAAATAATTTCTTTTCTTTTTATTGGTAGTTGATGGTGAAGTTGGCTTGCCACGTCGATTTCCATGTGGACTTGCTTGCAGTGACTAGTGACCTTGTCGAGTTCCTCTTCCTTTCCTTCTGACAGTTTCCGCTTCGACATGGACAATTTCTCCCTTTATGTGCTCCCACTTCCCATGCTCTCAAGTGGGCATCGTTTTGGGTTGGACCTTTAAAGAGTCAAGTATTTGATTTGGATAGTTCTTTGCCTCTAGTCTAGAGTGGATTTTTTCAGGTGTAAACATTGCCCTTTAAATTCGAAAGTTTTGAATTTAAAATTTTTCAGATTTACCTAGACCCACCACTGCACCTTTGTCGGACCTACCTTCTTATTTTTGGCAGTTATGCTTACATCCTCATTCTTCCTGCCATTCATACTATAAACCGTAACTCACCTCTTATCCATATGTCATCTCTTTAAAAGTTATGGCCTTAAATTTGTTTCAAAGAGAATGAATAGAATGGAAACTCTAGACTTTCTAGCTCCACAACCTAACGCTACTTCTACATGGATTTATGACCTAGGTTTTCAAGAATGTGTTGCCATTCCTCAAGAGGTTTTATCGAATTCTAAGTATAAGGGTGACATTATTGGTGATCCTTGTTTCATGATTGACTCATGCACCATTTTACCTTGGGTGCCAGCTGGTGTGGCTCTATTTCGACTGATACTAGACCTCTTAATACCCACTTTAGAAAGTTTTGAGCTTCTTTAATCTATCAGTGGTAGTCATATCCGTGTGAGAAATTTCGTTCGAATAGGGGACACCTGATAGGTCCTACCTCGAAAGGGCTTTAATAACCGTGTCTGATCCTGCTCCCGTCTAACAACCCAAATAATGTACTTGAAATATGCTTAGGATTGTCACACATAAAACCAGAGAACTTGTCAGAAAAGGAATGCACACTGACCATGTCAGAACTATTATCTCGCTATTAATAGGTCGTTAATTAAACATTATTTTATATTATTTTATACCCTTTATACTTGACTTTTAATATTAAAATAATAAAAAATTGGAGAAAATAATATATTTTGTGGGATTTTTGTAGCAATAAATAAAACTTAAAATTTGGAGCATTTTGGCCAAAGAATCGTCCCGATCGAAATTATAACGAAGAAATTATGGACAAAATTCGGTGAAATTATATTAATTAATTTTTAAATTGAGAAATTCTTTACAAGCCCAAATTCCAGCCCAAGAACCCAATCCATGCGCAACCCAGCCCAAGGCACAGCCCAAGTCCATTCCATGTCCACGGCCCAGTAGCTCACCAAGCAGCCTAGATTGCGTATCAGAGCACGCCTACCGATCTTCATTATTCTGATTAGGCGTGTGTGTGCCGAATGATGCTTCCTCTTGTTAGCGCGTCTCGCGTTACTATCCATACCTTATGTTAGCATGCACATACCAACCCACCTACTTCCTGCAGCTCCTGTGCACCGAAATCATGGCCTCATGTCAGCGCACTCCTGCTAAAGCCCGTTCTTCCTGTCAGCTATAGTCTGCCAACTCCACCAACTCCAGCCCAGCCGTCTGCCACCAATTTCAGCCACTCATTTGCTGCAGCAGCCCTGTCGACTCCAACAACCCAATTTCTGCATCAAAACTGCCCCCTTTGGGTAGGTTTTTCACCACTTTTAACCCTAAATTCAGCACAAAATCATCATTAAGCATCATTGTTCATCATTTCATTATTTTATTTTATTTTTTATTTTTATTTTTATTTGAATGTTTTTTGCACTCCCTCTATAAATAGGGAGGCCATTTCACTTGTTGAAGGTCCCCAATTGTCCTCATTTTGTTCCCTTTTTAGTAGTTTTTAGTTCTAGTTTTTTTTTTCTTCTTCTTTTTTTCTCTTTTCTTTTAGTTCATCTTCTTTCTATTTTGTTCTTCTATTTTATTCTTTATTTTGGGACCATTTATAACTTCTTTTAATTAGTTATTTTAGTTTCATTTTCTTTATTTTGTTCTTAATTTCATTTTCTTTATTTTGTTCTTAGTTTCATTTTCTTTATTTTGTTCTTAGAATTTCTTAAACCTCTCTTTAATTACATTTTTATGCTTTCCTTTAAAAAAAAAAAAAAACCTAAGGTTAGGTAATGCTAAGGCAATTCAATAGTTTTTAAGAACTCATTACTCGTATTTCTTCTTCCATCTTCACAAGTTTCCTGCCGTTGTTAAGTGATTCTTGTGAAAAACCATATTTTTCTACTTAAATTCTTGTTATTGTTTTAGTTTTACTTATAATTTCATATATGTGTGGGTTTTTTCTCTATAACATTTGTAAGTATAAATACAATCTCCATATGTTTTACTTTCTGAATTTTTTTTACTTCATATGTTTTAGTGCTTCATATTTCAATTTGATGCTAAGTGTCGGCCGATGTCGGTGCACTTAGTATTTGATTGAAGAGATTTTAATGTCGGCCGATATCGATGCATTAAATCATAAACTTAAGGTAGATTATATTGTAGGTAATAATCCGTTATTCGGTGCATTTATAATATGAAAATTGTATGCATGTAATGGAGATGATGAAGGTAAAATTTCGTGATTGGCTAAAATTTCATATATGTGTGGTTCAATATACGTTAATTTGAATTTAATTCTTAGTTTGGCTAAAATTTAGTTTAGATTACACTTTGTTCAAAACCCCCCATTTCATTATTCTTTAATTCTTCAATATTTTAATTTTTTAATTCATTTATTTATTTTGTTTATTATTCTTTTATTCATTATTCATTGATTATTTATTCATTATTTTTTCTCACTAACATATTATTAATGTTCCCTAATTTCCCCAGTTAAGAACGATTTTTATTTACCAATACTATATCTACACAAAAAGGGTTTAAATTGCATAATACTCGAATTACGTGTTTAATTTAATGTATAGTTTGGGCATTATTAATTTTTGGCGCCATTGCCAGGAAAATTGAAAATCATTTTTAATGTGTTAGTGTATGTATATAAATTGTGCTTATTATACTTTTCTATAATTTTTAATTTTGGTTCATATTATAATTGTTCATAACTTTAATATACTTGTTTATAATTCTTATACTTGTTTATATTTTATTTATCCATCTTATTTTTATTCTTATTATTTTTGTTTATATTTGTTTATTTTTATTTTTATTAATGTACATAGTATACTTGTTCCTAGTGTTTATCTTTATACATGTTCATATTATACTTGTATATTAATTTATTCATTTATTTTTATACTTGTTCATAACTTTTATATTTATGCTTGTTCATAATTTTGATTTTTATAATTGTTCTTATTATATTTGTTTATAATGTCATACTTGTTTATAATTTCTATTTTTCTATACTTGTTCATAAATGTTCATTATCATCCATCTTCATTTCTACATTTTCTTCCCAAAACTGTACCCACCCCCACAACCATCATCTTCATCCTTCCTTGAGACCTTAGAGAGAGAGAGAGGATGAAAGAGAGACTGAGAGACGGCGAGAAAACCCCATTTGGTTGATAAATGAGAAAGTTATGAAGATTTGAAAATTTGGACAAAATGGGGTTTTCCGGTCGCCGACGATCGTGGCGCCAGTTGTAGTCTCCGGTGAGCCGTTGACCGTTGATCGACTGACGTCAACGTTGACTTTGATGACATCAGTGTTGACTTTGAATGTTAACCATGATGACATCAGCATTGACTTTGCTGATGTGAGCGGTGACCGTTGATTTTTTTGTTGACCAAAATTTGACCTGCGTGGGCACGAATTTTGAGGTCAAATTAGTTTTGTTTGAAAGTTTTTGACAATCTGAATCCAATGGTAGTGGTTTCGGGTCGATCGTAGTTTGTTTGATAGGTCATTTAGAGGTTTTTAGTCTCGAGAAGCGTGTCTGGGACACGTTGACAGTTCCGGGATGTGTGAGGGTCTTTGATATAGACTTGTATATATGGTTAGTGACCTTTTAGTATGATTTGGACTGGTCCGGACGTCCCGGAGAGTATGGATTAGCCCCGGAGTGGCTTACGGTGCGGATTTCAAGCGCACAACTTGTACGGTCTGTGAGTGGACATTTTCCTTATAAATATGATGAATGCATAAATGTTTTCTATGTTTTATGATCATGATTGGAGATGTATTGATGGCATGATGTTTTGGATATGATTGGGCATTTTCGTAGAAAATGCCGTTATATTGCACGTATTTCGATATTTCTGTTTTATATGATATTTGGGCTTAGGCTGAGTTTTATACGTGCATGTGTTTTATATGATTTTGATGGTTTCACGGAAAGTCGTGAAACCGAGGATTTGACTATCAATTTTGAATGATTTCACGAGGATACGTGAAATCGATGGTCGGGCATGAGTCCCAGTTGATAAGACATGACTTGTATTGAAGTCCAGGACGATTTTGGAAACGTGTTTGAATCGTGAAAATGGTTTTCGAATTTAGAAATATCTTTCGGGCGTATAACCTAGTTGATTTATGGTTTGACTTAGAGTATAGTCAAACGTGAGATATATCGGGCTGTGACCCAGTTATGAGATTTATGAAAGACATTTCGGGCATGAGACCCAGTTTTAGATTTGATAGGATTCGAGTCATGGGGTTATGAAGTGTTGATAGACACTGTTTTCGGGCTTGTGACCCATTTGATGATATTTCGGGCTTGTGACCATATTGATGATATTCAGGTTTGTGTCCCTATGATTTTGAGTTTAAAGACTCAAATTTTATTAGAGAGCCTCTGGTTGTGAATATGTTTCTCCGGAGAGCACTCTAGAGATAATGCTCACCTCTAAGGTACGGAGAGATCACGATGCGCCTGCTGTTGAGCAGCCGAGAGAGGCGGTAGTCGAGGGAGACTCGACTCAAGAGTGTGGTATATGAGTTTGGTCGTTGATATGTTCACAACGATCTGAAGATTGTCGACTGGTGATGTGTTCATGGTGACATGCTCAGGATCAGAGCAGTCCTTGAGCTTATGAGCACGCGTTGCTGGGATTGGATTCGTGACTGATGATATGATATTGAGTTTAAAGACTCGGGAGTTTAAAGACTCGAATTTTGACACTATGTGATTTGATTTGGGCTGAGACTCTATATGATTTGGTTTTGGGATGAGATCCTACTAAGGAAATGGCTTCGATTGAGAAGCATTTTTTGACAGGACCCACCCCGATTATCGCCTCGATAATCGGGAAGCATCCTGCTTCCGTCTGACAATCGAATCCAAAAGACCGGAAAACTAAATAATATTACATCACACCCATTGTCAGACCAGGGAGATTAAACAAATACATCCGACTGGACGTCAAGTCCACAGTTTCACAGAGCATAATATTACAAAACAGGTTAAAGAACAAATCCTACTCTGTGAACTAACTACTCCGCAACGGAAAACTTTATGCCTCCGCCTCTGCCTCGGCGCTTGCCCCTGCACTTGTACCACGACCTGGAGGGAATTTAAAACAACAAAGTGTGAGTGGTCCGAAACATAAGTTTTACAGGAAAACAGTTTTCGAAATCGGGTTCGCCCTCCAGTTTTGTAACACGCATGCATAACCGAATATTCAAAAATCGCGTATTAAACCTTTGGAAACTCTTTTTCCGAAACACATGAAAAACGTTACAGAGATTCGTCATAACTCATGTAAAACAACTTAACATTACCAGAATCCAGAAACCGTTATTTTGAAACATCAATTGCACAAGTCAGTAAAAAGTGAATCAATAATCACAATTATGCCGTTGGATCCATCCGAGTCTTTAAACTCAATATCAGGCCTTCCCGGGATATCATCGAGTCTTTAAACTCAAAACATGATCAATAGGCCTCGGGGGTATCACTATAACCGAGTCTTTAAACTCACGAGTCTTTAAACTCAATCTGGGTCTTTAAACCCAATTTTCGGGCCCGCCCCCGTCATCAATAAACCGGGTCTTTAAACCCAAAACCGGATCCAACAATCAACCGGGTCTTTAAACCCAAAACCGTTTTTTAAACACATTAAACCAGGATTTATCATAAACCGTTTCCCAACATCATTCCGAAATCATATCACGTCATAGTAGAACTTATGTCCGAATTCACATGCAATTTCCAAAACATGCAATTTCCGAAATCACTTCACAATTAAAATCAAAACATCATAAATCCGTAACATGCATAATCATATCCAGATACTTCATCAAAACATCATTCATGCATAAGCAAAAACCGTAACCTCGAATTACGTGAAATACGATGAATATCTCGAAAAGCGTGAAAATACGTAAAACCGAATTATCATATCACCATCATAAAATCATATGAAAAACCATAAGATAAACCAGTAAAATAGTCATGCATGCCTAGTTTAGAAATCAAAAAGTCCACTCACAGTTTTAGGACGCGTCAATCGCGTCCCGCGCGCTCCTCCGTAGCTTCGGAAGTGTCCGGGCCTGTAAAAATGCATAAGGAGGGTTACAAACATCCCAAAACAACTCGTAGGATTTTTCCTAATTTTTCCGGATTTTTCGGTGGAATTAAACTTAGAGACTTAACCTTCCGGACTCCCGAAATTATCCCAAACGACTCCCGATCGATTCGAACTCTAAAGATAAACTGTTAATTAAACTGAAAGGATTAAATCTCATGTTGACCGTGATCGGAGTTAACCTCACACGCGCTGTCACGCGCCGCCCAAAGTGGCTGCGCGTGAAGGCCACGCGCCAAGCTACAGTACCTTCGTCCTTACCCGAATAGACTGATAAACGGGTCTATTACCCGCGACTCAACCCGACCAGTTCGAGCTCAATTCTCAATCAATTCTTCCCGTTTTCAATCCTATTATCTTCTCTAATCCATTAATTTTAGGTCTGTACTAACGATCAATCTCGACTAACATTAAATCGACCCAACTTAAGCTCAAACAGTCGAACAAGTCGACTTCTGGAACTCACCCAAACTAACTCCATTCTCAAATTAATTTCACCAATAGCTTAAGGGAACTTAGACGAACACAATGGTACAATCAATTGGACTCACCGTTACCTGGAAGTCGTCGTCCTCCACACTGGTTGTAACAACCCGTACCTACAGGAAGGGTAAAAATGTAATTTGTGCGAAGTTTTGTAAAAAAAGGACGATTTTGCCCTTGTGAATAGTAGACGAAAAGTTGACTTTTGGTACTATCGATTGGATGAGTGTTAGCCCTTGACCGTGACGTAGTTTAGGACGTCACGAGTCCATAGACAGGTGGCAGGTTCGATTCGGACAATCTGAGAAAAAGTTATGAGGTACGGAAGATTGAGGGCGTTATCGTAATTTCGATTTAATGAGGAAAATGTTGACTTTTTGGTAACTTAATAATTTTCACGTAGACCGAGGACCGTTAGGTAGGTCTCGACGTCCTGAGTACAACGATAGGCGGCACGCTGTCATCGGACGTCGGACGGAAAAGTTACAGGTCTAGAACGGTCGAGGGCAAAACGGTAATTAATTATACAAGGGGTATTTTGGTCATTTCCTTTCAGCAAAGCAGATGATGACAAGTGGCAAAAGGGGATTGGGATATTTTTCTGCTTGTCCATAGGATTGTGGACACGTGGGGGTGCTGGATTGTTCCACAAAGGTCTAAAGTGTGCACGGCCACACTTTGTCCATTTTGAAACCGTGCAAACCTTGTGTGCGCAGAAAACAGAGAGAAGAACTTGGGGAGACGGTGATCGATTCAAGGGGTGAGTGCGGTTTTGGTGAACTGAGAGGGTGACAGGGAGCTTACGGTGAGTTGGTGGTGGTGCTATTGGACGGAAACCGTGCACGGCGGCACTGTGGCGGTGCAGCTAAGCTTCTGTGAAAACGGGGAGGCCGTGAGCTCGTGGAGGCTGTTGTGCCGTGTGGTGAGGCAAAACAAGGCTATAGGAGGTCCAAGGGGTTGCAGGGTGTCCAACAAACACCGTGGTAGGCGGCGGTGCTCACGGCGGCGACTGAATCGCAGGGTAAGTCTCTTTACTCTGTTTCCCGTGATTTTTCAAATGCAAAGTCGTGGAGTTGGGCTTAGAGTCGAGGGATTCGGAGGTCAGGGTGATGTTCAGGGAGGTCTTAGGAATGGTTTGTGATGGCTGCCGTGACGGGGGCGTACACGGCGGGGCTCAGTCGACGGCGAGTACCCAGTACTCTGTTTTTGGCCGTGACTTCAAACTTGAAGTCGTGGACTTCGGGGATGAATCGACGGATTCTGTGAGCTGGGTAGGACTAAGTAGGGTCCTAGGAAGGTGCTGGTATCGCCACCGTGAAGGGGGAAGCAGTGGACGGCTGGGAAGGAAAACAGGGGCTGCGGGCCGTCTGTTTCGCGGCCGTGAACGGCGGGTTTCCGGCCGTGATTCTTCGAGGTTAGGACATGGTCAGGTTGCTTAGGACGGGACGAAGAGGTTAGGATTGGATTGAACTGAAATGGTGGTCGGATTACAGAGGACCGTTCACGCCGGTTCAACTGTGTTGAACCGGGTGACTCGAGGAAAACGGTGGCACTGTAGCAGGCGCGTGAGGCCCACGCGCAGCCACTTTGGGCGGCGCGTGGAGGCGCGTGATGATGATTCCGACCAAGCTTCCAACATGGTTTTGGTTCTAAATGTCCTAAGGAATCCAATGGTATAGTTTTCGGGTTAATCGGACGGTGTTACGGGATGGTTCGGGAATCCGTACGGTTTAGGGTTTAGGATTAAAATATGATTAAATTCCCAAAAAATTGGGGGAAATAGGGAAGGTATCCGTGATATAATTGTGACCCTATTTGGTCTCCATTGACAGGACGGGAGACACCAGAGACGGTTGAGGAGCGCACGGAGCGCGAGTGACTTGCTCTGAACTGTGAGTGGACTCTTTCTTACTTCCAAGCATGCCTAACTGTTTTTATCAATGTTTTATGATTTTATGTGTGTTTTTATGGATGATGATTATATGTGATTGAGATGTTTGCACGTTTTTCGAGACGTTTTCGGGATTTTGCACGTTTTTCGAGAAAAAGCTGGTTTTCAGATTTTGATGTTATAATTCAGAAATTCAACCTAAAAACGTTTTCTGATGATGGTAAATGGGTTGTGGTCACTGATTTAGGAGTTTCCTATGGTTTTGTTATGAACATGGATCTTTTTCCTGATTTGGGTTCGGAATGTCGGTTCTGAACGCCGAAAGGGCTTCGAACTAGGGATTCCGGATTCGAGTTTGGTGATGGGTTTCAGAATGGGTTTACACTGATATGGATTAGATTTGCTGGATCTGGATATGGGTTTAAAGACCCGGATATTGATTGACGGGGGACGGGCCCGGATTGAGTTTAAAGACTCGGGAGTTTAAAGACTCGGATATTACGATATTACCCCCATAGGCCTATTGAGTTTAAAGACTCGGGAGTTTAAAGACTCGGATATATATATATGTGAGGCCTGGTTGAGTTTAAAGACTCGGATAGGTCCAGCAGGTTTGATCGGAAAAAGTGTTTTGATGTTTATGCTCTGGTTTCTATCTCAGTTTTATAGTGTATCTGTTTCTTATGGTGTTTATAGTGTTTCTGTTTCTTATGATGTTTCATATTATGACTTTTCTAATACTTCATTGGCATGTCTGGTTTTAAACCGGAGGGAATATTTCTTTACTTTGATTTGATGGTAAACGGTTTTAAAATTTTTATTCCTTTCGGTCCACTCACACCTTCTTTTTTTTAAATTCCCTCCAGTTCGTGGTGATAGCGCTGGGGAGAACGTTGAGGCAGATATCGAGGCATAGAGCTTCTGACGTTCTTCCGTTGCGGACTTAGACTTGTAGGACTTTTGATGCCCATTTTGTAGAACTATGCTCTGGCTTACTGTTGTATATATTTACTCCTTCGTCTGATAGTTATGCTTATAGTTGTATTAAGGTCATGTTTTGGTACTGTAAGTGTGATTGTCAGACGGGAGCAGGGTTCATCCCGGGTATCGAGGTGATATTTGGGACGGGTCCTGACACTGGTTTTCCTCTGAAACTGAGACTCAGGTTCCCGGCCAACCAGTCCTCCTCCTCCTTCTATTTTTGCACGGTTGTGCTCGTAGTGACCCCAGAAGTCTAACACGGCCCTTGGTTTCGTTCAACACGCCTCAGGAATTGAATTCGATTTTTCCCTCCAACTGGTTCTTCCCTGAACAGCAACTCAGGTTCTTGGGCCAACAGCGATCATCCTCCCTCAATTCTTGCACCGTCGTGATTCATTCACTCCCAGAAGTCCCTCAGTGTGTCTAGTTTGGTCCCAAAACCCGTAGGAATTGAACCCTGAAATTTCCCCCCAAAAACCCGAAAATAGTTCTTCACGATGTCTCCCAGTCTCAGCCCTCTCAACTGATGCACAATGACCCCCAAATGAATCCTTCTCCATTCCCATACTCAGTTAATCGTTCAGTGTGGCCAACAGCCCGTGGGAGACCAACTGAGGTCTCTAAAAACGGTTTCCCGCAAGCACAGAGACCACAGCCATTTTCTAATCTCTCCCGTGCACTGAACCCTGCCCAAACCGTGCACCAAGGCCACTCAGTCCAGCATCCACTACCTCAATCAACTTAAACAAACCCTCAGATCAGTCCACTAAGCTATAAACAATTGCACGCACAAACACCACGGCCGCACTCTGTTTTTCACGGTGGTGAACAGTAACCGCCGTGAAATGACCAAAATGCCCCCTCTGTGTAATAATTACCAAATTGCCCTCCAACATCCGTGACCCGTAACTCGGTCATCCGACGTCCGTTTCGCGCGTGCCGCCTGACGTTGTACTCGAGACCTCGAGACGAACCTAACGGTCTTCGAATCATGTGAAAACCAATTGTCCAACAAAAAGTCAACTTTTTCCCATATAACGTCCAAATTACGATAATGCCCCTGGACTTCCGAACATCATAACTTTCACCCTGCTCGTCCGAATCGGACGTGCCACCTGTCTATGAACTCGTGACGTCCCGAACTACGTCACGGTCATCACTCAACATCCGTTCGACCCTCCAATCAAAAAGTCAACAAATTGACCATACGAATCACAAGGGTAAAAACGTCATTTATTAATTATTTTATAATATTACATTTTTCGAATTTTTCCGGGGCGTTACATTTTTCATTGTGTTTTATTTTGAAAACCAATACATCTTTCTTTTGAGAAAGTATTTGAAATATTGTTTTCTGATGCATGCATACTTTTAAGTGAAGGGTATAAATGCATTTTCGATAAATTGTTTTTTATAACTGATTGTTTTTATCCACTTACAGCGTTTATGTTTTTAATATCCTTCAGGTTGATCGCAGATGTAGGCTATAGCAGAGATTGAGATATCACATACCGACACAGATCGTTGCGCACTCTGGATAACCATAAGCGGGTTACGGTTTAATCTCTTGTCTGGCACGTGGTGTCAAACAGGAGCAGACACATCCCAAGATAATCCGGGGGGATTGGGATAGGTCATGTACACCCCCCCCCCCCCCCCCCCCCCCCCCCCCCAATGCACCATAAACCAACTACACACACACACACACACACACATAAAGAGTAGGTCGGTAGAAAGGACAAGGTAGGGGAAATGGAGAATATTCTAGAATATCCTAGGTTTTTCTTGAAAAATGACCAAAATATCCTTATGTCCAAAATTACCAAAATGCCCCTAGTCATCATAATGAACATATTTGACCTTTGATTTCGACATATCGTCTGTCTATGAACTCAAGAGTCCGAGACTTTTATAACGGTCCTCACAAAATATCTAGAAAGGGTCCAGGTCAAAAAGTCAACATTTGACTCTATAGGGGTAAAATCCTCATTTTCCTTTTCTCGAATTTCCGGGTCGTAGATGGTTGGGGTCCTAGGTTCAGTAGTCAAAATGGTTGGGGTCCTAGGATCCCTCAAGTTAGGATCGTAGTATCAGGCCAATGCACAAAGATGGTGTCCCCGCTTAGATAGTCACGAACAATGCGTCAATGGTAGATCTTGAGTATCAATCTCTACTTAAGAAAATTTAGTTTGTATTCAAATGAAAATGAAAGTACAAGTACTAAAAAGTAAAAGTAATGGAATTGAAGTGCTAAAACTTTAATTATAGGTGCGTAAAGGTAAATTATTCTTTTTGCATTCGAGCCTTAAGTAGGCAAGAAATCATCAACTGAAATGAATATAAGTCGGAATCACGCCATAAGCTAGTAGAGCATTCAGAGACAACGGCGAGACGTCAAAAGAGAGGCTTAAATGCCTTAGTGACTATCCATAGATTGGCAGTCGGAATGAGATTAACCCTCATGACAATGCTGCTGGGAACTAGTTAGAAAAAAGGTTAATGTTTGCAGGTATCAATGACTATCCGTAGATTGGAAATTAGGATGAGGTTAATCTTTATGACAGTGATGTGGGAGCTTTTCAGAGAGATGTTTAATAAATGAGGGTCTCCATTATAGACTTGGGATGCAAGTTGGGAATGAAGCTAACTCTTATAACGGTGGTGCGGGACGCAGTCAGAAAGAAGGCTAGGTATTTGCATGATACCTTTGAGAGGGAATGAGAAGAGAACTGAATCTTGATCCTTGATCGAAAAAAACAGTTTTTGCCAACAAGGTGAGCCTTTTAAACAATGAAACTTTTGAGGGTTTGCATTTATTTTGGAAATGATGTTGATTTTGATTAGTTGATTGATTGTCCTTTGAGATCAGAGATTCTTCTCCTTTTATAGGCGGTGGAGACGTTGATCAAGTTTTCAAGAAGAGCCTTCAACGGGTCTCACGCTGCCGTTTATTTATTAGAAATCTCCCCTTTTTCTTCTAATTCTTCACGCGCCGTTAGAGCCACCCATGCCTTTTTCTTATGCATTTTCCAAGTGGGCACTAGGGTTGGGTCTTCGATTTGGACCTTTAATTTCTCTAAGCCATTAGTTTTGGCCCAAGAGGATTTTTCGGGTTTAAATATTATCCCCTAAATTTAAAGTGTTTTGATATAAAACAATTTAAATACACATGATCGCATTTTACCTGCTTCACCTATATGGGATCTTTTCCTGCAGCACAGCTAACGAAGGTATTGATCGTTCTCCTCATTTATTGTTGCGGTTATTTCTTAGAACAAGTCGCCGCCTTTCTCCTTTTTCCTTCGAAATTAAGAATCCCTTCCGTTTTCAAAAGAAATATTGCACTCAAAATAGCCCGAAAGGAGTACACCCTCACTATTACTTTCACATTAAATCCAATATTCAATTTAAAACTTTTGCGAGCTAGTAAGTGAATCCCTCAATTAAAAACCCTAGTATAAGCCCCTCATTGTAGCATCTTTCGTCCTCACAAGTTGCAATAGAATTTGAATTATATTTCTAAGACAAAGTGGACAGCGTCGGATTGTAATCTGTTCATGCTCCTTGAATCTTATACAACGTATGCACATGTAGACACACGAACACATTTATTTACTACATTGTTGATCATATCTTTGGCGCGCATTTGTAATATTTACACACAAAAAAGAAAAGAAACCAAATGATCTTGAAAAGTGGAATCTGTTCTTAGTTTAGTTTGAAAAGTGGGATCTGTTCTTAGTTTAGTCTAAACTGACGTAGGGTGAGATAGGTTCTTATCATAGTGGCTCCAGTAGGATCAGAAAGAAGGTGTCTGATAAGGCCCTTTCTCAAGTTATTTGGAGCTATAACAAACATGTACAAAGCAAAGAGCATGAGATCAGCTGACGACAACGTAGAGCCAAGGAAGCCCTGCCACATCCTGCAACGCAAAAATGATCCATCAAGCACAACTATGGATTATACCAGGAGAGGAAGAAATTATGAACCGATTAAGAACAAACAAGAGCTGATGATCATACCAGGTGGGTAAGCGGAAGAAGGTGTGAAAGAATGTCCTAATGCCATCAATGTCCAGTTGCAGAATGAGAGCTAGTCCGAAGAGAAAGAAGGCTCTTTGGCGTTTCCTTTCTTGCGGCCACAGGGTGTCCCATGCTAAAAGCAGAAGATTATGTTGAATCAAAATGCATTGGAAGTTTTATGTTCTTGAATATTAGAGGACACTCTTAGCACATAAGTATTTCCCTAAGGAGGGATAAATAAACAAGCATATTTCAACTGATTTATTATGAGGGCAAACTACATTTGCGCTTTTATGGTATGGGCCGCTTCCAATTGGCGCACGTAGCAACTATTTTCTCAAATCACGCCATAACATTTTGAAATCACGTCAAATTACAATTTTATGTTCTATGGCTTTTAGCATGTTCAAAGAGAAAGACGTTCATGAGAATAAAGCATTTTAAGAAATTTTTTGTCAAAAAGTCATCATAAAAGTGGATATACATATGTTATGTCATTGACTTTACGAAAAACTAATGTTTAAATCAAAGAAATATCTAAAATGATAAAATATTAAAACATTATAGTCCAATTTGAAAAAACTGAAAACCTTGTGCACCAAGTAGCATGTTGCAAGTTAAGAAATAAGAAGGGGACGAGGATTGAAGGTTTCGAACTCAAACTTCATGCAATCAGAACTCTAATACCAAGTTAGATAACTATCTAACCACAAAAAGTGTTAAAAATTTGGCAGCAATGCATATCAAACTCACTCGCAATGAATGCATAGTACTCGCAAAAATTCAAGCTATTTGGATTGCATGATGCTGAACTACTCTAAATGAACTAAACCAACACTTACCTAGCATTGAGATGTTCTCGTTACCATAATGACCCGGCTTCAAAATAGTTGCAATGACAGAAGCATATTTTGGAGCCTCCGACAAAGACCTCACAACTGAATACCCTGTTTGATAATTCATGATGATAAAACTATAGCAATCAGTAGACTCCCACAACTATGGAAAGTGCTCCGATTAATATATTCAATTTAGTTATTATTACCTGTGGCTGGATGCACCATGCAGGCCGCAGCCCCAAATGCTAGGTTCTTCTGATCTGTATTGGGTAATGAACCACCGACTGGAATCCAAGACCATTCCTACAAATAGAATGCAAGATTATTCCTTGAATCATGCAAAAATTGTACGTATTGTAGTTTTTTGTTATAAAATTAGAAATTTACCTCTTCATAAGTTTTTGTGATTCGGATTCCCATTGTATTTAACCTTGACAAGAGCTTATTCTTCAATAATTGAAATGGCATGGCCTCTTTAGAAGCCAAGCAAGTTTCCTGCAAATCAAAGTCTCTAAATATTTTTGTATATGGAATCATTAGAGGAAAATGATGCGCATCTAGCAAACCTCAAAGAAAAATCTTGTTGGAGACATGGGCATGGCATATAGAAATGTTGGATATTCTGCTTCTAAAGATGGAACCTTTTGTTTCGTGTAGTCTCTATAATCCATGAAAACCATCAGGGTGGGATCATATGGATTATTTTCAACCTGATATTGTAACACAGAAGGAACACAGTAGTAAGTCATCACAAATTTAGGAACAAGAATGTAGGGAACTGTGTGATGTAAAAGAACTACAATAGATAAAGGTTTCGTACCAAAATCAAAACCAAACAGGTAAAATTTTAATGCTTTGGTACGATTGGATTTTTTTAAAATAGAAGGTGAAACTGTTCCAAACCAAACTGTTAACACTTCCGACTAACTAGGCAATAAACTAACCAGTTATTCATTCATATTCCATACTACTCCAAAACATTAGCATTTCAAAAACACGAGTATTCTAAACATGAAACACATAAAAAATTCCAGCATATAAAAGACTAGAAGTTCAATAAAAATTCCAATGAGAAGGAAGTCGTGAACAAAGATATTAATGGGATACTTGAGTGGTAAGTAAAGTGAATTACGGTAAGAACGAGATGAGAAAGGCTACATGCTAAGCAATTTCACTAAAAATGTCAAGAAATAAATAATATAAACAGATAAAAAAACCTTGGCAGTCAGGTTTAGATTCAAACGGAATTCAAAATGTAAAACTAGAACCGAACTGTTACTAACTATACAGTCCAAATCAAATCAATTTCTGATTTACACAGATTTATGCCCAACCCTAGACAATAGATATGGCTCCTACCTCAACCTCGATGCCGTAAGCCGTTTGGACAGATACCTTTGGACCACCAACCTCATATTGCAAAAGCTTCCCAGAAGCAGCTCCTGATGCAACAGTAGCAAGCCTATAATACCATGTTAGAAGTTTGAAACAAGGTTATAGTAACATCACAAATAACCTACATTGAAATTGTATTCAAGCATTACCTGCATTGGACGATGATATCATGGTCACAAGCTACAAGACTATGGCCATTGCTAGCTTCAACAATGCTTTTCACTCTTGAATTAAGGTATGAAACACCTGACTCCACACACCTAACAAAAATTAATAATCAATTATGAATTTATGATTCTACGTAAAAAATATAATTTATAGCACACACAACCACAAGTATAAAAACCATTAGAAATGTAGACAGAGTGAGTTACTAATTTTTACATTCTCAGAAGCTCTTCATGTAGTTTGGTTCGACAAACGCGTCCGTAAGCACGACCAATCAGAATGGGGTCTGAATCATCGTCAAGATACACGATAGTGTCCTGCCAAACATGCTCAATACACCCTTCAAGTCCAAGATCTGAAAATGTAAAACAATAAATAAAAATTGAAGCAAATGTCAAATATGATCAATTTTTTTGTGCAGTGGTTTCAATTGGGTTGTTAATAATACACTTAAACAAGACATATATGGCACTTTTGGTAAATCATGTTGTATTTACTGTATTGAATTTTAAAACTCCTTCCATGTTGAAAACTTGGATGCCGTTGCAATAAGAAAATATTCACTTGTTCGTTAAAAAGTACTTGAATTTGATGAGTTAAACAATTCAAACCAATTCAAGCCCATAATGATAAAGTTATTACCTTTGAATTCATCTTCCCAAACGCCATAGTTGTTAGTGAAAGGAAGGTCCGGGCCAATAAGCCCAACTTTCAATCCCAACTTGGCTGACTCTGCAGCCAGAGCAAGACCTGCCGGACCACAACCAATCACCACCAAATCCAGAATGTTATCACCTACTGATATCGGCGGTAGCTGCAAATTAATCCATAGAAAACACCATGACCAAATTGGGGTTTATGGATTCATGCCAAGACTGATAATCAAAAACCATGGAGGCATAGAGAAAGGGAGAGTTAATTAACCTTGTCAGAAAGCTTGGACTGCTTCTCCATGGCCTTGTTCTGCTGCATTTGGACGAAAAGTAGCTCCGGCCCGCCGCCTTTCACAAAATCTTCTTCATCGGCAAACCCTTGCTTGACAGCCACACCCACACCGCCGCCGTCGCTTCCGCCACTTGCCTTCACTCGCAGAGAATGCTTGTTACACAAACGGTAACCAAAGAAAGGAGCTGCCTTTTTACTCGGTAGCGCTCTTCTTCTCGTCCTCCAAGTCGGCCAAAACGAAACCGTCATTGCCGTGACGCAGTCCATGAGACAGGCTTTTGTATCTTCTCGGTGGCGCAAATTGTTCAGGGCTCAGAGGCTGGCATTTATACAGTCGGTTTAGATAGGACCAAAAAAAAAAAAAGAGAGTCTTCGAGAGAGGGAGTAAAATGGTATTCCAGAAAAGTAGATTTTTGTGAGTGATAGTATCAAAGGGAGGGTTCTGGAGTTCTGGAGGGTGTCTGTAAAGACCGTAAAGTCCCGCTTCTTCACTGACCGCCGGGCTCTCGCTGGAGTTGGAGAGATAGGGAAGGATTTGCTTAAGACAGTCATCCAAATTGTGCCACGTGGAGGGTTCCTATTGGTCCGGAATTTGAGAAGTCTCAACTTATCAGTTTTGGGAGTTACATTAATGGTGGAGGCAAATTCTGCACATTGTTTAAAGTGAAAATGAATGGCTCCCAAATCTCCAACTTGATATGTCTCTTTCATGCTGTATTGAAATTATTCAAATTCAAACACAGACTTGTTGGGAACTATTGTTGATTTTGAATTCTCGAATTTTACTCTCGACAAAAAAAAAATCTCATTTTTAATATCTTAAAAAAAATAACACAAAAATCTTAAGTTATCATCGGTACTATTAGTAGTGACATTTTTTCATTCCATCGTGTACTATAATTATATAGTCCTTTAATATCGTGTATAAAAAAAAATTTAAGTCATTTTCTATTACCATAAATCACTACAAGAAAAAAGCATTGGCCCGACAAACGGTTGCCCGACAAACAAATAATTTGTCACTAAAGGCATATTTGCCCGACGAACATTTATATTCGTTGGGCAATACTTTAAGCGACGATCACGTTTGTCGCTAAACGTCAGTGAGAAAGTGTCCATGGATGGCGGCAAAAAAAAACCCTTCCCGCGCTACCTTTGCCCGACGAACAGTTATATATCGTCGGGCAAAGCACATATGATGGCGACGAATTTCGTTGCAACTTGAATGCAGTCATTTACTTTTGTGGCCCGACGAAATATTATACTTTGCCCGACGAACATATGTTCGTCGGGTAAAGATTAATTCACTTAAAGCATCTGTTTCGTCCCATTTTCCCTGGTTTTATCAGTTCTCTCTCTCTCTCTCTCTCTCTCTCTCTCTCTCTCTCTCTCTCTCTCTCTCTCTCTCTCTCTCTCTCTCTCTCTCTCTCTCTCTCTCTCTCCCTCTCTCTCTTAACAATTCATTCTCATTTTTTTCCTCTCCAACTTCAAAGTCCATTAAGAGGTATATGTTTTAGGAAATAGATTTTTTTTGTAATTTTGAAGTTTTTATTTATTTGAACTAATTATATGGTTGTATGTTTCATTTGTAGGAAATCTGTGATTGATTTGGAGGAACACTTGTAAAGAGGTATGTGTGTTTATCTCTAAATTTAATTTTGGTAAGAATTTTGGATATATAATTGTGTTAGGAAATTTGCATAATAAGGTGTGAAAACTATTGTATAAATTGTGAAAATTTGTGTATAGCTTGGGAAAATTGTGTATAAATTTGGTATAGCTTGGGAAAATTGTGTATAAATTTGGTATAGTTTTGGGAAATTTCTAAATTAGAAAATATTTTTGGAAACTAGGAAATTAAATAGAAAATATTCTAGAAAATTAGAAAATATATTTTGAAACTAGAATTGGAAATTTAGGAAAATAGAAATTTCTAAACTTTGTGATATGCTAATTAATATATGTTTTTATTTGTGAATATATTGTGATTTTTTTTTTAAATTTTTAGGTAGTTCCAAAAGAGTGAAAGATGTTGATATTTCTCAATAGTTTATACGAAGTTAATCGAGTTGATTATCTTCGTATAATGAAGTTCAACGAAAAACCTTAGACCCGTTTGAGAGTTAGTGAATCGAGTTGATTGACTAACTCTTGAATTGTCCATTTATTCGGACAGTTTGAGAGTGCACAACTATGTGTTGTATAGTTTACATTCGACGATGCTATGTTTTGATTATGGGAAATTTGGTTTGTATCCCCTAAATGTTCTCCGACTCCTACTAGATATTTGTATATAATATCTACGTGGTGCATTTGGGGAACAGTAGGGAGATGCTGTCGAAATTTCCCTTGATCGAAACTTAGCCTTGTAGGTTGTAAACTACACAACAACATGTACACTCTCGAATGGGATAGAGCCAAATCACCGGAGGCATAAGGAGATGGGTAGCTTTTGATATTAACTTGTTCAAATTACGCGACAATCTTAACTCTTTTATTACTTGACTGTATTTTTTGAAAACAGGCACAATGGATAGACGCTGGATGCAAATGGAAGATAGAAGTTCTAATCAGTACATGGATGGGATCGACAGTTTCATGGCTTTTGTACGTAGTAATTGCAGTAATGAAAGACGTATTAGGTGTCCATGTAGGAAATGTAACAACTGCAATTGGATAACGTTGAATGAGGTCCATAATCATTTGGAATGGAATGGAATTGTCCATAATTACACTAATTGGACTTATCACGGTGAACAAATATTTACTGCATCGACATCTTCAGATCCAAGGACATGTCAGGATGAAAGTGGATTACATGGGCGATGTGACAATAACCAAGTCCTTGAGATATTAACTGATGCTTTTCCTCGCACATCGGTTATGGATGATGAGACACCCAGGTTTGAACCGGAAGAATCAGAGCAACATTACGAGAAATTGTTGAAAGAAGCTCAGCGCGAATTGTATCCTGGTTGTAAATCTTTTTCCGTTCTAGGGGCAGTTGTAGAATTGATGCATATGAAAGTTGAGTACAGTCAAACAAACAAACATTTTGATCATATGGTTGACATCATAATACGAATGCTACCTGAAGATAACCTTCTTCCTAAAGATTATTATCGGTCGAAAAAGTTGTTGAAGGGTCTTGGTTTAGGGTATGTCAAGATCCATGCATGCAAAAATAATTGTGCATTATTTTATGGTGAATTCGAGCAGCTTGACAAATGTCCCGTGTGTGGTGAGCCTAGATTTCAAAAGAATAAGATTCCAAATAAGGTGCTACGTTATTTTCCACTCAAACCAAGGCTACAAAGATTTTACATGTCGTCACACACAGCCCATGAAATGAGATGGCATAAGGATGAACGCATTGATGATAATGTACTAAGACATCCAGCCGATGGAGAGGCTTGGAAGGAATTTGATAAGTTGTATCCCGAGTTTGCTGCGGAGTCAAGAAATGTTAGATTAGGACTTGCTACTGACGGTTTTAATCCGTTTGGGAGTTTTGCAAAGCCTTATAGCACTTGGCCAGTGGTCATAGTTCCGTATAACTTGCCACCTTGGAGATGCATGAAGAAAGAATTCACAATCCTTAGTACTTTGATCCCAGGGCCCAAATCACCAAGTAATTCCATTGATGTTTACTTGCGGCCATTGATTGATGAGCTCGTGGATTTGTGGGAAAATGGAGTACGAACATACGACAAGTACAGGGGTGAAATGTTCATTCTACGAGCAGCCGTAATGTGGACAATTAATGATTTTCCTGCATATGGTATGTTGTCAGGATGGAGTACCAAGGGTTATCTTGCGTGCCCAACATGTGGACCGGACACAACATCTTTTTGGCATGCATCTAAGGTATGTTACTTAGGTGCAAGAAGATTTCTACCTTGGGATCATCGATGGTGTAACCATTCTGATTCTTTTGATGGTAAAACTGAGCTACGAGCACGACCAAGAGAGAGGTCTGGTGATGAAATATTAGCCAAATTGAATAGTATCCATGAATTTGTTACACGCGGCTCGAAACCAACGGAACAGGAAAATTGGACGAAGAAAAGCATATTCTTTCGTTTGGAGTACTGGTCAAAATTAAAAATAAGACACATTGCGGATCCTATGCACATTGAGAAAAATGTGGCTGAGAGTGTTGTTGGAACGACTTTACCCATTGAAGGGAAGTCAAAGGACACAAAAAAAACCCGTATCGGTATGCAAAAAATGGGTATTAGGCCCAATTTGTGGCCCAAAGTTGTGAACGGTAAATACATTATGGCTCATCCAAGTTATACATTCACACCAGAGAATAAGAAGAAATTCCTAAAGTGGTTGCAGAGTGTGAAATTTCCAGATGGCTATGCTGGTAACATATCACGAAATGTTAGCACAGACGGTGGCACCATGTCTGGTCTGAAGAGCCATGACTATCATGTGTTGCTACAACGACTCATTCCCATTGGTATTCGGCCCTACTTGGAGTCAGGTGTTGTTGAGACAATTGTTTACTTGTCACAGTTCTTCCAGATCTTATGTGCCAAATCGTTGGTAAAGGCAGACCTCGAAGCAATTAACGAGGATATTGTCTATATCATGTGCCGACTAGAACAAATATATCCCCCGGCATTCTTTGATGTAATGGTGCATCTACTAATACATCTGCCGGATGAGGCAAAACTAGCTGGTCCAGTGCATTATCGTTGGATGTACCCAATCGAGAGGTAAACTTTTTCCACCCATTGCAGTAGTTCCTTACTATCATCCACTTAAATGTGATTCAAAATGTTAATTTTATTGCAGAATGTTAGGTCGGTACAAGCGATATGTTCGTAATAAGACACGTCCCGAAGGGTGTATAGCGGAGGCATACATTGCAAAAGAGTCAGCCACTTTTTGTGCAATGTATCTTCATAATGTTGAAACCTCATTCAATAGGGCTTCACGCAATGACGATGGTGGCGGACGTCTAGAGACCTTATCGGTATTTGCCCAACCAACACGACTATTCGGCGTTGGACCACGGTCCCAGCCATTCAACAACAGCGACATGGAGATTGCTCATTGGTTCATACTTAATAATTGTGACGAAGTCTGGCCCTTCCACAACCAACACTTGATGATGATGAAGGCCTCACATCCTTTAAATTGGGAAGAAATGGACCAACAATTGTTTCCAAGTTGGTTTTCCAAGCATGTAAGTCAAAATTATATTATATGAAAAGTTGTTAAAGTTATTTTATATTTATAGATTTCATTTGTTGTGTGTTTCTTACTAGATGGCACATCTAAAAGATGACAACTCGGTAGAGTTTAATCAAGAATTAATGCAGCTGGCAAATGGTCCATTTCGGGGAGAAACATATGCTGGTTGTCATGTTAATGGAGTTAAATTCTTGTGCACAGAACGAGACGACAATTTGTCTACCCAAAATAGTGGGGTCTTCGTGCCTGGGGAAGATGAAAATGCAGATACGGGATTCTATGGTAGATTGTTAAGTGTGGTGCAGGTGTTGTATGCAGGGCGCAAGGAAGTCGTGTTGTTCAAGTGTCATTGGTTCGATACGAACCCAAATATCCCAGGCAGAGTCATCAAAGATCATTTATGTACCTCCGTGAACACAAACACACAGTGGTTTGAGAGTGATCCTTATATACTCGCTAGTACAGCGAAACAAGTCTTCTATGTAGATGATCCAAAAGTTGGCTCTGGTTGGAAAGTAGCTGAGATGGTAAAGCATAGAAATATTTGGGATTTGGATGACTGGCATCGCCACGAAGGTGCGGAAACAGACGATGAACAAACTATTTACCAAGTGGATTCCTCAACATCCACCTTACACGTGGATGGCGTACGGACCGATGACATCGTTCCACCAATTGCAATTGATGATATTTTTATTGATCTCGGATCCTTACCAGAAATAGCCGAAAGTGATACTGAAGACACAAGCATGGGATATATTTCAGATGATGAGACTGATTGGGAAGGGGAGAGTGAGTCTGACATTGAATGAAATATATCTATGATCGATAATGATCTCTACTTTTATATGACATTCAAAATGTTAATTTGATTGCATTATCATTGGATGAAATATTAGGACCATTTTTTAGCCTTGTATTAATTAATTGTTCGTGGGTTAATTACTCTTCTTACTCTAACCTCTTTTTTTCCTTCTACACACATTCTCTACATTTTCTTCAAAAATTTAGCTCTAAAATTACTATTTTAGATAATTAGGTTTTTGGGTAATGACACACTTTTTGTGACTCAAGTACTATTTTGGATAATTAGGTTTTTGGATTGAATAATTAGGTTTTTGTGACTCAAGTAATGACACACCATTTCCATTCATGTTTATTCAAAATTTCCTCAAATCTTTTCTTTCTCTCTGAAACTCGCTCTCTCTAATTCACAAATCTCTTATCATAAATATGTTTCATCCAAAGAAGCTCTCGACAAAATTCAATGCTATGTTTAACTAACTTGTATTGTTTTTTACGTGCATTGTTTACGCATCTAATATGACAAAATGAATGGTGAAATGTTTGGAATTTAATCGTTTGAATATCATCAATTGAAAGTGCATCAAGTGTTTAAGTATTATGATTAACGGTTCTAAAACTATTTTCGACAAACGAACGACGAAAATTTCAGTAATTTAAATGTCAACTAAAATATTTGGCCATCGATTATTATTTAAAAAAAAGTTGAAAAAATTGAAAATTACAAATTAATTTTGCTTGCCCGACGAACAATATAGTCGGGCAAAATGCTTAATTTCCCGCTCAAAATTGCGTCGAAAATTTTCACGGAAAGCGTAAGCCCGCCTAGTTTAGCCCAACAAACATTTTAAAAGGTTGCCCGACGAACGTTCGTTGGGCCAATGTATGCAAACAATTAAAACACTTCGACCCTTTTATTCTCAACTTCAATTCGGCACACTTTCATAGCCGCATCCTTAGGGTTTGTTTGCTTCGAATGTAACCCCTAACATTGGTACGGTTGCCCAGCTGCACGCATCTCCTCCGCAGGTCAGAATTTAGTACGGCTGCAGTCATTCGTTTATAGTTTTTGAATGTTCTGTTGTTTTGTTCCTTCTAGTTTTAGGCTTTTTAATATGAACTATTGATTCAGTGATTGATGGGTTTGTTGTTAATCATTCTTTACTGTGTGTTCTGGGGCTGATGTTGATGAATTTTAAGGCCAATTATTGCAACCTAAGGTTTGTGTCGATCAGGTTCGACTATGTGGTTGTGTTAGAATTTTGTAGCTTCCTTTACTTTGTCTGGTCTTTTGACTCTGTGTTTCAGGTGCTGACAGCCCTTTAATTATGCCCTTTAGATATTGACGGTGATTCGATTCTTCGTTTTAGTTTTTTATGTTGTTTTAATTTTGTGCTTTACATATTGATGTCGTTTTGATTCTGTATTTTTTTATGTCGATGGGTTGTGTTTGCGTGATGGTCTTCCACAGCAGTGCATATTTGCAGGATTGGGTTTTCTGAATTTTGAATCATTATGAAATAAGTGTTTTGACATTGTTCACGATTGAGGTTATATGTGGATCTACTTAGTCTTTTGTTTAAGTTAATTTTCGTTGGTTTGAATGTTTTGGAAGAACAATTTTCTCCAATGAGAAACAAGCTTAGATAAACAATAATTCTCAAACATTCCTTAGAAAAAAGCCTCTTGAGAAATGGGGTTAATTGTTATGTGGGGGGAAATATGAACTTTTCTGTTACCTACCCTACTTTAGTTACTTAAAATATTCTTGTTCAATATTTTGTGCAATGCACGTTCTGTTACCTTCACTTTTGGCCAAGAAACCATATGCATATATATATATATACATATATATATATATATTATATGTAGGAAGAGAGATATCAAGTATGTCATATTCTTTTCCTATTATGAAAGCCACAGCTCAGGCAGTGTTAGTGGGGGATTTTTGGTAGCATTCACAAACCAAACACCTGTCTTTGTGTTGTTGCGGTGGGGATTTTAAGTGAATGATCAAAGAATATGCACCAAACTCACAACAACAGAGCATTAATCCTTTTCTCTTTTTCATCTTCTGTGTGTTGTACAAATAATTGAGAGTACTTAGATTATTATGCGGACAAACAAACGTACATGAATTTTGCATTTTGATAGATAATTGACGGATGATGAACCCAATATCATTTTTGCTTCTTAATTATAGTTACGTGCATGATAAGTTGGGAAACCATGAATTCTGCAATGAAAATCAAAAAGCAAAAAGCTCAAAGTAGTTGAGTTGAGATAGAACATATTCTTTCTTGGCTTGGTTGAGTGAGTGAGTGTTGATCTGACATGAAACATACATCAAACATGGTGGATATGTGTCTTCTAATCCCAAAAGCCATGTTTTGGAGGGTTTTTTTTTTCTTCTTAAAAAAATTTCAAAAAAAGAAAAAGAAAATAACACATTGATTGGATGATATCGATGGATGTAGTCATAATAGTGTGTACAGGTATGGAGGTTGTCATGTGAAATGACCCCAATTTTAATGGTTAAATATTGGAGATGTGTTTTTGAGTTTGTCTGTCACCAAGTTGAGACCCTAGAAATCAAGATTCATAATTTATTGATACTAATTATATATATATATATATGTATATTATCATATTGCATAATCCGATGCAGCTTAAAAGTCTACTTGGTTTTATTGTTTACTCAAATATGGCCCTTCTGCATGCAATTTTCTTAGCAGGGAGGAGATACCCGGCAAATTTCTGGATGGATAACTAAATGCTCTTATTAATTTATTTAGTTTGGTATATATTTGAGTAAAGTTGTTCAAGTGTATATATTTCAAGTGAAAAATATGAAAATGACTAACTGTAGCAGTTATAGAGTTGAGATTGTGTCTGAAGTTAAAGTGTTGTTGATATAGCTATCCTGTTTTTTGTGACTATATATCTCTTTGTTACAACTTCCTCTCTTTCATGTTCCTAATTCTTTTATTTGTTAAATGTTTCAAAATATCCATGCGACAATGACATGAGCATTGTTATTATAATGTTCTTTCACCTACTTGTGTTTTTCTGATTTATTTGTGATTTTGGGTGATTATTAGGTTGATTTAGAGGAAAATGTCATATGTTCCCATTGCTATCGTCTCTTTTACATTTTCATGTTGCATTGGCATATATAGATCTGAAATTTTGTTAAAAGGCTGAATGTTATTGTATCAGAAACACTAAGTTTTATTATTTAAGCTTATTAGTATGTTTTGGTGAATACCTTTAAGTTAAGTTGTTGTATTTCTAATTTTAAAGTGTTCAATATTTGGCATGAATTACTCAGCACTGTTTGATTTCAATATTTGGATGTCTTCACGTCCGTTGATTACACGTCGTGGCCGATCTGATGCCACTCCTGACCCTATTGAGGCGTCTCCACTGCCATCCTCTACAGCATCCCCTGTTGAGTCCACTCAGGTCCCTATGAATAATACAAACCCTGTGCGCCTAGGAGCGCGCTCCGCTCGTAGACGCCATAGTAAGAAACGGGGGGAACCACGTACGGATTCTGAGCCAACTGAGACGATATCAAGCGACATGCCCAATGGGAATGGAGTACTCCCCAATGGTAAGTCACGTATTATCTTAATTATAATGAATATTATTTTCCATTACTTCATTTCTAGGAACTTATCGACTCATGCATGAAATGTCTTAAAAGTTCGCGGGGTCAACAAATGTTTGGCAACACAGAGGATCACCCGTACAACGAAGGAAAAGATTCATGTGGTTTACATACCTCATTTGCGAAAAGCATCTGAAAAGATCCACAGCTTGGTATCACATGACATAGGGGCGATCGTTCGAACTGACTGTAAGATGGTGGCATCCACTTTCAAAATGCTGGATTCGGAATACAAGAAGCTATGTTGGGATCAGTTATCGGTAAGTATTTATTTGTTTTTAATATGTTCTTCAACATTTTTTATTAATTTAGAAACTTTGTTATTTAATGCAGGTTAATTTTGAGTACGACTTGATGGACCCTGATGTCAATATGTACCTCACTGACCTCTGGCAGAGCAGGTACAGGGAATGGAAGAGCGAATTGAGTACATATTACAAGAGTTGGAGTACAGCTGTAGAAGCGACTGCGAATCCTCCTACTGAGTTGGCTAATGAGAATCGTAGAGGAGAGTGGGGCTGGTTGTGCACTCATTTTCAGACTCCTGAATTTGTGGTAAGTCTCTGATTTAAGAATTATTTCATTATTTGCAATCTAATATCCAATTTTCAGTTATTGATTCTTTTTAAATATAAATAGAGACGATCGACCGCCAACAAAAGAAATCGAAATAAGAAGAAATACAATCACCACGGGGGCTCGCGACCTCTTGCGTTCCGGCACGAGGAGCGACGACAGAATGGTTCATTGTGGCCAGAGTTAGACGTCTGGGGGCAGGTTAACGCCGGCCACGGCAATGAGGTGGCTGATGAAATTAACGTACGTTTATTTTCTTTCTCATTAAAATTTCAATTTAATTTTTGTACTTTGTTTTCTAATTATAGTTTATTTGAGTTTTTAGAGGGGGATACAGGTAGATAGGGAGCGTTTACAGTCTCAGCTAGTGCAACAACACCCTGAGGTCCCGTTGGAGCAACTGTTACCGGATCCCACTAGGTCAGTGGAAATCCTAGATGAAAGGCTAGGAAAGCGTCGTGGGACGATCATTCGAGGGGTGGGTAATGCTTTGATTCGTGAGCGTGGGAGTAGCTCCTCGAGTTCTCAGGGAGCCAGCACACAAAACTCAGCAACCTCTGAATCTCGAGCTGTTGATGATCGTTGTCAGTCTTTCTTCCAATTGATCACTAATGTACTGGTTCAAAATAATTTGGCAGTTCCCCCAGAGGTGTTTCAGTTCGCTCAAATGCAGGGTATGCAGTTGCCTCAACAACCAGCCTCATATCCTGACCAGTCGCCTGCACAACCAGCTCCGCAGCATGACCAGCCACCCCAACAACCAGCTCTGCATCCCGGTGAATCTCCACAGCAATCAACCTCGCAGTCTGATCAGCCACCCCAGCAGCCAGCATCTCACCCCGACCAGCCGTCGAGCGTTTAGCTTTATGTATTGCTATGTTTGAGACTTATTAAATTTCTAGAACTATTTCTTTTTATTATGTTTAAGACTATTTATTATGTTTAAAACTTTTATGACTTTTGTAGAATTATTTCTTTTTATTATTTGAAGGCCTTTATATCTTTTTTATTAATTTGAGAATTTTATTTTTTATTATTTAATTAGATGATAAATATAATAGTTTCATATGTTACTAAAATTTATATATATATTAAATGTACAAAATCATTAAAACACAATTTCAGCACCAAAAAAAAAAATTTTGGTTATTTGCCCGACGAATACAACGTTTGTCGGGCAAACGTTAGCCATACGAACTGATGTTCGTCGGGCAAAAAAACTGCAGTTTGAACGAACAACGAATTAGTCGCGACGATCTATGTTTGTCGGGCCCATGATCAATTTTGCCCAACGAACACATTTTGTTCGTCGGGCAAAGGTTTGCCTCACAAGCTTTAGGCGACGACCTTTGCCCAACAAACATTCGTTACGTCTAAGGTGGCCCGGCGAATTCATGAAGTTGCCCGACGATCACACGTTTGTCGGGCAAATCCCTATTGCTTGTAGTGAATGTACTTTTCTATATACTACATAAAACTTCCACGCTTAACATTTTGACTTATTATTTTTATTTTGATAAATAAGTAGTAACATTGGAATAATCGGAAAAACATGTTTACAAGATACCTCATAGAGAAATCAATGGCTCACATTAACTTGGATTAATTCACTGTTCTCTTATTTTCCTAACTAATAATTGTTGTTTTAGAGTTGCCTCCCCAACACCCAACCCACCAACTTCGCTGGAAAATCTTCTAAATCTAGAAACATATCATATGAAAAGTCAGGCGTTACATATTAAGGATGAAATTATGAGTTCAACTTGTAAGTAGGGATCGACACTATGTGGTTCGATACGGATATTGACATTATCCAAATTCAAATTGTTAAAATCTTAATGGTTCGATATGAATTTGATTTTGTAAATTAGAAATGAAACTGTTTCGATCCAAACCGTTACTAACGGTTCGGTTTAGATTGAAACGGTTTTAACAGTTCAGACATAAAAAAAAAAATAGCAAGTATATTAAAAATAATAATAAGGATATTAAAAAAACAGCAAGTACATTCAAAAAATAGTAAAGATATTAAAAAATAACAAGTACATTAAAAACAGTAAATATATTTAAAAAACATCAAGTGTATTAAAAAAACAGCAATGATATTAAAAAAAAAACAGTAAGAATATTTTTTAAAAAAATTAAGGATACAAAAAAGAATAATCAATACTCAATATTTTGTAGGGCAAATTACACTTTACTACCATGTGTTTTACACCTAATAACATATTCATACCTAAGTTTTCAAAAGTTACAATTTTCACCATAAATCTTCAAATTGTTACACTTTGACTCCTTTGTTAAAAAATTTGCCAAATCTAAAATGGAACTCACAATTTTAAATAATAAAATACTAGTTTAAATTTATAAAAATTATTTATTTAAAAAAATTCAAAAAAATTACTTTCAGATAATAAAAAAATTTAAAAAATCAAATGTACAAAAATTTAAAAAAGTCTACAAAAATAATTTGTCTCTCTTCATCATCTTTATTTTTTTTCAAAATAAATATTTTTTTATAAATTTAAATTAATATTTTATTATTTAAAATTATTGGTCCCATTTTAGATTTGACAAAAAAATTAATAAAGGGGTCAAAGTGTAACGATTTGAAGAGTTCATGGTGGAAATTGTAACATTTGAAATTTATATATGAATCTGTTATAGGTGTAAATCGCAGGGTAGTAAAGTGTTATTTTCCCTATTTTGTATATTAATTTTGCGGATAAGTGGATTGCAAACATTATCACTATATTAAGATTTATCAAACAAATATTACCACTTAATTATCTTTTATTATACTTTTATTTAAATATACATTTATTTATCTGGGTATATTTGGGTATCTTTTTATTTTTATTTTTTATTCATAATATATTTTAAAATTAATAAAAATAATATATTCCTTAACGATCCGATTTAGATTTAACGGATTTTCATTTAATTCAAATTGTTACTAACAGAGTGGTTTGGATTCTCAAACCGTTTGACTTTTATCCGGTCAAACTTAAATCATTAGATAAATAACGGTTTGAAGCGGATCGGTTAGCGGTTTTAATAGATTTGTGTCCATCCCTACTTGTAAGGTCTAATTTCTCTTCATAGACTGTGAAATTTTTATAGATTTAGAAACATGGCCTCTAGAATTTAGGTGCTCATATTAGGGATGATTATATGAGTTTAAATTTTAAGTCAAAATTAATCTTCGTTGAAAAAGCTAAGAATGAGCTCACACAATAATTCCGGTATAGGAAGATATTGAACTTACAAGTTCATTTAGTTGGAAGAATTTTACATGAATCGTAAAATTAGTTACACATGATATGAGTGTTTTGGCCATGTATTACCTACAGTTTACTTGAGATTACATAATTATATTTATACTTTTAAATCTTTCAATTCAACTTCTAAATTTTTTTATGTTGTTTCAATCATAATTCTCTGTTAAATATTCCGTTAAATTTCTATTGAGTGATGACATGTCAAATATGGGACTCAAATTTTAAGCTTATGTGTTGGGCAAATTTGTCCCAAAACTTTAATAAAAAAATCTTAACATTTTTTTTGGTTTAATAACAACATTTTAATAAATTAATTAAAATAAATAAATATTTCAAATTAAAATTAAAACAAAATAAATTTAAAAAGTCTCCCTCTTCTATCTCCCCCTCCGGCGCCGATTACCTATAGGCTATCGCAATAGCTTTCTCCTTCGCCTACAAGTCTTTATAAGTTTCCTTTCTACAAGGACTAGGGTCATATCACAACAATTTCTTCATCATTACCGTTGTATTCTTGACACTAGAATGCATTCTATACATGTCAGGACCCGACTCAAATCCCCCGGGATTAACGTGAGACGTGCCTACTCCCGTCTGACACGACATGTCAGACCAGGGATAATTCAATCCTCAGCCCTCTCAGGGCTTCCAGAGTGTGCCAGGATTGGAGGAGGAGTGTGATGTCTCGGTCTCTGCTACAGCCTGCATCCACGATCAACCTGAAGAGCATTAAAAATCACGAAAGCTGTGAGTGGACGAAACAAATAATTTATAAAAACAATTTCACTAAAAGACATTTATGCCCTTCACTAAAAAGCATGCATGCATTCGAAAACCATTTCTCAAATCATTCATTAGGGCCTTGTCCCAAAATCCAAATCAAGGAAACCCAGAACGAGTCTCATTTCACATCATAAAACACAGGGTCTCAGCCCCAGACCAGTTTCCGTGAAATCTCATATACATATACATATATAACCCATCCTTGACATTCTCTGATGTCAAATCAATACCCATCACGATTTATCTATAAGTATGCATACTACTTGGGGTATCAACTCCGAGTCTACCCCTAGGATCTACGACGTCTGGGAGGATCTGTCCAAAATCCAGGATCTACGATGACACGACCCATCCCAATCCCCCCCCCCCCCCCCCCCCCCCGGGATTAACGTGGGATGTGCCATGCTCCTGTCCCACACGAGGTGTCAGACAAGGGATAACCAAAAGTCACTGCCCAAACGAGGCTTCCAGAGTGTGCAAGGATCGATGGAAAAGGCGTGCGATGTCCCAGTCTCTGCTGCAGTCGCATCCGTGGTCAACCTGAAGGGCATTAAAACTAATAAAAGCTGTGAGTGGATGAAAATGAACAAGTTCATTAACACATTCATAAAGAAATTTATGCCCTTCATTAAAACGTATGCATGCATCGAAAACCAGTAACCAAAACATTTGTTCAACCAAGCCATTAGGGCCTTAGCCCAAAACCGTAACTCAAAACAAGTATGGGAACTCAGCCCAAAACTGTAGGATACCAAATCCGTAAATACAAAACCAAGTGGGCCACCGCCCAAATCCATAAACATAAATCCAACCAAAAAACCATTTCATAGATCCAATAGTTCATATTTACCACATTACCATCTCTGGCATCCCAGATGCCTAGCGTCCCAGACGTCATATCTCACGGTATAAGCAACGCGTGCTGCCCGGGGTCTCTCCGGGTTCATATCTCTGACATCCCAGATGTCTGACGTCTCAAACGTCTAATCATAGCAATCCTGCTCCTGAGTCACTATACGGTCTGGTAGCTCCGTACAATGACCCCTCGCAGGCAATGCACCGTGACTTCCCCGGTGTCCCAAACACCTGGAGGAGACCATCACATATTCTCGTATCAAGATGGTATATGGAAAACAGTTTTATCAAATCATTTCACAACATTTCAATGGGCCTTGCCCGAAATCTCCATAAAACATCACAATTCCATTTAGGGTCCCCGACCCGAAATCACGTTTATGAAACATAGGGTCCCAGACCCGAAATCACATTTATAAAACATAAGGTCCCAAACCCGAAATCACATTTATGACCCAACTGGGCCTCATGCCCGATTTCGTAAACCAACTGGGCCCACGACCCGATTTCGTAAATCAATTGGGCCCCTGGCCCAATTTCATAAATCAACTAGGCCCCTGGTCCTATAATATAACTCAAATGGGTCTCAGCCCGATTCCGTAAATAACTGAGCCCCTTGCCCGATTTCATAAAGCAACTGGGCCCTCGGCCCGATTTCGTAACTCAAATGGACTCCAAGTCCGAGGTTTCCAAAACAATTGGGCCTCATGCCCGATTTCATCTTTCCAATTTCAAAACCATTTCATCACATTATTCATGAAACCATAAGCACGTAAAATCACCATAAAACTGTTAGCCTCGATATACGTGCAATACGGAAAACATCTCGAAATACGTGCAACATACGCGAAATCAATAATCACAATCACCATCATGGAAATCACATATATAAAACATATAAAACCGTTAGACATGCATAGTATTTATAAAACCAAAGTCCACTCACAGACCGTCCAACGATGCGCCTTGATACGCGTGCCATAGGCCTTCCCGGGCCATACCATTATCACCGGGACTTTCAAACCTGTCCAAATCACATTAGAAGGTCACTAACCTCTTCATTAACCTCCTATTAAAGTCGCATAATTTTCCCAAATTTTTAACTATTTTTAAACTCGATTCAAAACCTTCGGACGTCCCGAACAATATTGAAACGGTGTCCAATCGACACGAAATCAATCCCGAAATGTTCTTTACATCGAATAGATTAAAAATCATGTTAGAAGTTTCCCCAAAATACCCTCCACAAGTCCTCACACGCCGCCCAAAGGGGCTGCGCATGAAGTCCACGCGCCAAACACTGTTCATCGTCAACCTCACGTTGGACCCGGTTCACTGGTTTGAACCGATTTAGCCGAACCGCTAAATCGAGCCGACCGGTTCTTAGCCAATATCTAACCATTTTCAACGGGTTTCCACCTACAAGTTCTTTTAAGTCCAACTAAGAGATATATGGAATCAAAAACAAGGAAAGGCATTTGGATTCATACCTCTGAACTCAAACCCGAAATCCAGAATTTTTGATTATCTTCCCTGTCAATCCAGGCCACTTCAAGCTTCGAATCCACGTCCACTGGGTCTGTTTCTGTCCCTAGGTCCCATTAGAATTCATTAGGAACTTAAAACTACAACTAAAAGTCGACTTTCAAAACTTGGACATAAATAGCTCTCGGGTTAACTCACCTGTCGTGAACCACCGTGATCGCCGCTGTCGTCCTTTCTGTCTCTCAGTCCCTCACTAACTGTTGGTCTCTCACACACAAGCACAGATGAGATGGGTTGGTGTTTTTGTTCTAAGTGTCGAGCCATGGGTGTGTATGTCCACGGGTTTTATTTTCCGGTCACCACCGCCGTCCACGGTGGTCACACCACCACACTCAACTCAAACTCCTCTCAGCTCTCCCTTGTGTTTGCTCACGGTTCAAAGATCAGAGAAGAAGAATGTTTGATCGATGATGAATGAGAATGATGAAGGATGATGATTAAAACGGATTAAGAGAGACATATTCCACAAATTAGGGCCTCAATCAAGGGATGAGTGACACTTGTCACTCATCCAGGTGTCTACCAACACTGATCACTATTCTATATTTTAATAATATTTTAATTGAAACCTCGGTTCGTTCGTTTAACCGATCTCAATCTCGTGACCATAACTTTCCCGTTCGATGTCCGATTTCGGCGTGCCGCCTATCTACGGATTCGTATCGACTCGATCTACGTAACGGTCCTTGGCCCTTCACCATTGGACCTCCCGGGTCAAAAGTCAACATTTGGCCCCTTTTCAGCCAAATTACCAAAATGCACATCGACTTCCGAACGTCATAACTTCTACCTTGAACGTCGGAATTGGATGTGCCACCTGTCTATGAACTCGTGACATCCCGAATTACGTCACGATCATCGATCAAAGTTTGTTTGACCGCCCAAACTAAAAGTCAACATTTTGCCCATTCTAGGGGCAAAACAGTCATTTTGCACATTTCGTCCGATTTCACTCAACTAATCTCAGATTAGTCATTCTAAACCATAATTAATTAATATTTAATCCCGATATTCAGGACGGGTCGTTACATACGACGTCTGCAGGACCGTCTCCAGACCCAATCCGAGACTATATCATATCCCTCACTCCTGGAATGTGCACCCTCTTGGAGTCACTCATTCCAGGTAGTGGATAGTGACTCTCTAGGATCTACGACGTCTGAAGGAGACATATCCGCACTAGATAAGAGAGTATATACACATAAGTGTGAAAACATGTAAGGAGACATATTCACACTTCAATAAGGTCTTAAACCCGAATACTCATCTCATAATCACAATTGGGACTCACGCCCAATACCACAATCAGTTGGGCCTCAAGCTCGATAGCAAAATCAACTGGGCATCAAGCCCGATATCAAAATCAACTGGACATCAAGCCTAATATCATACACTAATATCAGGGTTAATCATGATTCCAATCATAGTAATGCGTGCAACTATCAATCGAGGACCGCTCTCAATCCTGGTATGCCGCCGTGAACATATCAAATGTCGCGGCCACCTCTAGATCATAGTGCACACACCACCGACCGATCTCATATACCGTCAGCACTCCGAAATCGAGCCTTCAGTGGCTTCACGACAACTGGGCGTCCATCGTGACTTTTCCGGAAGGAACACATCCCCAGTCCGGAGGCGAGCGTCGTATCATCCGTCGCCGTGCAGACATCACTTGTCATGACCACACCTCTGACCTGTAGGTCATCAATAAGGCCATATGCCCGAGATAAAATCAAATGGGTCTCATGCCCGGTTTCACATTTCTAAATCCAAAATCTTTCCATTAAACCATTATAGAAAACACAGCACGTATAAGCACCGTATAAAACCAAAAACCTCGAAATACGTAAATACGAATACGCCACAAACAAATGCATTCATGGCATCACAAAACATGTTCATTAAAACATATAAAACAGTTATGCATGCATCAATTTAGAAATTAAGTTCTACTCATAGACCGTCCAAAGTTGCGCCTCGATACACGCGCCATAAGCCTCTCCGGGCTAATCACCGTCATCGGGACTCCCAAACATGTCCAAATCATTCCAGGTAGTGGATCGTGACTCTCCAGGATCTACGACGTCTGTAGGATACATATCCGCGCTAGATAGGAGGGTATATACACATAAGTGTGAAAAAATATAAGGAGACATATTCACACTTCAATAGGGTCTTAAACCCGAATACTTACCTTATAACCACAACTGGGACTCACGCCCGATACCACAATCAGTTGGGCCTCAAGTCCGATATCAAAATCAATTGGGCATCAAGCCCGATATCAAAATTAACTGGGCATCAAGCCCGCTATCAAAATCAATTAGGCATCAAGACCGATATCATACACTAATATCAGGGTCAGTCACGATTCCAATCATAGTAATGTGTGCAACTATCAGTCTAGGACCGCTCTCAATCCTGGTATGTCGTCGTGAACATATCAACTGCCGCGACCACCTCTAGATCATAGTGCACACACCACCAACCGATCTCATATACCGTCAGCACTCCTAAATCGAGCCTCTAGTGGCTGCTCGACAACGGGACGTGCATCGTGACCTCTCCGGAAGGAATACATCCCCAGTCCGGAGGCGAGCGTCGCCGTGCACACAACACTTGTAGTGACCACACCTCAGACCCGTAGGTCATCAATATGGCCATATGCCCTAGACAAAATCAAATGGGTCGCATGCCCGGTTTCACATTTCTAAATCCAAAACCTTTCCATTAAACCATCATAGAAAACACAGCACGTATAAGCACCGTATAAAATTGAAAACCTAGAAATACGTAAATATGAATACGCCACAAACAAATGCATTCATGGAATCACAAAACATGTTCATTAAATCATATAAAACAGGTATGCATGCATCAATTTAGAAATTAAGGTCCACTCATAGACCCTCCAAAGTTGCGTCTCGATACGCGTGCCATAAGCCTCTCCGGGCTAATCACCATTACCGGGACTCCCAAACCTGTCCAAATCATTTTAGAAGGTTACTAACTACCTCATTAACCTCTCGTTGAAGCCCCGTAATTTTTTCAAATTTTTAACGATTTTTAAACTCGATCATAAACCTTCGAACATCCCGAACTATATCGAAATGATATCCGATTGACTCGAAACTTGTCCCAAAATGTTCGTTACATCAAATAGATGATTTCATATGTTGAAGTCACCCCCAAATTCCTCCTCACGCGCCGCCCAAAGGCCCTGCGCGTGGGCCCCACGCGTTGGTGAGCAGTGCGTCTTCAACCTTCGGCTAGACCGGTCCGAACCGGTTCACTTGCAAATCCGGTCCAGTTCCATTCCCTCCTATTTTTTCATCCTTTTTCTTCCTTCTTTCCACCAATCTTCCCTAATCTATCCTAGGAATTTTTTATGCAATCAAATCCATGAAAACAATCCTAAAATCCATTGGTTCATTCCTATCCATGTTCTGGGCATAACCAAGGGCCAAAACTCAATCCTAAGGGTTCCATTAAGCTCCTAGGCTCATTAGAAAGAGTTTTAGAGAATTAGTTTAAGCTTACCTAGCTAGAAATCGAATTCGGTGGCTACCCACCGAAAATTACTCACGACCATCAACCTGGTGGCTCATCCGTCCTCAGCCACCATTTGTGATTCCACATGACTCAAAAAACCCCTCACAACATCACCTAAACGTTAGAACCGCCATTTAATGTCCAAAATTGAAATTAAAAATTCAAATCCAAAGGGTCGACGGTTTTACCTTGGTCTTGAACTCCCACCGCCGCCTACGGCGGTCGTGCAGCCAGCCACCATCTCTCTCAGTCCATCACTCCCCTCAACTCCTCTTACGGCCTCACATAGAATCAAGGGGAAAGGGTAATGGGTTTTTGGGGTTCATCGGGTTTGGTTGAATGAACACAGACAAAGGAATGGATATGCATGTATCTGTGTTAGGTGAGCAATGGATGGGTGACACTTGTCCCTCATCCATTAGGCCAGGCCTGATTCAAATATTTGGGGCCCGCTTGGGGACAAATGCCCTCCGTCTCGTAAAACGTGCAATAGTTACCTTGAACCTTCCGTGAATCATAACTTTCCCGTCAAACGTCCGATTTCGACGTGCCGCCTGTCTACGGACTCGTGACTTCCCGATCTACGTCAGGATCATCGGTCCTCGTGCATCGGACCTCCCAGGTCAAAAGTCAACTTTTTGCCCTTATTCAGGGGTAAAATCATAATTTTGCCCTAAACATCCCTCAGCTAATTCTCGATTAGTCTCGCTAATCCGTCATTAAATCTTAATTAATCCTGATAATTTGGGACGGCTCGTTACAATACACATCATTTGAATTTGAATTTTTTTAATCTAATCAACCCAATTTCATTAGATTCAAATTGAACCTTTTAAACTCCCCATTTTTTTGCACTCAATTTTTACATTTGGTTTGTTAGCCTATTACACATATTGATTGCCTGAGCAGGGTAGGCGACGTCAACAAAGAGTGGAGATTCGACCTGGGCTAGGATGCAAGATCTGGGGGGAGGTTGGGGTTCATATTTGGATTTGGGGATGCTACAGTGAGTGACATTTGTGTTGCAGAGTCAATCAAGGTCGGAGAAGGGATGCATAGGGGGAAATGTTGGATTAGGAACACGGCGCCTAGTAAGAAATGATCTAGCTAGGTAGCACGAGATTTGGTTTGGTGGGAGAGGGAGGGTTTGTGTTGGGGTGTTAAAGCATGTCTAACGGAAGCAAGGTGGTCAAGGCTAGGCATGATATGACCTCTAGCCTTTGAATTTGACGTTCTAAAGGAAGGAAGTTTGGATTGGGAAAGACTTCCCTTGGGGTAAGAATAGCCTCCCTTCATGCCCGGGCTGGGCAGCTGGCCCACCAAGCAAAGAACAACCCAATAGCTACTTGCTCCTTTGCTGGCGCTGAAGTTCTCACAGACCAGCAATCGCGATTTCAAGATGGTCTACCAGCTCCATATGTAGCCAACAAATATCATCAGGTTTTTAGCCAGCAAGTTCCATATATATTATATATATACACATATATAATCAAGTTGATTACGCACCGCACCCAAATTTGATGAAGCCATCGCTGGCTGGAAATTGCCATTTCTGGCCGAGTTCCAAGTTTTTCTCAAATCCACACACCTCATCCATTTTCTGCAAAATAATCGCCTAAAATTATCTACTCAAACTCATAAATCCAAAAATGAGATCCAAATTGAGAAACATCACTTGTGGAGGCCGAAAATTAGCTCGAAAGTCGAATACCCACTTTCTTTCTCTGCTTGATGTGTCATGTATGATGGTCGATGTTCTTGATTATTGGTACCGCTAGACTCGTGAGAGTGAGACGAAGAAGACGATGTCCGTGGGAGGGTATGCGTCCCCGTTATTTGGCGACGCCGACAATGTCTGACAGGACCCGTCCCAAAAGGACACCCTGTCCTACTCCCGTCTAACAAGTTAATTGAAGTTCCAAAACTACCCTCAGTACTTGCCCGACAAGGGATACCCACACAAGTCTCACTCATGCCTCCATCTCTCGATCAGCCCCGGTCTTCATGTCACGGCCTAGAGGGTCAATAAAAACATCAAAGATGTGAGTAGACAAAAATAAACATTTATAAATATGCTTGAGGAAAATCAATCTTACCCTCCAGTTTAGAAAGCATGCATGCATATCATAAAACATGAGTAATATGTGAAATCAAATCAAGTATCAATAGTGGACCAATAAAATTATAACATGTTTCAAGACTTCCATGGCCCACGATTTTCCAAACCTCATGTTCATCAAATCAGTTCATGACATAAAGTATCTGGATACAAATATCGATAAATCAAACTACTGGATTTTAGAGTGATCACATATATCAGAACCCGAGTCTTTAAACTCAACATTTTATCGGGCCTCCCGAGTTAACGAGTCTTTAAACTCAATATCATGTTAGGCATCTCGGGTTAACGAGTCTTTAAACTCAATATTACAGTCACTGAATCCAGTAAATTCATTTTAAAACGATTTATGTCTCAAATCAAGTCAAAAACATTTCAATAGGGCCCATGCCCAAGACATAGCTTACACAAAGTAATTTCCACAAATTCGTCATAAACCAGTGTCCAGAACTCATTTCATAAATCCAAAAACTATCAATTCAATCATGTATTCACACTTGACTCCAAATCCAAGTCAAAATCATTATCCAATTGGGTCTTACGCCCGGAATACCATTTTCTTGCAAATCCGAAAAATCGTTCATAAACCGATAATTAAATACACAAATAATCAAGCAATGATATCAATTTATTATTCAAATCATTTCAACTCAAATCATACGATAAAACATTTAAAACATTTATGTATGCATCACAGTTATGAAACAAAAGTCCACTCACACAATCTAAGCTAGTCGCTTCCGAGCTGCAAGCTTTTCTGTAATTTCTAGGAATCAAAAATCCTGTTAAAAATCATTATCAAGGGTCACTAACAGCTCAAATAATCTCACATTAAAATTCCCTAATTTTTTGGGATTTGAATACGCATTAAAAACATATATATACACTTCGGATACACAAAATTATATCGAAACGGTATCCAATCGACTCGAAACTTGTGCCAAAACGTTCGTTACATTGAAAGGATCAAATCATATGTTGGCCGTATCTCAAAAACAGGGCCCACGTGCCTGCTACAGTTACCAGCACTGTTTATCATCTTCGCCTGTTTCCTGCAAAACGAGTCATTCGACCCGCGTGTTCGACCCGGCTGTAATTCAATCCATTCTGCATCAATTTCAACAATTCAATTATCTAATAGTAACGAACTCATCTCAATTTAGGGTCCATAACGTCAATTTGATGAATACTTACCTCAAGGTATTCAATTCCAATCCAAACTTCGAAATGAGTCACCACTCTGTTATGGGTTCAATTTGTCAGGACCCGACCCTCCTTGGTCACGACTCGACTCTAGCACAATATTATCCGCTTTGGGCCCAGCCCTCAAGGTTTTGTTTTCAGGAGCTCACGTGCAACTTCCCAGTAGGTCACCCATCTTGGGATTGCACCAGCCTCAACTCGTTTACTTTGGAGTTCCCAAGGAATCCAAAGCCAGTGAGCTCCCAAAAGGCCTTGTGTAAGATAGGTGTATGCCTACACCTTTAAGGCACACCGCCATTCCCCCTCCCAGACCATTCCCCTCGCAAGAATGTGGGATCGTTCACCGTTCCCTCTAGGACACGGGTCTTACAATCCACCCCCCTTAGAGCCCAGCGTCCTCGCTAGCACACTTCCTGGTCGGGCTCTAACTCTGATACCATTCTGTCAGGACCCGACCCTCCTCTGTTAGGACCCGACTCATCTAGCACGATATTTTCTGCTTTGGGCCTCCTTGCCCTTACCCTCACAGTTTTTTTTCGGGAGCTCACAGTGCAACTCGCTTAACTTTGGATTCCTGGCACTTGTCACGACCCATCCCAATCCCCCCTCCCCCCGGGATTACCAAGGGATGTGTCATGATCCCGTCTGACATGAAGTGTCAGACAAGGGATAATTCAAACGTTCTGTCCGACCAGCTTCCAGAGCACGCCAGGATCCGGTGAAGGAGTGTGATGTCTCGGTCTCTGCAATAGTCCGCATCCGTGATCAATCTGAAAGGCATTAAAAACAGCGAAAACTGTGAGTGGACGAAAAGCAATAAGTTCAATAAAACACATTTCATAAAAAACCTTTATGCCCTTCACTAAAAAGTATGCATGCATTCGAAAACCATTTACCAAATCATTCATCCAAATAGCCAATATTAGGGTCTCAGCCCCAAGTTCCGTAATTCCAAGTTATACAGGCCCCTGCCCAAAACCATTTACACAATTTGTAACGCCCTGAACTTTTATAAAATATTATCTTAATGTGAAATGACCATTTTTCCCTTAGGGAAGGGGAAAAGTTGACTTTTGTCTCGGGACTATTTTGGACTTGCAACTGTGACCGTGACGTAGATAGGGACGTCACGAGTCCATAGACAGGCGGCACGCCGAAATCTAACTTTGTATGGAAAAGTTATGGTCTGAAACGTGAAATTGGGAAAGTTTATGTCTCGAAAATCGTGTCAATCAATTAATTAATTCTGAAGTAGTGGGAAATTGGTTAGGGGACACTTGGATGAGTGACAAGTGTCACTCATCCGTTGGCTTGATTCAGATCTGGATCATGTTCCATTAATTAAGTAATTAACAACTAAGGTCTCCACTAAGCATTTAAATAGGATTTAAATCCCTCCTTTTATTCTCAGCCATCCATCTAAACCCCCAGATTTCATCTACACCGTTGATCTCATTTCCAAGATTTAATCTGGACCCTCCATCCCTCTCATCTGGTCCATCATCTCTCTTTTTCGTTCTGTATATTTTCCTACCCGAAACACACACACGACTCATTCGAACAAACACACCAACTCATCACCCATCTCCTCTGTGTTCGTGTGTGAGAGACCAAGTTGGTGAGGGCTAAGAGACGACGGCGTAAGGAGGAGAAACCACGGCTAACACGGCGGTGAGGTAAGCTGTTTTCAAACCCGAAACCATGTTGAAACTCAGAAATGGAAGCTGGGTTTTCAACGTTTGTTTTCGATTCCTAATGATTCTATTCACTTCTAGGGACCGAGAATAGCTTTTAGAACCTGGTTTCGAGGCCAGTGGTGACCTGAACTGAGAGTTAGCGGCGGCTGAAAAACCAGCCACGGTTCTTCGAGGTAAAGCCATGGATCTAGCCCTTGTTTATTATTTTTGTTTAGTTAGAACCCTTACTGGGAGTTAGACGATCATTTAGGGTTAAATCAGGACTAAAATGGTTAAGAAATGACGAAATGACGGTCGGGTTAGATCGAGGGTCTGAACGACCCGGTTTCAGAGAAACGGGTCGACCCGTCGCGATGTAGGAGACGATGATGTGGCACCCTGTCAGATCTGTCAGGTGACGTGGACCAGTACCGTGCTGACACGTGACACATGTCAGATCTGACACATGGCACTAACAGAGCCGTGACATGGACCAATCACACGTTGACACGTGGCACCTGTTAGAGTCTAACATGTCAAACCTGACAGCTGTCAGATGACGTCAGCAGGTACTGTTCCTACGTTGACCGAGGCGTTGACCGGCGCGTGGGGGCGCGTGTGAACAGTGTTTCAGGTGGGACCACCACCATTCTTTAAGTTTTGATGATCCGGATCCAATGGCGGTGGTTTCGGGTCGATCAGAGATTGTTAAATTGGTCAAAATGAGGTTTATTGCCTCGGGAAGTGTGTTCGGGTGGCTTTCCCGGGCCATTTTCAATCTAGGGTTTTATGGTTGAATGTTAGGGACTTATAGTGACCTTTACGTATACTTTGGACATGACAGGGATCGTACAATAGTACCAGGACATGGGTATATGTCGGACTGCAGTAGGATGGTACAGTGAGTGGGCCTTTGATTTCATTAAACTCGTGCATGCATAACTGTTTTCACTTCTATATATGTGTGTGATTCAAGCAAAACCATATGATTATCTTGATTAATGACTATGGCACAATTTACGGTATTTTGGGCATGAGGCCCGTATGGATAATTTAAGCATGGTTTTGAGTCATATACATATATGTTGAGGATATTGGTGATTATCTATAGTACTGCACTGTATAGATCTAACCGTGTGATACTGTCTCCTCCGGATGTGGGTACCCCGGAGTGGTCATGGCGCAATGCCTGCGAAGGGTCATTCTACGGAAGGACCGGACCGTAGGATGACTCAGGAGCATGATTGCTATTATTGGACATCTGGGACGTCAGGCATCTGGGATGTCATACCTGGACTGGGTTCGGGGATTGGACTCGGGATTGAGACCCTGAGTGCACGCGTAGCCTTAGGACTGTGACCTTATTGGACGTCTGGACGTCGGATATCTGGGATATCAGGGTTGGGATGTATAGTGCAGTGATTGGGATTATTCTTATGTTTATATTATGTTTATTTTGCTTATTTGATATGATATTATGGTTTTGGTACTGATGCATGCATGTTTGGAAAACGGAGGGGTAAAACTATATGTTTTCAAATTGATGAACTGTTTATAAAACCTTCAGTTTTGGCCCACTCACCCTTAATGTTTTGTGGACCCCTCCAGGCTGTGCTACTGAGGCAGAAGAGTGCCCTGAGGCAGAGGCATAGGTTTACGTTGCGCACCTGAACCCACAGCTGGGTAGGTTGGCATGTAGAGTGTTCTAGAGTCGTGCTCAATAATTCGTTTTTGGAAAACATCCCTTGTCTGACGCTATTTGTATTCGGATATTATGTATGACTTAAATTTGGATATTTATGCATTTGATTTTCTTTAAGGGTAAAATTGGTATGTTTTATTTGGGTGTCAGACGGGAGCAGGGCACGTCCCCATGTGGTCCCAGGGGGATCGGGGCGGGTCCAGTCACAATTCCATAACATATTAACCATATGTGGGAATTCAGCCCAAAACCGTAAATCCGAGTATATGGGTCATTGCCCAAATCCATTTACTATTCACAAAATACAATTTCACAAATCCAAGAAATCATGTTACTAATATCATATAACATATAACCAATCCTGTCACGGTTTCCAAAGCTACGCGCGTGCTACCTGGGGTCTAAAATCCCAAGTCTCCCCAAGGTCCACCCAGGTCAATGTCCGCAAATCAATGACCCTCCCTGAGGGTTATAATCCATGAGCCTTCCTGAGAGTAAGGTACCCAACGGGGGCGACTCCACTCAGTTAGAGCTCTATGACTGCTCCGGGGTCCACCCAGGCCAATGACCCTCCCCGAAGGAGACAATCCATAAATAAAGGATGGTATATGAAAAACCATTTTGTAATCATTCTCAAAACCTTTCAAACCTTTCAAAGGATCCATGCCCAGTCCCCATAAACCGTCATGAAACCAGAAATCCATTTATGGGTCCCCAACCCGAAATCACAATCGTAAACAATAACTTGGCCCCAAGCCCGAATTCGTAAACCAACTGGGCCTCGTGCCCGATTTCGTAAACCAACTGGGCCTCCGACCCGATTCGTAAACCAACTGAGCCTCCAGCTCGATGCCTTAATAAATCAAATGGACTCCAAGTCTGTGAGTTCATAAATCAAATGGGTCTCATGCCCGATTCCATATTTTCAAATCCGAAATCATTTCACTAACCAAATGGGCCTCTGGCCCGATAACGGAACTAAATGGACTTCAAGTTCGGGAGTTTCCAAAACAAATGGGTCTCGTGCCCGAGTTACCTTTTCAAATCCAAAACCATTTCATTAAACCATTATCAAAACCATAAGCACGTATAACCACAGCGTAAAACCGTAAACCTCAATATACGTATAAATACGTAAATCGCCTCGAAATACATGAAATCATGAAAATCACCAATCCATAATCATCATGATAAAAATCATATCCATAAAACATATAAAACATTTATGCATGGATCACAATTTAGAAATCAAGGTCCACTCATAAACCATCCTACGATGTCGCCTCGATTTGCATGTCGTAAACCTCCCTGGGCTAATCACCGTCACTGGGACTCCCAAACCTGTCCAAATCACACTCGAGGGTTACTAACTACCTTATTAACCTCTCATTGAAGCCCCGTAATTTTCCCAAATTTTTAACTATTTTTAAACTCGATCCTAAACCTTCGGACATCCCGAACTATATCGAAATAATGTCTGATCGACACGAAACCAGTCCCAAAATGTTCGTTACATCGAATAGATTAAAATTCATGTTGAAGTCATTCCCAAACTACCCTCCACGCGCCCTCACGAGCCGCCCAAAGGGGCTACGTGTAACGACCCATCCCGAATTCCTAGATTAGATTAGTGACTAATCACGATTAGTGAGGTTAATCTGTGATTAGTAGGGCGAAATCGGACGAACGATGCGAAATGACCGTTTTGCCCCTGGGCATGGGTAAAACGTTGACTTTTCAATCGGGCAGTCAAATGTACTTTGACCAATGACCGTGACGTAGTTCGTGATGTCACGAGTTCATAGACAGGTGGCACGTTCAATTCCGACGTTCGAGGAGGAAGTTATGACATTCAGAAGTTTAGGGGCATTTTGGTAATTTTGGTTAAAAGGGGGCAAATAGTTGACTTTTTGACCAGGAGGTCCGATGGCCGAGGGCCGAAGACCTTTACGTAGATAAGGACGATACAAATCCGTAGACAGGCGGCACGTCGAATTCGGACGTTCGACAGCGAAGTTACGGTTCACAGAAGTTCCAAGTTACTATTCACGACGACGCGTTTTACGAGGACAGTTTGTCTTTAGTGGGCCCAGTTGCTTTTCAGCAACCAATGGATGAGTGACAAGTGTCACTCATCCACTGGACAACACCTTACATACATGCATTTCACCCTTGCTTTTTCATTTGGATCAAACCCGAAACCCCCCCCCCCCCTTAACCGTGCAAACCGATCTTCCATCTTCCCCCAAACCTCATCATCTGTGGGTGGAGTGTGAAGGGAACTGAGAGAGGATTGTGAGGTGATGAGGATGGTGGCTGAAGGACGGGCTGAGCCGCCGTGAACGGCGGTGGAGGCCACGGGAAACCGAGAGCTCGGTAAGGCCCCATTTTCATTTTAATTTGATTTTGACATTAGGGACCGTATTGGATGATTAGGATGAGTTTATTGAGGTTGTAGGAAGGTGTAGAGGGTGGTATGGACGGCGGTGAAGGGCTGAGCAGCCCTGGGTGCAATCGGGAAAATTGAACCGTGGATTTTTGAGGGTTTTAGGTTGTTTAATTGATTGGGTTAGATAGGAAATGAAGAAATGGGAATTTAGGAATTGAAATGGAAGAAAACGGATCGAAAATGAGGGAGAAGGAGGCCTGGACCGGTTACGCCAGTCCAGTTGCAGGGGTTGGACCAGACCGGCCGGCCCGGACCGGTTCGATCGTTGGAGCTGGTGACACTGTGCAGGGCGCGTGAGGCCCACGTGCAGTGGCTTCTTGGGGCGTGTGAGGGCGCGTGGCACACAATTTGAGGAAGGTTCCAACATACGAAATCATCTATTCGATGTAACGAACATTTTGGGTCTGGTTTCGAGTCAATCGGACACCGTCTCGATATGTTTCGGGGCATCAGAAGGTTTAGGTTCGGTTTTAAAAATAGTTAGAAATTCTGAAAAATTACGGGGCTTTAGTGAGGGGTTATATAAGTAGTTAGTAACCCTCTAAATTAATTTGGACAGTTTTGGAAGTCCCGGTGACGGTGATTGGCTCGGGGAGCCGTATGGCACGCGTATCGAGGCGCGGCTTCGGACGGTCTGTGAGTGGACCTTGTTTTCTAAATTGGTGCATGCATAAATGTTTATTATATGTTTTAAATACTTGTTTATGATGCCATGAGTGCATTTCTGACAGGACCCATCCCAATCCCCCCGGGATTAGTGCGGGATGACCCTGCTCCCGTCTGACACGAAGTGTCAGACAAGGGATATTTTCGTCCTTTGCCCTCCCGGGCTATCAGAGTACGCCAGGATCCGGAGGAGGCATGTGATATCTCGGTCTCTGCTACAGTCCACATCCGATGTCAACCTGAAGGGCAGTCAAAACATTAAAAACTGTGAGTGGACAAAACAAAAGTTTATAAAACATTTAATAAGGAAGACATTTGTACCCTCCACTAAAAAGCATGCATGCATTCGAAAACCATTTATCCAAAACAAACCATATGTGGGACTAAGCCCAAAGCAGATATAAACCAAGGTCGAAAGGACCACAATGAAAACGACCATACGGGCCACTGCCCAAATCCTGTGCACACCTGTACACACCACATATCATATATCATATATCCATCACATACATATATATAAGTCACACAACCAATCCTGTCACGGTATCCAAAGCCACGCGCATGCTACCCAGGTCTCAATCCGAGTCTTCTCAAAGTCAAGATCAATGTCCGTAGACCACTGACCCTACCCGAGGTAATAGTAATCATAGCCTTCCTGAGAGTAAGGAACCCAACTGGGGGGTGACTCCACTCAGTCGGTGCTCCGTGACTACTCCGGGGTCCACCCAGGCCAACGACCCTCCCCGGAGGAGATAATAGAAGTAAAGGAAGGTAGACGAACATATATATACATAACATAAACATTCATGACCGGTTCCCCTGAACCGTCATGATCCATAATATCCATAAGCAAGTAACATGCCGGTTCCCATAAACCGTCATGTACCGTAATAACATAACCAGGGTTCATGCCGGTCCCCATAAACCGTCATGAACCAGAATGACCTGATAAAGGTTCATGCCGGTTCCCATAAACCGTCATGAACCACAATGACCTGTCCAGAGTTCATGCCGGTTCCCATAAACCGTCATGAACTTGGAAATCCACGTAGGGTCCCTGACCCGAAATCATAAACCATAAAGTAAATGGGTCTCGTGCCCGAACATATGACACCAACTGGGCACCGTGCCCGGAATCTGAGGTCATATGCCCGAGACAAAACCAAATGGGTCTCATACCCGAGTTTATCATTTTGAAATCCAAATTCAGTTCATTTAAATCAATAAAGAAATACAGACCCGTATAAGCACCGTATAAGGCCGAAACCTCGAAATACGTGCTTATACGTAACCACATACAAATGCACCCATGGCATCGTCAAACAAGTAATAAAACATATAATAAACATTTATGCATGCACCAATTTAGAAAACAAGGTCCACTCACAGACCGTCCGAGCTGCCGCCTCGATTTGCGTGCCATACGGCTCCCCGAGCCGATCACCGTCACCGGGACTCCCAAACCTGTCCAAATCGTAATAGAAGGTTACTAACTACTTAATTAACCTCCTACCAAAGCCCCGTAATTTTCCCGTATTTTTAACTATTTTTAATCCCGAACCTAAACCTTCCGATGCCCCGAAACATATCGAGACGGTGTCCGATCGACACGAAACCAGTCTCAAAATGTTCGTTACATCGAATAGATGATTTCACATGTTGGAACCTTCCCCAGATTCCCTGCCACGCGCCCTCACGCGCCGCCTGAAGTGGCTGCGCGTGGGCTTCACGCGCCGCTACAGTACCTGCTGACGTCATCGCTGACGTCAGCATGACGTCATCACTGACAGCCCCTGACAGTGACACGTGTCACGCTCCCATTGGCCACTGTCTGACATGTCAGTCTGACAGTGTCAGATCTGACATGATGACGTCATCCCTGACATGATGACGTCATCAGGATGACGTCATCAGTCATCCCCTACATCGGTCAGACCGGTCCGAACCGGTCCGGTCCGGTTTTTCCTGCAACTTGGACCGGCGTAACCGGTCCAAGCTCATTCCGGCCCAGTTTTTCACCGTTTTCAATCCTAATCAATCCTAACCTTCCTATAATCGTCCTAGGAACCTAACCCAATTCATTAGAACCCCTAAAACCCACGATAATCCACGGTTCAATTTTGAACCTCACGGTTCAATTTTCCCGATTGCACCCAGGGCTGCTCAGCCCTTCACCGTCGTCCAAAACACCCTCTACACCTTCCTACAACCTCAATAAACTCATCCTAATCAACTAATAGCAACCATAATGTCTAAATCGAAAAATAGAAGAAAAATGGGTTTATCGGGCTTACCGGGTACCCGCTCGGGTTCTGGGCTCCAACCACCGCCCACGGCGGTTCCAGCCGTCCAGCCACCTCCATCCGGTCTTCTTCCCCCTCTCTGCCTCTCAGTCTTGGTCCTAGGGTCATGGGTTTGGATTTGGGTGAGAATGGTGGATCGGTTTTGGTTTAGGAAAAACGAAGAAAATGATCGATGAAGAGGAAATGGAAGATGCATGAATGAAATTGGTGTCCATTGGATGGGTGACACTTGTCACTCATCCATTGGGGATCAGAACAAATATCTGGGCCCACTAGAGACAAAACTGCACTTTTTGTCTCGTAAAACGTGCCGTCGTGAATAGTAATCGGGAACTTCCGTGAACCGTAACTTCGCCGTCGAACGTCCGAATTCGACGTGCCGCTTGTCTACGGATTCGTATCGTCCTTATCTACGTAACGGTCTTCGGCCCTTGGCCATCGGACCTCCTGATCAAAAAGTCAACTTTTGACCTACTATTCACCCAAATTACCAAAATGCCCCTAAACTTCCGAACGTCATGACTTCTTCTACGAACATCGGAATTGAACGTGCCACCTGTCTAAGAACTCGTGACGTCACGAACTACGTCACGGTCATCGGTCAAAGTCCATTTGACCACCCGATTGAAAAGTCAACGTTTTGCCACCATCAGGGGCAAAACGGTCATTTCGCACCGTTCGTCCGATTTCGCTCTACTAATCACGGATTAGCCTCACTAATCATGATTAGTCACAAATCTAATCTAGGAATTTGGGATGGGTCGTTACAATTTGGATGTTTGGTTACGTATAGGCACGTATTTCGAGGTTTCGGCCCTATACGGTGCCTATACGGGTCCGTACGTCTTTATTGGTCTGAATGAAATGGTTTTGGATTTCCAAAAGGATAATGAATGTGATTTGATGATTTTTATTTGGATATTTGTAAACTATATGGTTTCACGTATTTCGAGGCGATTTACGTGCTTGCACGTAAATCGAGGTTTTCCAGTTTTATTCTGATTTTCCATTCTTATGGTTTTGAAAATAGTTAAATGAAATGATTTTGGATTTGAAAAGGTAACTCTCGGACTTGAGGTCCATTTGATTTAACGAGGCATCGGGCCGGAGGCCCAGTTGGTTTACGTTTCGGACCGGAGGTCCAGTTTCTATGTGGATTCGTGCCTAGGGCCCAGTTATGTATTACAAATAGTTTTTATGGGTCATGACGGTTTATGGGAACCGGCATGAACTCCTGAAATGGATTTACGGGTCATGACGGTTATGGGAACCGGCATGAACCCATAAAAGGATTTTATGGTTCATGACGGCTTATGGGGGTCGGGCATGAATTCTTGAAAGGTTTAAAGAATGATTTCAAAAGGTTTTTCATATTCCATCCTTTATATATGATTGTCTCCTCCGGGGAGGGTCGTTGGCCTAGGTGGACCACGGAGTAGTCACGGAGCACTAACTGAGTGGAGTCGCCCCCCAGTTGGGTTCCTTACTCTCAGGATGGGCATGGTTCGTTACCTCCAGGGAGGGTCATTGATCTACGGACATTGACCTGGGTGGACCCTGGAGAGACTTGGGTTTGAGACCCCGGTTAGCACACGTGTAGCTCTATTTTACCGTGATAGGTTTTGGATATGAATATAAGGGATAAACATGATTTCAATTGGTTTGGGAAATTGTGTTTATAATGATAAATGGATTTGGGCTGAGACCCCACATATGTTCATTGTGTTATGGTTTTCTATAAATGGTTATGGGCAGGAGCCCGTGTGACTTGTATTTACCGAATTTGGGGCTGTGACCCTAATTATGGATGTTTTAACATATGTGTTTGAATAAAGGGTTTTACTATGCATGCATGCTTTTTAGTGGAGGGTATAAAGGTCTTTATGAAATATATTTTTTATAAACTCTTTATTTTTGTCCACTCACTGTCTTTCTGTTTTTAATACCCTTCAAGTTGGATACGGTGTGGACTGTAGCAGAGATCGAGATATCACATACCTCCTCCGGATCCTGGCGTACTCTGATAGCCCGGGAGGGCAAAGGTCGGAAATATCCCTTGTCTGACACTTCGTGTCAGACGGGAGCAGGGTCATCCCGCACTAATCCCGGGGGGATTGGGATGGGTCCTGTCAGCGTGGTATCAGAGCATAGGATTGCTCGTAGGATGCTTATTAGAGCGGGGTTGTCTCTATTCGAGCAACCGCGGAGATCTTGGAGTATGTATGCAGGTCGAGGATGTGATATCTCAAGGGGCTACAGTTCGTTATCAACCTGATAGTTAGGGTACCGGTACGATAGTTAGTAGGATTGGCATGCCTTGGTTCGGCATTTGAGGCCGGGGTTACCATAGTTCTATCAGGGTTGACAGTGTGAGACCCTACAGAAGGGATGACGTACCTGTACGTTAACGTTTTGATCGTGAGACGGTTAGTTGGGATCGTCTTTCACGATGTCGTAGGATCGGTTCCGACGACTGGTTAGGAATTGTGATCATCGGATGGTCGAATATTGTTGAGTTGGATGATCGGATTTGGTTGAGTTAGATAGATTTACTGCAGTTGGCAGTTAGCAGCCGGATTCGGAGAATCCTAGTTGGATCGTCGGTAGGATTGGATTGACGTCTTTACGATGTCGGACCACGGGGTCGGTCAGATTGTTGATTTTACTGCTTTTCGCAGTTGGGTTATGAGGAACTCTAGTTAGTGATTGTGGAACCCTACCTTGGGTGTATGGTTCGGAAAGGTGAGTTGGCGTGTGGTCTCGACTTTGATGAGATCGTCGGTCGAGTCATGTCAGCTTAGTGTTGGGACTGCACTTCGCAGCCGAGGTTGTACTTATCGGTTAGACCTAGTAGGTTGTCGTGCTATATTAGTTGTGATGGATTTTTGGTACAACTACGGTCATGGATGACCTGGTAGACGACATTGGGTTAGTCGGGTTACGACTGGTAGAGTTTGATTTGGACGAGTTACCAGGGTTGGTACTTGTCGATGGAATCCCTGAGTGGGATACGGAGTGATTAATACGGGCGGTTGATTTCGTTGGATGCGAAGTCTAGATTGTGATGCTTGGTGGTTTGGTCTGCACGAGTTGTGGCAGGCATTACTACCGAGGATGGTTGTAGTTACAGTTGTTGGGAATCAGGGACGTTCAGGGGACATTTTCCTTTTCTCGTATAAGTTATCAGGGTGACTGTACCCAGAGTTGTTGGGTACGAGGGAGGCAGAGTTTCTCCTATTCGAGCAGAGGTACGGGGTCGTCGCTTGGTATGAGCGGAGATCCAGGGTTGTCAGATTTGCACCCTGTGTGTCGATGCTGATACTGATACTAGTGTGGATGCCTGTGTGCTGGTACTGGTGCTGGTGCTGGTGCCTGTGATTGTGATGACGTTGAGTCACATCCGTCGAGATGAGCCTATGTTCGGTATCTGTGGTTCGGGAGTGGATCACGGATAGGGATGGACTAGATAGGATCCAGCGGTAGTTGAGGAGTGAGGATCGAGTATTATCATGGGGGATTAGTGACCGGTTGGTCAGACTCGATCTGTCACGGGGTTTAGCTACCAGTTGGTCAGTGTTGGCCAGAATTGGTCAGGATTGGTCAGATACGGCGGTATGCAGAGATTTGACTGCAGATCACAGTAGGGGTCTGTTGTGACTTTTCAGTCGAGTGGTACATCAGATTAGGATGAAATGACAGGGTTTAGCGACCAGTTGGTCAGTGTTGGCCAGAATTGGTCAGGATTGGTCAGATACGGCGGTATGCAGAGATTTGACTGCAGATCACAGCAGGGGTCTGTTGTGACTTTTCAGTCGAGTGGTACATCAGATTAGGATGAAATGACATCCTTTTGGATGTACATATACGGTCGTAGAGGGGCGTGTGTCCATAACCAGTCTAACGGGGACACGTGGTTGATGTCCGGGTATGTTGTTTCCAATTTTGTTGGAACATCGGAATCGTAAGAGGTTGCGATTGAGGTGACGAATCGAATGCGGGTTTTCCGCATTAGTATTGGATATTTCGAAGTCGTTTTGGGTGACTTCTCAGATTCTACCATGATTGATGATGGTAGATGATGTTGATGATGTAGATGTTGTTGGTTGCCACTAGTACGCCGATCGTGTATTAGTTGGTGGATCCAGGATTTGTTTTGGGTCATCATGAGGAGTTGAGTATATCAAGGTTAGGTGACTGAGATTCCTTATTTTCTACTTGGTGGCAGACGATGTCAGGTTACATGACGTGGTGAGTGCATCGAGTGTTGGTTGTATTCACATAGGATGAGTTTTGATGTCATAGTCTTGTATCATCTTTGATTTTCCTCGGTGGAATGACAAGGATCGATACGAGGTAATCAGTGAGAACCCACAGTCTCGGCGTGTCTCGTCGTTGACTAATCTATTTAGATGTGGGAAATGGTTGAGGACTTTGGACGTCGTGACGATCGGGGATCGTGACGTCTATGGTCAGTTGACGTAGTGTTGGATCTGGATCGTGATTTGGATGATCCAGATAGGTGGAGAGTTTATCACTCTTACTTGGATGTTGAGTGGAGCATGATGGGACTGAACTTCTTTTCGAGGTAAATCCCATATGACTTATTACTCGCCTGAGTAGTTGTCCGCTGAGTAGTTTTCCGACGTGGTCGGATATGGTCAGCCTTAGAGCTGTGTGGATGTTGGGATTGATTTCTCTATGAAGTCAATCTAATGTATGGTGTGTAATCGGTTGATCAGGTAACCGATAGATTCGGTTTTGATACGTCTCGGTAGACGTGAATGATATTTCGAGTTTTGGAATCAGATTTCTGGATGACGATTCAGGATTTGATTCTAGAGCTTGACTGTGGATTTTCCTTTTATGGATTTGGGTTCGGAATGGTTATTCCAAATGCTAGCTTACGAAATATTGATTGCGGATTCAGATTCAAATTTGGAAACGAATAATGGGTCGGAGTTCGACCTGTCAAATACCGGATTGGACAGATGGACTCCAAAAATTGAAACGTGTTTGGCTATGACCTAGGTGGTTGTAGTCTGGTTGATGGATAGACGTATGTACCTTGTACGTTGTTCGAGGTACGATATCAGGCCGCCTTGTGATGTCTGGTGACGGTATATAGGATATACCAGTAGTAGGTTGGTGAACGTGTTGGTAGTCGGATTGGTTCCGATACCATTGGATTATTTGAGGTCATGGACTGGACATTGGATACTGTGCATTGGGTCATAGTAGTTCCGATGGGTCTAGTTACACACAGATTGAGTGAAATGCTTTGTGGGTGATTGTTTACCCATGGTTGAGTGAGTTGGTGGTTAGTGTAACCACGAGTGAGTATAGTGACAGTTTTCGATTGACGACTGTCAAGTGGTGACAGTTTGTCGGAGGTGTCAACGTAGATCGTTGAGTGCGGTTTGGTGACTCCTAGTGGGAGCAGACGTCAAGATAGGTTGGAGATTGAAGAAGGAACCGTAGAGTTGTTTATGTCAGCGAAAGGGTAGGTTTGACAAGTGGGTCGATCATAGGATACTTGGGCTCCTCTGATACTGACAGGTGGTGTCAGTTCGGAGGGTCCGACTTCTGCTATTCGACGTGGTCGAATGTAGACGATGCGACATGAGCGTTAGTGGTACGTCTAGTTGCAGACGAGTAAGGATTATTCTGTTTAGTGGGTGTACGGGTGTACACGTGTCGTGAGATCGAATTATTTCCACGAGGTGGAGGTTGTGGAATCAAGATAGTTGGAGTTTCAAGTACGAAACTAATTAAGGAGGGAAGAACGGCTAAATTAGGTCGGTTGGAATTTCGAGGACGAAATTAATTAAGGAGGGAAGGTTGTAACGACCCGTCCCGAATTCCTAGATTAGATTAGTGACTAATCACGATTAGTGAGGTTAATCCGTGATTAGTAGGGCGAAATCGGACGAACGATGCGAAATGACCGTTTTGCCCCTGGGCGTGGGTAAAACGTTGACTTTTCAATCGGACAGTCAAATGGACTTTGATCGATGACCGTGATGTAGTTCGTGATGTCACGAGTTCATAGACAGGTGGCACATTCAATTCCGACGTTCGAGGAGGAAGTTATGACGTTCGGAAGTTTAGGGGCATTTTGGTAATTTTGGTTAAAAGGAGGCAAATAGTTGACTTTTTGACCAGGAGGTCCGATGGCCGAGGGCCGAAGACCGCTACGTAGATAAGGACGATACGAATCTGTAGACAGGCGGCACGTCGAATTCGGACGTTCGACAGCGAAGTTACGGTTCACGGAAGTTCCAAGTTACTATTCACGATGACACGTTTTACGAGGACAGTTTGTCTTTAGTCGGCCCAGTTGCTTTTCAGCAACCAATGGATGAGTGACAAGTGTCACTCATCCACTGGACAACACCTTACATACATGCATTTCACCCTTGCTTTTTCATTTGGATCAAACCCGAAACCCCCCCTTAACCGTGCAAACCGATCTTCCATCTTCCCCCAAACCTCATCATCTGTGGGTGAAGTGTGAAGGGAACTGAGAGAGGATCTTGAGGTGATGAGGATGGTGGCTGAATGACGGGCTGAGCCACCGTGAACGGCGGTGGAGGCCACGGGAAACCGAGAGCTCGGTAAGGCCCCATTTTCATTTTAATTTGATTTTGACATTAGGGACCGTATTGGATGATTATGATGAGTTTATTGAGGTTGTAGGAAGGTGTAGAGGGTGGTTTGGACGGCGGTGAAGGGCTGAGCAGCCCTGGGTGCAATCGGGAAAATTGAACCGTGGATTTTTGAGGGTTTTAGGTTGTTTAATTGATTGGGTGCAATCAAGTCTGCCATCAGACCAACATCACCTACCATTACGGGACACTCCCGCAACACTTGATTTACCACAAATACGTCTCCCGTGGGTGTACTCACACCCAAGTCACAGTCCAAGGCGGACACCTCTCTACCCGCCAACAACTCACAGTCTCGTGATATAATTGAATGAGTAGCTCCGAGATCAATTAAAGCACAAACATCATGCCCAAAGATCGTGAGTGTACCTGTCACAACACCAAGTGCTGCCCTGGCCTCCTGCTGCGTAACAGCAAAAACTCGGGCCTGTGGTCCAGCTGCTCGCCCACGGCCCCGGTCCCTCTGTCCATTAGCTGCTCCAGTACCACCTCCTCGAGTGCTCCCAGTCCCAGAAACTGCAGCTGTGCTCCGTCCCTGCTCTGCTCCACCCCGACCTGCGCCACCACCCTGTAGCAAAGATGGACAGTCCCTCCGATAGTGGCCCCGCTCGCCACAGAAGAAACAGATAACACTGGAAGCATCTCAAACAAAACCACCACCCTGCCGTCCCGTGGAAGCAACAGAAGTCGCGCTCGCCTGCGGAGCAGTCTGCGCCCTAGGCGCTCGGAATCCGGAACCCTGATAGTTACCAGGCCTGCCATAACGATCATTGCCTGCGGATGAGGCTCCATTATAACGTCCCTTCTTTGGGGCTCTCTGACCATATGATCCAGGATATGAACGCTCTCGACGTTGCCCACCACCAGAGTACTGTGGACGTGTCGGGAGACTAGCCTCAACCCGCACCGCGGCATCAGACAACTCCCTGAGAGTAGCAAAAGCTCTGGCCGTCACAATGGCCCGTATCTCACCCCGTAGGCCAAGCTCGAACCTACGGCATTTCTCAGCCTCAGTAGATACAAAGGTAGGAGCAAAACGGGCTAGCATCTGAAATTTCTGTTCATACTCAGCTACGGACATGCTCCCCTGCTGGAGCTGCAGAAACTCGGTCTCCCTAGCATCACGGAATGAACGGGGATAATGCTGGTCCAGAAACCGTTCACGAAAGGTCTCCCAAGCCACTGTACGGGCATCCCAGCCCGACAACTCCAGAGTATACCACCACTCATAAGCAGAGCCATCAAGTAGAAATGTGGCCAACACCACACGCTCCTCAAGAGGACAGTGCATCACAGTAAAAATCCGCTCAATCCGAGAAATCCAACGGTGAGCATCCTCGGGATCTGCTCCACCACTAAACACCGTAGCCCCAAGACGCTGGGCTCGCTCGATCGAAGCGCTCTCGGCATCGCCATCAGGTCGTGGAGGGGGTTCGCGTCGCGGAGGCATGACCGGTCGTCCTTCTCTGAAAGAGGCATAAGTTAGTACAATAATCAAGGCACACCCGAGTGCCGGACACGAATCGTAAACCTAGGCTCTGATACCAATTGACAGGACCCACCCCGATTATCGCCTCGATAATCGGGAAGCATCCTGCTCCCGTATGACAATCGAATCCAAAAGACTGGAAAACTAATTAATATTACAACACACCCATTGTCAGACCAGGGAGATTAAACAAATACATCCGACTGGACGTCAAGTCCACAGTTTCACAGAGCAATATTACACAACAAGTTAAAGAAAACAAGTCCTACTCTGTGAACTAACTACTCCGCAACGGAAAACTTTATGCCTCCGCCTCTGCCTCGGCGCTTGCCCCCGCACTTGTACCACGACCTGGAGGGAATTTAAAACAACCAAGTGTGAGTGGACCGAAACATAAGTTTTACAGGAAAAACAGTTTTTCCGAAATCGGGTTCGCCCTCCAGTTTTATAACACGCATGCATAACCAAATATTCAAATTTTGCATATTAACTTTTGAAAACTCTTTTTCCGAAACACGTGAAAAACTTTACAAAGGATCGCCATAATTCATGTAAAACCATTTAATAATTCCAGGTTTCAGAAACCGTCATTTTGAACGTTAATTGCACAAATCAAGTAAAACGTGAATCATTAACCACAATTATGCCGTTGGATCCATCCGAGTCTTTAAACTCAACATCAGGCCTTCCCGGGATATCAACGAGTCTTTAAACTCAAAACATGATTAATAGGCCTCGGGGGTATCATAATAATCGAGTCTTTAAACTCACGAGTCTTTAAACTCAATTCGGGTCTTTAAACCCAATTTTCGGGCCCGCCCCCGTCATCAACATACCGGGTCTTTAAACCCAAAACCAGATCCAACCATTAACCGGGTCTTTAACCCAAAACCGTTTTTAAACACAACAAACCAGGATTCATCACAAACCGTTTTCCAACATTATTCCGAAAACATTTCTCATCATAACAGGACTTATGTCCGAATTCACATGCAAATTCCAACACATGCAATTTCCAAAAATTACTTCACAATGTGATCGAACATCATAAATCCGAAACATGCATATTCATATCCAGGTACTTCATCAAAATCATCACGCATGCAATAGCAAAAACCTTAATCTCGAAATGCGTGAAATACGATAAATATCTCGAAAAGCATGGAAACATGTAAAACCGATATATCATATCACCATCATAAAATCATAGGTAAAACCATGAGATAAATAAGCAAAATAGTCATGCATGCCCAATTTAGAAATCAAAAGGTCCACTCACGGTTTTAGGACGCGTCAATCGCGTCCCGCGTGCTCCTCCGTAGCTTCGGAAGTGTCCGGGCCTGTAAAAATGTACAAGAAAGGTTACAAACATCCCCAAATAGCTCGTAAGATTTTTCCCTAATTTCCCGGATTTTTCGGCAAAATAAACCTTAAGGACCTAAACTTCCGGGCTCCCGAGCTTATCCCGAACGACTCCCGAACAACTCGAATCCAAAAGGGAAATTGTTAATTAGACTGAAAGGATTATTTCTCATGTTGACCGTGATCGGAGTTGACGTCACACGCGCCGTCACGCGCCGCCCAAAGTGGCTGCGCGTGAAGGCCACGCGCCAAGCTACAGTGTCTTCTCCCTTACCCGAACAGCCTGCTAAACGGGTCTGATACCCGCGACTCAACCCGATCAGTTAGCCCTCAATTCTCAATCGATTCCTCCCGTTTTCAATCCTAACACCTTCTATACTCTATTAATTTTAAGTCTGTACTAATTATTAACCTCGACTGTCCCTAAACCGTTTCAACCCAGACTTGATCAGCCGAACGGGTCGTCACCCTGAACTCATCCAAACTAACCCCATTCCCAAATTAATTTCACCAGTAGATTAAGGGAACTTAGACGAACACAATGGCACTAACAATTTAGCTCGCCGTTACCTGGAAGTCGTCGTCCTCAGCACTGGTTTTCCCCTGAAACTGAGACTCAGGTTCCCGGCCAAACTGTCCTCCTCCTCCTTCAATTCTTGCACGGTTGTGCACGAAGTGACCCCAGAAGTCTAACACGGCCTTTGGTTTCGATCAACAGGCTCCAGAAATTGAATGGGATTTTTCCCTCCAACTGGTTCCTCCCTGAACAGCACTTGGGTTCTAGGGCCAACAGTGGTCGTCCTCACCCAAAACTTGCACCCACGTGATCCTTTCACTCCCAAAAGTCCCTCAGTGTCCTTAGTTTGGCCCCAAAACCGTAGGAATTGAACCCTGAAACTTCCCTCCAAAAACCCGAAAATGTTTCCTCACGGCTCCTCTCACAGTTCCTCACACTCTCAGCTCCCAAACTGAACCAAAATGACCTCCCCACAACCTCTAACTCAGTTAATCGATCGCAGTGAGACGACAACCCGTGAGAATCCCTCAGCTGGTCACTGCGCAGTTGCCTCCCGCAAACAGATCCCAAGAACAAATTAAAAACCTCTCCCGTGCATTCTGTCTCAGCCCAGACACGCATGGATGTTTCCCACAATCTCAAAATTCATAAACTAAACCCACTCACCAGTCCACTTAGCCATAAACAATTGAACGCACAACGCTCCACGGCCGCACTCTGTTTTTCACGGTGGTGCTACAGTAACCGCCGTGAAAATGACCAAAATGCCCCTCTGTGCAATAATTACCAAATTGCCATCCAGCTTCCGTGACCCATAACTCGGTCATCCGATGTCCGTTTCAAGCGTGCCGCCTGTCGTTGTACTCGGGGCGTCGAGACGAACACAACGGTCTTCAAGTCAAATGCAAATCAATAGTCAAGCAAAAAGTCAACTTTTCCCCTTAATAACGCCCAATTACGGTAATGCCCCTGAACTTCCGAACATCATAACTTTCACCTTGTTCGTCCGAATCGAACGTGCCACCTGTCTATGAACTCGTGACGTCCCGAACTACGTCACGGTCATCACTCCACGTCCGTTCGACCTCCCAATCAAAAAGTAAACAAATTGACCACACAAATCACAGGGGTAAAAACGTCATTTTATTCAATATTTTACAATATTACATTTTCAGAACGTCCGGGGCGTTACAATCCTCCCCCCTTAAGAAATTTCGTCCCGAAATTTCAAGGAAACAAGTAGGGGAACTGTTCTCGCATCTGCGCCTCGGGTACCCATGTGGCTTCCTCCACATTCTGGTTCCTCCAGAGAACCTTTACCAGAGGAACGGTCTTCCGATGTAGTACTTTATCCTTCCGATCCAAAATCTGTACCGGCTGTTCCTCGAAGCTCAAATCATCTCGAAGTTCAATGGGCTGTTCCTCCAGTACATGAGATGCGTCAAACACATATTTCCGCAACATCGACACATGAAAAACATCGTGGACCTTCGACAGCTCTGGCGGTAGTGCCAACCGGTAGGCCACGGGCCAATCCTCTCGGTAATCTCATAAGGTCCGATATAACGAGGGCTCAACTTTCCTCGCTTGCCAAATCTCACCACACCCTTCCAAGGGGACAATTTCAGAAATACCGGATCTCCGACCGCAAACTCTAGATCTCGAATCCGATGGTCCACATAGCTCTTTTGTCTGTCCTGGGCTGCCTTGAGCCGATCCCTGATGAGTTTGACCTTCTCGGTCGTCAGTTCCACCAATTCGGATTTAGTCAGCTTCCTTTCACCCACGTCCGTCCAACACAACGGAGTTCTGCACTGCCGTCCGTACAAGGCTTCGTACGGAGCCATCCCAATGCTCGCCTGATAGCTGTTGTTGTAGGAAAATTCCATCAAGGCTAGATGTGACTCCCAAGTGTCCTGAAATTTCAAAACGCAAGCTCGCATCATATCCTCCAATGTCTGGATGGTCCGCTCAGACTGACCGTCAGTCTGAGGATGAAATGCAGTACTGAAACGAAGTTTCGTCCCAAAAGCTTCCTGCAGACTCTGCCAAAATCGAGAAGTAAACCTCGGGTCTCGGTTAGAAACTATTGATTCCGGAGTACCGTGCAAACGGATGATCTCGTCAATAAACAACTGGGCCAACTGTGTCATCCTGAAGTTCTCTCGCACCGGCAAGAAATGAGCTGGTTTCGTAAGCCTGTCCACAATCACCCAAACTCCATCGTGACCCCTGGGTGTCCTAGGAAGTCCAAACACGAAATCCATCGTCAAGTGATCCCATTTCCATTCCGGAATAGGTAGGGGTTGCAAAGCTCCATAAGGTCGTTGTCTCTCAGCCTTCACTTGCTGGCAAATCAGACACCTGCTGACAAACTCGGCAATCTCCCGTTTCATCCCCGGCCACCAGTAGTGCTCTCGCAAGGTACGATACATCTTGGTCCCACCAGGATGCATCGCGTAGGCCGAACTATGAGCTTCGTCCAAGATCTCCTTCTTCAGTGCCTCAACATCGGGCACGCACAACCGCCCTTCTTTTAGCAACACTCCATCCTCCCTGACTGTGAAATCTAGCCGCACGCCGGCTTCCACTTCAATCCGAAGTACACATGAGACAGGATCTTGAGATTGAGCCTCAACGATCCGATCGATCAGAAGTGGTCTCACATGAAAGCTAGCCAGTAAATCACCTTGGCCATCCAAGCCCAGATCAATGCAAGTCTTACGGAGTTCAACCAAAAGTGGTAAATGAACCGTCCGTAGATGTGCTACAGAATGCGTTGACTTCCGGCTTAGAGCATCAGCCACCACATTGGCTTTTCCCGGGTGGTACTCAATCGTGCAATCATAATCCTTAATTAGCTCTAGCCACCGTCGCTGCCTCACATTTAACTCCTTCTGAGTGAACAAGTACTTCAGGCTTTTGTGATCCGTGAACATTCTGCAAGTCGCACCATACAGGTAATGTCTCCAAATTTTCAACGCATGCACGACAGCAGCTAACTCCAAGTCATGCGTCGGATAATTGCGCTCATGCGGTTTCAACTGGCGCGAAGCATAGGCGATCACTTTCCCATGCTGCATTAGTACACATCCCAAACCCTGTAAGGATGCATCACTGTACACCTCAAATTCCCCACTGTCGTCTGGAAGGGTCAGTATAGGAGCAGATGTCAACCTTTCCTTTAGCTCCCGAAAACTACGCTCACAGTCGTCATCCCACTCAAACTTGACTCCCTTCCGCGTCAGTCGTGTCAACGGGGCAGCAATGGTAGAGAAACCCTCTACGAACCTCCTGTAATAGCCCGCCAAACCCAAGAAACTTCTGACTTCAGTGACGGTCCTCGGTTGTTCCCACTTCGCCACTGCCTCAATTTTCTGAGAATCCACACTGATCCCGTCCGTTGAGATCACATGCCCCAAGAAACTCACGCTCGTCAACCAAAACAGACATTTGCTGAGCTTCGCATACAACTGGTTTTCCCTCAAGGTACCTAGCACCATCCTTAAGTGCTCCTCGTGCGCTTCCGCACTCCTCGAGTAGACCAGGATATCGTCGATGAACACGATGACAAAGTGATCCAAGTAAGGCTGCAACACTCGGTTCATCAAATCCATAAATGTTGCGGGTGCGTTGGTCAAACCAAACGGCATCACAAGGAACTCATAATGACCATAACGGGTCCTAAAGGCTGTCTTGGGTACATCCTCATCCTTAACCCGCAATTGATGATACCCAGAACGTAGATCAATTTTGGAGAAGTACTGCGCTCCTCGCAGCTGATCGAACAAATCATCGATCCGAGGCAACGGGTACTTGTTCCTGACTGTTACTTTATTCAGTTGCCCGTAATCGATGCAGAGTCTCAAACTCCCATCCTTTTTCTTCACAAACAACACCGGGGCTCCCCATGGGGATACACTCGGTCGAATAAATCCCATCTCAAGTAATTCTTGTAACTGCGCCTTCAGTTCTTTTAACTCAGCTGGCGCCATACGATACGGAGTCTGAGAGATAGGTTGCGTACCTGGAACCAGATCAATAGTGAACTCAACATCTCGATGCGGTGGCAATCCCGGTAGATCCTCCGGAAAGACATCCGGGAACTCCCGTACAATCGGTATATCCTCCACCCTCAATGGTGCAGCTCGTGAGTCCAACACTTGAGCTAAGTATCCCTGCCACCCCTTCCTCAACAACTTACTTGCCTTCAGGGCAGAAATCACTCCGACAGGAGTGGCTCGCTGAATTCCCTGAAAGGTGGTTTCCGGTAATCCAGGGCTCCGAAAGGTAACCTTCTTATCGACACATTCGATAGAAGCATGATGGAGCGTCAACCAGTCCATTCCCAAAATGACATCAAAGTCGTGCAAGTCCAAGAGTATCAAGTCTGCCATCAGACCAACATCACCTACCATTACGGGACACTCCCGCAACACTTGATTTACCACAAATACGTCTCCCGTGGGTGTACTCACACCCAAGTCACAGTCCAAGGCGGACACCTCTCTACCCGCCAACAACTCACAGTCCCGTGATATAAATGAATGAGTAGCTCCGGGATCAATTAAAGCACAAACATCATGCCCAAAGATCGTGAGTGTACCTGTCACAACACCAAGTGCTGCCCTGGCCTCCTGCTGCGTAACAGCAAAAACTCGGGCCTGTGGTCCAGCTGCTCGCCCACGGCCCCGGCCCCTCTGTCCATTAGCCGCTCCAGTACCACCTCCTCGAGTGCTCCCAGTCCCAGAAACTGCAGCTGTGCTCCGTCCCTGCTCTGCTCCACCCCGACCTGCGCCACCACCCTGTGGCAAAGATGAACAGTCCCTCCGATAGTGGCCCCGCTCGCCACAGAAGAAACAGATAACACTGGAAGCATCTCGAACAAAACCACCACCCTGCCGTCCCGTGGAAGCAACAGAAGTCGCGCTCGCCTGCGGAGCAGTCTGCGCCCTAGGCGCTCGGAATCCGGAACCCTGATAGTTACCAGGCCTGCCATAACGATCATTGCCTGCGGATGAGGCTCCATTATAACGTCCCTTCTTTGGGGCTCTCTGACCATATGATCCAGGATATGAACGCTCTCGACGTTGCCCACCACCAGAGTACTGTGGACGTGTCGGGAGACTAGCCTCAACCCGCACCGCGGCATCAGACAACTCCCTGAGAGTAGCAAAAGCTCCGGCCATCACAATGGCCCGTATCTCACCCCGTAGGCCAAGCTCGAACCTACGGCATTTCTCAGCCTCAGTAGATACAAAGGTAGGAGCAAAACGGGCTAGCATCTGAAATTTCTGTTCATACTCAGCTACGGACATGCTCCCCTGCTGGAGCTGCAGAAACTCGGTCTCCCTAGCATCACGGAATGAACGGGGATAATGCTGGTCCAGAAACCGTTCACGAAAGGTCTCCCAAGCCACTGTACGGGCATCCCAGCCCGACAACTCCAGAGTATACCACCACTCATAAGCAGAGCCATCAAGTAGAAATGTGGCCAACACCACACGCTCCTCAAGAGGACAATGCATCACAGTAAAAATCCGCTCAATCCGAGAAATCCAACGGTGAGCATCCTCGGGATCCGCTCCACCACTAAACAGCATAGCCCCAAGACGCTGGGCTCGCTCGATCGAAGCGCTCTCCGCATCGCCATCAGGTCGTGGAGGGGGTTCGCGTCGCGGAGGCATGACCGGTCGTCCTTCTCTGAAAGAGGCATAAGTTAGTACAATAATCAAGGCACACCCGAGTGCCGGACACGAATCGTAAACCTAGGCTCTGATACCAATTGACAGGACCCACCCCGATTATTGCCTCGATAATCGGGAAGCATCCTGCTCCCGTCTGACAATCGAACCCAAAAGACTGGAAAACTAATTAATATTACAACACACCCATTGTCAGACCAGGGAGATTAAACAAATACATCCGACTGGACGTCAAGTCCACAGTTTCACAGAGCAATATTACACAACAAGTTAAAGAAAACAAGTCCTACTCTGTGAACTAACTACTCCGCAACGGAAAACTTTATGCCTCCGCCTCTGCCTCGGCGCTTGCCCCCGCACTTGTACCACGACCTGGAGGGGATTTAAAACAACCAAGTGTGAGTGGACCGAAACATAAGTTTTACAGGAAAAACAGTTTTTCCGAAATCGGGTTCGCCCTCCAGTTTTATAACACGCATGCATAACCAAATATTCAAATTTTGCATATTAACTTTTGAAAACTCTTTTTCCGAAACACGTGAAAAACTTTACAAAGGATCGCCATAATTCATGTAAAACCATTTAATAATTTCAGGTTTCAGAAACCGTCATTTTGAACGTTAATTGCACAAATCAAGTAAAACGTGAATCATTAACCACAATTATGTCGTTGGATCCATCCAAGTCTTTAAACTCAACATCAGGCCTTCCCGGGATATCAACGAGTATTTAAACTCAAAACATGATTAATAGGCCTCGGGGGTATCATAATAATCGAGTCTTTAAACTCACGAGTCTTTAAACTCAATTCGGGTCTTTAAACCCAATTTTCGGGCCCGCCCCCGTCATCAACATACCGGGTCTTTAAACCCAAAACCAGATCCAACCATTAACCGGGTCTTTAACCCAAAACCGTTTTTAAACACAACAAACCAGGATTCATCACAAACCGTTTTCCAACATTATTCCGAAAACATTTCTCATCATAACAGGACTTATGTCCGAATTCACATGCAAATTCCAACACATGCAATTTCCAAAAATTACTTCACAATGTGATCGAACATCATAAATCCGAACATGCATATTCATATCCAGGTACTTCATCAAAATCATCACGCATGCAATAGCAAAAACCGTAATCTCGAAATGCGTGAAATACGATAAATATCTCGAAAAGCATGGAAACATGTAAAACCGATATATCATATCACCATCATAAAATCATAGGTAAAACCATGAGATAAATAAGCAAAATAGTCATGCATGCCCAATTTAGAAATCAAAAGGTCCACTCACGGTTTTAGGACGCGTCAATCGCGTCCCGCGTGCTCCTCCGTAGCTTCGGAAGTGTCCGGGCCTGTAAAAATGTACAAGAAAGGTTACAAACATCCCCAAATAGCTCGTAAGATTTTTCCCTAATTTCCCGGATTTTTCGGCAAAATAAACCTTAAGGACCTAAACTTCCGGGCTCCCGAGCTTATCCCGAACGACTCCCGAACAACTCGAATCCAAAAGGGAAATTGTTAATTAGACTGAAAGGATTATTTCTCATGTTGACCGTGATCGGAGTTGACGTCACACGCGCCGTCACGCGCCGCCCAAAGTGGCTGCGCGTGAAGGCCACGCGCCAAGCTACAGTGTCTTCTCCCTTACCCGAACAGCCTGCTAAACGGGTCTGATACCCGCGACTCAACCCGATCAGCTAGCCCTCAATTCTCAATCAATTCCTCCCGTTTTCAATCCTAACACCTTCTATACTCTATTAATTTTAAGTCTGTACTAATTATTAACCTCGACTGTCCCTAAACCGTTTCAACCCAGACTTGATCAGCCGAACGGGTCGTCACCCTGAACTCATCCAAACTAACCCCATTCCCAAATTAATTTCACCAGTAGATTAAGGGAACTTAGACGAACACAATGGCACTAACAATTTAGCTCGCCGTTACCTGGAAGTCGTCGTCCTCAGCACTGGTTTTCCCCTGAAACTGAGACTCAGGTTCCCGGCCAAACTGTCCTCCTCCTCCTTCAATTCTTGCACGGTTGTGCACGAAGTGACCCCAGAAGTCTAACACGGCCTTTGGTTTCGATCAACAGGCTCCAGAAATTGAATGGGATTTTCCCCTCCAACTGGTTCCTCCCTGAACAGCACTTGGGTTCTAGGGCCAACAGTGGTCCTCCTCACCCAAAACTTGCACCCACGTGATCCTTTCACTCCCAGAAGTCCCTCAGTGTCCTTAGTTTGGCCCCAAAACCGTAGGAATTGAACCCTGAAACTTCCCTCCAAAAACCCGAAAATGTTTCCTCACGGCTCCTCTCACAGTTCCTCACACTCTCAGCTCCCAAACTGAACCAAAATGACCTCCCCACAACCTCTAACTCAGTTAATCGATCGCAGTGAGACGACAACCCGTGAGAATCCCTCAGCTGGTCACTGCGCAGTTGCCTCCCGCAAACAGACCCCAAGAACAAATTAAAAACCTCTCCCGTGCATTCTGTCTCAGCCCAGACACGCATGGATGTTTCCCACAATCTCAAAATTCATAAACTAAACCCACTCACCAGTCCACTTAGCCATAAACAATTGCACGCACAACGCTCCACGGCCGCACTCTGTTTTTCACGGTGGTGCTACAGTAACCGCCGTGAAAATGACCAAAATGCCCCTCTGTGCAATAATTACCAAATTGCCATCCAGCTTCCGTGACCCATAACTCGGTCATCCGATGTCCGTTTCAAGCGTGCCGCCTGTCGTTGTACTCGGGGCGTCGAGACGAACACAACGGTCTTCAAGTCAAATGCAAATCAATAGTCAAGCAAAAAGTCAACTTTTCCCCTTAATAACGCCCAATTACGGTAATGCCCCTGAACTTCCGAACATCATAACTTTCACCCTGTTCGTCCGAATCGAACGTGCCACCTGTCTATGAACTCGTGACGTCCCGAACTACGTCACGGTCATCACTCCACGTCCGTTCGACCTCCCAATCAAAAAGTCAACAAATTGACCACACAAATCACAGGGGTAAAAAGTCATTTTATTCAATATTTTACAATATTACATTTTTAGAACGTCCGGGGCGTTACATTTTCGATCTGACTTACCTCCGCCGTGTCCCGTCGTCCCTCAGTCCCCCTAGCCACTCCCTCACTCACGGTCTCTCACACGAACACAAAGGTGGATAATGGTGGGGAGGTGCTAAGTGTTGTGTGTTTGTTTGTTTAGAGGAAATGAAAATGGTGCTCGGTTTAGGAAATGAAAATGAAGATGGTAGCTGATGGTGATAATCAACTGAGAGGGAGAGATATGGACGGTGGAGATGAGAGGAATGGATAGAGATGGATGGTGGAGATGAGAGGAATGGATAGAGATGGATGGTGGAGATGAGAAGTGGGTGAAACAATTATAAAATAATTAGGATAATAATATTTTAATTACTTAGATCCACTTTTTAGGGAAGCCACCAATAGGATGCGTGACACTTGTCACTCATCCATGGGTCCCACACTACCAAACCACGACAGCACTATGGCATACTCAGGCATCAAGTTCCGAACAAAACGATCCACGATTCAATCCTACTAACCATCATATCGACATCCTAACTATCATGTTGATAACGAACTGCAGCCCATAGAGACATCACATCCTCGACCTGCGCGCACCACGAGAGCAAACCTGCTCTGATACCAATCTGTCAGGACCCGACCCTCCTCGGTTAGGACCCGACTCTAGCACAATATTATCCGCTTTAGGCCCAGCCCTCACAGTTTTGTTTTCGGGAGCTCACGTGTAACTTCCCAGTAAGTCACCTATCTTGGGATTGCACCAGCCTCAACTCGCTTAACTTTGGAGTTCTCAAGGAATCCAAAGCTAAGCGAGTTGAGGCTGGTGCAATTCCATGATGGGTGACCCCTTGGGAAGTTACATCGTGAGCTCCCGAAAACAAAACTGTGAGAGCAAGGGTAAGGAGGCCCAAAGCAGACAATATCGTGCTAGATGAGTCGGATCCTGACACAATTCCCTTCAAATTCCATTGTGTTCTCCATTATAATCAACCAGAAATAATCTTAGGATCTGTATAAAACTCAATTCTATGATTTCTCACCTCCAATCATTCGAATTAGAATTTGAAATTCAAAGAAGTCGCCATCTCTATTATGGACCAAAACCTCATCGATTTCTTTAGTTTTTGTGCTGGTTCGATTCGTTGGGAGTTTAGGAAGCTTAAACAAAGCTTAATTCCAACAATCAAGGTTCAAAACTTCAAATTCGAAATTCGAATATTTTCGAATTTCTTGGGTTTGAGTTATAGGTTTTTGGGTATTTTGTTTCTTCTTGGGTTCCTTGTTGAGTTCCTCTTCCTCTCTTCTGTTCTATTTTTTGTCTCTTTATCTCTGTGTTTTTCCTCTTGATCTCAGGTCTATTCAATAGTTGATCAAGCACCATTGTTTTTTTGGTTTGTTTTTCAACAACAAACTCACACACACTGGTTAGGCTCCAAGGAGGCCACTACTCCAACTTCTAAAGTGACAGATGTCACCAAGCATTAATCTGCTCATAACAGGTGTCATACTACAACAGAAACACAAGTGACTCGTCAAAATCCAACAAAAAGACCATTTTGTAATTGGCCTACAAAATTACCAAAATACCTCTGGTCTTCTCAGACCCGTAACTTTCATATCCGAACTCTGATTTCGACATGTCACTTGTCTACGGATTCAGCACCTCGAGGCCTTTGTAGCGGTCCTTGAAAAATGTGCAAAAGATATTTCACACGAAAAGTCAACTTTTGACCACAATCAATACAAGGGCAAAAACGTCATTTCCTTCTAAAATTTACAAGATTCCCTTTTTCGAATTTCCGAGTCTTCACGATGTCTCATTATGCCGACTTGATGGGAAGAGAGTCAATATGACCCATTTGGAGAGGAGAGAGAGTGATTTTATAATTCAAACTTATTCAAAATTACCAATACGTCCTAATTGTTTTAGATCCGTAACTTTCTCGTTCGAACTCCAATTTTAGAGTACCACATATCTACGCACTCATGAGCTCGAGTTCTTTGTAACAGTGTAAAGAAATCTAGCAAAAGCTTTACCCATAAAAAGGTGAATTCCATACCCTCAAGGATTTGGGGGGCAAATTTGTAATTTTGTAAGTTTAACCTTAATTTACGACCCAATGACCTTCTTTCAGAATAAAATAGTATTTCAGAGAATTATATAAAAAAAATTACATTATTATCTTTAAGAAAATAATTCATAAAAAAATTGAATTCTTACCCCTTGTCACTCTCCATTAGAAATACAAAAAATAGCTTTGGACAAAATATCATGAATAGTGTCATTTGAAGGGCTAAACTTTGCCTTTAGTCCCTTACCTTTACCTCTACCACTAGACATGCTCATAGGCTAGTTAGATAGAAAGAGATCTTTCCTAAATTTATTTAGAAAAAGATGTGTTTATTAGTCACACTAATTTGTAGCTAATTTTTTATTTTACAGACCTAAAATTATTTTTAATTAGTTTTTTATCCACATGGCGCAATTTTTTCTTTCACATAAGGTTGAAAGGTGAGTTTTATTATTCTACACATCAGTACTTAATAGAATTTACAAAATAGAAAATTCAGATGTTGAATTGAAAATTTTGAAAATACAATTATAACTCTGTAATTTCAATCAGCTATAAGGTAATATACTTTAATTTGCACGAATCAAACAGCTTATTATTAGAATGGTGAGAGGATATACAAGGTGCAAAAATAGCTATTGGCGTATTAACAGCTAGTGGCCCAATTCTCGTTTAACATCTTAGAAGCCCTTCCATAATTTCATGGGCCGAAAGTTATAAGCGTGGGCTGGGCTTGGACTTTGGACTTTGGAACTATATATAATCAATACGCATCGTTTAGTTGGCCGTATGTTGTGCAGTGTGATACGAACCAACCCTCGCTTTTGTGAAGCAAACCCGAACGAAAAGCAGAGCACTGAAAGCTTCTTCGCGGCAGTCATAGACTCTGTGACATACGTAAACACAGTCACACACAGCGAGAGAAAGATATGGGAAATCCAAAGCAGAAATGGACATCGGATGAAGAAGAAGCTCTCCGAGCTGGCGTCAAAAAGCACGGCACCGGAAAGTGGAAGGACATCCAGAAAGACCCTGAGTTCAACCCCTTCCTCTCCGCTCGCTCCAATATTGATCTCAAGGTCCCTCTCTCTCTCTCTCTCTCTCTCTCTCTCTCTTTCTCTCTCTCTCTCTCTTGGTCGTTCGCTCGCTCGCTCGCATACGGGAAGATTTATTTTTGTGTATGTTATACACTTATACGCGTATTCCGTATGAAGAACCCAGAATTTGAATTTACTGTAGATAGTGGTTTTTTTTTTCTCCCTAAGAATCAAGACAGATAAGAAAGTTGTTGTATGCTGTAAAGGTTCACGCTCAATTTTTTTTTTTTTTCGTTTCATATACAGTTTGTTTAATCTTGTTCTGTTTGGGCAGAATGATAGATTCTTGAATGTCAAAATTTCCTTGTTTTATGGATTGTTAAGTGAATTATAAATTATAAAGTCGATGCCTTTAAAATTTTCAACCCATGAATTTGGATTACTATGGTGAACCTTTTTTATCACATACAGATAGACATTTTGGCATGGTGAACCCTTGAATTTTGAGAATCATGTGGCATCGTGCTGGTTTAAATACTGTTTCAATGAGTTAGACTTTCTTAATACCAGAACCATTGGTAGACTGTATCGAATCTGGTATAAGAATATATTGTTCTTGTTATTTACCATATGTGCAGTCTGTTCTCAGCTTGTTTTTATGTTTGTTCAGGACAAATGGCGGAATATGACTGTCAGTGGTCTGGGAACCAGAAAAAAGGTCAACCCAGATTCTTCTCCTGCTCCACCATCTGTTGTGCAGGGTTCTACCCCTACCCCAGTCAGACGCGATGGGCCATCCTTAGTTCAAGTCAAATGCGATCCAGATGCAAATCCAGTGAGACGCGACTCACCAGCAACAGTTCCAGTGAGACATGATACACCAGCAGCAGCTCCAGTGGCGGATGATTCATCAACAGGCTTATCTGATTCAATAACGGCTCAAATGTATGATACTGGTTTCTACTTGCCCTTGTCTTTCAGTAATACAATAGAAATGCAGCTAGTCACGGTATAAAGTATTTAGATTATGTCACTGGGATTTGCTTAATTTCCATGTGAAAAAGATGGCTGGAAAACCTTGGATACAATGTGGAATTACTTAGCTCTTTAGACTCTTATGCATTTGCACAATTATAGCGATACGCAGCTGACTAAGGACTAATCATTTCGTGAGGTGACCATCCTGTTACATATTGTTGTCATACTAAGTTAACAAGGGTTGGTGCATTTGAATTCTGTCTTGTAGACATAGCTTGTTCTTTACATGCAACTGTTTTTGTTTGCTCTTAGCATGTAGACTTCCTCCTGCATACGATAACATTATGCAGGGTTCCATCCTTACATGGAATAATTCTAGGGGACCTCCTTTGAAGAAATATTGTAATAAAAAATGCAATTCAGGTAAATAAGGAATGTGTTATTATAATCTGAATTATAAAGCTGTTTTGTGTGACAATTTTTACTCCTAAACCTATAACATCTAACGTAACATATTAGATTGTAGGCCTGCAGTTGTTATTGATTGCGTTTTATCAATTTCTGTAACTCCAGTAGCCAGGGTACTCCAATTCTTTTTGTCGATTTCATTATGGTCAATCATCTGTTTATGTTGTTAGGTACAATGCAATGATTTTTGAAGCACTGTCTACATCAACAGATCCAAATGGAATGGACACTGGTGCTATTTCTTCTTTTATTGAGGTATTCTTGAATTCTATACTCTCTCTTTGTTTTTGTTTTTTCTTTGAATAATGAACCAATAAAATAAATGTTGTTAGTCTCTGTTAACTGCTTAATTATGGAGGAATATTCATATTTTGAAGGGAAGTAATATTGTCATGAAATGATATTATTTTTCTCCTATCAATTTTCCAATTAATTATGGTGCATCATGTGCCCGTAAACTAGAGCTGCAAGAATCTTTGGCTAAATTTTACTAATTTGACAATATAGCATTTTTTTAGAAACCCTTGGACTTTTCTGATTAGCTACTTGATAGATAATAGCTATATACAAGTTAGTGTTTGAATACCTGTCGAGCTCGTGTCAGGATTATCCTCGACTAGATTTCTTTTACTTCCTCTGCTGCTGAGTACAGATTATCAAAAAAACATGTACAAAGAAAAGCTACGAATTCATAACATTTTTTTATGTCTCTAATGATGTTGCCTGCTTGCTTTTGCCTTTACATTGTTATGAGGTGTTGCAGAATGTTAAATAACTTGTGACTATTTTTATACTCTGTTTGTTACCGTTCAGTTCTCATGATATTGAAATGATTTGTGCAGCAAAGGACTGAGGTTCCCCAAAATTTTAGAAGGTCATTAACTACTAGGTTGAGAAAGCTGGTTGCGCAAGACAAGCTTGAAAAGGTTATTAGTTTTATATTCCTCGGCTCAAATTAATTACTTGGTATTTCTGACCCGGGATTAATCTGGCTCTATGAATGATATGTTTGTATGAAACTGGCGATTTTGAATTGGTTGCAACTCATATTGTGACGAGCTGCTGGGGATATTACAATGCAAGCTAAAAAGACGAGTGAATATCAACTTATCTATGTTACGTTGTCATCAAAATGTAGGTTCAAAATTGCTTCAAGTGCAAGGTGAAAATTGAACCCTTGTGTGGGACAAAAGCAGCTGCCCCAAAACAGGATATCCAACCAAGGCAAATGCAGCCCCTTAGCGGACGAGCACCTGCCCCAAAACAGAAGGACATCCAACCAAGGCAAATGCAGATCCCTGGTTATGTGATCCCTTGTGATACTGTAGAGGAATCAGCAATGTCTGCCGCCTCCAAAATTGCCGAGGCAGAACACAAATCGCTTTTTGCAGCAGAGAAAGTGAGAGAGGCCGAATTTCTTTCACAGAAGGCTGAAGAGACGGAAGCAGGGCTGCAGTTGGCACGAGATATTCTTGAGCTATGTAATGCCCCAAATTCCCAGTAGTCTATTTTGGCATAGATTTTCCTCTTCATTTTGACTATATGTTTACGCGTTCTTAATTTTACAGGTTCAGAAGGTGACGTTATGCTGATGGGATAAGATCTGAATGGTGAATCCTATGATTAGAACTTGTAAAGTTAGTTCCCTAATACTTCCATTCGATCCCGAGCCTGAGTTGCGGTCAAGCCAAAATTTCTTTTGCTGATTTTTTCTAATAATATTAGTGTTATTGTGTTATACTACACCTCCGCAGACTGAAATCTGGTGATGAGAATTATTTATCAATTATCTGGTGACTGGTCTATCGAAGATCGCACGTTTTGGAATCTATCACAGGTTTTTAGCGATGTAATTTCATTTAATGATAAAACTATAGCTTTAATGTGATGAAATGTATGTATTTAATTTTTTGATCTGATGTGATAAAATTCTTTTACGATGGATTTGTTGTTCAGTAATTATTTAAAATAATGATTGTCTAAGGGCATTCATGGGCACAGTAAAAAGCGTGGAAGAATGCACCATAATAATAACAAACAGGAAAAGGCAAACAAATAAAAATTATCAAAAAGAAAGGAAAATGTACAGGATGGTGAACTCAGGTTCTGCATCAAATAACCATTTCAATTGCCAGTAACAATGTCATTGTATGAGCATTGCAGGCCGAAGCCCATAACAGTAGCCATCTAAAATGCATTACAAAATCTTGACTCTTTTGTTGATCATGCAAAGGAACCAGACAAATGAAAGCAACTAGTAACCTAGCCACGAGAACGAAAGAAGATAAGAAAGAAAAAAACGGACACAATTTGTCAGTTCATAATGTAAAATCAAGACTTGAAAACAACTATAGCAGTACGAGACCGAGCTCTGAGGGCTTCAATGCACTCCTCATCCGATAATTGTAGAGATAGTAGTGAAGTTGCCCATCGCCAGGTCCAAATTTCAGTTCTTTCAAAAATGTCTCATTCTGCATGACATCCAATGCATTGAAGACGTCAAAGTCCTTCTGTTTTGCCACGATGAGAGCATCATTCATCAACTGAAGCAGTGGAGTCTTAGTGGAGACGTTGTAATATGAGTATGCAGCCTTCAAGATTGAGTACGTTGAATTTCCAAGGATCGATGAAGGAAGAGTGTAGAAGCTGCAGAAGTCAGTTACCTCATGAGTCTCTGGGCTCTCAACCAAGAAGCTGTCCACCACATTTTCTTCCGGAAGAAGCCAATGCTCCACATCATTTTCATCAAAATCCGGTGCCACCACAAACAGGCTCAAGTAGTTCCTTAGCAACCGAGTAACAGCAGGGACATCATGAAGTTCCATTTTTCTGAATCCAGGAGTAACTGGTGAATCTGGTAGCTTGTATAGTTTTATGGTTCGGCTCATAGTCATCCTAGCACCAAGCCTTGAAAACCCAACATCAATAAGCTTCTTCGGGTTCAAAGAACGATGCCAGTACTGGCAAGTTGTTATTGGAGTTGGAAGAACCACTCCGGCTGTGTAAGCAGCTTGCCAGATATTCTCCAAATGAACCCTCCTTGTGACCTCCTTTATCATAACAGGTGCAAGTCTCTTTGACCTAAGCTTCTTATGCACACATAAGAAATTAATCTCAGCCATTTTCACTATCTCATCACGGACCCGGATTTTAGCAGGAACACCAGTAATGAAAGCAACCAGCTTCTTGTTAGTCTTTGCACGAACCCCAATATGCCAGCTCCGATAATAACCAGGAGGGTGCAAAGCCCACCTAAGAAACTCCTTGGAATAGTTGAACCTAAACATGTTTTCATCATCCTCAACATAATTATTCTTCAGTAGATTGTAAACCTCAGTGCAGGTATCTTCAGAGTCCAGATCACATGTGGTCCATTCATACTGACTTGGTAGATTGTAAGGCTCCTGTTTGACCTCAGACAATGGCGTGGGAGGCTCAATTGGACCTTCGGGCAAACTGACATCCCCGAGATCCCTAAATTGCCCAACAGGTTGAGTCTCCCAAAATGCGTGCCTTTTCCCAACAGACATCGAATCTTGAAACTTTCGGACTATGGTTTCCAAAGAACTATCATCTTTCCCAAGTTGGTTTGCCTCAGACTCATGATCTGACTCCTTGGGTGACCCAGGTGGAGAATTGGTATCACCCATTGCCACCAGATAATCGACTCAGATGCCTGCCTAAATCAAAGTATTTGCTATCTGAAGCACAAAAATGACCACTTAAAATAGTTCACAAGTAATATAGAAACAACCTTTCAGAGCAAAATCATGGTGAATAGCTGTTATCAGCCATTTCCACTAGTTAACTTACTCAGATTCTTAGATGAAGTATTTGCTACCTAAAGCACAAGCACAGCCAATTCGAATTAAGAACAAACAAATTATAAACAACCCTGTAAAGAATCTAGGAAAAATTAACCTAGCAACACTCAAAGACTCGTTTTCTTTTCCCATTTACGCAACAATTCATAAAAAACCGCAAAGCTTACTCTTTTCTAATCCTTCCCACTTGTTCTTAACAATCCATAATTGTGAAACATTCATATTGAACCAGGATTGAATATCTCAAAGCACAATTCGGTAGTAAACTAGTAGATCTGTGAAATTAAACAAGAAGAGCTAAAAATACACTCACAGTTTCAGTAGACAAGCTTGCGATGCCTTGACATTCTTATGATTAGAGCTTTGTAGATCTTGATTTGGATTTGGGTTTGTGGAGATTAATGAGAATCTCTAGGGTTTTTGGTGAAAGCAAGCGTCTTTGGAGATGCCGCTGGGCTGAGAGAACAAGAGGGGATTGTGTGCTGTATGGGCTTTCGGAGTATATTAAACCAACCAGGACTTTGGCATATGCGCTTCAGCCTGCACTACTATGTTTATTTTATAATTTTTACATTTCCAATCGCTTTAAAAAAATATATCATTTTTTCCGTTTCTAATGCTTTTTCGGTGACGTAGTGATAGTTATTTTTAGTGACAAATGATAAATGTTGAGTTTGATTAATGGTCGAAAAAAATTTGGTATCCAATCATTTTAATTTGTAAACACTTTAGGCATCAAGTTTGACTAATTGACTTATAATAAAATTAAACTCCTAATATCCATATATAAAGGGGGGTATCTTCTCTTTAAAAAAAAAACGGATGGAAATAGGTGAGTTAGCAAAAATTTATTAAAAAATAGTGGCCTTCAAAATATTTTTATAAAATTGTACACTATATAAGTGTTATAGTGTAACGACCCGTCCCAAATTCCTAGATTAGATTAGTGACTAATCACCATTAGTGAGGCTAATCGGTGATTAGTTAGGCGAAATCGGACGAACGATGCGAAATGACCGTTTTGCCCCTGATCGTGGCAAAACGTTGACTTTTTATTCGGGCGGTCAAATGTACTTTGACCGATGACCGTGACGTGGTTCGTGATGTCACGAGTTCATAGGTTATGACGTGCGGAAGTTAAGGGGTATTTTGGTAATTTTAGTTAAAAGGGGCAAATAGTTGACTTTTGGACTGGGGTGTCCGATGGCCGAGGGCCGAGGACTATTACGTAGATCGGGACGATACGAATCCATAGACAGGCGGCACGTCGAATTTGGACGTTCGACGGCGAAGTTACGGTTCACGGAAGTTCAAGTGCACTATTGCACGAATTACGAAACGAGTTAACTTTTGGGCTTTAGTGGGGCCCAGATATTTAATGAAGGCCCAATGGATGAGTGACAAGTGTCACCCATCCACAGGCCACCTATATTGATTCATGCATCGACCATTTTTCCTAATTCAAACCCAAATACCCGATCTCACCATTTTCTCTCATTTGTGCGACCTAAAACCCATCCAACCTTAACCCATGACCAGCCGTGAGGACCAGAGAGACTGAGGGAGCTGAGGTGGCCGGCCTGGAAGCCTGAACCGCCATCCACGGCGGCGAGAGGAGGAGAAACCCGAGGGGTTCACGGTTAGCCATTTTCGATCCATTTTTTCCATTTTTATTGTTATGGGTCATTTTGGTTGCTTCCAATGAATTAAATGGGTTATTAGGATTGTGTTATGAAGGTTTTGGGAAGTTTTGGATGGCTGTACAGCCATGGTGCAGTTTTGGGAAGCTTGAACCGTATGGTTCAAGAATTGAACCATGAGTTTTATGTAATTTTAGGTTGTTTTAATGAGTAGAAATGATAGGGAATGAAGAGATATGAATTATAGGATTAATTAGGGTTGAAATCGGACCAAAATAGGGCAGGAAAACCACTGAACCTGTCACGCCGGTTCAGCACAGTGGCTATGAACAGTGAACCGGTTCAGCTGGAGGTAGGAGACAATGAACAGTATTTTTGACCTTCTAGGGGCGCGTGAGGGAGCATAGCCATAATTTGGGGAAGTGTTCAACATATGAAATCTTCTATTCGATGTAACGAAGATTTTGGGACTGGTCTCGCGTCAATCGGACATCGTTTCAATAGGTTTCGGGCTGTCCGAAGGTTTAGGATCGGCTTAAAAATAGTTAAAAGTTCGGGAAAATTACGGGGCTTTGGTGGGAGGTTAATTAAGTAGTTAGTAACCTTCGATTAAAATTTGGACAGGTTTGGGAGTCCCTGTGATAGCGATCGGCTCGGGAGAGCCTATGGCACACAAATCGAGGCGGCAGCTCGGACGGTCTGTGAGTGGACCTTATTTTCTAAATTGGTGCATGCATAAATGTTTATTATATGTTTTAAATACTTGTTTGTGATACCATGAGTGCATTTGGATGTGTGGTTACGTATAGGCACGTATTTCGAGGTTTCGGCCTATACGGTGCCTATATGGGTCTGTATTTCTTTATTGGTCTAAATGAAATGGTTTTGGATTTCCAAAAGGATAAACTCGGGTATGAGACCCATTTGGTTTTTTCTCGGGCATATGACCCTATTGATGACCTACGGGTCCGAGTCGTGGTCGCGGCAGGTGCTATGTGCACTGCGATCGACGATACGACGCTCGCCTCCAGTTTGGGATGTGTTCCTTCCGGAGAGGTCACGATGCACGATTTGTGGTCGGGCAGCCTGGAGAGGCTCGACTTCGGAGTGCTGATGGTTGAGGATATTGATCGGTTATGAGTGCACCATGATCTTGTGGAAGTCGCGTCGGTTGATACGTTTACAACGACATACCAGGATTGAGGGCGGTCCTGGATGGATGGTTGCACGCATCACTATGATCGGTGTAACTACTCGTCCCAAATTCCAGGATTATATTAGTGACTAATCTCGATTAGTGGGGTTGATCGGTGATTAGTAGGGCGAAATCAGACAAAATGTGCAAAATGACTGTTTTGCCCCTGGTCGTGAGCAAAATGTTGACTTTTTGATCGGGCGGTCAAATGGACTTTAACCGATGACCGTGACGTGGTTCAGGACGTCACGAGTTCATAGACAGGTGGCACGTTCGATTCCGACATTCGAGGAAGAAGTTATGATGTTCGGAAGTCGAGGGGCATTTTGGTAATTTGGCGGAAAATGGGGCCAAATGTTGACTTTTGACCCGGGAAGTCTAATGGACGAGGGCCAAGGACCGTTACGTAGGTCTCGTCGATACGAATCCGTAGACAGGCGGCATGCCGAAATCGGAGATTCGACGACGAAGTTATGGTCACGGGAACGAAATCGTTTAACTGAACGAACCGAGGTTTTGATTAAAATAATATCAAAATTAGTGAACAGTAATTGATGAATCTGGACCCTTGGATGAGTGCCAAGTGTCACTCATCCCCACACTCCCTAAAATCTGGATCATGTCTCCACTCAACATTTAAATATAAATTATTTTCCCCTTTTTAATACCAGTCGTCCATCTCACTCCCAGATTGCATCTGCACCGTCCATCTCATCTCTCCCTTTCCTTCATCTACTGATCAGACTCATCCCCCTCCCTCTGTTATATTTTCCACCCGAAAACGCATACACACACACACACCACTCATTCGACAAACACACCAGCCCATCTCCTGTGCTTGTGAGAGAGACCAACCATTGGTGAGGGTGAAAGATGATTGCTGTGAGCTGGGCACGACAGGAGACGGCGGAATTGACGGTGGAGAAGAAAAACAGAGAGGTCCGAAACTCAAAAATTGGAAAGTCGGTGTAGGCTGGTGTTTGATCGTCTTGGAAGGGTGAGGGAAGTTCCTGAGGTCAAACTGGGCGTGGTGGTGGCCACGGTGGTGACCACGGCGGCGAGGTAAGCCCCCAAACCCGTGAGTCTGTTTTTGGGTCAAAATGGCAGTGTGAGTTTTGAGGCTGTTAGTTCGATTATGTTAATTAGGAGTTGTTTCTGACGGTCTCAGGAGTCTAGTGAGTGCAAAACCAAGACGAGGGGTGGCCGGGATCGTGCAGGCATGACGTGTAACGACCCGTCCCGAATTCCGGGATTAGTTTAGTGACTAATCTTGATTAGTGAGGTTGAACGGTGGTTAGTAGGGCGGAATCAGACAAATTGTGCGAAATGACCGTTTTGCCCCTGGTCGTGGGCAAAATGTTGACTTTTTGTTCGGGCGGTCAAATGGACTTTGACCGATGACCGTGACGTAGTTCGGGACGTCACGAGTTCATAGACAGGCGGCACGTTCGATTCCGACATTCGTAGAGAAAGTTATGGTGTTCGGAAGTTGAGGGGTATTTTGGTAATTTGGCTTGTTAGGAGCCAAATGTTGACTTTTTGATCGGGAGGTCCGATGGACGAGGGCCAAGGACCGTTACGTAGGTATCGTCGATACGAATCCAACGACAGGCGGCATGCCGAAATCGGAGATCCGACGACGACGTTATGGTCAAGGAAACGAACTAACGAACCGAGGCCGGGATTAAAATAATAATATAATAATGAATAGTGACCGTTGACTGTGCACATCCGGATGAGTGACAAGTGTCACCCATCCCTTGTTTCCAGCTCCATGTTTCCCTCCCAACACCATCATTACAACATCATCATTCCTTATCCACCATTATCCTTCCTTTTCCTTTGTTTTTCTTTCAAACCGTGCATGATTTAGGGAGAGTATGAACTGGGAGAATTGGCTCCCTTCTTCTGCTGTTCTTGTGAGAAAATGGGAGACTTTGATGATTGAATTAACAGGGAAACACGAGGGGTTGTGAGGGTGTCGAATTTTGGATTTTGGATTTCGGGAAAATTGGGGGGAAAATTCGAATACTGGGAATTGGGCTGTGATGATCGAATTGGAGGTTACAAACATCTTCCTGAGGTTGTGACGAGTCGATCCACATCAAAAACGAGAAGGAATGGTGCCGTTTTGGCTCTGATCGAGCTTGGTGACAGAGGAAGAAATCGAGGCTGAGTCGTGGAGTTTGGGGCTGTGATTGATTCAATTGTTGTGGGGAAATGCTTTCTCATGATCCCACGATGCTTCTGGGATCATCAATTGAAGGAAAACGTTGGAGAATGGCAGAACTCCATTGTTGAACAGTGACGGTGCTCGAGTTTGAGTCGTGACGTTTGAGCACCGGTTTGATGCAATTGATGTGGGGGAATTGTTCCTCATGGTCCATTGATGCTTCTGGAATCATCAATTGGATGAAACCTGCATCAATTGAGGGACTTCCATGATTGAACAGTGACCGGGTGTTCTTCGTGGATCATCATCGAATCGTGGGAATCTGGGTAAGGATTTGTGTAATTGAGTTTACAGACTTATAATTGGACTTAAAACGAAGCTAATGGATTGATCAATTGAAGGAATTAGGATCGAATTGGCAGGATTGGAACCGGGTCGTATCGCGGGCAAATTGGACCCGTTTACCAGACAAACGGGTTGGGCTGGTGACACTGTAGCAGGCGCGTGAGTTTCACGCGCAGCCACTCACGGCGGCGCGTGACGGCGCGTGGGCGCGAAGCTCGAGGTGAGGTCAACATGACTTCTGTCCCATTTAATGTAACGGACATTTTGGAATTGGTTTCGTGTCGATCGGACACCGTCTCGATATTGTTCGGGATGTCCGAAGGTTTTAAATTAAGTTTAAAAATAAGTAAAAATTCGGGAAAATTGCGGGACTTTGATAGGATGTTAATGATGAGGTTAGTAACCCTCTAATGTGATTTGGACAGGATTGGGAGTCCCGGTGATAGTGGTGTGGCCCGGGAGGGCCGGTGGCACGCGTATCGAGGCACACGGTTAAAACGGTCTGTGAGTGGACTTTGGTTTTATAAATCCTATGCATGCTTAAATGTGTTATATGGTTTATATACATGATTTCTATGATGGTATTTGTGAGCATTGATTTTGGTTATGTTGCACGTATTTCGAGGTGTTTTCCGTATTTCACGTATATTGGGATTAACGGTTTATTTGTGGTTTTGTGTGCTTGTGGTTAAATAAATAATATGATGGAATGGTTTTGAAATTGGAAATATGAACTCGGGCTTGAGGCCCACTTGTTTTGGAAATTTCGGACTTGGAGTCCATTTGAGAATCGGGCCGGGGGCCCAGTTGGTTAATGAAATCGGGCCAGGGGCCCAGTTGGTATGAAATCGGGCTGAGACCCATTTGAGTTATATTATCGGGCCAGGGGCCCAGTTGATTTGTGAATTCGGGTCGTGGGCCCAGTGGGTTTATAAGTCGGGCTGCGGGCCCAGTTGGTTTACAAATCGGGCCGTGGGCCCAGTGGTTCATAAAATCGGGCATGAGGCCCAGTTGGATTATAAATGTGATTTTGGGTCAGGGACCCTATATTTAATAATTGTGATTTTGGGTCAGGGACCCTAAATGGAATTGCGTGGTTTTATGGAAATTTCGGGCAGGGCCCATTGTAATGATGTGATAAAAGGATTTAATAAAACTGTTTTCCATATACCATCTGGATACAAGGATATATGATGGTCTCCTCCAGATGTCTGGGACACTGGGGAAGTCACGGTGCATTGCCTGCGAGGGGTCATTATACGGAGCAGCCGGACCGTATGATGACTCAGGAGCAGGATTGCTATGATTGACGTCAGGGACGTCAGACATCAGGGATGTCAGATATATGGACCCGGAGAGACCCCGGGCAGCACGCGTAGCTTATGAAACCGTGAGACATGACGTCAGGGACGTCTAGCATCAGGGATGCTGGTGATGGTAATGGTAAAATACGATTTAATGAAATGGCTTTCCGGGTGGATTTATGATTGTGTGATTTTAATGAATTAATGTTCATTTATGGTAGTGGGTGGTGACCCACATGGTTTTAATATGTATGGTGGTGGTATTCCACGGTTTTGGGCTGAGTTCCCACACTTGGTTTTTGGTTAACGGTTTTTGGGCTAAGGCCCTAATGGCTCGGTTGAGCAAACGTCTTGGTTACTGGTTTTTGGTGGCATGCATACGTTTTTATTGGAGGGCATAAATGTCTTATAAATGTATTTGGTAAACTTATTGGTTTTTGTCCACTCACAGCTTTTGGTTTTAATGCCCTTCAGGTTGATTACGGATGCGATTGCAGCAGAGACTGGGACATTGCACACCTCCTCCATCGGTCCTTGCGCACTCTGGATGGCCCGTTTGGGCAGTAGCTCTTGGTTATCCCTTGTCTGACACCCCTTGTTGGACGGGAGCAGGGCACATTCCACGGTAATCCCGGGGGGATTGGGATGGGTCCTGTCAACTTGGTATCAGAGCACGGTTGCTCTATTTGTGCGCGCAGGTCGAGGGTGTGATGTCTCATTGGGCTGCAATTCGTTATCAACCTGATAGATAGTTTTTGGGTTTGGATAGGGGATGGAGTGTGATTGGCCCGATACGCCGTGCGTTAATGTGATTCGACCCAAGTGGGGTTGATTGTGGTGAACTGGTATAGTGGGACCGTCGGTTCGGTCATGTGATATTGGATTGTTGTGCTGCTAGGTGCAGCCAGGTTCGGGGAACCTCATGTGAGTAATGGTCTAAAAATGTGAACCCTTGTGGTGGTTTCTAGTGTGAGGGATGTTGGTTCATCGGAGTTGGCCGATGACCTAGTGGTGGAACCCACGTTGATGGGATGGTAGGATTGGATTTGACGTCTATTCGATGTCTAGACCGCGGGGTCGGTCAGGTTGTGAATTTTATATTACGGAAAGTGGTTGGGTTCGGGGGAACCATAGGGTGTGATTGTGGAACCCTAGTATTAAAAAGGTAAACCTTAATTGTGGTTAGTGGATGAGAACTTGTGCTGCGACGAGTGGCTGAGGTCATGAATGACCATGTGGATAACTCTAGTGAGTCTTGTCAGAATTATGAGATCCGATCTACGGATACGGTTCTGAGATAAATTGTGGAATCCCGTGTTGGATCGGGTATTAGTGTGAGGTATGGATGCGGATCTCGATAGCAAGGACAGTTAGTCGGAAGTCATATGGAGATGACTGGCTATCGAGGGTAATTGGTATGGTTCTGATACTTGGGGATCAGGGGACGTTCGGGGAACGTTCATTTTCCTGATAGGGATTGTCAGAATAGTGGTACCCATAGTTGTGAGGTACGGGATCGTCGTTCCGTATGAACGGAGATCCAGGGTTGTCGTATTTGCACACGGTGTGCAAGTATGAATGTTTGTGGGTTAGTACTTTTGTGCTGATACTAGTGTTGTTGATAGAGTGTTGGTGCTGGTACTAGCGCTGGTGCTAGTGTCGGTAATGGTGTTGACGATGAGCCACAAATTGGGTGTGACTCCGTCATGATGAACATATGTTCGGTCTTTGAGATTCGGTAGTGGTTGAGGGATGGACTGGATGGGATCCAGTTAAGATTGCGCTGTGTTGGGATAAGTCCCAATAGTGGTGAGATAATCAGTAAGGAGTGGATTAAAAAGGGTATAATTGAGACTTGAGTAATCTTGGGATGACGTCCCCTATGTCATGTTAATTGGTGGATTTGGGGGAGTTGTTGGCAACTCCAAAATTTGTGCGATTTTATGTTTTTAAATATCCCTAAAATGTACATGGAAATGATTAAAACTGGAAAAGACGAGGAAAACCATTAGTGGTATAAAGGTAGGAATTTGTAATTGAGAACTTGGGAAACCGAGTGTTGAACCTGTAAAGGTCGGGATGTGCGAACGGAACAATAGCGGATTGATTGTGGACACGGGGTTGTCCAAGTGAATTGAGGAGGTAGGAACCTTAGTGTCGAGGAGAGTTGTGATTGGGGAACGAGAGTGGTGCTCGTTTTTGGTGATTGGTATTCCGAAGTCCTTGGGGTCGACATATCGTTTTCTGCCCTGGCAGACATTGACTGTAGTTACCAGTACGTTGAGCGTGTATTGGTTGGTGAGCCCATGTGTGTTGTGAGGTCATTAGGAGGAGCTACGTGTTCGAAATTAGGTAAACGAGATTTCTCATTTTCTGCTTGGTAGCAGACGATGTGGTGTCACATGGCGTGGTGAGTGCATCGAGTTTTGGTTGCATCCACGTAGGATGAGTTTTGACGTCATCATTTTGGATCATCCTTGGTTTTTCCTAGGTGGAATGACAAGGATTGATACAAGGTAATCCGTGAGAATCCGCAGTCTCGACGTGTCTCGTCGTTGACTGATCTGTCTAGTTGTGGGAGACGGTTGTCGATCGTTGTGACGATCTAGGATGTTGACGTTATTGTCAGGAACACAGTGTCTATCTGGGTCGTGATCTTGATGATTCAGATAGGGGGAGAGTATATCACTCTTACCTTGGTACGTGAGTCGTAAATGACGGGATTGAACTTCTTTTCGAAGTGGGGCCCGTATGGTATTCTACTCGGGTGAGTAGGTTTCCAAGGTAGTTGAATTTTGTCAACCTTAAACGTGTGGAGGTTGGATTGGCTTCCCTATGAAGTCAATCAAGTGTATTGAACAGGTAACCGATAGGTTAGGTTTTGGTGTGTCTTGGTAAATGTGAAGGAGATTTCGGGATTTGGAATCGAATTTCTGGGTGACGATTCAGAATTCGATTTTGGAACTTGAAAGTATATTTCTGAATTTGGGTATGGAATGATTATTCCAAATGCTAGCTTACGGAATAATGATTTCGGATTCGGATTTGGAAATGAGTTAAACTGTGATGTCTGGGTTTGGATCCGGGATTTCTTACGAAATTGCGAATTTGGATTCGGAATTGGAACTAGATGTTGGGTGGAGTTTCGTTTTGTCTCATGCTGGATTGGGCAAACGTACTCCATTATTGGAACGCGTTCGGCTATGGCCTAGGTGGTTGTAGTCTGGTTATTAGGTAGATGTATGTACTTCGTACATGGTTCGAGGTACAATACTTGTAGACTTGTGATGTCTAGCTACGGTATACGGGATATACCTGAGGTGTGTCAGTGAGCGTGTTGGTAGTCGGATTGGTTCCGATACCATGGGATTGGTTGTGGACCGGACATTACTATGCAATGGGTCATGGTAATTCCGATGTGTTTAATTACACACAGGTCGTGTGAAATGTCGGTAAGGGTATTGGTGAGTCGAGTACGTTGGTGGCATGTGTAGCCATGAGTGAGTCTAGTGTCAGTTTTCGACTGACAACAACTGTGTGGTGACAGATTGTCAGGATGTGTCAACATAGATTGTTGAGTGGGGTCAGCTGACTCCTAGTGGGAGTGGGAAAGGAACCGTCGAGTTGTTGCGTCAACGAGAGGGTGGATTTGACAAGTGGTGTCAAATTCGAAACAAGTAGTTTCAGTCATTCGACGGGGTCGAATGTAATCGTTGCGTTTTGAGTACTAGTGGTACGTTTGGGTGTAGACAAGTTTTGTCTAAGTAGTTGGTGTGCGGGTGTACACGTGTTGCGTGGTCGATTCCACTTTCCACGGGGTGTTCGTGGAATCAGGGTAATCGAGTTTCGAGAGCGAAATTTTTTAAGGAGGGAAGTAAGTTGAGTTTAGATCGGTTGGAATTTCGAGGACGAAATTTATTAAGGAGGGAAGATTGTAACGACCCGTCCCGAATTCCGGGATTAGTTTAGTGACTAATCTTGATTAGTGAGGTTGAACGGTGGTTAGTAGGGCGGAATCAGACAAATTGTGCGAAATGACCGTTTTGCCCCTGGTCGTGGGCAAAATGTTGACTTTTTGTTTGGGCGGTCAAATGGACTTTGACCGATGACCGTGACGTAGTTCGGGACGTCACGAGTTCATAGACAGGCGGCACGTTCGATTCCGACATTCGTAGAGAAAGTTATGGTGTTCGGAAGTTGAGGGGTATTTTGGTAATTTGGCTTGTTAGGAGCCAAATGTTGACTTTTTGATCGGGAGGTCCGATGGACGAGGGCCAAGGACCGTTACGTAGGTATCGTCGATACGAATCCAACGACAGGCGGCATGCCGAAATCGGAGATCCGACGACGACGTTATGGTCAAGGAAACGAACTAACGAACCGAGGCCGGGATTAAAATAATAATATAATAATGAATAGTGACCGTTGACTGTGCACATCCGGATGAGTGACAAGTGTCACCCATCCCTTGTTTCCAGCTCCATGTTTCCCTCCCAACACCATCATTACAACATCATCATTCCTTATCCACCATTATCCTTCCTTTTCCTTTGTTTTTCTTTCAAACCGTGCATGATTTAGGGAGAGTATGAACTGGGAGAATTGGCTCCCTTCTTCTGCTGTTCTTGTGAGAAAATGGGAGACTTTGATGATTGAATTAACAGGGAAACACGAGGGGTTGTGAGGGTGTCGAATTTTGGATTTTGGATTTCGGGAAAATTGGGGGGAAAATTCGAATACTGGGAATTGGGCTGTGATGATCGAATTGGAGGTTACAAACATCTTCCTGAGGTTGTGACGAGTCGATCCACATCAAAAACGAGAAGGAATGGTGCCGTTTTGGCTCTGATCGAGCTTGGTGACAGAGGAAGAAATCGAGGCTGAGTCGTGGAGTTTGGGGCTGTGATTGATTCAATTGTTGTGGGGAAATGCTTTCTCATGATCCCACGATGCTTCTGGGATCATCAATTGAAGGAAAACGTTGGAGAATGGCAGAACTCCATTGTTGAACAGTGACGGTGCTCGAGTTTGAGTCGTGACGTTTGAGCACCGGTTTGATGCAATTGATGTGGGGGAATTGTTCCTCATGGTCCATTGATGCTTCTGGAATCATCAATTGGATGAAACCTGCATCAATTGAGGGACTTCCATGATTGAACAGTGACCGGGTGTTCTTCGTGGATCATCATCGAATCGTGGGAATCTGGGTAAGGATTTGTGTAATTGAGTTTACAGACTTATAATTGGACTTAAAACGAAGCTAATGGATTGATCAATTGAAGGAATTAGGATCGAATTGGCAGGATTGGAACCGGGTCGTATCGCGGGCAAATTGGACCCGTTTACCAGACAAACGGGTTGGGCTGGTGACACTGTAGCAGGCGCGTGAGTTTCCCACGCAGCCACTCACGGCGGCGCGTGACGGCGCGTGGGCGCGAAGCTCGAGGTGAGGTCAACATGACTTCTGTCCCATTTAATGTAACGGACATTTTGGAATTGGTTTCGTGTCGATCGGACACCGTCTCGATATTGTTCGGGATGTCCGAAGGTTTTAAATTAAGTTTAAAAATAAGTAAAAATTCGGGAAAATTGCGGGACTTTGATAGGATGTTAATGATGAGGTTAGTAACCCTCTAATGTGATTTGGACAGGATTGGGAGTCCCGGTGATAGTGGTGTGGCCCGGGAGGGCCGGTGGCACGCGTATCGAGGCACACGGTTAAAACGGTCTGTGAGTGGACTTTGGTTTTATAAATCCTATGCATGCTTAAATGTGTTATATGGTTTATATACATGATTTCTATGATGGTATTTGTGAGCATTGATTTTGGTTATGTTGCACGTATTTCGAGGTGTTTTCCGTATTTCACGTATATCGGGATTAACGGTTTATTTGTGGTTTTGTGTGCTTGTGGTTAAATAAATAATATGATGGAATGGTTTTGAAATTGGAAATATGAACTCGGGCTTGAGGCCCACTTGTTTTGGAAATTTCGGACTTGGAGTCCATTTGAGAATCGGGCCGGGGGCCCAGTTGGTTAATGAAATCGGGCCAGGGGCCCAGTTGGTATGAAATCGGGCTGAGACCCATTTGAGTTATATTATCGGGCCAGGGGCCCAGTTGATTTGTGAATTCGGGTCGTGGGCCCAGTGGGTTTATAAGTCGGGCTGCGGGCCCAGTTGGTTTACAAATCGGGCCGTGGGCCCAGTGGTTCATAAAATCGGGCATGAGGCCCAGTTGGATTATAAATGTGATTTTGGGTCAGGGACCCTATATTTAATAATTGTGATTTTGGGTCAGGGACCCTAAATGGAATTGCGTGGTTTTATGGAAATTTCGGGCAGGGCCCATTGTAATGATGTGATAAAAGGATTTAATAAAACTGTTTTCCATATACCATCTGGATACAAGGATATATGATGGTCTCCTCCAGATGTCTGGGACACTGGGGAAGTCACGGTGCATTGCCTGCGAGGGGTCATTATACGGAGCAGCCGGACCGTATGATGACTCAGGAGCAGGATTGCTATGATTGACGTCAGGGACGTCAGACATCAGGGATGTCAGATATATGGACCCGGAGAGACCCCGGGCAGCACGCGTAGCTTATGAAACCGTGAGACATGACGTCAGGGACGTCTAGCATCAGGGATGCTGGTGATGGTAATGGTAAAATACGATTTAATGAAATGGCTTTCCGGGTGGATTTATGATTGTGTGATTTTAATGAATTAATGTTCATTTATGGTAGTGGGTGGTGACCCACATGGTTTTAATATGTATGGTGGTGGTATTCCACGGTTTTGGGCTGAGTTCCCACACTTGGTTTTTGGTTAACGGTTTTTGGGCTAAGGCCCTAATGGCTCGGTTGAGCAAACGTCTTGGTTACTGGTTTTTGGTGGCATGCATACGTTTTTATTGGAGGGCATAAATGTCTTATAAATGTATTTGGTAAACTTATTGGTTTTTGTCCACTCACAGCTTTTGGTTTTAATGCCCTTCAGGTTGATTACGGATGCGATTGCAGCAGAGACTGGGACATTGCACACCTCCTCCATCGGTCCTTGCGCACTCTGGATGGCCCGTTTGGGCAGTAGCTCTTGGTTATCCCTTGTCTGACACCCCTTGTTGGACGGGAGCAGGGCACATTCCACGGTAATCCCGGGGGGATTGGGATGGGTCCTGTCATGACGGTTGCAGGTGGCCGGTCTGCACTCCTCCACGAACAGGTAATGAAACGAGTTCGTTTCTTAGTTTTTAAACCTTGGATCAACTGGAAATAATAAGACGAAGATGTAGGAACAATAAGAACTGAAAATGGTTGAGGATTGACTGTGAACCGGCCGCCGGTTCGACTTGACTGTGAACCCGGTTCGCAGAGGTAGACGATGACACTGTTCACTGCGCGTGGGCTTCACGCGCAGTCCCTTTAGGCGGCGCGTGAGGGCGCGTGGAGGGTATTCTGGGGAACTTCCAACATGACTTTTAATCTATTCAATGTAACGAACATTTTGGAATTGGTTTCGTGTCGATCGGACACCGTTTCGATATTGTTCGGGACGTCCGAAGATTTTAAATCGAGTTTAAAAATAGTTAAAAATTCGGAAAAAATACAGGACTTTAATAGGATGTTAATGAAGAGGTTAGTGACCCTCTAATGTGATTTGGACATGATTGGGAGTCCCGGTGATAGTGGTGTGACCCGGGAAGGCCAATGGCACGCGTATCGAGGCGTATCGTTAAACGGTCTGTGAGTGGACTTTGGTTTTATAAATTCTATGCATGCTTAACTGTTTTATACGGATTAGGATTGTGATTGTATGATTTTGATTTGGATATTGGTGAATTATACGGTTTCACGCATTTCGAGACGATTTACGTGCTTGCACGTAAATCGAGGTTTTTTTCGATTTTACACTAATTTTCCATGCTTATGGTTTTGGATATGATTTCATGAAATGGTTTTGAAATTGGAAAGTTGAACTCGGGCTTGAGGCCCAATTTTTTTGGAAACCTCAGACTTGGAGTCCATTGGAGCTACGTAATCGGGCCGGGGCCCAGTTGCTTTATGAAATCGGGCCAAGGGCCCAGTTGTTACGAAATCGGGCTGAGACTCATTTGAGTTATACTATCGGGCTAGGGGCCCAGTTGGTTTACAAATTAGGGTTGTGGGCCCAGTGGTTTACAAATTCGGGTCGTGGGCCCAGTGGTTTATAAAATCGGGCCATGGGCCCAGTGGTTTACAAAATCGGGCATGAGGCCCTGTTGGGTTATAAATGTGATTTCGGGTCTGGGACCCTATGTTTAATAAATGTGATTTCGGGTCAGGGACTCTAAATGGAATTGTGATGTTTTATGGAGATTTCGGGCAGGGCCTATTGATATGTTGTGAAATGATTTGATAAAACTGTTTTCCATATACCATCTGGATACGAGGATATATGATGGTCTCCTCCAGATGTCTGGGACACTGGGGAAGTCACGGTGCATTGTCTGCGAGGGGACATTGTACGGAGTTACCGGACCCTATAGTGACTCAGGAGCAGGATTGCTATGATTGATGTCTAGGACGTCAGACATCTGTGATGTCAAAGATATTGACCCGGAGAGACCCCAGGCAGCACGCGTCGCTTATTATACCGTGAGATATGACGTCTGGGACGTCAAGCGTCTGGGACGCTAAGCATCTGGGACGCTAAGCATCTGGGATGCTGGAGATGGTAATGTGGTAAATATGAATTAATGAATCTATGAAATGGTATTTCGGGTCGGGGACCCTAAATGGTTTTGGAATTATGGATTTATGTTTATGGCTTTGGGCGGTGGCCCACATGGTTTTGTATGTCTGGATGTGGTATTCCACAGTTTTGGGCTGAGTTCCCACACTTGGTTTTGAGTTACGGTTTTTGGGCTAAGGTCCTAATGGCTTGGTTGAACAAACGTTTTGGTTACTGGTTTTCGTGGCATGCATACGTTTTTATTGGAGGGCATAAATGTCTTATAACTGTGTTTAATAAACTTAATGATTTTCGTCCACTCACAAATTTTATTGGTTTTAATGCCCTTTAGGTTGATTACGGATGCGACTGCAGCAGAGTCTGGGACATTGCACGCTTCCTCCATCGATCCTTGCGCACTCTGGAAGCCCCGTTCGAGCAGTGACTCTTGGTTATCCCTTGTCTGACACCCCTTGTTGGACTGGAGCAGGGCACATTCCACGGTAATCCCAGGGGGATTGGGATGGGTCTTGTCAATCGGAGTCGTGACTGACCCTTAGATATCGGGCATGGTGCCCAGCTGATGTCATATGTTCGAGCACGAGACACAGTTACTTTACGGTTTATGATTTCGGGTCAGGGACCCTAGATGGATTTCCAAGTTCATGACGGTTTACGGGAACCGGTATGAACTCTGGAAAGGTCATTGTGGTTCATGACGGTTTATGGGAACCGACATGAACCTTTGTCAGGTCATTCTGGTTCATGACGATTTATGGGAACCGGCATGAACCCTGTTTAATGGATGTTATGGATCATGACGGTTCAGGGGAACCGGGCATGAATGTTTATGTTATGTATATATATATATGTTCATCTACCTTCCTTTACTTGTTCTATTATCTCCTCCGGGGAGGGTCGTTGGCCTGGGTGGACCCCGGAGTAGTCACGGAGCACCGACTGAGTGGAGTCACCCCAGTTGGGTTCCTTACTCTCAGGAAGGCTAGTTACTATAACATCGGGTAGGGTCAGTGGTCTGCGGACATTGACTTTGACTTTGAGAAGACTTGGGTTTGAGACCCCGGGTAGCACGCGCGTAGCTTTGGAAACCGTGACAGGATTGGTTGTGTGAATTATATGTGTATATGATATAAATATGATATATGATATGTGATGTGTGGTTACACAGGATTTGAGCGGTGGCTCGTGTACTTGTTTATTTCTGGTTTGGGCTGAGTCCCTTATGGAATGGGCAGTGGCCTGTACGGTCATTTTCAATCTTGGTTTTGGGCTTAGTTCCCATATATGGTTTCTTTGGTTAAATGGTTTTCGAATGCATGCATGCTTTTTAGTGAAGGGTACAAATGTCTTCTCGTTAAAATGTTTTTATAAACTCTTGTTTTTTCCACTCACAGTTTTTAATGTTTTGACTGCCCTTCAGGTTGACATCGGATGTGGACTGTAGCAGAGACCGAGATATCACATGCCTCCTCCGGATCCTGGCGTACTCTGATAGCCCGGGAGGGCAAAGGTCGGAAATATCCCTTGTCTGACACTTCGTGTCAGACGGGAGTAGGGTCATCCCGCATTAATCCCGGGGGGATTGGGATGGGTCCTGTCATATAGTAATTTGATAGTCAATAATTTATTCAATTAAACACTCCATCAAGAAAAAACTCTAAACTCCAAATCGCGACTATCTTCTCATATATTGCTTCTTCCTCATCGCAACTACCCAACTACCCATTGAGAACGAAATCTTTCATACATCATTATGACTCGATGACTTCTTATCCTCCATTACATCTTCCTCATCGCTCTCGTTCATCATCAACCACAACCACGAATTTGAAACAATCAGTTCATTCCTCATCTTTTTATGTCTCTAAATTATGTCCTAACCATTATTTTGGGTGTTTTGTGTTCGGTGAATTTATTTAGATATGTGTTGGCAATCCAAAAAATTAAGGCAAATAACCAATTGAGGAGTAAGGTAGATGAATTTTCAGGTATGAGGTTGGGAAGATCAATGTTCAAAACGGCGGCATAGTGACAGGACCTGTCCCAACTAGACTTTGATAACCTTGTCTGATCCTGCTCCCGTCTGACAAGTCAACTGAAGCCCCGAAACTACCCTTCAACACTTTTCAGACAAAGGATAACTGCACTGATTTCCGTTCATGTCTCCGCCTCTCGATCAGCCCTGAATGTCGTGTCACGACCTGGAGGGTCATCAAAACAGAAAAGGTGTGAGTGGAAAAAAATAATACCATTTGAAACACATTTCAAAATACATCATTTACCTTCCAGTTTATCAAACCATGCATGCATAGGGTAAAACATATGAATCACAATCACCGGCTTTCCAGCCAAATCACATAACAAGTATCAAATCCCGGCTCTCAAGCCAAACATATGAAAACATAATCACCTAGCCACACAGACCAAAAACCCGGACTCAATACCAGTACGCAATTAATATCAACATCAAACAGCATTACTCACAAGTGCACAATCAATCAATAAATATGCACTACTCACAAGTGCACAAACAATCACACAGTCACATCCGCACTACGCGTAGGCCAACCTCAAGAACTGCACTCAGGCACCATCCGAGTCATATCAGTTATGTCTGGGAACTGCACACGCACTATCTAGACGTACCACAAACTCGGGAACTGCACTCATGCAACTTCCGAGTCACGTCTAGGAACTGCACTCGCACCATCCAGAACATGGTCCAGTATCCACAATCACAAACAAAATCCATTCCACAAACACATATGTAACGACCCGTCCCGAGTATCGGGATTTAATATTATTTAATTATGACTAATCTGGGATTAGTTGAGAGAAATCGGACGAATTGTGCAAAATGACGGTTTTGTCCCTGGGCGTGGGCAAAATGTTGACTTTTTGATTGGGCAGTCAAATGGACTTTGACCGATGACCGTGACGTAGTTCGGGACGTCACGAGTTCATAGACAGGTGGCACGATCGATTCTGATGTCCGAGGAAAAGTTATGACGTTCGGAAGTTCAAGGGCATTTTCGTAATTTGGACGAAAAAAGGAAAAATGTTGACTTTTTGATCGGGAGGTCCGATGGCCGAGGGCCAAGGACCGTTAGGAAGGTCTCGATGCCCTGAGTCCGTAGACAGGCGGCACGCGTCAATCGGAGTTCGATTGACCATGTTACGGGCCTAGATGCGTGAGGGGCATTTTGGTAATTTTCTGCATAAGGGCAGAATTGTAATTTCACAGGGTGCTGTTTGAACGGTCACTGTAGCACCGTGAATGGGAATCATGACCAGTGCACGGGTGGAATTGTTTATAGGGCAAATTGATGGGCTAAACTATTGTTTATGTGTGATTGGATTGTTTAATCATGTATGAGTGTGGTGAGTGGGATGCGGGTGAATGTGGGCAGTGCATTCCTTGTTGTTATGTTTCTGAAACGGGAAGAAAAGCAGAGTGCTTCCCACATATGATCAGCCTTTCCAGGGCCCAACTGAGTGGAATTGTGAGCAGGAAAGGGTTTAAGGGACTGAGTGAAGTGTTTTGAGATTGAGAAAGGAAGAAAATGAGTGAAAATGGTGAGGGAATGTTCAAAAACCCGAAACTGGTTTTTGATCAGTTCAAATTCGAATTTCGGTTTTTAGGCCAGCCCAAGCCTAATTGAGGTCCGAAATAGCTTCCTGGAACTTTACTGAGTCGATCCAAATCAAATGTGGCAAGTTTCGAAGCTCCTGGAGCCATGGACAGCCGAGGTGGATGGCCGGAAAATTCGAGCTTAGAGTCGTGGTGATTGAGGTGAGTTCTTGTGAAATTAATTGTGAAATCATCTTTAGGGTGAGTATACGAAGCTTCCTAATTAATCAATTGAAAGGAAACGGTGCCTGTGTGATGAATTGGAACCTTGAACCCGAATAAGTCTTGTGTTCAATTAAGGTAGTTGTAGGCCGTGTCGACTTGAATGAATGACACAGACATCTAATTCAATGTGTTGAGAGTCTATCTGGGTGATCAATTGATGAAATTAGGTTGGAATTGACAGGAATCTGGCCGGGTCAGGTCGCGGGTAATCAGACCCGTTTACCAGTGGAAACGGGTGAAGACGATGACTGTAGCAGGAGCGTGGCTTTCACGCGCAGCCACTCACGGCGGTGTGTGACGGCGCATGGGCAAGAATCTCGAGGTGAGTCCAACGTGACTTTTTTCCTATGCAATGTAACGAACATTTTAGCGTTGGTTTCGTGTCAATCGGACCCCGTTCCGACATTGTTCGGGATGTCCGAAGATTTTAAATCCAGTTTAAAAATAGTTAAAGATTCGGGAAATTTATGGGACTTTAATAGGATGTTAATGAAGAGGTTAGTACCCTTTAATGTGATTTGGACAGGATTGGGAGTCCCGGTGATAGTGGTGTGGCCCGGGAAGGCCTATGGCACTCGTATCGAGGCACACGGTTAAACGGTCTGTGAGTGGACTTTGGTTTTATAAATTCTATGCATGCTTAACTGTTTTATATGGATTATGATTGTGATTGTATGATGTGATTTGGATATTGACAAATTATACGGTTTCACGTATTTCGAGGCGATTTACGTGCTTACACGTAAATCGAGGTTTTCCGGTTTTACACTGATTTTCCATACTTATAACTTTGGGTATGATTTAATGAAATGGTTTTGAAATTGGAAAAAGAAACTCGGGCATGAGGCCCAATGGTTTTGGAAACCTCGGACTTGGAGTCCAATTGCTTTATGAAATCCGGCCAGGGGCCCAGTTATTTACGAAATCAGGCTGAGACCCATTTGAGTTATATTATCGGGCAAGGGGCCCAATTGATTTATGAATTTGGGTCGTGGGCCCAGTGGTTTACAGAAACGGGCATGAGGCCCAGTTGGGTTATGAATATGGTTTCGGGTCTGGGACCCTATGTTTTATAAATATGATTTCGGGTCAGGGACCCTAAATGGAATTGTAATGTTGTGTAATGATTTGAATAAACTGGTTCCATATACCATCTTGATATGAGGATATGTGAAGGTCTCCTCCAGGTGTCGGGGACACTGGAGAAATCACGGTGCATTACCTGTGAGGGGTCATTGTACGGAGCTACCGGACCGTATAGTGACTCAGGAGCAGGATTGCTATAATTAGACGTCTGGGACGTCAAGCATCTGGGATGCTGTACTCGGACTGGGTTCGGGGATTGGACTGGGGATTGAGACCCCGGGTAGTACGCGTAGCTTATGGTTATACCGTGAAGTATGACGTCTAGAACGTCAAGCGTCGGGGACGCTAGGCATCTGGGATGCCGGAGATGGTAATGTGGTAAATATGACTAATGGATCTATGAAATGGTTTTTCGGTTGGATTTATGGTTTACGGTTTTGGGCTAAGGCCCTAATGCCTTTTTGAGCAAATGTTTTGGACTACTGGTTTTCGTGGCATGCATACGTTTTATGGAGGGCATAAATGTCTTATGAAATGTGTTATTAAACTTATTTATTTTCGTCCACTCACAGCTTTTGTTTTTAATGCCCTTCAGGTTGATTCCGGATGCGACTGCAGCAGAGACTGGGACATCGCACACCTCCTACATCGATCCTTGCGCACTCTAGAAGCCCCGTTTGGGCAGTGGCATCAGGTTATCCCTTGTCTGACACCTCTTGTCAGACGGGAGCATGACACATTCCACGGTAATCCCGGGGGGATTGGCATGGGTCGTGTCAAGTGGTATTAGAGCAGGTTTGCTCTTTTGTGCGCGAAGGTCGAGGGTATGATGTCTCTTTGGGCTGCAGTTTCGTTGTCAACCTGATAGATAGTTTTAAGTTTGAATAGTGGATAGTGTGTGTCCGGCCCGATACGCTGTGCGTTAACGTGATTCGACCCAAGTGGGGTTGGTTGTGATGAACTGGTAATGTGGGACCGTCTATCCGGTCATGTGATATTAGATTGTTATGCTGCTAGGTGCAGCTAGATCCGAGGAACCACGTTGAGTCATGGTCTAAAAATTTGAACCCTGGTGGTGATTGCTAGGGTGAGGGGTGTTGGTAAATCGGAGTTGGCCGATGACCTTAGTGGTGGAACCCACCTTCAGTTGATGGTAGGGTTGGATTTGACGTCTATACGATGTCGGGACCGCGGGGTCAGTCAGGTTGTGGATTTTATTGCAGAAGGCAGTTGGGTTCGGTGGAACCCTAGGGTGTGATTCTGGAACCCTAATTTATAATTGATGGACTAGAAAAGTGAACTTTAAATGAGAACATGTGCTGCAACGAGCGGCTGAGGTCATGGATGACCATGTGGATGACTCTAATGAGTCTAGTCAGGATTATAGGATTCGATCCACGGATACGGTTATGGGATAAGATGTGGAATTCCGTGTTGGATCGAATAATAGTGTGAGGTGTGGATACGGATCTTGACAGCGATGACTATTGGTCGATAGTTGTGTCGAGATGACTGGTTATCGAGGGTATTTAGTGTGGTTTTAACACTTGAGGACCAGGGGACGTTCAGGGAACGTTCATTATCCTGATGTGCGGATGGTCAATTGGAGGTACCCGTAGTCGTGGGGTACGAGTGGTGATACGGGATCGTCGTTCGGTATGAACGGAGATCCAGGGTATCAACTTTGCACACAGTGTGCTAGTGTGGATGTTCGTGTGCTACTGTGGACGTTCGTGTGCTAGTGTGGCTGTATGGATGCCTGTGTGTTGAGGCAAGTGTCGGTGATACTAGCGCCGGTGCTGGTGTCAGTGATTGTGATGACGATGAGCCACGAGTTGGGGTGTGACCCCGTCATGCTGGACATATGTTCGGTATTGAGGTTTGGTAATGACTAAATCATGGACTGGATGGGATCCAATGGAGGTTGTGACGTGTTGGGATAAGTCCCAACAGTTATGAGATGACAAGTGATGAATGGATAAAAAGGTATGATTGAGACTTGAGGAATCTTGGGATGACGTCTCCTTTGTCATGAGAATTAGTGGATTTGGGGAGTTGTTGTCAAGTCCGAGATTGGTAAGGTTGTATAATTCTAATATCCCCAGAAATTACAAGGAAATTATTGGAATTGGAAAAGTCGAGGAAAATCATTGGGGGTGTTGAGGTGGAATTTTGTAATTGTGAATGACTTGGAAAACCGAGTGTTGAACCTATAAGGTGAGGATGTGGGTAGTCCAGTGGTTGGACTTGACATCTCATTGGGAGCATGTCAATTTCCAACACGGTTGGAACCTCAGTTTCAAGGTGAGTTGTGATTATGGAGACGAGAGGATTGCTCGTTTCCGCATCGGTGATCGGTATGCTGAAGTCATTGGGGGTGACTTCTTATTTCCTTCCGTGGCGGACGTTGATTGTAGTTACCAGTACGTTGATCGTGCATTGGTGAGTGGACCCATGATTGGCTTTGGGTCATTGGACACAAAGAGTAGTGCTTAATTCTGGAATTAGTGGTGAAAAGAGAGGTCACCATTCCACCTATGGAAATTTAACGAAGGATTCAAAGAGGGTGTAAGACCCTACGATCAGTTTTCAGATCGATTGTTAGCGACATGAGCATGTGTGGATCCTAGGTGGATCCGAATTGTGATGTTGTGGGCTTTGGGCATGGTGACGATCTAGGATCGTGATGTTACTTGTCAGATGACGTAGTGATGGATCTGGATCGTGATCTTGATGATCTAGATATGTGGAGAGTTTATCACTCTTACTTGGATGTTTGAGTTGAGGATGTAGGGACTAAACTCTTTTCGAAATGAGTCCCATATGGTTTGTTACTCAGGTGAGTAGGTTTCCGAAGTGGTCAGATTTTGTCAAACTTAAACGTGTGGATATTGGAATTGGCTTCCCTATGAAGTCAATCGAGTGTTTTGAGCAGGTAACCGATAGGTTCGGTTTTGGTACGTCTCGGTAGACGTGAACGAGATTTTGGGTTTTGGAATCGAATTTCTGGGTGACGATTCAGGATTAGATTTCGAAACTCGAAAGTGGATTACTGGATTTGGGTGCGGAATGATTATTCCAATGCTAGCTTACGGAATAATGATTATTCCTGCCCAAAATCATCATTAAGGATTACTAATGACTCAATGAATATCATATTGATTTCCCATAATTTTTCGGGAATAAAATATTAATTTAAAACATAATATAAACCTTCGGACCCTCGAAACATTATCGAGACGGTATCCGATTAACTCGAAATCAACACCAAAATGTTCGTTACATTGAATAGAGTAAAACACATGTTGAACATTTCCCCAGAAAACTCACCACGCGCCTTCACGCGTCACCGCAAGCGGCTGCGCGTGAAAGCCACGCACTTGAACAGTGGTGCTACAGTGTCATCGTTCTCACCCGATTCACTGTCATACGGGTCTGCAACCCGGCTCAATCCCGTCCAATTTCACATCAATTCCGTCAATTGATTCTTTTAATCTCATCTTTGTGACCTTAATTTGAGTTTTGTATCCTTAAATTCATACAACATAGATTAAAACTACCAATTTCAATTTCGATACCCGTTAAACTCAAAATCCCAATTCGACCAATTCGACTTAAATTGTACATTCTAATGAATCAGGAAGTTACAGAGGAATCATATGAACACAATTTCGACATCAATTACATCATTTCTTACCTTGAATCAATCCAACCAAACCTTAAAATTTCAAAACTGTCGCTAGGTTTGTTCTTAGTCAAATGTCCATCAATTCCCTTCCCATTTGATTTGGTTCGATTCGTTTAGCTCCCAGAAGACTTAATATCAACTCAATTTCACTTCAATTAGTCCAATACTTGAAAATCGAGATTCAAGTATTCAAGGTCTAGTTTCGGGTTTTCCTCTCGAGTTTCTAGGTTTTCTTTCAATGTTCTCTCCTCTTTTCTTCTCGTTTTTCACTCTACAATTCCCCTTTTATTCTCTCTGTTCAGTCTCTACACGTCTGGGATTGAATTGATCAATTATGATCAACAATTGAATATGGATAGGTTTATTTGTGTTTATTCTATTTAGCGGCAACCAGAGCCATTAATCCACATTTGACTGTGACAGATGTCACTAGCTAACCAATTCTCATCCAAATACTGAGGGACAGATGTCCAAGCACGGATAATGCCCCTGATGAGTCAGAAAACAGGTAAAAAGACCAATTTGCTCTTCCTTGCATAATTACCAAAATGCCCCTAGCCTTCGCAGACCCATAACTTTCACATCCGACCTCCGATTGACGCATGCCGCCTGTCTACGGATTCAGCGTCCCGAGAACTATCCAACGGTCCTTCCGAAAAGTCAAAATAAGGTCATGATCAAAAAGTCAACTTTCGGCCCTTATAACTAGGGGCAAAATCATCATTTCCTTCAAATTTTCCAAATTTTCCTTTTTCGAATTTTTGGGTCGTTACACCTAGGCTCTAGGCAGTGGTGTGCCGCCACGAGTAACACTTATGCGGCTATTATACGCGGCAAAGGGATTTCGCGGTGCCTAGGAGGTCCTGGGCGGGTTGGGCAGCCACTGGGCATTTTAGGAAACTAAGAAAAAGAAAAAAAATCTGAGAGTCATTGTACACTAATTTGTTACAATTTTACCTAAACTCACCCAAATGAAATATCACATATTGGTCCCCAGTCAGATTCAAAAATGCAAAAATACAAAAAATAAACCCAAACAATTACACTTACTGAATTCAACATATTTAGAAAACCCACCCAATCGCACCCTCTAACTAAGCCCTCTCAATTTTAATCCAAATCTTTAGTTCAACACCCCCAATTCGTAGAACCAAGTTGTGATATACACTACACTCACCCTTCGAGGCTTGAATCGAGAACCAGAGAATGAAATCCTTTGCGGCTTCGCGGCTTCTTTCACATCTTCTATCATGGCCTCTTCGGTCGCGGTTTGAACCAGATAACCAGCGAAGAGAGATGATGGAAAATGAGAGGGGAGATGAGGAAGATGGAGAAAGGACGAGAATGGAGAGAGACTCAATTTCTTGTTCGATCTATCGAGTTTCGGTGGTGAGACAAAGATGAGATGTGGGAGACGATAAACATGAGGGGGATGTGGAGTAGCCGGGTAAGTGGTGTACTGGTGTGTGTGTGTGTGGCAACATTGACATGGCCTAGTATTAATTTATTATTCATTATCATTATTAATAAATTAAACAGATGCTTGGGTTTGGGCTTCACTTTCATTGAGTATCAGTTGTGATCTTAAAGAATTTAAATTTGTGTTATTAACTTATTACTTATTATTTAATTTTTTAAAGTTGTATTTATTTGGGTTTGAATTTTTTGACATATTAAGTTTTGGTTTGTTTAGTATTGGAATTTTTTAGTCTTTACTCTTTATTTAATCTTTCATTATGTTTGAAATGAATTATATAGTATATATTTATATATGTGTAATTATGTAATACATAATTTAGTAATTTTTTATCCTTAAAAAAACCACCTAGGCCCCGACTCGCTGCCCTAGGAGCGCCTAGCGCCATTTGGAACCTTGGGGAAGATGATGTTGGATTGAAGCCCATATAAGCCACTTTCAAATATGCGGATATGATATGAGAATAGATAGATCTAGTCTGATAGTGTTCCATTGTATGATAGTGCCCTCATAGTCTATGCAATTTCAATTGCTTTTATTTGTGAAATTGTTGTATTTATGTCCTCATTATAATATGACAGTACATGTTGGCATCTACCAAACATATTTTTTACATTCACAGCTGATGGGAGATTTGCCAAGTGGGAAGCACTGAATAAGGAGGTTGAGGCAAAAAAAAAAAGGCAGTTGAGGATTTCAAAAAAAGTGATGAGTTTCGTGATGAGATGCTTGTTGCATGAGGAGAATGGTTTGAGATATACCGTAACTATCTCGTGTTTGTAGATTCAAAGAGAAAATGAGACATTATTAATTCACATGAAGTGTGTGAAGTGGAGTTCTCTTCATATCATAAATATAAAAATTATGTTCTGGCGGAAAGGAAAATTCCAAACTGTGAAGATGTCGAATAGTCGTGTTTCAATTATGTTAGCAAAATGCAACCCTTACATGTTTTTTGGTGGCACCATTAGGTTATGCAACCTACTTTTGTAAAATGGACGCTTATTTTCACTTTTGAATATGTGTATATGTTCTCATTTAGTTACTGCAACTAATGTCAGTCGTCGTTTTCCTTGTTCATATGCTTCAATTACTTGGTATCATTGTTGGAAAATATAGTCAGAAAACATACAAATATCACTGAACAGACTATGAAGACACTACTAGACTATGAAGACACTACTAGACTATGATGACAACAAGTAACATCCTCGAATTAAAATTTAGAAGAAAATATACAAATATCACTAAATAAACTATTAGGACACTACCAGACTATGAGGACAACAAGTAACATCCTCTGATAAAAATCCAGAAGAAAACATATAAATATTACTGAACATAATACAAGGACACTACCAGACTATGATGACAATAAGTAGCATCATCTTATAAAAATTCAGAAGAAAAACGTACAAATATCATTGAACATACTATAAGAGTACTATATGATTACTGGGCTATAAGGGGACTATAGGACTACTGCATTATTGGGACACTATTAGACTAGATCTATTCTCATATCAGATCTGGAGATTCAAAAATAGCATCTATGGCCTTCAACCCAGCATCATCTTCCCAACTTTAGACCTACAAATTCATCTTCCTCACTCCCTAGTTGGTTATTTACTTTAATTTTTGGATTGTCTGATAACGCTCAAACTACGCATTTAATTAAACCCGTAATTCAAGTATATACATATTTTAAACCTTTTTTTGTGTCATTTTAGTACTAATAAATAATGATCGTTCTTAACCGGAGAAATTAGGGAATATTAATAATGGTTAGTGAGAAAGAATCATGAATAATATGGGAGAGTTTTGACTATGGTGTAATCATAAAAACACAAGTGAAAACAAGTATAAAATTAATTATACTTCTACTTTAACCTATGTACAAGTGACTTTCTTCAAACACACATCTTACCAACTCTCTAGTAATTGCAAATATTGAAACAATCATGAAATTTTACCTTAATCATCTCAATTACTTTCATACATTTTTCAATATTATAAATGCACCAACAACGACCGACACTTACAATATGATTTACTTTTCGTTTTTAACTGAATGCGCCGACATCGATCAATATTAAGTCTTTTTAATCCTACTATAAGTTTACCGACAACGGATAAAATACATAGCATCAAATTGAAGTATGAAGCACTAAAATGTATAAAATAACTAACATTCATAAAGTAAGACACATGAAGATTGTATTTAACACCTACAAATATTAGCAAGAAAATACCACACATATGTTGAACTATAAATAAAACCAATAACAAAAATAAGACTTTAAGTAAATTGAGAGCAATTGTTACACTTTCACGGTGGATGAAAATAATGGATTGTTATTCACACGGTTTTCCGACAGCGGATAGAACTTTGTGAAGATGGTGGAAATAAAACAAGGGAAATACAGAGTTAAACTCTAAACTTCGTATTGGAAATATTTTACCATAGTTTCTCTTAAGGAAGGATCAAAGTGTGCCTTAAAAAAAGTCTCTAAACAAGGAAAATGAACTCCTATTTATAGAGAAGAAAAGCTACTTAAACTCTAAAAAAATAAAACAAAGTAAATAAAAATTACAATAAAAAATTAATTAGAGAAATGATGACTTAGTGGTTGAATTGGGGTGAAATCATTGTGAAAACCTGCCCAAAAAAGGGCAGGTTTGATGCAGAAAATTTAGGGCATGGAGGAGTCTCAATCCGGCAGAGAGCAGTTGAAAAAAGAAAGGGGGAATCGGCGTGCATGACAGGACCCATCCCAATCCCCCCGGGATTAGTGCGGGGTGACCCTACTCCCGTCTGACACGAAGTGTCAGACAATGGATATTTCCGACCTTTGCCCTCTCGGGCTATCAGAGTACGCCAGGATCCGGAGGAGGTATGTGATATCTCGGTCTCTGCTACAGTCCATATCCGATGTCAACCTGAAGGGCAGTCAAAACATTAAAAGCTGTGAGTGGACAAAACCAAAGTTTATAAAAACATTTCCATAAAGACATTTGTACCTTTCACTAAAAAGCATGCATGCATTCGAAAACCATTTAACCAAATAGAAACATATGTAGGAACTAAGCCCAAAACCAAGATTGAAAGAACCATAATGAAAACGACCATACGGGCCACTGCCCAAATCCATAAGGGACTCGGCCCAAATCATAAGAAACCAACCATACGGGCCACTGCCCAAAACCTGTGTAAACACACATCATATATCATATCATATAGCATACATCATATATACATATAAACAACATCCTCCATGACCGGTTCCCATAAACCGTCATGTACCATAATGACCAACAAGGGTTCATGCTGATTCCCATAAACCGTCATGAACCACAATACCATAACAAGGGTTCATGCCGATTCCCATAAATTGTCATGAACCTGGGAATCCATTTAAGGTTCCCCGACCTGAAATCAAAACCGTAAAGTAACCTGGGTCTCGTATTCGAACATAGGAATCAGTTGGGCACCGTGCCCAAAATCTGAGGTCATATACCCGAGACAAAACCAAATGGGTCACATACCCGAGTTTATCCTTTTGAAATCCAAATCCAGTTCATTTAAACCAATAAAGAAATACAGACCCGTATAAGCACCTTATAAGGCCGAAACCTCAAAATACGTGCTTATACGTAACCATACATCCAAATGCACTCATGGCATCACAAACAAGTATTTAAAACATATAATAAACATTTATGCATGCACCAATTTAGAAAACAAGGCCCACTCACAGACCGTCCGAGATGCCGCCTCGATTTGCGTGCCATAGGCTCTCCCTAGCCGATCACTGTCACTGGGACTCCCAAACCTGTCCAAATTTTAATAGAAGGTTACTAACTACTTAATTAACCTCCTACCAAAGCCCTGTAATTTTTCCAAACTTTTAATTATTTTTAAACCTACCCTAATCCTTCCGACATCTTGAAACCTATCGGAACGATGTCCGATTGACACGAGACCAGTCCCAAAATCTTCGTTACATCGAATAGAAGATTTCCCATGTTGAACACTTCCCCAAATTATGGCCCTCACGCACTCCAAGAAGGTCCAATGTACTGTTCATCGTCCCTAACCTTGGACAGAACCAGTTTTTACTGTTCACGATACTGTTCACCCGTCTTCAACCTCGGTTTTCTCTGGTTTTCGGACCGATTTTAGGTCTATTTCATCTCCTTTTAATCCTAATATGTTCCTAATCTCATTTCTAACCTTTCTAGCTAATTAAAACGGAACAAAACGCCCAAAATCGTACTTTCATCCGTCATCAATGGCGGCTGGACCTCCCCCGCCGTTCACGGCTGTTCCAGGCCATCCCAAGCCACGAAAACAATCCCATTAGCTTCCTAGGGTCCCCAGAAACATTAACCAATCCTTAGGTTTGATTAACACTCAATAAAACCAAATTTCCAAAATTTGAATATTTTACCTCACGGGTTCGAGCTTCGCCGTGGCTGCCACCGTGAGCCACCGTCCATCCCTTCATCTCACACTCCTTCCTCTCATTCCCTCATGGTCATGTTCAGCTCATAGGGTCATGGTGGTATGTGTGGGTTGTGTGTTTTGAAGAAAATGGAGAAAATGGAGGTAATGGATGGTTTCGGGTTTTTGTGTGGAAATGGAGAAAATGAACAAAGATGAAGATGGTTTGATCTGATGAGAGAAGAGAGATTTAATGGATGGTGAGGATCTGAGGGATTAAATGGAATAAAGGGCCAAGATTGAGTGTTGGATGAGTTAATTATAAAATAATAATTATATTAATATTTAATTAGCTTAGATCCACAATTTAGGGGATTTAGCCAATGGGATGAGTGACACTTGTCACTCATCCATGGGACCCACTCAAAATATCTAGCCAATTAGAATTTGCCACTCAGCGCCCCTCGAAGTACGTGCATAGTGAAATCGAACTTCCGTGACCTATAACTCTCCCGTTCGAAGTCCGATTTCAACATGCCGCCTGTCTATAGATTCGTATCGTCCCAATCTACGTAATCGTCTTCAGCCCTCGGCCATTGGACCTCTCGGTCAAAAAGTCAACATTTACCCCTCTTTAACCAAAATTACCAAAATGCCCCTACACTTCCGAACGTCATAACTTCCTCCTCGAACGTCGGAATTGAACGTGCCACCTGTCTATGAACTCGTGACGTCCTAAACTACGTCACGGTCATCAATCAAAGTCCATTTGACCACCGCCCGAATGAAAAGTCAACGTTTTACTCACGCTAGGGACAAAACGGTCATTTTGCATCGTTCGTCCGATTTCGCCTAACTAATCACCAATTAGCCTCACTAATCGTGATTAGTCACTAATCTAATTATGGATTTCGGGACGGGTCGTTACAGCGCAGCAGCTGATTCTGATAGTGGTAGGTTCGGCGGTTAGCGGCTGGTCAGGGAAGGATAGCTTGGTCCTTTATCCGTTGGATCGAATAAGGGCTTGAGTTGACTCTTCGACACATGCGTGCCAAGAAACAGAAGGGCGAAGCGGTAGACGGGTGTTGACAAAGAGAAGCAGGCTTCGGCGCACGCCTGTTGACGCGATTGTGGGGCTGTCAACGCCTGTAGCATGGGTCAAGGCGCGGGTCTGGGTTTCACGAGGGCTGGGATGAAAGGAGCTGGGCCGTGACGCGCTGGGCTCGCGTAATCTGGGCTTTTGGGCTGGTTTTTTGCATGGATTGGGCTGGATTTGGGCTGCGTGAATGAGCTGAAGGTTGGGCTGAAATTCAATGGTTTCCCAGCGAATTTCCTTGCGATTTTCGGTGGCCTTCCTTATTTCGTCTATAATTTCTTCGTTATAACCCCGATTGAGACGATTTTTTGGCCAAAACGCTCAAAATTCCAAGTTTTATTTATTTCTGCAAAAATCCCACAAAATATATTATTTTTTCCAATTGTTTATTATTTTAATATGAAAAGTCAAGTATAAAAGGTATAAAATAATATAAAATAATGTTTAATTGAAGACCTATCATTGACCAACACAACTATAACAAATTCACCAAACAGAACACCCAAAATAATGATTATGACAAAATTAGAGACATAGAAAGACGAGAGATGAATTGAAAATGATGAGCGAAATGAAGATGATGAGCAAAATGAAGATGATGGGAGCAAGATGATAATGATGAGCTGGTCTAGGTACCAAGATTTGAGAGGATTTAAGATGGGGAAGGTTACTATAACACATATATAGTATGTAGTTTTGTAAGAATATTTTGAAGACTCCTATTTTTGAATAAATTTTTAACAAACCACCTATTTTTTGGGACATATTGATAGTTATTTTTAGTGACAAATGATAAGTGTTGAGCTTGAGTGCTCGTCGAAAAAATAAGGCATCAAGTAATTGACGGTTCGTTTTAATAAAGTCAAACTCCTAATATATATATATAGGGAAATTCGTAATACCTATAACTGGTAAAGTTATTTTTTCTAATTCTGAACACATAATAAAATCATGGAAGTTCATAATGAGAAAATCCAGCTCAATTCGTAAAGTTCAATGTTTGAAAATCTTGTTTTTTTTTTAATTGAAAACCGAAATTTCTTAGGATACACATTTGATAAAATGACCTATGCAGGTTACAAAGGTATAGACATCGAAAATTAACTAAAATAAAATGAATTTTCCAAAATGAACTCTTAGGCATCAGAACTCGAAGATTATTAATTCTAATTTTTTGAATTGTTCTCAAACCTTTTTTTTTGTAGTTATTTGCGGCCAACTACTGTGTTTTTTTTTTTTACCTCAAAACTAGTTACTAATATTCTAATAAAATAAAAAAGCTAGTTACTAATATGTTTGTACCTAATTTAATTAATCTAATTAAAGGTCAAAGAGTCCCACATAAGCTAAGTTCAGCCCTCAGTTAGGCTGAACATATAAGGCCAAGCATAACACAACACAAAAGACGTCATATTCGAACACACATGATCAATCAATATCATGTTCGGCTTGCCCTTGTTCTCGGCTAGACCTACGACCCTAAGTACACCTTGAGCTACATATATGCCTCCCAGGCCGACCATATATGGTCAGCCTACCTTCTGATCGGTCAACCGAATCCAAAACGTGACTCCAGACCACATAGGGACACACATCAACTTCCGGACATTAATCCCAAATCGAATCGATTTCACCAATAATATTCAATGCTACTACAAATACAAGGGTGCATCTCCTCCAAAAGATAATAATAATCTTGTCCATATGCTGCATAAATTACTAGAGCATCATCCACACTTAATTTGACTTATACCACGGAGACTATTAGACCGTCATCACACCGGTACTCTTTTACTCTTATCTTCTCTGGTCTCGCAACAACGTGAGGAGCGCTTGAACGAGTTAAGCAGTGCAATACTAAGTTGATCCATTTATTATATCAACACAATATTTATGTCTTTTCTAATCACATGAAGTAATGAAGTGTTGCTTTATATTTGAATTTTGTAGAATTTTACAATTTGGTTATGCATTTTCTTCCGCCAGTATTATGTGTTAAAGCGACCTTAACTTCCTCTATCTAGTTCAAAACTCAAAATTGTAAAATTGTATAAACAACTGACTTCCACGTCTTTTGAATTGTGTATGTATCATGATCATGTTTATAATGGGGAAGCTAAATTCACTTTGTAAAGTTGAATGGTAATGCCATTCTTAGGACTCGTAGTTCATGAAGTGCCTTCGGCTGACAAAGTACTATTCATCTGGTGATATTCCGCGATGTTGATATCTAGTGTGTATAACAGCCATTTCGAAAAAACATAAAACGAAAACGATGGGACATTTACAAGCATTCTTCCCTTTCCAGCCCAATTACGTTTCGATCGATTCTGCGCCAAACCCTTGTGTGATTTCTTCCCTGTCAGCAATAACACCGGACTCAATTGCTAGCCTTGCACCACCAAACCACTATGCGTGGTGACGCGAGGAACTGGAACGAAGAAGCGTACAGGGAAACCATATTGAAGGAGAGGGAGATCCAAACCCGAACCGTTTTCCGGACCGTCTGGGCCCCATCCCTGAACCCTAACCCGGAAGCCATCGTCGTCGCCTCCAGCGATGGGTCGGTTTCTTCCTACTCCATCTCCTCCCTCATCTCTAAGCTCGTACGTACCTAATTTTTTTTCCGATAAATCTCTTTTACATTTCAACATTCTTATCTTTAAGTTCTTACTTTAATTCTATGTTTTTGGTTGCAGCCATTGGGTTTTAGCAATGTGAAAGGTCCACAGTAAGTATTTCCGTGCTCTTCATTGCTTTTAACGTTAAGATGTCGTATTGACTATTGACAGAAGCTTATGGTTTTACTTGTGGTGGAATTTGAATTTTGTTTGTAGCTCCTTAATGGCTGAACCTGCTTGCTTCCTTCGAGCTCATGAAGGACCTGCATACGATGTTAAATTTTACGGCCAGGGCGAGGATACTATTTTGCTGAGGTTCAGTTCAACTTTATACCATTTTTTTTTGGTTGAGTAATTTCTTGATTTCATCATTTTCAAACTTCGATTTTCTCGGAATTTTAAACATAGTTGTGGTGATGATGGTCGGATTCGAGGATGGAGGTGGACGGATTACGTAGGGTCAGAGGCACCTATTCATTTGCAAGGTGATTTAGTTTTTGACAGCTTAGCATACCAAGCGAATTAAGATTCTCAACTTACATTGTTTCTTCTTGTTTATGTAGGAAACCATGTGAAGCCAGTACTTGACCTTGTGAATCCTCAACACAAGTAAGTCATTGGAACCTAACATGGCAGGCCACTCTTTCGTTGCACTGACTTTTATGTGATGACTTTGAATTGCATATCTTGTATTTCACTTTGTTTGATGGACTTGAATTGCATATATTGTCTTCCTTAATATAATTCTTCTCAGGATATCATATTTGTTCAATTTTTCTTGTCAAATGTTTGCTTTTTATGCCTTATAATGTTAGCTATGACTCGTACCCCACATTACTTCCACATTTCTTGTTTATCACTTGTCTTTCAGAGGTCCTTGGGGGGCTTTATCTCCAATCCCTGAAAACAATGCTCTTGCTGTTAATAATCAGGTATTTATCTTGCTAGATGTGCTGTTTCTTCTTTTTTTGAACCTGGAGAGTAATAAGTATTCAAATGAGATTTTGTTAACGTATGTTTTACTTCTGTAGGGAGGATCCATTTTTTCTGCTTCTGGTGATTCTTGTGTCTATTGCTGGGATGTGGTATGTATTTGTTCAAGGTGAATTTTTGCTCATGTTTCTATGTAGACATTTGTGCATATTACCTTACATGACGTTACAGTGTTTTTATCTAATTTCCTCACTGCACTAGCACTAGCACTGGCATGATTTGTATTGGAATTTTTGCAGGAGAGAGGCCAAGTCAAAATGGTTTTTAAGGGGCATTCAGACTACTTGCATTCTATAGTTGCGCGGAACTCTACCGATCAGGTAAAGTCATATTCTTTCTTTTTTCTTCAGGTTGATCTTTCCTCTCACTCGTGCTTTGTTCTCAGTTAGTTTATTGATAGTGGAAATAACCACCCTTTTGTAATTAGACTCTACTTTCTGTCCAGCTATGTGATTGTTTGTGTACAAAACAGAATAATAACTATACAACTTGAGTGGAAATGATCAGAATTACAATTATATTGACAGCTCAGTGCATTGTGATACTAGAGTTCGTGCACTATTTATCTCTCTAACAGTGGGTCTTTTATTCTTTTTCAATATTCAGATCATAACTGGTTCAGAGGATGGAACAGCACGTATATGGGGTAAAATCTTAGCATTTTTTATTTCCAAGGATTGGAATAAAAGTTGTTCAGAAGAGAAAAGTTTCATAAATTAAAAAAAGTACTGTTTCCGAGTGGATTACGACCCCTTAATTGTATTCAAGAATCCAACCACATGTATTTGTTCTCAATGGGATGTGTTTTTGTCATTACTCAGATTGCAAAAGTGGAAAGTGCGTTCAAGTGTATGAGCCAGCAAAGGGTATTAAAATGAAAAGATTGTTTTCACGCGTTAGCTGCATCGCTCTTGATGAAAGTGAAAGCTGGTTGGTAAGCATTTATGTGGAAATGTAATTGTTGTAGTGTTTTCACCTAATTCTCTGCTGAAGTTTCTTGCTGCTATAGCGGTATAGCCTAATAAATCCTTTTCTTTCATAGGCCTGTGGTAGTGGTCGGAATTTATCAGTTTGGAACCTTCCTGCTTCCGAGTGCATTTCAAGGACTTCAACTCCTGCATCTGTACAGGATTTAGTTTTTAATGAAAATCAAGTAAGCTCCCCCTCCTCCCTCGTAGTTGATCTTAGTTAATATTTCTTTAACTTACTCTCTGCCAGTGGTGGCAGATCCAGCAATTTTTAACTTCAAATTTTAAATTCCATGTGAGCAATGGCTAGTTTGTTTTCAAATCACAAAACCATTTAACTCGTTTCTTAAGAGGATCACAGACGCGATGTACTTCTCATTTAAATGGTTAAGATATCAGAAATTGGCAATTATTTCTCTTAGTCTAATAGATGATGATACTGTTATTAAACCATCAATGCCAATGAAGAAGAGGCTGGAATTAGAGTTGGGGAGGAATGAGTGGAAGAATACATAATTTGTGAGGAGTTGCATGTATAGTTTCTAAGAAACACCCAGTTTGTGAATCGAGGCACAGAAGGAACTCACTAACTCAAAATTTCATTGTTGCTTCTCCTTTGCAGGTAATAGCAGTTGGAGCAGAACCTCTACTTTGCCGTTATGACATAAATGGTTTGATCCTTTCACAAATGCAATGTGCTCCTCAGTCAGCCTTTTCCGTCTCCTTACATGCATCTGGGGTATGTATAACCCGATCTCTCTTTTCCTTTGTTATTCGTCAATGATTTTGATGCTTATCCTTTTAAAGGATGTTGGTTTTACCAACACTAAGTTACCAGCATTCGCATTTCATTTGCAAAATATGTACTTCAGAGTAACCCAGTGCCAAACCATCCAAATGACTCCAATCCATGATTATGCATCTTAAGATTAAATGGATTCGTACATAATTTAGTCCTCATCTTCTGTCTGTGGGCCAAGTATTCAAAGAGTAGGATGGTCATGAGCACTATATCATTGCTCATTCGATATGTTTACTAATTAGCTGCATAGCTTCTGTCATTGATAGAAGAAGTAGTAGGTTTGACTAGAGCAAACCCAAAATTTACGTACTTAGAAGCTAGAAGCCCATGACAAAATTAATTAGCAGACAACAACATGTGGGTTGAAATTAATACATTATAATTATGAGAACTAGAAATAGATTTTTAATTCATCGGTTATCAAATTCTGCTTCAATTCTGATGCCATTGAACCTTTGATTTGTTCAGGTTACTGCAGTAGGAGGTTATGGAGGTCTTGTCGATGTTATTTCGCAGTTCGGAAGCCACTTGTGCACGTTCAGTTGCCGATGTGTTTAAACAGAATTCCCTCCTGCGGTCTATCAGTCGCCTGAGTTCAGAGTAGGCTTGCAAACGTGTTTAAAACCTACCTAGTGGTTAAAATCCAATTTTTGGTGATTAACCTTGTAAGAACCTTAAGCTTTGATGCGATCGTGAAACTGTAAACTTATTTGAACCTTGTTGTAATTATTTTTCCCCATGGATGAAATGGTATTGAGATTATACAGCTGTAAGAAGTATATGATTTTCATATTCCAAGTTTCATATAAATGCTGGAGATGTATTATAATCCATGGATTAAAGTAGCCAGCTCTAGATGTGCATTGGCCTTTTTTGGTTGGCCAGTTTTTGATGTCCTGGGTTGTGTATTCTGTTTGTTGGTTGGATTACTCCCAAAAACTATGTTGCACGAACATGAATATGGGTTCGGCGAAACAATACAATAAGGAGAATACTCAAAATTAAGTTCATGTCATAAAAATAAAACAAATAAAGTACATCTTTATTACAAAATAAATCAACTTATAAAATTGCATATGCCTTAATTGTTTCTAAATTAACAAAAAATTGATCTTTTTCTGTTTTGTTTTTGGGATTGTATCCTATATGTATAGGTGTTGGCCGTATTGTAATCCAGTCATCACATAGGTAATACAATAAAAAAAATCTACTATATATCACGTGACATTATTAAATATACAATAAATTGTATATTTATTAGCAAAAATACATGATACTTTCACAACTCCAAATGAAAATCTGGGTACATGACACCAACTCTATATATAGATTGGTCCCATATACACGAATAGGATGGTGTACATTATTAATACAAATAGAATTTAACCTTCCCAAAAAAAAAAGAAAAGAGTAACGTTAGATTATATGGAAAATTATTTTGATCAAGATGGTCTGCACGGCCAAGTATTTGGGCCAAAGCCCATGACAGCAGAGCTTTTCATCCAGCTCAATATTCCGCAGAGCCCATTCATTCTTCAATTCCACTCCCGCCAATGAGGGAGCGCCACGTACCTAATCAAATCTGGAGGGACGCGAAGACCTCCGAATCGCATGGCCTATACAATCAACCCGCACTCGCTCAGTTAACTCACTTGTCAAACACAAACAAAACTCTCTCTCTCGAGCACTCCTTGACTCCGCGGCTTAGATCCGAGGAGTTTGGGAAACCCTAATTTCCAGAACAAAAAACCAAAGCTTTCTTCGTCGCTCTCCACTCGCTTTCAACTTTTCACCGATCATCGACAGGTCTTCTTCTGATACCTTTCGCTTTATATATCTACTTTTTCCACTCGTTTGCCTGTTCGATCTTCTTTTTCATTTTTATTTCTCGGATTATTTTTACCCAGTATTTTTGGAATCTGAATCCTCCTGTGTTTGTTGATGTTGATTTGTCGTGGATTTTGTTTTATCGAGATAACTTTTTGTTGAAATTTTGGTCTTTCAATTGTACGTCTTGCCCAGTCTTCAGAGCGTTCGATTATTTAAGCATAGAGTAAGTTTTGCTTTTTAGATTTGATAAATTGATAAATTTCTTTTTAGAAAACTCTTTTAGCTGAGTTTTATTATCAATAATATATGCTTGTGGTCGGTATAGTTTATATGAATCAGTGTTTTTTTAATCAAAGAATATATTGCCACGTTCAAAATTGTTACGACAAGTCTGATACGATGCTTCTGATAATTGGATTTTCAAGCCGTTGCAGTCGTTGCTTTGTTTAACTGGTTGCACGTTTAAATTGTGTTTGAAGTAAAACCTTCTGGAGAGGGTAATGCCAAGTGCTTTTTACTGTTTATCGTGAAGCAACCTTTGAAATATGAGAAAAACCTCTGAGTCATTGTATAATTCAAAGTTGTGTGGCTATGCTCTATGTCTGTAGAATTTATTCTCTCTTATTTCAGTTGAAACCTTTATATTTTTGTTTGATTGTTTACAAGATGCACTGGTTAAGGAGATTGGTGATTTTTTTCTATGTTGTTGTTTTCCTTTTTCAGTCATGGCAGCAGCAGCACCAGAAGGTTCACAATTTGACACTCGTCAGTATGATTCCAAAATGAGTGAGCTGTAAGGTTCTTGCTGTAATTTTCTACTTTTCAATTCCGTGGTTGAGTCTCTATGAAGGTTTTTATTGGCTTAGGCTATTTTTTTTTTTTACTCCTCTCATTCAGTTAATTATTTCATGAAAATTGAAATTAGGTGGCTAACTATTTCTGTCATGTTTGGTAAATGTTTGGCTACAGACTTGCAACTGATGGGCAGGATTTCTTTACATCGTATGATGAAGTTTATGATAGTTTTGATTCTATGGGTCTGCAAGAAAATCTTCTGAGGGGGATTTATGCTTATGGTACATTCTATGTCTTTACTTATTTCTCTCTTTTTGTTATGTTATATTGATTTTTTAAATAAGTTAGGATCATTAAATTTATGTCATTTTGTGGCACTATGAAGTTTTCCATTTGTTTTCTGGCTATTGTATTTGTATGTGATATGACTTGCATATGATTGAATGTGCGTTAATTCCTTCTCCAGGTTTTGAAAAACCCTCAGCCATTCAGCAAAGGGGTATTGTTCCCTTCTGTAAGGGTCTTGATGTGATTCAACAGGCTCAGTCTGGAACTGGGAAGACAGCTACTTTCTGTTCTGGCATTCTTCAACAGCTTGATTATAGTTTGACGGAATGCCAGGCCTTGGTTCTCGCACCCACTCGAGAGCTTGCTCAACAGATTGAAAAGGTTATGAGGGCTCTTGGAGACTATCTAGGTGTGAGGGTTCATGCCTGTGTTGGTGGTACCAGCGTTCGGGAAGACCAACGTACTTTGGCCAATGGAGTTCATGTTGTTGTTGGCACACCTGGTCGTGTTTTTGACATGCTAAGGAGACAATCACTTCGTCCTGATAACATCAAAATGTTTGTTTTGGATGAAGCTGATGAAATGCTTTCCCGTGGTTTCAAGGATCAGGTCTGTTCTAAACCAATTTTGTGGCCATTTGTTCTATTAAAGTTTCAGAATGAGGTTGTATGTAAATAATGTATTTAAGTTCTGTACTAGAAGTAATCAATTGAAATTCCAGAATGACAAAAATTCAGAGTCACTTTGGTGTGCTTTACTTCTGTATGATCGATTGTTTCCTTTTTGTTATTTCTTATTGTGATACAGCTAGTATAAACAGTTTGCTCTACCTTCGTTTTCATTGTATTGCTTGGTTGGTTAAGGATATTAACTTGTTTGCTGGATTCTTACTATTTGGTAATTAAAATTCTATCTAATACTGATTTTTTCTTTTGTGTTTCCAGATCTATGATATATTCCAACTTCTTCCATCAAAGATTCAGGTTGGTGTATTCTCTGCTACAATGCCACCTGAGGCCCTTGAGATCACAAGGAAGTTCATGAACAAACCTGTGAGGATTCTTGTCAAGCGTGATGAACTCACCCTGGAGGGTATAAAGCAATTTTATGTCAATGTTGACAAGGAGGAATGGAAGCTGGAGACTCTTTGTGATCTCTACGAAACCTTGGCCATTACCCAGAGTGTGATTTTTGTGAATACCCGACGCAAGGTCGATTGGTTGACTGACAAAATGCGGAGCCGAGACCACACTGTTTCTGCCACCCATGGAGACATGGACCAGAACACCAGAGACATCATCATGCGGGAATTCCGCTCTGGTTCATCTCGTGTGTTGATCACCACTGATCTTTTGGCTCGTGGTATTGACGTGCAGCAAGTCTCCCTTGTTATTAATTATGATCTTCCCACCCAGCCTGAGAACTACCTCCACAGAATTGGCCGTAGTGGACGATTTGGTAGGAAGGGAGTTGCCATCAACTTTGTGACAAAGGAGGATGAGAGGATGCTGTATGACATCCAGAAGTTCTATAACGTGGTTGTTGAGGAGCTGCCGTCAAATGTTGCTGATCTCCTCTGATGAGATTTTGTCTTCTTTTAGTACCAAGGAAAAGGCCGGTTTCTGCTTAGTAAGTGTTTTGTTTTGAAGTTTCTCTTAGTGTCTTTTCCTCCTCCGAGCCGCCACATCCCACCATTTTGTGTCTTCTTTCTTAATTTTATTATCATTATTATTATTATAGGCCTAGTTTTTGAATTCAGGGTTGTTGGATAATATATTTAAGTGGTACAAGTACACTTTGCAATGTGAAACACCCTCATTGCCTTCAATAGTTTGTGGTGGCAGTTGTTGCATACTTTCTAGCAGCTAATATTTTCTAATGTATCTATTTACTTTGTGTTTTTTTTTTCCATGTTTCAATTTTGGTTTTGAATGTTCACATAGCTTTAGATGTTGATAACATATTATTTGTATTGGCTAATTAACCACCAACAATTTAGGGTTTTGCTAAGATCTGGTACTTTCGTGACAACATTGCTATTTTTATCGGCAACTGTTCGTTCATTTATTCTTTGCCTTTTTGGTAGCGGATGCCTAATGAGATGTAAAGAGTGAGATTGATGCCATATTGCCTATGCCTAATGTGATGTAAAGAGTGAGATTGATACCATATTGCCTTTCCATTTCTTATGGAAGAAGAAAGGGAAAGTTCCCTTTGGTGGAAAAAAGTCCGTTTTTTTCTTCCAGTTTTTAAATCGTCCTTTTTGCTTGTTCATTTGTGTTCTCACATGCAACTTCCGTTGTATGATGGTTTTAACCGTTCGTGCCCAGTCACAATCTAATATGCTGGGTCAGGTTTTGACTCTTATTACCAAACGACGATATCTCATTTGCGTTTTGGTTTCCCATGCACCTCACACCCTTTGTCCCTTTCCATCATTATCATCATTCTACGACGTGATGTATTTAAAAAGAAATTATTATAATGCTTAACGCACTAATGACTAATGAGCACACAGTGCAGTTAGTACCAATCAAAGTAGCATACCCTCAAAAAGCATCATTCGAAGGTTGATGTTGTTGTTTATTTTATTATAAATTGAAAATGACTAAATCAAATCTATAGAACTTAGTAAAAAGGTTCAATAGCTCTAGAAGACTCACTGGTATTTAAATTTCTCCACCATCTTGAATTGTATTTGGTAAATAAGTACGAACAACATTAAGTTTTCAATACTTTAAATTGATACGTGCTCTTGAAAATGGAAGTAGCCAAAGCTTTGCTTATATAAAATCCACTTGCATCATGTACTCAACATTATTATTTCTCTGAACTGAGTTTGGCCTGTAAAATATCAGTTTGACAGTATTCTCTTAACTTATAAACGAGAAATTAGAACCCCACTTTAGGTAAAATATGATTTTATATAAAAGAATATAAAAGAGTTTACATGTAAAGATTAGAGAGTACCTCAAAATCGGCAAGCTTAGTTAATGCTCATCTGATTTATTAGAAAAAAAATAGAAAAAAATAAACAAAAAATTATATTAATTTCTTAATTTGGGGGTTAGCGGCACAAAAATTAGGATCGTGAAGCGGTTTGGATGTGCAAAAGCATTCCTGGGGACCAGGTCTGCAGACAGAGAGCCCCCTCTTTCTGACTCTGCCACACCCAAGGATGAAAATATCGATATCGACGGATATATTGCTAGTCAAATTTACGGATATTTTGCCCCAAATATCAATATGGTTTACGGTCAACAAAAATAACGTAAATTTGGTCTAAAAGTTGGAAATTTGGAATGAAATTTTGGGAAAAACTTAAATACCCAATGATGGTTATATAAGACTAATAAAAACTATAAAATGACTTTGATATAATAAATATATGATGAATAATATGATACAATAGAGTTCTGCTGATGACTAATAATATAAAATTTTAAATATAAACATAAATTAAAGTGAATTACTATAATTGAATGTTAATATAGTTAAAACATAAAAATAAGCATAATAATGAAGTTTGCATTTACATAATAATTTAGAAAATCGGAGAATTTGTATTTATATAATAATTTAGAAAATTGGACGTAAAATGAATTCTTATTAATCATATGCTCATCTCATATTTTTCTAAAATTCATTAATATTCAAATTAACCATTCAAATAAATTTCTTCAATTCAACATAATTTACTTGAATTGAACTCAACATAATTTGCTTCAAATTAACCATCTCTACTCTACGAATCATTCCATTCAATATAATTTTCTTCAAAAATTCATTAATATTCAAATTAACCTTATATTTGTATTCCCAATTTTTTTTTTCTATCAAATACTAATTTAAATATAAAACATATTATATTAGATTTTTCAGAAATGTATCCATATGGTATCCAATTAATTTCAAAGTTGTATCATTAAACTAATATATATATATATATATATATATATATCATGTTGGACGGACGGCCAACGAACGCCGCACGCACCTGCACAGTGGTCGTCTCCTACCTCGAGCCGAGTCTGCGATTCGGGTTTCGGACCCGGCTACATGACTCGATTGGAATTCGATGGTTCTGCGTCTGATTTTCATGCAATTTGGTCATATCTCAATCGTTTTAATCAAATAATGAAATTTATGGGTTTCACATAAGTAAAAATGTCGAAATTTCACTCAATATCTCCCCTTCCCTCCCTTTTATGTATCGCCAGCCAAAAAGACGAAACCGATAAAATCCGATATTTTCATCCATGCCTACCCAACAACACGACGACGACACCGTTTTGGTTTAACGGCATCATCCCTTAACGCCCAAGGCCAACACCCCACCCCCCACAAATTTTCTTCCCATCTATCTCAAAAAAAAAAAAAAAATCTATCTCCATTGTCGCTTTTTGACTCCTACCGCCATCACGGCATCACCCCTCCTTGTCTGACATCATCGTCATCTTCTCAAAATATCACCACCTCCTCTGTATTATATCTTTCGTCGCTTATTATATAAAGACCGCTGAACTTTCCCACTCATTCACCGCCATTCCGCGTAATTTCTCGCCCTCCTCCCCATCTTTTTCCCATTTCAAGATTCCCTCTCTCTCTCTCTCTCTCTGTGCGTCAACTCCCTGGACTCTCTCTGGACCCTCTCTCTTCTTGTATCTTAATTTAGATTATATATATATATATATATATCTTTTTCCTGTTCCATTTCTCTCTGCACGCGAATTGGCGCGTCTTCCTTCCATGGCGATTTCAGATTCGCCCGAGACCATAGGCATCACAGCCGCCACCACCAGCAATCTCACCGACTCGGATCTCAACAACACCCGCCGACGCCGAGTTACTGCCACCGTGAGAGACGTGGCGGATTCCGACTCCAACGCGGGTCAGAACTGCAATTCCTTAAACGATTTAGTTAGAGAATCCGGTGGTGATGAGTCGCTGGTCGGAAAGATCGGAGACGGCGGCGATAATGGTCGCATTGGAGGTTCTGACGCTTCTGTGGAGTCGGTAGATGCTGTCTATGACAAGAAAGTTCTCGGTGAAAATAATCGAGGGGTGGACCCTTCGGCTGTAAAATTTGCGTATCGGCCTTCGGTACCGGCTCATCGGAGAGTCAAGGAGAGTCCTCTCAGCTCTGATTCCATTTTCAGACAGGTATCTAAGCCTTCCTAAGCTTGATTTTACTTCAACTATTGTGATCAATTAAAGAAACATAATTTATTTTCATCTGTGAAATGCTGCTGAAAATCATCAGTAATGAAGATGTGTTGGCTTGGCAACAAGTTGTTACCTCTTCACATTGAGTTGTGCATGAGTGCGATTCAAATTCCAATCTTAATTTTTTTCTCTCTCTCTAACAGAGCCATGCAGGTCTCTTCAACCTGTGCATTGTAGTACTTGTTGCTGTAAACAGCAGGCTGATCATCGAGAATTTAATGAAGGTTTGCCATATGCCTATTGCCTTGTTTTTTGATTAATATTTATGCCTTTTGGTGTCCCTGCGGATTATGTTTCTTCGTAAATTGTTGTCTTAGAGCCGTTTATACATATGTGTTTATTGTTTTGCAGTATGGTTGGTTAATTAAAACCGGCTTTTGGTTTAGTTCAAGATCATTGCGAGATTGGCCCCTTCTTATGTGCTGGTAATGTTTTATTGGTTTCTTTCATTTTCTTTGGCCTCTTTTGGTTAAAGAATGAATCAATTTCTAATTGTAACGTTCAATTTTTCGACTGTTTGAAATTATATTTAGCTGTCAATTATATTTTTCCTTTCATTTGCAGCCTTACTCTTCCTGTCTTCCCACTAGCCGCATTCATAGTTGAAAAGTTAGCATTTCAAAAGTCTATATCGGAACCTGTGAGTAGTTCCTTCGTGATACTGCAAAGTATCAAGTTTCCAAAATTAATGTGAAATATTAATTTTTGGCCTGACGTTACAGGCTGTTATCTCTCTTCATATAGCCATTACCACAACAACAATTTTGTATCCAGTTTTGGTGATTCTCAGGTTAGTTTGAACTTGCTATTGAGTTTTACTTTAGTTGCATTCTAGATTTTTTTCATTTATGGTTGAAATTTTATTTGATGCATATTTGGCCACGGGATGATTGGGAGAAACTCTCTTATAAAGGAGAAAAACTCTCTTATAAGAGAGAAAGAGCATGCATAAGTATAGTTGTTTGGAGCCATTAAATTTCCAAGATTTTGAATAAAAAAATTGGGATTTAGCAATTCAACGGCACCAAACATCCATGCTTGCTTCCTTCTGGTCTATTTAGTATAATTTCTGGAAAGCGCAAATTGGTGATTTCTGCTTTTGAATGCTGTATTGTTCATTTATGAAAGAGCCTTGTTTCTGTTGAGAGCTTAGAAAATTTCTTATTGAGATATGTGCTTACTGAAATCTATGTGGATGGAAAACGATAATGTGGTATTGTCTGGAAACTGCTCTTGATCAATTTCAATAGGAGAAGCTGTTGTTGGATTTGATGATGTTGTCTTTTAGTTATGTGAATAGCAATGATGATGGTGTTTTAATTAGTCATTTCAATGTGCAGGTGTGATTCTGCTGTGTTATCTGGTGTTACGTTGATGCTGTTTGCTTGCATCGTGTGGTTAAAACTTGTTTCTTATGCGCATACAAACTATGATATGAGAAATTCTGGCAATACAACTGAAAAGGTAGCAATAAACCTGTGAATGAAATGTTCTTAGAAGGTTTCATTTAATAATGAGAAAAGTTTTTCCTTTCCATATTTAAATAAAATAATAAAAATTAAATGAAGTTGGAAGAAACAATGTTGTTAAATGTTTTTCAGCAATTGTTTCCTCCTCATTAATGATTGTTTTCAAATCATGAAGTCCTTGTCTGTTGCTAGGGCGAAGATGTCCCTGGTTCTCAAAGTTCAGATAACCCTCCTGATATTGACTTAAAAAGTTTGGCGTACTTCATCGTTGCCCCGACATTATGTTACCAGGTAATTGCACTTTTTCTTTCAGAGTTAAGCTACAATTTTATTTGTTAATCTCTAATGGGAAAGTGAGTGTACAAGTTTTGATGCTTTACGCTTTTTTTATCGTGTTTTCTTTATTTTCCATAAAGATAAAAAACTATTATGTCATGCAACAAACTAAACCAGTATTTCTCCTATTTTTTAAACTTTCAACGATACAGGTATACTTTATGGTTTCTCAAAGACAATGTAATCAAGTATTTTCCCAATACATGCTCTACTTCTGCTTTGATTTTCTTTTCAGCTCACGTGTTTCCATGATTCATTGTTATTTCAGACTAGCTACCCTCGGACAGCAGGTGTTCGAAAGGGTTGGGTGTTTCGTCAACTTATCAAGTTGATAATATTTACTGGAGTGATGGGATTTATAGTAGAACAAGTAAGCTTCAATTTTTTGTTTTCAACTAGCTTTGCATGCTTCTTTGGTTTCGTTTGATTATTAAGGAATACTGTCATTTTCTTATTTCTGCAGTACATTAATCCTATTGTCAAGAATTCACAACATCCTTTGAAGGGCAACCTGTTATATGCTGTAGAGAGGGTGTTGAAGCTATCAGTTCCCAATTTATATGTGTGGCTATGCATGTTCTATTGCTTTTTCCACCTCTGGTATGTCCAATTTTTTTGTTTCATTGTATTCATTTTTGAGTTCATTATGCTTACATCCAGTTTTGCAAATATAGGTTAAATATTCTCGCTGAGCTGCTTTGTTTTGGTGATCGAGAGTTCTACAAAGATTGGTGGAATGCAAAAACAGTCGAGGAGGTGCAAATTATGGCCTATGAAACTGTTATTAGTTTATGTTACTACAGCTCTTTTTTGAACTAAAAATGTTTGACTATTCACTTTTGTTGCATGGCTTTTCTGGTTTTGTGGCTGCCATCAGTATTGGAGAATGTGGAATATGGTATGTATGTCAACCCATCTAGCCTAATCAAGTTATTTTGTTTCCTTTTTCCATATACATAAGTTACTGGGGTATTGTTCTCGCTGATCTAAAATTATTGTCTGCTTTCTATTTGACATTCAATTTGAATCTTGGTTCCTCGTGGCAGTGTAGTCAATTTGGTTCATAATGCAAACCTATTTATTTCATAGAAAAGTAGTTATCATTTTCAGAAGGGTTATAAGCTCAAAAGAACCTGCGTAAAGCCTAATTCTGCTGTCATGAAAAGACACGATGATATTTTCTGTTCAATTAGCTGAATGTGTTATAAGCTCAAAAGAACATGCGTAAAGCCTAATTCTGCTGTCATGAAAAGACACGATGATATTTTCTGTTCAATTAGCTGAATGTGTAGAGTTAAATTTTATGTATTTACTGAATTTATTTTGCAAAAGTGCTTATGCCTTGCAGTTCTCATTTATGCTAATCTTGTCTCAGTGAAAGTGTAATATTGATTGGGTCTATTCCTTTCAGCCTGTTCATAAATGGATGGTTCGTCATATTTATTTCCCATGCCTACGACATGGAGTTCCGAAGGTAATTAGGTTTTCTTTATTTCGATCTTGAGTTATGCGCTATGGATCTGACTTACCCCCCTTTTTTTTTAAAGTTTAAAACTAATGCGTTCTATATATGTGTTTTTTTGCTTTCTATTCAGGGTGTTGCCGTTGTAATTGCATTCCTAGTATCTGCTGTATTTCATGAGGTATATTCGTTTGTTTATGAGTCAATGTTGTTATATAGTGATCCTCTTCCGCTTTGTAATAGTTGTTTCTGTAGTCTAGATTCTAGAATGGGAATACACGTTCTCTGTTTTTGGAGCTCGTGAGTGTTGGAGAATGGATTTTTTGAAATCGACACGGTATCGTACTTTTATGGAGGACTTCCTCTTGAAACTAAAAGGATGGCTTTGAAACACATTGTTCCTAGTAGCCACTAGCCAGCCATGGTTAGCTATGTACTGATGTAGACAGCTAATCCTATTGTTCTATTGGAAGACCTCTATATCTTGCAATATGAGCTGTAATTTGGTTTTTTCCTGAAAACAGAAAACTAGATTTAAGCACTTCTACGATGCTATTCCCAGAGCTTCCCATGGTGTTCACTGATGAGAACTTATTCTCTATCTGATTGTCGATTGGAATCTTCCTTCTGTTTTATGCCTGTCCTATGAATGTTTGTGTTTCTACTACTTTGAAATGTGTATCAAATGATTTACACCGTCTCGAAATGTTGTTTATTTTATGTACAGTTGTGCATAGCTGTTCCTTGCCACATATTCAAGTTGTGGGCTTTTATCGGAATTATGTTGCAGGTAAGAACATTTTACCTCCACTTGCTACATTGGAGCCTACCCATATTTATGATTAGCGAGTCCTGATTTTCTTTTTGCACATTGTTATTACAGGTACCGCTTGTCTTGATCACAAATTACCTGCAAGATAAATTCAGAAACTCAATGGTACGTCTCTGGATTAAACAGATTTGATAAAAAAATCTTACGTTTGCCTACTCAGTTAGTTGCCCCTTGTTTTTTTCTTCCGAGATTTTCATATTTTACATTCAACTTCTGATCATGTCAATATTGTTGTTTCGATCTATTATGCAGGTTGGAAATATGATCTTCTGGTTCATATTTTGCATTCTTGGTCAACCTATGTGTCTGCTTCTATATTACCATGACCTGATGAATCGGAAAGGGAAGGCGGAGTAAAGTGGACTCAACTGTTGCGGAAGCAATGTTGCCCTACGCACTATCCTTTCTTCTATTCTGTATACAACGCAACTTACGCCTCGTCTCGTCTGCTAACCTTTTCTGGTGCTTCCTTTGCAATGTTAAAAATGTTTTCGTGATCCATTCCTCCTTTTTTTCTTAAGCAAATTTTTGTTAAGTCAATTAATGTTGTACACATTTTTGAAATGCGATTCTGTAGCCGCAACAGTATTACTTGGTTTAGCTGTTTTCGGCATATAATTAGTCGGGAAATTTTGTAAATAGTTAAAGTTATATCAGTTATGATTTTCATTATCGTGTTTTAAGTTCTAATCTGAATACAAACTGTGAAATAAAGACACCTGAATCCCGCTGGGTAGGTTTGAATCAATGACTTCTCATCATTTCCGATTATCCATTACTGTTGCTGTTTGTCTTTGTTACTCACTCACCATCTGTTTTTGTTGTATTTGAAGTTATTGGTCAAAGTTGTTTAGTGGCTGTTGTGTTCTATGTGAAGTTCCTGGTCAAAGTTGTTTTGTCGTTGTTAAGTGAATCGATTAGATGGTTAGGCATCAAGTAGGCGCCTGTAGCTCAGTGGATAGAGCGTCTGTTTCCTAAGCAGAAAGCCGAGGTTCGACCCACCCCTACCTGGCGCGATTGTGGGTCATTCGAAATGTAATTCAAAAATTTGAGGAAAAATTTTTTAATTTCAAAACCGAGTTTATATTAACTTACCATACAAAAATGAAACTTCAAAAAAAAAAAAAAAGTTTAAAATTATTTCTTTAATTTGTAATATTAAATATTAGTCTACTCCGTATATATATATGATCGTTGTCTAGTGGACATTAGACCAAGGGAATAAGGGCCCATTTCTCCTAAACTCAAAATGTGAAAGGGAATCTAAAGAAAGAGAGATGTTTGCCTAACCTAGAAACTAGGGTTAGGGAGGGAAAAATTAGGAAAGTTACTTGGCTTTCTTATTAATCTTAAATCATTTTTCGCATAAATTTATTTCAAATTTGGATAACATACATAATTATTTATAATATAGATATTTATGTTGTTATAAGTTTAGATAACGCGTATTATATCCCTATCATCGTATGGGCCCTGTTAGAGATAGGCTTAATTCCGTCGAAATTGAAAATCGATTCAATACAAATAGTTATTGGCAGGTTTGGATTTGATTGTATTAACAATTCAGTTTTTTATTTTCTTTTTAAAACTATTGGAATACCTTTAAGTTATTTATTTATTAGTTCATATTTTCACCATTTAATTTATTAGTATAAGTATCTATCATGCACCCTATCTCATTAACTCATCACTCATTTTGTTAACTTTCAATTTTTTTTATTTAAACATGACCCGCTATGTTTGAATTTGAAAATGTTGGATTTTTATTTTATTTGTTGATGTGTATAATTGAATTCTTGATATCTATGAACGAAATCTAAAGAGGATGAATAAAATATTGACGTGAATGGTAATGTTTTGGTGGAGTTTTTGTGTGTGAATAAATTACATAAAAAAATTATGCCTTAGACTTTTAAAACCGATCCAAACAAAATAGTTATTAACAATTTAGATTAGTACGATTTTAATTCGATATAAGAAAATTCAAACCATAATTTTAACGATTTAAATTCGATTATGGTAAATATTGTATTGATCTAAATCATGCCCATTCATGATAAAAAATAGTTACAAATTTTTCGTTATTTATGATCCTTAGTTCTTTACAAACTTTTTTTTTCAATTATTACCTTATCACATTACAGTACTTAAACAGAGAAATAATTTTGGAAATTACACAAACCGTTTTTTAACTATTTTAAATCTCAACATATTTAGGTTATTCAGACATAAAAACAATCTTCCTACTTGGAGACAGTGGTATCTAATGACGAATTCATTGCATGTCTTAAGACTCTTAACTCAAATCATAATCGGACTAGATATAAAAAAAATGTTGGTTAAATACCAAAAATGGGATCATGAAACTCTATGTGATCATATAACCCTCGTCACGAGATTGTGAGGTGAACACCTAATCCAGGGAAAGCATCCGCAGCTGATCGAAACCTTGGCATATATCGCCGACGGATCAGGGTCTTAGTCAGCGCCGAACAGCATCAAGAATAAGAAGAACCATAAAAAATTGATTAAGTGAATTAATAAACTAATTGATCGCCCAAAATTGCCAGACTCCCATGAAGCTCCATTGATTATTGAATCACCAGAACACACAAAATCTCCACTTGGCACTGCAGTTGAGAGAGAGAGAGAGAGAGAGAGAGAGAGAGAGAGAGAGAGAGAGAGAGAGAACCCATGGATGATTTCAGATCCAAATCATGCGGGCCCGGAGGAAGGATGCAGATTGAGCCCTATTATGGCAATGACCCCGGACCCATTCGCTCCGCCGCCAAAGGAATGCAAGATCTCCGGTGTTACAGCGCCTCCTTTGCGTCTTCGGTGCGACCGGCGCAGACCCAGCTTGCCAGCAATAATGGCGATAAAGTGAAGAAGGGCAAGTCCATGAATGGGTCGGCGTCGAAAAGCTGGAGCTTTAGCGATCCGGAGCTGCAGAGGAAGAAGAGGGTCGCTAGCTATAAGGTTTATACGGTGGAGGGGAAGCTCAAAGGCTCTCTTCGGAAGAGCTTCCGGTGGCTCAAGGACACGTGTACTAGAGTAGTCTATGGCCGGTGATCGTGAATGGTAATCATTTCCGAGTATATTGGTGTTGATTAGTGCTACTAATTTTATATTTTTGGCTGTTTATTTGTGATATCAGTGTCATAATCTCTTATAAGTTGTAATACCCGTTTGTTCGATGAATATTTTTATATTGTGGATGTCTAGTATCTGAAATTTTATCGATTCTATTGAAGCATAATATAGTGTGGTTGTTTTTTTCTTTTCCTAGCTAAAGAACATAACTTGTTTACTTGTCTCAGAGCAGCAATATGCAGACTCTGTTGTGCTCGAAATTGTGAAAGTGGTAAATTTTGAGTGTTGGCATAATATAGGTTCCTCTTATTTACATTTATAACTCTATTTTCCTGTATAACTCTATTTACCTGTATAACTCCGCAAAGGGGTGTCATAGGATTTTGAAATAGGTATGGAGAATTCGGTTTGAATTGGGATGGATTGATTCTTGTAGTTAACTTGGTCCTGTTTTCAATTTTTCATTGCGTCATAGGATTTTGAAATAGGTATGGAGAATTCGGTTTGAATTGGGATGGGTTGATTCTTGTAGTTAACTTGGTCCTGTTTTCAATTTTTCATTGTCTCTTTGTCATGCATTTCAGAATGGTTTCCGAACTTCCCTCCTCAAGGCAACTCTGGCCTACTTTGTAGTTTTGAGGAAAGGTTTCAATGATGCCAATGGCGACTAGGAAGAGCTTTTTCTTTGTCTTTTTCTTATATAAAGTTCACCTGCCTACCCCTGATGTCTTGGTTCTCCAATTATGGTTTTTGCTGGTTTAGACGACTGATACTAAGAATTTAAAAACTTCAGGAATTCAAAGAGATTTTTGGACAAAATAGAAGTGGCTGATTCTTACTCAAGCAAGCTCCAACAGAAGATTAGAAGGATCTCTCCTTTACGTAGAGTCAGACCTCATTTTAGTTCTATTTCAAGTTACCATAGAACTCTAAGCTTGTCGAAATTATTATTTCATTTCAGAACGATTAGACAGAAAGGCCATGTTAACTACTTTAGAACTTTGATTGTTGATCCTTGCTTGCTGTCCAGGGTGCCATTCTTGCTCGTTTGTGCGTTCCAGTTTGGGTTCATGTTAATGGTAATAGTGTTTTCTGTGTATTGTTTGCTGCCTTGCTAGGCTGGAAGGGCCTACCTTCATCTCAGCTCTTATAATTTGTCTATCTCCTGTCGATGTCCATTTATTGAATTCGTTTTGGTGGAAATGGAAGAGCTCAGTGAATATCAGTTTTCAAATAATGCTTAGCTTTGTTTAGTGATTTACTATTTCAGTTTTGATAATAAGGGCGTGTTAGCAAGAGTCTTTTTGGTGTTAGAAACCATCTTATTGTATAGCCAAATAAAGCCTAAAAGGCCACAAGTAAAAAGTCTTACCATAGAAGCAATCCATTTTTGGTGTTTAACCAACCATTTGATTGAAATTTGTTGCCTTGGTTTAAAGTTTTCCCATTTTCGTTTTGCCAGGCAAGGTGACGTGTCACGTTAACTATAGGTTCTCCCGTCCACTTATTATGATATCTGATATAAGTTTACGATAACGTTGATATTTTTTGTTTTATTTCATAATATCAATAAATATCTATTTACCTTGTAACATATAAAATAAATGCATTATATGAGATTAAGACTATCATGTGATAATTTTTTAATAAATTACTAATTAATCCTTGACAAGATTATACTCTACTTAAAAATTGAAATATGACAATTTTTTACCTAAGGTCTTTTCACTACTTTTAACCATGTATGCTTTTTGTTATTTTGTTATACAATGTATAATTAGAATTCAGATTCCCTATTTTATAGTTAAATTTTAAAATATTTTTATATAATTAAAGTTCTATATTATAATTGACTTTTATAAACAAGAGGGAAATTTGTATTATACAGGGTTTAACGGTAGCGTATATAAAGTTTTAAGAGGAGGGGATGTGTGTGAGGGGATGTGGAGGATGTTTAGGTAAGGGTGGTGGTGCTTATGAGTTGGGATTTGGGGTTTAATTATTCAATTTTGGCATAAAATCTAATAACTAAATCTTAAAATATAAGTTTTTTTTTTCCTTGATAAAATATAAGTTATTAATATAATCGGTTAATATCGGATAATAAAGATTTTTCCATTTTGAGGGTTGAAAGTATTTTGAAAAATTCTTAACTCTTAATTATCTTGTTCTAAGTCTGATTGTTCTTACGTTGCTCCTTAAAATGAATAAGTGAAAAAAAAAATTATAAGTGCGAGTGTAATGTTTTCGTAAAATAAAGAGGTAAAAATAACCTACTAAATAGGGATTAAAAACTTTAAGAGAATTTTTGAGTAATTATTATGATGATAAGGATTGAAAATTTTCAAAAATATGATTATAGGAATTTTAAATAAATATTAATGTTGTCAAATACTAACAAACCAATAGATAGCGCATAATTTTGTTATGGGCAAAGTTTGCCACTTACCTAAGACATCAAGGTTCTTTTACAATTTATAAAGCAAAAGGTTGGTAAAATAACAAAACAACACTAATGAATCAATACGCCAAAACATTTTATCTGACAACATGAACACAAAGGAAAATGATGCACATAATCAATGGGATATGGGAAGATTCAGCCCTTGAACAATTTTGTTATTCCCTTTTGGAAAAAGAAAAATTTACAACGCTCGGTTTTTTAATCACGCAAATGGATCAACGTGTTAAAGCACAAGTTGAAAGAGGAAACACTCGGCAGCTCTCTTGCATTTGGGTAACTGAGTTCAAACGGAATCGCCTTTCTCAGACTCTCACCTTTGGTATTATATATATATAAAGATTAAAACCAACCTAATCTGGGATCAAAAGCAAAACAATCAAATTACGACGATTTACAGCGACCCGCAAAAGTCAGTCAGCATCAGCATCTCTAATAATGAACTCTCTCCTCGTTGTCTAAATTCAGACCTTCAATGCCTCTAAGGGTCGTTTCATAGTTCCTGCTTTGAGCAGAAGTATGTCTTCTACTGGGGTCTGATGACTCCGCTGGTGAACTTCTTCGCCCACTCGAAATTCTGTATCCACCAGGGCTAGCATCAGTTGTACGACTGCGGTGGGGATCAGACTCACTTCCAACAAATGCCTCACGGCTGCTAGAAGCCACAACTCTCCTCGATGATCCAGCTGACCTGCCCAACATATTGCTATTTGACATCTGCAAGCCCCAACCATGCACGTAAGATTTAGACGCAACCCAATTTGATATAAACAGGCATGAAACAGGAAGCTTCAATTTATAAGCAATGCATTCCAAACAACTCACAAGAGTCTCTCTAGTTAAGGCAGAGGCATTAGCAACTGGATTGCTGGGTCTAGAATGGCTCATGGAATTGAGCGGTGGTCCAGGTATTCTTCGTCGAGAGGAATCCAATGAAGTTAAACCTGTTGGCCGTCCATCTTCCTCACCTGCATGTCAGCATAAATGTCATGAACTCGAAGGTGTAAGACCTTATTTACAACTTTAGAAGAAATGATACCTGATAAAAAGATAATTACTGCAAATTTATAGCACTGTAAAACGATAGGAAACTCCATAACCCATCCTAAGATGTACTGAATCAGCTATGAAATAACTGTTCATAATCCATCTAGAGCAATGATGACAATTACCTGTCTGCTTATCTGTATTAACTGCAGCATGGGGAATTCCAGAACTTGTTCCAGCACCAGCACCCTACATCAAACAAAAAAATGTCAATGGTCCAATCCTGATAAGCAAGCAGCATCCAATCCTGATAAGAAACAAAGTAGCCTAAGGCAGTTATTACAAGGGCACGGGTTGGAGGAGCAGCCAGTTGTGATTGCTGGTACTTCAAAATTGTCCAGTCAAACACATAATCAAACTGGAAACCTGTAAGAAAACCCATGAATGCATCCGATGTAAAAATATGATATGAGCACACAATTATTTAATTAATGGGTAAAACAGTCAGAATTGCTCATTTTAATGCAGCTATAATTCTAACCTTCACGAATAAAGACATCGCGGAATATTTTTTTCAGATAGACATAGTCTGGCTTATCATCAAATCGTAGTGAGCGACAGTAATGGAAATATGAAGCAAATTCTGTCGGATAACCACGACACAAGGCCTGAAAAAATCATTAAACCCTCCCGTCAGAAGACATAAGACCTGAGTTGCACACAAGCTCATAACCATATTATTCACAAACAGCATACCTCAATTGAAGTAGAAACCTTTTTTTCACTAATTTTCTCGTACTTCTGTTTCTTAGTTCCAGCTTTTAGTCCCTGCCAAGGAAGGCTACAGGAAAATAGAATTATTAAACAAAACATCAACATATAGCACTGCAATAAAATATCAGGTCTTCAGAAATAATCACCTTCCTCTAAGAAAGTACATAAGGACATAACCAAGAGATTCTAAATCATCCCTCCGGCTTTGCTCTATAAAGTACAGAATAACATAAAAGATTCTAATGTTATAAACCAGACAGTACACTTAATGGAAACAACAAAACATTGAAACAACACCAAAGGAAAAACTCAAACATACCGATGCCAAGGTGAGTGTTCATGCTTGCATATCTTGCAGTTCCGGTCAAATTCTTATTTTCTCTGCAGTAACATGCGAATGTACAATGAAAATTTGACTTAAAGTTGCTATATTAACTGCAAATATTGCAAAATCAACTTCTTGTTTCTCACATACTATATTCTTGGCATGATATTCGAAGTCCATACTTGGGAAAACTAACATAGGCACATCACTCTCACCTGTACGGAATATGCTGACGGGTTGTACTATCTCTGTATTTCTTAGCCAGACCAAAGTCAATCATGTATACCTATACCAATATGAACTCTTTAGCATATGAAATAAGAACAATGAAACACATGCGCAAATACACAAAACTTAGAGCACTAACCTGATTTGCACGCCTTCCCAAGCCCATAAGAAAATTGTCGGGTTTGATATCTCGATGCAAAAATGACTTGGAATGAACGAATTCCACACGACTCACCTGAATACATGTGAAGCATGGCAAAGTTTATTACTTCCCCACAGTATATAAAACAATACTATGAAATGAATAAACTCACACCTACCATTTGATCGGCCAGCATAAGAACAGTCTTCAAAGAAAGCTTCCTACTACAAAAGTTAAACAAATCTTCGAGACTAGGGCCAAGCAAATCCATCACCAAAACGTTATAATCTCCTTCAACCCCAAACCACCTTACATTTGGAATCCCAGCTGCAAGAACCAAATTGGTAAACAGTAAATACCTTTTACAGAAAAATATAAAAACCCTATAGAACAAAACCACTGATCGAGTGTAAAAGCAGGAGTAGCCATTACTTCCTCCTTGTAGTATCCTGTATAACTTGGATTCGTACAGCAACTGCGGATGTTTCGTCTTCACATTTTCCTACATATAAGAAATAGCAAACCCATTAGCTTCATATGCTCTAAAATAACCATCCTTCCATCCTGAAATGCTAATAAAATTTTGGAAACAAACTTCAAGACCCCACTATTTACAAGGAAATACAATTTTAAGATACACTTTTTCTAGATATTTATAAATCAATACATTGCATGGAAATTGACCCATAATTAGGAATAACAGGAGAAGCATGCTTATAGCAGTAATAGGATTAACATAACCACAAAATTAATCTAAAAATTAGTTGACCCTAAAACCTTTGGTTCAAAGGCCTTTACTAACACAAAGTCAAAGCTTAAGCACAGCATATCAGACCATGAACTTCAAAACCATCATTATCAATTCTATGATCAAAGATTAAACTCAATTCAACACATAACTAAAGGCTAAAGGCAAGCTAATGTGAAATTAAAACAACGAAAAAAAAAAAGAGAAGAAATTTTGAAGCTAAATTGGAACAAGAACACTCACGAGCTTAATCGCAACCTCTTCGTTCGTCTGAATATTTGTACCTGCACATACAAATCCCACCATCAATCACACACTAAACACCAAACCAATACAAATCTAGAATAAAAAAAGTAAAATAGGAAGGAACAGACCGAGATAGATCTCCCCGAAGGAGCCGCTGCCGATCTTCCGGCCGAGCCGAAACTTATTCCCAACACGAGGCTCCATGTTTTTCCACAAACACAACCGAAACGAATCGAAACCCTAACCCCAAAATTACAGAACTAAAAATGGAAAGAAGAATAATAATAAATAAAAAATTGAAGATTCTAAAGGATGAAGAGCAGCGGAGAGCAGCATAAGCAAAAACCCAGTTGGCCGACTCAACCGCAGCGACATCGGATTTTCATCCAATAAAAGGCAGAAGAAATAATGCTCAATGTTGTACGGACAGCAATGCGCTGGGGCCTCTTGTGCGTTCTTTCTTGTTGGCGATCTAGGGTTACGATTTTTCTTTTTCTTTTTCTTTATTTATTTAATTTTAAGTTTATTTGGATTAATTATAATCTTTTTCTCTGGTTAAAAAGTTAAAAAGTGCCTTGGAAAAAAAAAAAAAGTTAAAAAGTGCTTTTGAATTAAGTTAACGGAGGATAACGGCAAACGTTAAAGGAGGGGAGGAAGGAGGCATGTCTCCTGATCGCTTTTGAGTCACTCGGAAGCTAAAGCTTGGTAGATACAAAATGTCTTTTTCGTTTTCTTTTATTTACTTATTTTTGAATTTTTGGTGGACTGTCGACGAGCTTCTTCTTGCGAGGGATTGAAGTCACGTGACTCTCTACAAATGTGGAGCGTGCCTGACACGTGGTCCAAAACGGGATGTGATTTCAAATGGTCACCTGCAACCACATCCATGAGTTGAATCAAAGAATTCCTTAGAATGTCTATTTCTTTAAGAGGAAAATTTGAATGCTATGTTTTTTTATGTGAATGTTGTCTGTATAAAAGGTACAAAACCAACGAAAAAATTCAAACAAAAAAGATAGAGACCAAAGAATAAAAATTAACAATTATAGGAAAAATTGGAAGAGTAAAGACGTGTAGCACTCCAGAGAAGCCCATTCCCATCAAAACAAATTTATTTCTAAGAGCGATAGGGTTATCCATCATTATTCAAAACAAACACTAAGAAAATTGAAAGGCGATCAATCAAAACTTCGTTGGATATTCTATGTCGAGCTTGCATAGCTAGGGCATCAATTGCTTTGTCGGTAGATCAAGGGATCCATTTGAAAGAAATCACCGATAACTTTCAGCCAGATCTATTGGCAAATATTATGTTATGTTTTATGAAAACATTGGGTTGTACGATATATTCATTGTGGAAATAGGCCCAACATTTTTTTATTGGAAATCCGAGGTTTGTAAGTCCATGTCCAATTACTTATTTCCTCTTAGGTCCTAATTTTTATTTTATTAGGTTTAGCTATTATCAGTGGTCGTAAAAACACCGCTAATACGTAATTGTGCGAGATTCGTACATGGAATCTTGAGTTCTCAAATGCATGGATGATTAATACTCATTTGAACTACAAGTTCATAAATCGTCATTAATGGATTAGTAATATCTAACATTTTAGGATTTTAAGTGAATAAACATATATGCTATTATAATAGTGAACACATGTCGACAAATGAGTTATCATTTGTTTCATCCTAAAATGGATCTAACGGGTCGTGAAGATTACACACATATAAAGAACATGAGATATATGTGATTCACCCAAATTAGGCTATATCCATGGTATTATACTCTTCTCATTAATAATATAGTTATTGTACATGAAACATTAGGCCATGGGTCTTAGAGGAAGACTATAATCTAGCCTAGAGGAAGACTATAATGTAGAGAAAAAAGGTAAGAACTCTAGTCTAGAGAGGGAGAGTGGAATTTGTGCTACGAGGGAGGAAGGCTCCCTATTTATAGATAATGACCTAGGTTTAGGTTATGGGCCACAATGGTGGACTAGGTACATGGGTTGACAGAACCCATCCCAATCCCCCCCGGGATTACCGTGGAATGTGCCCTGCTCCCGTCCAACAAGGGGTGTCAGACAAGGGATAACCAAGAGTCACTGCCCAAACGGGGCATCCAGAGTGCGCAAGGATCGATGGAGGATGTGTGCAATGTCCCAGTCTCTGCTGCAATCGCATCCGTAATCAACCTGAAGGGCATTAAAACCAAAAGCTGTGAGTGGACAAAAACCAATAAGTTTATTAAACACATTTATAAGACATTTATGCCCTCCAATAAAAACGTATGCATGCCATGAAAACCAGTAACCAAAACGTTTGCTCAACCGAGCCATTAGGGCCTTAGCCCAAAAACCGTTAACCAAAAACCAAGTGTGGGAACTCAGCCCAAAACTGTGGAATACCACCACCAGACATATTAAAACCATGTGGGCCACCGCCCAAAGCCATACATATAAATCCATAAATCCAAAACCATTTAGGGTCCCCGACCCGACATACCATTTCATAACCAATAATCCATTTTTACCACATAACACATATCCAACCGAAAAGCCATTTCATAGATTCATTAATCCATATTTTACCATTACCATCACCAGCATCCCTGATGCTTAGCGTCCCAGACGCTTGACGTCCCTAACGTCATATCTCACGGTTTAATAAGCTACGCGTGCTGCCCGGGGTCTCTCCGGATCCATATATCTGACATTCCTGATGTCTGACGTCCCTGACGTTAATCATAGCAATCCTGCTCCTGAGTCATCATACGGTCCGGCTGCTCCGTACAATGACCCCTCGCAGGCAATGCACCGTGACTTCCCTAGTGTCCCAGACATCTGGAGGAGACCATCATATATCCTTGTATCCAGATGGTATATGGAAAACAGTTTTATTTATTCCTTTTATCACATCATTACAATTGGGCCCTGCCCGAAATTTCCATAAAACCACGTAATTCCATTTATAATCCAACTGGGCCTCATGCCCAATTTTATGAACCACTGGGGCCAAGGCCCGATTTGTAAACCAACTGGGCCCACGGCCCGAATTCGTAAATCAACTGGGCCCCTGGCCCGATAACATAACTCAAATGGGTCTCAGCCCGATTTCATATCAACTGGGCCCCTGGCCCGATTTCATTAACCAACTGGGCCCTCGGCCCGATTCTCAAATGGACTCCAAGTCCGAAATGTTCAACATAATTGGGCCTCAAGCCCGAGTTCATATTTCCAATTTCAAAACCATTTCATCACATTATATCCAAGTTATAAATATGAAAAATCCATGTAAAACCGGAAACCTCCTCGCCTCGAAATACGTGAAACCGTACAATTTACCAACAACCAAATCAACATCATACAATCACAATCACAATCCATATAAAACAGTTAGGCATGCATAGAATTTATAAAACCAAAGTCCACTCACAGACCGTTTTAACGGTATGCCTCGATACGCGTGCCACCGGCCCTTCCGGGCCACACCACTATCACCGGGACTCCCAATCCTGTCCAAATTACATTAGAGGGTCACTAACCTCATCATTAACATCCTATCAAAGTCCCGTAATTTTCCCGAATTTTTAACTATTTTTAAACTTGATTTAAAACCTTCGGACATCCCGAACAATATCGAGACGGTGTCCGATCGACACGAAACCAATCCCAAAATGTTCGTTACATTAAATAGGACAGAAGTCATGTTGACCTCACCTCGAGATTCGTGCCCACGCGCCGTCACGCGCCGCCGTGAGTGGCTGCGCGTGAAACCCACGTGCCGTGAACAGTGTATCGTTCTGACTCGGTTGTCTGATAAACGGGTCACCGTGACCCGCGGCCCAACCCGACTGGTTCTCAGTAATTCCTCGATGAATTTTAGTTCTGTTTGTTCCTACAAGATTATCTCATCAATTCCAGTTGATCCATGATTTAAAAACTGAGAAACCAACACGTTTGACTACCTGTTCGTGGAGGTTTGCAGACCGGCCACCTGCAACCGTCGTGCCTGCACGATCCCGGCCACCATTCCCGTCGAAAACGATCCCTACAGACTCGTTTCATCCTTTAGATCAACATCCTGGTCACTAGATCGATTGAAGCACGTTAAAACCCAACCTGCCATTTTCACCTGAAAACAGGTTCACGGGTTCGAGGCTTACCTCGCCGCCGTGGCCACCAACACGCCTAGTTTGACCCCAGGAACATCCTACATCCATAAAAAACGATCAAAACCAGTCCATATCGATCTTCCAATTTCTGAGTTTCGGACCTCCCCTGTTTTTCCTCTCCGCCGTCAACCTCGCCGTCTCCCGTCGTCTCCCGCCGTGCCCAGTTTACAGCAGTCATCACACAACCTCCGCACGACCCCATGGATACAATTATGGTGGTGATGTGTAGTGGTGAGCCGTGTGCGTGCTCACGGGTTTGAGAGAAATGAAAGTGAGAGAGATGAGTAGTCTGATCCAAATAAAGAGAGAGGGAAATGAATCAACGGCCCAGATTCAATCTGTGGTTAGAGATGGATGGTGAGGATTTAAGGAGGAAAATTAATTAATTAAATCAATGGCCAACCAAGATCCATGATTTAGGGATTGAAGGGGATGATGACATGTGTCACACATCAAGGGTCCAGATTGGTTTGGATTAGGGTAATCAGATTTTATTATTATATTATTATTTTATTCTGAGTCTCGGTTAGTTCGGTTAATCGCGATTACGTCCGTGACCATAACTTTTTCGTCGTACGTCCGATTTCGGCGTGCCGCCTGTCGTTGGATTCATATCGACGAGACCTACGTAACGGTCCTTGGCCCTCGTCCATCGGACCTCCTGGTCAAAAAGTCAACATTTGACCCCAATTGACCAAATTACCAAAATGCCCCTCAACTTCCGAACATCATAACTTTCTCCTCGGATGTCGGAATCGAACGTGCCGCCTGTCTATGAACTCGTGACGTCCCGAACTACGACACGGTCATCGGTCAAAGTCCGTTTGACCGCCTGATCAAAAAGTCAACATTTTACCCACGACTAGGGGCAAAACGGTCATTTTGCACATTTTGTCCGATTCCGCCCTACTAACCACCGTTCAACCTCACTAATCAAGATTAGTGACTAATCTAATCCCGGAATTCGGGACGGGTCGTTACATGGGTCTTGTTGGGTTTTCGTCATGGATTTTGATTATAGTCTTGGTCTTAGTTCAAATGGTCTTTCATGTCGTGACGGGCCTTGATGACGAGCCAAATTTTGTCTGAGTGACCTTGACAGGACTCGCTCTGCAAACACTTTGATAATCGTGTCCAATTCTGCTCTAGTCTGATAAACAATTTGAAATTATGAATCGGCCCTCAACACTTGTGAGGCAAGGGATACTCGTACTGCCTTATTACTCATGCCACCCGCTCTTGATTCGCCCTGATTTCTATGGAACGGACTAGAAGGTCATTGAAAAATATGAAAAGTGTGAGTAGACAAAAATAAAAGTTTAAAACATATATTTCGAGGAAAATAAATATTTACCCTCTAGTATCTAAAATATGCATGCATAGAATAAAATGTAAACAATCAAAATTAAAATCAATCTCAAATAAACCAATTCACAGTAAATCAATCGATACCAAGTAACTAACCAATCCTCAGTAAATCAATTGATACCAAGTAACCATCAAATCCTCAGTAAATCAACCGATACCAAGTAACCAACAAATCCTCAATAAATCAACGATATCAAGTAACTAACCAATCCTCGATAATCAAACTGCATAGGTAACCTCGGGAACTGCATAGGTAACCTCGGGAACTGCACTGGTAACCTCAGGAACTGCACTAAGTATTGTCTGAGTCACATCTAGAATGTAACGACCCGTTCCAAATTTATGAGATTATCGGGATTAATCGAGGATTATCGGACAATCGGTGTAAAATGACGATTTTGCCCCTAGATGGGTGAAAATATTGACTTTTGACCTGAGAGATCAAATGCATGAGGACTGAGGCCCATTATGTAGATCGAGATGTTACGAGTCCGTAGACAAGCGGCACGTCGAGATCAGACATCGTACGAAGAAGTTACGAGTTAAGGAAGGTTTTTCAAACTATTTAAAATTGCACAATTTTTGAGACAATTGACTTGTTGTTTCGTTGGGGGACCCTAAAATATCTATTTTTGGAGCAATGGATAAGTGAAAAATGTCACCCATCCCATTGACCCTTCCCCCACATTCATGCATTCATTACACCACCATCTCTCTATTTTTCTCTCATCCAAAACCGAAACCCTTCCCCATTTCATCCTTCTTATTCTTTGGTTCTACTTGAGAGAGGTATTGAGAGTGAGGCTGAGAGTCCAACAGAGACGGTGGAGGCAGAGAGGAGCCGTGGTGGCTGCTGGAAAGCCGTGAGAAAGGGGTAAACCTGAAACCCATTTAAGTTTGGATTTTGGATTTTTGTTTTAGGGCTTGGGAACTATATTTTGAAGCTTGTGTTGTGTTCGTTGAGCTCGTACGAGTACGTAGGGCCAAGAATCAGAAAGTTTGGACTTGTGGATCAGCCATGGTAGGAGCTAGAAGTTTGGCCGTGAAGATCGATTTTGACCAGGTAATCACTGGACCTTTTCTCTTGAATTTGAGGTCGTGGGAAGGTTTATGGGTTCAAGGCGAGTCGAATGGGAGAAAAATTGAGGAAAATGGTGGTCGGACGGTTGAGATATGATTGGGTCGAGTCGCTGGTCAAAACGACCTATTACAGTTAAACGGGTCGACCCGTCTGAAGGTTGAAGATGATGACATGGCATGATACGTCATCATGTCAGGCCACGCAGCCAACTAGAGGGTGACACATGGCCAGCTGTTAGTCAAATCAGCAGCTGACGTGGTAGTGCCACGTCAGACATGTCAGACCATGTGGATCAGTGAGGTGGTGCCACGTGGCATGGTGTCAGTATGACAGGACCCGCCCTGATCCCCCTGGGACCACCCGGGACGTGCCCTGCTCCCGTCTGACACCCGACATTAAAATATCATAATTACCCTTATTGAAAGTAAAATGCATAAAGAAAATCCATAGTTAAGTCATACATAGCACGCCACACAAATACTCGAATACAAATAGTGTCAGACAAGGGATAGTTTCCGAATACAGTTTAATGAGCACGACTCTAGACACACTACGTGCCAACCTACCCAGTAGTAGGGTTCAGGTGCGCAACGTAAACCTATGCCTCTTCCTCAGGATTGATCCTCCTCCTCTTCCTCGGGATCCTCCTCCTCAATAGCACTACCTGGAGGGGTAGTAAAACGACAAGGGTGAGTGGGCCGAAACTCAAGGTTTACAAAATAGTTTACCATTCCAAAAACAAATAGATTTTCCCCTCCGTTTTTCGAAAAGACATGCATTAGTATCATAAACCACAAAATCATATAACCATAAGCAGAATAATATCAACATAATATAATCTTAGTCACTGCACTGTACATCCCAACCCTGACATCCCAGATGCCCGACGTCCCAGACGCCCAATAAGGTCACAGTCCCAAGGCTACGCGTGCCACCCGGGGTCTCAATCCCGAGTCCAAATCCCGAACCCAGTCTGAGCATGGCATTCTAGATGCCTGACGTCCCAGACGTCCAATAGTAGCAATCCTGCTCCTGAGTCACTCTACGGTCCGGTCCCTCCGTAGAATGACTCTTCACAGGCAATGCGCCGTGACCACTCCGGTGTACCTACATCCGGAGGAGATAGAATCCTAGGGTAGATCTATACAGTGCAGTACCACAGATAATATCGAGATCCATTATACCACGACTCAAAACCATTCATAAACAACCAGACGGGACTCATGCCCAAACATCGTAATACGTGCCATAAACCATACTCAAGATAAACAGATACTTTTACTTGAATCACATATAGAAATAATAGAAAGTAAAACAGTTATGCATGCCGAAGTTTAGTGAAATCAAAGGCCCACTCACAGTACAATCCTGCTGCAATCCCGAGCGTAAAGCCCCGTCCAAGGGTTAAAGTACAATTCCTGTCATGCCCAAAACATACGTAAAGGTCACTTTAAGTCCCTACTAAACAACTAAGAAACCCTAGACTGAAACCGGCCTGGGAAAGCCGTCCGAACACGCTTCCCAAGGCGTCAGATCCCAATTTGACCAACCTAACGATCTCCGATCGACACGAAACCACCGCCATTGGATCCGTATCGTCGAAACCTTGAAAATGGCACTGGTCCCACACAAAATACTATTCACACGCGCCCCCCACGCGCCGGTCAACCCTCTGGTCAACGGTGCTACATTGATACTGACGTCAGCATGACGTCACTGCTGATGTCAGCATGACGTCATCACTGACAGTGTCAGAGGACACGTGTCAACAGCCTATTGGTCCCTGGTCTGACAATATTCTGACATGATGATGTCATCATGACGTCACTGCTGACGTCAGCATGATGACGTCATCAGCTACAGTACCGGGTCTGAGAACCGGGTCACCGCAGACCCACGGTTCGACCCGACCAGTTCTCATCAACCCAACCACCAAAATCGATGGGATTTGTTCCTATGAACTCGTCTAATCATGTTCTATGGTTCTGTGGACTCAAAACTAGTTTTTAGGTTCAAAAATCTACCTGAAAATCGACAGAAAACCTGCTGCCGGCACTGGTTCGTCTTCTCCGGCGTGTCGTCCAGTTTCCAGCCACGAACCTAGGTCCAAAGTGATCGTCTAGTCCCCTAGGATATGTCTAAAAAACAACCAAACAAGTTTAACGTTAAAAACGGACGTTTCGAGATAGGGAAGGAAAATCGGTCTTCTCGGGTTTGCAGGCTTACCGCTGCCGTGTCGCCGCCGTGGGCTGCCCAGTCCAGTCCTGAGTCGTCCAGCCGTCACAATGGTTCTAGCCCTAGGTTTGTTCGAGCCCAGAAGTCATGGTTTGGAAGGTTGGATAGTTTTGGGCTGCACGGGTTCCTTTCGGGTCTGGGGGGCTTCCGGGTTGCGCCGCCGTTCGTGGTGGTGGTGATGGCCGTCTGGAGGTGGCTGAGAGGTAGTCTGGTGTGTGGGTTAAGGCTGAGAGGTGGTGTAGTCGATGGTGTGTTTGTGTAGAGAGTGAGAGGGTGCACGGGTTTGAGAGGAATGAAAATGATTATGTGAGTCTCTGATGGTTTTAAAAACAGAATAGAGAATAGAAACCAACTGCTAGGATTTAATCTGACCTAAGGATGAAGGGTGAGGATTTAAGGAAATTAAATTAATTAATTAATCACATGGCAGACCAAGATCCTGGTTCTAGGGAGTGTGGGGATGAGTGACACGTGTCACTCATCCAAGGGTCCAGAATGACTTGAATAAAGTAACCAGATTTCATTATTTTAATATTATTTTGATTTGGTTCTCAGTTAGTTCGGTTAATCGCGTTTTACGTCCTTGACCATAACTTTTTCGTCGTAAGTCCGAATTCGGCGTGCCGCCTGTCTACGGATTCGTATCGATGGGACCTACGCAACGGTCCTTGGCCCTCGTCCGTCGGACTTCCCGGGTCAAAATTCAACATTTGGCCCCTAATTGACCAAATTACCAAAATACCCCTAGACTTCCCAACGTCACAACTTCTTCCTCGAACATCGGAATCGAACGTGCCACCTGCCTATGAACTCGTGACGTCCTAAACTACGTCACGGTCATGGGTAAAAGTCCTAAATATTTCTCGAGGCAAAAGTCAACTTTTCCCCCCTTTAAGGGGCAAAACGGTCATTTTACAATAAAATAAGAATTACGAAAGTTCGGGTCGTTACAATCTACCCACCTTACAAAAATTTCGTCCTCGAAATTTACTAAAATAAAGACGGGTACTGCTCCCTCATCAAGTCTTCGGGTTCCCACGTCGCTTCCTCGACGTCATGGTTCCTCCATAGCACTTTCACCAACTGAATCGTCTTGTTTCTCAGAACCTTTTTCTTCTGATCCAGAATCTGCACTGGTTTCTCCTCAAAGCTCAGATCAGTCATCAGTTCTACTGGTTGTTCCGGCAAGGCATGTGAATCGTCCCGTAGGTATTTCCGTAACATGGACACATGGAAAACGTCGTGTACTCTGGCAAGTTCTGGAGGTAATGCCAACCGGTATGCCACTAGTCCAATCCTCTCTATGATTTCGAACGGCCCAAAATAACGTGGACTCAACTTCCCGCGTCGACCAAAACGGATAATTCCTTTCCATGGAGATAACTTAAGGAACACAAAATCTCCAACCTCGAATTCCAAGTCTCGAATTCGTCGATTAGCATAGCTCTTTTGGCGATCTTGCGCTGCCTTCAATCTTTCCTTGATGATTCGAACTGTTTCCTGAGTCATGTCCAACAAATCCGGTCCTAATGATGCTCGCTCTCCTACCTCCATCCAGTAGATAGGTGTCCTGCACTGTCGGCCATACAGTGCCTCGTAGGGTGCCATCCCGATACTTGCCTGATAACTGTTGTTGTATGCGAACTCCATCAAAGGAAAATGATTATCCCATGAATCCTGAAACTGCAGTACACAAGACCTCATCATGTCCTCCAGAGTCTGGATCATCCTCTCTGACTGCCCATCGGTATGTGGGTGGAACGCTGTACTGAAATGTAAGTTTGTACCCAAGGTGTTCTGCAAACTTCGCCAGAACCTGGAAGTGAAACGCGAATCTCGATCAGACATTATCGACTCCGGCGTACCATGAAGTCGAATGATCTCCTTCACAAATAGCTGAGCCAGTCGGTTTGGCTTAAATGTCTCCTGTACCGGTAAGAAATGAGCTGACTTGGTCAATCGGTCGACAATCACCCAAACTCCATCGAATCCTCTCTGAGTTCTAGGCAATTTGAAGACAAAATCCATGGTAATGTGATCCCACTTCCGCTCGGGAATCGGAAGTGGTTGCATAGCTCCATACGGTACATCTTTGTACCTCCCGGATGCATGGCATAAGCCGAACTGTGGGCTTCCTAGAGAATTTCTGCCTGTAACTCTGCCACTGCAGGAACACACAAACGGCCCAGTTTCACCAGAGCTCCATCTGGTCGGATAGTAAAGTCCTGCCTCTCATCCGCTTCGACCTCGATCCTGTAGATACAAAGTGTCGGATCCTTCAATTGTGCCTCGATAATCCGATCGACTAGCACAGGTCGTACATGAAAACTGGCCAACAAAGCTCCCTGCTCATCCATCCCCAGCATAACTCCAGCTCGTCGGAGTTCCACTAGCAAAGGAAGGTACACCAGCCTCAAGTGTTCAAGCGATCCTGCTGACTTCCTGCTGAGTGCGTCTGCCACAACGTTTGCCTTTCCTGCATGATATTCAATTGTACAATCATAGTCCTTGATTAGTTCCAACCACCATCGCTGCCTCACGTTCAGCTCCTTCTGTGTGAACAAATGCTTTAAACTCTGATGATCGGTGAAGATCCTGCAAGTCATCCCGTACAGATAATGTCGCCAGATTTTTAAAGCGTGAACCACCGCCGCCAACTCAAGATCATGCGTCGGGTAGTTCAGTTCATGTGTCTTTAGCTGTCTTGATGCATAAGCGATAACTCTGCCATTCTGCATTAGCACGGAACCCAAACCTTGCAATGATGCGTCACTGTAGACTTCGAACTCTCCACTGTTATCCGGCAAGGCAAGAACAGGTGCGGTAGTTAACCGACGTTTTAATTCCTGATAACTCTGCTCACACCATTCATCCCAAACAAACTTTACTCCTTTCCTGGTTAAACGAGTCAACGGTGCAGCGATACTAGAGAAGCCCTCAACAAATCTCCGGTAGTATCCTACCAAACCAACGAAACTCCGTACCTCTGTCACTGTTGTCGGTCTAGCCCAATTTGTCACCGCTTCGGTCTTCTGGGGATCCACACTAATCCCGTCTGCTGACACCACATGTCCCAGAAAACCAATGCTGGTTAGCCAAAACTGACACTTACTCAGCTTGGCGTATAACCGGTTCTGCCTCAGCTTCCCTAACACCGATCGTAAGTGTTTCTCATGAGCCTGAACACTCCTTGAGTACACAAGGATGTCATCAATGAACACGATCACGAACTTATCCAAATAAGATCGGAAGACCCTATTCATCAGATCCATGAATGCTGCTGGAGCATTTGTCAAGCCGAAAGGCATCACAAGGAATTCATAATGCCCGTATCTGGTTCGAAACGCTGTCTTCGGGACATCCCCCTCAGAAATCTTCAACTGGTGATAACCAGATCGTAAATCAATCTTCGAGAAGTACTGTGCTCCCCGTAGTTGATCAAAAAGATCGTCAATCCTGGGTAAGGGGTACTGGTTCCTTACCGTGACCTTGTTGAGCTGTCGATAATCCACACACAAACGGAGGCTCCCCTCCTTCTTCTTCACAAATAATACCGGTGCTCCCCACGGTGACGTACTCGATCGGATGAATCCCAAGTCCACCAACTCCTGCAATTGGATCTTCAGTTCCCGTAACTCTGCTGGTGCCATCCGATATGGTGCCTGTGATATAGGTCGTGTGCCGGGAAGTAGTTCAATCGTGAACTCAATCTCCCGATGTGGTGGTAAACCAGGCAAATCTTCCGGGAACACATTCGGAAATTCTCGCACCACAGGTATATCATCGGCACTCGGGGTATCACTCTGCGTCGTCACAACATGCACCAGATAACCCTGGCATCCCTTCTGTAGAAGCTTAGTAGCGGCAAGTGAAGAAATTACTTCAGGTAGCGAACCGTCGCGCTCTCCCTGAAAAGTAACCTCCGGTAAACCCGGACTTCACAGAATCACCCGCCTACTACAATAGTCGATGAGCGAACCGTGCTCCGTCAACCAATCCATTCCCAAGATAACATCAAAGTCATGGATATCCATAAGGATTAGATCAGCTAGCAGATCTACATCCTCCACCCTTACTGGGCATCTCCGGATCACCTGATTTACTATGTACACAACGCCCATCGGTGTACCAACTCCCATTTCACTATCCAAGGCTGACACCTCGCGATCTAACATACCCGCACAACTTTTCGAAATAAAAGAATGAGTAGCCCCAGCATCCATTAACACCCGTACAACAAGATTTGAGATATGAAGAGTACCTGTAACCACACCAGGGGCTGACCTCGCCTGCTGCTGAGTCACTGCAAAAACACGAGCCCTAAGTCCCACAGTCTGTCCGCGCCCACACGCGCCACGCTCAGCACTCTGTCCTCGGCCTCCGGCAGGGTTGGAAGCCGAACTCTGTGTCACACTAACACCTTTAGCCTCGTTGTTCCTTGACAGTAAAGGGCAATCTCGGGCATAGTGGCCCGCTCCTCCACAAGCAAAGCAATTAACTGTCCTCGGTCCATCCCAAGACCCTCCTGATGCACCACTCCAAGTCGGATGCTGTCCAGAACTGAATCTCGATCCGCCCCTCTGAGAGCTCCCATGCCGACCTGACCAGCCACGACCACGTAAAGATGAGGGTGCTCCTCGGTAGTTTCCCCCCTTAGAGATCTTTGGGCCGGTTGGTCCAGGATGTGGACGATCCCGGCGCTGCCCCTCGCCTGATGATTGTCGCGCCTGGTGTGCCGCTAGACTGGCCTCGATACGAACTGCAGCGTCGACCATGTCCCTTAGACTCGCGTAACTAGTAGCCGTCACACTTGCCCGTAACTCTCCTCGGAGTCCCAGCTCAAATCTTTGACATTTTTCCTCCTCAGTACTCACAAAAGTTGCGGCAAAACGGGAAAGCTTCCCGAAAGTCTGCTCGTAATCTGCCACAAACATATCTCCCTGTTCCAGCCGCAGGAACTCTGCCTCTCGTGCCATGCGAAATGATCGCGGGTAATACTGATCTAAGAATCGGGCACGAAAGACCTCCCATGTGGTGGTGTGAACAGTCCACCCTGACATCTCAAGACCATGCCACCATTGATAAGCCCCGCCTTCCAGTAAGAAGGCCGCCAGTGCCACCCGCTCGCCAGGTGGGCAGTGCATCACGGTGAAGATTCTTTCCCATTTCGCAATCCACTCATGGGCATCCTCGGGGTTTGATCCCCTGTTGAAAGGTGTGGCTCCCAACCGTTGAGCCCGCTCAATGCTAGCACATTCCATCTCTCTCGCGATTTCCTCGTCAGTTCGTGTTTGAGGAATTCTCCTTGGAGGCATAACCCACTGTTAAGAGGCATAGATTAGATACTGACATCTTTTAAACTAAGTACTGACCCCTAGTCTAGCATGCTGACCACAACCTAGTGCTCTGATACCAAGTTGACAGGACCCGCCCCGATCCCCCTGGGACCACCCGGGACGTGCCCTGCTCCCGTCTGACACCCGACATTAAAATATCATAATTACCCTTATTGAAAGTAAAATGCATAAAGAAAATCCATAGTTAAGTCATACATAGCACGCCACACAAATACTCGAATACAAATAGTGTCAGACAAGGGATAGTTTCCGAATACAGTTTAATGAGCACGACTCTAGACACACTACGTGCCAACCTACCCAGCAGTAGGGTTCAGGTGCGCAACGTAAACCTATGCCTCTTCCTCAGGATTGATCCTCCTCCTCTTCCTTGGGATCCTCCTCCTCAATAGCACTACCTGGAGGGGTAGTAAAACGACAAGGGTGAGTGGGCCGAAACTCAAGGTTTACAAAATAGTTTACCATTCCAAAAACAAATAGATTTTCCCCTCCGTTTTTCGAAAAGACATGCATTAGTATCATAAACCACAAAATCATATAACCATAAGCAGAATAATATCAACATAATATAATCTTAGTCACTGCACTATACATCCCAACCCTGACATCCCAGATGCCCGACGTCCCAGACGCCCAATAAGGTCACAGTCCCAAGGCTACGCGTGCCACCCGGGGTCTCAATCCCGAGTCCAAATCCCGAACCCAGTCTGAGCATGGCATTCTAGATGCCTGACGTCCCAGACGTCCAATAGTAGCAATCCTGCTCCTGAGTCACTCTACGGTCCGGTCCCTCCGTAGAATGACTCTTCACAGGCAATGCGCCGTGACCACTCCGGTGTACCTACATCCAGAGGAGATAGAATCCTAGGGTAGATCTATACAGTGCAGTACCACAGATAATATCGAGATCCATTATACATATACACGACTCAAAACCATTCATAAACAACCAGACGGGTCTCATGCCCAAACATCGTAATACGTGCCATAAACCATACTCAAGATAAACAGATACTTTTACTTGAATCACATATAGAAATAATAGAAAGTAAAACAGTTATGCATGCCAAAGTTTAGTGAAATCAAAGGCCCACTCACAGTACAATCCTGCTGCAATCCCGAGCGTAAAGCCCCGTCCAAGGGTTAAAGTAAAATTCCTGTCATGCCCAAAACATACGTAAAGGTCACTTTAAGTCCCTACTAAACAACTAAGAAACCCTAGACTGAAACCGGCCTGGGAAAGCCGTCCGAACACGCTTCCCAAGGCGTCAGATCCCAATTTGACCAACCTAACGATCTCCGATCGACACGAAACCACCGCCATTGGATCCGTATCGTCGAAACCTTGAAAATGGCACTGGTCCCACACAAAATACTGTTCACACGCGCCCCCCACGCGCCGGTCAACCCTATGGTCAACGGTGCTACAGTGATGCTGACGTCAGCATGACGTCACTGCTGATGTCAGCATGACGTCATCACTGACAGTGTCAGAGGACACGTGTCAACAGCCTATTGGTCCCTGGTCTGACAATATTCTGACATGATGATGTCATCATGACGTCACTGCTGACGTCAGCATGATGACGTCATCAGCTACAGTACCGGGTCTGAGAACCGGGTCACCGCAGACCCACGGTTCGACCCGACCAGTTCTCATCAACCCGACCAGCAAAATCGATGGGAGTTGTTCCTATGAACTCGTCTAATCATGTTCTATGGTTCTGTGGACTCAAAACTAGTTTTTAGGTTCAAAAATCTACCTGAAAATCGACAGAAAACCTGCTGCCAGCACTGGTTCGTCTTCTTCGGCGTGTCGTCCAGTTTCCAGCCACGAACCTAGGTTCAAAGTGATCGTCTAGTCCCCTAGGATATGTCTCAAAAACAACCAAACAAGTTTAACGTTAAAAACAGACGTTTCGAGATAGGGAAGGAAAATCGGTCTTCTCGGGTTTGCAGGCTTACCGCCGCCGTGTCGCCGCCGTGGGCTGCCCAGTCCAGTCCTGAGTCGTCGAGCCGTCACAATGGTCCTAGCCCTAGGTTTGTTCGAGCCCAGAAGTCATGGTTTGGACGGTTGGATAGTTTTGGGCTGCACAGGTTCCTTTCAGGTCTGGGGGGCTTCCGGGTTGCGCCGCTGTTCGTAGTGGTGGTGATGGCCGTCTGGAGGTGGCTGAGAGGTAGTCTGGTGTGTGGTTTAAGGCTGAGAGGTGGTGTAGTCGATGGTGTGTTTGTGCAGAGAGTGAGAGGGTGCACGGGTTTGAGAGGAATGAAAATGATTATGTGAGTCTCTGATGGTTTTAAAAACAGAATAGAGAATAGAAACCAATGGCTAGGATTTAATTTGACCTAAGGATGAAGGGTGAGGATTTAAGGAAATTAAATTAATTAATTAATCACATGGCAGACCAAGATCCTGGTTCTAGGGAGTGTGGGGATGAGTGACACGTGTCACTCATCCAAGGGTCCAGAATGACTTGAATAAAGTAACCAGATTTCATTATTTTAATATTATTTTGATTCGGTTCTCGGTTAGTTCGGTTAATCGCGTTTTACATCCTTGACCATAACTTTTTCGTCGTAAGTCCGAATTCGGCGTGCCGCCTGTCTACGGATTCGTATCGACGGGACCTACGCAACGGTCCTTGGCCCTCGTCCGTCGGACTTCCCGGGTCAAAATTCAACATTTGGCCCCTAATTGACCAAATTACCAAAATACCCCTAGACTTCCGAACGTCACAACTTCTTCCTCGAACATCGGAATCGAACGTGCCACCTGCCTATGAACTCGTGACATCCTAAACTACGTCACGGTCACGGGTAAAAGTCCTAAATATTTCTCGAGGAAAAAGTCAACTTTTCCCCCCTTTCAGGGGCAAAACGGTCATTTTACAATCAAATAAGAATTACGAAAGTTCGGGTCGTTACACAGTAGTTGTCAAGTGACGTGTTAGATGATGTGGCAGTCCACGTCAGTCATGTTATACCACATGGGCCATTGAGGTGGTGCCACATGGTAGTACGTCAGAGACGTGTCAGAATTATCAGTGACACGTGGTAGTGATGACGTCAGTAGGTGACGCCATCATGTGATGTGGCAATGTCAGAGGGTGACACGTGGCACCAATCGGGGTGTGCCATGTGGCAGGCTATCAAAGCTATTAGATGTTAGACCTATCAGGCTGACATCAACAAATGACGTCATCAAATGACGTCAGCGAATGACATCAGCATTGAAAAGGCGCATGTGAGGTTTAACCGGCGCGTGAGTGGGCATGGGCACAAATTTCAAGGTTAAACTAGTCTTATTCAAAAGGTTTCGACAATCTGAATCCAATGGTGGTGGTTTCAGGTCGATCGGAGATCGTTGATAGGTCATTTGGCGGTTTTTAGCCTCGGGAAGGTTGTTTAGGACACATTTACTATTTCAGGAGTTTTTATGGTTTATGGTATGGATTTATATAGGTTGATAGTGACTTTTGGGTATTATTTGGATAGGTCTGAACGTTCCGAAGACCCGGATTAGCCTCGGAGTGGCTTACGGCGCATATTGTGAGCGCGCAACATGGACGGTCTATGAGTGGACATTTGCTTTATAAAATTATGCATGCATAAATATTTTATATGTTTTGTGAACATGGTTTTAGATGCACTGATTGCATGTGATTTGAATATGATTTGCCATTTTCGTGGAAAATGTTATATTACACGTATTTCAAGATTTGTGTTTTATGTGATATTTTGGGTTTATGCCGAGTTTTCTACGTGCATGTGATTTCAATGATTTGAATGATTTCACGAAGATGCATGAAATTGAGGATTTGATTATTGATTTTGAATGATTTCATGAAGATGCGTGAAATTGGCATTTCGGGCTTGAGGCCCAATTGGTTATTGACTTTAACTTGGATTACAATCAAATGTGATTTTGAACAGTGATTTGAATAGGGAAATGGTTTTCGGATTTGGAAATAATATTTCGGACTTTTGTCCCAGTTGGTTTATGGTTTGACTTAGAGTATAGTCAAATGGGAAACTATACAATATTTTGGTTCGGAAATGATATTTCGGGCTTGTGAACTCGTTAGAAATGATTTTGACTCAATTGTGAGTCCTTGTGAACTGTTTTCCACACTACCATCATCTATGATGTGATTGTTGCCTTTGGACGTCGTAGATCCCAGAGTGGTATTCTCCAGACATCGTAGCTTCTAAAGCCTGCAGACGTCGTAGATCTTGGAGAGGTCACGATTACACTACCTGGTGGTGAGTAGCTCCGAGGGGAGGCTCAGGTTCAGGAGTGTCAGATATGGACATTACCCAGACGTCGACGATCCTAGGAATGCCATCACTTAGACGTCATAGATCTTGGGTGTATACTCGAACGTAGAAATCCCGAGTCACACGTGTTGCATTGATATCGTGACTATTGAGATGATTTGCGGGATATTGGATATTGAGGATTGGTTACTCATGTTTTCATACGAAGCTATGTTTCGGGCAAAATCCCTATTGAGATGATTTATGAGATTTGATTTGGGCTGAGACCCTACGTGAGATACTTGACTTGATGTGATGAATGTCTTCACTAGTTATTGATTTGTAAAACAATATGTTTTGGTTTTAAGAAAGAACTTGAGATTCGTGTTTTTTGGATGCATGCATGTTTTTAATTCAAGGGTATAAATGTTTATTTCGGAAATTGTTTTCCAAATGTTTATTTTTATCCACTCACAGTTTTAATGTTTTTTATACCCTTCAGGTTGATCGCAGATGCGAGCCGCAATAGAGACCGAGACATCACATGCCGCTGCGTACTCTGGAAACCGTTGCGTACTTTTGAAACCCCGAGTGGGTTACAGTTTTATCCCTTGTAACGCCCCGAAAATCCAAATAATGTAAAATATTAAAATAATATGTAAAATGACATTTTTACCCTTGGATGAGTCTGGTTAAATGTTGAATTTTTATTTGGAATACTTTTGTACATTTTCTAGGATCATTGTGTAGGTCTCGAGACGCTGAATCCGTAGACAGGTGGCACGTCGAAAACGGGGCTCGGATGAAAAAGTTATGGGTCTATGAAGTTAAGGGGAAAAATAATAATTTGTTACGTAAAGGGCAAAATGGTCAAATGACAAAATCTGACTGAGTCACCAAAGTGATGACTCTTGTTTTTACTTAGCGATACACGGCAGCCTAAGGAAAGGGCGGAGTGTTTCACACCGCCCATTCCACCGTTTGAAACACTTCACCGTTTAAATCAAACAATTACATATACAAAACAGGGAGATTAATCCCTTCGATCCAACCAGCAACCGTATGCAAAACCCTGAGAAACCTGGAAAATTGAGAGGATTAGAGCGAGAAAACAGAAGGATAAAAACGAGGGACTGAGAGGAGACTTGAAAACTCGTGTTCGAATATTTGAAAAAAAACAAAGTAAAATTTGAATTGAAAGTTCTAAGGCTCAAGGATCAAAATTGAGATTGGATTCAATCTTTTGAGACCATTTCGAACCAGTACACAACCAAAACGAAGGAAATCGAGGTTGTTTTGATCAAGAACAGAAGCTCCACTTTCTTCACAAAATCGAGCTTGGGTTCGAATAGTTGGAGGTAAGAATTGGTGAAATTAATTATGTAGAAATGTTTACTTCACTTTCACGATGCTTTCTGTGTAAATTAATTTGGAAAACTAGGACGAATTGAGTGAGCCTGATAATGAAACCCATTTGAAGGTTCATCATGGGAGGTAAGGATTAAGTAGGCTTCACCATTTGACCCAAAAGCCCATGGGCTTATGGGGGCCCGATAAGCCCGATGGACAAAAGCCCGGCCCGACCCGCTATGGGCCGTGGGTCAGCCCGACCCGAGAGTTAGCTTGCTGGGCTTGGGCTTATTGTGTTCAAACCCGATAGGCCCGAGCCCGATAAAACCCGATAAGCCCAGCCCGACCAGCCCGTAATAAACCCGGCCCATAAGCCCGAAAATATAAAATATTTATTATTTAAAAATTAATACTCAACCCATTCTTAATACTAATATTTCAACCCAAACCCAAATCTCAGCCCCAAGTCCACCTAATTTATTTTAAAAAACCCAATACTCAATACTCAATACCCAATACCCAATACAAACCCTAACCACTCATCCACCTACTTAATAAGCCCAACGTTTTTGGACCCTTGATTATTTTATTTTAACGAGACCACATTTTTGCACCCTTGTGTATTTTTTTTCATTATTAATATTTTTTTGTAATTTTAAAATTTGAGACATAATTTATTGCAAAAGCCCACGTAAGCCCGATCCAAGTGGGCTTAATAGGCCCAACCCGAAAAGCCCGATATAAACCCGGCCCGATAAAAGCCCGTGGGCTCTTTTTTATATCATTAAGCCCGCCCAGCCCGGCCCGCAAATTTAAAAATTATTTAATAAGCCTGGCCCGGCCCGGCCCAAGCTCGGCCCGGCCCGGCCCAATGCCGATCCCTAGGATTAAGGGTGTAATCGAAGCAATTAAGGTTACAGAACCTAAATTAAGAGAGGTTAGATGGAATTAGATGAAAGAATGGAAGGAATCAAGGTCGAATTGAGGAAGATTGTACATGGTCTGATCGCGGGTTAACGACCCTTTTACTAGAGAATCGGGTGAAAGAGAGGGGTACTGTAGCAGTACTGTGCACAACGCGTGGCTTTCATGCGTAGCCGCTTGCGGCAACGCGTGAGGGCGCGTGGCTGGGTTTCTGGGGATGAGTCCAACATACTTTTTGATGTTCTTAATGATACGAATCTATTGGCGTTGGTTTCGGGTCAATCGGATATGGATTCAGAGTAGTTTCAAGTACCCGAAGCGTATAGTTTATATTTAAATAATATTATTAAATTCCAACGATTAGGGAATTCGTATGTGGGGTTATGTGATAACCTAGTGACCTTAAATTACTTTGTTTGACAAGCAGGAATATTCCCAAGACGTCGGAAGAGAACGAACAGCTCGAGACTGAACAATTTGGACGGTGTGTGAGTGGACTTTTGTTTTTTTACCCTGAATGCATGCATATATGTTTTAAATTCTTTATGATATGATTTGAAATGATTTGGCATGATTGATTTTTCGATATGATGATTTCCGGATTTTGGGAATATTATATTGTGTTATATGATTTTGGGCACGATTTTCGAGAAAACCATGATATTGTTGTTTTGGGCGAAGGCCCGGGATTTGAGATTGGTTTTGACTCGGGTTATGAGTCGGGAAATTGATTTGATGGATTTGTAATGTTTTTTGGATATATCTTATGGATTTATGTGAAAATAGCAACTGAGGTTGCGGTTACGCAAATTTGCGTGAAATTGATATTTTGGGCGTGAGACCTAATGGAAATGTGATTTTGATTGAATTGGTATTTCCATGTGATTACATGATGATATTGATGGTTTTTGGATTTATGAAATAATCGGGACTCTAGTTTTACGGATTATGTTTTGGGCTGAGGCCCTGTACAGAAAATGGTTTTCATTTCAAATGCAACTGTTTTTCACTAGTTTTCATGATGATGATATGTTGTGGATTTTAGGGCTTTCGGGGTGGAATATGTTTCCCCCGTAGTGCACCCTGGATATTAAGGCTTCCGGATGGGAATGTGTTTCCCTGGAATGAACCCTGGAGATAACGCTCGCCTTCGGGATGAATGTGTTTACCTCGGAGAGGTCACGTAGCACGGTCTGTTATCGTGTAGCCGAGGGAGGCTCGACTCAGATAAGATGTGCTGGATTATAAAGAGACCGGTCGGTGATGTGTTCATGACGATCTAGATTGTCGGCTAGTGATGTGTTCACATCGACGGATGCTTGGATTTTGAGTAGTCCTTGAGCCTATTGATTTGCACGCGTTGCAGGGATAACGTGACTATATGAGATTAGATACGGAAATGGGTCCCGTGGTTTTATTAATGTTTGAGATTTATGTTTGTGCCTTGATATTTTACTCATGATTTATGATATGCATGCATGTTTATGAAACTGGAGGGTAAGAATGTATTTCTAAAAGTTTATTTTTTTCCACTTACACCTTTGATGTTTTATTTACCCTCTAGGCCAGTGCACAGGTACAAGGGCTAGTGACGAGGCAGAGGAATAAGTAGACCGTTGCGCACTCAGACACATTACAGAGTAGGATTTTGATCCCTACTTGTAATATTACCTATACTCTGTAAATCTGTTGACTAGTCAAACTTGTGAGGTCAACGGTCCTGGAAAACTTAATTATCCCTTGTTCGACAATGTTTGTCGCTTGTTATGTTATATATGTATATATGTAAGGTTACTTTTGGCACTTTAGAGTTATTATCAGACGGGAGCAGGGCACATCCCACGATAATCCAGGGGGATTGGGATGGGTCCTGTCATACAAACTCACCACAACAGTAATAAACATAATCCATGGATTAAGTCACATAAGCCTTATAACCAGGCACAACCGATTCTGATACTCAAGTACCAGTCATAATGAATAACAGCACTACTGACAGGACCGTCCCCTGAGGAATATTGATAACCGTGCCTGGTCCTGCTCCCATTTGACAAGTCAACTGAAGTTCCCAAATTACCCTCATCACTTGCCAAACAAGGGATAGCCGCACATGTACCCACTCATGCCTCCACCTCTCGATCAGCCTCGATCGTCGCGCCACGACTTGGAGGGTCAATAAAAACACAAAATGTGCGAGTGAACGAAAATAAATCAGTTTATAAAACATATTACAGAAAAGACATTTCTACCCTCCACGTAAAACTAATGCATGCATTCAAAAATCATTTCATAATCCATTTCATTTTCAATATAAGAAAACCGTGTGTGAAAAACAAAATCATTTCTTTTTCTCAAACTTCGGACCTTAGCCCGAAACCATAAACATGGGGCCTCAACCCAAAATCATGAATCAAAATCCATGTACAGAACATAACCCAAAAATCCATCAATCCATCTAAACCGGGCCATTGCCTAACACATCCGAAAACATCAATCAATTGAATTGCTGGATCTCAAGTGCGCCCGAGTCTTTAAATTTAAAACCATGTGCATAATCAGGCCTTCCCGGGATATCAATGAGTCTTTAAACTCAAAACACAATCAATAGGCCTCGGGGGATATCACAATAACCGAGTCTTTAAACTCAAAACATATCAATCAAGGGCCCTCCCCCGTCATCAATCAACCGGGTTTTTAAACCCAAAACCAGATCCAGCAATAGTACCGGGTCTTTAAACCCAAAACCATGTGTAATTCACAACAAATCCAGAATCAATCATAATCCAAATTCCAAAACCAAATCTGACATCACATTTTATCGAAATGGGTCTCGTGCCCGAATTCACTTTCAAATCCCAAATCATACTCACAAATCATAATCAAAACATCATCAGAACAAGATACGCATAAATCATATAAAATCATCCATCAAATCATCATCAAAGTATAACATAAATCGTATTCTCGAAATACGTGCAATTACGTATTGCATATTGAAATGCGTGTAAATACGGAAATCGTAAGTACCATAATCATAAGCATAGAAATCATAGATATAAAGCACAGATAACAATTATGCATGTATTGCAATTTAGAAAACAAAATCTACACACACCGTCCAAACGGCTCGCTTCCGAGCTGCACGTTCTTCCGTAAATTCCAAAAATCACAATTCCTGTCCAAAATCATTATCGAAGGTCACTAACACTTCAATATACCTCATATAATTCTCCCCATTTTTTTCGGGATTTAAATACGTATTTTAAACGTATACGAAAACTTCGGATACACTAAACACTATCGAAACGATATCCGATTCCCTCGAAACTAGTGCCAAAATGTTCGTTACATTAAGAGGAGCAAGTTTCATGTTGAACTCACCTCGAGAATCGAGCCCACGCGCTGCCGTGAGTGGCTACGCGTGAAGCTCAAGCGCTGCTACAGTGTAAGCACTGTTCATCGTCTCTGCCCGACTGCCTGTTAAACGGGTCATTCAACTCGCGTGTTGACCCGGCTCAATCCTGTCAATTTCCAGTCGATTTCTTCAATTGATTCAGTCAAAAGCATCATTATGAATCTAATTATGGTTCTGTAACTTCAATTTCATTACTTACCTCAATCCTTCAATTCGAGCTCGAGTTTTCGAAGAACATCCGAACACTGTTCATTCATCAAAGTTCATCGATTCCCATCGTTTTTCTTCAATTGATCCAGCCAACAGCTTCGTAGGATTATCATAAAATTTTTTTCAATCCCAATTGCATCGTCCAACTCCTCCCAACTACATGACCCAATCTTTGAATTTTTGAGGAGTCGAGGTACTCCGCTCACGACCAAAACGACCTCATTTTCCTTCGTTTTTGAAGTCATTTGAGTCGTCTGGGTTCCAGAGAGCTAAATCTAAGCTCAATTGCAGGCATAAACATTCACAATTGCAAATTCGATTATTGATCACGTTCCATTTTGATAATTGGATTTCGGGTTTACAACAACTCTCCCTCTCCGGTTTTTCCTGTTTCCCTCCTCCTTGTAACTCTAATCTTCTCCCAGTTAATCCAATTATCCAGTGATTCAAACGGTTGGGCGGTGGATTCTTGATCAATCATACATGCTCTATTTTTTAAACAATACACACACGGTGCACCTTCCATCTCTTGCTAATTAGTGCCACTAATTGCTTCATCAAAGTGACAGATGTGACTATCTGGCATAAACATGGCTGAATCAGCCCAATCACCGTCCTATTTCTTTTTTAATTGACCAATTACCATTTTGCCCTTTTCTGACAAATTACCAAAATGCCCTTCATGTTCCTAAACCCGTAATTTTGTCGTCCGAACTCTGATTGACACGTGCCGCCTGTTTACGGACTCAGCGTCTCAAGACCTACCCCACGGTCTTCGAATTACGTGAAAAGTCCATGTTGTATGAAAAGTCAACAAACTACCTCATTTTACTCAAATTGCCAAATTACCCTTGAACTTCCGAGCATCATAACTTTCTCCTTGAATGACGGAATTGGATGTGTCACCTGTCATGAACTCGTGACGTTCCAAACTACGTCACAGTCATCAGTCATAGTCCGTTTGACAGCTTGAACCAAAAGTCAACCGTTCGCCCGATTCCAGGGGTAAAATCGTCATTTTCTTCAAATTTTCCAAATTTTCCTTTTTCGAATTTCCGGGTCGTCACAACTATGCATAAGCTAACTTGAGAATTGCATGAAGCACCATCCAAGTAAAGTCCGGAAACTGCACGTAGCCCCATCCAGACACGTCTGGGAACTACATGTAGAACCATTTAGACACATAATAGTGCCCCCCGATAACTGCCTGTAGCACCATCCGGGTCATTTAATAGTATCACTTGGGAACTGCACATGGCACCATCTAGGTCATGTAACAGTATCCCCCAAGAACTGCATGTAGCACCAATCAGATCATGTCCGGGAACTGCACTCACGCACCATCTGGACACATCTAAGAACTAATCAATTCTCCAGCCTCAGGAAAATAGAGTTGTGTTCTGGATGTCTGAGTGTTGTTGATAGGTCGTCAAATAAGCATTATTTTATATTATTTTATACCCTTTATACTTGACTTTTCATATTAAATTAATAAACAATTGAAGAAAATAATATATTTTGTGGGATTTTTGTAGAATTAAATAAAATTTGGAATTTGGAGTGTTTTGACGAAAGAATCGTCCCGATCGAAATTATAACGAATAAATTATGAACGAAATTCGATGGAATTATATATATTAATATTTAAATTGAAAATTCATTTGCTATAGCCCAAAATTGCAAACCCAACTGAAGCAGCCCAGCGCCCCAATGCCATTGTTCAGGCCCAGAAACTCGGCCCAAATCTTAGCCCTCAGCCCAGAAGCCCATTGCGCAGAACCCAACCCAAATTAGTTGCAGCCCAGGCAATCAGTCCTGACCCCAGCCTCAGCCCAATGTCTGGTCGGAGCGCGCCTTCCGAAATGATGTACGTCTAGTCGGCACAAGTGCATCGAACGATCCATCTCTTGTAAGCACCCAGCTTGCTGCAACCCACCTTCCTGTCAGCAGCAACTCACCAACTCGCCAGTCAGTCTGTCAGCAGCCTCATGCCGAGTCCCGTCACTGCCCAGCTTGCTGCTGCTTCCAACTGCTCCCATATTTTGCAGATTTTCCTGCAATTTCAGCCATTTCCTGCACTAATCCAACTCCCAAAATCATCATTATTCATCATTTCATTTTTATATTTTATTTTATTATTATTTTTGTATTTTATAATTTGAATTTTGGCACTCCCTCTATAAATAGGGAGGTCATTTCATGTAACATTTGTCCCCATTTCTTCCATTCTTTTAGTTCATTTTAGTTCTAAGTTTAGTTCTTTTTTCTCTCTTTTGGGAGACATTTTTTGTGGTCATTTTAACTTCTTGTAGATTTTCTTATTAATTAGCTTTATTTTAATTCTTGTTCTTAATTTATGTTCTTTTTATTATATTTCTTAATTTCATTTCTTCTTTACTTTGTTCTTGTGATTTTTCTTTGAGAGCTCTTAAACACATTTTTATGTTTTTCTTACGAAATACATAGGCCAAGTAATTCTAAGGCAATTCAAGAGTTTTTAAGACCGAATTCCTATTTCTTCTTCCATCTTCAAAAGTTTTCTAGCGCTGTCCGGTGATTCTTGTGAAAAACTATATTTTTCTACTTAAATTCTTATTATTGTAATTGGTTTTACTTATAGTTCAATATGTGTTGGTATTTTCTTTCTAACATTTGTAAGTAAGAATGCAATCTTCATGTGTTTTACTTTTTGAATTTATTTTACTTCATATGTTTTAGTGCTTAAATTTCAATTTGAAGCTAAATGTTGATCCGCTGTTCGGCATTTAGAATATAATTGAAGAGATTTAATGTTTGACCGCTATTCGCCGCATTAAATCACAAACTTAAGGTGAATCATATTGTAAGTAATAATCCGATGTTCGGTGCATTTATATTATGAAAAATGTATGCTTGTAATTGAGATGATGAAGATATGATTTCGTGATTGGTTCAATATGAGCATGATGTTAGAGTGTTGGTAAAAATATGTGTTTAAAGAAAGTTCACCTGTACAAAACGTTAAAGTAGAAGTAGAATTAAGTTTTTAATTGGTTTTACTTGTTTTCTTTATTTTATGATTACAATCTTTATAAACCCCCCCTCCCCATTTAATTCTTTATTCTTTTATTCTTTAATTCATTTATTATTTATTATTTTATTCATTAAATCATTTATTATTTTATTCTTTGATTATTCATTATTCTTTCTCAGTAACATATTATTAACGTTCCCTAATTTCCCCTGTTAAGAACGATCTCTATTTACCAATACTACAACTACACAAAAAGGGTTTAAATTGCATAATACTCGAATTACAGGTTTAATTTACTGCGTAATTTGAGCATTATCAGCTGTCCATATATGAGGATGGTTGATCATCGATAATAGTCCGTAAAATCCAAGAAAACTCATTTAACACAAATTATTGACTCAAGGCCAAGTCAAACACTTTCAAACCCAGGGCTGAGCCCAAAACATAGTTGAAACAAAATACTGAAAAATAGCCATGTTTAGAATCAGTCAATACATTCAGAAAAAATCATAAAATAATCATTTAGAAATCATATTCAAATCATTTGCACAAAAATCATGAAATTAAGCAATTAAAATGTTTAACTATGCATGTATAATAATTTATAAAAGTCCACTCACACATTGTTCTCGTAATTGAATTTCGAGCTCTACGCCCTTCCTTAAATTCCAAGAATTTTACCGCCTATCATAAATCACTACTAAAGGTCATTAATGTCCCAAACAACCACATATTAAAGTCCCCTAATTTTCAGGATTAAAATGAAAATTTTAAACCTAACATAACACTTCGGACATCCAAAACTGCCCCAAGACAGTGTCTAATCGACTCGAAACTGCACCAACGTCTTTGTAACATTATTTACACAAAAAACCATGTTGATTGTATTTCGAGATGGGGTGGCACGCGCCTCCACATGGCACCAAGGCTCCTTGTGCTTGGTGCCCTTGTGCCTACAGGTCGTCCCCTACCTCCCACCACGTCTGCAACTCAAACCCAACTTGGCAGCTCGACTCAGTTTAAACTCTCTCATTTCTTGCCCTTTTTCAACGTTCCAATACACAAAATTTATAAGGACCCATCCCGAATCTATAAGATTAATTAAGGTTAATGACGGATTATTAAGGATTAAGTAAGGATTAATCTGCATTACTTGAGGATTATCAGACGATCGGGGTAAAATGACAATTTTACCCTTGAAAAGGGTGAAAAGTTGAGTTTTGACCCAAGAAGTCAAATGCACATGGACCGAGATTTATTAAGTAGATCGAGATGATACGTGTAACACCCCGGACATTCGAGGATTTTAATATTGTATTTTAATGTGTGAATTGACGCTTTTACCCTTGTGATTGGCATGGTCAAATTGTTGACTTTTTGAGTGATGAACTAAATGGACTTTGACCTATGACCGTGACGTAGTTCGGGACGTCACGAGTTCATAGACAGGTGGCACGTCCAATTCGGACGATCAGGGTAAAAGTTATGACTATCGGAAGTTCAGGGGCATTACCGTAATTTGGACTTTCGGGGGGAAGATGTTGACTTTTCTTTTGACAACTAATTTTTTGTTGACTCAAGGACCGTCAGGTAGGTCTCGACGTCCTGAGTCCGTAGACAGGCGGCACGCCGAAATCGGACTTCGTACGAGGAAGTTATGGTCAGAAACGTGAAATCGGGAGGTTCGTGTCTCGGTTTTCGTGTCGAATATTTTATTCTGGAAATTCTGATTGGAGGACACCTGGTGAGTGACAAGTGTCACTCACCCATTGGCTAGATTGGATCAGATCCACTATGGGATTAAATAGCATTTAAATCAACTTTTAATTTCAGCCCTTGGATCTGAAAACCCCAGATCCAATCCTCACCTTTGATCTCATTCTGAGATTCAATCCTGGCCCTTGATTCATGTTCCTGTTCAGTATTAAGATTCATGCACCCATGTGTTCATTCTCTCAACCCGTTTGTGCGATTCCCCCTTGGAACCAGCTCACCAGCCCTCATCACTCAACCCCACACCTCAGGCAACCAGCAACCACTTTCCTGACGCCGGCCACCGCTCCACGGCCACCCTGCACGGCAGACATTCCCTCAAACCTGAGAAGGAAACCCGAGCAGCCAAGTCACCAAACCATCCAAACCTTCAATCTGGGACTTGAACCAACGTACGGTTGGGATCACCGTGACGACGGGACAGCGAGGAACTGACCTTGACGAGGTACGGCGGCGACACGGCGGCGATAGGACGATAAACCCGTGAGTTGCCGTTTTCCTTCCCTGCTTCGAACCGTCTGTGTTTGACGTTAACTTTGTTGGATGATTGTTAGGACACATCTAGGAGACCTTGACGACCAATTTGGACCCAGGACCGGGATTGGAAAACCGTCGACTCGCTGGAGAGGATAACAAGAACCGGCAACCAAACTTCCCGTCGATTTGCAGGTAATCTCTTAGACCTAAAACCTAATTCTATTTACACAGAACCGTTGTAGGGATTAAGACGTGTAGTTAGGAAGCAAACGGAACAAACATGATCGAGAAATGATGAAATGGTAACCGGGTCATGATCGCGGGTCTGATCGACCCGAGTTACAGGAATACGGGTCAACCCGTCTGAGGACAGCGGTGCTGACGTGGCGCCCTGTCAGACTGTCAGGTGACGTGGACCAACCGTGAGCCGACACGTGTCACATGTCAGTGCACAGTCAGCACTGACATGTCAGTGATGTGGCCCAATCAGGGACTGCCACGTGTCACTGACATGTCAGTGACGTGGACCAGTGCCGTGCTGACACGTGGCACATGTCAGATATAACACGTGGCCTGACAGATCAGTGGGGTGGACCAATCGGATGTTGACACGTGGCACCTGTCAGAGTCTGACATGTCAGACCTGACAACTGTCAGATGACGTCAGCATGACGTCATGTTGACGTCAGCAGTGACGTCAGCGATGACGTCAGCAGTAAGGGTGGCAATTTTTGACACGGCCCGATACACGACTCGAAACCCGCACGAAATTTATGCGGGTCAACCCGCACGAAATTTATGCTGGTCAACCCGCACGATTAAAATTTCGGGTCCTTTTCGGGTCAACCCGTTATGACCCGTTTATTAAACGGGTGGGTTTCGGGTCAACCTGTTAACCCGTTTAATAAATGGGTAGATTTCGGGTTAACAGGTTAACCCGTATATTGGCTTATATATTGACCCATTTAATAAACGTGTCATTACTAACCCATATATCTACCCATTTACTACCTAAATATCTATTAAATTTTATAATTTAAATAGGTTAAACATGTTAAACGGGTTAAACGGGTTAAACGGGTCAAACGGGTCATAGGTTAATTGGGTTTTGAGTATGACCTGTTTATTAAATGGGTTAAACGGGTTAAACGGGTTACACGGGTCATTAACAGGTCGGGTTCGGGTTGGACATTCTTGACACGATTATTAAACGGGTCGGATTCGGGTTGGGCATAAATGGGTAAAACAGAATTCATGACACGACACGAACCCGACACGACACGACCCATTACCACCCCTAGTCAGCAGGGACTGTTCCTGCGTTGACCGATGCGTTGACTGGCGCGTGTGGGCGCGTGTGAACAGTACTTTTGGTGGGACCACCACCATTCTTTAGGTTTCGACGATCCGGATCCAATGGCGGTGGTTTCGGGTCGATCGGAGATCATTAAGTTGGTCAAATTAAGGTTTATTGCATTGGGAAGCGCGTTCGGGCGGCTTTCCCGGGCCGGTTTCGGCCTAGGCTTTCATGGTTGAATGTTGGGGGTTTAAATTGACCTTTACGAATACTTTGGACTTGACAAGGATTGTACATTTTGTACCAGATCGAGGGTATACGCTCGGTTTTCAGCAGGACTGTACTGTGAGTGGGCCCGTTTTCATTAAACCCTTGCATGCTTAAATGTTTTCCGATTTACTTATATGTTCACATGCTGGAATCTATAAATGGTTTTGATGATATTGAGATTTCGGTTATGGCACGTTTCACGGTATTTGGGCATAAGACCCGTTTGATGAAACGTAACGATCGGTTCAGATTTTACCTATGTATACATATATGTTTGCATGTGGATATCAATATAATGTATTTGGTACTGCACTGTATAGATCCTTCCATATTATATTGTCTCCTCCGGATGAGGTACCCCGGAGAGGTCACGGACGTCTAGAACGTCCAGCGTCTATGACGCTAAGCATCAGGGATGCTGTAACCGAACAGGGTTCGGGGATTGAACTCGGAATTGAGACCCGAGTGGCTCGCGTAGCCTTGTGATTGTGACCTTATTGGACGTCAGGGACGTCAGACATCGGGGATGTCGGGATTGGAGTGTATAGTGCAGTGGCAAAAATTATGGTTATGGTTTTATTACATGCCTTATGATTCATATTATATTATTTATGATTTTAAAGGATGCTGCATGCATGTTTGGAAAACGGAGGGGTAAATTATATGTTTTACTTATCAAATGATTTTATAAACTTGAGTTCGGTCCACTCACCCTTAATGTTTTTGGTAACCCCTCCAGGTCGTGATACTGAGGTAGAGGAGGAACCTGAGGCTGAGGCATAGATCTACTTCTGCGTACCTGAACCCCTGCTGGGTGGTTTACCCGCAGGTTTATGTTAGAGTCGTGCTCGCAACTTGTAATTTTGAATTTCATCCCTTGTCTGACATTCGTTTAATTCGGATTTGATGTATGACTTTAATTTGGTTATTTATGCATTTGATGTTTTGAGGTTAAAATTGGTATGAATTATTGGGTGTCAGACGGGAGCAGGGCACGTCCCCTTGTGGTCCCTGTGGGATCGGGGCGGGTCCTGTCAATACGAGTCTGTAGATAAGTGACACGTCGAAATCGGACATCATACGAGAAAGTTACGGGTCAAGGACAGTTTTGAAAACTATTCACGATTGTATGATTTTCAAATCAGTTTGTCTTTAGTGGGACCTAAAATATCTCTTGTGGACCATAAGATGAGTGACAAGTGTCACTCATCCATTGGTCCACACCCACACATACATTGTCAGGACCCGTCCCCAACCCCCCTGGGATTATCGAGGAACGACCTTGATCCCATCTGACACTGAGTGTTAGACAAGGCAAATTTCCGACCTTTGCCCTCTCGGGCTATCGGAGTACACTAGGATCCGGAGGAGGTATGTGATATATCGGTCTCTGCTACAGTCCACATCCGCTGTCAACTTGAAGGGCAGTCAAAACATTAAAAGCTGTGAGTGGTCAAAACAAGAGTTTATAAAAACATTTCATAAGAAGACATTTGTACCCTTCACTAAAAAGTATGCATGCATTCGAAAACCATTTAACCAAATGAAATCATATGTGGGAACTAAGCCCAAAACCATAACAAAATAATCATAAAGAACCAACCATACAGGCCATTGCCCAAATCCATCCGAGACTCAGCCCAAACCATAGTAAAACCACGTACACGGGCCACTGCCCAAAACCTGTGCATATCACATATCATATCTGTCAAGACCCACCCCGGTTTCACCCCGAAAACCGAGGTAAACCCTGCTCCCGTCTGACACCCCGACACAACACCAACGTAAACTACTAAACTACACAGTCAGACGCAGGAGAAACTTTAAACATCTCGAAGTCAAACGTATGTACAGAGCATAGTTTTACAGACAAAAGAAAGAAAACCGATAAACTAGATACACGCACACGGAAAATTTAAAACACTCCGGGGTCGCTCTCGTAACTTCTATGCCTCCGACGCTGCCTCGACGCCGAAACCCCGCTCTAGCTCCACGACCTGGAGGGCAATTTAAAAATAGAAGGTGTGAGTGGACCATAAATAAGAAAAGAATTTCCGAAAACCATTTCATAATAAAACCAGGGTTTTAGCCCTCCGTTTTGAAATCACATGCATAACCCAGTTATCAAAACAGTTATAATTCACGTAAAGATCATCATAAAAACATTTACAGAATCATTATAAAAACAGTTATAGAACTCATATCACAAGCATCATAAAAACCACGTCATAAAACATAAGTTTCAACCAATCATTATCCGATCAAACCTGCTGGACCTATCCGAGTCTTTAAATTTCCGAGTCTTTAAACTCAATCCAGGCCTCAATAATATCCGAGTCTTTAAACTCCCGAGTCTTTAAACTCAACAGGCTTACGGGGGAAATATCAATATATCCGAGTCTTTAAACTCCCGAGTCTTTAAACTCAATCCGGGTCTTTAAACCCAATCCTGGCCCGTCCCCCGTCAATCACAATATCCGGGTCTTTAAACCCAATAACCAGATCCAGCAAATCCAATCCAAAACCGTTTGAAAACCATTTCTCAATCCACATCCAAACCCGAATTCGAAATCACTGGTCTGATGCCCTTCCGGCATCCAAAACCGTCATTCCGAATCCAAATCCGGAATTCCACTTTTCAACTTTAAAATCAAACCTCGCTTTTCGAAATCCGATTCTAAAATCCAAAACCTTGATCATCAAAATCACGTCTCATAATCCATTTATAATCATTAAAAATCACTTATCGTTTAAAAACCCCAAAGCATGGCATCGAAATCAGAATCCAACCTTTTTTCTCGTAAAACGTGCTGAAAACCGTACTTTCTCGAAAAACGTGCAATAATGTAAAACAGTTATAGCATATTCAAATAATCATGAAATCACATATAAAACCATAAAACAAGTAATTAAACGCAGTTATGCATGCTCAGTTATAGAGAAGGGGTCCACTCACAGTACCAAGCCCTCAATCGCGTCTCGAACGTCCCGTACGTTCTTCAGCTTCCTCGGGAAGTCCCGATCCTGTCACAAGTCACCAAAGTACGTCACTAACACGTCTATGAAGGTCCACCTCAATTTCCCCAAAAATCCCCGGGTCCTAAACATAACGAACCGGAACCCTAAACCTTCAACTTCGCGGGACTAACCGCAAACGACGTCCGAACAACCCGAAACCAATTCCAATAGACTCGTTACAACTCCTAGACCAAAAACCTAGTTGACACCTTCCCCAAACACCGCCGTACGCGCCCCCACGCGCCGCTCAAAGTGGCTGCGCGTGGGCCTCACGCGCCTGCTACAGTGTCATCGTCTACCTCGGGTCGACTGGTTCGACTGTACTAAACCGGCGTTCCAGGTTCTTCGCCGTCCGTCCACTAATTCGACTCCTCTCTTCACCATCCTCACCGTTCAGTCCTAAGCAACCCATTCCCCTTACTCTAATACCTCGACACAGTCCCTATATCATCGTCCCAAACTCGACACAAAAACTCGTATGTCTCCTGTTCTTCCTCCCGGCCAACCAGCCACTCCCTCTTCACGGCAACCACACTAAACCACTCCTAAGGATCTATTGAAGCTCACCCAACTCACCAAATCTCTCAACTCACACTCAAAACCCACGACTTCCCTTTTGAAATTTACGGCAAAACAGAGTAATTACAGGAGAACACGAAATTACCTCTGCTCAGGCCACCGTCGTGAGCTCAGCCGTGCGTAAGTAGCTCCTCTCGTCCTCCTCCGTCCTCTGGACGCCACCATCAGCCTCGACTGGTCGAATATGGCAGCACCACCACTCAAATTCCTCTATGTTTTCTGATTTCCGGTGAGCTCACACCTCGCACACACACACTAATACCTCACCTCTCAACCTTCTCACTGTCTTCCTCTCAAGCTTTGGTCACTCCTTACTCACCAATTCACTCAAACACACACACGGTCACCGTTCAATCCTCCCAAGCTCTCAGTCTCTGTTCTCTCTTCCCGTCGAACACTCACACACGGGTATACACGATCACAATGCCCAAATAATTGGACCGTGTTCCCTAGAACCCTCTAGCTCTCTTACACGTCTCACAATCCTAAAACCCCTCTCACAAGTGGCTCAATCACAGCCATCCACTTGTCCCTCTCTGTTGCACAAATCTCAATGTGCAAAAGACCAAAATGCCCTTCCTTTTAAGCCAAAATTACCCTTTTTCCACTACCTTCCTAGACCCGTAACTCACACATCTTAACTCCGATGAATACGTGCCGCCTGTCGTTGAATTCAGGACGACGAGATCTACTTAACTGTCCTAGGTCAACGTGAAAAAACCCGATCGTACAAAAAGTCAACTTTTTCCCCTATTTTACCCAATTTACGGTAATGCCCTCAACCTTCCGAACATCATACCTTCCTCCTTGGATGTCGGAATCGGGCGTGCCACCTGTCTACGGATTCGTGACGTCCCAAGCTACGTCACAGTCATAGGTCAAAGTCCATTTGACCGCCCGAACTCAAAGTCAACATTTTGCCCGAACTAGGGGCAAAATCGTCATTCTACCTTAACGAACCTATCGTTACCAACTAACCACCGATTAAGCTCACTAATCTCCTCTTAAACACGGTCTTAATCCTAACTTCCGGGACGGGTCGTTACAATATCTCATAACCATATATCATATACATCATATATACACATAATTCACATAACCAATCCTGTCACTGTTTCCAAAGCTACGCGCGTGCTACTCGGGGTCTCAAACCCAAGTCTCTCAGAGTCCAAGGTCAATGTCCGTAGACCAATGACCCGTCTTGAGGTTACGATCCATGCCTTCCTGAGAGTAAGGAACCCAACTGGGGCTACTCCACTCAGTCAGTGCTCCGTGACTACTCTGGGGTCCACCCAAGCCAACGACCCTCCCCGGAGGAGATAATAGAAGTAAAGGAAGGTATATGAACATATATATACATAACATAAATATTCATGCCCGGTTCCCCTGAACCGTCATGATCTATAGCATCCATGCCATTTATATATATATATATATATATATATATATATATATATATATATATATATATATAGAAAACATCCTCCATGCCCGGTCCCCATAAACCGTCATGTACCACAATAAACTTTCCAGGGTTCATGCCCGGTTCCCATAAACCGTCATGAACTTGGAAATCCAAGTAGGGTCCTTGAACCGAAATCAACAATGTAAAACAACTGGGTCTCATGCCCGAACATATGACATCAGCTGGGCATCGTGCCCGATATCTAAGGGTCAGTCACGGCTCCGATCATAGTGCTGCGTGCAACCATCCATCCAGGACCGCCCTCAATCCTGGTATGTCTCCGTGAACGAATCAATCGATGCGACCACCACAAGATCATGGTGCACTCATCACCGATCGCTATTCTGAACCGTCAGCACTCCGAAGTCGACCCTCCCCAGGCTGTCCGACCATAAATCATGCATCGTGACCTCTCCGGAAGGAACACATCCCAATCCGGAGGCGAGCGTCACGTCGTCCGTCCCCGTGCACCAAGCACCTGTTGCGACCATGACTCGGACCCGAAGGCCATCAATAGAGTCATATGCCCAAGACAAAACCAAATGGGTCTCATACCCGAGTTTATCCTTTTGGAAATACAAAATCTTTTCATTTAAACCATTAAAGAAATACATACCCGTATAGGCGCCGTATAAGGCCGAAACCTCAAAATACCTGCCTATATGTAACCACACACAAATGCATCCATGGCATTACCAAACATGTATTAAAACATATAATAAACATTTATGCATGCACCAATTTAGAAAACAAGGTCCACTCACAGACCGTCCGAGCTGCCGCCTCGATTTGCGTGCTATACGGCTCTACCGAGCCAATCACCATCATCGGGACTCCTGAACCTGTCCAAATCGTAATAGAAGGTTACTAACTACCTTATTAACCTTTCGATGAAGCCCCATAATTTTCTGGAATTTTTAACTATTTTAAATCCCGAACCTAAACCTTCCGATGCCCCGAACATTATCGAGACGGTGTCCGATCGACACGAAACCAGTCACAAAATGTTCGTTACATCGAATAGAGTATTTCACATGTTGACAACATTCCCAAAATACTAGCCACGTGCCCTAGAAAGTCACCTGCGCGTGAGATCACGCGCGGTGAACAGTGTCACCAGCAACCTCCCGCTGACCGGGTTCGCTGGTTCGAACCGGACCGGCTCGACCGGTTCAACCCTTAAACTGTCCATTTTTCAATCCATTTTAATCCTAATAGAATCCTAATCTCCTTTCTAATCATTTTAAACGTTAAAATGGAACTAAAACCACCAAACCCTTACCTTCATCCTTCATCAATGGTGGCTGTACCTTCCCTCCGCCGTTCACGGCCCTTCCCGGCCATCCTAAGCCCCGAAACCAATCCTAAAAGAGCCCTAAGACCTCCAAAAAGCATTTCCAATTAATGAAATCGAGTAAAAACTATCAAAACCCAAATTCGAATTTTTGAATATTTCCTTACCTCACGGGTTCTCTCCGCCCTAGCTCCCGTCGTCCTCATCTGTGGCTCACCGTTGTCCTCATCACCTCACTCACACTCTCACGGTCACTCACGAGCTCACATGAGGAATGGTGGTAAGGTGTTTGTGTTTTGAAGAAAAATGGAGAATATGGGTTATGGGGTTTCGGGTTTGTGTTTGGAGAAGAAGAAAATGTGAAAGTTGATGAGAGAGAGACGGAGTTGATCAGATGGGAGAAATGAGGATTAGATGAAGGGTGAAGATTGAATGATTAAATTGAAATGGATGGCCAAGATTGAATGATGGAAAGATTAATTATATAATAATAATTATAATATTATTTAATTAGTTACATCCACAATTTAAGAGATTTAGCCAATGGGATGAGTGACACTTGTCACTCATCCATGGGTCCCACCTAAAGTATCTAGCCAATCAGAATTTGCCATGTCATCAATGCCTCGAAGTACATGCATAGTGAAATCGAACTTCCGTGACCCATAACTCTCCCGTTCGAAGTCCGATTTTAGCGTGCCGCCTGTCTACAGATTCGTATCATCCCGATCTACGTAACGGTCCTCGGCCCTTGGCCATCGGACCTCCCGGTCAAAAAGTCAATATTTGCCCTTTTTAACCATAATTACCAAATTGCCCTTATACTTCCGAACGTCATAACTTCTACCTCGAACGTCGGAATTGAACGTGCCATCTGTCTATGAACTCGTGACATCTCGAACTACATCACGGTCATTGATCAAAGTCCATTTGACCTCCAGAATGAAAAGTCAACGTTTTACCCATTTTAGGGGCAAAACGGTCATTTTGCTTCGTTCGTCCGATTTCGCCCTACTAATCACCGATTAACCTCACTAATTGTGATTAGTCACTAGCTAATCCTGGAATTCGGGACGGGTCGTTACATACATGCATCATCTCATATCATCATCTTCATTCATTTACCCAAAATCGTACCCACCACCCAAACCCATTCCGTCTTCTTACTTCTGGACTAGGGAGAAAGACAAAGTGAGGGAGTGAGATAGAGAGACTGAGAGATGGTGGTCGGATGGCAGAGCCGCCGTGGACGGCTGAGGAAACGTAAAAAAGGTAAAACCTGAAACCCATTGAATTGGTTTTTGATTTTCACACGTTTGGGACTCATTTTGATGCCCTAGTTATGTTCCTCGAGTTGAGGTGAGTTCTTAGGCTCAAGAATCGAGGAGCATGAACGATGGAACCACCTTGGAAAAAGGCTGGAAGATTGGCCATGAGGATTCAAGATCGAACAGGTATTTTCAGGCTTTTTCTTCTAGTTTTGAGGTCGTAGATCCCTTCCTAGGACTGAGATGAGTCTGTAGGAAGAAGAACAGAGAAAAATGATGGTCGGATGGCCGAGATAAGACCTGTCAGGGTCGCGGGTCAAACGACCGGTTATAGAGGTTCTAGTCGGGTCACGTGGCGGTCCACATCATCACATGTCATACCTGGCAGGCCACGTGGCCAACCAGAGGGTGACATGTGGCCAGGTGGCAGGTTCAGTCAGCAATGACGTGGCACTACCACGTCAGACATGTTAGACCACGTGGACCAATAGGGTGGTGCCACGTGGAAGTGTGTCCGAGGTACTAGATACACGTGGCAGGACATGTGGCACCAATCAGAAAGTGTCACGTAGCAGGTTGTCAGACTGGACACGTGTCAAACTTGTAAGGCTGACGTTAGCAGCTAACAACAGCATTGACTAGCATCACGTCAGTGTTGACCATCGTTGATCGGTGCTTGTGAACTTTAACAAGTGTGTGTGGGTGAGTAGGCGCGTGGGCACAAATTTTGACGTTCTGAATCCATTGGTGGTGGTTTCGGGTCATCAGAGATCATTTGATAGGTCATTTAGAGGTTTTTAGCCTCAAGACACATTGACCGTTCTGGAATTTGTGAGGGTCTTTGATATGGACTTGTATAGGTTGATAAGGACCTTTGAGTATGATTTGGACAGGTTCAGACGTCCTGGAGAGTATGGATTAGCCCCGGAGTGGCTTGCGGCTTGGGTTTCGGAGCACACAGTTTGGACAGTCTATGAGTGGACTTTGTTTTATGAAATATGATGCATGCATAACTGTTTTATATGTCTTATGAACATGATTTAAGATTCCTTGAGTTCATATGATTTAAATATGTTTTATATCGCATTTTCTACTATATTACACGTAGTTCGAGATTTATGTTTTATATGATATTTGGGCTTACAGTTTTGAAGGATTTCAGGGCGATGCGTGAAATTGTGATTCGGGTATAAGTCCCAGTTGGAAATCCCTTTTGATTATTGGGATTTGGAAAATGATTTGAATAATGAAATGGTTTTCGAATTTAGAAATATCTTTGAGGCGTATGACCCAGTTGATTTATGGTTTGACTTAGAGTATAGTCAAACATGAAATATATCGGACTGTGACTCAGTTATGAGATTTATGAAAGATATTATGGGCATGAGACCCAGTTGTGGATTTGATAGGATTTGAGGAATCCTGGGTTTATGAAGCGTTGATAGACACTGTTGAGATGATTTGATAGGATTCGAGGAATCCTGGGTTTGTGGAAGCAGATTTGTTGAAACTATATTTCGGGCATGGACCCTGTTGAGATTATTTATGAGAAATAACTGTTTTGATTTGAGTTACAACAGTTATGAAAATGCTTCCACTTTTTTCAAAATGATGATTATGATTTTGAGTTTAAAGACTCGGATTATGAAAGGGTCCGGTTGTAAATATGTTTCCCCGGAAAACACCCTGAAGATAAGGCTCACCACCGAGGTACAGAGGGGTCACGACGATCTGCAAATTGTCGGCCGGTGATGTGTTCACAACGACATGCTCAGGATCAGAGCAGTCCTTGAGCTTATAGGCACGCGTTGCTGGGATTGGAATCGTGACTGATGATGATGGGCTGAGATCCCACATGGATTTATATTTGGGCTGAGGCCCCACGTGATTTGATTTGGACTGAGACCTTGTATGTTTTGCTTTTAGGCTGAGACCCTACTGAGGAAATGGCATTGATTGAGAAACATTTTTCACTGTGTTTTGTTTTGAAAAGCAATATGATTTACTTTTGAGAACAGTATTTGAATACTTGTTTTCCGATGCATGCATGCTTTTACGTGAAGGGTATAAATGTCATTTTCGATAACTTGTTTTGATAAAATTTTATTTTTGTCCACTCACAGCTTTTATGGTTTTTGATACCCTTTCAGGTTGATAGTGGATGCAGGGTGTAATAGAGATCGAGACATCACATGTTGATGCGTAACCCCACATATCCTTGCATACTCTGGATAACCTCGAACGAATTATGGTTTTATCCCTCTTTTGGCACATCGTGTCAAACGGTAGCAGGCACATCTCACGATAATCCAGGGGGATTGGGATTGGTATCAGAGCACTAGGTTGCTCTTGTGATGATTGCACATGTGCTGGATGAGATGTTTCTACGATAAGAACAGCCCGTCATCAACCTGATAGTGAGGGTAAGGATATGAATGTTAAGTGGGAATAGACCCCGGATAGGTTTTTTTGGCATATGATGCCGGGGTTGAGCAGTGTTAGACCCTGATTAGGGCTGGATGGTCCACGAGTAGCGCCAAGTAGACCCAATGAGGGTTGAGTTTCTTGTGTACCTAGTGATTGGGAACCGTAGTGTTACTGGTGGACTAGGTCCCAGTATAACAACTTGTTAGAGTCGAGACCATTGAACGGTCAGGATGGATGTACTGCAGGGAGCAGTCAAGGTCGTGGCTAACCCTAGTTGATATTGGTTGGACAAGTTACCAGGAAAGTGGTACTTGTGGATCGGATCACGAGGTAACTGATAAATGGATTATACGTTTTTATGCGATTGGAACAGGTGGTGAGTTGTCTGCACTCATGTGGAGTCCGGATAGCGGAGTGTTTCTTGGTTGGGTTTGCACGAGGTTTGTGGCAGACATGGGTTTCGATGGATGTGGATGCGTCTTATCGATCTTTCTCTAGCTCAAACATACTTAACGTTGGAGTTCCAACCAAACCCAAAGTCAGTGAGCTCCCAAAAAGCCTCGTGCTAGATAGATATGTGTCCACACATCTAAAATACTTCACATTACCCTACCCGGGTGATGTGGGATTGTTCAGTGTTCTTACCAAGACACGAGTTTTAAATTGTGTGCCTCTGTTTAGTCCAAGTTCAAACTAGCTCGGGGGGCTGCTAGGCAATGGCATTACGATCCGCAGTGAGGCTACTCCTCCTTCCCCTTACTGAGTCTGTAGTCGGCGGTGGTGGTGTGTTAGTTTTCATGGAGATGATGATGATGAGATGGCTCAATTCCCTTTCCCTTCATTGAGTTGGGAGTGAAAATACGCCAAGTCATACTGCAATGCCCGGCAAGTTTACACAATTCAAGTGGGTTGGACTTATGTAATGCTCGAATCAGCATTTGAGATGCGTTCAATGGTGATCCGAGTAAGGTCCGACCCAGTTGGTCTCGTAAGATCGTGACAGGTCACATGGGTGCGACCTGGTAGGTCTTCATTTGGTACCATGACCTGCCGAACATTAAGGCATATTGCGCTCACCGGGTGAGATAAGTAGTCGTCAGAAGTCGATCATGGAACTGCTATAGTTTTGGGGTGGCTAGGCAATGAGACTTTGAGTCACAAATCGAATCAACCATTGGGCATATTGGAGCAGAGCTCCTAGTCTTCTGGTGTGCCAGTCGTACATGGTTCCGTTCCTAAGACTGTAGTACATGGCTACTGCAATTCGACCCAATTGAATTTGTTGTTTCCTTCCCTATTTGTTTTTGTTTTTTTTTTTTTGAGAAATTGAATGTTTCTATTCTACTACTCTAATTTGAGATTGAGAGATATTTTTTGATGATTTTTGTTATTAAAAATTACTTCAGATGGCCTTCATGGAAATATGTATGATGGTCATTCCGGTCGAGCGTGACAATCGTTACGTCAATGGTGTGTCTGCTGAACAATGATTTTGGTGTCTTAGAACTGGATGTTGGCTGATAGGACCTGTCCCAAAAGGACTTTGATAACCGTGCCTAGTCCTGCTCCCGTATGACAAGTCAATCGAAGTTCTGAAAACACCGTAAGCACTTGCTATACAAGAGATAGCCGTATTGATTTCCACTCATGCCTCTGCCTCTCGATTAGCCCCAATTTTCGTGCCACGGCCTGAAGGGACATTAAAACATCAAAGGTGCGAGTGGACAAAAATAACATCATTTGAAAATACATTTTAAAAATGAACTTTTTCCCCTCTAGCTTAAAACATGCATGCATAGAGTAAAACATAAACAACCGAATTTCAAATCATTTATCAACATAAGCACGAGTCTTTAAACTCAACAATGTATATATATATATATATATAGCAACAAGTCTTTAAACTCAATAATGTATATATCTTGCAACGAGTCTTTAAACTCAATAATGTATATGTCATGCAACGAGTCTTTAAACTCAATATCATATCAGGCCTTCTGGGTCAACGAGTCTTTAAACTCAAATATTGTATCAAGCCTCGTCGGCTACGAGTCTTTAAACTCATTTTCATAAATATTCATGCCTCAAATCGAGTCAAAACATTTCAGCAGGGCCTATGCCTGAAATATAGTTTCCACCAAAACAATTTCCACAAAACCATCGTAAACAGTGTCCATAACTCATTTCATATATCCAAAAATCATAAATTCAATCATATATACACATTTGACTCCAAATCCAAGTCAAAACCATTTCCAACAAGCTCTCAAGCGCAAAATACCATTTCCATGCAAATCCGTAAAATCACATTCAGAAATCATTAAATATTCTATAAAATCATCAGGTAATTATATCAAATCACCATTCAAATCATTGCAACTTAAATCATGCAATAAATCATAAAAAACATTTACTATGCATGCATCATAGTTATAAAACAAAAGTCCACTCACACACAGGCCAAGCTGCTCGAGTCCAAGCTGAACGTTTTTCCGTAATTTTCAGGAATCACCAATCCTGTCAAAAACCACTATCGAGGGTCATTAACATCCCCAATAACCTCACAATATGATCCCCTAATTTACATGATTCAAATGTGTGTTTAAAACGTATACATACACTTCGAACAAACAAAACTATACTGAAACGGTGTCTGGTTAACTAGAAACCTGTGCCAAAATGTTCGTTACGTCGAAAACATCAAGTTACATGTTGATTGTATGTAACGACCTGTCTCGTAAATCGGGATTAGATTGGTGGTTAATGACAGATTTTTGAAGTGCATCGGTGATTAGTTGAATGTGTTCGGACGGACGGTGCAAAATGACAATTTTGCCCCTAGTATGGGCAAAAATGTTGACTTTTTGTTCGGGCGGTCAAAAGGACTTTGACCGATGACCCTGACGTAGTTCGGGACGTCACAAGTTCGTAGACAGGTGGCACGTCTGATTCCGACATTCGAGGAAAAAGTTATGACCTTCGGAAGTTCAGGGGCAATTTGGTAATTTAGCTTAAAAAGGGGGCAATTGTTGACTTTTCAGACAACGTGGAATTATTACGTATTTCGAGGACCATTAGGTAGGTCTCGATGTCTTGAGTACAACGACAGGCGGCACATCATGATCGGACTTCGAATGTTTTGGTTATGGGTCTAGAATAATGAAGGGCAGAATGGTAATTTCGCAAGGCAGGGGCAAAATGGTCATTTGGCTGCCTTGGGATCTGTGCCCAGTTAATGATGGACACTTGGCCTGCTCTGGAATGTGTGCCCACAGAGAAATAGACACCTGCCCCAATCTGGATGTCTGTAGAATTCTCTCGCCGCCTCCCTGCTTTTACAAAATAAACGTGAAATTGTGCACAGCTTGAACAAAACGAGAAACATGGAGAAACAGAGTGGTCTGTGAGTGTGGCCGTGCAATCTAGTGATCCTACTACGCATGTGAGAGTTGTGTGAAGGAGAATGTGTGAACAGACAAAAAGGAAGGTTGTGGTGTTGTCGTGACGGGTCGCCGTGGACGGTGGCCACACCACCATGTGAACAGAGCAAAAGGGGAAACCGTGAGGAACCCAGAATTTGATCACCCTCAACCGTTGTCTTGAGTCCATGGTTTCTGAAGGGAAAGTGTTTGGAAGGTTGAGGTGAACTCCATGGACTTGAATGTAAGGCTTGGGAAAGAAGGTAAGTACAAGTCCCATGAAACTCGATTTTGTTTTTGAAAATGGTAAACTGAGTTTCGGTAATTGTTAACTGACACTATGAATTGGGTACTGTTTTGGAAGTTGAAAGGAAGGGTTTGGCATTGAACTCAGAGGCTACGCTGGCTGGAACCATGGAAACAGAGAGGAACATTTTTTAAAGGGAAAAAACTCAATCGGGAAGGTACAATCAGGACCTAAATTCGTGATTTTATTGTCTAGATCAGATAGAATTAATAGGTCGAATTGAATGGATTAAAAAGGATGGGAAAAGATGGAAAATTGGACAAATTAAGAGACGAACCGGTTGCGCCGGTTCGAATTACAGAGGCCGGTCTGAACCAGGCCTGAATCGGGCCAGCAGCGGGTGAAGATGAACAGTGACTGGGCGCGTGGCTCCCACGCGCAGCCCCTTTGGGCGTTGCGTGAGGGCGGATGGGGTCCCTTTTGAGGAAGGTTCCAACACGACTTTTAAAGTATTCGATGTAACAAACATTTTGGCGCTGGTTTCGAGTCAATCAGACACCATCTCGATATGTTTCGGGATGTTTGAAGGTTTTAGGGCTTAGTTAAAAATAGTTAAAAATATGGAAAAATTATGGGGCTTTAGTATGACCTTTGTGAAGTAGTTAGTGACCTTAGTATGGGATTTGGACAGGTTCGGGAAAGCCGAGGATAACGGAATGGTCGGGAACGGCGTAAGTACGTGCGTATCGAGGCAACGTCGGAATGGTCTGTGAGTGGACTTTGCTTTTAAACTTATGATGCATGCATATATGTTTTTATATGTTTTCTATACATGGATTTGATTTATGATCTTGATGATTTAAGGTTTTGCAAGTTTTTCGAGATTCTTACGTATTTGCACGTTTTACGAGGTTTCAACTTCTCTTGTGATTTGACGATGGTTTAAATGATTTGATTTTGGGATTTGAAATATGATTTGATTTCAAAGATTTGAAATGGATTTTGGAAAAGTGATTTTGGGCTTGGAGCCCTGTTCATGAGCTTTCGGTTTTAAAATTGGATTTCGGACATTTGGAAAGGAAGTCTGGATTTGGGTTCGGGACGATGGTTCCAGATGCCGGCTTACGGAATCATCGTTGCGAATTTGACTGTGGATTTTTTGTGGTTTTCACTGATTAGATGAAAAATGGTTTTGGGTTTAAAGACCCGGAAAAGAAAAGAAAAACGCACTGGATCTGGTTTTGAGTTTAAAGACTCGAATTGATTAACGGGGGGAGGACCTTGGATTGATATATTTTAAGTTTAAAGACTCGGTGATTGTGATACCCCCCGAGGCCTGTGATTATGTTTTGAGTTTAAAGACTCGTTGATATTTCGGGAAGGCCTGGTTATTTGCGCATGGTTTTGAGTTTAAAGACTCAGGCTTTTGAGATCCAGTAAACTTGGATGATTGATATTTTCACTGGTTTTTCACTGGTTTTATGATGTTTTGGGTAGTGGCCCGGATGAATTGGATTTGACGAGTTTTGGGACTGAGTTCCCGGATTTGAGATTGATTTGTGATTTGAGGTTGAGGCCTGGATTTGACTAACGGATTTGCTTACAGTTTTGATCATGGTTTTCAATAACGGTTTTTGATATGAAGGGTTTCATGACTTGGATTTGATAGGCATGCATTGTTTTTGTTAAATGGAGGGTATAAATGTAATTGCTTTATTGAACTATTTTTGAACTTATAATTTTTTTTTTTCCACTCACAGTCTTTTGTGTTTTCGATACCCTCCAATTGTTGTGGTACGGGCTGTTGGTCGAGAGAGACGGAGACATCACACGTACGATCCACAGTAGACTCGGTGCACTCTGGGAAGTTTGGATGCTATTGGACGGTCGAATCGGGAATCCCTTGTCCGACTTACGTGTCACATGAAGGTTGGACGCGAGTTTAGCCTTCTTTTCATGTGTAAGTTAGATGGGAACAGGGTTTAGCCCTTAATCCCGAGGGGATTAGGGGTGGGTCCTATCATTGTACCTCAAAATTTTCCCCACGCGCCACCCGAAGCGGCTGCATGTGGAATGTGACGACCCGTCTCGAATTAATGGGATTAATTAAGAGTTAATGACGGATTAGCAAAGCTATCGGAGATTAGACGAGGATTAGCGGATGTTCGGGCGAAATGACGATTTTGCCCCTAAAATGGGCGAATCGTTGACTTTTCATTTGGATGGTCAATTGGACTTTGTCCCATGACTGTGACGTAGTTCGTGACGTCACGAGTTCATAGGCAGGTGGCACGCTCGATTCCGACATTAGAGGGCATTTTGGTAATTTGGACCAAAACTTAACTTTTGACCCGAGAGGTCAGATGGCCGAGGGCCGAAGGCCGTTACGTAGATCGGGACGATACGAATTGGTAGATAGGTGGCACGTCGAATTTGGACGTTCAACGGAGAAGTTACGGTTCACGGAAGTTTCAGGGAACTATTTATGGCGACACGTGTTTCGAGAAAAAAAGTGAAGTTTTGTCTTCAGTGGGCCCAGATTTTTAGACAGCCAATGGATGAGTGACAAGTGTCACCCATCCATTGCCTAGCCAAACATATTCATGCATTTCACCCTTCCCTTCATCGATCATTCATTTTCCTTCCACCCAAACAACCAAACCGATCCATTTTTCCTCCCCAAATCCAAACCTGAACCCAGTTGATCTTGCCCGTGAAGCCCAGAGGCTAAGACAATGAAGGAGGGATGGTGGTGGCCGGCTGGAAGCCACGCCGCCGTGCACGGCGGCCTTGAACCCGAGAACATACCCGATTAGGCCCAAAACCCATGTATTTTCGATTTTATCAATATGGGCTGTTTTGGGTGATTAGGAAATGGTTTTTAGGTTGTTAGGAAGGTATTAAAGAGGGTTTGGGTGGTGGTTTGGGCTGAGCAGCCGTGAGGGTGGCTGGGAAAACATTGAACCGTGAGGTTCAAAATCAAACCTTGGGTTTTAAGTGTTTTTAGGTGCGTTTAAGGATTGGAATGGATAGAAAACTTGAAAATAGGAAGAAAAGAATCAAAAAGGAAGAAGTAGGATGAAAAATAGGGAGTCTAGAGCCGTGAACCGGTCACGCCGGTCCAGTTGGACCGGCCAAACCAGGTGAACCGGCCGTATGAACCGGCTGAAGCATGAAGACGATGAACAGTACATAGCGACTTCTAGGGGCGCGTGGTCCATAATTTGGGGAAGTGTTCAACATAAGAAATCATCTATTCGATGTAGTGAACATTTTGGGACTAGCCTCGTGTCAATCGGACATCGTTTCGATATAGTTCGGGTTGTCCGAAGGTTTAGGATCGGTTTTAAAAATAGTTAGAAAATTGAGAAAATTACGGGGCTTTAGTGAGGGGTTATATAAGTAGTTAGTAACCCTCTAAATGAATTTGGACAGGTTCGGGAATCCCGGAGGCGACGTTTGACCCGGGAGACGGTTATGGCGCGCGTATCGAGGTGCGGCTTCAGACGGTCTGTGAGTGGACTTGTTTTATGAATTCGATGCATGCATAAATGTTTTATAATTGTTTTAGAATATATTTTGTGATGCCATGAGTGCATTTGTTTGTGGTAGCTTAGGATTTATGTATTTGCACGTATTTCGAGATTTACGGTTTTATACGATGCATATACGTTCTAGGTTTACAACGAGGGTTTAAGAAATGGATTTCGGATTTAGAAATATGAAATCGGGCGTGAGATCCAATTGATTTACAAACTCTCAGACTTGGAGTCCATTTGATTTGACGAGGAATCGGACCTAGGGTCCATTTGAGCTATACGATCGGACCGAGGGTCCAGTTGGTTTACGATTCGGGTTTGAGGCCCAGTTAGTGGTACTATTGGGTTTGATGCCCCGTTGATTTATGATATCGAGCCTGAGACCCATTTGGTTGAGATATCGGGCTTAAGGCCCTGTTGGTTGTGAAATCGGACGTGAGGTCTTGTTGGGTTATGGTTTCGGGCTTAGGGCCCAGTTGGTTGTGATATCGGGCTTGAGTCCCAGTTCAATTTGTGAAATGAGAATTCGGGGATAAGACCCAGTTGAACTGAGGATTTAGGCCGAGGCCTGTGAAATGGTTTTGAATCAGATTCGAGGAATCCTATTGATATCAAACGGGTATGAAACCCAGTTAAGAAATGTGGTTTGAGAAAGAAAGAAAAGAGTATTTGAAAATGTGAATGAAACCCTCCATATGTTTATATGGTCTCCTCCAGCGTCGACCTGGAGAGTCACGATCCACAGACCAGAGTGGGTATCCCCATAGGGATCCCGTTCCAGGAGTGGTGGTTACTTATTATGATCTGGTCCCGGACCAGATTCCGGAGAGATTGTGGACTAGATCCAGAGAGAGAGCTCGGACTAGATCCAGAGATTGAGCCTCCCAGATGGAGATTCCTGGGAGAAGACTCGGAGTGAGACCCCGAGTAGTGTGCACATTAGTATAGATTTGTCATCGTGACTATATCGGGGATGTGTTCCCTAGGGGCTGTGTGCCCCGAGTTGGCATCTTCTCCAGAAGTGCCTAGGATGGGTTATACGTATGTTGATACGTATGAGGTTTTACAGAAAGTGATTTGGGGCGGAGACCCCGTATTCGATGTTTTAGAACTGATTTGGGGCAGAGACCCCTATTCTGTGTGTTGGTATTTCACTGAGAAAGGTTTTGGGCTGAGACCCATGTGATGTGATTTGGGCTGAGTCCCTATTGATTTGACCTACGGGTTTTGAGTTGTGAGTTCGGGTCGAGACCCAAACGGATTTACGGGTCATGACGGTTTATGGGACCGGGCATGAACCCTGGAAAGGTTTTGAGAACATGTTTCACAAAGGGTTTTTATAAATGTTTCATAAATAGTTTTTGAATGCATGCGTATGTATTTATGAAGGGCATAAATGTCTTTTATGCTAAAGTGTTTTTAAAGAAAATTTTATTTTGTCCACTCACATTTTTCGTGTTTTAATGCCCTTCAGGTTGATCGCGGATGCGGGCTGTAGCAGAGACGAGACATCACTCCCCTCCTCCTACGATCCTGACGCACTCTGATAGCCTCGACGAGGGCTAGAGATGGAATTTTCCCTGGTCTGACACTTCGTGTCAGACGGGATCAGGTGGATCCCACGTTAATCCCGGGGGATTTAGGACCTGTCCTGACATGGAAGCCACGCGCCTGCTATAGTGTCATGCACTATTCATCTTCCTCACTTGTTTTCTTGCAAAACGGGTCCTTTGACCCAGTTCCATGACCCGATTCAATCCTGCCCAATTTTCCACCGTTTCTTGATTTCAATCAATCCAAAACTATTCTAAAACACACAAAAACACTATTCCACGTTCAATTTCACATTTTCTTACCTCTAACTAGTCGAATTTCATTTCGAAATTTTGATGGGGTCGCGGGTCCATTTCTGGGTTATCCTTCATCAATTATCTTTGATTTTTGGATGGACTAATTCACATGAAACTTAGGAAGCTTAAACTAAGCTTCATTTTAGAAATCAAGGTCTTAAACTTTGAATTCGAATTTCTAAATTTTTCAGATTCGTGGGTTTGGGTTTCAGGTTTTCTTCCTTTTTCTTTCTCCCTATTTCTCTCTTTTTTCTCTCTATATCTTTGGGTATCTTTCTCTCTCATGTGCTGGAGACAAGGAATTGGGTTGATCCACCAATTTGTTATTCTTCGGTTTTGGGTTATTGATCAAACAAGAACAACACTAACACAACACACCTCTACATAAACGTACACAACCGCCAGAGCAGTGCCACCGATCTGAAGTTGATCATGACAGGTGTCACAATATCACAAAGCAAGGTTACTCGACAAAATCTAACCAAATGATCAGTTTGCCCTTCCTTGCATAATTATTAAAATACCCCTAACCGTTTTAGACTCATAACTAATTCATGTGAACTCCAATTCTTACATGCCATCTGTCTACGGAATCAGCATTTGGAGACCTACACAACGATCCTTGAAAAATGTGCAAAAATTATTCCAAACGAAAAGTCAACTTTTGACCACAATAAAAACAGGGACAAAAACGTCATTTCCATTTCAAATTCTCGAATTTATCTTTTACGAATTTTCGGGTCGTCACTTTGGTTCGGTCGCATCATATGAGGCTTATGATGGTAGATGCAAAGCTTGAATTTTTGTTTGTTTTTCAATTTTTCATTTTTGAGTGAGGATGCCTCAAATAGCCTCCTTGGAAAGATGTGAGATGAAACTGCTGATTGGAACCATGTGGAAATATATGTCGATCAATGATGGTGGCCATTTAAAATGTATGACTCTGATTTTCCAGAGTTCGTAGGTTCTCTTCAGATTGATCAAGGGAGTGACATCAACCTATTTTGTTGTACTTTTGTAAAAAATCATTTTTCAAAGAGATTGTGTAACAACCCGAAAATTTGAGAAAAATAAAATTTGGAAAATTAAATGGAAATGATGGTTTTTCCCCTATAAAGACAAATGTTGACTTTTTTTACCGGGGCACTTTTTGGACTATTCGCTAGTACCATTGGCTAAGTCTCGGAATTATGAGTTCAAAGACAGATGGTATACTAAAATCAGAGGTCGAATACATTTGATGTGAGTAAAAAACGACTAAGGTTACTTTGGTAATTATTTAGCACCAAGGATATTTTGGTAATTTTAGTTAAGAGATATTTTGGATAGTGTCACTTGTACAGAAGATTCTGATCACTTCCCACTATAACTTCCACCGACTTAGCTTATTATATGTATGTGTGTTGTGTGATGTTGTGGGGGACTTCGGGTGATGGTGACCGAAATGGTTAAAAGCCACCAAAATCAAAATCGTGAGGGAGAAGATCAGGAAGAAAGAGAGGAGAGAAAGAACGAATGAGGAGAAAAAGAGAAGGGTGAAAGGAGGACCAGAAAGAAGAAATGGAGATGTTGGGAGACCCCAAGGTCTGCAGCCAAGAACGAACACGAAAATTAAAAATGTTATAGTGTGAGCACCAAGGTAGTTTGAGGACTTCAGCTTTGACCATGGAGGTTCCATCAGCTTGTTTAAGTTCCCAGGAACTCAAAGCAGTGAAAAATATAAAGCTTGACGCGCAAGAAGGATGAGAAACAGTAAAGGAAAATTGGGACGAGAAACTTGGATTCCAAGTTGCAGATTGAGGTATGTTTTTGTGATTTTAAAGACATAGAGCTAATTTTAGGATTCATATGATGAAGATGGGTAGTTAAACCGAAGAAAACGGTAGAGAAAATGTCGATTTACAATCAATTTGGACTCACGGTGACACGACCCATCCCAATCCCCCCGGGATTACCGTGGAATGTGCCATCCTCCCGTCTGACACGAAGTGTCAGACAAGGGATAACCTGATGCCATTGCCCAAACGGGGCTTCCAGAGTGCGCAAGGATCGATGGATGAGGTATGCGATATCCCAGTCTCTACTGCAATCGCATCCGTGATCAACCTGAAGGACATTAAAAACAACAATGGCTGTGAGTGGACAAAAATAAATAAGTTCATAAAACACATTTCACAAAGACATTTATGCCCTTCACTAAAACGTATGCATGCCTCGAAAACCAGTAGTCAAAACATTTACTCAAACAAGTCATTGGGGCCTTAGCCTAAAACTGTAACTCAAAACCAAGTGTGGGAACTCAGCCCAAAATTGTAGAATACCAAATCTGTAAATATAAAACCAAGTGGGCCACTGCCCAAATCCATAAACACAAATCCAACCGAAAAACCATTTCATAGATCCAATAGTCCATATTTACCACATTACCATCCCTAGCATCCCAGATGCCTAGCGTCCCAGATGCCTAGCGTCCCAGATTCCTAGCGTCCCAGATGCCTAGCGTCCCAGACGCTTGACGTCCTAGATGTCATATCTCACGATAATAAGCAACACGTGCTGCCCGGGGTCTCTCCGGGTCCATATCTCTAACATCCCAGATGTTTGACGTCTCAGACGTCTAATCATAGCAATCTTGCTCCTGAGTCACTATACGGTCCGGTAGCTCCGTACAATGACCCCTCGCAGGCAATGCACCGTGACTTCCCCAGTGTCCCAGACACCTGGAGGATACCATCATATATCCTCGTATCAAGATGGTATATGGAAAACAGTTTTATCAAATCATTTCACAACATCTCAATGGGCCTTGCCCGAAATCTCTATAAAACATCACAATTTCATTTAGGGTCCCCGACCCAAATCACGTTTATGAAACATAGGGTCTCAGACCCGAAATCACATTTATAAAACATAGGGTCCCAGACCCGAAATCACATTTATAACCCAACTGGGCCTCATGCTCGATTTTGTAAACCACTGGGCCTACGACCAGAATTTATAAATCAACTGGGCCCTCAGCCCGATTACGTAAAGTAACTGGGCCCCCGGCCCGATAATATAACTCAAATGGGTCTCAGCCCGATTTCGTAAATCAACTAGACCCCTGACCCAATTTCATAAAGCAATTGGGCCCCCGGCCCGATTACGTAACTCAAATGGACTCCAAGTCCGAGGTTTCCAAAACAATTGGGCCTCATGCCCGAGTTCATCTTTCCAATTTCAAAACCATTTCATCACATTATTATGAAACCACAAGCACGTAAAATCACAATAAAATTGTCAGTCTCGATATACGTGCAATACGAAAAACATCTCGAAATACATGCAACATACCCGAAATCAATAATCACAATCATCATTACGGAAATCACGTATAAGAAACATGTAACACATTTAGGCATGCATAGTATTTATAAAACCAAAGTCCACTCACAGACCGTCCAACGCTGCGCCTAGATAGCGTGCCATAGGCCTTCCAGGGCCACACCACTATCACCGAGACTTCCAAACCTGTCCAAATCACAATAGAGGGTCACTAACCTCTTCATTAACCTCCTATCAAAGCCCCATAATTTTTCCGAATTTTGAACTATTTTTAAACCTGGTTCAAAACCTTCGGACGTCCCGAACAATATCGAAACGGTGTCCGATCGACACGAAACCAGTCCCAAAATGTTCGTTACATCGAATAGATTAAAAGTCATGTTGGAAGTTTCCCCAAAATACCCTCCACGCGCCCCCACGCGCCGCCCAAAGGGGCTGCACGTGAAGCCCACGCGCCAAACACTGTTCATCGTCAACCTCGCGTTGGACCCGGTTCACTGGTTTGAACTGGTCCAGCCGAACCGCTGAACCGAGCCAGCCGGTTCTCAGCAATTACTCAACCATTTTCTACGGGGTTTTTTTCCTACATGTTCGTCTAAGTCCGACTAAGAGGTTTATGGAATCAAAAACAAGAAAACTCAATTAGATTCTTACCTCTGAACAATAACCCGAAACCCAGAATTTTTCGATCCTTCTCCCCGTCGATCTAGGACACCTTGAGCCTCGAATTCAAGTCCATTGGGTTTGTCTCTGTCCCTAGGTCTCATTAGAATCAAGCAGGAGCTCAAAAATACAACTAATAGTTGACTTCCAAATTTGAACACAATTAGCTCTCGGGTTAACTCACCCATGTCGTGAACCACCGTGGTCACCGTCGTTTCCTTGCCGTCTCCCGTCGTCTCTCAGCCCTCACCAACGGTTGGTCTTTCACACAAGCATAGAGGAGATGGGCTGGTGTGTTTGTTCAAATAGGGTTGTGTGTGTATGTGTTTCGGGTGGGAAAAAGATAACAAAGTGAGAGAGAGAGAGAGAGAGAGAGAGAGAGAGAGAGAGAGAGAGAGAGAGAGAGAGAGAGAGATCATGGACCAGATGAGAGGGAATGGAGGGTGCAGATTCAATCAGGGAGTGGAATGGACGGCTGAGATTAAAAGGAAGGTATAAATTATATTTTAAATAATTAGTGGAGACATGATCCAAATTTTAGGGAGTGTGGGGATGAGTGACCCAAGGATCCAGAATCATCGATCACTGTTCACTAATTTAATATTATTTTAATTCAAATTTCGGTTCGTTCGGTTAATCGATTTCGCTCCCGTGACCACAACTTCGTCGTCCAACCTCCGATTTCGGCGTGCCGCTTGTCTATGGATTCGTATCGATTCGATCTTCGTAACGGTCCTTGGTCCTTCGCCATTGGACCTCCCGGGTCAAAACTCAACATTTGGCCCATTTTCAACCATATTACCAAAATACCCCTCGACTTCCGACCGTCATAACTTCTTCCTCGAATGTCGGAATCGGACGTGCCACCTGTCTATGAACTCGTGACGTCCCAAATTACGTCACAGTCATCGGTCAAAATCCACTTGACCGCCTGAACTAAAAGTCAACATTTTGCCCATGCTTAGGGGCAAAATAGTTATTTTGCACATTTCGTCCGATTTCACTCAACTAATCCCAGATTAGTCATTCTAAACCATAATTAATTAATATTTAATCTCGATATTCGGGACGGGTCGTTACAATCTTCCCCCCTTAAATAATTTCGTCCTCGAAGTTCCAACTATCCTTATTCCACATTCACCTTGTGGAAAACAAATTTGGCCTCACAACACGTGTACACTTGTACACCCACTAACCAACACAAAACTCGTCTGCACTCAGACATCCCATCACAGTCTCATGTCATACCGACAGCACTCGACCACCTCGAGTGAAATTGATTACCTGATCCGCGTTAATACCGCTTGACAATTTTACTATTAAGCTGACTCCTTTAGCTTGACGGTTCCTTTCAATCACTAATATACCCTGACCTCCGCTCCCATTGGGATTCACCAAATCTCACTTGTCAGTTCACGCTGACACTACTAGTCAAACTGTAACGACCCGAACCGAGAATAATAATATTTTAATGTAAAAAGACTATTTTGCCCCTGAAGGGGGGAAACTTTGACTTTTGACCCGGGAAACAATTTGGACTTTGACCCATGACTATGACTTAGGTCGGGACGTCACGAATCCGTAGACAGGCGGCACGCCGAAATCGGAGTTCGTATGAAGAAGTTATGGTCAAGGAAGCGTTTTAGCGGAATTTACGAACCGAGAACAATGGAATAAAATATTAATTTACTACGGGAATCCGTGCCAACCTAATATTTAAATCAAACCAGTAGATTGGTGACAAGTGTCACCAATCCAAGCCCTTACTATTCCAATAAAGCAACCTTACACTATTCCTTCATTTTATATCATTTAATTTTTCCCTCCATTTGTTTCCAGCCCTTGGATTTACTGCCCAAATGCATCCCAGCCCTTCATTTTCATCTGCTTTCCTTATTCATGCACGATCATCCTCTGTCTGTTTCACTCAAACACACAAACACACATTCATCCCCCCCCCCCCCCCCAACCCCTGCACTTCTTCTCATTTTCTCTCCATCCAAACACACGAACCAGCCATCCTCATCACACCAGACGACCACCCACAACACCACCATCATCTGATAACCATCACCCTGCATCACCGGCGACAACCGACCCATTTTCCTGCCTGAAAATCCCGTCCAAAAACACGACCCGAAACGCTAAGGAAACGGGTCCAAGAAGCAAACCTCGACAGCCACACCACCTCGACGCAGGGGAAGCTCCAGTCTGCACCGTGAGAACCCCAGGAGCTTAACTGGACGACGGCGCGGCCTGCAGCGGCGACACGGCGGCGGTAAGGTCGAAAACCCGAAAGCTCCGTTTTACTCCTCTGTTTCGAACCAACCTGTTTTAGTGCTAGGAAATTGATTGTGTGATGTTAGAAATGTCCTAGGGTGAGAGACGAGTTGATCAGGACCGGTTTGGACGACGGAGACGGCGTGGATCACCGGAGAAGATGATCGGACGTTGGCCGTGAGTTTCAGTGACGAACTGGTGAGTTTCTCCTAGTTTTCTTTCTATTTTGAGGTTGTAGAACCATAGAACAGACCTAGACGACCCTATAGAGATGAACCCCGTCGAAAATAGTGGCCGGAATTGTACGGTTGAATCGGGTCAAGCCGTGGGTCGACGGCGACCCGGTTCCAGTCAAACGGGTCTGACCCGGTACTGTAGCATGATGACGTCATCATGCTGACGTCACTTCTGACGTCATGATGACGTCATCCTGTCAGATGTTGTTAGACCAGGGACCAATCAGAACATGCCACGTGTCACCTGACAAGTGTCAGTGATGACGTCATGCTGACGTCACTGCTGACGTCAGCAGTACTGTAGCAGCGTTGACCCACGCGTTGACCAGGCGCGTGTGAACAGTGATTTTGGTGGGTCCGGTACCATTTTCAAGGTTTCGACGATACAGATCTAATGGAGGTGGTTTCGTGTCGATCGGAGATCGTTATGTTAGTCAAAATGGGGTTTGAAGCACCGGGAATAGTGCCCGGGATGCGATTTTGAGGCGGATCTGTCCTAGGGTCTTGGTATTGATGTTATATGGTCCTTAAGTAACCCTCAGGAATAATAATACAGGTTTATAGAGATCGTTGAGCAGCAAGGACCGAGTGTGAGTGGGCTGTTTGATTTATAAAAGGCTTGCATGCATAAACTGTTTTACTATTTCCACTTATGATTTCGATGAGTCTTATGAACTGTTTATATGTGCGATTACAATGTTTTGGGTATGAGACCCGTCTGGATTATATGTGGATTTTGTTTGGGATGTCCGGGGGACATAGGGTAAACTATACTGTTATTGTATTGTACTTTCCTACCTGTGTATATTGTCTCCTCCAGGGAGGGTCGTTGGCCTGGGTGGACCCTAGAGTAGTCACGGGGCTCTGACTGAGTGGAGTTGACCCCCGTTGGGCTGCTTACTCTCAGGAAGGCATGTTTATATACCTCGGGCAGTGACCGGGATACCGGGAGCTGATGTACCTAGAGAGTCTCGGGTGTGAGACCCTGAGTGGCAACGCGTAGCCTTAGAACCGTGACATCATTTGGGTTGGGTTTTACAGTGCACTGATATGTTAGTTTCACCTTTCGATTATTATTGTGGTTTATTTGTTATGATTTCATTATACTATTATATTTTCACTGCATGCAAGATTTGGAAAACGGAGGGGTAAAACCTTATGATTATTTTATTATTAAATTGATTCTAAACTGTTATTTTTGGCCCACTCACCCTTGTTTTACTGACCCCTCCAGACCCTGACACGGAAATAGAGGAGGAGGACCCGGAGGAGGAGGCAGAGGTTTAGTTTGCCTAGCTGTGCACCTGTACACCCACTTGTGGGTAGGTTGAGCACCGAATAAATGTACTCTGACTAGTGTGCTCACATGTTGTATTTTACTTTCCCTTGTCTGACAGTATCGCTTTAAACACTGTGGTTGTACGTTATCTATCTATTTAAGTGTTCGGTTTTTATTTAAGGGTAATTTTGGTATGTTTAGAGTAATTGTCAGACGGGAGCGGGGCACGTCCCCGGGTGGTCCCAGTGGGATTGGGACGGGTCCTGTCACAAACTGTCACCACTAAGCTCTACCACCCTGGTAAAGCTCTAATCATCAACCAATCAGTGACATCACCTCGTACTACAACTCCCTCAATGTAGCGTAAGCTCAGTAACAGGACTTCACCTCGAAGGGCAAGCTCAATCCTGCGACATATATCGATCTCAGTGTCCATAACTGTCACCCCCAATGACTTCAGAATACCTATCACCAATGTGGAAACCAGCACTCCTCTCGTCTCCTCAATCACAACTCTCCTCGAATCTGAAGTTCCAACCACGTTGGAAACAGACATGCTCCCAACGAGATGTCAAGTCCAACCACTGGACTTCCCACTTCCTCAACTCACCTGGACAACCACGTGTCTGCAATCAATCCATTAATCAGACCTCATGTCCGTTTATACCGTTTACGCACATACACCTATTCCGATTGGAAATCACTCAACTCCTTTTGGATGTGCATACATTACTACCTTCGTCTTACATCCCAACCTTTACAGGTTCAACCCTCAAGTGTCCAAGTTATTCTCAATCACAAAATCCCACATCTACACCACCAATGATTTTCCTTGTCTTCTCCAATTTCAGTAATTTCCTTGTACTTTCTGGGGATATTAGAACCATACAATCACACCAATCTCGAAGTTGATGACAACTCCCCGAATCCACTAATTCTCATGACGTCCCCTTCGTCATCCCAAGATTCCTCAAGTCTCAATCATACCTATTTCATCCATTCATCACTTGGTCATCTCATCACTGTTGGGACTTATCCCAACACATCACAATCTCCGCTGGATCCCATCCAATCCATCACTCAACCACTACCGAATCTCAAATACCGAACATATGTCCATCATGACGGAGTCACACCCCAACTCGTGGCTCATCGTCATCACAATCACCGACACCAGCACACTGTGTGCGAATCAGACAACCCTAAGTCGTTACTCATACCGAGCAACAACTTCGTATCTCCGCTCAGGTGAAAAGAACTCTGCCTCTCTCGTACCCCACAACTATGGGTACCACCATTTTGACAATCCACAACAAGCTACTGTACGTTCCCTTAACGTCCCCCGATCCTCAACTACAACCACACTAAATACCCTCGATAGCCAGTCATCTCCACACAACTATTGACCAACAGTCATCTCTATCGAGATCCGTATCCACACATCACACTATTACTCGGTCCAACTCGGGATTCCATACCTTATCCCATAACTGTACCCGTGGATTGAATCCCATAGTTCTGACTAGACTCACTAGAGTCATCCACATGGTCATCCACGACCTCAGCCGCTCTTCGCAGCACAAGTTCTCATCCACTAGTCACAACTAAGGTTCACCTTTTCAATCCATCATATACTAGGGTTCCACAATCACACCCTATGGCTCCTCTGAACCCCACTGTCCTCTGCAGTATAATCCATAACCTGACCGACCCCGCGGTCCTGACATCGTATAGATGTCAAATCCAATCCTACCATCAACTCGACGTGGGTTCCACCACTAAGGTCATCGGCTAACTCCGATGTACCAACATCCCTCACACTAGCAATCACCACTAGGGTTCTCATTTTAGACCATTACTCAACTGAGGTTCACATTTCCAAATCACTAAGCAAATGGGGTTCCTCGAACCCAGCTGCGCCCAGCAGCACAACAATCTAATATCACATGACCGAACCGATGATCCCACATTACCAGTTCATCACATACAACCCCACTTGGGTCGAATCACATTAACGCGCGGCGTATCGGGCCAATCATACTCTATCCACTATTCAAACCCAAAAACAACTTATCAGGTTGATAACGAACTGTAGTCCAAAGAGACATCACACCCTCGACATGCGCGCACAAAAGAGCAAACCTGGCTCTGATACCAATTGACACGACCCATCCCAATCCCCTCGGGATTACCGTGGAATGTGTCATGCTCCCGTCTGACACGAAGTGTCAGACAAGGGATAACCTGATGCCACTGCCCAAACGGGGCTTCCAGAGTGCGCAAGGATCGATGGAGGAGGTATGCGATGTCCCAGTCTCTACTGCAGTCGCATCCGTGATCAACCTAAAGGGCATTAAAAACAACAAAGGCTGTGAGTGGACGAAAATAAATAAGTTCATAAAACACATTTCACAAAGACATTTATGCCCTTCACTAAAACGTATGCATGCCTCGAAAACTAGTAGTCAAAACATTTACTCAAACAAACCATTGGGGCCTTAGCCCAAAACTGTAACTCAAAACCAAGTGTGGGAACTCAGCCCAAAATTGTAGAATACCAAATCTGTAAATACAAAACCAAGTGGGCCACTACCCAAATCCATAAACACAAATCCAACCGAAAAACCATTTCATAGATCCAATAGTCCATATTTACCACATTACCATCTCTAGCATCCCAGATGCCTAGCGTCCCAGACGCTTGACGTCCCAGATGTCATATCTCATGGTAATAAGCAACGCGTGCTGCCCGGGGTCTCTCTGGGTCCATATCTCTGACATCCCAGATGTCTGACGTCCTAGACGTCTAATCATAGCAATCCTGCTCCTGAGTCACTATACGGTCCGGTAGCTCCGTACAATGACCCTTCGTAGGCAATGCACCGTGACTTCCCCAGTGTCCCAGACACCTGCAGGACACCATCATATATCCTCGTATCAAGATGGTATATGGAAAACAATTTTATCAAATCATTTCACAACATCTCAATGGGCCCTACCCGAAATCTCTATAAAACATCACAATTTCATTTAGGGTCCCCGACCCAAATCACGTTTATGAAACATAGGGTCCCTGACCCGAAATCACATTTATAAAACATAGGGTCTCAGACCCGAAATCACATTTATAACCCAACTGGGCCTCATGCTCGATTCTGTAAACCACTGGGCCCACGACCCGAATTTGTAAATCAACTGGGCACTCGGCCCGATTACGTAAAGTAACTGGGCCCCCGACCCGATTACGTAACTCAAATGGACTCCAAGTCCGAGGTTTCCAAAATAATTGGGCCTCATGCCCGAGTTCATCTTTTCAATTTCAAAACCATTTCATCACATTATTATGAAACCACAAGCACGTAAAATCACAATAAAATCATTAATCTCGATATACGTGCAATACGAAAAATATCTCGAAATACGTGCAACATACCTGAAATCAATAATCACAATCATCATTATGAAAATCACGTATATGAAAAATATAACACATTTAGGCATGCATAGTATTTATAAAACCAAAGTCCACTCACAGACCGTCCAACAATGCGCCTCGATACGCGTGTCATAGGCCTTCCCGGGCCACATCACTATCACCGGGACTTCCAAACCTGTCCAAATCACAATAGATGGTCACTAACCTCTTCATTAACCTCCTACCAAAGCCCCGTAATTTTCCCGAATTTTTAACTATTTTTAAACCTGGTTCAAAACCTTCAGACGTCCCGAACAATATCGAAACGGTGTCCGATCGACACGAAACCAGTCCCAAAATGTTCGTTACATCGAATAGATTAAAAGTCATGTTGGAAGTTTCCCCAAAATACCCTCCACGCGCCCCCACGCACCGCCCAAAGGGGCTGCGCGTGAAGCCCACGCGCTAAACACTGTCCATCGTCAACCTCGCGTTGGACCCTGTACACTGGTTTGAACCGGTTCAGCCGAAACACTGAACCGAGCCAGCTGGTTCTCAGCCATTACTCAACCATTTTCTACGGGGTTTCTTCCTACATGTTCGTCTAAGTCCAACTAAGAGGTTTATGGAATCAAAAACAAGAAAACTCAATTAGATTCTTACCTCTGAACAAAAACCCGAAACCCAGAATTTTTCGATCTTTTTCCCCGTCGATCCAGGCCACCTTGAGCCTCGAATTCAAGTCCACTGGGTTTGTCTCTGTCCCTAGGTCTCATTAGAATCAAGCAGGAGCTCAAAAATACAACTAATAGTTGACTTCCAAATTTGAACACAATTAGCTCTCGGGTTAACTCACCCTTGCCATGAACCACCGTGGTCACCGTCGTTTCCTTACCGTCTCCCGTCGTCTCTCAACCCTCACCAACAGTTGGTCTCTCACACAAGCACAGAGGAGATGGGCTGGTGTGTTTGTTCGAATAGGGTTGTGTATGTATGTGTTTCGGGTGGGAAAATATAACAGAGTGAGAGAGAGAGAGATGATGGACCGGATGAGAGGGAATGGAGGGTGCAGATTCAATCTGGGAGTGGAATGGACAGCTGAGATTAAAAGGAAGGTATAAATTATATTTTAAATAATTAGTGGAGAGATGATCCAGATTTTAAGGAGTGTGGGGATGAGTGACACTTGTCACTCATCCAAGGGTCCAGAATCATCGATCACTGTTCACTAATTTAATATTATTTTAATTCAAATCTCGGTTCGTTCGGCTAATCGATTTCGCTCCCGTGACCACAACTTTATCGTCGAACCTCCGATTTCGACGTGCCGCTTGTCTATGGATTCGTATCGATTCGATCTTCGTAACGGTCCTTGAATGTCGGAATTACCAAAATACCCCTCGACTTCCGACCGTCATAACTTCTTCCTCGAATGTCGGAATCGGACGTGCCACCTGTCTATGAACTCGTGACGTCCCGAACTACGTCACAATCATCGGTCAAAGTCCATTTGACCGCCCGAACTAAAAGTCAACATTTTACCCACGCCTAGGGGAAAAATGATCATTTTGCACATTTCGTCCGATTTCACTCAACTAATCCTAGATTAGTCATTCTAAACAATAATTAATCAATATTTAATCCCGATATTAGGGATGGGTCGTTACACACGGGTCGGGCGACCTGAAAAAAAAAAACAACAGGTCGATTGAAGGATATGGACGATGAACAGTATCCCGCGGGGTGGCGCGTAGGCACGTGAGCCACCATCTGGGAATCTGACCAACATGAAAGTTCATGTTCTCAACTATGCGAGTCCAACGATACCGTTTTCAAGACGATCAGACATTGTCTCGGGGCAGTTTTGGTTGTCCGAAGGTTTATTTGTTATTTTATATTTGTTTAGAAGCCCAAAAAATTGAGGTATTAAAATATGTATTATTTGGGATGGTTAATGACCTTAAAAGTGAATGATGATAGGCGGGAAAAGTTTCAAGAATTACGAAAAGGCTTGTAATTTGGTGTTGGACTGCGTGGACCGTGTGTGAGTGGACATTTTTTTTCCTTAAACTCTTAGGCATGCATACTTACATGTTTTAAATACTTTATTATATGATTTGCACGATAATGATTTGAGTATGATGTTTGTATAGTTTTTGGTGATTTTAAGAAAAACTATTATATTGCACGTTTTACGAGGTTTTGGTTGAGCTGTGTCTTGAGCTTAAGCCAAGTTTCTAGACCTTGAATTGGATTTTAGACATTGGTATGAGTTATAAATATATGTTTTCTTGATAAATGTGAAATGGACTGTATGTATGTTGTGGATAACCCTCATCGAGATGGTGGTTGGTTAGTTAATTTCATACGTCAAGGTAAAACTCGTTTTCCTGAGATTGGCACTGTGATGAGTAGTCTTAGACGTCAAGGTAAATCTCATTTTTTTCTAAGACTATTTTTATGATGACTCAGACGCCAACTGTTTGATCCTAAAATGGACCTAACAAGTCCATGAAGACTGCACACATACAAGAAAACACGAGATGTACGTAGTTCACTCAAATTAGGCTACCTTCGTTGTGTTATGCTCTTCTCATTAATAATATAGTGTTTGTACATGATACATTAGGTCTTGAGCCTTAGAGGAAGACTAGAATATAACCTAGAGGAAGAGTAGAATGTAAAAACAGGTGAGAGCTCTAATCTAGAGAGATAGTAGAATCTATTTTATAAGGGAGGACGACTCCCTAAATATAGGAAATGACCTAAGTTTAAGTTATAGGTCACAATGGTGGGCTTAATACACGAGGCTTGAGAGATTTCTTCACGGACTTTGATAATAGCTTTGGTCTTGATCCAAGACTCCAAGTGACCATCTATGTCATGATGGGCCTTGATGACGCGCCAGATTTAATCCGAGTGATCTTTCGAGTCTGACCTGATTAATCGATATGATATCAACATCATTTATGATTTATATAGTTTGTATGGAAATATAATCAATTATCAATTGTTAAGACTCAAGAATTTCCCCTCAAATTCGCTATTTTTTTTCCTGCATTATAGAGGTGAAGAGATATTAAAATCACGAAAAAAGTTTAAAATGATAAATTTGACCAATTTATACATGGCATGATGCCACCTAGCTAGGGCTAGCATATTGATGGGCCTGACTAATAATCTATGATCTAATTTTTGATGATCCAGAAAGAAATTGAAGCATCAACATTGACAACTTTTTATGGATTGAAGTAAGAAGAGCCACACTTGCATTTCCAGCCTTCAGGCTCATAATTTGCATATTGAACCCCAAAGTGGTCTGTTTTTGTGGGGATCTGAACTGCCACACATGGATCACACCCTTCACATTTGTGCTCACAATTTGGTGGCCTTGACCCAAGCCTGCTCAGCCCTCTAGACTTATTATGATACTCTCCATCTTCATCTCCCTATATAAAAAAACACACACTTTTGAGTGTTGAGTTGAATGAATCAAAGACACACACGACTCAGAAAAAACTAATCAAAACCCGGAAATTGCGTGGGAGAAATGGACCTGTTTTGAGTCAAAGTTGGCTCCTTTATTGGGATTTTGGCCCATTTCTTCAGCTGCATATATAGAGGTATTAATCAGCACTCAGCAGCAAAAATTAAGGCTGTGTTTGGATGATTTTGAAAGTAAATAATTAATTACGTACCTTGTTGGTGATGATGATGAGCAAAAGGCATGCTTGTGACACAAACCCAACTTAGAAGAGTTGCTACTAGGATTACAAAGCATGCCCTTTTCTTCATTTTTTTTTTCTGGGAATCCAAACAAGACTTGAAAACAAATAATTCAATCTAGCCTTTTCTATATATGGCTGTTTCTTCACTGTTTGTTGGTCTGCAATTCTGCACAGAAATCTCTGCCCCCGGAGAGGGGTGATTTTGCTTTCTTGTATTTGGTAACCAAGCAAACCAAATGGCATGGAGATTTGGGATTTGAAACGCTTTTTTTGATTTGTCTTTCTTGATGAATTTTCACAACTCAGTAATACTCAAGACTCAAAACTCTGATCGGTTAAGGTAAAAATTGTAAATGTCAAACAGCAAAATTTGATTTTTATGTGCCGGACCGAAGGTGGACCCTTTGCACAGCTTAGTCAAGGCCATGAGAGAGTTTCCCATTTTAACTACAACAGTAAACTAACAGCCCCTATCAAAACTTCGACTGCAGAGCCCCTCTCTCTCTTTACAACTTTGAATTATTAAAGGTCGTCTTTTTTTGGACAGTTTCTCTTCCATGTCTATTTTCCTTCATGAAAATACTTAAAACTTAGAGATTTCATTACGCGACTATATAAACAAATAAACAGTAATGAATATGGGAGTCGAAATTGGGTGATTTTCAAGGTGGAAGGGTAAGGGGTTGATGGACAACAACCAGTCACAGACTCACAGTCCATCTGGTTGTGCTCCTCCTGTATCAAGTCTAAAACTTTTTCTCTGAATTGACGAGTCAAAAAGATGAGTTTGCATGTGTTGGGATTGATGCTGCTTCTGGGTTCCATTCGGCACTCAGTAATAATGTGATTCCAATAACAAGCCTCCTATTCCTGTGATGATTTAGGCCAAGAGCATCACTTTCTGCCTCCAATCACAATCTCATTACCATTTTTGGGTTATTTTTCAGCAAATTAATTTCCTTTTAATTAATTTTAATTAACAAAACTAATCAATTATAATTAAAATTATAAAATTATAATCGGATGATAACCCAATTTAAATTTTCCAGCAAAAGTTGAATTCCTATTTCTGTAATTTCGATCACGTATTTAACAAAAAAAAAAAAGACTCTGAATCCGGAATTAAAGATAGTATTATGGAGATATTAGTCAAAGAGGAAAATTTGAATTGAAATTGACACATGCAGGAGTACGTCGAGAAACGCAGACCTAAAACAGACTTGCAGCCTATACCACATGAGCCCTACAGGCTCCAAGGCAACAACCCCGCAACATCATCATCATGGAGAGCTTGCATCACATAATGACATGTAGCGATGATTTGGGTTTGGTTGCAATAGCATTGCTTGCAGTGCAAGCTGGCAGGTCTGTATGCGTACGCTCATAAATGTGCAACCACTAGCAGTACGAACACTAAGCCACTAATGTATAGCAATGGAGCCCAGAGATATGACTTGACTAGAATCTTCTCTTCCATTAAGAGGCGAAATTCTTGCACTCTTCAAATAATAGAAACATGTAAATATGAGCAGTGCCATGATCCACGAAATTCCATTTGATAACTTTATTTATAAACTTCATAGACAAGATATGGTAAAAGAGTACCTCTCCACTTATTTTCTTCTTCATATTCTTTCGGATATTTTTCATTTCATCAATGCAGTCCGAACTTTTATTTTTTCTGAAAAAAAAAAAACAATCTAAAACGTATTATAAGCAGTAAAAATTTTCAATGGAGCGTGACTTGAAGGACATAATCATCTATGGCTTCCATATATAAAATAGATTTAAAATCAGTTACAATATACATGTTTACCAGCCTACCCTATTTAACCAGATTAGAGCATGTCTAACGGGGGCAAACTAGCCTAGGCAAGGCAAAATCGTCTCTTGCCTCTGTAGTTCTGGTTCCAGTGGGCAATTTATAGCCCGCGCAAGGGCAAATCCAGAGGCTCAAAATAGCCTCCATGCCAGCCAGGGCAAGGTTGCTGGTCCACACATTCACAATGACGAAAACCATAGGCTCAAAATAGCCTCCATGCCAGCCCGAGTAAGGTTGCTGGCCCACACATTCACAATGACGAAAACCATAGGCTCAAAATAGCCTCCATGCTAGCCCAGGCAAGGTTGCTGGCTCACACATTCACAATGATGAAAACCATAGGCTCAAAATAGCCTCCATGCCAGCCCGGGCAAGGTTGCTGGCCCACACATTCACAATGACGAAAACCATCGCAAGCATGAACATAAATTATACAATAGGAACAAAAATTGGAAAAAAAAAACAGAATTGGACAGCAAATCAAACCCAAATTATTCAATCAAATCAAACCCAAAGTGTGATCCCTGCTGTGGTGATGGAGACGATTGCGGCAGAGTAAGAGGGGCAAAGATTGCTAGCTCACCAGGCTAGGCTCGCTGTCTGGAGACATCGATGGAGAAGATTTTGGGGGAGCAGGAGGTGAAGAATGTTGTGGTGAGTTCGCCGAAGCTTGCAACAGAGATGGGAGGGAGGGAAATCGGTGGCAGCGGGTTGATACGATGGAGCTAAAGAGGGTTGTGGTGGAGATGAAGAAGATATGGTATTGAATTCAACAAAAAGGAAAACAAGAAGCACAACGAGATCCTTTGGACAACTTCGCCATTGTTGAAGATGAAGTAGAGGAAGTTTTGGATGTTTGGTTCTGGTGAAGAAGTTGAAAGAGCATTCTACAAAGTTCTTGTTTTTCCTTTTTTGCCAACAAAGTTCTTGTATTAATATATCTCTGTTTTTTTTTCTTTTTTTAAATATTATTATTATCGTAATTTGTTGTAAATAGTTTAATGGTTATGTCTATTTATGTAATAGGTGCTAGGGGTAGTTTTGTCCTTTTGTATTCATTAATTATTCACCTCTATATAAGGGATAATTAATCCTTGTAAACCCTAATCATAATCACACAATAATCAGACGTATTATTTTCTTCTCCCTGCCTCTCCATATTCTCTCTGCATTCAAGTCTTCCGATTTTCTTTCACAACACGTTATCAGCACAAACGACTCTGAATTGGAGATTACTCAAGTGAAGGACCAATTCAATCAAGTAGGTTTTTTTTTGTTACTTAAAAATCTAATTTTCTATTATTCATTAAATCAAACCCTAGAATCCAAGATTCTTGAATTGAATCGCATATTGCTTAGAATTGATTGATTGATTCAAATACTAGGTTTAATTTTCTTATTTTGATTAAATGAATTATTTGAATTATTGACGAATTTATGGAATTGATAATTGATCAAAGAAAAATGTATTGAATTGCTCACGGATGTTGATAATTAAATTGATACCTTGCAATTGATGTATTATGACATGATAATTGGTTAGGTGATAATCATCATGCTTTCTCTGATAATCATGCGGCCCCCAGATTTTTTTTCTTCTTTTTTTCTTCCTTTTTTCATTGATGAACAGTAAGTTTTATATGCTAAATCTCAAATTAAATTGAACGTATGGAACTAAAGGTTTTAAGTAATATATGCTAAATCATAGTACGTTGATTTATGATGATGTTAAATTGATATTGACATTGATGTTTGTTGAATATCAAAAATAATTCTATATGCAAATTTTGTTTGATATAATGTTTGAGTGATGCCATGCATGATTTGTACACCCTAGAATCAACGAGGTCGATTTATGATATGAATTATGGATGTTTGTTGAATATATGAATTATTACGTGTGCCACTCTACAAACCCGAGACTAAACGTTTCCTGATGTTCATGGGAACTTAGTAGTTGGCACAATGGGGGGCAACAGTTGAAAAAAAAAAAGGAGACGTGCAAAATGGAAAACGCAGCCTAACCCCTTCAGCCCGAAAAAAAAAAGGAAGGCCCAGCAGGCCTGAAAGAAAAACCCCCGAGAAAAAGTACACTGATCTAAGGCCCTGAAGGCCAAGGATAAACAGGCCCGAAAAAAAAATATTTTCTGAGCCCTGAAGGCCCAGCAGAAAACGAAAAAAAAAAGAAAAAAAATCATGGCATTGAAGGCCCAGCCGAAAAAAAAAAAAAGAAGAAAAAGGGCCCGGTAGGCCAGCCCAATCCCACCCCAAGCACTTGGGCTTAGCCCACTTCGGCCCAGCAGGCCCCAGGACCAGCCCAGAAGGCCTCAGTTGATAGGACCCGTCCCCGAAGGACATAGATAACCGTGCCCGGTCCTGCTCCCGTCTAACAAGTCAACTGAAAATCCGAAACTACCCTTCAGCACCTGCCAGACAAGGGATATTTGCGCATGTGCCCACTCATACCTCCACCTCTCGAATAGCCTCGATCATCGCTCCACGACCTGAAGGGTCAATAAAACAGAAAAGGTGTGAGTGGACAAAAATGACCTCTTATAAAAACATTTTCCAAAACACATTCTTACCCTCCAGTTTTCACAAACGTGCATGCATATCGTAAAACATGAGTAATAGTATGAAATCATTCAAGTATGAACAGTGAACCGATAAAATCAAAACATATTTTCCCATGGTCCGTAAAACTCATGTTCACCAAATCATTTCATATTATAAAACAGCAAATCCCGGCTCTCAGGCCAAAACATGTGAACACCATCGCCTGGCCACAAAGACCAAAAACCCGTACTCAAAACCGGTACGTAATCACAAATATAATGTTTCTAAATTCCATGTCCACATATTTTCCTTAAAACTCATTTTCATTAAATCAATTTATATTTAAAACCACGGTTTCCTCGAAATCATTTTCCATAAAACCACGGGACTTATTTCCATATCCTGTTGCTTAGAGTCACGTTTATCCCTGCAACGCGTGCAAATCAATAGGCTCAAGGACCACTCAAAATCCGAGCATCCGCCGCTGTGAACACATCACCAGCCGGCAATCCGGATCTCGTGAACACATCACTTACCGATCCATATATATATCCAGCACATCTCTGGTCTGAGTCGAGCCTCCCTCGGCTGCACGACAACAGACCGTGCTACGTGACCTCTTCGGGGTAAACACTTCCCTCCCGAAGAAGACGAGCGTTATCTCCAGGGTGCACTCCGGGGAAAAACATATTTCCACCCGAAAGTCCTAATTATCCGCAACATTTCACCATTATGAAAACCAGTTAAAAACAGTTGTGTTTGAAATCAAAATCATTTTCAATACAGGGTCTCAGCCCCAAGTCCCGATTTACTTTATAAATCCGAAAATCATCAATATCATCATGTAACCACATGGAAATACAAATCCAATCAAAATCACAATTCCATTGGGTCTCAAGCCCAAAATATCATTTTCACGTAAATCTGTGCAACCGTAAACCCGAGTTGCCACGATCACGTAAATCCATAAAATTAATCACTGACTCATAATCCGAGTCCAAATATCATTTTTAATTCCCTGACTCATAACCCGAGTCAAAACATCATTTTCAATCCGAGCCTAGCCCAAAAACATCAATTTCATCATTTCTCGAAAATCGTGCCAAAATATAATATAATAATCATAAAACCGAGAAATCACCGGATTGAAACATAAATCATATCAAATCATAACAAATCATATAATAAAGCATTTTAAATCATATATGCATGCATCACGGTTAGAAAACCAAAAGTCCACTCACACACACTGTCTAAACGGTTCGTTTCCGAGCTGCACGTTTTTCCGTAATTTCTGGAAATCACAACTCCTGTCCAAAATCATTATAGAGGGTTACTAACATCTCAAAATACTTCATATAATTTTCCCCAATTTTTCCGGAATTTAAATACGTATTTTTAACGTAAAACAAAACTTCGGATACGCGGAACATTAACGAAACGATATCCGATTTTCTCGAAACCAGTGTCAAAATGTTCGTTACACTGAATGGGACAAAAGTTATGTTGAACGTACCTCGGGATTCTCACTCACGCGCCCCCACGCGCCGCCGCAAGCGGCTACGCGTGAAAGCCACGCGCATAGCACAGTGTTGCTACAGTGCTCCTTCTTCACCCGTATGTCTGATAAACGGGTTGGAAAACCCGCGATAGAACCCGATTCAAACTCACTCAATTCGACCTCAAATCAATCCATTCTTTCAATTGATCCCTTATACTCCAACTTAATTCCAGTTCTGTAAATTGAATTACTCAAATTAGGGTCTAAATCTTCAAGACTCACGATCGATCCTCGACGGGTTTTCAATTCGGATTTACTGATTCTGTCCCTGATTTTCAAATTAATTCATAGAGTAAGCATCGTGAGAGTGTATTGAACGTTTTTACAAGATCAATTTGAAGAATTCTTACCTCTAACTCGCTGAAATCAAGCTCGATTTTAAGCTGCCATGGAAGCTTCTGTTCTTCCTCAATTCGACACCATTTCTCTTCGTTTCCATTGCAGAGATATTCGTTTTGATCCCAGAAGTCGAATTCAATCCTCAATTGTGATCCTCACAGCTCATAATCTCGAATTCGAAAGTCCCCCCAATTTTCAAGATTTTTCGATTCAGAATTAACCCAGGGGCCTCATTGTCTCTCGAGTTTCTCTCTCAATTCGGCTTCCTCAGTCTCCCAATTACACAAATGCAGCTCAACAACGGTTTATCAGCTGTTAATTGACAATGATTAAGACAAACCATAATTTAGGGAATTTGTGTCTAAAGTGGTATAATTGCGTTTTCCCTAATACACGATTCCATGTTATCTGGGGCAAGGAAGATGACAAAGTGACAGATGTCACTGTCTGGCAGCAAGAATCAATGTTAAAAGACCATTTTGCCCTCCATTCGACAAATTACCATTTTGCCCCTACACTTCCGTGACCCGTAACTTGGTCACCCGAACTTCGTTTTCGACGTTCCGCCTGTCGTTGGATTTGTATCAACAAGACCTACGTAACGGTCTTTGTCCCTCGTCCATTGGACTTCCGGGGTCAAAATTCAACATTTGGCCCCTAATATGCCAAATTACCAAAATACCCCTCAACTTCCGAACGTCAAAACTTTTTCCTCGAATGTCGGAATCGAACGTGTCACCTGTCTATGAACTCATGACGTCCCGAACTACGTCACGGTCATCGGTCAAAGTCCATTTGACCGTCCGATCAAAAAGTCAACATTTTGCCCAAGACCAGGGGCAAAACGGTCATTTCGTCCGATTTCACTCCACTAATCCCAGATTAGTCATTCTAAACCATAATTAATTAATATTTAATCCCGATATTCGGGACGGGTCATTACATCAGTGCAGGCCCAGAGCCAACAGGTGGCTCGGTTTGGCTCACCCTATTGCGGCTCGGCTCAACCAGTTTGGCTCGGCTTGGCTCGGCTCAACCAGTCCGGCTCGACTTGGCTCAACCGGTCCGACTCGGCTCGGCTCGGCTCAACAGGTCCGGCTCGGCTAGGCTCCGACCAAAAAAAAAAAACAGAACCTTCCTTTGCACTCCTCAGGCCTAAAACATACACTCATGCATGCCTGAAGCATTGCAATACTCCTCAATCAAGGATCAAAATAATATTTATTTATATTTATGCATATTGTATCTTGTTTCCTTGTATGTTTGCTTGTTTATTTAATTCTTTATACGTTATTTACCAATGTCATAGACCACTTGTAAATAAAAGGAACATGCAGTTTCCTTCATTGATATCCTGAATTATCATACCATGTTATAGAACCTGAAGTTCTCATTAGTTGCTTATGGATGCATTTTTCCCAAAGCACTAATCATATTCATTAATCTTTGTAGAGCATGGCACATCTCAACAAACTGGATTTTGACGCACTAGAGGTTTCTGGAAGAAACTACTACCAGTGGACTGAAGATGTGAAGCTTCATCTCACTTCCAAGAGAATCCGCTCAACCATCCAGGAAGACAATGTGGTTTCTGAGCATCAGAAGGCGGATGCTATGATCCTCATTTGGAGGCACATGGATCGCGCACTGCAGCGTGAATACCTGGGTCAAGAGGACCCGAGATCTTTATGGGTTTCACTGGCTGATCGTTTCGATCACCAGAAGGACATATTCTTGCCTGAAGCAAGACATGACTGGCATAACATTCGTTTTCAGGATTTTAAATCCGTAAACGAATATAACTCTGAGATATGCCGTATCTGGTCTCTTCTCAAGTATTGTGGGGAGGAGCTCACTGAAACCGACCTACTTGAGAAGACTTTCTCCACATTTCCGGCCTCATGTATTGTCCTGCAGCAATAATACAGAGAGCGGAAGTTTACCAGGTTAGCGGAGTTGATCACTACTTTATTACTCGCTGAAAAGAACAACATCTTACTAATGAAGAATGATCAATCCCGACCTGTGGGCACCAGTGCAGCACCTTTGCCTGAAGCAAACGCTGTTGCACCTCGCGATGCCAACCGTGGGGGGAGAAACAAGGGACGTGGTAGAGGTGGAGGACGTAATCGTCCAACACATGGTGCACACCCCTATGACCGGGTCCATGGTTACCATGCCCCTCGTGGCTGTGGTAATCGACGTGGTGGACACCCCTATGATGGAGCCCAAGATTACAATGCCCCACGTGGCAGTGGTAACCGTGGGCTAGGTCCACGTGGTGGGTATCACGCTCATCCTGGTCCGCGTGCTCAAAACGAGAGAAACCCCCGTCCGGCCCGTCGCCACCAGAATCAAAACCCACCGGACCTATGCTATAAATGTGGAGGTCGTGATCACTGGTCCTGCACCTGTCGTGCATTAGCTCAAATTATTGCCCAGTACCATGCTAGACGTGATACTCGAGAGGCTAATTTTGCTGCAGGACCAGTCCCCGCTGATACCACCCTTGCCATTGCCGATTTCCAGATTGCAGCTGGACATAATGAGGATTGAGTTATTTACATACCCATGGATATGATCGGCATTTGTGCCCCTTTTTTTATGCATATTGTTTTTTTTATTTCTTCCATTACTAATTCTGGATATTGTTTGGAGATTCATTTTATTTTGGACTTATTTTGTTATTTGCTCGAATATTATTCAATCTATTTCTTCATTTTTTTAGTACATGTGATTGTTGATTACTTTAGTTATATTGATGGTTAGGCATGTCAAATGGTGAAGTTTGTTGTCTAGCCGACAGTGCTACTACGCATACTATCCTCCGTGATAGGATATTTTTCACAAACTTAATACCTAACCACACCCCTGTCATAACTATTTCTGGCAAATCAAACTTGATTGAAGGCTCCAGAAGAGCCCAATTTATGTTGTCCAATGGTACCGTATTCACCATTGATGAAGCCTTATACTCCCCACGTTCCAGCAGAACGTTATTGAGTTTTAAGGATATTCGAGCTAATAATTATCATGTTGAAACCACAAAAGAAAAGAATGTGGAATATATTTGCATAACATCCAACTTGTATGGTCGGAAGCGTACATTGGAGAAATTGAAATGTCTCAGGAGTGAACTCTACATGACCACTATTATAACCATTGAGGCACATCACATAGCTAGCCGGAAGCTACCTAACCCTAGCAACTACTTATTATGGCATGACCGATTGGGACACCCCAGTCAAGGTATGATGCGTCGTATCCTCAATACATCACACGGGCATCCCCTTACAAATAAGGACCTTGTGTTTAGTGACACACTATTCCAAGCTTGCTCAATGGGAAAATTGAACACTATACCATCATATGCAAAGATCGATAAAGACTCTGTCCCTTTCTTTTACCGAATACAAGGGTATATTTGTGGACCCATACAACCACCATGCGGACCATTTAAATATTTCATGGTTTTGGTTGATGCATCAACGAGGTGGTCACACGTGACACTATTGTCCACACGCAATGCTGCGTTTGCTAAACTCCTTGCCCAAATCATTAAATTAAGGGCCCACCATTCGGTTTATCCCATAAAGTCCATTAGACTTGATAATGCGGGGGAGTTTACATCGAAATCTTTCGATAATTATTGCATATCCCTTGGGATTGATATAGAACATCTAGTTGCACATGTTCACACCCAGAATCGTCTCGCAGAAGCATTCATTAAACGATTACAAATGATTGCACAGACTTTGGTTATGCGCACCAAGCTACCAATTTCTGCGTAGGGCTATGTAATTTTGCATGTAGTTATGTTGGTCCAGTTGAGGCCCACTGCCACCCAACCCTATTCCGCGTTACAGCTGGTAACTGGGTACGAACCTGATGTTTCGCACTTACGCGTGTTTGGGTGCGCCGTTTACGTGTCAATTGCGCCGCCACAACGTACAAAAATGGGGCCTCAAATCCGGAGAGACATTTATGTCGGCTATGAATCCCCCTCCATTATACGTTATTTAGAGCCCTTGACAGGCGATCTCTTTACCGCTCATTTTGCGGATTGTCACTTCGATGAGACAGTCTTCCCGCCGTTAGGGGGAGATAAGAACGCTAACGTTCCTGAAGAACGACGTGAATTGACGTGGACTGTCTCCACTATGTCTCATCTTGATCCCCGAACCGCACAAAGTGAGAATGAAGTGCGGAGAATTCTAGATCTACAGAGTGTAGCTAATAATATGCCAGATGCTTTCTCTGATCTAGCTAAAGTGACGAGATCACATATACCTGCTGCAAACGTGCCTGCAAGGATAGACGTCCCCGTAGGACGCGCCGTCCCAGATGGACGGGTCGTCCCAGATGGACAAAGTACGGCCATGGCGGATAACCAGTCATATGTCCCTACCCAGAAGCGAGGTAGACCAATAGGTTTGAAGGATTCTTATCCCCGGAAGAGGACAAATTTTTCACAATTGAATCCCTTGGATATCACTATATCATCTGATCCATCTCATGAGATAATTCCGGATTATGGGTCTGTCTTAGAAGAGACGACGTTGGGGGACACCTCAACGTCTGAGCCCATTCCCGAGAATAGAGAGATCTCGGTAAACTATGCATGCTTAAATGAGATATGGAATCAGAATGATATTATCATCGATGATATATTTGTATTCGCAGTAGCTACTGAAATAATAACTAATGATGATATCGAACCTCGCTCCGTTGATGAATGTCAATGTAGAGAAGACTGGCCAAAATGGAAAGAAGCAATCCAGGTCGAACTTGATTCCTTGATAAAAAGAAAGGTGTTTGGACCTGTAGCTCCCACTATCAGGGCCCACCCCTAATCCCCCAGGATTAGGGACTAAACCATGCTCCCGTCTGACTTACGCATGACTCGAATGCCAGATTGACGTTTAACCTCCATGTAACACGTAAGTCGGACCAGGGATTCTCGTATCCAGTCATCCGAACTACTGTGGATCGCGGGTGTGATGTCTCCGTCTCTCTCGACCAACAGCCCGCACCGCAACAACCTGGAGGGTATCTCTCTCGACCAACAGCCCGCACCGCAACAACCTGGAGGGTATCGAAAACACGAAAAGACTGTGAGTGGACAAAATAAAGAATAAGTTCAAAAACGTTTCAGAAACAATGACAGTTATATCCTCCGTTTCAAAAACCAATGCATGCATATCAAAGTCATGTCATAAAACTATTCAATATTCCGGTTAAACAAATCATATAAGAAAAACCGAACACAAGTTCCTTTTTCCAAATCCCGGGCCTCAGCCCAAAACCACCGAAAACCATTTCATCCGGGCCCCTGCCCAAAACATCGGAAAACCTTGTTGAAAACTATATCGTATTTCCATTCACCAAACCTGCTGGATGTATCCGAGTCTTTAAACTCCCAAGTCTTTAAACTCAATCCAGGCCTCAATATAATCCGAGTCTTTAAACTTCCGAGTCTTTAAACTCAACAGGCCTACGGGGGAAAATCAATATCCGAGTCTTTAAACTCAATCCGGACCCGTCCCCCGTCAATCATAATCCGGGTCTTTAAACCCAATAACCAGATCCAGCAAATCCATATCCAAAGTCGTTTGAAAACCTTTTTCGAAATCCATTTCTGAATCCGAATCCGCAATCTCATTAGGATCTCGAATCCAAACCCAGAACTCATATCCATCTCCTTTCCAGATCCGAGTCCGCAACCATCATTCCGTAAGCCGGCATCAGGAATAACCATTCTGAACCCAAATCCAGAATCCACTTTCCAAGTCCCAAATCGAATTCCGAATCGTCATCCAGAAATCCGATTCACAAACCCGAAATCACGTTTCTCAACAACACTTTTTGAACTGGGTTTCATGCCCGAAATCACTTTCCAAAATCCTTTTACTTCTTTTAAACCAAATCGTATTTCAAATCCTGAAATCAAATCATTAAAACTAGGTTCAATTCACAATATCCATCAAAATCTTGTAAAACGTGAAATACCGTAATTTCCTCGAAAAACGTGCACAAATCGTAAACCATCACAATCATAAATCAAATCCTAGAATCAAGTATAAAAACATATAAAAACATATATGCATGTATCAAGAGTTAGAAAGCAAAGTCCACTCACAGACCATTCCGTCGTCGCCTCGATACGCTCGCACTTACGCCGTTCCCGGCCATTATGCTATCCTCGGCTTTCTCGAACCTGTCCAAATCCCAATATAAGGTCACTAACTACTGTACGATACTCATACTAAAGCCCCCTAATTTTCCCGTATTTTTAACTATTTTTAACCGAGCCTTAAAACCTTTGGACAGTCCGAAACCTATCGAGTCAATGTCTGATCATCTCGAAAACAGTGCCAAAATGTTCGTTACATCGAATACTTTAAAAGTCATGTTGGAAACTTCCCCAAAAGGGACCCCACGCACCCTTACGCGCCGCCCAAAGGGGCTGCGCGTGGGAGCCACGCGCCCAGCACAGTGTCATCGTCTTCCTTGGGAAAACCCGGTCTGAATCGGTTCGGTCTAGCAGGTCTAGTCGTGAACCGGCGTTCACGGTTCCTACTTATTTCGATCCATTTTTACTTCTTTTACTTCCAATAGGTTCGTCCCCCTTTAATTAATCGATCTAGTGTGCAAAACCATGAGTTAAAGACCTGTTCTTACCTGCTCGAATCAAAGAAAACCAGAGGTTTCTCCCCCCCCCCCCCCCCCCCTCCCCCGGCGTTCTTGATATTCCGATCACCCCAAACCATGCCACTAGGTCCAATCAGTTCCTTTTGATTTCCAAAATCACACACAAAGCAACAATTAAAGCATTAGCCATTCAATTTCAATCCACCATGATCGACTTCAAATAAAAAGTTCCTAGTTTGGGCCTTACTGTCCATCTCAGGTCCTAAATTCCATTCGAATGAGTTTGTCTCATCCTTCTTCCCATATTCTGTTCACAAATCAGCAACACTTGATGGGGATTTGAAGAGGTTGAATCCATAGCTATATTGCCCTCTGTTTCTCCAAACCCGAAACCCACCGTCCACGACGGCTTCACGGCTGCTCCACCACAATTTCACCTTCCCCTCACCACACTGAGCATGCACTCTCCCTCACAAAGAACTCACACATGATTCCCTCACTCACCATAGTCGATTGGTCTCTGTTTTTTTCCACGGTTAAACCCGTCCACACACACGCTTACTCGTTTTAAACGGGCTCAAGGCGGTGGACGATGTTTCTAAGCCCATCCAGAGAGGGCCACGTGTCAAAATCATGTGGCTTCCTTATCCAACAGCTTTCAAGTGTCCAATACCCATTGCACACAAGTCCCTAGGCTGTAAATGACCAATTTACCCTCAATTGTACAAATTACCATTTTACCCTTTGCCGTTCTAGACCCTTAACTCACTCGTCCTACGTCCGATGAAAACATGCTGCCTGTCGTTGAACTCAAGACAACGAAATCTACCCAACAGTCCTTGGTCTACGTGAAAACCAAGAGTCCAGCAAAAATTCAACATTTTCCCTTTATTATGGTAACGCCCTTAACCTTCCGAACATCATAACTTCCTCCTCGGATGTCGGAATTGGGCGTGCCACCTGTCTACGGACTCGTGACGTCCCAAACTACTTCACGGTCATCGGTAAAGGCCCAATTGACCGTCTGAACTAAAAGTCAACATTTTACCCAAACTAGGGGCAAAATCGTTATTTTGCGCCTAATGTCCAAAGTAACCAACTAACCACCGAGTAACTCAGTTAATCCGTTGCTAACCACTTCACTAATCTCGACTTCCAAGATGGGTCATTACACCCACACCTCCCCATGTTAAACTTGTAGGCTTTAAATGGGTATTTGTAAGGAAGCGTAATGAGAAAAATGAGATTGTGAGATACAAAGCTCGTTTAGTGATGCAAGGATTTTCTCAACGCCCTGGGATTGATTACGAGGAGACGTACTCTCCCGTAATGGACATTATAACGTTCCGCTACCTTATTAGTTTGGTAGTTTCTGAAAAACTGAGTATGCAGCTTTTGGATGTGGTCACAGCTTATCTCTATGGGGATCTAGATACAGAGATATATATGAAAGTTCCTGAAGGACTTAAGCTATCTGATTCAAATAGTTCTAGACCACAGAACACGCTCTCCATTCGTTTGAGGCGTTCACTTTAAGGATTGAAATAATCTGGACGGATGTGGTATAACCGTCTAAGTGAATATTTGATCAGATTGAGATATGCGAATAATGAATTATGCCCATGCGTGTTTATTAAGAAGACAAGTTTCGGGTTCGCTATAGTGGCAGTTTATGTCGATGACATGAATCTGATTGGTACTCCTGAAGAGATCCAAGAAACCGCTAAACACCTGAAGTTAGAATTTGAAATGAAGAATCTTGGGACAACACACTTTTGTCTCGGCCTGGAGCTCGAGCACCGTGCAGATGGAATTTTGGTCCATCAATCGAATTACATCCAGAAGATGTTGAGACGCTTTAATGAGGATAAAGCAAAACCTTCAAGCACGCCCATGATCGTCCGTAGTCTAGATACTAGAAAGGACCCGTTTCGTCCAGCAGATGACAACGAAGAGATATTGATACCAGAAGTGCCATATCTAAGTGCAATAGGCGCACTGTTGTACTTGGCTCAATGACTAGACCAGACATTTCATTCGCTGTGAACTTGCTAGCTAGATTTAGCTTTGCGCCAACACGCCGCCACTGGAATGGCATAAAAGACATCTTTTGATACCTTAGAGGTACAACGGATATGGGCTTATTCTATCCTTATGCATCGAGGAATGAATCAAACCCCCTTGGTCCTCGAAATGATGCACGCCTCGTTGGGTATGCTGATGCAGGTTACCTATCAGACCCACACAAGGCACGTTCCCAATCCGGTTATGTCTTTACCATTGGGAACACAGCAATATCTTGGAGGTCTACAAAACAGACCGTTGTTTCTACGTCCTCGATTCATGCAGAGATTTTGGCCCTGCACGAATCAGTTCGTGAATGCATATGGTTGAGAGCTATTACTGGGCATATTCGAAGTACGTGTGGACTGAATTCCACCCATAATGGACCGACAGTTATCAACGAAGATAATGATGCCTGCATAGAGCAGATGAATACCAGTTTCATTAAGGGAGACAACACCAAGCATATTGCACCGAAGTTCTTCTTTAACCAGCAACAGCAAGAACATCAGAAGATTGAGATCAAGCTAATACGATCTCAAGATAACCATGCAGACTTGTTCACCAAGTCATTACCAAAGGCCACATTCCAGCAGCATGTGCGAGGTATTGGTTTACGTAGACTGGCTGATCTACCTAATCTGTAGTTTTCAGGGGGAGTCAATATCAGGGGGAGTATCCTGAAGTATACCAAGTATCCAGAAGTATACTGAGTATCCCGAAATATATTCACATGATTATCGTGTACTCTTTTGTCCTACGATCAGGGTGATTTTGTCCCATTGGGTTTTGTTACCTGGCTAGGTTTTAATAAGGCACATTTTGGTATGATCACCCTGCTAACAATGCATCCTGAAGATGCCATGATTTGACTCATATGCATTTGCACATCTTTTCCCTTCAACCACGGGTTTTTCCCACTGGGTTTACCGGGTAAGGTTTTGGTTGAGCAACACTAATGCATTTTATCTCAAAGGCGGATTATCTACCCGTATTCCAGAAGAGACTACATCAGCTACCTCAGAAGATTCCGATGTGGTCACCTATACGCACGTTGCACTCTTTTTCTTTCGATCAGGGTTATTTTTGTCCCATAGGGTTTTTGTTACCTGGCAAGGTTTTAACGAGACAACATATATGTGTGTAGCCAAGCAGTACCATTACATGAAATATCCAAGGGGGAGTGTTGTAAATAGTTTAATGGTTATGTCTATTTATGTAATAGGTGCTAGGGGTAGTTTTGTCCTTTTGTATTCATTAATTATTCACCCCTATATAAGGGATAATTAATCCTTGTAAACCCTAATCATAATCACACAATAATCAGACGTATTATTTTCTTCTCCCTACCTCTCCATATTCTCTCTGCATTCAAGTCTTCCAATTTTCCTTCACAACATTATCGTAATTATTATTATTGTGATTATTACTCTTATTATTATTATTGTGATTATTATCAAAGACTAATTATTATTATTATTATTATTATTATTATTATTATTATCAACGTTTAACTTGGATTATTATTATTATTATTACTTTTCTTACAACATTTAATCCTAAAATGTTTGTTAAAAAAATAAATCAAGATCGAGAGGTACCCAGGTTATTATTATTATTATTATTATTAACACTTCACACAAAAGTCAAACGTCGCTGAATTTGTGATGCGTTTTTGCAAATCAATTGAAGATCTTTACACCACAAATATGGTGATGAATCACTAATTGATTTTATTTATCAATTTAAAATAAGACTTGTAATATTTTTAATGCAATTTAAATTTTATGAAATAAAACTACATTGAAATAATGTTTGATTATTATTTTTTATATCCATATAAATTAGTAAGATAAATTGAAATTAAGTTATATTGTATATACATTATTATCTTTAAGAAATAATTCACAAAAAAGTTTGAAATTTTACCCCTTATTTATCTCCATTAAAATCACAAAAAATAGTCTTTAATAAAATGTCATAAATAATATTATTAAAGAGACTAAATCTTAGTCCTGGACATTTTCATATAGCCATGATATTGCATGATTTCTTGTTTTAACTTTTTATTTGATTTTATGAATTATTAATTTATAAATTGGAATTTGATAAAAAAAAAAAATGTTTGACTAATCTCATCCACCCAAAATTTGATAGGGTGTAGGTCTGAGGAGCTAGCTCTGTAACGCCCTCTTTTGTCAGCTGTTTGATTTTATTACTCATCTGCATTGTCTCTCTACCCAGACAGAAATGTATGATGTGATAATCAAATGAATAAATAATACAATAATTATAATATATTTTTAGTTACTGTCTCATGAGATTCTCCTCTTTTTCCATGAACAAATAAAATATTACTTTGCAAGTACTAACAAGAAAAAGTGAGAAAAATGTGTAGACAAAACAATTGGAAACCCATATTTCATTCAAGGGCTTCTGTTTTTGAAGGAGACGGCAGTGTGGCATCAAGCCATCAACCTCCAAGTTATACAATAAAGAATGAATTAAACCGGCCCGATCCGATCTGACCCAAAAATACATGGGCCGAAATTGGATCGAGAAAAATAAATGAAAAACATTCAGCTGACTTGAAGCATGTACAAAAGTTAAATCATAACCTTTAACCTAAATGATTATGAAAATATGAAAGAATTAAAGAAAGGAAAAAAATAATTGGGTTAGTCCCTCCTCCTTATTGGGCTTAGCAAGTTACCCATGATTTTGGGCACAAGAAATACCCCTTGATAACAAGCTTTCTTGACCAATTTATTCCACCTATAACTATCTAACCCAAGCCCAAAATGCAATTGCGCTACTCTGCGATCTCAATTGGCTGCCGCAATTGGAGTCCTTGGGCTTGGGAGGCCCATATAAGCAAGCCGGGGTGACAGTCGGACTTTTGGGCTGGGACGTGGAGAAGGAATTGGACCATAATGTGACCCCGGACCGACCCGGGGAGATAGGTTGACTTGCTCCAATGCTCTGGATTGCAGATCGGTAGGGTAGTCCCGCACACACCCAATTCTGGGTCCAGTTCCGGTGCTCCATTTGCATGACAAGCGCTTGGACATGTCAAATGCTGGTGGCTTGCCGTGGGCACCATCAAGCTTCTTGGGTTCTTCTTGAACGATTGTGACTGCAAACTCCTTGGTAATGTCAACATCAGTTGTTTTTGGACCGTCGGATTCGGTTGAATTAAAGGATTCCTGTTTTGTTGGTTCCTCTTCAGTTGTCTTATATGAAGGGTAATCATCATCGATCGCATATCTCTGTGGAAAAATCAATACAAAATTAGAATAAATTGGACCAAAATGTTACATAATTATTCTCATTGGGTGAACCGGTTAGGACAAAATTATTCAAATTGAACCGAATCCAACTGTCCAGCCCCTACCCGACGTTGGTAATAAGTAGCATGAATAAACAAATACAAAACATTTACCTTGACATTGGAGAGATCCACACTATTATCTTGTAAGAAACTGATAAACTCCATGAAATTTTCTTCTGTTGGGTGATAATGACCACTGTAAGGCCAAATTGCCTGCAAAAACAAGTTCGAAATCGAGTTAAAAATCACATTCGGATCACCCTTTAATCATAATGGAATTGAAAAATGCATTATGAAGATGAAAAAGAGGCATATGTAATAAATTCTTGTACCTCAAGAATCCCATCATGAGCAACCAATCTTCCAGCTGCCGTGGTGGCACCACCAGCTAAGAAACTTGAATGTTGAAACTGACCCTTCTTCTTCTGACCCACATACAATGACCTACTTGTGCTCAAAACAAATATCCATTTTGAACCCTCAATTGTGTCCACAAGCAACCCACTGTTCTTGTAAACTAGCTTCCCATTTTCCACCACAACTTCATAAGCTTCACGTTGTTTCTGAAATTCGCAAACATGAAGAAGATCAACACACAATTAGAACAACTAGTAACAAAAATTGAAGCGTGCCGAGTATTTGTTTGAGTTTTAAATGAGATTTAGGATGATGGTTTGGAACGAACCGGTCCGAGATAGGTTATGCATTGCTTGTGTAGAACTTGCCTCGAGCATTTCTCGTGACTAATTTCTTTGCCGTCTCCAACATCCAGCCTGCATTACCAGATTTGATCAGTAACTGACACAAACCATATAACAAAGTGGGTGAAATGAATCGGAGAATTTCAAAAATAAACTACTTACCAGTAGAAGAAAGGCTGGCTGCTCTCGCTTTCGAACCACATTTCATAGTAAAAATGCAAGTTATGTCCATATCGATGTCGTGCATCAATCTGTTAGAAAACACACAAGATAGAACAGCTCAAGTCTTAGACCATACAATCAACACAAAATTTAAAAATTTAGCAAATGTTGGTTTGATGAGTCGGATTGGATTAGATTAATATTTGGTTCCATTATCCAATCTAATCCGATTCGACTTGCCAAACCAGCCCTAATTAAGGGCATCAAGTTAGGGATTGAGAGCGTACAGCTTCAAGCCAATGCTGGAGGGCTAACTTTTGTGCCTTCTCATCCTTAGACAAACCCTTCCCAACCTTGGCAGCCCGGAACCTAGCCCTTGACCACCGTGAAACGGCAGTTTCCGGCTTCTCAACATTGAAGAACGACACAGAACTCCGCTCTAGAGATGCAAAATCTAATGCCTTCCACCTTAATCATTCAAAACAACCAAATTAATAAAAACAATTACAAATAGGAATTCAGAAAAAGAAACAAAAAAATTCTTCAATGTCAAGTAATTAGACTAACCATAGCTCTTCAACCACCACAGCACAATCTGCAAGGTTTCTTCGGGTCCGGTAACTCTTGTAAACCTTCTGAAGCTTAACCGCAGCTGCATCAAGCTCAGTCACCGGCCGCGGCGAAAACAAAATCGCCGGCTCCGGCAGAGCAAGTGCAGGCATTGGCTTGTGCTTCAATTCATTTTTGCCTTTGGCCATATCCTGCTTCTCTGGAAGAAATCCTTTGAATGAAAGATTTGTATCAAGTGTGACACTTTCAGGCTTGCAATCCCTCAACCTGGTCGAATTATTGGTGCCCGAATTGATTGCACTACTGTGAACCGCCAAGTCATTTGCTTCCGTTTTCTTGAAGCTGTGTGATTTCAATATCATATGGGGGCCTCCATCTCTCTTACTGAAACTGATGTTGAAGGTCAAGTCAAAGAAGTTGTGTTTCACAATCTCCTCCCAAGTTGAGGAAACTATGGAGTATGACATCCCCATTGAATGATCTCAACAGGGCTCGAAACTAAAACACCAAAATCTTCACCTGCTCAATCAGATCATAAAACTTTATCAGAAATTTATAAGGCAGATTCAATTTTCATTTGTTCCCTTTAAAGTTCAAAGCTTTTTCTGAAGGCTTCAAAATTCCAAAGTTGAAAGCTTTGGACAATTCTGAAAATGGGTAGTTAAACAGAATTGAGAGATGAACCATAAGCATTAATTTGTTCCCTTTAAAGTTCAAAGCTTTGAACTTTCTAAATGCTTCAAAGTTACAAAGTTCAAAGCTTTTCAGCAATTCAGAAAATTGGGTAGTTGAGAGAATTGAGAAATGAATCATAATCTTACCTGAAACGGAATTTTTGGGGAATTCCTATAAAGTTCGGTTGAATTTTGAGTATTGAATTGAATCCAAGGAAATGGCAACTAATTGGAATGAAATGTCAGACCAAAAAAAAAAAAAAAACTGGAATGAAATGCTCACAAAGTAATGAGAAGGATGAGTATGACAGCTTATCGCTAGGATCGTTACTTATATATACATGTACACCAAGAAAGAAGACAAAAAATCCCACTAGTCCTTTCAAATACGTGTCCGAAAGAGGGAAGAGGAAATGGAAATTGGAAAAAATTGAAAGTCTTTGTTTTGGAAGGCAATCAAACGGCGAAGGTTACTTTAGAGAGAGAGGGGGGATGGTGGGTGTGTTGACTCGAAAGATATGTTTTCTGTTTTTCTGAGAGAGAGAGCGAGAGAGAGAGAGAGAGAGAGAAGGGCGATGGTAGGTGCGTATGACTTGAAAGATTGAGTTTTCTATTTTTCTTTGGTTCAAAGGCCACGAGTGGTTTGATTTGATTAGTTCAAAGGTCGAGAATTTAAGGCTGTTTGTGAATGTGAACATGCCGCAGACAAGGGTTGTGACGTTCATAACGCAAGTGACAAAACATGCAACTAGAGAAAGATTTTGATAAATTTTGAATTATTTTATGTACATTATATACATACAGCTAAAATAATTATATTGTATATATATATATATTATTATATAAAGATTGTGAAATAATTTAATTTTTACTAAGGTTGTTATCAAAAGATAATTTTGTCGTTATAAATAAAATTTTAAACAAAATGGATTATGCCCAATGATTTTGAAATTTGAAGGATGTTAATGTAGTTATTAAAAAAGGAGTGTGTGTAAATACGAAAAATCTCAATGAGTATATGTGTATATAACTCTTTAGAATATATATATATAGATTAATAAATAAATAAAAGATACATTAAATATTTGTTTATGAAATAAATAATAATATATTACAAGAGAATAGAAATAGAAAGTTAGAAACATAGAAATATAGGGTGGATTGGACGGTCAAAAAAGTAAGCTCAGACTTCCGTCAAAAAACACAGAATTAGCTTCACTTTCACCCATCTGCAATTGGAAACTGAGATATTATGTGTACTTTTCTCTTTTTTTCAATAATCTCCATTCTCAACCGTCACCTACAACAACCGGTTATAATTTATTAAATTTAAAAGGAATTTATTATTGCCTTCTACAAATTACCCATTTTATTAATTCATAAACAAATTAAAAAGCATTAAAAATGTAAAATAATAAAGTGCATGAAGTAATATATAGAATGTAAAACCCAACTCTCAATTTGTATCAATAGCATAATAACTTTGTGGTAGTTTTTTTTTTTTTTTCAATTACAAAATTAAGTAATTTATCGTGTAATTTACTAAAGATCTCGCATAATAAAATTAATTAGAGTAGATATAATATAATATATATATATATATATAATATAACATTAAAATAAAGTCATGGGGCTCCCTCCTCTCTCTCTCTCTTGCTCGCTAGATTCATGGTGTGGAATTGTGGATTGTCGGCTTTGGTCATGGGACGCGGCTCTTTCTTCTTTGCTACTGCTGTTGCTGTCACTGCATTTTGTTATCTTGCTGTTCATGTCCTTTCATAGTTTCTTTACCGACTCATGAACTTACCATTATGCCCTTTACGAAGTAATTTGCGCGGGAGGCCAGTGTTGGAGTTCGATGACGACGATGATGGGATGGATTATAACGTTGGTGGCTGTATCCTCAAAAGTTCCATACCCGAAAGTTGTATTTGATGTGTAAGTGATGCTTATGATCAAAAAAAAAAAATTAAATCGTCAGTTTTAAAGTTGGATTTAATTTCGAGCGTTTACATTTTTATAATAATCTAATGAAATATGATGATAATTGTATAGTGATAAACTTATGATCAGAGTCAAAAATTTATTTTTTTCATTGAGAGTAATTTACAGAAAGTAATAATATAAGTTACTATTTATTAGTCATCGAATTAAAATTTATCTCTATGAGATTATTATTACTCTCTCTGTAATATTTTATCAAATAACATTTCCCTTTAGATTCTAAACAATAAATTTGTTTGAGTTGGGTGCAACTATTGTATACTAGGCACGGGCCACACTTTAGGATTGGGATGTGCTCCAGCCACTTGATTTTGAATATTCAAAAGAAAATTTTATATAAAGGAAACGTATAACACAACTTATTAATTTATTTTATATTTGAATAAGAGATATTGTAATTTTTTTTTGGAGATAATATGATGTCTTGTATACGTACAATATGAACTTATTGCAATTTGAGTGTTTATATTATATTTATTGCATTTTATTTTTTTGCGTAAGATATGTATTTTTACTATGTATATTTTCTAAATAAATAAAATGCACTTAATAGAGTTGAAATTTAATAATAATAAAATTTATATTAAATATTTATCTCATTTTATTTTTAATTCTTAGGTACGTACCTGGTTGTATACAAATAATGTAGCAAGTAATATACATGCTAGTAATACTTATTAAAAATACTTACGAAAAAAAAAATCAATATCAAAGAAGAAACATCACTAAACTAAAACTAAAAATAAAAAAACACCATATTAAATAAGAGCAAAGTAAAATGTTTTTATATATTATTTGAATTGAAACAAGTCAAAACAGCCCAAATAAGACGATTATGATGCGTTTGGCACGTGATTTTTTCCACGAATATTTTGGCCTTGAAATCTATAGTTATGAATTATGATCTCGTGCTCTCTGCTCTTCCTTGTGCTGCAGGAGACGTGTTTGATCACTTCACACCAGTGAATCCAAATTAAAAGAGACACATATTAGTCAAAAGTCAAGACTCAAGACCACGGAATTAATTTATTATTTTCTTTTCAATTTGCAGCGGCCTTGTCAAACAATCCAAAGCAGATCTTTCTCAATCCTCTCGAGAAAATTCCACATACCCAAATTCCAATGCTGGTTACTAATCTTCTGTGAATATAATTCGTATGTAATCGAGTCCGTCATTTTTTTAGTCCGATATATTAAATTAAAGTAAAATATTTTTATAATTATAAATATTTTTTCAATATAATGTGTAATCAATAATCTTGCTATTTAACGCAGATTATGTCATGTAATACAAAATTAATATAGCTGGACTTACATCAACAATTTTCTATATACAATCGACATGGTAAGAGAAGAAAAAGAGTTACCATTGTAATTATGGGTTGACGTGGACATCCGTTAGTGAATAGATACGATAGAAGTGTTATCTGGGTAGAAAATGAAGGAAGGAAAATTAAAACTCATTTATATTGTAAAGTCTATTTTCAATTTAAAATTAAAATGCTAAGTCTAGTTTCAATTTAAATTGATGAATGAAGTAGGAAACTATTCACTTAATACATGACCCTTTTTTAACACTTAATGATTTTCTTGTAACTTAATCAAGTTCATATGTTTTGTTGGTATTCAATTACAACTTGGATGGTGGTCATTATTCCAAAAAATAAGTAATAGTGGACTTTGAGAATTGGGTGTTGAACCGTAAAGGCCACGATACGGATTCCATATAAAATTCATTTATGCTATAATTTATAGCTAAAATTATGGCACGAGGGAACAACACAAATATTCTTCCATTTTTTTTAATTCGTTTAAAAATAATGGATTAGTTAGTAGTGAATTACGGTAGTTCAGTATTTCGGAGTCGAAAAGACTCACACATACGTTTCAGCGCATCATTGAACACAATCAGAAAACACGCTAACAAACAATCGAACTCGAGACGTAGTGGAGGTTTTTTTTTTTTTTGGGTACTAGCCCTAGGAATCTTGACCACTAAGTTAACTTGTTGTCCTCTCCACAAATCACGAAGTATCATTGTTTTGCCGTAAAAATATTTTGTGAACAGTGGGTCTAAGGCCGCCTTCAGTAGGCCTCCGTGCGGAATCTAGTTATTGAGTGAAGAAGCAGATTTTGCGCGGGTCTCTTAGTGATGTATTGCATGCATTGTTTGGATGGTATGAAAGCAATTTATTGAAGAGCCTTTGAGCCATGATCTTTCCTGAAACGAGTTGATCAAGAAGCAAATAGGCTTTAGTTGCTTTCAAAGTAGGCGTTTCCGTAATAAAAACTGTTACTAGACATATGAAGATGAATTTCGTTTGCGACCTAAAAACCTTTCTTATAATCAAGTGAAGCAAGCGGGAAAATAGCTGCATTGTTCTTTTCGTTGTCTTCTTCTTACTCTATCTAATGATTTTAATAAATTGTATTTCCAATTTAGCCCAAGTTCAAGTAATTTTCATGATGTTCAAGTTAGCAACTTATTATTTAGTAAGTTAATAGTTAGATATGCGGATTTCCTTAAGTAGTGATACTAGTATTTGACCAAGATACATAGATGATTTCACGACTTAGGTATCCATGAAGTATATCCCGAATACTTATCTCTCCTTAAGAAAATCTAGTTATATTATTATGAATACAAATAATGAAAAGAAAATGTGTTAGCATTGAAATGCAGAAAGTAAAATTACAAGTGTTTAAAGTAAATTATTTCTTTCGCAATCTAGCCTTGATCATGCAGGATCTTATAGAAATCATCAACCGAATGAATATCAGTCGGAATCATGTCAAAAGTTGACAGATCATTCAGGATCTTCTCTATTTAGAGGGGATGAGATGTTGAATTGGACTAATATATTGACTTTCGTAGACCCATACTACAATAAACTTGTCAAAAACATCCCATTTGCCCTTAGTATCGGAACTTACTTCCCTTTCTCTAAATTCCCACATATGCACGGCGTTTAATCTTCCCAACTATTTGTTTTGACCGAATGCAAGATCTTTTCGAATTAAACAACTGTGTAATAATAATATACAAATAATCGTTGGCTTAAATTTAAATTTTATTTATAAATATTTCTCGACTCCAATCAATCCATCCACAATTATTTGATTTTTACATAGTCTAATTATTGTGGCTTTAAATTAACTGATGACGTCTAAATATAATTAGTGACAGGTGTGACAAATGAGTTGTGCAATTAATAAAATATTGGTCGCTTTCTCCTTGAAAAACAATAGTTTCCATCCGTAGCTACAATAATTAAGGCTTTCATGGTGGTAGTAAACACAGAGTCAATTGTAATTTCTAATTAGCTTACGTACACGACCACCGTATTTGTGTCACGCCAGTCGCCTAATCACAAATATTTAAACATAATTTTGCATACAGTATTTGTCCGTGGAGTTATCCATATATATTAATTGTAAATTCTAAAAAAATTATTTATTTTGAGGCAATATAAAAGAAGTCGAATTTTTAATTACATACAAATAAAGGTATGTTCTACCTATTATATGTAGGGTCGGTATGTATTACCATAAATTTATAAATGTTATATTCCTGACATTATTATTTATTTTATTACTTAATTAGATGTGGATGATTTTAATACAAATTATATTTTCTTGGCCGGAAAATACTTATCCTAGGTTTGATGTGCTCGTTTATATTAGGCCTCGTCATTGGGCCGGGTCGGGCAAGCCCGGCCCAAAATTGTTGGGCTTGGGTCAGGCCGGCCCAGACCTATTTCATAATTTAAAAAATACCGGGCCGGGTCGGGCGGACTTGATCATAAATATGAAAGCCCATGCCCTTTGTTGGGCCGGGTTTGGGCCGGGCTTTTATTGGGCTTTACGGGTCGGGCCTACTAAACCCACTTGGGCCAGGCCTACTAAGCCCATTTGTACCTACCTAATTGTAAAAAAAAAAAAAAGTGAGTTGAGCTTAAATATTATTACCGAATATTGAAATAAATTAAGGAGGGGTACTATTGGATTTGGAAAATTGACTTAACTTTTCGATCATAAAACCGAGATAGGATAAAGAGGTCGATAAGAGAGTCAGAGACCTAGTGAGTTTTTTTGAATTTAGGGTTAGGGTTTGGTTTGGGCATTGGGCTTTTAAATGACACTAGGTTGAGATTTGGTTGGAATTTTGGATTTTGGCTATGATAGTAGTAACAAGATTGTACTGGGTATCAATTCTTAATTTATAATTATTTTATATTTTCGGGCTTATTGGTCGGGTTTACCTGGGCGGGTCGGGCTGGGCTTACCAGGCTTTATCGGGTTCGGGCCTAGCGGGCTTGAATACCCTAAGCCCAAGTCCAGCCCGTCAACATGTGGGCCGGGCCGGCCCACGGTCCATATCGGGCTGGGTCGGACTTTTTTTCATCGGGCTTATCGGGTACCCATAAGCCCGTGGGTTTCTGGGCCAAATGATGAGGGCTAGTTTATATGACGAGGTTTTTTTTTTCTTCGAATTTTTTTCATATAATTCAGGTAATCTCAAGGTTGTTTTTCTTAAAGCATCAATGTATATGTCATTTTAACAAAAAATAAAGCACTTATAAGATATATATATATATATATATATTTTTTTTACAGGAAGGAGAAATATAAGATTGTATATTTATCAAATTAATATTAAAATGACGATAAAATAATTCTCAATTTATTTGATGTCTTTAATATACTATATTTATATGATATTTTAAAAAATTCATCGTGCCAATTATAAAAAAAAATTAATAATCTTCAAAATTTAAATAACACGGACATCCACCTTAAAGTGGGCGCATGAAATTAAGATTCAGTGGTATGTTCGCGACCGTACGGTCTAAAATCCAATTAAAAATAGAATTTTGTGTTTTTTCTTTGTTGGAGCATGAAATCAAATGGTTTAACAAAAAGAAGCAAAGGAGACAGGACAAATCAGTCAGTCAAGCACAGCATTTCGAAGAAAGAGTTGTATGGGTATTTATGTAAATTTGTAACCCCGTTGAAATGTTCTAAATCCGTGTGGATTGTCCCCAGTTCCCGCCCCGGATGTGTGGGGCTGTTGACCGCTCGCAGCTGCTGAATGGTAATTCGCCGGTTTCACTTGCATGAGTTTTAAATATTAAAAAAGAAGAAGAAGATTAATCTATTTCAACGTTATCTCTCAAAACCATGTTTTTGCTACGCGTTTGATCATATCATATTAAACCATATTTCCGTCTTTTCAGTTCATATTTATATCATAACAACCATCCATAATTACACTCGAGTATATATAGTCATTTACCTCCGAAAAAATTTCATCGAATTAAAGCCAATTGCTCGAACAAATTAAAGACCCAAAACGGAGAAAGACCCAACCCAAGCGACTACTTGGAACGTGAAAATATAAATAAAGCATAAGCGATTCTGACACTCGAAGAAAATGAAGGCAAACGAGAGGTCTCCAACGGAAAAAACGATAGCATGAGACCCACAAGAGGCTCAACTTGACAACTTGACCAGCTTCATCTTCGCCAATAAAATGAGGAGAACCTAGTTTTTCAAAGAACCGACAATTAACCAATCAAACTCATCAAATTAATTTTCATCAATTTTTGAACCTATAAACACCTGACCAAGGTTTCATGGTTTGACAAGACTGACCCTTGTGGCATAAACTGCTTATTTCGACTTAGAAAATCAAGATACAACTCTTCTTTTTACCTCCTTGAGGGATTTATGCAAACGCTTAACCGTCTTTCTGACCACTCCAGTAACAATGTCATAATGGTTAGCTTCATTTCATGCATTAACCTTCTTTCTGACTAAAATTTTCATAAGGGTTAATCTTATTCCGGCTGTTAATTTATGGATGGTCATTGAGGCTCGTAGAAGATTAACCTTATTTCTGGATAAACATTGTCATAAAGCATAATTATTTCGACCAAAGGCTCACGAAAAGTCATCCCGACTACCGACTCACAGAAAATCATCCCGAAAGCTAGTTTATAGCCATCACTGAGGTGCTCAAACCTCCATTTCAACGTTTTGTCGTCGCATTTAAGTGCTATGTCATCTCATGACATGATTTCTGACTGATATTCATTTCAATTGGTGATTTCTGAAATTTCTTACTTGATACGGGTTTGAATGCGAAAGAAGTAATTTCCTTTTATGTACTTGTAGTTTTAGTTGTTGCTCAGTTTAATTCCAGTACCTTTAGATTCCAGTATTTGTACTTCCATTTTCATTTCAATACAAACTAGATTTTCTTAAGTAGTAATTAGTACTCGGGATATACCATCTAAGCGTGGTTCATGACTTTCCAAGTCAGGATATCATCTTTGAGCATTGGTCCAAATGCGCTGATTCTAACTTATGGGAACCTAGGACTCCTAACTATCTGACTACTGAAATAACAACGTCGTCAACTTGATATCATGACGAAATAACTGAACTAGGACTACGTTGGAAAGAAAACTATTAAAATCCTTGAAAAAGACATAAAAAAGAACAGCACAAGCTAATCTTGTCTGCTTGCCTCATGATCACTTTGATCAAAGAAGAGTTCTTAAACCGAAAACAGAACTCATCTACACTGTTTAGTAGTAGCTTTTACTAGTTGCATGCATGCACCCGAGTTAAAAGCCTAAAGACCCAACACACTTAGCACATCCAGTATCAACCGCAACACATCACCAACAACAAAAAAAGACCATACGAGTGGTCCGCCCTCTTCGCTCCGCAAATTAGGTTTTGCGCGGAGGTCTAGTAAAGTCTTACTCAGGACACTCGATTCCTAAAACTATAAAAATATTTTGGGCAGGAACATAATCTGACACGTCCAGTGGGACTCTTTTTAGTGCATGCCCAAGTTCAAATATACTCAGCGACACTGAGACGCGAAAGAGAGATTTTTCAGGAATCTTTCACAAGAGGACACTACCTAAATTACCAAACCCGCAAGTTGACATAGAGCCACCACACGATGGAGTAGTAGAGGATATTACCAGTCAAGTTATGGATAAGGAGGATTTTTCGAAGTTCTTCAAAGATATTTTGGCTCCCATCAGTTTGCAAATATAAGCTCTAAATCGACAGGTTCAAGAATTTTTTAGCCGCAATACGGCTCCAAACAAGGACACCAATGTCCCATCACCGGAGATCTCAAAATATGACTGACGCAAGCATCATATGGAATCAAGAGCATCCGTTCTTGAGCCCTTGTTTCCAACACCAGCCTTCTTAAGAGCACCAGGAATTTAGATCTCGAAAATAAGCAGAGCTCATTAGGAGTTTCCGAGCTTTAACTCTGGGATGTTTTCTAAGAGCCAACCACTTAATTACCGGGGAGAATTCAAGCCTACCATTTCATCAAATAGTAGAAATATACTGAACAAATAGAGAAAACTTGATCCCGATGAAGCAAGATCAGATGAAAAGTTTGTGTCTGATAGAAGACCATCTCACACAACAGAACATCAAGCCCTTATGAATGAGATGAACAAGTTGAGGCGTCTAATAATGGGTCAATTGGCACCTCCTGGGAGAATAAGTGGCCAGACCTACAGAAAGCCTTATCTGGCTTACATAGATTAGGAAAAAAATTTTCCTAGGAATTTCAAGCCGCTAATATTTACACTCTTCAGTGGGGATGACATCACATCGTCCTTGGAACACATAGGGAGATTCTCATCATAATGCGTGGCAATTGAAGACAATAATTACCTTATATTATAGTTATTCAATAGTTCCCTGTATGTGGATGCTTTCATTTGGTACACTTCGTTCCCTGATGCATCCATTCATACTTAGGGGAAAATGGATGCCAAGTTCCATGAGGAATTCTATAGAATAGAGATTGAAGTTACAAACAGCGACCACGTAGTAGCTATCGCACAACGAGCTCTAAGATTTTCCCTTGGAAAGAAATTTGATGATACTATAGTTTTTGATTTCCAAGAGATTGTAGTATTAGTATCTAAATTTGAATGGGTTCTAGAAGAAGAACAACGGTAGAGACATAACTCCAAAGTTCCCCCTTTCTACAAAAACAAAGTCCCTATACACTAGTTGGAGCATCAAGAACTTGAAAAAGGGTAAGAAATGACAGAAGAAGAGGCAGAACTATAGGTGAAATTTAGACCCTAGGAAACGGCTCAGTGACCCTCAGGCCTCATGTCGTTGGTCAAACCCGCACGAGAGCAGAAACCAATCATACTAAGTGGCAGCCTGTTCGCAAATAAAACACCACTTTTTGGCTCTTACTCATTTGACCTTACCAAAGTTGGAGAGATTTATGATGAGTTGGTAAGGGCCAAGGTAATCAAACTAGACCCTAAGAAAGAATTGACCAAACCTGAAGATCTTAAGGGCAAACAGTTATGTACATGACATGTATCATTACACCATGCCACATCTAATTGTGTTCAGTTTAGGGATATAATTCAGAGGTTAATCAACCAAGGACATATCACGTTAAAAACAATACCAAAAACACCGATGGGGTGGACACAGATCCATTCCCAATGACACCAGTCAGTATAGTCAACCTCCAATAATCTAAAAAATGGGCCAAATCATCAAAAGGAGAACAACCACACAACAACTAAACCAGATGGATGTCTGCCACAATCGAAGGCGGGATCGTGTTATGCAGCAAGTGCAAAATAAAATGTGTTCTTAAGGCCTCGACTATAGACATTAGAGCGAAATTGGAATGCTCCGAGCAAAGTCAAGATGGCATTCCTCCGAACATACCTGAACAGAACCACGGTTTGCACGTCCCTGAGACAAAGTGTCAGGACCCACCTCGGTTTCACCCCGAAACCCGAGGTAAATCCTGCTCCCATCTGACTCCCCGACACAATACCCAAGTAAAGATCACTCAAAATCACCCAAAACTCAGTCAGACGCATGAGAAACTATATAAAACATCCCGAAGTTATATCTTATAGAGCATAATACAAGACACAAGGAAATAAAACCGATAAATTACGCGTACACGGAAGACTTTGAACTGTTCCGGAATCCCTCACGTCACTTCTATGCCTCAGACACTGCCTCGACGTCTAGACCCCGCGCTATCTCCACAACCTGGAGGGCAATTTAAAAACAGAAGATGTGAGTGGACCATAAAAGAAAAACTCTAAAACCATTTATCAGAAAACCGGTTTTAACCCTCCGTTTTGAAAACCACATGCATAACCAACAGTTATTAACACAGTTATAAATCAATTCTCATAAAACATCATAAGAAACAGAAACACTATAGAACAGTTAGAAAAACCACTGCATATGTATCAGAAAACCCATGAAACCGTATCAGAATCCAGAAACAGCAATTCATTCTTTTCCGATCAAACCTGCTGGACCTATCCGAATCTTTAAACTCCCGAGTTTTTAAACTCAATCCAGGCCTTTATCATATCCGAGTCTTTAAACTCAAGGCCTACGGGGGAAATATCAATATATCCGAGTCTTTAAACTCCCGAGTCTTTAAACTCAATCCGGGTCTTTAAACCCAATCCGGCCGGTCCCCCGTCACATATATCCGGGTCTTTAAACCCAATATCCAGATCCAGCAAATCCAATCCCAAAATCATTTGAAAATCATTTACCAATCCACATCCAAACCCAAATCCGAAATCACTGGTCCGATGCCCTTCCAGCATCCAGAACCGTCATTCCGAACCCAAATCCGGAAATCCACTTTCCAACTGTAAAATCCAATTCATTTAATTACCAAATCATGTTTCAAATCCCTTTGTGAGCAATCAAATTAGTTATCCTTTAAAAATCCCAAAACCCTGGCATGTTACTCAGAAATCGACATTTCTCGTAAAACGTGCCAAATACCGTATTTCCTCGAAAAACGTGCAATAATGTAAAACCAACCAAACATATTCAAGAAACATAGAATCATAATCAAAATCATAAAACAATTATAGAAAACAGTTATGCATGCTCGAGTTTAAAGAAAAAGTCCACTCACAGTACTGAGCCCTACTCGCGTCCCGAACGTCCTGCACGTTCCTCGGCTTCCTCGGGAAATCCCGATCCTGTCAACAATCACCAAATTACGTCACTAACACGTCTACGAAGGTTCACCTGAATTCCCTCAAAATTTCCCGAATCCTAAACGTAATATGTAACAACCCGTCCCGAGAATTGGGATTAGTAGAGTGATTAAGGTGTGATTAGTAAGGTTAATCAGGGGTTAGTTGGTCCCGATGGGGTCCCTAGTGGAGAATGACGATTTTGCCCCTGATTCGGGCAAAAATGTTGACTTTTATTTCGGGTGGTCAATTGGGGATTGACCAGTGACCAGGACGTAGTTTAGGACGTCATGAACCCGTAGACATGTGGTATGTTTGATTCCGACATCCGAGGAGGAAGTTGTGATGTTCGGAAGGTCGAGGGTATTATCGTAATTTTGGTAAAATAGGGGGAAAAGTTGACTTTTTGTATAATCGAGTTTTGGTAGGTTGACCTAGGATGGTTAGATAGTTCTTGTCGTCCTGAGTTCGATGACAGGCGGCACGTGTTCATCGGACTTACGAGGCGAGAGTTACGAGTCTAGGAAGTTTCGGTAAAACCGTAAAAATATGTTAAACGGAAGGGTATTTTAGTCTTTTTGGGTTTATGGGGATTTGTGCAGAGAGAAAGGAATGGACGGCTGGGGTTTAAGCAGATGGGATATAGATTGAAGGGATGGTGACACATGGCAAAGGGCTAGAGGATTCTGGTGGAATCCTGTGTGTTCACAGCCCAATTATTTGGGTGGAACCGTGCATACCCGTGTTTGTTCTTCGACAAACACAGAGAAACAGAGTGTGAGAATTGAGGAGAATTGATCGATCTGGGTGCAAGGGTGAGTGATTAGCGAGTTGTGAGAGTGACAGTGAGGCAAGGCGGAGCTGGTGGTCGTGATTTGGCGGTGCAATCGTGCACGGCGGAGCTGCACTCGAAGGTGAGATTCCTGTGCTCTGTTTTCCCGTGGAAATTCAATTTGAAAGTCGTGAGTCTAGGCTTAGAGTCGAAGTGATTGGAGGTCAGGGTTATGTTCAGGGAGGTCCTAGGATTGATTTGTGGTGGTCGCCGTGACGGGGGTGTCCACGGCGGAGCTCAGTCGCAGAGGGGTGCTCTGTTGCTCTGTTTCGGCCGTGAGCTTCGAACTCAAAGTCGACGAGTTTGGGGCTGAGTCGAAGGTAAAGGAGGTGTGGTCTAGGTTCAGTGAAGCCTTAGGGATCGTCTGGTGTTGCCACCGTGACGGGAGGTGACCGGAGTAGCCGGATCGTGAAACAGGGGTCTGAGGGCCGTCTGGTTCAAGCTTCAGTCGTGAAGCTGGGAGTTGAATCGAACCAGGAGAGTGAGGGGAATGGATTCGTGGTGTCTGGACGAAGCTGCAGGAGAAGAAAGGGAGTGCAATGGTGGCCGGACGGCGGAGAACGCTTCTCGCCGGTCCAAGCCACGGCGGCCGGTTCAGCACAGTTCGGGAGGATGATGATGGTACTGTAGCTAGGCGCGTGAGGGCCACGCGCAGCCACTTTGGGCGGCGCGTGGGGGCGCGTGCGGCGGCGTATGGAGAAACGATCAACTTGACTTTTGGTCTAGGAGTTGTGTTGAGTTCAATGGAGTTGGTTTCGAGTCAATCGGAAGTCGTTTGAGTGTAGTTCCGCGAGGGAGAATGTTTAGGGTCCCGGGTTTTCGGTTTTCGATTCGGGGATTTTGTTTAGGGAATTTAGGTGAGTGTTTGTAGACGTATTAATGACGTAAGTTGACGGTGTTTGACAGGATCGGGATCTCCCGAGGAAGCCGAGGAACGGGCTGGACGTTCGGGACGCGAGTAGGGCTCAGTACTGTGAGTGGACCCTTTCCTTAAACTCGATCATGCATAACTGTTTTTATATACGTTTTTGATGGTTTTCCTTAAGACACTATGTTCATTGTATATGTTATGATGTTTTTCGAGATGTTTTCGAGATGTTGCACGTTTTTCGAGAAAATGCTGGTTTTCGGATTTTGATGACACATTTGGGGATTTTCACCTATAAAGGTTTTCTGATAATGATAAATGTGTTATGAAATATGAATTGTGATTACATGTGGTTTTGGTATGAAAATGGATATTTTTCCGGATTTGGGTTCGGAATGACGGTTCTGAACGCCGGAAGGGCTTCGGACCAGTGATTTCGGATTCGGGTTTGGATGAGGATTTGGTAAATGGTTTTCAAATGGTTTTGGGATTGGATTTGCTGGATCTGGTTATTGGGTTTAAAGACCCGGATTGAGTTTAAAGACTCGGGAGTTTAAAGACTCGGATATATTGATATTTCCCCCGTAGGCCTGTTGAGTTTAAAGACTCGGGAGTTTAAAGACTCGGATATGATTAAGGCCTGGATTGAGTTTAAAGACTCGGGAGTTTAAAGACTCGGATAGGTCCAGCAGGTTCGATCGGGAAATGAGGATTTGATACGGTTTCTGATATTCATGCTATGGTTTCTTATGATATTTTATAGTGTTTCTGTTTCTTATGATGTTTTATAATGATTATTTTATAAAGGTGTTCATAACTGTTGGTTATGCATGTGGTTTTCAAAACGGAGGGCCAAACCCTGTTTTGTTATCAAATGGTTTTAGAAACTTTTATTCTTTTTGGTCCACTCACACCTTCTGTTTTAAAATTGCCCTCCAGGTTGTGGAGCTAGTGCGGGGTCTTGACGTCGATGCAGTGTCCAAGGCATAGAAGTGACGTGAGGGATCCTAGAAGAGTTTAAAGGCTTCTGTGTGCGTGTACTTTATTAGTTTTTATTTTCCTTGTAATTTAGTGCTATGCTCTGTAAACGATAAGATTGGGATATTTTGTAATTACTCCTGCGTCTGACTGGGTTAGAGTGAGTTTTACTTGAGTTTTGTGTCGGGGAGTCAGACGGGAGCGGGATTTACCTCGGGTTCGGGGTGAAACCGGGGTGGGTCCCGACATAATAACCCGGGACCCTAAACCTTCACCCTTGCCGAACTAAACTCAAACGACGTCCGATTGACCCGAAACCAACTCCATTGAACTCACCATAACTCCTAGACCAAAAATCATGTTGACCGTTTTCCCCATCGCCGCCGCACGCGCCCCCACGCGCCGCCCAAAGTGGCTGCGCGTGGCCCTCACGCGCTGCTACAGTGCATCGGCTACCTCGAGTCAACCCGGTTCACCACAGTCACCTGCAACTCAGACCGGCGTCAGCGGTTCACCGCCGTGCCTGCACGGTTTCTCTCCCTTTCTTCACCAACAACATCGTCCAGACCAACCCTATAGATTCCCCAACTCCGTTCACCTCGACACTGTCCCTAGCCCGTCGACTGAAGCTTGAAACCAGACGGCCAAGCTCCCCTGTTTCACGATCCAACCACCCAGTTCACCTCCCTTCACGGTGGCTTCACCAAACTATTCCCTGGACCTTACTGAACCTAAACCAACTCTCCTAGACCTTCGACTCAGCCCCAAACTCGACGACTTTGGGTTTGAACATCACGGCAAAATAGAGCACCAGAGTGCCTGCCGTCGTCTGAGCTCCGCCGTGTACACCCCCGTCACGGCGACCATCCTAGTCGACGCCTAGGACCCTCCTGAACCTCACCCTGATCTCCATTCCTCTCGACTCTAAGCCCAACCTCACAACTATCGAACCTACACTCACGAGAAAAACAGAGTAGAGAACTCACCTTGCGATTGCGTCTCCGCTGTGCGCACCGCCGCATGCTACGGTGCTCGTTGGATCCCTTGCAACCTCCTACAGCTCCCCCTGCCTTGGTTTGAGTCACCACACGGCGTAGCCACCACCAACTCTCTCACGGTCTCCCTGTTTTCCCAAAACGTTGCCGCACCACCACCGTGCCGCCGTGCACGATGTCGCCACCAAAACACGACCACCTGCTCAAACTCTTCCCTCTGTCACTCTCACAAACCACTCATCACTCTCCCCTTGCACAGAATTGATCAATTGCTCCCAATTCCTCACCCTCTGTTTCTGTCTGTGTCGAAGGACCAACACCAGTATAGCACGGGTGCACCCCAAATAATTGGGCCGTGAATGCACAGGATTCCACCAGAATCCTCTAGTCCTGTGCCACATGTCACAATCCACTCCCTTTCTCTCACACATGGCCCAATCTCAGCCGTCCATTTCCTTCTTTCTGCACAAATCCTAATGTGCAGAAAGACCAAATTACCCTCCCTTCAACTTATTTTTACGGTTTTGCCACTACCCTTCTAGACCCGTAACTCACACCTCGTAAGTCCGATGAATACGTGCCGCCTGTCATCGAACTCAGGACGACGAGATCTACCTAACCACCCTGGGTCAACGTACCAAAACTCGATTCTACAAAAAGTCAACTATTCCTCTTAATTTACCCAAATTACGGTTAAGCCCTCAACCTTCCGAACATCACAACTTCCTCCTCGGATGTCGGAATCGAGCGTGCCACCTGCATGTGGATTCGTGACGTCCTAAACTACGTCCTGGTCACCGGTCAACACCCATTTGACCACCCGAACTAAAGTCAACATTTTGCCCGAACCAGGGGCAAAATCGTCCTTCTAGGCTCAAGGACCTATCGGGACCAACTAACCGCCGCTTAACCTCACTAATCACACCTTAATCAGTCTACTAATCCCGGCTCCCGGGACGGGTTGTTACACAAAGACTCCACGGAACCCTATGTCTAAGGAATCAAGAGACATCAGAAAGAAGTAAGAGTGGACAACTAGTCAACAGACTAGGGGCAAGTCGACTGGCATATATCACTGAACAAAAGTGCGGTTTCTCCTGATAAAGTCACTGAAATGACTAGACCTTTTGTGATGAGTTTTAAAGAAAAGAATCTACCACACAATATGTCATCAGAACTCAGAAGTCCCTATTTTTCCAATTTTCTATTTATTGTTATCCACATTTTTTTAAACAGTCTAATGAATTTATTCATAGGGGAAGATAATCTATCACACAATATGTCATCAGAGTTCGAACTTGAGACCAATAATTTATAAGTAAAACTAGAACATTTTGAGCTAGATCCACTTAGTATTGTTACACACATTTAGATATACTAGTATTGTTATACACATTTGACGTACCTATTTCTAATTAAATACAAGTTATACACATTAGCTAATAATATTATTTTGTTTACAATTGCTAGTATTATTATTATAGACAATACTTGCATTTCACCGTGATAATTCCTTCTTGTACTACATTTTCGATTTATCAAATTGTCTGTACACGTATACCATAATTAGTACTGTTTATTATCTAAATTATCATGTCAAGATCATCTTCTTGAAAAATTCACAATATTAGAAGTCGTTGAATCATTCATATATATAAAAAAAATTAAAAATTTTGTAATTTTTTTATGACGAACCGTCCATTTAATTAATATATATATTTATATATATATATATATAACTAAACGATCTCGAATCTTATTGATTTTTTAACGGATATAATTTTGATATAATAATTTAGAGAATAAACGATTATAATTATAAAATATATATAAAGACGATTCCATAAATCGAAAAGATGATATGCGAAGATAACACTAGATTACAATGTAAATATTGTACTATTATTATTTGATAACTTTGACCATGACCATGAAGGTTCATAAAGAAATATCCAGAAAAATTGAGTCATAAATGTTTTACACAACTAAACAAGACTAGTAGTTGGAGCAGACAGCCAGACATGGTTTCTTATGTTATACGAATCAATGCCTCACCAACTCGGATATTATTTCCAGCTGCTTCTGTTGCTTTGTATGATAATCAAATTGGTCAAACATATGTGTTTTGGAGCCATGGTCCAGGACAAGAAGGTTCAGCCCACTCCCAAGCACACAATTTGCAAGTTATTCAAAAAACCTTAATCCAGTAGTATTTCATATTTTATCAAATCTTTTTTATTATTTTTTCACGCTCGCTCAATTTATTATTTTATTATTAATAATATTCATCGTTTCTCTCTCTTATTTGTTATATTTAGAGTATATTTGGATGAAATTTAAAATTATCAAGAATTTATAAAATAATAAAATTTAAATTAACGAAAATTGACTTTTTTAAAAAAAAAATTGTGGAGTTTCATATTTAGATAATATAAAAATAGAATGAAATTTAAATATAGAATTTAAAGCACATACATAAATTGTAATTATAAACATGGAATTTGAGAAATGACACATTTTTATATTGAATTTAAAGGTGGGAATTTGGGGCATCAAAATTTCTTGTTTTTATTTTATTTTTTGGAATTTTTAAATTTCGATTTTTACTATCCAAACAAAGGAATTGGTGTATAGGAATTTTAAAATTTTGATTTTTTTTTTATCAAATCTCTTGTTATTTTTCTTCATCCAAACACACTCTTAGGAATTCAAAATACCAAAAATATCAAAATTCTAAATTAAGGGGTGAGATAGGGGCTCTGTTAGAACCCTTTTTTCATTGAAAATTTTCAAATTCATTATAAAAATATTTTAAGAACTCTGTTAGAGATGCCATTTTTCCCTTATTTGGAAATTAGGTGGAAGATAACAAGGAATGCTGGGAGAAAAAAATTGAAGAAAATACATGGTTGGACCAATTCTTTATAATTAGCAGCCTCATCATCCTTTGATCCAAATTTTCAAAAGGTGTTCTAAGATTATAGAGAAGTTTGCTTTTGATGTATAAATTATAAGACCATGAGCTGAAGAAATATAATTTTTAAAGAATTCATGCAAATCTGCAGCCTACATAACTACGAGTGCTTAGAATTTTAGGCTGATTCATTTTATGTGTTTGAGGATATTTTCTTGACTTTCAATTTTCAAAGCTTCAAAGTTGACGTCTGCCTTCAACTGTGCGTGCAGGTTTTACAGTGGTCAAATTGACGCCACCAAATATAATACCTATCCAGAAATAATTCATGAATTAATTTAATTTCATAAATATGAAAAATTATATTAGAAGAATGAGAGAGAAGATAAAATTGGGCCTGCCAAACTGGGCCTTATTGTTGGGGCTTTTTATCGCATTATTGGTTTGGGCCCATCTATTGCTGCGTAACGGTGTCCGTGGACTTATCTCCTGTAACCCAAGGTGATTTAGACCGTCAACTTTGATGGTGGATTTGACTCGATTGAAAGTTCTCAATGAATTAAGGATAAACTAAATAAATATACTTATATTATATGGTCGATTTTAAAAAGTACTCCAACTATAAAAAAAATGAATTTTACGTATACAAGATATAATACCAATTTCAAAAGAGTACTTATGTTATAATTTTCGTCCAAAAGTCTGTTAACAGTCTACGTAACAAAAAGTAATGGCCACTGAGCATATGAAGTGACAAATTTTAGCGGGGTAATTTCAGAATAATAAAAAAATGGAGCTTCTTCTCCTTCGTTGTTCGCCCAATTCATTATCCTCGTATCTTATTCAGATTCCTCAATTCATCATCTTCATCAACCATTCATCTCAAACGGGCCCATTCCTTGTAGTGACAATTATCAATCATCTTCATCAACCTCGACAGTGTACATATTTCAAGAAATGGATCAGTATTTGGATTTGGACTACAATCATGAAGATCTGAAGCGTGAAGAAGCATAGGAGTAGACTAGTCGTGTGGTACATACGTAGCCATGCAAGTGCAGAGCAAGAACTTCCAACCTCACCTAGTCAACAACCACAACTTTGAAATTGACTTCTCCGTCACGTCCAAGCCCTTCAAAATCGACTTATCTATCGATTCAACTCTAGGCTGGCCGCCTAGATTTAGGTTCAACTCTAGGTTGTCCACCGCCGATTCAACTCTAGGCTGGTCACCATTGATTCAACTCTAGGCTGGTCATCACTAATTCAACTCCAGGCTGGTCGCCGAGCTTCAGGTTCAATTCCAAGTCAGACACCATCGATTCAACTCCAGGCTGATTGCCTAGCTTCAGGTTCAACTCCAAGCCAACCGTGTCAGGACCCGTCCCAAATATGACCTCGATACCCGGGACGAACCCTACTCCCGTCTGACAATCACACTTACAGTATCAAACAAAACAAACAACCGTCATACAACTATAAGCATAACTATCAGACGAAGGAGTAAAATATACACAACAGTCAGTCAGAGCATAGTTCTACAAAATGGGCACAAAAATCCTACAATGTTAGTCTCGCAACGGAAGAACGTCGGAAGCTCTATGCCTCGATATCTGCCTCAACGTTCACCCCAGCGCTATCACCACGACCTGGAGGGAAAATTTAAAAAAAACCAAAAGTGTGAGTGGACTAGAATAACCAAAAGTTTTAAAATCAGTTTATCACTAATTCAAGGTTAAGGCAAAATAAGAATCCGTGTTCCCTCCGTTTTTAAAACAGGCATGCCCAACGAAGTACTAGAAAATCATAACATGAAACATCATAAGAAACAGAAACACTATAAAATCTCATAAGAAACAGATACACTATAAAATACCATAAGAAACAGAAACACTATAAAACGGATATAGAAATCATAGCTTCAGCATCAAATCATCATTTCCGATCAAACCTGCTGGACCTATCCGAGTCTTTAAACTCAATCAGGCCTTAAATGAAATCCGAGTCTTTAAACTCCCGAGTCTTTAAACTCAATAGGCCTATGGGGGTAATATCAACATATCCGAGTCTTGAAACTCCCGAGTCTTTAAACTCAATCCGGGCCCGTCCCCCGTCAATATCAATCCGGGTCTTTAAACCCAATATCTAGATCCAGCAAATCCAATCCATATCCAGTGTACAACCAATTCGCAGTCTATCGCCAAACTCGAATTAGAAATCCCCGGTTCGAAGCCCGTTCGACGTTCCGAACCGACATTACGAACCCAAATCCGGAAATCCATTCTTATACCCAGAAATCACACATAATCATAAATCATATTTCATAACCCATTTATCATCATCAGAAAACATTTATAGGTTGAAATCGTAATTATGGCATCAAAATCCGAAAACTAGCTTTTCTCGAAAAACGTGCAAAATCTCAGAAATGTCTAGAAAAACGTGCAAACTCATCAATCACATATAATCATCATTCAAAAGCATAAAAACATATGTAAGATCATAAAACGTCAATAAAACAGTTAGGCATGCTTGAAAGAAAGAAAGAGTCCACTCACAATTCAGAACAAGTCAGTTGCGCTCCGTGCGCTCCTCGACTGTCTCGGGTGCCTCCCGTCCTGTCAAAATGCACCAAATAGGGTCACAAATACATCAAGGATCCTAATCCTAATTTCCCCAATTTTTTCGGGAATTAAATAATATTTTAATCCTAAACCCTCAACCGTCTGGATTCCCGAACAACTCCGTAACATCGTCCGATTCACCCGAAAACCACACCAATAAACTCCTTAGGACAATTAGAACCAAACTCATGTTGGAAGCTTGGCCGGATTCTTCTCCACGCGCCTCCACGCGCCGCCCAAAGTGGCTGCGCGTGGGCCTCACGCGCCTGCTACAGTGCTTCTCCTTCCTCGAGTGAACTCGGTTCACACCAGGCTGCAACCCGGACCGGCGAGAGCCATTCTCTGCCGTCCGGCCACCATTTCACTCCTCTCTTCTCCTGCAGCTTCGTCCAGACACCAGGAATCCACCCCCCTCACTCTCCTGGTTCGATTCACCCCTCAGCTTCACGACTGAAGCTCGAAAGAAAACACAGACGGCCCATGTTTTCCTTCCCGGCTGTCCTATGCTTCCCCCCTCACGGTGGCGATTCTAAACTCCTCCCACTACCTCACTAAGTCACACACAACTCACAGGAACCCTCGACTCACTCTCTAAACCCACGATTTCCCGTTTGAAGTTCACGGCCAAACAGAGTACAGAGTACTCACTGTCGACTGAGCTCCGCCGTGTACGCCCCCATCACGGCGACCGTCCTACACCACTCTTAGAACCTCCATGAACATCACTGCACTCACCAATCCCCTCGATTCTCATCCTACCCTCACGACTTTCAAATTGAAAAACACGGGAAAAATAGAGGAAGAACACTTACCCTTAGATTCCGTCTCCGCCGCAAGCGCCGCCGCGTACCACGGTGCTTGTTGGTCTCCCTACAGCCCCCTGAACTTCCCACGGTCGTGGTTTGAGTCACCACACGGTGTAGCCACCACCAAACTCTCACGGTCTCTCTGTTTCCCCCAAAAACTCAGCCGTCCACCGTCTAGCCTCCGTGCACGGTTGCAGCTCCAAACCGTGATCAATAACTCACCCTCGTCTCTCTTCCATTTCCACTAATCACTCTTCACTCACTCACCCCTGGAATCGATCACTGTCTCCCAAAATCTCACCCTCTGTTTCTCTGTGTTTCAAACCCAAAACACGGTTTGATTTTGTGCAAAGTGTGACCGTGCACACTTGAGAACGGCATGGAACCATCCAGCCACTCCCACGTGTCCCTCATCCGTAGGCCAGCACAAAAAATCTCTGCCACTTGTCCTTATCTGATTGGGCTGAGGGAAATGACCGAAATACCCCTCTTGCACAAATTACCATTTTACCCTCATACTTTCCAGACCCGTAACTATTTCATCCGACGTCCGATGACAGCGTGCCGCCTGTCGTTGTACTCAGGACGTCGAGACCTATCCAACGGTCCTCGGTCTATGTGAAAATCACAAGTCCTCCAAAAAGTCAACATTTTCCTCGTTTACTCAAAATTACGGTAACGCCCCCAATCTTCCGAACGTCATAACTTTTCCTCCGGTTGTCCGAATCGAACCTGCCACCTGTCTACGGACTCGTGACGTCCTAAAATACGTCACGGTCAAGGGTCAACACTCATCCAATCGGTAATTCAAAAAGTCAACTTTTCGTCTACTATTCACAAGGAAACTTTATAAAATTACATTTTTACCCTTCCCGAAGGTACAGGTTGTTACAATCTACCCCCCTAAAAAGAATTTCGTCCCCGAAATTCAGTGAAACAAATAAGGGTACTGTTCACGCATCAATGCCTCAGGTTCCCACGTAGCTTCTTCCACTTGATGATTTCTCCATAACACCTTAACCAAGGGAACCGTTTTCCTTCGTAAAACTTTATCCTTCCGATCCAAAATCGCTACAGGTTGCTCTTCGAAACTCAAATCTTCCCTCAGTTCAACTGGTTGTGCTTCCAGAACATGCGAATTATCTCGAATATACTTCCGAAGCATAGAGACATGAAAGACATTATGTACCTTTTCCAAGTCTGCTGGTAAAGCCAATCGATATGCAACAGGACCAATCCGTTCTATGATCTCATAAGGTCCAATGTAACGAGGACTCAACTTCCCTCGTCTGCCGAACCGCACAATTCCTTTCCAAGGGGACAACTTCAGGAAAACCCAGTCTCCTACGGCAAACTCCAAATCCCGGATCCTACGGTCGGCGTAACTCTTCTGTCGGTCCTGAGATGCCTTCAATCGATCCCTGATCAGTGCCACTTTTTCCTGAGTAAGCTCCACCAATTCAGAAGTAGTTAACCTCCTCTCACCAAGCTCAGTCCAACACAATGGAGTCCGACACTGTCGCCCATACAAAGCCTCGTAAGGAGCCATCCCAATGCTCTCCTGATAACTGTTGTTGTAGGAGAACTCCATCAAAGGTAAATGAGACTCCCACGTACCCTGGAACTGTAAGACACAAGCTCGCATCATATCCTCGAGAATCTGAATAGTCCGCTCCGACTGTCCATCGGTCTGAGGATGAAATGCAGTCCTGAAATGTAATTTAGTCCCAAAAACTTCCTGTAAGCTCTGCCAAAATCGGGAAGTGAATCTCGGATCTCTGTCAGATACTATCGACTCTGGAATCCCATGCAACCGAATAATCTCATCTATAAACAACTGTGCAAACTGCGCCAACCTGAAGTTCTCCCGTACTGGCAAGAAATGAGCAGACTTCGTAAGTCTATCTACGATCACCCACACGCCATCGTGTCCCTTTGGTGTTCTGGGCAACTTGAATACAAAATCCATAGTCAGGTGATCCCATTTCCATTCGGGAATCGGCAAAGGCTGCATTGCTCCATAAGGTCTCTGTCGCTCGGCTTTCACCTGTTGACAAATCAAGCATCTACTGACATACTCTGCAATCTCACGTTTCATCCTCGACCACCAGTAATGCTCTCGAAGTGTACGATACATCTTGGTCCCACCAGGATGCATCGCATAAGCTGAACAGTGAGCCTCATCCAGTATCACCTTCTTCAAAACTTCATTCTCGGGTACGCACAACCGTCCACCTTTAACCAGGGCTCCATCCTCACGAATCTCAAAGTCCTGTCTCTCTCCAGCCTCGACCTCAATCCGAATGATGCCCAGAATAGGGTCCTCAAACTGAGCATCAATAACCTGATCAATCAAAACAGGTCGCACATGAAAACTCGCTAGGAGTGCTCCCTGATCATCCACAGTCAACTCTACTCCCAACCTGTGGAGCTCAACCAGCAACGGTAACCGTACTGTCCTCAAATGTGACAAAGAACTAGCTGACTTCCTACTCAGAGCATCGGCTACCACATTAGCCTTCCCTGGGTGATACTCAATTGTGCAGTCATAGTCCTTAAACAACTCCAACCATCGGCGCTGTCTCAGATTCAATTCCTTTTGAGTGAACAAATACTTCAAGCTCTTGTGGTCCTTGAAGATCCTGCACCTCTCGCCATACAAGTAATGTCGCCAAATCTTCAGTGCATGAACCACCGCTGCCAGTTCCAAGTCATGTGTAGGGTAGTTCATCTCATGGGGTTTCAATTGCCGGGAAGCATAAGCAATCACTCTCCCATGCTGCATCAAGACACAACCCAAGCCTTGCAAAGAAGCGTCACTGTACACCTCAAACTCCCCACTATCGTCTAGAAGGGCTAACACATGAGCAGATGTCAACCGTCTTTTAAGCTCCTGGAAACTCTGTTCACAGTTCTCATCCCACTCAAATTGAATTCCCTTCCGAGTTAACCTCGTCAACGGTGTTGCTAGAATAGAAAAGCCCTCAATAAAGCGCCGGTAGTAACCTGCCAAACCCAGAAAACTCCTGATCTCTGTCACCGTTTTTGGCTGTTCCCATTTTGCTACCGCCTCAACCTTCTGAGGATCCACGCTGATGCCCTCGGCCGAAATCACATGGCCAAGAAATCCAACACTGGTCAACCAAAACTGACACTTACTCAGTTTCGCGTACAACTGATACCCCCTCAATGTCTCAAGCACGAGTCTCAGATGTTTCTCATGTGCCTTCGCACTCTTCGAATACACCAAAATTTCATCAATAAATACGATCACAAAACGATTCAAGTATGGCCGGAACACTCGGTTCATAAGATCCATAAAAGCTGCTGGGGCATTAGTCAATCCAAAAGGCATCACAACAAACTCAAAGTGACCGTACCTGGTCCGGAAGGCTGTCTTCGGTACATCCTCCTCTTTAACCCTTAACTAGTGATAACCGGAGCGAAGATCAATCTTCGAAAAATACTGGGCTCCCTTCAATTGGTCGAACAAATCGTCAATTCGGGGTAGAGGATACTTATTCCGAATAGTTACCTTATTCAGTTGTCTGTAATCCACACACAATCGCAATCCTCCGTCCTTTTTCTTGACAAACAATACAGGTGCTCCCCAAGGTGACATACTCGGTCGAATGAATCCCATATCGACCAACTCTTGCAACTGGGCCTTAAGTTCCCTCAATTCTGCAGGTGCCATACGATAAGGAGTCTGTGAAATAGGCTGTGTACCTGGAAGAAGATCAATCGTAAACTCGAGATCTCGGTGTGGGGGTAGTCCTGGCAACTCCTCGGGAAAAACATCGGGAAACTCCCGCACCACTGGTATGTCCTCCGCCCTCACTGGCGTAGCACGTATATACACCACATGAGCTATGTAACCTTGGCATCCCTTACGCAACAACTTGCTAGCCTCAAGTGCCGAAATAACTCCAGTAGGAAGTGTACACTGATCCCCCTGAAACGTAGTCTCTGATAACCCGGGACTCCGAAAAGTCACTCTCCTATCGAAACAGTCGATAGAAGCATGATGTCTCGTTAACCAGTCCATACCCAAGATAACCTCAAAATCCTGTAGATCCAAAAGTAACAAATCCGCCATCAACTCAACCTCACCTATCATCACCGGACACTCTCTCAATACCTGAGTCACTACCAACACCTCTCCAGTAGGTGTATTTACCCCTAAAGCACAATCCAAAGTAGACACCTCCCTCTCCGTCACCAAACTACAACTCTGAGCTATAAATGAATGGGTAGCCCCGGGATCTATCAAAGCAAAAACAGTGTGACCAAGTATGGTGAGAGTACCTGTCACCACTCCCGGTGCTGACCTAGCCTCCTACTGAGTCATAGCAAAAATTCGCGCCTGAGGTCCCGATGACCTACCGCGCCCCCTGGAACTGCTCGTGGCACCACCGCCACCCCTAGGGCCTGCTGCCCCTGACACTGAAGCAGTACTACGCCCGGGTTTCGCTGCACCTCTGCCTGCTCCACCCTCCGGAGCTAACAATGGGCACTCCCTCCGGAAGTGTCCCCATTCTCCGCAATAGAAGCAAGCATCCCTACCGGTTCCACCGGTATGCCTCCCCGTAGAAGCCACTGAAGTCGCACTCGCCTGAGGAGTCGGCTGTGCCCTAGCTCCTCGAAATCTCGAGCCCTGAAAACTCCCTGGTCGGCCATACCGGGCTCCACCAGCCGATGACGATCCACCAAAATTACCCCGTTTCGGGGGCCTCTGACTCGATGCTCCTGGAAATGAATGCTCTCGGCGTCGAACACTGCCCGAATACTGTGGTCTAGCAGGTAAACTGGCCTCAACCCTGACAGCAGCATCAGATAACTCCCGAAATGTAGCAAAAGAGCCAGCTGTCACTATGGCCCTGATCTCTCCCCGAAGGCCCAACTCAAACCGGCGACACTTCTCCGCCTCGGTCGCCACAAATGCAGGAGCGAAACGAGATAGCATCTGGAATCTCTGCTCATACTCAGCGACTGTCAAATTCCCTTGCTTTAACTGAAGAAATTCTGCCTCCTTCGCATCCCGGAAAGAACGGGGATAGTACTGATCGAGAAACCGCTCCCGGAAAGTCTCCCATGTCACGGTATGTGCATCCCAGCCGGACAGTTCCAAAGTGTACCACCACTCATATGCAGCTCCATCCAACAGAAAAGTAGCTAACAAGACCCGATCCTCTGAAGGACGGTGCATCACCCCAAAAATACGCTCAAGCCGGGTGATCCATCGGTGAGCTTCCTCTGGATCGGCCCCACCGCTGAACGTAGTAGCCCCAAGCCTCTGGGCTCTCTCGATCGAAGCGCTCTCAGTCCCTCTCGCCGATTCATCTTCAGGTCGTGGAGGGGGTTCACGTCTCGGAGGCATGATCAATCGTACGCAGAAAGAGGCATAGAGTCAGTAAAACAAGCCTAGACCCAACACAAACCGACAAACCTATGCTCTGATACCAATTGTCAGGACCCGTCCCAAATATGGCCTCGATACCCAGGACGAACCCTGCTCCCGTCTGACAATCACACTTACAGTATCAAACAAAACAAACAACCGTCATACAAATATAAGCATAACTATCAGACGAAGGAGTAAAATATACACAACAGTCAGTCAGAGCATAGTTCTACAAAATGGGCACAAAAATCCTACAATGTTAGTCTCGCAACGGAAGAACGTCGGAAGCCCTATGCCTCGATATCTGCCTCAACGTTCACCCCAGCGCTATCACCACGACCTGGAGGGAAAATTTAAAAAAAACCAAAAGTGTGAGTGGACTAGAATAACCAAAAGTTTTAAAATCAGTTTATCACTAATTCAAGGTTAAGGCAAAATAAGAATCCGTGTTCCCTCCGTTTCTAAAACAGCCATGCCCAACGAAGTACTAGAAAATCATAACATGAAACATCATAAGAAACAGAAACACTATAAAATCTCATAAGAAACAGATCACTATAAAATACCATAAGAAACAGAAACACTATAAAACGGATATAGAAATCATAGCTTCAGCATCAAATCATCATTTCCGATCAAACCTGCTGGACCTATCCGAGTCTTTAAACTCAATCAGGCCTTAAATGAAATCCGAGTCTTTAAACTCCCGAGTCTTTAAACTCAATAGGCCTATGGGGGTAATATCAACATATCCGAGTCTTGAAACTCCCGAGTCTTTAAACTCAATCCGGGCCCGTCCCCCGTCAATATCAATCCGGGTCTTTAAACCCAATATCTAGATCTAGCAAATCCAATCCATATCCAGTGTACAACCAATTCGCAGTCTATCGCCAAACTCGAATTCAAAATCCCCGGTTCGAAGCCCGTCCGGCGTTCCGAACCGACATTCCGAACCCAAATCCGGAAATCCATTCTTATACCCAGAAATCACACATAATCATAAATCATATTTCATAACCCATTTATCATCATCAGAAAACATTTATAGGTTGAAATCGTAATTATGGTATCAAAATCCGAAAACTAGCTTTTCTCGAAAAGCGTGCAAAATCTCAGAAATGTCTCGAAAAACGTGCAAACTCATCAATCACATATAATCATCATTCAAAAGCATAAAAACATATGTAGGATCATAAAACGTCAATAAAACAGTTAGGCATGCTTGAAAGAAAGAAAGAGTCCACTCACAATTCAGAACAAGTCAGTTGCGCTCCGTGCGCTCCTCGACTGTCTCGGGTGCCTCCCGTCCTGTCAAAATGCACCAAATAGGGTCACAAATACATCAAGGATCCTAATCCTAATTTCCCCAATTTTTTTGGGAATTAAATAATATTTTAATCCTAAACCCTCAACCGTCTGGATTCCTGAACAACTCCGTAACATCGTCTGATTCACCCGAAAACCACACCAATAAACTCCTTAGGACAATTAGAACCAAACTCATGTTGGAAGCTTGGCCGGATTCTTCTCCACGCGCCTGCTACAGTGCTTCTCCTTCCTCGAGTGAACCCGGTTTACACCAGGCTGCAACCCGGACCGGCGAGAGCCATTCTCTGCCGTCCGGCCACCAATTCACTCATCTCTTCTCCTGTAGCTTCGTCCAGACACCAGGAATCCATCCCCCTCACTCTCCTGGTTCGATTCACCCCTCAGCTCCACGACTGAAGCTCGAAAGAAAACACAGACGGCCCCTGTTTTCCTTCCCGGCCGTCCTATGCTTCCCCTCTCACGGTGGCGATTCTAAACTCCTCCCACAACCTCACTAAGTCACACACAACTCACAGGAACCCTCGACTCACTCTCTAAACCCACGATTTCCCGTTTGAAATTCACGGCCAAACAGAGTACAGAGTACTCACTGTCGACTGAGCTCCGCCGTGTACGCCCCCGTCACGGCGACTGTCCTACACCACTCCTAGAACCTCCCAGAACATCACTGCACTCACCAATCCCCTCGATTCTCATCCTACCCTCACGACTTTCAAATTGAAAAACACGGGAAAAACAGAGGAAGAACACTTACCCTTCGATTCCGTCTCCGCCGCAAGCGCCGCCGCGTACCACGGTGCTTGTTGGTCTCCCTACAGCCCCCTGAACTTCCCACGGTCGTGGTTTGAGTCACCACACGGCGTAGCCACCACCAAACTCTCACGGTCTCTCTATTTCCCCTAAAAACTCAGCCGTCCACTGTCTAGCCTCCGTGCACGGTTGCAGCTCCAAACCGTGATCAATAACTCACCCTCGTCTCTCTTCCACTTTCTAATCACTCTTCACTCACTCACCCCTGGAATCGATCACTGTCTCCCAAAATCTCACCCTCTGTTTCTCTGTGTTTCAAACCCAAAACACGGTTTGATTTTGTGCAAAGTGTGACCGTGCACACTTGAGAACGGCCTGGAACCATCCAGCCACTCCCACGTGTCCCTCATCCATAGGCCAGCACAAAAAATCTCTGCCACTTGCCCTTATCTGATTGGGCTGAGCGAAATGACCAAAATACCCCTCTTGCACAAATTACCATTTTACCCTCATACTTTCCAGACCCGTAACTATTTCATCGGAGCCTGTCGTTGTACTCAGGACGTCGAGACCTATCCAACGGTCCTTGGTCTATGTGAAAATCACAAGTCCTCCAAAAAGTCAACATTTTCCTCGTTTACTCAAAATTACGGTAACGCTCCCAATCTTCCGAACGTCATAACTTTTCCTCCGGTTATCCGAATCGAATCTGCCACCTGTCTACGGACTCGTGACGTCCTAAACTACGTCACGGTCAAGGGTCAACACTCATCCAATTGGTAATTCAAAAAGTCAACTTTTTGTCTACTATTCACAAGGGCAAAATCGTCCTTTATATACAAAACTTTATAAAATTACATTTTTACCCTTCCCGAAGGTACGGGTTGTTACAAACCGCCCATATTCTTATTTCATGGATGAGCGACCAATGGGACAAGGCTGAGATTAATTGGTCATTTCAGAAGCTACCGTCACTTTGGTTACATCTACTAATGGATAATGAGATTTGGGGATTTGATGAGCAGGCTAACAAAATTGAAGGGTTCCTCTTTGACGAAAATAATGATGGGTTTAGGGCAGTTAGGACAGTCATAATTGGTGGATCTAGTAAGAAAACTTTGGTATGACGCGTATTGAGTCGGAAGAGGGTCAAGGAAAGGTTCTCCCCAATCATCACGATATGCTTCTCCAACGCAAAAAAAAGGTGTGACGAAGAGTCCATTGGTGAGGGAAATCAGGAGAATCCGAGGGGTTGGAGTGGTTCAATGTAACGCCCCGAAAACTCAAAGGATGTAAATTTGTAAAATAATGTATGAAATGACGTTTTACCCTTGTGAATAATATGGTCAAATGTTGACTTTTTTCTTGGCAGGTCGAACGGACATTGGTCGATGACTGTGACGTAGTTCGGGACGTCACAAGTCTGTAGACAGGTGGCACGTCCGATTCCGAAAGTCAGGGAAGAAGTTATGACGTTCGAAAGTTCGAGGGCATTTTCGTAATTAGGTCGAAAAAGGGGAAATTGTTGACTTTTTACTTGACCACTATTTTCACGCAATTCGAGGACCGTTAGGTAGGTCTCGATGCCCTGAGTCCGTAGACAGGCGGCACGCTGAAAACGGACCTCGGACGAAAAAGTTACGATTCTAAAACGAGGAAGGGTATTTTGGTAATTATGTGAAGGAGGGATAAAATGGTAATTTTGAGGGTGCAGTTTGAAATCAGCCGTGGTGGTTTGTTGTGTGAATTGTTTAATTTTTTAAGTGAATTGTTTAACAAATCAAGTGATAATTGTCACGAAGGAAGGCTGGATTAGTGGCAGATGAGTGGGAACAGGCGTGCTGGAAGAAACAGCACGGGCACCATTGTTTTTGGTTTTGGGTTAGTTGCGGGAAACACATACACAGAGGGACTGAGAGATTCCCTTAGGTTACAGTGAAGGACGGATTGAAAATAGAGAGGTTAGAGTGAGTCAAGGAGATCATTTGGAGAGGAAAGAAACGAAAACCAGAGAGAAAAACCCAGAAATCGTGAAAACTGGAAAATGGAGGGAAATTTCGAAGTTTGATTTGTGAGTTGAGAGGAGATAAATAGAGATTAAAAACAACTTTCTGAGCTCATTTCGACTTCAACCATACAAAAATCGAAGGAGTTTGATCGTGGTTTGGCCTAGAACTGAAGTTCCCGTTTGTGAAATTGGTTATGGTATAACGTTTATTCAAGTCTAACAATGCTTCTGTATAATTTAATGTGAAAACTGAGTCGATTTGAGTGAGTTTCGAAAGTTAAGACGGTGTGTTTGATCTTGAGAGAAATGTTGGATTAAAAGCTTGATGTGTGTAATTAGTAATGGAGAACTTAAATTAAGATAGAATTGATGGATTTCAATGGAAGAATTAAAAGAAATAAATTGGAATTGTAGGAGATTGAACCGGGTTGTGTCGCGGGTTTGTGACCCGTTTAGCAGTGAGTCGCGTAGAGAAGACGATACTGTAGCTTACTGTACAGGGCGCGTGGCTTTCACGCGCAGCCACTTTGGGCGGCACGTGAGGGCGCGTGAGGAAGTGTCTCCGGTCACGGTCAACAGGTGATTTTATCCTTTCAATGTAACAGACATTTTGAGATAAATTTCGAGTCGATCGGACGTCGTTTCGGAATAGTTTTGAGTGTTCGAAGGTTTAGGATTTTAAATTAATTACGTCGAAAAATCCCGAAAAATTAGGGAAATTAATGTAAGCTTAATGGAAGTGTTTGTAACCCAAATTGTGATCTTTGACAGGCCAGAACATTCCTGAGGCAACCGAGGAACGTACGGGACGTGATTAACGCGTTCGAACTTCGTGAGTGGACTTTTGATTTCTAACCGAGCATGCATAACTGTTTTTACTCACTTGTTTTATGTTTCAATATATGATTTTATGATTATATTTATGATATTTCTGCTTTACGTGATTACACGTTTTTGATGTGATTTATCGTATTTTACGTATTTCAAGACTATGGTTTCTCCAATACTTTGATGATGGTTTGACGAGTGATTTTATACGATTTGTGCATATTACATTTTAATTATGATTTGATTATGATTTGTGAGTAAGATTCGGGACTTGAATGTGAAATTCGGACATAAGTCCTATTTTGATAAAATGTGATTTTGAATTAGTTTTGGAATTTGGATCACGATGGATCCTAAATTTGTTATGATTTACACATGATTTTGGGTTTAAAGACCCGATACGATTGCTGGATCTGGTTTTGGGTTTAAAGACCCGGTTAAGTTATGACGGGGGAGGGCCCTTGATTGAAACATGTTGAGTTTAAAGACTCGGTTACTGTGATGTCCCCCGATGCCTATTGATTGTGTTTTGAGTTTAAAGACTCGTTGATATCCCGGGAAGGCCTGATATATGAGTTTAAAGACTCGGATGGATCCAGCAGATTTGACTCGTTGATGTTACATTCGGATTTACATGGTTTTATAGTTATCTACTGTAACAGTTTCCATATGGTTTATATAAGTGTTTTTCAGGTACTTAGTTATGCATGCATGTTTTGAAACTAGAGGGTGTACCCTGATTTTCTTTAAACTGCTTTCCATAACCATTTGTTTTAGTTCACTCACACTTTTCTGTTTTAATACCCTCCAGGTCGTGGTACAAGTTTTGGGGGCTAACGCCGAGGCAGAGGCAGAGGCAGAGGCATAAAATTTTCCCGTTGCGGTGTAGTTAGTTCACAGAGTAGGGTTTTATCCTTATCTTGTTTTGTAACCATGTTGTGTGATACTGTTGACTGGTTGTACCCTTGGTTGTATCGTACTTTCTCCCTGGTCTGACAGTATGTGTAACGTATTATTGTGTGGTTATTTTGGTTGTTTGTGTTCAATTATCAGACAGGAGCAGGATTCTCCTCGATTATCGAGGCGATAATCAGGGCGAGTCCTGTCATTCAATGGGTTTGATGGCAAGCTTTGCCCCTGAGATACTGGGCAAGGGAACCTGCACTAATTTTGGAATTTTTGTTCACAAAATTTCTGGATTTGTTTGAATGTTTCAGTCTTAATCTATATTTGTTCGAATGTGGGTTTATGACTTTTTTGGATTTCTGGGTTTTAGGGGTTTTGAATTTTTTGGTTTTGTGTTTGGATTTGTTCAATGTTCCAGTCTTCATCTTTATTTGTTTGAATTCTTTGCTTCTGGATTTATGAGTTTTTTGGATTTCTGGATTTTAGGTGTTTTGGATGTCTGAGTTCTTATTGTTCTTTCAATTTCTTGGTGATGATGTAGCAAATTCAGATGTTGAATTGGGGAAAAAAATTGAATTGAGATGATGATTGATGAAGATGATGAATTGGGGAAGCGAATGAAGGGAAGAGGATGATGAATTATTATTATTCCCAAATTGCCCATCCAAAATTTGCCACATCACATGCTGAGTGGCCATTTCTTTCTGCCACATAGACTATTAACAGACTTTTGGATAGAAATAGTAACATAGGTACTCTTTTGAAATTAGTAGTATATTTTGGGTACTTAAAATTCATTTGTTATAGCTGGGGTACTTTTTGAAATCAAACCTATTGGGTACTTTTATATAATTTATCCATGAATTAATGACCGTGCGAACTGCATAAGGTAACTAACTTATTCGGAATATTGATAGAATGCTTCGATGCTTCCTCCAGTCAGACCATTGCTATTTATCCTATCATGCAAAATTTGCATGGAAGATTGTTTGTAGGCCTAAGAATGAAGGTGGCCTTGGATTACGTATTGATCTTGTTTCTTGATAGATTTAGGTGTTTATAAAAAATGATGCTATGATTATGCGGAATAAAGATGAACAATAAAATGAACACACTACACACACGAACATAAGAATTTAGCAAGGTTCGGCTAATCTTTGCCTACATGTCAGGACTCGTCCCAAATATCACCTCGGTACCCGGGACGAACCCTGCTCCCGTCTGACAATCACACATAAAGTGCCAAAATAATTACAATACCACTATACGCATAACTATCAGACGAAGGAGTAAATATAATACAACTGTCAGTCAGAGCATAGTTCGACAAAATGGGCACAAAATCCTACTATGCTAATGTGGCAACGGAAGAACGTCAGAAGCTCTATGCCTCGATATCTGCCTCAACGTTCACCCCAGCGCTATCACCACGACCTGGAGGGAAAATTTAAAACCAAAAGATGTGAGTGGACTAAAAGAAAATGAAAGTTTGAAAACCGTTTATTATCAAATCAACGCTAAGAAACTAGTACACTTTTTTCCCTCCGTTTTGAAATCTCATGCCTAACTCAGTGATTAAACTAATTATAAACCAAGAAACATCATAAGAAACAGAAACATTATAAAATATCATAAGAAACAGAAACACTATAAAATATCATAAGAAACAGAAACACTATAAAAACACCATTTGCTGATCAAATCTGCTGGGTCTATCCGAGTCTTTAAACTCAACCGGGCCTTAAATGTAATCCGAGTCTTTAAACTCCCGAGTCTTTAAACTCAATCCGGGCCCGTCCCCCGTCAATCAATATCCGGGTCTTTAAACCCATATCCAGATCCAGCAAATCCAATCCAAAGTCTGTGCAAAACCAATTCGAAATCCATCGCCAAACTCGAATTCGAAATCCCCGGTTCGAAGCCCTTCCGGCGTTCAGAACCGACATTCCGAACCCAAATCCGGAAATCCATTATTATATCAAAAACCACATGTAATCACAAATCATATTTCATAACCCATTTATCATCATCAGAAAACATTTATAAACTTAAATCCTCAAAGATGTCATCAAGGTCCGAAAACCAGCTTTTCTCGAAAAACGTGCAACCATAACAACCACATATAACCATCAGCAAGAAGCATAAAAACACGTTTAATACTGTAAATCATTAAATAAAACAATTAGGCATGCTCGAAAAAAAAAGAAGTCCACTCACAGATCAAAACGAGTCAATTGCGCTCCGTGCGCTCTTCGACCGTCTCAGGTGTCTCCTGTCCTGTCAATAGACACCAAATAGGGTCACAATTACATCAAGGATACTCACCCTATTTCCCCAATTTTTCGGGAATTTAAATAATATTTTATTCATAAACCCTAAACCGTCCGGATTCCTGAACCATCCCGTAACTTCGTCCAATTAACTCGAAAATTATACCATTGGATTCCTTAGAACATTTAGAACTAAAACCATGTTGGAAGCTTGGCCGGATTCCTCCCCACGCGCCTCCACGCGCCGCCCAAAGTGGCTGCGTGTGGGCCTCACGCGCCTGCTACAGTGCCACCGTCTTCCTCGATCGAACCCGGTTCGCACCAGGCTGCAACTCAGATCGGCGAGAGCCATTCTCCGCCATCCGGTCACCGTTTCCCCTCCTTTCTTCACCTAAAGCTTCGTCCAATCTCAAAGAACTCATCCCCCTCACTCTCTTGGTTCGACTCGACCCACAACTTCACGACTGAAGCTCGAAAGAAACCCGTACAAAGCTCTGTTTTCCTTCCCGGCCACCTAGTGCTTCCCCCTTCACGGTGGTCATTCTAAACTCCTCCCACGACCTCACTGAATCACACACAACTCACAGGAACCATCGACTCACTCTCTAAGTCCACGATTTCCCGTTTGAAATTCACGGCCAAACAGGGTAACAGAGTACCCGCCGTCGCACCACTCCCACCGTGAACTCCCCCGTCACGGCAACCTTCATAAACTACTCCTAGGACCTCCCTAAACCTCACTTCACTCACCAAGCCCCTCGACTCTAGCTCCAGGTTCATGATTTTCAATTTGAAACTCACGGGAAAAACAGAGGAATAGAACTCACCTTTCGATTCCGTCTCCGCCGTGCGCACCGCCGCGTGCCACGGTGTTCGTTGGGTCCCCTGCAACCTCCTAAGCCTCCCACTGCCTGGGTTTGAGCCACCTCACGGCGTAGCCACCGCCACAGTCCGCCTTCTCTCTGTTTTCCCAGAAACTGCAACCGTCCTCCGCCGTGTCCCCGTGCACGATTTCCGTCCAACAGCACGACCACCAGCTCACTCTTTTCTCTCTGCCACTCTCACAAATCACTCTTCACTCTCCCTTGCACAGAATCGATCAATCTCTCCCAATCTCTCACCCTCTGTTTTCTGCGTTCAAACCAAATGCACAGTTTGTTTTGAACGGTTTGTGGCCGTGTATACAATACACACTTGTAGAACCCTCTGGTGCCCAACCACGTGTCCACAATCCCATGGATAACAGTACAAAATATCCTATCCCACTCAGCCACTTGTCCTAATCTGATTGGCTGAAGTAAAAATGACCAAAATACCCCTCATTTTAATAATTACCGTTTTGCCCTCAACGTTCTAGACCCGTAACTTTTCCGTCCGGCGTCCGATGACAGCATGCCGCCTGTCGTTATACTCAGTACGTTGAGACCTATCTAACTGTCCTCGGTCTTCGTGAAAATTATAAGTCCATTAAAAAGTCAACATTTTTCCTCATTTAGTCAAATTTACGGTAACGCCCTCAATCGTCCGTACCTCATAACTTTTTCTCCGATTGTCCGAATCGAACCTGCCACCTGTCTACGGACTCGTGACGTCCTAAACTACGTCACGGTCAAGGGTCAACAGTCATCCAATCGGTAAATCAAAAAGTCAACTTTTAGCCTACTATTCACAAGGGCAAAATCATCCTTTTATACAAAATTTTTTACAAAATTACATTTTTACCCTTCCCGAAGGTACGGGTTGTTACACTACATCCTCGTGTGATCTTCTTGAGAGAACACTAGCATTATAAAGATAACAAGATTACAAGAATTTATGTAAATACCTGCTCTAATCCCCAAACCCTAGCTCACGATTTCTCTTATCACTTTTTGCTCTTATACCCATGTATGATTTTTGCTGCCTCTTTTGTGTGTTATTGTAAGGACTTATAAGAGGCCTATTTATAATGTATAGGATTTAGGTTACACTCCTAAATAAAAGTAGTAACCCTTTTCTAAACCTAATATAAAAAAAACATGGTAAAAACACTTAGAATCCTATTCAAACTAGGAAACCTAATCATACTTTGATTCTTGGTACTTAGATCTTCAACAATCTCCACCTTGGTGAATAAAAACCAAGAAACGACCATTGAACCTAGAATGTCTTTGAACCTTCTTGAAGCAATTCTGGAAACTTCAAGAAACCTTTCAGATTGGCAAAAAAAAAAAAAACTCCTTTTGCCGTAATGCGCCTCAAGTGAGGAGGCGTTTCACCCAAAAACATTAGCACGTGGTAAGGTTGAGCAAGTTCAAGCAATACATGAACTTTTATGGTATGATTGTTTAAGTAAGATAGTATGAAGCATTTTCCTTGGTATAGACCTTTTCAACTATCACCTCCTTAGAATCGACCCAATCCCTTATCCTATGATAACGTACATCAATATGTTTTGATCTCCCGTGAAACACTTGATTCTTTACTAAGATGATAGCACTTTCACTGTCACATCTAATCATCACAGAAGTTTGAATAATTCCTAACTCCCTTGCTAAACCACTTAGCCAAACTGCTTCTTTTTCCAGCTTCTGCTAGTGCAATACATTCTGCCTCTATTGTAGACAATGCTGCAATAGATTGTAGAATAAACTTCCAACTAATTGGTCCACTACCATATGTGAACACATATTTTGTCATGGAACTCATTTTCTCTAAATTCCCTGCGTAATCTACATCCTATTTTTCAATCAAGATGTTGAGATTCTTTGTTTCTTTCAAGCAACAAAGAATCCACTTTACTGTATACCAGTGCTCCTTCCTAGATTTTTCCATATACCTCGAGATAGAACTCATAGCTTGAGCTTGGTAAGGTCTGGTGCAGACCATTGCGTACATAAGATGCCCTAAGACACTCGCATATGGTACTTTCTTCATTTTCTTCGACTCTTTTTTTTGTAGTTGGATTTTGCAGTGCACTCAATTGATAGTGAGCTGCTAATACAATAGACACAGGTTTTGCTTTATTTATGTTGAAGCACTCCAAAGCACTTTGAATATAATTTGGTTGTACAACTAAATCTTTCCCGTTGTTCTATCCCTTCTGATTTGCATTCCAAGGATCTTTTGTGCAAGTCCTAGATCCTTCATGTCAAATTCCTTACCTAGTAGTGTCTTTAAGTTTTGAATTTTAGATATATCCTGACATGCAGTCAACATGTCATCTACATAAAGCAGTAATAATGTACTCTAACTATCTTCAAACATATGATAGTAAACACAGTAATCATATAAGCATCTGCGAAACACAATTTTCAGCATGTAGGAATCAAAACGCTTGTAGCACTGCCTCGGACATTGCTTTGGCCTGTAAAGTGATTTCTTCAATCTGCAAACTAGGTTTTCCTTTCCTATTTCAACCTAAATCTCTGACTGGGCCATGTAGATGATTTCATCTAAAAAATCTAATTTAAGTGTGCTTAACTACTAGTGAGAATATCTCATCATAATCAACTCCCTTGTTTTGCGAGTACCCCTTGGCCACTAACATGCTTTGTACTTTATTCCATCTCTTTCATGTGTTCCTTCTTTCTTTCTAAACACTCATTTACAGCTAATTGTTTTTCTATGACACGACCATCCTAATGCCCCCTGGATTATCGCGGGATGTGTCATACTTCCGTCTGACACGAAGTGTCAGATAAGGGATAACTCAAAACCTCAGCTCGTTCGGGGCTTCCAGAGCGCGCCAGGATCGGTGAAGGGGTGCGATGTCTCGGTCTCTGCTACAGCCTGCATCCGTGATCAACCTGAAGGGCATTAAAACCATTGAAAGCTGTGAGTGGACGAAAATCAATAGTTTAATAAAAACACATTTCATAAGAAGATATTTATGCGCTTCCCTAAAAAGTATGCATGCATTAGAAAACCAATAATCAAACCATTTATTTTAATTAAATCATTAGGGCCTTAACCCAAAACCATAAATCCAAGTATGTGGGAACTCAGCCCAAAACCGTAAATCAAATCATGTGGGCCATTGGCCAAAACCATCAACACTGAAATACCATTTCATAAATCCAATAAATCTGAAATCCACATACATAATCTAGTAAAGCCATGAATCACAATTCAATCCAATACCATTATATACCAATCCTCGGCATCCCAGATGTCACGGTCCAAGCAACATGTGCTGCTCGGGGTCTCTCTGGGTCCATATCTCTGACATCCAAGATGTCTGACATCCCAGACATATAATGACAGGACCCATCCTGATTATCACCTCGATAACCGGGACGAACCCTGCTCCCGTCTGACAAACACACTCAAAAGACCAAAGCAACCACAAAAACCACGATTTAAACATTGCCAGACCAGGGAGAAGTTAGAATACAATGAGTCAACAGTAGCACAGAGCATAGTACAATACAAGATAAGATAAAAAGCCTACTAAGAGCTGACTACACGCGCAACGGGAAAACTCTATCCTCCACCTCTGCCTCAACGTTAGCCCCGGCGCTAACACCACGACCTGGAGGGTGTTCAAAACATTAAAAGCGTGAGTGGACTAAAAAAATAAGAGTTAGAAAATCGTTTGAGAAATAAACCGGGGTTCACCCTCCGTTTGAAAGCATGCATGCATAACCAAGTATCTTAAAACAACCATATGTATGATATGAAAATAAGTGCGGAAATCATCAGAAATCAAAACTAGAGTTCATGCACTCGGCCCTAAATCCATAAGAACCAAGTTATTCGGGTCACAGCCCAAAACATTTGAAAACCAGTGAAAAACCAGTGAAAAACATCAATCATACAAGTTTACTGGATCACAAGTGCGCTCGAGTCTTTAAACTCAAAACCATGCGCAATAACCAGGCATTCCCGGGATATCAACGAGTCTTTAAACTCAAAACACAATCACAGGCCTCGGGGGGTATCACAATCACAGAGTTTTTAAACTCAAAACACATACCGAGTCTTTAAACTCAAAACATCTCAATCCAGGGCCCTACCCCCTTCAATCAATCCGAGTCTTTAAACTCAAAACCAGATCCAGCGTGTTTTTTCTCTTTTTCCGGGTCTTTAAACCCAAAACCATTTTTCAAGCATAAGAAAAATGTATCGAAATCCGAAAACCAAAACCAAACTGGAAATCTTCGAAAACCGAAATCACGTTTAATTGAAATGGGACTTCCGCCCGAATTTCACATCGAAATCTCAAATCATATCCACAAATCTCTAGAAAAACAGAATGCGTATAACAAAAGTCATCCATCCAAAACCATCCTTAAAAGTTTAACAGAAATCACATTCTCGAAGTACGTGCAAATCCGATAACTCATATGGAAAAACGTGCAATCAAGTAAAGCAAGAATATAGAAATCATAAGAATAAAAGCATATATCGAAAACATAAAATCATATATTGAAACATAAATAAATAAGTAAAAACAGTTATGCATGCTCGGTTAGAAACCAAAAAGTCCACTCACTAGATCCGAACGAGTCAATCGCGTCCCATACGCTCCTCGGCTGCCTCAGGAATATCCCGACCTGTCAAAAGTCACCATTCCGGGTCACAAACACTTCATTTATGCTTACCCTAATTTCCCCAATTTTTTGGGATTTTTAAACGTAATTAAACGAACCCCTAAACCTTCGAACACTCAAAACTACCCTTATACGGTGTCTGATCGACTCGAACCTTGTCCTGAAATGTTCGTTACATCGATTAGAGTGAAAACCGTGTTGAACGTTTTGCCAAAAGAAGCCCACGAGCCCTCACGCGCCGCCCAAAGGGACTGCACATGGGAGCCACACGCTGCTACAGTGTCATCGTCAACCTCCAGCCAACTCGGTTCAGACCGGTCCCGTCCAACCGAGCCGGCGAGGCCAGTTTTCACCCGTTTTCAGGCCATTTTCAATCCTTTCCACACCCTTAGTTTCTTCCTTGAATTTGTGATTGATTCACTTAATACAAACACAAAATGAATTCCTATTTATTACCACCCAAAATCGAACCAAAAAAAATCAGAAAATCGACCTTCGGATTCCGGCCACCAGTCGCCCTTCCAGTCACGGTTTCGAGTGCCTGGACTTGGCAGTGACTTCCTACAGCTGCCAGAGTAAAAAACAACACTCAACCAGTCCCTAAAACTCACGACTTTTGATTTGAACAATTCTGGAAAAACAGAGGACCCAGAGACCTTACCTGTTTCTCTGCTTACCGCCGTGAGCTCCACGGTGGTTCTGAACTTCCCAAGCCACTCCTCAGCTCGCTAAACACCACCACAAGCCCAAACTTGACTGGTTTGATCAATTGAACTCTCAGCCGTGCACGGTGGTCGTCTCTATTTTATGAGTTTTCCTCACCTTCTCACAGTCCTCTCACTTAACCCAACACCACAGTTTACTCACCAAACTCTCAGCTTATCTCCGATCACTCACACTCGAACACAAAGACTCACAGGACTCACACACAGATGGACGATCAAATGCTCACTCTGTCTCTCTATTTTCTCAGTTGATCGATAAAGCCTTAAATTAAAACGTGTAACCGTGTGGGATTGGCTAGAAGCCATTGGAATTAGGCCAGGTGTCCTCCAACCTGTGGTCCAGCCTTCACAAATATCCAATGATCTCAGCCCAAGTGTCCTTATCCGGTTGCACAAATCTCAAGGTGCTAAGAGACTAAATTGCCCCTAAAAGTTCAAATTACCATTTTACCCTTCACTTTCTAGACCCATATCTTATCTGTCCGATGTCCGATGACGGCGTGCTGCCTGTCGTTGTACTCAGGACGTCGAGACCTACCTAACGGTCGTCGAATTGCGTGAAGAATGTTTACCACGTAAAAAGTCAACAATTTCCCCCTTTTTAACCAATTTACGAAAATGCCCTCAACCTTCCGAACATTACAACTTCTTCCTCAGATGTCGAAATCGGACGTGCCACCTGTCTACGGACTCGTGACGTCCCGAACTACGTCACAGTCATCGGTCAAAGTCCATTTGACTACCCAAACTAAAAGTGTCAGGACCTGACCCTCCCCGGTCAGGACCCGACTCATCTAGCACCATATTGTCCGCTTTGGGCCTCGCCCTCACGGTTTTGTTTTTGGGAGCTCATGGTGCAACTTCCCAGGGGATCACCCATCATGGAATTGCACCAGCCTCAACTTGCTTAACTTTGGGGTTCCAATCCCCCCCAAAGCCACTTGAGCTCCCCAAAGGACTAGTGCTAGATAGGTGTGTGCCTACACCTTTAAGGCACACCACCATCCTCTCCCAGACCATTCCTCCTCGCAGGAATGTGGGATTGTTCACCGTTCCCTCCAGGACACGGGTCTTACAATCCACCCCCCTTAGGGCCCAGCGTCCTCGCTGGCACACTTCCTGGTCGGGGTCTGGCTCTGATACCAAATTGTCAGGACCCGACCCTCCTCGGCCAGGACCCGACTCATCTAGCACCATATTATCCGCTTTGGGCCTCGCCCTCACGGTTTTGTTTTCGGGAGTTCATGGTGCAACTTCCCAGGGGGTCACCCATCATGGAATTACACCAGCCTCAACTCGCTTAACTTTGGGGTTCCAATCCCCCCCAAAGCCACTTGAGCTCCCAAAAGGACTAGTTCTAGATAGGTGTGTGCCTACACCTTTAAGGCACACCACCATCCTCTCCCAGACCATTCCCCCTCGCAGGAATGTGGGATTGTTCACCGTTCCCTCCAGGACACGGGTCTTACAAAAAGTCAACATTTTGCCCATTCCAGGGGAAAAATCGTCATTTTGCACCATCCGTCCACGCTAAACCGTCATTAACCACTAATCTAATCCCGACTTCCAGGACGGGTCGTTACATCTAATCATAGCAATCCTGCTCCTGAGTCACTATATGGTCCGGCCGTTCCGTATAATGACCCCTCGTAGGCAATGCACCGTGAGTTCCCCAGTGTCCCAAACATCTGGAAGAGACCATCCACATATCCTCGTATTAAGATGGTATACGGAAAACAGTTTTATAAAACCATTTTAAAACATCTCAAAGTGCCCTACCCGGAATTTCCATAATACCAACGAAATCCACAAATCTGTTTTTTCCAATCCAAATCCATTTATGGGTCCCCGACCCGAAATCACATTCATAAAACACAAATAGGCCTCATGCCCGATTTCGTAAACCAATTGGGCCCTTAACCCGATGCCTCATTCAATCAAATGGACTCTAAGTCTGATAGTTTAGAAACCAAATGGGTCTCAAGCCCGATTCCATATTTCCAAATCCAAAATCATACCATTTAACCATTATTAAAACCACAATCATGTAGAAATACAGTATAAAATCATAAATCTCGATATACGTGCAAATACAAAAATTATCTTGAAATATGTGCAAATATGTAAATCACCAATACCAATACCACAATCATCATCATAGAAATCACATATATAAAACATATAAAATAGTTATGCATGCATCAGAGTTTAGAAAACAATGTCCACTCACAGACCGTCCTACGCTGCCGCCTCGATATGCGTGTCATATATAACAACCCTTCCCGAATTATCAGGATTAATTAAGACTTAATGATGGATTAGCGAGGCTAATCGGGGATTAGACGAGAATTAACAGACGTTCAGGGCAAAATGACGATTTTGCCCCTAGAATGGGCGAAACGTTGACTCTTCGTTCAGGCGGTCAAATTGACACGACCTACCCCCAATCCCTCGGGATTAAGGGCTAAGCCATGCTCCCGTCTAACTCACGTGTGATATGAAGGCTAAACTGATGTCCCACCTCCACGTAACACGTAAGCCGAACAAGGGATTTCCAAGCAAACCGTCCAAAAATTTTCGAACTTCCCAGAGCTCGCAGAATCTACTGCGGATCGCGTGTGGGATGTCTCCGTCTTTCTAACAACATCCCGCACCGCATCATCCTGGAGGGTATCAAAAACATAAAAGACTGTGAGTGGACAAAATAAAGGATAAGTTTAGAAAACAGTTTATCAGAAATACATTTATACCCTCCATTTAAAAACCAATGCATGCATATCAAACTCATGTCAGAAAACCATTCCATATTCAAGTTATTCAAAACCGTTTAAGAAAACCGAACTCATTTCCTTTTCTCATATCCCGGGCCTCAGCCCAAAACCATCAAAATCCATATCATCAGGGGCATAGCTCAAAACATCTGAAAACCATCATCATTTAAAAACCATCAAGTTATCATCGAAATCCAAAACACATTTGAAATCCATTTCAACCAATCGAACATGTTGGATCTATCTGAGTCTTTAAACTCAATCCAAGCCTCAATATAATCCGAGTCTTTAAACTCAATAGGCCTACGGGAGAAATCACAATATCTGAGTTTTTAAACTCCTAAATCTTTAAACTCAATCCGGGTCTTTAAACCCAATCCGGGCCCGCCTTCGTCACAATCATATTCAGGTCTTTAAACCCAATAACCAGATCCAGTAAATCCAATTCAAAACCATTTTAAAACCATTTCCAATTCCATGTCCAAATTCGAAACCGAAATCACCATTTCGAATCCCAAGCCGAATTCGAAATTATCATCTCGAATCCAAATCCAGAATCATATCCATAATCCATTGCCAAATCCGAATCTGAAACCATCATTCTATAACCCAGAATCCGGAACAATCATTCCGAATCCAAATCTGAAACTCCACTTTTCAAGTTTCAAAATCGAATCATTATTCCGAAATTCTATTCCAAAACCCAAAATCACGTTTATCGAAATCCCTTTTATGAACTGGACTTCAAGCCCGAAATCATTTTTCCAAAATCCATGATAAATCATTAAAATCAAATCATAATTCAAATCCAAAAATCATAGTATCAAAACCTGTTTAAAATCATAGCATAAAAGCATATCTCGTAAAACGTGCAATCTCGAAATACGTGTAAAAACTGTAAAGCAGCAAGAGCATATCATAAACATAGAAATCACGTATAGAAAACATATAAAATAGGTATGCATGCATCATAAGTTTGAAAGCAAATTCCACTCACAGACCATTAGCGTCGCCGCCTTGATTGGATACGCGCGCACTTATGCTTTCCCGGCTAATCCACTATCACCGGCTTTCCCGAACCTATCCAAATCCCATAATAAGGTTACTAACTTCTTCATTAAGCTTTTACTAAATCCACATAATTTTTACGAATTTTTAACTATTTTTAAACGAGCCCTAAAACCTTCGGACATCCCGAAACATATCGAGACGATAGCTGATCGACTCGAAACCAGTGCCAAAATGTTGGTTATATCGAATACTTCAAAAGTTGTGTTGGACCCTTCCTCAAAATCTATGTCACGCGCCCGCAGGCGCCGGCCAAAGGGGCTACGTGTGGGAGCCACGCGCCCACAGAGGTGTCTTCAACCTTGGCCAAACCGGGCTCGAACCGGTTTAGACCTGAACCGGCGTGGGCGGTTTTCTATGTTTTCAGTCCAATCTCAGTTTGATTTCAACCATTTTAATCATATTAGCTTCATCTATGGATTTCCTATCTACCTAAGGTGTCAAAACATCGATTTGGGCACAAGAAACTACCTTCCGACTTGTAGAACGACCGGCCCTCCATCGATCTTTGTCTCCGGCCACCACAGACGACCCCGGGCCACAACGACAGGTCCTACATGTTCCTTGCATCTCCCAAAGTAGTTTCCCATCATCACCATCGATCAGTACTTGCTACAATTCAAGTTACCATTTTCATATGAAAACTGGGCTGTCTCGGTGTTCGACTGTACCTTTGTCGTCGTGCCCTGTCGTGGGTACCAGAAGCATCCTCTCACCATCCTGATCACCATTTAATCAATTCGAACCATTATTAGTGGCTTAAAATGAAAGTCTATTTTCAAATTCCAAGAACAGGGCTCCCTGTCCTCACCTCTTTTCGACCACCACCGTGCACGACGACGCTTGGTAGCAGCACCACCACACTCCTCAACATCTGTTCTCCCATTTTCATTCCCACTTCGTAGCCATTTGAGGACAGTCAAGGGGGTTTTGGACTCTCACATACACTCTGTCTCTGCTTTCACTCCCAACATTTTCCCGATATCCCCATTGTTTAAAACAGAAATGTAAAGCGGCTGAGGGGAACCTTCCACAGCCCTCTAGAGATGGGACAAGTGTCCCAATCTCATGAAACCACCATTCCAAGTCAGCCAAGTGTCCCATGGTCACTGGGCTCAGATCCCAATGTAACCAAATGACCAGAATGTCCCAAAAGACAAATTACCATTTTGCCCCTCACATACTTAGACCAAAATCCTAACTATCCTAAGCCTGATGACATCGTGCCAACTGTCGTTGTAATCAGGGGATTGAGACCTACCTAACGGTCCTAAAAATACTTGACCAATCCATGTCGTGTGAAAATTTAACATATCGCCCCTTTTTAACCAAATTACCAAACCACACTCAAACTTCCGAACCTCGTAACTTTCTTCTCGAATGTCGGAATCAGACGTGCCACCTGTCTATGAACTCGTGACGTCCCAAACTACGTCACAATCATTGGTCAAAGTCCATTTGACTGCCCGAACAAAAAGTTAACATTTTTGCCCATTTCAGGGGCAAAATCATCATTTCGCACCGTCTGTCCAAAATCATCCAACTAATCACCGATTAATTTCACTAATCTGTCATTAACCACTAATCTAATCCTGATTTCTAGGATGGTTCGTTACACAAATGGACTTTGGTCGATGACTATGACGTAGTTCGGGATGCCACGAGTTCATATATAGGCGGCACGCTCGATTTCGATGTTCGAGGAAGATGTTATGATTTTTGGAAGTTCGCGGGTATTTTGGTAATTTGGTTTAAATAGGGCGAATAGTTGACTTTTAACCGGGAGGTCCGAGGGCCGAAGATCGTTATGTAGATCGAGGCGATACAAATGCGTACACAGGCGGCACGTCGAATTCGGACGTTCGATGGAAAAGTTACGATTCACGGAAGTTCCGAGGAACTATTGCACGAAGTTCAAGACGGATTGAATTTTGTCTCAAGTGGGCCACATATATTTTCTCAGGCCCAATAGATGAGTGACAAGTGTCACTCATCCATTGCCCATTGAGATTGTATTCATGAATTTCACCCATTTCCTTGTTCGTCCAAACCAAAGCCCGATCTCGCACAAACACCACCCCTTATCACCCCTACCTTGATAACTGAGGGACAGAGACTGAGAGGGAGGCTGAGACTAAGATAATGAAGATGGTGGCAGGAGGCGGCTAGGCCGCCGTGCACGGTGTAGAGAAGGTATGAATCGGTTTTGTGCTTTTGAATCCATTAATTCGATTAGGACATTATGGTTGATTTTGGGTGATTGGGGGATGATTAGTAGGTTGCTAGGAAGGTTTTAAGATGATTTTGATGGTGGCTCACGGCTGAGGAAGCCCAGGGGAAAAATTGGAAGCTTTGAACCGTGGGGTTCAAATCGAAACGGGTTGAATTTCCATGATTTTCTTAGTTTTATTCATCTCTTTAGAAGTCTAGGGATTAGGTAGGAAGTTTAGAATTGAAAAGGAAAAGATTGGGCGAAAAATGAGGGAGGAAAATGACTGAACCGGCCACGCCAGTTTGGCTGGACCGACTGCACAGGAAAACCAGCCCGGACCAGGTTCACAGCGGGTTGAAGATGATTTACAGTGGGCGCATGATGGCGCGTGGCAGGGAGTTTGGGGATGACTTCAACATATGAAATCATCTATTCGATGTAATGAACATTTTGGGGCTGGTTTCGTGTCGATCAGACATTGTTTTGATATAGTTCAGGACCTTTGAAGGTTTAGGATCGACTTTAAAAATAGTTAAAAATTTCAGAAAATTACGGGACTTTAGTGAGGGGTTATTTAAGTAGTTTTTAACCCTTTAAATTAATTTGGAGAGGTTCAGGAATCCCGGAGGTGACGATTGGCCTGGGAGAGGCTTATGGCACGCGTATCGAGGCACAGTTTCGGACGGTCTGTGAGTGGACCTTTCTTTCGAAATCTATGCATGCATACATATTTTATAATTGTTTTAGAACATTTTTTGTAATTCCATGAGTGCATTTGATTTTGGTAGCCTAGAATTTACGTATTTGCACGTATTTCGAGACTTTCTATTTTATACAGTGCTTATACGTGCTAGGTTTTCAATGAGGGTTTAATGAATTGGTCTTGGATTTAGAAATATGAACTCGGGCATGAGACCCATTTTATTTACAACTCTCCAACTTGGAGTCCAATTGATTTTACGAGGAATCTGACCGAGGGTCCATTTGAGTTATACGATCAGGCCGAGGGCCCCGTTGGTTTAAGAATCCGGGCTTGAGGCCCATTCGGTTGTAATATCGGACTTGAGGCCCCGTTGACTGTAGTATCGAGCTTAAGGCCCTATTGGTTGTGAAATCGGGCTTAAGGCCCCCATTGATTTATGGTTTCGGGCTTAGGGCCAAGTTAGTCGTGATATCGAACTAGAGACCCAGTTGGTTGTAACATCGGTCTTGAGTCCTAGTTCGGTTTGAGAAATGAGAATTTGGGCATGAGACCCTATTGAACTGTGGATTTAGGCCGAGGCCTGTGAAAGTGGATTTGAATCGGATTCGAGGAATCCTGTTGAGACGAATCAGGTATGAGACCCAGTTGAAATATGTTTTGAGAAAGAAAGAAAGTATTTGAAAATGTATGATACCCTCCATATGATTTATATGGTCTCCTCCAGTGGTCGACGTGGAAAGTCACGATCCACATACCAGAATGGGTATCCCCATAGGGATCCCATTCCAGGAGTGGAAGTTATGATGTAGTCTCGGACCAGATTTCGGAGAGATGTTCGGACTAGATCCGGAGATAGAGCTCAGACTAGATCCAGAGATAGAGCCTCCCAGATGGAGAATTCCTAGGGGAAGACTCGGAGTGAGACCTCGAGTAGTGTGCACACTAGTATAGATATGATGAATCGTAACATATATCAGGGATGTGTTCCCTAGGGGCTGTGTGCCCCGAGTTGGCATCTTCTCAGAAGTGTCGTGGATGGGTGATACGTATGTTCATACGTATGAGGTTTTACGGAAAGTGATTTGGGGGCGGAGTCCCCGTGTTCCATGTTTTAGAAAGTGACTTGGGGTGAAGACTCCGTATTTAATATTTTGGAAATGGTTTTAGGCTAAGACCCACGTGACATGATTTGGGCTGAGTTCCCATGCATTGATTTATGATTTTGAGTTTGTGATTTCGGGTCGGGGATCCATAAATGGATTTATGGTTCATGTGACAGGACCCACCCCGATCCCACAGGGACCACAAGGGGACGTGCCCTGCTCCCGTCTGACACCCTCTAATTCATACCAATTTTAACCTCAAAACATCAAATGCATAAATAATCAAATTTAAGTCATACAACAATTCCGAATTAAACAGATGTCAGACAAGGGATGAAATCCGAAATTACAAGTTGCGAGCACGACTCTAACATAAACCTGCGGGTAAACCACCCAGCAGGGGTTCAGGTACGCAGAAGTAGATCTATGCCTCAGCCTCAGGTTCCTCCTCTACCTCAGTATCACGACCTGGAGGGGTTACCAAAAACATTAAGGGTGAGTGGACCGAACTCAAGTTTATAAAATCATTTGAAAAGTAAAACATATAATTTACCCCTCCGTTTTCGAAACATGCATGCAGCATCCTTTAAAATCATAAATAATATAATATGAATCATAAGGCATGTAATAAAACCATAACCATAATTTTAGCCACTGCACTATACATTCCAATCCCGACATCCCAGATGTCTGACGTCCCTGACATCCAATAAGGTCACAATCACAAGGCTATGCGTGCCACTCGGGTCTCAATTCCGAGTTAAATCCCCGAACCCTGTTCGGTTACAGCATCCCCGATGCTTAGCGTCATCGACGCTGGACGTTCTAGACGTCCGTGACCTCTCCGGGGTACCTCATCCAGAGGAGACAATATAATATGGAAGGATCTATACAGTGCAGCACCAAATACATTTTATTGATATCAACATGCAACATATATGTATACATAGGTAAAATCTGAACCGATTGTTACGTTTCATCAAACGGGTCTCATGCCCAAAACCGTGAAACGTGCCATAACCGAAATCTCAATATCATCAAAACCATTTATAGATTCCAGCATGTGAACATATGAGTAAATCAGAAAACATTTAAGCATGCAAGGGTTTAATGAAAACGGGCCCACTCACTGTACGATTCCGCTGCGAATCTGCGCGTACGGACCTGTACCGAGATTATCGTACAATTCCTGTCAGTTCAAATCACATGTAAGGGTCACTACAAGTCTTAAACGTTTAACCACAAAGTCCGAAATAGAAACCGGCCCGGGGAAACCGTACAACACGTTTCCCGAGGCAACCGGCCCTAAACTGACCCATCAAAGCTTATCTCAGATCAACATGGTTAAATCACCAAATATGTTCAGAATGATGAGAGGAACAAAAGTCATGTTGATCGTGATCGGAGATAAGGTCCAACGTGCCCTCACGCGCCGCCCAAAGTGGCTGCGCGTGAAAGTCACGCGCCTGACACTGTAGCTACAGTGTCACCTCCTTCACCCGTTTGTCTGTAATACGGGTATGCCACCCGCGGCTTGACCCGGTTGAATACCCATCAATTCCTACTCGATTTTAATCCAATTTGATCCTAACATGTTCATTAACTATCCAATTTAGGTTCTGTGACAAAAATCAACCTCGACACATCCCCAAACGACCCATCGACCCGCGATCAACCAATCGGGTCAATCACCAGAACTTCCTGGTTTCAAACCCATTGTCCAATTAACTTCACAGGAAGCATAACATGATCAAAACGAACCAAAATGAACAATCAATTGTGTCTGAAAGTACCTGTAGGTTGTCGTCCCAAGCTCTGCAACTTCCCTGAAAACAGCAGCCTCCGTCCTAGCTCAACCGTGACTGTTAGCCTTCAATTTCGATGTGGTTGAGTTCCAAATACTCCCAGAAGACTAAACCAGGCCTTGGTTTGGTCCAACAAGCACCATAAATTAAACTCCGAAATTCCCTCCAATTTTCCAGAAACTGAATTCTCTGGTTTTCCTCTCCAATTCTCAGCCCTCACTGCAACAGAGTGAAGCACACTTAAATCCCACTCAGTTTAAACAATCCTTGCCAGCCAACAGCTCGTGGAAGCCTCACTGTCCACTGAGAAATGTTTCCCGCAAAAGTTCGAATCTTGAATTAACAAATGATGTCCATGATCAACCACGTTCTGATGTTTATAAGGCTTTAAACAGTCCCAACTTTCCAACTCACGCACTGATTTAACAATTGAGACTCAGAACCACCGCACACGGTGGTGCAGCAATTGTTCCCCCGCGGTTGCTACAGTGACCATGGGTGAAATGACCAAAATGCCCCTAGTTCAGAAATTACCAAAATGCCCTTCACTTCCTAGGCCCGTAACTCAGCCATACGAAGTCCGATTTTGGCGTGCCGCCTGTCTACGGACTCAGGACGTCGAGACCTACCTATCAGTCCTGGAGTCGTGTGAAAATTAATTATTAAACGAAAAGTCAACATTTTCGCCCGTGAAGTCCAACTTACGATAATGCCCCTGAACTTCCGATAGTCATAACTTTTTCCCTGATCGTCCGAAATAGACGTGCCACCTGTCTATGAACTCGTGACGTCCCGAACTACGTCACGGTCATTGGTCAAGGTCCATTTGACCCACCAATAGAAAAGTCAACAATTTGGCCATACCATTAACAAGGGTAAAAACGTCAATTGACACATTAAATTACAATATTAAAGTCCTCGAATGTCCGGGGTGTTACATCATGACGGTTTATGGGGACCGGGCATGAATCCTTGAAAGGTTTTGAGAATGTTTTCAAATGGTTTTATGAACGTTTTGGTAAATGATTTTTGAATACATGCATATGTATTTAGTGAAGGGTATAAATGTCTTTTTGTGAAATGTTTTTATAAATATTTGTTTTGTACACTCACGACTTTTGATGTTTTAATGCCCTTCAGGTTGATCGTGGATGCAGGCTGTAGCAAAGATCGTGACATCACACTCCTCCTCCTACGATCTTGGCATACTCTGGAAGCCCCAGTGAGGGCTAGAGACAGAATTTTCCCTGGTCTGACACTTCGTGTCAGATAGGATCAAGCGCATCCCACGTTAATCCCTGGGGATTTGGGACGGGTCCTGACATCGTAAGCCTTCCCGGACTAAATCACCGTCCTCGGAGCTCCCGAACCTGTTCAAATTACATTCTAAGGTCACTAACACTTCCAACAACCTTCCATTGAATCCCCGTAAATTTTTTTAAACGTATTTAAACTCGATCCTAAACCTTTAGACGTCCTGAACTATATCAAAACGATGTTCGATCGACTCGAAACCAGTCCCAAAATGTTTGTTACATCGAAAGGATGATTTTATATGTTGATCGCATGTCTCAGAAGTGCCCCTCATGAATCCCACGTGCTGAGTACTGTTCATCGTCAACCTTCAGTGAACCCGGTCTGAACTGGTTCACTGGTTTCCAGTTCAACTGGACCTGCGAGGCCGGATCTCAGCCGTTCCTACATCTTTTTCAACCCTTTCAACTCTCATAGCTTCGTCCCTTCATTTACAATTAATCTAACTACTCAAAACATGTCAATCAGGTCTGGAAATCACCAACCCGTGTTCTGTAACCATGCCTTACCGTTGATCCTGACCACCTCAAGCTTTGGTTTTGGACCCAATCAACTCCTAGGACCTCTAGGAACCACTTCCAAGCATTACAATCATGTAACAAACACTAAAATTCAAGTTTTCATTTTTTAATCACAAAACCTTACCGTGTCGGTTTCACGGCCACCGTCCACGAAACCAAGCTCAAACCTCTCTGTTTTGTCCCTAGAACAAGTCCATTGTCGTGTCGCCGCCGTCAGCCCTCCATGGTGGCTCCCCTAGCTTTCTGGCTTCCTTCCACGTTCAAAGCAGCAACGGGTTGAGGTGTGTTCGTGGATGTTTAGGTGGTTTGGGGTTTTTTTTCTTCATGGTTTTGGGTGGTGCACGGGGTTTGCATCAACAGAGATGAGTATGGTGACGAGTTGAGGATGAAGATGATATCTGATGATGAAGGTGAAGTCGATCTGGTGATGGTGATGACGTTGATGGACAGTTTGAGTTGGGTTACGATTCTTGATTTCACGGGTTAAAGGGATATGGGAGAGAAAGATGTAGTTTGGTGTTTGATGAAGATGATTAGATGAGTGATCAACTAAGAGAAATGAATGGTGAGGATGAAAAGGCTGAGAGAGATGGACAGTTAGGATTGTGAGATGAGTGATGAGTGAATAAAATATATATATAAAAAATTAGCCAATGGGACAAGATCCCTATTTTATGGAAAGCCACCTATGGGATGAGTGACAAGTGTCACTCATCCAACGACCCCACACAAAATATTAGCCAATCATATTTTAATTAATATTTAATTCGAATCTCGAGGCGTAAGTTCTCGATTTCGGTCCCGTGACCATAACTTCTCCGTTCGATGTCTGATTTCGACGTGCCGCCTGTCTACGTAATCGTAACATCCCGATCTACGTAACGGTCTACAGTCCTCGTATGTTTGACTCCCCGGGTCAAAAGTCAATATTTTACCCAATCTAGGGGCAAAATGGTCATTTTACACCGTCCGTCCGAATTCACTCAACTAATCCCCGATTAGTCATTCCAAATGCATAATTAATTAATATTAAATCCCGATATTCGGAACGGGTCATTACATTCTATCCTTGGGTTTAGAAACTAGCTTCTAAACAGATTTCTTCGCTAGAGATTCCATCTCTTATGACATATCAATCATCGAACTTTCTCGATCATTACTTGTCATAGCTTATTGATATGTGGTTGGATCTCCTTGACTAATTGTTAGAGCATAATTCACTTCATTTTGTTTGAAATCATACTTCTCTTGTTTCTTATGATTTTGGAAAGGTTTTTTCATTTGCTATGTTCCTATATAATTGTTCCACGAGTGTTGTATGAACTAGGGAGTCTTTGTTCTGCATGTGTGGTTGCTCCACCTACTTTTGTACTAGTGACTACTGCTACTACTCTACTTTTTCCTTATCAAAATCATCTTCATAATCCACTTGCTCATGCTCCACCTGAGTTTGATTTTCTTCCAGACTAGTTTGGCTTGAGTAACTTTGGTTGTTTCTTTTTCAACATCACTCATTTCCTTGTTTGTCTTGTTCTTATTTAAAGGAATTGTATTCTCCTTGAATACAACAACTCTACTTAAGATTACCTTCTAATTTACAAAATCTCATACTTGTAGCCTTTAACTCTTTCCCTAAAACCAATAAATATGCACGAGTGATTTTGGATTTAACTTGGTTCTTTCATCACTTGGAGTATGAGAATAAGCACTGCAACTGAAAACTCTTAATTTTGAATAGCTAATGGACAATCTATACATCTTCTACACTGTTAGGATTTATAGCTCTTAATGGTGATTGATTAACCAAGTAGCAAGAATGGTTAACTGCTACTATCCATAACATATATGGTTAATCTGACATCAAACCTCGTGTTTCTCTCTCTTTCCATGAAAGTTCTATTCGTCCTCTCCGAAAACTTCATTTTGTTGAGGGGTTTTCTTCAAAGTAGAATGCCTTTTAATGCCTTGTTCTCGACAAAACTATAGGAAACTATTTTCTTTATATTCGCTTCCATTGTTACTTCTTAGATATCTGATTTTTCTTCTAGTCTAATTTTCTATAGCTTCTTTCCACTCTTTGAACTTAGTTAAAGCTTCAGATTTTTCCCTCAAGAAATAGACTGAAACCTTCCTTGAAAAATCATCTAGGAATGTGATAAAATACCTAGAATCTGCCTTCAATCTTGTTGGTGCAGGACCCCATACGTCTATGTGAATATACTCCAGCAGATTCTTGCTTATTTGCTCGTTGTTTGCAAGCTTGAACGATGCCTTTTTTTTGCTTCCCAAAAATACTGTACTTGCAAAAATATAGTTTGCAATAACTAACACCTTATAGTAGATTTTTCTAGTAATTCTTGCAAACTGTTCTCACTCATGTGCCCTAGCCTAAAGTGCCAGAGCTCAGTCTTATCATCAATATTACCCTTTGTAGATGCTGTTACTCCACCTACTAATGTATTCCAACAAAGCTTGTCTAGTTGGTTAGGATGAATTTCTCCCTTCATCACGACAAGAGATTCTTTGACAACCTTGAATATCCCTCCTTTAGATGAGTACCTGAGTCCGGCCTTGTCAAAAGTGTCGAGAGATGTAAGATTCTTCTTCAATTTTGGAATGTGTCTAACCTTGTCCAGTGTCCTAACAACCACGTCGTGCATTATGATTTTAATTGATCTGATGACTTGGATCTTAAGTAGTGAGTCATCTCCCATCAACACTTTTCCACTGTTTGTTTCCTCATTGTATCAAATCACTCTTTGATAGAACACATGTGGAATGAACATCCTATATCGAAAATTCAAAATTTGAAAGCATTAGAGCTAGATGATACTGCAAGGTGCTCTCCGTTGTAATGTTCAAAAGTTACATCATTGGTTATGTTTGAGTTCCCTACCATCGCCTTTGCTTTCCTTTCTTTCCATATGTTGCAGTTCTTCTTTTAGTGATCGAAAGCACCAGATATGAAAAAACCCTTCTTATCATTTCTATTGGATTTTGGCCTACCCATGTTGCCTGATTTATCATATCTATTCTCTAAACTTACTCTCTCTGGGCCTTTAGCATTAAATCCTTGTGCTTGAGAGCTCTCAGTGTTTTTTTTTTCCATCTTGACATATGATTGAATAGCTTCGGTAACCTCATCTAACTTTAGAGTATCCTTATTGAACATCAATATGGTCCTGGGGTGTTTGAAGGAAAGCAGTAGAGATCTTAGCATTAAGAGTGCCTTGTCGTCATCCTCATATTTCAGATCTACGTTTGATAAATTTGTAATACAATTCAGAAACTTAAGTGATCTTGCATATCTCTCCCTTCTTCCATCCGAAGGCTGAATAGTTCATCCTTCAAGAAGTGTTTGTTGGATAAAGTTTTACCCATGTAGAGTTTCTCCAGCTTATCCCATGTTTCCTTCATATTCATGTCCTCGTTGAAATTGAGCATTACATTGTTGGTAAGGTAATGATCTGTAAAACTCTTTGACATCATGTCCATCTTTTACCACTGTTAGCACCCGTCCCAATCCCCCTGGGATTAACGAGGGACGCGCCTGATCCCGTCTGACACGGAGTGTCAGATAAGCAAAGATTCCAACTTTAGCCCGCTCGGGGCTTCAGAGTACGCCAGGATCTTGAGGAGGAGTGTGATGTCTCGGTCTCTGCTATAGCCCGCATCCGTGATTAACATGAAGGGTATTCAAAACAGTAAAAGCTGTAAGTGGACAAAACAAAGCATTGAAAAAATTTTCACAAAAAACATTTATACCCTTCACTAAAAAGCATGCATGCATTCGAAAACCATTTACCAAAAAATTCAATAGGCACTTGGCCCAAAATTGTAAATGAAACCAATCGTACGGGCCACTGCCCAAATCCATGTGGGACTCAGCCCAAAACTAGAAATTCGATCATATAACATATAACCAATCCTGTCACAGTTTCAAAAGCTACGAGCGTGCTACCTAGGGTCTCAAATCCCAAGACTCCCTAGGGTCCACCCAGGTCATTGTCCGCAGATCAATGACCCTCCTTGGGGGTTACAATCCATAAGCCTTCCTGAGAGTAAGGTACCCAACGGGGGCGATGATAGGTCGTTAAATAAGTATTACTTTATATTATTTTATACCCTTTATACTTGAATTTTAATATTAAAATAATAAACAATTAGAGAAAGTAATATATTTTGTGATATTTTTGTAGAAATAAATAAAACATGGAATTTGGAGCATTTTGGCTAAAGAATCATCCCGATCGGAATTATAACGAAGAAATTATGGACGAAATTCTGTGGAAATATATTAATTAATTATTAATTAAAAAAAAACCATTTGGAGAAGCCCAGCTAGCAGCCCAAGAGCCCAAAATCGCAGCCCTCCAGCCCAAGTCTTCACGGCCCACGCAAACCCAGCCCAAAGCACGCCAGCCTCAGCCCAATTTCCTAGTCGACGCGCGTATGCCGAATCCGTTTCCTTGCTTCGGCGCGCGTGTGCCGACCTATCTTCCCTCCTTTCCAGCGACGCCTGCCGACCTGTCCTCCCCCCTTTCCAGCGACACCTGCTGGTCACCAATCCCCTTTCCAGCCTGGGCCGGCCGAATATTCTCCATTTTTCCAGCTGGTTTCTGACAAGTCACACTAGCAGCACTATTGAACATTTATTTTGTTTTTTTAAAACAACTTTTTCCCAAAAACCACCCAATCTCATCTTTTCACTTTTGAATATTTTTATTGTAATTTTTGTTTATTTTTATTTATTTTTTAGAGTTTAATTTGATTTTTCTCCCTATAAATAGGGGTTCATTTCACTTATTGATGACACTTCCAAGAGGCACACAATTGAGCCTTTCTTAGGAGAAACTTTGGCAAAATATTTCCAATACAAATTTTGAGAGTTCAAGTCTGAATTTCCTTCTTTAATCTTTTCCATCTTCATAAGGTTCCAGCCGTTGTTCGGTGTTCCTTGTGAAAAATAATTCATTGTTCTCATCCATTCTGAAAAGTGTAACATTTGCTCTTCATCCTCTTAAACTCTTTTACTTGTTATTGGTTCTAATTATAATGCAATATATGTATTGGTTTTTCCTTCCTATCTTTTGTAAAAATTGAATACAATCTCCATGTGTTTTACTTTCTAAAAATCATTTAGTTCTTACATTTTAAAGTTTAACCTTCATTTCGAAACTAAATATTGATCTGTTGTTCGGGGCATTTAGAGTAGAGTTGAAGAGATTTAATGTATGACCGTTGTTCGGCGCATTAAATCACAAACTTAAGGTAATCACATTATAAGTAAAAATCCGTTGTTCGGTGCATTTATAATATGAAAATTGTATGAAGAGATATGAGTTTGTGAAGGTATGATTTCGTGATTAATTCGAATTTATGCACCTGTTAGTGTGTTGGTGAAGTTTGTATTTAAGGGAAGTCCATTTGTACATAAGTTAGAGTAGAAGTATGATTAATTTATATATGCTTTTACTTGTATTTGTATGATTACATTCCCTCAAAACTCCACATTTAATTCTTTATTCTTTCATTCTTTTATTCATTAATTCATTAATTCTTTGTTCTCTTATTCCTCTATTCTTTAATTTATTGATTCTTTGATTATGTAATTCTTTAATTTATTAATTTATTAATTATTCTTTCCCACTAACATATTATTAATATTCCCTAATTTCCCCGGTTAAAGAATGATCCCTATTTACCGATACTACATCTACACAAAAAGGGTTTAAATTGCATAATACTCGAATTACGTGTTTAATTTGATGCGTAGTTTGGGCGTTGTCAGGCGACTCCACTCAGTTAGTGCTCCGTGACTACTCCGGGGTCCACCAAGCCAACGACCCTCCCCAAAGGAGACAATCTATAAATAAGGATGGTATATGAATAACTATATTGAAAACATTATTAAAACCTTTCAAAGGATTCATACCCGGTTCCCATAAACAGTAATGAACCAGAAATCCATTTAGGGTCTCTAACCCTAAATCATAAAGGTAAACCAAATGGTCCTCAAGCCCGAACTCAAAATCAACTCGGCGTCGAGCCCGATATCTCAGTGTCAGTCACGATTCCAATCGTAGTGATGCGTGCAACCATCAGTCCAGGACCGCTCTCAATCCTGGTATGTCGCCGTGAACATCTCAACAGACGCGACCACCTCTAGATCATAGTGCACACATCACCGATCGATATCCTGAATCGTCAGCACTCCGAAGTCGAGCCTCCAGTGGCTGCTCGACAACGGGACGTGCATCGTGACTTATTTGGAAGGAACACATCCCAGTCCGAAGGTGAGCGTCATATCGGCCGTCGCCGTGCACACAGCACTCTCCGCGATCATCAATAGGGCTACATTCCCGAGACAAAACCAAATGGGTCTTACGCCCGAGTTTACCTTTTCAAATCCAAAACTATTTCATTCAAACCGAAACCACAAACAGGTATAAGGTCGAAACCTCGAAATACGTGAAAATTCGTAAACACACACAAATGCACTCATGGCATCACAAAACATGTTCATAAACACGTATAAAACATTTATGCATGCATCAATTTAGAAAACAAGGTCCACTCACATACCGTCCGAGCTGCCGCCTCGATACGCGTGCCATACGCTACTCCCAGGCCAAACACTGTCACCGGGACTTCCAAACCTGTCCAAATCGTAATAGAGGGTTACTTACTACTTAAATAACCCCTCACTAAAGCCCCGTAATTTTCTAGAATTTTAAACTATTTTAAAACCCTATTCTAAACCTTCGAACACCCCGAAACATATCGAAACGATGTCTGATCGACACGAAAGCAGTCCCAAAATATTCGTTGCATCGAATAGATGATTTCGTGTGTTGGAAGTTTCCCCAAAGTTATCCTCACGCACCCCCACGCACGGCCTGAAGTCCCTGCGCGTGAAACCCACGCGTCGGGAACAGTGTCACCTTCTTCCTTCGGCAGACCGGGTCTGAACCGATCTGCTGGTTTTTGGTCCGATTCGATCGACGAAGCCGGTTCACTCGATTTCCCCCCATTTTTTAGTCCGTTTTGATCCCTTTTCAATTCTAATCTTCTTATCTCAATTCTAGGAACCTAACCATATAATTAGAACGAAGAAAAACGCCCTAAAACCCTTGGTTCGAATTTCCCATTCACGGCCCAATTTTTCTGTTTGTTCCCTGGGCCGTCCAACCGTCTTCCACCCTTAAAATCTATTCCCTAATGATCATACTAACCCTATAATCACTTTACAATCCACAAAAAACAACCTAAACGTCTAAATCCAAAAATACGAAGAATTGAGGCGACGTTGGGCTTCACGAGAGGGTTTTGCATCATCTTCTAGCAAGATTCGATGCACACAGGTTGTAGGGCTGATTCCCTTGATGTCTGACAGAGTCCATCCAATGGATGTCTTGTACTTCGTCAAGACCCGTACCAATCTATCTTCCTGTGGCTCGGTTAGTGCAGAAGACACTATGACGGGCAGAGTGCCATCCGGGCCAAGATAGGCATACTTCAGGTGGTCAGGCAAAACTTTGAGCTCGAGAACAGGGGCCTGAACCACTGAAGGAGGAGTGGCATTAGTATTAACTGGAAGTGACAAGGGTACCTGATGATTTACCATTCTGGGGGTCTCATTTAGGGTCATGGCTTCATCCCAAATTCGAGGCTCTAGTTCGTAATCCGTATCTTCAACCAAGGCGTTCCCTGATTGCGTTAGGCCAACTCCTTCTTGGATTATCATATTGAGCGTGTCTTCTCAAATTGAATCAAGATGTTTCTCTACGAAAGAAGTGCACACGTCAACAGAAAAAGTAGTTTGATTTGTGGAACTAGGGTACCTCATGGCATCGAAAATGTTGAAGCCAATTTCATCTCCATCTACTTCCATAGTTAATATACCATTGAATACATCAATCTTCATCTTGGCAGTTCTTATGAATGGTCTTCCCAACAACATTAGTGGAGCTTGATTCGTAGGGGAATCCTCCATGTCTAGGACATAAAAATCAGCGGGGAAGATGAGCTGGTTAACCTGCACAATAACATCTTCGACGTATCCCTTAGGATACACATTAGAACGATCGGCTAATTGAATGATAGCATCGTCATGGTGTAGTTTACCTAAACCTAGGGCAACATATACTGAATATGGCATAATATTAATGGATGCACCTAAGTCTAGCATGACTTTATCAAAAGACTTGTTACCAATCACGCAGGGAACAGAAAAACTCCCTGGGTCCTTCAACTTTGGGGGTAGCCGACGTTGGATTACAGCAGAAACTGTTTCACTCACCATCATAACCTCCTTCTCCCTCGTCTGGAGCCTTGGAGTGCATAACTCTTTCAGAAATTTTGCGTATTTCGGCACTTGTTTGATGCACTCGATCAAGGGCATGTTGATTTGCACCCTTTTGAAGATTTCCAAGATTTCCTCATCGGATTCATCCTTCTTAGATTTGGAAAGCCTACTTGGAAATGGTGCATGCATAAACGGGGAATTAGTAACAACTGAACTTGATGGGATTGGGTTATTACCTTGTGTATGGGTAGGTTGAACTGGTGGTTGTGTCGTGGTGGTCTTAGTTGCCACCTTATGCTTTTCAGCCTCAGAAATGGCTGGATCTGGCTCTATTTCTCCGAGCACTTTTCCACTTCGTGTGATAATTGCATTGGCTTCAGGTCTTGCATTCGGATTGGGTGTAGGTTGAGGTGGAAGCACCTCGCTAGCTTGAATCTTACCCATGAAGTCCACGAACTTGCCCATTTGGTCCTTGAGATCAGCGATGTCTTTTTGTTGATTTTACTGACCTGTGACAAGAGCCTGACTTGACGCCATTAGTGTTTCCTGCCCTTGGGAAAGAGCAGCCAACATTTTATCATAATTAGGATTAAAAGATGAAGAAGTATGATTATTTGCATGATTATGAGAAAAGTTAGAAAATGGGACCGGGGGCCTTGGTTGCCATGTGGGCCTTGGGAAATGGGTTGGGACACGGTTTGGCCCAATCGACATGTGTTGAGGGTTTAGGATATTGTTCGAATCTCTCCAACTGTAACCTTGGGTCCTTGGCCCTCCTTGAAAGCCTCCAATGGCATGTGCCATTTCAGTTCCGGATTCTTCCTCCCTTGCAGTGTAGGGACACTGCTCCTCAAGATGGCCTTGAGAGCAAATGGAACAAACTGGGGATACCTGTTTCTTTATTTCTAGCATATTTGAAAGCATAGAGGTGATCTTATCTAACTTAGAATCATTTATAGCATGTGAACTTACCTCATGTACCTTTCTAGAAATAGGATCGGCACCTTCGTATTGTGCATCATTGAGTGCACGGCTTTCAAGTAGTGCATGACCATCTACTAGGCTCCGAGCTAAGAAACTTCCATTAGCTGCAGCATCGAGCAGTCCTCTATCCCAACCCTTGAGTCCTTCATAAAATTAGGTTAAAAGATAGCCTTTTGTGATCCCGTGAGTAGGGCAGGAAGCACAAAGTTCCTTAAACCTCTCGTAGTATTGGCTGAACTTCTCATCATGTTCTTTCTGCTTGATTCCAGTGATCTCTTTTCTTAAGACCGTAATCTTTGAGGCAGGGAAGTACTTGGTATGAAACTCCTGAACCAACTTCTCCCAAGAGTCAATATAATTGGGTGGGAGACCCAAAAGCCATACCCGTGCTCGTTCTTCCAAGGACAATGAGAAAGCTTTCAGCTTCATGATTTCCAAGTCTGCATCATCCGCACACATACTACCAATGATGAATTGGAACTCCGTTAAGTGTTTGTGTGGATCTTCATTTCTGATTCCACGGAACTTGGGTAGCTGATGAAAGACTCCACTCTTAAGCTCAATATCTTTCTTGTTGGTTCTAGGCTCGGGATACTGGATGCAAAAGTTTGTAGTGCCATTCGTGTTTGCACATGTCTGCTCCCGGATACTCAGGTTTCGTGCCATGGCTATTGGTGTTCCGAAAGTCTGTTCTTCTTCTGAATTGCTCTTCTCACTTATGGACTCACCGATTATTGGGGATGGAGGTCCGGATGAGCTGGTTTACGTAAGTGCGTCTCTGAATGTTGTGTTGCTTGGTGAGATGTCAAGTTGCCTTCTCAACCGATCAAGCTTAGATTGATGAGCGCGCATTCATAAGTTCGTACCTATATTAAAACAGAACACTAAGTTAGAAGAAAAGTATACATAAGTAAGTAACTAGTGGAAGTTAATTAAGACAAGATAGTTGTTACAAAAGTTAGGGTTAATATTAGAAATATAACTTAAAGAAATCGAAATTAGCAAGAAAATGTGAGATGTAACAAGTATGACTGCAAAAATTTAAACCGGAATTACATATACACAAGAGATAATAAGAGTATGAGAGTAGAGATTTGCATAAAGTATCACATAAATGGAAACTAGAATTAACAATAAGTCACGTTAATGGAAAGAAAGTGCACAAGTTCCAAATGCAAACTAATAATGCAATAAGTAGAGTTTTAGAGTGTCATGAATAACTTCCCCCTTCCGCTTCTCATAGTACTTTCCCGGGCGTACGGCCTGTGCGTACTGATAACCACCATTCCGCCATTCAACATTAATCATGGTCAGTTGAGATAGATGTAACACGAGAAGTAAGGATAATTTCGAGAGCACCCCGAGGCTAGCTTGGCATATACTCCATTGGTGTTCCATTTCTTAACCCAAAACTTGTCACTAGTCATAACTCTCCTAGACACCATGATCAATCCGAATGATGATTCAATGAATTACCAAACCCAAGTGTTTACGAACTCTGCCCCAACCTCATGTCCATAGATTCGAGTCTATGGTGTGTGGTGATGAAATCCACACATCATGAAGGGTTAAGGAGAAAGTAAATAAGTGGGACACTACCTGTTCTTGAAAGTAAGATTTTGAAGAAAAAAGTGCTTTGAAATTCATGCAACTCTAAAACGCTTAATAGGAAACAATATTTACACTTTATGAAATTCAAAGATAAATAAAGTTTCTTACTCCTATATATATATATTTTTTTTTTTAAAAAATTAAAGTTTAACAAGACATAAACAAACAAATAATTACATAAGTGTAAACATAAAGTTAGTGGAACATAAATTAATGGAAAAGAAAGTTAATGGAATAAAGAAAAAGTGTGAATATAAAGTTGATGGAATGAAATTAATGGAATAAAGTGTAATGGAGTAAGGACTAATGGAATAAAAGTAAGAGTAAGGAAAAGTGAATATGTACAATATGCATTTATGACAAGTCCAAATGAATTAAAATTATGTACATTTATGATCAAGTATATATTAGAGATTATGAATAAGTAAAGTATGAACATTATAAACAAAAATAATATTTGTTAGACTATGTATATATCCACCTAGCACACACTGTACATTAGTTCTTAGGTTGAACCCGTGTACCTAAGTCCCTAGAAAAAGCTAGACATTAGTTAAGTACTAGGTATAGGACACCTGTCCTATTTAGAGACAGTTACCTACAGTTACTTGTATATAGGACATCTGTCCTAACACAGTTAGAAGCAGTTTAAGGAGATAAGAACTGCTCTGTCTTATCCCTTAAACAAACCCCTATAAAATGCCACATTGGCTGCTGCAATAAACATACGGTTTATGCATTTCTACATGGTATCAGAGCCTTTAGTCTGATAACCACATCTGATCCCTCTGTTCTTCCCAAACTGAACCTTTTCTGTTCTTCCCTCATTCAAATGGCCACCGATTCCTGCTCCACTCCCTCAATCTCCCCTACTCACGTCTCCAATCTAGTCTCTGTCAAACTCACTGAATCCAATTACCTCCTCTGGGAAAGCCAGATTAAGTCATTCCTCATTGGCCACAATTACTGGCGCTTCATAGATGGTACTCATCCTGCCCCTCCCTCCACTCTCCCAACCCCAAGTGCGACGTCCTCTCCTACCTCTACCACTTCTGATTCAGTCCTTACATTCCCTACTGCCCCTCTCCCCAACCATGCCTTCCAATAATGGTACCAAATCGATCAGACCTTGATCAGCATGCTGCGGGCCATCCTGACTGAACCTGTTCTCTCCCAAGTCGTAGGCCTTCAAACCTCCATAGATATCTGGGAGTGTCTTCGCCAGAACTTTTCCCAGCAGTCCCTTGCTAATGCCACCAATCTGCGTTTCCAGTTGATGTCCCTCACAAAAGGCACTCGGACCATCTCTAAATACCTCTCTCACGCCAAAACTCTGGCCGACTCCCTTGCAGCCATTAATGAACCCTTCTCTCCCAATGATCTAGTCATTGCCGTCCTACGTGGCCTAAGACCAGAATACATGATGCTAGTCACCGCCTTGCTCAATTTCCCTCCCCTCCCACCCTTCAATGATATGCGGGCCCGCCTCCTCTCCTTTGAGGCCCAATAGGTCGCAAACCCCTCCTATGTCTCTAATCCTCCGCCCACTGCCCTCTATGCTCACTGCCCCAACCCTGCACCCTTCCCTGCTCCTCAGACATTCTATGTCCACAGAGGTCGCCTAAATTACCACCGTGGCTCCAGGTCTAACCGCGGCTCCAAGCCCTTCTCCCGCCGTGGTTCTGGCCGCTTTCCACCCTCCAACAACTCCCCCGGGGTCCTGCATTTCTACAATTTTAACAAAAGTAAAATCGATAAACAAGTATAATATGCACAATTTATATACATACACTAACAAATTAAAAATGATTTTCAATTTTCCCGGCAACGGCGCCAAAAATTGGTTATGCCCAAACTACGCATTAAATTAAACACGTAATTTGAGTGTTATACAATTTAAACCCTTTTTGTGTAGATGTAGTATTGGTAAATAAGGATCGTTCTTAACTGGGGAAATTAGGGAACATTAATAATGTGTTAGTGGAAATAATAATGAATAAAAGAATAATGAATAAATTATTGAATTAAAGAATCAAATAATCAAATAATAAAATAATCAAAGAATTCAATAATCAAAGAATTCAATAATCAAAGAATCAATAAATTAAAGAATAGATGAATAAGAGAATAAAGAATTAATAAATTAATTAAAGAATAAATGAATAAAGAATTAAAAGAATAAAAGAATAAGAGAATAAAGAATTAATAAATTAATGAATTAAAATAAAAAAGAATAAAGGATTAAAAGAATAAAAGATTAAAAGAATAAAGAATTAAAAAAGGGGGGTTTTGAAGAGATTTGTAATCATACAAACAAGTAAAAACATAAATAAACTAATCGTACTTCTACTGTAATTTATGTACAAGTGACCTTAAAACACAAATCTTACCAACACTCTAATAATTGCAAATATTAAAACAATCATGAAATTTTACCTTAATCGTCTTAATTACCTTCATACATTTTTCAATATTATAAATGCACCGACAGCGGCTGACATTTACAATATGATTTACTTTTTTTTTTACTGAATGCGCCGACAACGATCAACATTAAGTCTCCTCAATTTTACTCTAAGTGCACCGACAGCGGATAAAACACTTAACATCAAATTGAAGTATGAAGCACTAAAATGTATAAAATAACTAAGATTCATAAAGTAAGACACATGAAGATTGCATTAAACACTTACAAATATTAGTAAGAAAATACCACACATATATTGAACTATAATCAAAACCAATAACAAAAATAAGAGTTTAAGTAAATGGAGAGTAATTGTTACACTTTCAAGGTGGATGAGAACAATGGATTGTTATTCACACGGTTCTCCGACAGCGGACGGAACCTTATGAAGATGGAGGAAATAAACTCGGGAAATATGGACTTAAACTCTAAACTTTGTATTGGAAATATTTTGCCGAAGTTTCTCTTAATGAAGGCTCAAATGTGTGCTTCCAAGAAGTGTTTTTCAACAAGTGAAAATGAACTCCTATTTATAGGGAGAAATCAAATTACACTCAAAAAATAAATAAAAAACAAAATAAAAATTACAATAAAAATATTCAAAAGTGAAATGATGAGATTGGGTGGTTTTTGGGGAAAGGAAGTTAAAAAAAATAAAAGAAAAGTCCATTAATGCTGCTGGAAATGGGCTGTCAGAAACAGCTGAAAAATGGGGGAATATTCGGCTAGAGTGGGCTGGAAAAATGAGACTTTTTCGGCAGGTATGCGCTGAAAGGGAAGCAGTGGCCGGCAGGCGTGCACTGAGCTGGAGCAGAGGCTGTCGGCAGGCGTGCGCTGAGCTGGATTCTGGGCGATCGACACACGCGCGCCGAATCAGGGGAGTGTCGCTCGGTGGGGGGCTACTGAAGCGCCGATGGCTGATTTGGACTGGGCTGCAACGGACTGGGCTGCAGCGGACTGGGCTGCAGCGGACTGGGCTCCTTGGGCTTCTGGGCTGGGTTTGTAATTATAATGGGTTTGGGCTGCAGAAATGAAATGGAAATTTAATTAATTTAACTTAATTAAAATTTCCACCGATTTTCGTCAATAATTCTTTAGTTATAATTCCGATCGAGACGATTCTTTCGCCAAAATGCTCCAAATTACAAACTTTATTTATTTAAATAAAAATAACATAAAATAAATTATTTTATCTAATTATTTATTATTTAAATATTAAAATTCAAGTATAAAGGGTATAAAATAATATAAAATAATACTTAATTAACGACCTATCAGGTATCTAGTACCCGTCTGTATGGCCATAAATCAGTCTTCCATGTGATCGTTCACCCGCGCTGCTTGCTATACTAATTAAAAAGTGACAGTCCTGTCCCCGAGCTCTAGGGGACTCGAGGTGGCAGTGCATAGCACCCAGTCCTTCATGTGGTCGAGTTACGCGAGCACGATACCCAGTTCTGTCATATGTGTGTGACCCGAGCGACTCATGAGCAATTGTTTAGTGGGTTGACATGTAATGTATTTTTATTCAGAACGACTTATTTGGATATGTGTATTATGTTATTAATATTATTTCTCGTATTACATGCAAGTCTGAAATAATTGTTTGAGTTTTCTATAAACTGAAGGGTTAAAGCTTATTTTACTAAGCACGATTTTACACTGAAATGAATTATTTGGTCCACTCACCCTTTGTTTTTGAACCCTTCATGTCTTGCGGGGTGTTTCATGTACTTCAAGGAAGCGTGGTTAGCTGCTATGACTTTCACTCCCGGATTGGAGTGACACGATGGAAATCGGGTATTACAAGTAGTGTGTAGTTATATGATCATCATTATTTGTCTATGCTCTACATTTCCGCTGTTGGGTGAAATGTTATAGGTTTTCACTGGTTATATTTCACTCGACCTCCCGAAAACGCAACAATTTAAATTAAGTGGCTTTCGTCATCTGGAGGTCATCGTCCATATGTCGGCCAACATGCCTCGATCTTGGTGTCTAAGTGGACCTTTCCGAATCGGGGTGTGTCATTTTATATATGATTAGATTGAGATTGTGTAATGTTGGTAATGACCATGTTGCTAGAGCTTGAAATCTTTCTAGCATTTAGGACCTGTTCTGTTTGGCTTCAAGGTTTTGCCATTTCGCTTCCTTGAGCTTGTTTCGTTGATTGAGTTGTAGTGCTGTTTGTTTGTACCTTCGGGCTTCTCTTGTGTAGCTTATTTGGGCTTATTTTTTAGGACTTATCCTTTAGTACAATTTTGAATTATAATAAAATAAAACAATAATAACTAACAAAATATGAAGAGACGATATAAATATGGGCTAAATTGGTGGGTTCATTTAATAACAATCTAATTACTTATCAGCTCAAAATTGAATTTTAATTGTATATTTGTTTTTTACTATTAATATGCAGTATTTCAAACTTACAAAGATATTTTAGTTTTTTCTCGATCACAAGTCAAATTTTAATTTTGTATTTTGAATTCAAAATTACGGAACAAATTTGACTTAAAATCCGAACTTCTATTGGATCATTTGTCCATTGTTAAACTTTCAATACCAGCTTCCATTTTTGACAAGTCATAAAATGAAATAGAAAGAAAAAAGGAAGTCATCGATGTTTGGACGTTGGAGTGAACACTTATTATGGAGGGAGTGGACGTTGTCAGTGAAAAGGTTCAATAGAACGACATAGGTGTTCGGGAGTCGAGATTAACTGATGGTATGTAACTCGTTTTCATTATAAAGGGCCTACGGGGTTAGGTTGAAATGATGGTTTAATAATATTAAAATTGGAAGGACTGAAGACCTTTATAATGAAAACGAGTTAAATATTTCCCCACTCAATGAACAAAGAAATTATATTAGACAGTAATAGTAAATGACGGGTCGGAAACTCTTTGAATCAGGTTTCTTCTGTTTGGCTAGTCCAAACTGCCAACAAGCACTTTAAGGTAGGCCCAATTACAACCGCTGCCTCGTACCAAAAAACACAAGTCCACCCGGTTGCTTGCTTTATCCAATCTGGCGTACACAACCATTTCAGACGCGTTTAATTTGTTTGATTTGATTCGTTTCTCACTTGTCATCCCCTTCAAACGCCAACTGATATCTTTCTGAGATTCTGCCATCTTCATTTTCATTCCAATCTCTTCGTTCCTTTCCGTCCTCTCTGTCCAGCTGTCTGCCAAGCAACTCCAATGGCCGAATCCAAGCCTGCTACAACGAAAGCTTCTCCCGGTATGAATTTCCCACCTCTGTAATCCTTCATTATCATTTTGATCCTGATACCCATTTGTTAGATCACTCAATTTCATCTGTTCTTTTGATTGATTATCGAAAAGATAGGATTTTTCTTGGTGGGTTTTAGATTTTCAGAGTTGGAAGTGAGTCTATTGATTATAATTTTAGTTTGGGATTTGCCTTTTATTCTTTGCATTTTCATAGAAACGAATCATGGGCATGAAGTGATTTAATTTATAACCGAGTGTATAAAATTGATTAGTAAGTAGGTTATGATTTGTTTGTCTGGAGGATTAAATTATTGATTAGAGGGTCTAATTTCTTATAAATATGAAAACACCTCACAGATAGGAAAGTAAAGGCACCTAATTTGATTGAAAGAACAAAGGAAGAGATTGGAGCAATACTTCACAGTGAAAAAGTACATCATCATCACAAGGAAACTCATGGAATGCGTCCTGATATTGACCAAAACACCCCATTAGACGATGTCAAAGCTCCAAATATGTTTGAGAGGGCAAAGGAGGAGTTTGAGGCTTTAGTTGAGGCTATCCATCCCAAGAAAGAGTCTCCCACTCATGATAAAAGGTTTCCATCTTTTTTGCTTACTTTGAACAGATTGAGAAACCTGAGTGTGGCATTTTGATGTGCTTTAATCTGTACCTCATTGCTCTTGTGAATTTGATAGCAGGGATGAAAGTAAAAAGGAGTCGAACAAAGAGGAGAAGTCGGACCCTCATCAACCAGGTATAAATTCATGATAATGTTGCTTGTATGGGTTGGTTTCTTGGAACTTTTATGCAGGTTTCCATGACTATTAGTGTTAAAATTTGAGAGCTGTGGATTGTGATAAAAAAAAAAATCTGTTTGTATGTTGTTAATCCTCTGATTTTTTTCTTCCTCATTATCCTTTATGCTGGTGGAAACTTTAGGCTCCGTTTGTTTAGGTAGCAATTTGGATTTGGATGTGATAATAAAGCTAAATTTTCTTTTGAAAATTGAGAAAAAAAAAAAAACTCACTCTAAATAACGCTAGGCTAAATGTATTTGAAATTATTAGAAGTTAACCAAACATAATTGCATATGCGCAAAATCATTCGAAATCTATTTGTTTTCTTCCTTTTACTTCTTATTCAAACCATACATGGATTGTGTAAATTTAATCTTGTCAGTTGAAGGCTTGATTGTTTTCATGTTATCTGTTCCGAGTTCAATTTTGATATTTTAAACCTTGGAATTGAAAAGAATTGAAAAAGAGAAATCTTCTCCATTTGATGCATGCTGACTGAATATGGAAAAGATTTTATAAGCCAAAACTCGATTCTTCTTCGTTTCTAATACGATGCTTCATGTGTGCAGAAAATAATGTCAAGACAACTAATTTTATTGAGAAAGCCAAGGAAAAGATTGGAACAATCCTGCACTCACCGAAGCATCCTCAGAAAGAAACTCATGTGAATTCACCGAAGCATCATACTAAAGAAACTCATGGAAGGAGCGATGACATTGATGAGAACATCCCAATCGATTATGTCAAGGGCCCGAATGTTTTTGAAAGAGCAAAAGAAGAAATCGAGGCCATTGTCCAAGCGATTCATCCCAAGAAAGAAGCGAAAAGTCCAGTTTCGACACCGAAGTAAGAAGGAAGATGGAGTGGGGGTGTCACTGGGAAAAGGATTGGAGAAAGTGTGCTCTCCCCATGGTACAAAGATTAGTATTTGAATTCTGGTCAAGTGAGAACTTGTCATACACCTCTTCTGTACTCAGTTTCTATATCAAGACCATATGTTGCGCATAAAATACGTCCATTCTTTTCACTTGATCCACCAGATGAGCCCTAGATGTATCTTGCTACTATCTTGATGAACGTAGAAATAAAATGCCGGAGTTTACTAGCTTACGCAACTGTTGATTGATGTGAATCTCATATAACGGTTCTATACCCACCAAATGAGATATTAACGTGACGATCAATGGTGAATTATGAACCGTTGCTTAGTTGAAGGTGAAACGGATCAAAACTTCATACCTTCTCTTCAAATTTTCCCGTCTCATCTCCAACCAAAACCTTTGAAATTTTCCCTCCAGATTTTACTGCAGTAGATGAATATCCATTACACACAAAGTGACGAACACTTGCCTATTAATCCATGAAAGAGGTAGAGTGACAGACTACCACTTTTGTGCGCATTAAATTAGGGCTAACAAACAAAGACAGACACACAGGGCATCTGTAGGGTTTCAACACAGAGCCTTAAGGTTGAAGGCACATGAGCTCTTTCGGCTTACTTTTAGCGGCGCGGGGCGACTATCCACATGTGTCCCAAAGTGACGTCCATTTTTTGGTAATGGGTATACCAGAGAGAAAGGTTTGGAATCAAAAAAATTGAAAAATTGGATTTATGTCCAATGGATCACACCCACCAAGAATAGATATTTTGTTTTGGTTCGACCCGTAATCATATATGAAATAGCGGATGGTATAAATTTAGCAACACTTTTCCCCCAGGATCCATTGCGGGAAAGAGATAATCTAGAACTCGGAGTTGTAAATTATATACTTTATGGAAATGGTAAACCAATTCGGGGAATTTCTGGCACAAGTATTCTTCGAGGCAGCCTGCTCTTGCTCAGGTGTCTTGAGTGCTGCAGATGGTGCTCGTGATGCTGGCGATTCCTGTGTAGCCGGTGGAGCTGAAGCTGTAAACTATAATGCTGCCATTTTGGCTTACGACTCTTGAACTTGAAGGAGAGCGGGCCCTCATACTTCGAGTCACCGTCCGTTGAGCAGAGGACGGTGCTGAAGAAATGATGGGACTTCTTCTTTCCTCCCTAATGGGGGATGCATACTGGCTGACGGGTGCTGAACTTCCTTTTCATGGTCTGGATTTTCTTTTGCCCGAGCTGGTGACCTTTCCTGACAGGACCCACCCCGATTATCACCTCGATAATCGAGGCAAACTCTGCTCCCGTCTGACAAACACACTTAAAAGACCAAAATAACCTTATATACAAAAAAACCCACATTGTCAGACCAGGGAGAAAAGTCATACAGTTTACAGAGTATAGTAACAGTACGAAAATAAATACAAGCCCTACTGTAAGCTAAGCACGCAACGGATGACTTTATGCCTCGGACTCTGCCTCAACGGTAGCCCCAACGCTCTCACCACGACCTGGAAGGTGTTAAAAACATTAAAAGCGTGAGTGGACTAAAAATAAATAAGAGTTATAAAACCGTGTACAAAATAAAAATCGGATTCACCCTCCGTTTGAAAACATGCATGCATAACCAAGTAATCTTAAAACCACCAAATACATGATATGAAAATAAACGTGGAAATCATCAGAAATCAAAACCAAGTTCAGGCACTCGGCCCTAAATCCATAAAAACCAAGTTATTCGGGTCACAACCCAAAACATTTGAAAAACCAGTGAAAAACATCGATCATACAAGTTTACTCGATCTCAAGTGTGTCCGAGTTTTTAAACTCAAAACACAATGCGTAATTAACCAGGCCTTCCAGGGATATCAATGAGTCTTTAAACTCAAAACACAATCACAGGCATCGGGGGGTATCACAATCACCGAGTCTTTAAACTCAAGACATAATCAATCCAGGGCCCTCCCCCCGTCAATCAATCTGAGTCTTTAAACTCAAAACCAGATCCAGTGGGTTTTCCGAGTCTTTAAACTCAAAAACATTTTTCAAGCATAAGAAAATTCATCAAAATCTGAAAACCAAAGCCAAACCGCAAATCTTCGAAAACCAAAATCACTTTTGATTAGAAGGGGACTTCCTCCCGAATTTCAATTCCAACCTCAAATCAAATCCACAAATCTTTAATAAAACAGAATGCGTATAAACATAATCATTCATCTGAAATCATACTCAAAAGCATCATAGAAATCATATTTTCGAAGTACGTGTAAATCCAATAAACTTATATTGAAAAACGTGCAATCGAGTAAAGTAAGAATATAGAAATCATAATTCATGAAATCATATATCGAAAGCATAAAAGCATAATCGAAACATAATTAAATAAGTAAAAACAGTTATGCATGCACGTTTAGAAAACAAACAGTCCACTCACAGTTCCGAACACGTCACTCACGCCCTGTACGGTCCTCGGCTGTCTCAGGAATTTATCGACCTGCCAAAGTCACCAATTCGGGTCACAAACACTTCATTTAAGCTTACCCTAATTTCCCTAATTTTTTTTGGATTTTTAAACGTAATTTAAACGAACCCCTAAACCTTCAACACTTAAAACTATCCCGATCCGGTGTCCGATCGACACGAAACTTGTCCTAAAATGATCGTTATATCGATTAGAGTGAAAACTGTGTTGAACACTTCCCCAGAACATGCTCTGTCAGGGCCCACCCCTAATCCCCCAGGATTAGGGACTAAACCCTGCTCCCGTCTGACTTACGCATGACACAAATGCCAGACTAACGGATAACCTCCATGTAACACGTAAGTCGGACCAGGGATTCTCGAATCCAGTCATCCGAACTACTGTGGATTGCGGGTGTGATGTCTCCATCTCTCTCGACCAACAGCTCGCACCGCAACAACCTGGAGGGTATCGAAAACATGAAAAGACCGTGAGTGGACAAAAATAACGTTTGAGTTCAAAAACATTTCATAAAACAATAACATTTATACCCTCCGTTTCCAAAAACCAATGCATGCATATCAAATTCATATCATAAAACCATGTAAGAAAACCAAACACAGTTTCTCTTTCCAATTCCCGGGCCTCAGCCCAAAATCACTGGAAAACCATTTCATCTGGGCCACTGCCCAAAACACCGGAAAACCTTTGTTGAAAACCATATCATATTTCCATTCACCGAACCTGCTGGATCTATCCAAGTCTTTAAACTCCCGAGTCTTTAAACTCAATCCAGGCCTCAATATATTCCGAGTCTTTAAACTCCCGAGTCTTTAAACTCAACAGGCCTACGGGGGAAATATCAATATATTCGAGTCTTTAAACTCAATCCGGGTCTTTAAATCCAATCCAGACCTGTCCCCCGTCAATCATAATCCGGGTCTTTAAACCCAATAACCAGATCCAGCAAATTCAATCCCAAAACCGTCTGAAAACCATTTTCCATTTCCGAATCTGAATCCGCAATCTCATCAGGATCCCGAATCCAAACCTAGAACTCATATCCATCTCCTTTCCAGATCCGAGTCTGCAATCATCATTTCGTAAGCTAGCATCCGGAATAACCATTCCGAACCCAAACCCGGAATCCTCTTTCAAGTTCCAAACCGAATTCCGAATCGTCATCCGGAAATCCGATTCTAAAACCCGAAATCACATTTCTCAAAACCACTTTTCTGAATTGGGCTTCAAGCCCGAAAACACTTTCCAAAATCCTTTTACTTTCTTTGAAATCAAATCGTATTTCAAATCTCGAAATCAAATCATTACAACCAGATTCAAATCACAATATCCATCAAAATCTCGTAAAACGTGAAATACCGTAATTTCCTCGAAAAACATGCAAAAAACCATAAACCATCACAATCATAAATCTAATCATAGAATCAAGTATAGAAAACATATAAAAACATATATGCATGCATCAAGAGTTAGAAAGCAAAGTCCACTCACAGACCATTCCGTCGTCGCCTCGATACGAGCGCACTTACGCCGTTCCTGGCTAGTTCGCTATCTTTGGCTTTCCCGAACCTGTCCAAATCCCATAATCAGGTCACTAACTACTTCACAAAAGTCCTACTCAAGTCCCATATTTTTAACTATTTTTAAACGAGCTCTAAAACCTTCGGACATCCCGAAACACATCGAGATGATGTCCGATTGACTCGAAACCAGCGCCAAAAGGTTCGTTACATCAAATACTTTAAAAGTCATGTTGGACTAATAGAGTTCCTGACTCCGGCCACCCACGGCCACTGTGAAGCTCCAAGTTCCTTCCTAAGGTCAATCTCACCTCCCTAGGACTAATAGAAACCTTAGAACACCTCAACAATCACCCAAACCTCACGACTTTTGAATTTAACCAAACGGGAAAAACAGGGAACAGAGAATACTTACCCCTGCTCCGGTCTCCGCCGTGCTCGCCGCCGTGTCCTACTGAGTCCACACGACTCCTTTCGAGTCCCTGAACACCACCATGTCTATAATTTGATGGTTTGATCATCTGAGGTGCACAACCATGCACGATGTCTCTGCCCTGTTCTCTGGTTTCCAGTCGCGGCACACACACACCCACCGTCCAAAACCTCACCGTGGTACTCTTTCACACTCACCACACCCTTCTTCGATCACTCACTCAAGCTTCAGAACACACAACACACACTGTAACCCAATCAATTCCTCTCTCAATCTCACTCTCTGTTTTCCCTCTTCGAACACAAACACGACTAAATCCCACATTTGAACCGTGTAGAAGCCTCTAACCAACTGCCACATGTCACAATCCTGTGGTCCCAACTCAAAATATCCCATTCAATCCTGGACACTTGTCCTCATTCCTTTTGCACAATTCCCAATGTGCAAAAAGACCAAAATGCCCTTGTGAGTCAAAATTACCATTTTGCCCCTCACCGTTCTAGACCCGTATCTCGCTCGTCCGACGTCCGATGAAAGCATGCCACCTGTCGTTGAACTCAAGACGACGAGATCTACCTAACGGTCATCGGTCTACGTGAAAACCAAGAGTCCAGCAAAAAGTCAACATTTCCCTCTATTTAACCAAAATTACGTTAACCTTCCGTACACCATAACTTTTTCTCTGATTACCCAAATCGGACGTGCCACCTGTCTACGGATTTGTGACTTACCGAACTACGTCACGGTCATCGGTCAATGCCCAATTGACCACCCAAACTAAAAGTCAACATTTTTGCCCGTTCTAGGGGCAAAACCGTCATTCCGTGCCCAAAGTCCAAAAGTAACCAACTGACCACCGATTAACTCAGCTAATCCGTCACTAATCACTTCCATAAACCAGACTTCCGGGACGGGTCGTTACAATCTACCCTCCTTAAATAATTTCGTCCCCGAAATTCCGCACCTCGTACCTCACACCTGGGGTCTCCTACTCGGTAGTCAATTCTTACCCAACAACTACGCCGGCCAGTTCCCAACTTATCATCTCCACCTTGGGTACGTCACAACACCTCTACTACCCCTTCGGCACTCAAGTCGAACGTACCTCCGTCTGGTGCTACTCACGAGAACTTCATGGTGTACGCCAGGGAAAACTCTATGAAAAGAAACAAAGATATTTTAAAATACCTCCTTTAGAGTACCCAATAGAGTTCATAGAGTACGTCCTCACGTACCTTCACATCTCTCAACTACTTCGACCACCCTATCGGAATAAATCAACAAAGTCCTACAGGCACTTCTAGACTGTGGGTTCTCTTCAATAACCTCATATCGATCAGTTATAATCACACATTTCTCAAACCCTTCCGTCATACGTGGACAAGTCTCCAATTCTCAACTGATTTCCAAGCACCAAAAGCCAACCTCAGCATTTCTAACACATAAGGATGAGTCCACGAAATGAATCCCACTCATGGTCAAACCTATCCATAGCAGCCTAGCTCAATCCAACACGAAGCCTAGGTTCACCGAGCGTCAGCTGCTCTACTCTAATCAACCAACGACATCCTGACCATTCGTCCTGATACGTGACCTACCTATGGTCATCCCGACCTTGCTCTGAGTATGAACCCTCGGGGTACCTCAAATCATCTCCAATCCGGCTGTAAGTCGGCCCAAACCACAAAGACTATGATCCAGTAATCCCACGGGGTACCTCAAATCATTCCCGTCGTCCGGGTTATCCACTCCTGCAATTACCACAGGTTCACTACAGACTTATCACTCGGGTCGTCACACCCGACTAAGACCATTCCTTCTCGTGACTCTACTCATCAACACCAACCGGTATCCATCACTAGGGGGGAACAATCCCTCGAGTCTCACAGTAGTTCCTAAATCCTGCCATCAAGACATCCGGCTACTCGTAGCCGCACAATTCCAAACTCAACCCAACTAACCAAAGGTCACCAATCCATCCGATCAACATCCAAACGCCATCCGGCCCAACCGGCCAGCATCAATCGGCCTCCTCGGCCTACGTATCTCACTAACTCAACGAGCTACTCTCAGGCCCCTCAGGTCGACCAACCTACTCATCCGTAGCTCACCGGCTACCTTCGAGGTTACTTCTTCTAGCGTATCTCCGACCCTATGGTCCATCCATCAAGCAACATAAATACCAGCGCCAACGCACTAACCATTCCGGCCCTAAGCCGACATACGTCTTACCTCACACCGCGTATCGAGCGACTAGCACCCTCAAACACTGCTATCTAACCACCCCAAACGTACTATCACTATCGTATCCAGGTTGCTGTCGGGCTGTTCCGCGTCGAGACATCACATCCACAGTAGCATCACACCACCCAAGTCGACTAACCAACGATTCTGGGAACCAAACCTCGCGCAGAACACCTGAAACCTCGCTCTGATACCAATTGTCAGGGCCCACCCCTAATCCCCCAGGATTAGGGACTAAACCCAGCTCCCGTATGACTTACGCATGACACAAATGCCAGACTGACGGCTAACCTCCATGTAACAGGTAAGTCGGACCAGGGATTCTCGAATCTAGTCATCCGAACTGCTGTGGATTGCGGGTGTGATGTCTCCGTCTCTCTCGACCAACAGCCTGCACCGCAACAACCTGGAGGGTATCGAAAACATGAAAAGACCGTGAGTGGACAAAAATAACGTTTGAGTTCAAAAACATTTCATAAAACAATAACATATATACCCTCCGTTTCCAAAAACCAATGCATGCATATCAAATTCATATCATAAAACCATGTAAGAAAACCAAACACAGTTTCTCTTTCCAATTCCCGGGTCTCAGCCCAAAACCACTGAAAAACCATTTCATCCGGGCCACTGTCCAAAACACCGGAAAACCTTTGTTGAAAGCATATCATATTTCCATTCACCGAACCTGCTGGATCTATCCGAGTCTTTAAACTCTCGAGTCTTTAAACTCAATCCAGACCTTAATATATTCCGAGTCTTTAAACTCCCGAGCCTTTAAACTCAACAGGCCTACGGGGGAAATATCAATATATCCGAATCTTTAAACTCCCGAGTCTTTAAACTCAATCCGGGTCTTTAAACCCAATCCGGGCCCGTCCCCCGTCAATCATAATCCAGGTCATTAAACCCAATAACCAGATCCAGCAAATCCAATCCCAAAACCGTCTGAAAACCATTTTCCATTTCCGAGTCTGAATCCGCAATCTCATCAGGATCCCGAATCCAAACCCAGAACTCATATCCATCTCCTTTCCAGATCCGAGTCTGCAACCATCATTCCGTAAGCTAGCATCCGAAATAACCATTCTGAACCCAAACCCAAAATCCTCTTTCAAGTTCCAAACCGAATTCCGAATCGTCATCCGGAAATCCGATTCCAAAACCCGAAATCACATTTCTCAAAACCACTTTTCTGAATTGGGCTTCAAGCCCGAAACACTTTCCAAAATCCTTTTACTTTCTTTGAAATCAAATCGTATTTCAAATCCCCAAATCAAATCATTACAATCAGGTTCAAATCACAATATCCATCAAAATCTCGTAAAACATGAAATACCGTAATTTCCTCGAAAAACATGCAAAAACCATAAACCATCACAATCATAAATCTAATCATAGAATCAAGTATAGAAAACATATAAAAACATATATGCATGCATCAAGAGTTAGAAAGAAAAGTCCACTCACAGACCATTCCATCGTCGCCTCGATACGAGCGCACTTACGCCGTTCCCGGCCAGTTCGCTATCCTCGGCTTTCCCGAACCTGTCCAAATCCCATAATCAGGTCACTAACTACTTCACAAAAGTCCTACTCAAGTCCCATATTTTTAACTATTTTTAAACGAGCTCTAAAACCTTCGGACATCCCGAAACACATCGAGATGATGTCCGATTGACTCGAAACCAACGCCAAAATGTTCGTTACATCAAATAATTTAAAAGTCATGTTGGAACCATCCTCAAAAGGCATGCCACGCGCCCACACGTGCCGCCTGAAGTGACTGCGCGTGAGCCTCACGTGCCAGTCACTATTCATCGTCTCCTTCCTCTGTCACCGGTTCAGTCCAGCCGGTCTAACTGTGAACCGGCGTTCACGGTTCTTGCTTATTTTGACCCAGTTTTCAATCCTAATTAATCTATTACGATCGTCCTGTTATGGGTAATTGATTTTCTGAATAAATTTGTGAACCTAAGTCCCTAATCTCCTCGTCCAAGATTCGAAGAAAACTCAGAAAATCCGAGTTTCTGACTCCGGCCACCCACGGCCACCTTGAAGCTCCAAGTTCCTTCCTAAGGCCAATCTCACCTCCCTAGGACTAATAGAAACCTTAGAACACCTCAACAATCACCCAAACCTCACGACTTTTGAATTTAACCAAACGGGAAAAACAGGGGACAGTGAATACTTACCCCTGCTCCGGTCTCCGCCGTGCTCGCCGCCGTGTCCTACTGAGTCCACACGACTCCTTTCGAGTCCCTGAACACCACCATGTCTCCAATTTGTTGGTTTGATCGTCTGAGGTGCACAACCGTGCACGGTGTCTCTGCCCTGTTCTCTGGTTTCCAGTCACGGCACACACACACCCACCGTCCAAAACCTCACCGTGCTACTCTTTCACACTCACCACACCCTTCTTCGATCAATCACTCAAGCTTCAGAACACACAACACACACTGTAACCCGATCAATTCCTCTCTCAATCTCACTCTCTGTTTTCCCTCTTCGAACACAAACACGACTAATTCCCACATTTGAACCATGTAGAAGCCTTTAGCCAACTGCCGCATGTCACAATCATGTGGTCCCAACTCAAAATATCCCATTCAATCCTGGACACTTGTCCTCATCCCTTTTGCACAATTCCCAATGTGCAAAAAGATCAAAATGCCCTTGTGAGTCAAAATTACCATTTTACCCCTCACCGTTCTAGACTCGTATCTCGCTCGTCCGACGTCCGATGAAAGCATGCCGCCTGTCATTGAACTTAGGACGACGAGATCTACCTAAGGGTCCTCGGTCTACGTGAAAACCAAGAGTCCAGCAAAAAGTCAACATTTCCTTTTTTTAACCAAAATTACGTTAACCTTTCGTACACAATAACTTTTTCTCCGATTGCCTAAATCGGACGTGCCACCTGTTTACGGATTCGTGACGTCCCGAACTACATCACGATCATCGGTCAATGCCCAATTGACCACCCGAACTAAAAGTCAACATTTTTGCCCGTTATAGGGGTAAAACCGTCATTCCGCGCCCAAAGTGCAAAAGCAACCAACTGACCACCGATTAATTCTGTAACGACCCGTCCTAGAAACTAGGGTTAAGATAGTGATTAAGATGGATTAGTAAGCTTAATCGGTGACTAGTGGGTAAATGACGTTTTTGCCCCTAACTTGGGCAAAAAGTTAACTTTTAGTTCGGGTGGTCAAATGGACTTTGACCGGTGACCAAGACGTAGTTCGGGACGTCACGAACCCGTAGGCAGGTGGCACGCCCGATTCCGACATCCGATGAGGAAGTTATGATGTTCGGAAGGTTGAGGGCATAACCGTAATTTGGCTAAACTAAGGGGAAAAGTTGACTTTTTGTTTGAACGGGTTTTGTTGTGTTGACCTAGGATGGTTAGGTAGCTCTTGTCGTCCTGAGTTCGATGACAGGAGGCACGTATTCATCGGACTTACGATGTGTGAGTTACGGGTCAAGGAAGTTAGTGGTATAATCGTAAATTTGGGTTAAAAGGAAGGGTATTTTGGTATTTTGGTTGTCTGGGGATTTGTGCACAGAGAAGGAAGTGGATGGCTGGGATTGATCCATTTGTGTGAGAGGAAGGGTAGGATTGGTGACACGTGGGGCTTGACTAGAGGGTTCTAGGGAACACGGTCCCAATTATTTGGGGTGCCCGTGTGTTCGTGATTGTTCTTCGACCGAGAGAGAAACAGAGACTGGGAATTTGGGGAGAAATCGATCAAGTTCGGTGAGGGTGTGAGTTTGTGAGTGTGTGAGAGTGATCAGGACATGAGAGGAAGACATTGAGGGAGGTTGGAGAAGTGGTGAGTGTTGTGCGAGTTGAGAGCCACGGGTAAAAACCGGGGAGGAAAAACAGGGTGACTAGAGAGATCGTGGTGGTGGAGTGGCCGTGTACGGTGCAATTGGACACGTGGAAGTGTCCAGAGGCTGGAGGTGGACGGGAGGAGCTACTACCTCGCGGCTGAGCTCACGACTACGATCGGAGGACAGGTAAGTTCTCATCTTCTTTAATTTGCTCTGTTTAGCCGTGGAAGTTCAAAGTGGAAGTCGTGGCTTTAGGGATAGAATCGAGGAGTCCTATGAGGTCTAAGGAGTTCAGTGGAGTCCTAGGAGTCTTCTGGTTGTGCTGCCGTGACGGAGGAGTGCACGGTGGAGGCTAGACGACGGAGAGTACCTTGTGTGCTCTGTTCTACCGTCGATGTTCAGATCGAAAGTCGTGATGTTTGGGGTAGAGTCGACGGTTTTGGTGAGTTGGGTGAGGTTTAGGATGGTCCTAGGAAGGGTTTAAGCTAGCCACCGTGATGGGGGGTGACCTGGGTGGCCGAAGAAGGAAACAGGGAAGTGTTCGGGTTTTGTTTTGAGTTCGAGTCGATGCGTATTAGGCCGTGTCGAGGTGATTGGATTACGGGAATGGGTAGCCTAGGTCTGGAAGATGCTGTTGGTGAAGAAAGGAGTCGATTTGGTGGACGGAAGGCGGTGAACCATTGACGCCGGTTCAAGTTGCAGACATTGTGCTGAACCGGGTCTGCTTGAGGTAGACGGTGACACTGTAGCATGTGCGTGAGGGCCACGCGCAGCCACTTTGGGCGGCGCGTGGGGGCACGTGCGGCGGTCTTTGGGGGAAGTGTCAACTACGTTTTTGGTCTAGGTGTTGTGACGAGTCTTTTAGCGTTGGTTTCGGGTTAATCGGACGTCAAACCGAAGTAGTTCCGCGAGGGTGAAGGCTTAGGGTTCTGATTTTTTACGTTTAGGACGCGGGGATTTTAGAGGGAATTTAGGTGGATCCTCGTAGACGTGTTAGTAACGTACTTTAGTGGTTGTTGACAGGATTGGGAGTTCCCGAGGAAGCTAAGGAACGTACGAGACGTTCAGGACACGATTGAGGGCTCGGTACTGTGAGTGGACCCTTTCCTTAAACTCGAACATGCATAACTGCTTTTCTATAATTATGTTATATATGTGATTTTATGAAGGTTGGATTTATGATGTGGTTTTACATAATTGCACGATTTTCGAGAAATAACTATTTGGCACGTTTTACGAGAAAAGTCAATTTCTGAGAATAATGCCATGATTTTGGGATTTCAATATATAATTGGTTTTCAATGCTTATAAGTGGATTTTGGAACATGATTTGATGATCAAGGATTTTCGGTTTTGAAATCGGATTTCGAGAATCGAGATTTGGTTTTACGATTGGGAAGTGGTTTTCCGGATTTGGGTTCGGAATGACGGTTCGGAATGCCGGAAGGGCATCAGACCGGTGATTTCGAATTCGGGTTTGGATGTGGATTTGGAAAAGGTTTTCACATGGTTTTGATTGGATTTGGTGGATCTGGATATTGGGTTTAAAGACCCGGATATTGATTGATGGGGGACGGGCCCGGATTGGGTTTAAAGACCCGGATTGAGTTTAAAGACTCGGGAGTTTAAAGACTCGGATATATTGATATTTCCCCCGTAGGCCTATTGAGTTTAAAGACTCGGGAGTTTAAAGACTCGGATATTATTGAGGCCTGGATTGAGTTTAAAGACTCGGGAGTTTAAAGACTCGGATAGGTCCAGCAGGTTTGATCGGAAAATGATGAGTTAATATTCACGATTTATGATACAGTTTTATAATGTTTCTGCTATGATTTCTATAACTGTTTTCTAGTGTTTCTGTTCTTATGGTGAGGTTATGAGACTTATACTGTTTAAAATGATTCTGTAAATGTTTTATGATGATCGATTTATAACCGTTTTGATAACTGGGTTATGCATGTGGTTTCAAAACGGATGGCTAAACCCGGTTTTATTATAAAATAGTTTTGGAAATTCTTATTTTATTTTGGTCCACTCACACCTTCCGTTTTTAACTGCCCTCCAGGTTGTGGAGCTAGCGCGGGGTTCCGGCGTCGAGGCAGCGTCTGAGGCATAGAAGTTACGAGAGGGATCCCAGAGTATTTTGTTTTAATTTCCGTGTGCGTGTATGTAGTTTAATAGTTTTCTTTCTTTTGTAGTGAGTACTATGCTCTGTAAATTGTTGACTTCGGGATATGTTGTATAATTTCTCCTGCGTCTGACTGTATTTGTGTCAGGGTGTCAGACGGGAGCAGGATTTACCTCGGTTTTCGGGGTGAAACCGGGGTGAGTTCTGACAATTGGTATCAAAGCATAGGTTTGTCGAGTTTGTTAGGGTTTGTCAGTTTGTTAGGTTGTGTTTCGGTTGTTTGACTACTTCTATGCCTCTTTCAGCGTGCGGTTGACGATGCCTCCGAGATGTGGACCCTCTCCATGACCTAAAGAAGAAGCGGCGAGAAGAACAGAGAATACTATGATTGAGCGAGCCCAGTGGCTCGGGGCTACTACTTTTAGTGGCGGGGCTGATCCTGAGGAAGCCCAGAGGTGGATCACGAGACTCGAGCGGATCTTTACAGTAATGCATTGTCCACTGGAGGAACGCGTGTTACTGGCTACGTTCTTGCTAGACGGTGTGGCGTACGAGTGGTGGTATACCCTCGAGTTGTCTGGCTGGGATGCCCACACTGTAACCTGGGAGACGTTTCGGGAAAGATTCCTAGATCAGTATTATCCTCGTTCTTTCCGAGATGCCAAGGAGGCTGAGTTTCTGCAGCTTCAACAAGGGAATCTGACAGTGGCTGAGTACGAACGTAAATTTCAGATGTTGTCTCGGTTTGCTCCTGCGTTCGTGGCTACTGAAGCCGAGAAGTGTCGTAGGTTTGAGTTGGGCCTGCGAGGTGAGATTCGTGTCATCGTGACAGCTGGCTCATTTACTACCCTCCGAGAGTTGTCGGATGCTGCGGTGAGGGTTGAGGCTAGTTTGCCGGTGCGACGCCGGGAGCCATCTTTTTCTGGAGCTTCGAGCCAGAGGACACCGAAGAGAGGTAACTTCGGTGGAGCGTCGTCGTCGGGCGATGATCGTTTCGGTAGACCTGGTAGTTTCCAGAGTTCAGGATTTCGTGGTTACCGAGCACAGCCGACTCCGCAAGCTAGTGCGACGTCTGTTGCGTCGACGGGGAGATCGAGTGGTGGACCAGGTCGGGATGTTTGTTTCTACTGCGGAGAGCGAAGTCATTTCTGACATGAGTGTCCACTGTTGCCACAGGAAGGTGGTGTAGGCCGAGGAGCAGCGGAGCCTGGACAGAGTACAGTGTCAGGGACAGCGGGCACTAGAGGAGGTGGTGGTGCCACGAGTAGTTCTAGGGGACGTGGTAGAGCGCCGGGATCTCAGGCCCGAGTGTTTTCGATGATTCAGCAGGAAGTTCAGTCGGCACCAGGTGTGGAGACATGTACTGTTATTATCTTTGGTTGTGCTGTACCTAGTTTGTGTTGTTACGGTGAGTTCCGTTGAAGGCAGACGGAAGGAATAGGAAAAGAGTGACTATAACTGATCGATATGAGGTTATTGAAGGAAGAGAACCCACAATCTAGAGTTTTCCTTTAGGACTTTGTAGGTTTATCTGACAAGTGGCCGAAGTAACCGCCGAAGGAGTGAGCCAGTAGGTGGAGTTCTGTCGCTGGAAAGTGACGTGGTTGTATGTGAGGATGTACTCTATGAATTCTATCGGGTACAAACCCAGACTCGACTGATTTGATCAATGTCGTCCACGACTGCTCACCTGTAACCTCTCTGTTTTTATGAGATTCTCACTTCCTCTGAGTCTCTCACTCACTCCAAACACCCTAATACACTCACTCATCTCTCAGCTTCTCTCTGAACATTCCCACTCGACCACCAAGAACTCGCACACTCTGAAACTGATTGATTGTTCCTCACTGTCTCAGTCTCTATTCTCTCCTTTGTACGGTTAACCAAACACAACCATTTAAATTAAAACCGTGAAAGTGGCTAAAAGCCACTAGATAGTGGCCAGGTGTCCAACACCCTGTGGTCCACACTCCAAAATATCCAATAATCACTACCCACATGTCCTTATCCGGTTTTCACAAAGTCCAAGGTGTAAAAAGACTGAAATACCCCTAATTGTTCAACTTTACCATGTTGCCCCTCACTTTCTAGACCCGTAGTTTAACAGACTGATGCCCGATGATGGCATGCCGCATGTCGTTGTACTCAGGATGTCGAGATTTATCTAACAATCCTCGGTTTGCGTGAAAAAAACTTGTCGTACAAAAAGTCAACAAATTCCCCCATTTTAACCAAATTATGAAAATGCCCTTAACCTTTCGAACATCATAACTTCCTTCTCGGATGTCGGAATCGGGCGTGCCACCTGTCTACGGATTCGTGACGTCCCAAACTACGTCACGGTCATCGGTCAATGTCCAATTGACTGCCAGAACTAATAGTCAATATTTTGCCCATTCTAGGGGCAAAATCGTCATTCTGCGCCGTTCGTCCAAAAGTGTCCAACTAATCACCAATTCTCTTCGTTCATCCGTCATTAAACTCTAATCTGATCCCGACTTATAGGATGGGTCGTTACATTTCCGATGTTGCGATGATCTGGGTGGCTGCCCCTGCTCGGGAATGGGCCCATATGTGGGTTCAAGAGGAGGAGGACTTAGACTCCCAACTCTTTCTTGATCGGGGAGTTGATGTTCTTTGAATGTCAACAACTTGTTGATTCCTTGCTCTAACAAGTAAGCAAGTAAACTACCTTGCGAGAAGTAAGAAAACGTCAGTTGATGCCACCATAGGACATACTCCAAGACCACCCTCTCTGTCATCAGGCATTATCATGAAAGCAGCCCCCGTGCCCCCTCTCACCATATGTTCCCAGTACCCCGCGGATTCTCCTAGATCTGCCGCCCCTTTCGATACCTGCCCCTATTTGTTCTTGTGGGTTCTCTTTGAGATTCTTTCTCCAGAACTGACTTTTCGTGCTAAAAAAGAGAATTTCATTGACCTACGACACGGAAGGAAAGCATCGCTGCTAGCTCGCATTGTCCACGGAACTTATCCTGTTAAGAATCCTATCTTGTAATTAGCAAACTAGAAAAGCCTTCAAATCAGTGGTCTCATGACGATAAGCCATAGACTCCCCCAAGCCTCTGAATGAAGCCATCAATGGCATATTCACAAACCCAAAATGTCATGCAAGAGCAGAAAATCCCACTAAATTTAACCCCTCTCTTTTCTGCAATTGTTTTTACTTGGTACTTGTGTTGATCATAATTTACGAACCGACAAAGAAGAAAATTTTTAAAATTTTTGATCGGCCTCTTTTGCGTAATTGGGGTTTTGTTTTCAATCGGCGTCAGCCATGTAACCCATGTTCATAGATGATGCTGATGTTGATGAGGTTGATGATAATCTCTCTCCTCTAACTACAAAATTCAAATCCAAAGCTTTCACGTCCAAAGCTTAAGTATTTAAGCAACGCCATCCACCTGTCAAACCCATTAAACCAATCAACTCATTTTAACGACTCGGAGTACCTGCTCTGTTTTAGTCTTCCATGGAATTCAAACCCAACAACTCAAACGACGTCGTTAGCAACAACAGCACCGTCTCTGGTGTAGCAATAGCCCATCATTCCAATCTCAACCCACCGCCTCCCGATATCTCCGCCCTCACTTGGCTCTCCGACAACCTCGAATTCATCGTCGACTCCACCGATTTTGACTTCTTCTCCGACGCCAAAATCGTCGTCAATTCAGGCCGAGAAGTTCCGATCCACCATTGTATCCTCTCCGCAAGAAGTTCGTTTTTCAAGAACTTGTTCTCCACGAAGGACTAAGGATTGAAAGCTCGCTTCAAATTGAAGGAACTGGTCAAGGACTACGACGTCGGTTTGGATTCCCTCCTCGCCGTTTTGGGATATTTATACAGCGGCAAACTCAGGTCTTTGCCCAAAGGTGTTTGTGTCTGCGTAGACGACGCTTGTCCCCATGTCGCTTGCAGACCCGTTGTTGATTTCATGGTGGAGGTTCTCTATGCTGCTGCAACTTTCCAAATCTCTGAATTGGCCACTCTTTATCAAGTCAAACGCACAGCTTTATATATTGACTATCATTTAGAAGCTAATGAACACTAATTAACGTTCAAAATTCAAACAAATTCACAGTTTGAGAACATAATATAGCTCCGTTAGTAAACATTGTGGCAAAAGAGCATGTCTTTATGTATATGTTGGTTATAAGCTTTCTGTAATTTTGTTGTTGCATTCATTGTTTGAAGATTTATGTTTCCAGGTTCGAAATTTTGAATCACATTTGAAGCTAATTAACTCTCATTAAAATTCGAGATTCAATCTGACAACATAAAAGAGTTAAGTTATGATGTTTTTATGTGTATTTTAATTATCAGCTTTCTGAAACATTGTGGTTAGTTTTCGGTGTATTGATTATTAATTTCAGCGGTATCTGCTAGACATTCTTGACAAAGTGGCGACCGATGACATTCTGCTAATTCTGTATGTTGCCAACCTCTGCGACAAAGCGTGTGAGAGATTGATGGAAAGGTGCGTTGAAATGATTGTCAAATCTGATGCTGATATTGTGACTCTTGAGAAAGCCCTGCCGCAGCAATCGGTGAAGCAAATTACTGATTCCCGGCTGGCGCTTGACCTGGACAGGCCTCAATGCATCACCGGCGCCAGCCATTTCCCAGATAAACACACCAAGAGGATACACAGGGCTCTGGATTCGGATGATGTCGAATTGGTTCGAATGCTGCTGAAAGAGGGACACACGAATCTTGACGATGCATATGCATTGCACTATGCTGTGGCATACTGTGAGGCAAAGACCACTGCGGAGTTGCTTGATCTTGGACTTGCAGATGTCAACTGTAGGAATGTGAAGGGGGTACACTGTGCTCCACGTAGCAGCCACGAGGAGGGAGCCTAAGATCATTGTGTCCCTTCTCACAAAGGGGGCTCGCCCGTCGGATCTTACATTGGATGGAAGGAAGGCTGTTCAGATCACTAAGCGTCTTACTAGGGCCGCGGATTTTTTCAAGTCAAATGATGAAGGCAAGTACTCTTCCAATGGCCGTTTGTGTATTGAGATTTTGGAGCAGGCTGAGAGAAGGGATCCTTCGCTTGGAGAAGCTTCTCTTTCGCTTGCTATGGCCGGGGATGATCTTCGTATGAAACTCTTGTACCTTGAAAATAGAGGTAACATTTTCTTGTTCAATTTGTTGTCTTCCGATTTCTGTTTAAATAAGGGGACATGTACTTCTTTGTTGGTGGCTCGTGTTTTTTGGGATCAATCTTTCCCAGTTGAGCAAGGAAAGAGGCCTATTTGGAATTTGATGATGGTATTTACTGATTATTTGTTGTCCCAGTTGGACTAGCAAAATATCTATTCCCCATGGAAGCCAAGGTTGTAATGGATATATCCCAAGTCGAGGGCACGTCTGAGTTTCCATTAGCCGGAATCAACTCCAAGGATCTGGCTAGTTCCCAGAGAACTACGGTCGATTTAAATGAGGCGCCCTTCAAAATGAAGGAAGAGCATCTTCTCCGGCTAAGAGCTCTGTCTCGAACTGGTATTCTCCTACTTTCACAATTCATACATTTTCCTGCGATTACTTGACTGACAAGTTTAATTGACATATTGTCTGTTTATCTGAGCAGTGGAGCTTGGGAAACGCTTCTTTCCTCGTTGCTCAGAAGTACTGAACAAGATCATGGACGGTGACGACATGTCACAGCTGGCATACACCGGAGACGACACTCCGGAGCTGCGTCTCTCGAAGAGACGAAGATACATGGAGCTCCAAGAACTGTTGAGTAAGGCGTTCAACGAGGACAATGGGGAGTTCGACCGGTCCGGTATATCTTCCTCTTCGTCCTCGACATCCATAGGAGTAGTGAGATCCAATGGTAATCTCAACATCAAATAATAAGAACACAGTTTTGGGTTCACCATTCCATCAATGTTCATTCTCACCTCCTTTTTCCTTTTCCTTCTTTCGACTCATAATTGATAATTCTGTATTGCCATAGGTTATAGGAAGCTTCAGTCGAATTGCTGAAGTTTCGTGCTTGTATTCTACTGTGTAGTTTTGCTCGAGGTTTTTGGGTAGTATTGAATGAAATTAGTTAGGCAATTCTACTTTGCAGTTAATTTTTAAAACATATTATATTCTGCAGAACTCATCTGCTTCACCAAAGGTAATACAAAAGAAAAAAAAGGACAAAAAAAAAGTAAAAACAAAAAAATTTACTACTTTGTAATTCTGGCATCTTCATTCTCAGGCCTTTCCAACTGTAAAAGCAACAACCCAAAAACACATTGTTTTAATCAGATTCATATTTTACAAAACAAACACAGTTATATTGAAGAGGAGATGAATTATACAATTTATACCCGTGAAATCAAGATCCAATGCAACCAGCTTGCTCCACCAGGCAGTGACTTATCCAATCGTGAGGCGGATTTCCGATCAGATCCTCTCCGATCAAATCCTCCAACTTCTGGTATAAATCAGAGTCATCAGCTTCAAATTCATCATCAAAAACCAGGTTCTCTTCGAGTAATTTTTCCGACATTGCATCGTACGCAGAGGGCACATCTTCTTGCTCTTCAACTTGTGTGCTTGTTTCTGCAATCACTCCGTGCTTTAGATCTTTAGCTGCATTGCCTGCTTTGTCCACCATAGGGGCCAACAATTGGCTTCCATTTTCTTCAGTAGCCATTGCCTCTGCAACTTGCTCCGCAAGTGAAGACTGAAAAGGCACAAGTTCTTCCTCCTGGCTGCTTTTGATCCACTCATGAAAGCTTTCAGTGTTTTGTTGGGCTGAAGCCAGTCTCCTTCTCTTGCCTAGATCACTGCCGTCCAGCTGATTTTTCGCCGATCTCTTCTGCAATACGTGGCGAATAAATGCAGGGTCTGAGGTTTTTTTGATGAGGAAAAACAGCAGCTTTTGTTGCTTCCACTCCGAATTTCGTATTCTTTCTTGGAAAGCAGTCAGGTGATGCTGTGAGTACCTTTGTTGTTGTCTCAGATTCACGATCTCCATTTTCAAATGGTCCTGGTCTTTCTTAAGAGCCTCGATTTTGGCTTCTAATTCAGCTTTGGTTGAATCAGCAGAGGCTACTGCTTGTGGCTGCTTGGTGTACCTGTTTCTTCTCTTGATGTTCTTCAGCAAATGCTTCTTCCCTCCTTGAAACCCTTCATTTGCAAACTCCCACTTGTCTGGATCTATCTTCTTGAAGCCCTGAATTGATGAAAATACCCATCAACCACGCTAAAACAAGGAATAATTCATTGCCAACTAATTAAGCACGAATCAGAAATTCAAATGAGAAAACAAACGAAATTAAGAAGAAATGAAAACCACATGCAATACACAAATCCGAGGAAAATTACATAATTTTCCAAGAAAAGTTCTACCCAGATTAACATTGAAATCAGAAACATGCAAAGAACTGCATTAGAAAATTTTGTTTCTGATTATAAAATCCTAATTGGTATAAAAATTGAAGCAAAAGATGGAATTTTTACATTTAAGAAAATTATTGTGTAAAATTCACAACTCTCCAAGAAATTACTAACACATATTAACACTGGAATCAGAAACATGCAAAGCAAATTAAGGAATTAGAAAATATGCCTAAGTAGAAAAAAATTGAAGTAAAAGATGAGATATTTACATAAGTGTTGAGCTGGCGAATGAAGCTCGAGAAATTGCTGTGCTTGAAGAAACTGGGAAGGAGAGTTCTGGTGAACTCATACGAGTCCCAAACCACGAAGCTCAAACCAGCTTTAGTCCACGAAACAATCGAATTGGTTTCTGGGTCGTCCACCATTTGAAAAGTTTTGCTCAGAAATGGCGGTGGCCCAGTCTCATGCAAATTCTCTATGGGTTTAGGAACCGCCATGGATGAAGATGAAGGAAATGAGCCAAAATTACCACCACCGCTACCATCTCTGCCATTGATGTTGAAGTTTTCATCTCTGTCATCAACAACGTCCTCATCTACGATCACAACGTCCATGTTTTCTTCCTTGATGCGGAAGATCTCCGTCGCAGGTTTTGGCAGAGCAGTGGAGGAAGACGACGACCGATCAAAGTTGCCACCTTTGAAAGTCTCAGCCTTTTCCTGCTCCTTAACTCCATTATGTTCTTCTTTGGCTTTATCAAACTTATTCTCTGCTTCTTCTAAATCGTTGCTGGGTTTTGGAAACTGGGTTGTTGTTGAAAATGGCAGAGAAGACCCAGCACCACCGCAGCCGCCGCCGCAACCGCCTCCACCATCAGGAACCACCATTTTTGTTTTGTTGGAAATTGAACCCAAAAGACAGCAAACAAAGAAAATCATGTACCAAGAGGCAGATTGTTGTTTATATTTTTGTAATTTGTAGAAGTTTTAAATTTTGATTTTGGGTTTGTAATTTGCCTCTTCACACCTGGTTTAGCTGAGAAGGATAGTGGGTGCATCATGTATGAGTGTGTGTCTCCATTTAAGCAATTACCGGAGCATTGCCACGTTTCCGTTCTTTTTTGTCTTTTTCCATTTCTGGTTTGCTAAATTGACCCCCTTTTTGTCCCCACCTAAATCAAAGTCCTCACACTTTCTAGAAACATCCAAAATGACCCCAACTTTTTATTTTCTTTATTTTTCATCATCAATGATAAAACACCCAAATTCCAGTTGTAAATTCAATATACAGGCTTCAATTAGCTACAACAGATACAGAGCGCGAGTTGGTGAGGGGACCCCTCAATCCAGCTGCCAAGTGTGACACTCTCAATGCCTTCAAATTGGGAAAGTTGAAGCTTAAAACTCAAATGTCCTTAAAATATGGGGAGGAATAAGGGTGGTAATTTTTTACGCGAATCGATATATGACTTGAAATACGTATAAATTTTATACGGGTCAATTCATTATAATATGTTTAATAAATGGATGAGTTTTGAGTTAACCTATTAATCCATATAATGGCTTATTGATCCGTTTAATAAATAGATAGATTTCAGATTAACTTGTTAATCCGTATAATGACATATATATTAATTAGTTTAATAAACGTGTCAATTACTAACTCATATATCTACCAATTTACATACCTATATACTTATCAAATCTTATAGTTTAAATAAATTAAACATGTTAAATAAGTTATACGAGTTAAACGAGTTACATGTTAATTGAATTTTGAGTACGCCCTATTTATTAAATGGGTTACACGAGTTATACGGATTATATGAATTATTAACAGGTCGAGTTCGAGTTTGACATCGTTAATGACAGGACCCATCCCAATCCCCCCGGGATTAGTGCAGGATGACCATGCTCCCGTCTGACACGAAGTGTCAGACAAGGGATATTTCCGACCTTTGCCCTCCCGGGCTATCAGAGTACGCCAGGATCCGGAGGAGGTATGTGATATCTCGGTCTCTGCTACAGTCCACATCGTATCCAACCTGAAGGGTATTAAAAACAGAAAGACTGTGAGTGGACAAAAATAAAGAGTTTCCAAAACCTATTTCATAAAAGACCTTTATACCCTTCACTAAAAAGCATGCATGCATAGTAAAACCATTTATCCAAACACATATGTTTAAAATACCATAATTAGGGTCTCAGGCCCAAAATTCTGTACATACAAATTATACGGGCTCCTGCCCAAAACCATTTACAGAAAACCATAACATCATAAACATATGTGGGATCTCAGCCCAAATCCATTTATCATCATAAAACACAATTTCCCAACCAATTGAAATCATGTTTATCCATTATATTCATATCCAGAACCTGTCGCGGTAAAATAAAGCTACGCGCGTGCTAACCGGGGTCTCAAACCCAAGTCTCTCCAGGGTCCACCCAAGTCAATGTCCGTAGATCAATGACCCTCCCTGGAGGTAACGAACCATGCCCATCCTGAGAGTAAGGAACCCAACTGGGGGGCGAATCCACTCAGTCAGTGCTCCGTGGCTACTCCGGGGTCCACCCAGGCCAACGACCTTCCCCGGAGGAGACAATCATATATATAAAGGATGGAATATGAAAAACTTTTTGAAATCATTATTTAAATCTTTCCAGGATTCATGCCCGGCCCCCATAAGCCGTCATAATCCATAAAATCTTTTCCGAGGGTTCATGCCGGTTCCCATAAACCGTAATGACCCGTAAATCCATTTCAAGGGTTCATGTCGGTTCCCATAAACGGTCATGACCCGTAAAAACCATTTCAAGGGTTCATGCCGGTTCCTGTAAACCTTCATGAACCATAAAACTATTTGTAACACATAACTGGGCCCTAGGCCCGAATCCACATAGAAACTGGACCTCAAGTCCGAATCGTAAACCAACTGGGCCTCCGGCCCGATGCCTCGTTAAATCAACTGGACCTCGAGTCCGAGAGTTCGTAATTCAAATGGGTCTCATACCCGAGTTTACCTTTTAAAATCCAAAATCATTTCATTAAACCATTTCCAAAACCATAAGAATGGAAAATCAGAGGAAAACCAGAAAACCTCGATTTACGTGCAAGCACGTAAATCGCCTCGAAATATGTGAAACCATATAATTCACAAGCATCCAAATCAACATCATAAAATCATATTCATAATCCATTTAGAAATCCAAAACCATTTCATTTAGACCAATAAAGACATACATCCCCGTATAGGCATCGTATAGGGTCGAAACCTCGAAATTCGTGCCTATACGTAACCACACATCCAAATGCACTCATGACATCACAAACAAGTATTTAAAACATATAATAAACATTTATGCATGCACCAATTTAGAAAACAAAGTCCACTTACATACCGTCCGAGCTGCCGCCTCGATTTGCGTTCCATACGGCTCCCCGAGCCGATCACCATCACCGGGACTCCCAAACCTGTCCAAATTTTAATAGAAGGTTACTAACTACTTAATTAACCTCCTACCAAAGCCCCGTAATTTTCCCGAACTTTTAACTATTTTTAAACCTACCCTAAACCTTCCGATGCCCCGAAACATATCGAGACGGTGTCCGATCGACACGAAACCAGTCCCAAAATGTTCTTTACATCAAATAGAACATTTCTCGTGTTGAACACATTCCAAAATTATGGCCCACGCGACCTCACGAGCGCCTAGAAGGTCAAAAACACTGTTCATCGTCTCCTACCTCCAACTGAACCAGTTTTTCACTGTAGCAAAACACTGTGCATCCGTCGGTTTTTCTCCGGTTTTCGGACTAATTTTAGGTCCATTTCATCCTATTTTAATCCTAATATAATCCTAATCCTATTTCCTATCTTTCTAGCTAATTAAAACCGAATTAAACACCCCAAAACCGTGCTTCCATCCGCCATCAATGGTGGCCGAATTTTCTCCGGCCGTTCACGGCCATTTTCGGCCAGCCCAAGCCCCAAAACTAATCCCATTAACCTCCTAGAGTCCCCAGAAATGTTTCCTAATCCTTAGAAACGAACAAAAACTAACAAAACCAAAATTGGAATTTTTGGGCATTTTCTTACCTCACGGGTTCACCCGCCGTGAGCCGCCGCCGTGAGCCACCATGGCTGGCCGTCGTGTCCTCCTCCTCATCCCAGTCCTGCCCTCACTCTCACACGGTCACACTTGATGGAGGATTGTGGTGGTGTTGTGTGTTTGTATGGAAAAAATGAAAATGGAAAATGAAGAAGAAATATGGAGGGGGGGTGCGGGTTTGAAGAAGAAAAGAAGAAAAATGATGGCTGATGAGAGGAGATGGAATTGATGGTGAGGATTGAAAGATTAAATATATAATGGAGGGCTAGGATTGAATGAGGTGTGGATTAGATTATAAAATTAATTAATTAATATTATTTAATTAAGTGAAATCCCTTTTTTAGCGGTTTTAACTTCCCCGCCTCGAAGTACGTGCATAGTGAAATCGATATTCCGTGACCTATAACTTCCCCGTTCGAAGTCCGATTTCAGCATGCCGCCTGCCTATGGATTCGTATCATCCCGATCTACGTAACGGTCCTCGGCCCTCGGCCATCGGACCTCCCGGTCAAAAAGTCAACTATTTGCTCCTTTTAACCAAAATTACCAAAATACCCATAAACTTCCGAACGTGATAACTTCCTCCTCGAACGTCAGAATTGAACGTGCCACCTGTCTATGAACTCGTGACGTCACGAACTACGTCACGGTCATCGGTCAAAGTCCATTTGACCGCCCGACCAAAAAGTCAACATTTTACCCACGACTAGGGGCAAAACGGTCATTTTGCATCGTTCATCCGATTTTGCCCAACTAATCACGGATTAGCCTCACTAATCATGATTAGTCACTAATCTAATCCTGGAATTAGGGACGGGTCGTTACAACCTTCCCTCGTTAATTAATTTCGTCCTCGAAATTCCAACCGACCTAAATCCAACCGTTCTTCCCTCCTTAATTAGTTTCGTACTTGAAACTCCAACTATCCTGATTCCACATCCACCTCGTGGAAAGTAGAATCGACCGCAAAACACGTGTACACTAGTACACCCATTAAACAAAATAGTACGTACTCGTCTGCAACCAGACGTACCACTAACGCTCATGTCGCCTCGTCTACATTCGACCACGTCGAAAAGCAGAAGTCGTATGCTCCAAATTGACACCACTAGTCAAATATACTGTTTCGTTGACACAACCAACTCAACGGTTTCCTTGCTCAATCACCAACCTCTCATGCTATTCGCTCCCACAGGGAGTCACCAAATCTCGCTAACCGATCCACGCTGACACCTCCGACAAACCGTCACCACTTGACAGTCGTCAGTCGAAAACTGACACTATACTCACTCGTGGTTACACTAACCACTTACTCACTCAACTCGAGTTTACATCTACCAACATTTCACTCGACCTGTGTGTAACTAGACCCATCAGAAATACCATGACCCACTACATAGTATCCAATGTTCAGTTCACGACTCAACTAATCCCATGGTATCGGAACCAACCCGATTACCAACACGTTCACCAACGTAACACTGGTATAACCTATATACCGTCACCAGGCATCACAAGTCTGCCCGGTATCGTACCTCGAACAACGTACAAAATACGTACATCTACCCACCAACCAGTCTACAACCACCTAGGTTGTATCCAAAACATGTTTCAATTATGGAGTCCATCTGTCCGATCTAGACAAATCAAAACTCCAACCCATTATCTATTTCCAAATCCGAATCTGAATCCGCAATTTCGTCAGAAATTTCGAATCCAAACCCAGAAATCATATCCATAAACATGTCCAAATTCGAATCCGAAATCATCATTCCGTCAGCTAGCATTTGGAATAACCATTCCGAACCCAAATCCATAAAAGAAAATCCACAGTCAAGCTCTAGAATCAAATCCTGAATCGTCACCCAGAATCCGATTCCAAAACCCAAATACAGAAATCCTCTTTCAAGTTCAAAAATCAAATCCTAAATCGTCATCCAGAATTCTGATTCCAAAACTCGAAATATCGTTCTCGTCTACCGAGACGCACCAAAACCGAACCTATCGGTTACCTGCTCAACCGATTACACAAAACATCCGATTGAATCCATAGGGAAGCCAATCACATCATCCACACATTTCTAAGGCTGGCCATATCCGACCACGTCGGAAAACTACTCACCTGAGTAATATACCACACGGGATTCACTTCGAATAGAAGTTCAGTTCCATCATCCTCAACTCAAACATCCAAGTAAGAGTGATAAACTCTCCACCTATCTGGATCATCCAGATCACGATCCAGATCCATAACGACACCCAAAGTCCTAAACCAATTCCCACATCTAAATAGATTAGTCAACGACGAGACACGCCGAGACTGTGGGTTCTCACTGATTACCTCGTATCAATCCTTGGCATTCCACCGAGGAAAACCAAAGATGATTCAAAACAATGACATCAAAAGTCATCCTACGTGAATACAACCAAAACTCATTGCATTCACCACGTCACATAATCCAAAATCGTCTGCCACCAAGCAGAAAATGAGAAATCTCAGTCACCAAAATTCGATATACTCATCTCCTGCTAATGACCCAAGACATTTCCCGGGTCCACCAACCAATACACAACCGGTGTACTAGTGGCAACCAACAACATCTACATCATATACCATGGCAGAACCTGAGAAGTCACCCAAAAAAACTTCGAAATACCTGATACCAATGCGGAAAAACCGCATTCCACTAGTCACCTCAATCGCAACCTCTCGCGATTCCGAAGTTCCAACAAGATTGGACACAACATACCCGGACATCAACCACGTGTCCCCTAACCAATTTAACTCTATCTGAGATCCACTATGGGACCACATATACCGAACATATACCCATCACGACGGAGTCGCATCCCGACTCGTAACTCATCGTCGTCGCAATCACCGGCACCAGCACCAGTATCGGCACACCATGTGCAAAACTGACAACCCTGGATCTCCGCTCATACCGAGCAACGATCCCATACCTCTGCTCGAATAGGAGAAACTCTGACTCCATCGTGCCCAACTCTGGGTACAGTCACCCTGAAAACTCATACGGGAAAAAGAAACGTCACCTGAACATCACCGATCCCCAACAACCGTAACTACAACCATCCTCGGTAGTAGTGCCTGCCACAGGCTCGTGCAGACCCAACTACCAGACATCACAATCGAGATTTGTGTCCAACGGAATCAATCAATCGTACCAACTACTCCGGATCCCACTGAGGGATTCCATCGACAAGTACAAACCCTGATAACTTGTCCAACCAATCACTAACCAGTCGTAACTCGACTCAACCATTGTCGTCTACCAGGTCATCCACGACCTTAGTTGCACCAAACCACAACTGCGTAGCATGACAACCAAGTAGGTCTAACCAATAAGTGCAACCTCGACTGCAGAATGCAGTCCCATCACTAGAGCTGGCATGACTAGACCGACTAACGAACCCAAATCCGAATAATCGTCAAAGTCATACCACTCTCAACTCACATTTCCGAACCATACACCCAAGGTAGGGTTCCACAATCATACCTAGAGTTCCTCAGAACCCAACTGCATAAGGCAGTATAATCCATAATCTGACCGATCCCGCGGTCTTGACATCGAAAAGAGGTCAATCCAACTAGGATTACTCGAATCCGACAGCTCACAGTAGTAAATCCATCAAACTCACCAATATCCGATCATCGGATGGTCACAACATCCAACCAGTCGTCGGAACCGAACCTACGACATCGTGAAAGACGATCCCAACTAACCGTCTCACGATCAAAACTCGAAAGTACCATTTATGTCATCCCTTCCGTAGGGTCCCACACTGTCATCCTTGACAGAACTATGGCAACCCCGGCATCCAATGCCGAACCAAGATATTCCACGGTACAGTCCTACTAACTATCGTACTGGCACCCCAACTATCAGGTTGATGATGAACTGCAGCCCATTGAGATATCACATCCTCGATCTGCGTACATTCTAAGAGCTCCGCGGTTGGTCGAATAGAGACAACCCCGCTCTGATAAGCAATCCTATGCTCTGATACCACGCTGATAGGACCCATCCCAATCCCCCCGGGATTAGTGCGGGATGACCCTGCTCCCGTCTGACACGAAGTGTCAAACAAGGGATATTTCCGACCTTTGCCCTCCCGGGCTATCAGAGTACGCCAGGATCCGGAGGAGGTATGTGATATCTCGGTCTCTGCTACAGTCCAAATCGTATCCAACCTGAAGGGTATTAAAAACAGAAAGACTGTGAGTGGACAAAAATAAAGAGTGTCCTAAACCTATTTCATAAAAGACCTTTATACCCTTCACTAAAAAGTATGCATGCATAGTAAAACCATTTATCCAAACACATATGTTTAAAATACCATAATTAGGGTCTCAGCCCCAAAATTCTGTACATACAAATTATACGGGCTCCTGCCCAAAACCATTTACAGAAAACCATAACATCATAAACATATGTGGGATCTCAGCCCAAATCCATTTATCATCATAAAACACAATTTCCCAACTAATTGAAATCATGTTTATCCATTATATTCATATCCAGAACCTGTCGCGGTAAAATAAAGCTACGCGCGTGCTAACCGGGGTCTCAAACCCAAGTCTCTCCAGGGTCCACCCAGGTCAATGTCCGTAGATCAATGACCCTCCCTGGAGGTAACGAACCATGCCCATCCTAAGAGTAAGGAACCCAACTGGGGGGCGACTCCACTCAGTCAGTGCTCCGTGACTACTCCGGGGTCCACCCAGGCCAACGACCCTCCCCGGAGGAGACAATCATATATATAAAGGATGGAATATGAAAAACCTTTTGAAATCATTATTTAAATCTTTCCAGGATTCATGCCCGGCCCCCATAAGCCGTCATAATCCATAAAATCCTTTCCGAGGGTTCATGCTGGTTCCCATAAACCTTCATGACCCGTAAATCCATTTCAAGGGTTCATGCTGGTTCCCATTAACGGTCATGACCCGTAAAAACCATTTCAAGGGTTCATGCCGGTTCCCGTAAACCTTCATGAACCATAAAACTATTTGTAACACATAACTGGGCCCTAGGCCCGAATCCACATAGAAACTGGACCTCAAGTCCGAATCGTAAACCAACTGGGCCTCCGGCCCGATGCCTCGTTAAATCAACTGGACCTCGAGTCCGAGAGTTCGTAATTCAAATGGGTCTCATACCCGAGTTTACCTTTACAAATCCAAAATCATTTCATTAAACCATTTCCAAAACCATAAGAATGGAAAATCAGAGGAAAACCAGAAAATCTCGATTTACGTGCAAGCACGTAAATCGCCTCGAAATACGTGAAACCATATAATTCACAAGCATCCAAATCAACATCATAAAATCATATTTATAACCCATTTAGAAATCCAAAACCATTTCATTTAGACCAATAAAGACATACAGCCCCTTATAGGGCCGATGCCTCGAAATACGTGCCTATACGTAACCACACATCCAAATACACTCATGGCATCAAAAAAAAGTATTTAAAACATATAATAAACATTTATGCATGCACCAATTTAGAAAATAAGGTCCACTCACAGACCGTCCGAGCTGCCGCCTCGATTCGCGTGCCATACGGCTCCCCGAGCCGATCACCGTCACCGGGACTCCCAAACCTGTCCAAATTTTAATAGAAGGTTAATAACTACTTTATTAACCTCCTACCAAAGCCCCGTAATTTTCCCGAACTTTTAACTATTTTTAAACCTACCCTAAACCTTCCGATGCCCCGAAACATATCGAGACGGTGTCCGATCGACACGAAACCAGTCCCAAAATGTTCTTTACATCAAATAGAACATTTCTCGTGTTGAACACATTCCCAAATTATGGCCCACGTGTCCTCACGAGTCCCTAGAAGGTCGAAAACACTGTTCATCGTCTCTACCTCCAACTGAACCAGTTTTTCACTGTAGCAAAACACTGTGCATCCGTCGGTTTTTTTCCGGTTTTCGGACTGATTTTAGGTCCATTTCATCCCATTTTAATCCTAACATAATCCTAATCCTATTTCCTATCTTTCTAGCTAATTAAAACCGAATTAAACACCCCAGAACCGTGCTTCCATCCGCCATCAATGGTGGCCGGATTTTCTCCGGCCGTTCACAGCCATTTTCGGCCATCCCAAGCCCCAAAACTAATCCCATTAACCTCCTAGAGTCCCCAGAAATGTTTCCCAATCCTTAGAATCGAACAAAAACTAACAAAACCGAGATTTGAATTTTTGGGCATTTTCTTACCTCACGGGTTCACCCGCCGTGAGCCGCCGCCGTGAGCCACCATGGCCGGCCATCGTGTCCTCCTCCTTATCCCAGTCCTGCCCTCACTCTCACACGGTCACACTTGATGGAGGATTGTGGTGGTGTTGTGCGTTTGTATGGAAAGAATGAAAATGGAAAATGAAGAAGAAATATGGAAGGGGGGGGGGGGGTGCGGGTTTGAAGAAGAAAAGAAGAAAAATGATGGCTGATGAGAGGAGATGGAATTGATGGTGAGGATTGAAAGATTAAATATAGAATGGAGGGCTAGGATTGAATGAAGTGTGGATTAGATTATAAAATTAATTAATTAATATTATTTAATTAAGTGAGATCCCCTTTTTAGCGGTTTTAACCAATGGGATGAGTGACACTTGTCACTCATCCATGGGACCCACTCAAAATATCTGGCACAATCAGAAAAGGCCACCTCATCACCGCCTCGAAGTACGTGCATAGTGAAATCGATATTCCGTGACCTATAACTTCCCCGTTCGAGGTCCGATTTCAGCATGCCGCCTGCCTATGGATTCGTATCATCCCGATCTACGTAACGATCCTCGGCCCTCGGCCATCGGACCTCCCGGTCAAAAAGTCAACTATTTGCTCCTTTTAACCAAAATTACCAAAATACCCCTAAACTTCCAAACGTCATAACTTCCTCCTCGAACGTCAGAATTGAACGTGCCACCTGTCTATGAACTCGTGACGTCACGAACTACGTCACGGTCATTGGTCAAAGTCCATTTGACAGCCCGAACAAAAAGTCAACGGTTTGCCCACGACCAGGGGCAAAACGGTCATTTTGCATCGTTCATCCGATTTTGCCCAACTAATCACGGATTAGCCTCACTAATCGGGATTAGTCACTAATCTAATCTTGGAATTAGGAACGGGTCGTTACACTTAATGATAGGACCCGCCCCGATCCCACAGGGACCACAAGGGGACGTGCCCTGCTCCCGTCTGACACCCAAAATATCATACCAATTTTAACCTCAAACGTTCAAAATTAATAAATAACCAAAATAAAGTTATACATCAAATCCAAATTTAACAGATGTCAGACAAGGGATGAAACCCAAATTACAAATTGCGAGCACGACTTTAAAATAAACCTGCGGGCAAACCACCCAACAGGAGATCAGGTACGCGGAAGTAGATGTAACGACCCGTCCCAAATTCCTAGATTAGATTAGTGACTAATCACGATTAGTGAGGTTAATTGGTGATTAGTTAGGCGAAATCGGACGAACAATGCGAAATGACCGTTTTGCTCCTAGTCATGGTAAAATGTTGACTTTCCATTCGGGCGGCCAAATGAACTTTGACCGATGACCGTGATGTAGTTCGTGACGTCACGAGTTCATAGACAGGTGGCACGTTCAATTTCGACGTTCGAGGAGGAAGTTATGACGTTCGGAAGTTTAGGGGCATTTTGATAATTTTGGTTAAATGGGGTCAAAAGTTGACTTTTTGACCGGGATGTCCGATGGCCGAGGGCCGAGGACTATTACGTAGATAAGGATGATACGAATCCGTAGACAGGTGGCACGTCGAATTCGGACGTTCGACGGCGAAGTTACGGTTCACGGAAATTCGAACGTACTATTGCACGAATTACGTGACGGTTGCACTTTTGGACTTAGTGGGGCCTAGATATTTTGTGGGGACCCAATGGATGAGTGACACATGTCACCCATCCACAGGCCACCCAAAATTGATTCATGCATCTCCCTTTTCCCGTGCATCTTCATTTTCTTCGTTTCTCCCTAAACCCACATTTCCCCATCCCATTTTCAATCCAAGACCAAACCCTTGAGCCAGTTGATCATGCCCATGAAGCCCAGAGGTAGAGAGGATGAAGGCTGGACGATGGTGGCCAGCTGGAAGCCACGCCGCCGTGGACGGCGGCCATGAAACCCGAGAGGTACTCGGTTTGCTCAAATTCCATTTTTAATTCGTGTTTTCCATTATGGTTGCTTGTGGGTGATTAGGAAGTGTTCAATAAGTTGCTAGGGAGGTTTGAAGACGGTCTGGGGGGTGGTTCACGGCGGAGGAGGCCGTGGGAACGGCGGGGAAAAAACTGGACCGTGAGGTCCATTTCGAACAAGGGGTTTCAGGTGGGTTTTTCTTAGATTTAGGGATTGGGTTAGATCGGAAATGAAGAAATATGAATTTAGGAATTGGAATGGAAGAAAACGGACCAAAAATGAGGGAGAAGGAGGCTTGGACCGGTTACGCCGGTCCAGTTGCAGGGGTTGGCCAGGACCGGTTCGATCGCTGGAGCTGGTGACACTGTGCAGGGCGCGTGAGGCTCACGCGCAGTGGCTTCTTGGGGTGCGTGAGGGCGCATGGCACACAATTTGAGGAAGGTTCCAACATACAAAATCATCTATTCGATGTAACGAACATTTTGGGACTGGTTTCGAGTCGATCAGACACCGTCTCGATATGTTTCGGGGCATCGGAAGGTTTAGATTCGGTTTTAAAAATAGTTAGAAATTCCAAAAAATTACGGGGCTTTAGTGAGGGGTTATATAAGTAGTTAGTAACCCTCTAAATTAATTTGGACAGGTTTGGAAGTCCCGGTGACGGTGATCGGCTCGGGGAGCCGTATGGCATGTGTATCGAGGCGCGGCTTCGGACGGTCTGTGAGTGGACCTTGTTTTCTAAATTGGTGCATGCATAAATGTTTATTATATGTTTTAAATACTTGTTTGTGATGCCATGAGTGCATTTGGATGTGTGGCTACGTATAGGCACGTATTTCGAGGTTTCGGGCCTAGCGCCCAATTATGTGTTACCAATGGTTTTTATGGTTCATGACGGTTTATGGGAACCGGCATGAATCCTTAAAATGGATTTACGGGTCATGACGGTTTATGGGAACCGGCATGAACCCATAAAAGGATTTTATGGTTCATGACGGCTTATGGGGGCCGGTCATGAATCCTTGAAAGATTTAAAGAATGATTTCAAAAGGTTTTTCATATGCCATCCTTTATATATGATTGTCTCCTCCGGGGAGGGTCGTTGGCCTGGGCGGACCCCGGAGTAGTCACGGAGCACTGACTGAGTGGAGTCGCCCCCTAGTTGGGTTCCTTACTCTCAGGATGGGCATGGTTCGTTACCTCTAGGGAGGGTCATAGATCTACGGACTTTGACCTGGGTGGACCCTGGAGAGACTTGGGTTTGAGACCCCGGTTAGCACACGTGTAGCTTTATTTTACCTTGACAAGTTCTGGATATGAATATAATGGATAAACATGATTTCAATTGGTTTTGGAAAATTGTGTTTATAATGATAAATGGATTTGGGCTGAGATCCCTCATATGTTCACTGTGTTATGGTTTTCTGTAAATGGTTTTGGGCAGGAGCCCGTATAACTTGTATTTACCGAATTTGGGGCTGTGACCCTAATTATGGATGTTTTAACATATGTGTTTGAATAAAGGATTTTACTATGCATGCATGCTTTTTAGTGGAGGGTATAAAGGTCTTTGATGAAATGTTTTTATAAATTCTTTATTTTTGTCCACTCACAGTCTTTCTGTTTTTAATACCCTTCAGGTTGGATACGGTGTGGACTGTAGCAGAGATCGAGATATAACATACCTCCTTCGGATCCTGGCGTACTCTGATAGCCCGGGAGGGCAAAGGTCGGAAATATCCCTTGTCTGACACTTCGTGTCAGACGGGACAGGGTCATCCCACGTTAATCCCGGGGGGATTGGGATGGGTCCTGTCAATGTGGTATCAGAGCTCGGATAGCTCATCGGATACCCAGGATGCTCTGATACTGTCAGCGTGGTATCAAAGCATAGGAATGCTCGTAGGATGCTTATTAGAGCGGGGTTGTCTCTATGCGAGCAACCGTGTAGCTCTCGGAGTAATGCACAGGTCGAGGATGTGATATCTCAATGGGCTACAGTTTGTTATCAACCTGATAGTTAGGGTATCGATATGATAGTTAGTCGGACCGTATCGTGGAATGTTTTGGTTCGGCACTGGATGCCGGGGTTGCCATAGTTCTGTCAGGGTTGACAGTGTGGAACCCTACAAATGGTGAACGTAGTATTACGTTAGAGTTTTGGATCGTGAGACGGTTAGTTGGGATCGTCTTCACGATGTCGTAGGATCGGTTTCGACGACTGGTTGGGAATTATGACCATCGATGTTCAGATTTTGTTGAGTTAAGTGGATTTACTGCTCCTGTCGGTTAGCAGCCGGATTCGGAGAATCCTAGTTGATTGATGGGAGGATTGGATTGACGTCTTTTCGATGTCAAGACTGCGGAGATGGTTAGATTGTGGATTATACTGCAGTTGGTAGCTTGCAGTTGGGTTCAGAGTGACCCTAGGTGTGATTGTGGAACCCTACCTTAGGTGTATGGTTCGGGGATGTAAGTTGACGAGTGGTTTGACTTGGACGACTATTCAAATTTGGATTCGGTAGTCGGTCTAGTCATGTCAGCTTGTGTTGGGACTGCACTTCGCAGTCGGAGTTGTACTTATCGGTTAGACCTAGCAGGTTGTCATGCTACCATAGTTGTGATGGATTGTTGGTACAACTAAGGTCATGGACGACCTGGTAGACGACATTGGTTTAGTCGAGTTAAGACTGGTTAGTGATTAATTGGACGAGTTACCAGGGTTGGTACTTTTCGATGGAATCCCTGAGTGGGATACAGAGTGGTTAATAAGGGCGGTTGATTCCGTTGGATGCGAATCTCGGTAGCGATGCCTGGTAGTTAGGTCTGCACGAGTCTGTGGTAGGCGTTACTACCGAGAATGGTTGTAGTATGGTTGTTGGGAATCGGGGACGTTCGGGGAGCGTTTCCTTTTCTCGTATGAGTTATCAGGGTTACTGTACCCAGAGGTGTTGGGTACGAGGGAGGCAGAGTTTCTCCTATTCTCGCAGAGGTACGGGATCGTCGCTCGGTATGAGCGGAGATCCAGGGTTGTCAGTTTGCACACGATGTGCTGATACTGATACTGATGTTAGTGTGCTGATACTAGTGAAGGTGATAATGCGTTGGTGCAGGTACTAGCGCTAGTGCTGGTGATTGTGATGTCGGTGAGTTACGAATCGGGATGTGACTCCGTCGTGATGGGCTTATTTTTGGTATATGTGGTCCCAAAGTGGATCTCAGATAGAGTTAAATTGGTTAGGGGACACGTGGATGATGTTCGAGTGTGTTATTTCCAATTTGGTTGGAACTTCAGAATCGCGAAAGGTTGCGATTGAGGTGACGAGTGGAATGCGGGCTTCCCGCATTAGTAATGAGTATTTCGAAGTTACAGTGAATGAGATTTCTCATTTTCTGCTTGGTGGCAGACGATGTTGGATTACGTGGTGTGGTGAGTGCAGCGAGTTTTGTTTGCATTCACATAGGATGAATTTTGATGTCATTGTCTTGTATCATTCTTGATGTTTCCTAGGTGGAATGCCAAGGATTGATACTTGGTAATCAATGAGAACCCACAGTCTCGACGTATCTCGTCGTTGACTGATCTATGTAGATGTGGGAAATGGTCTAGGACTTTGGACGTTGTGACGATCGGGGATCGTGACGTCTATGCTCGGTTGACGTAGTGATGGATCTGGATTGTGATCTTGATAATCCAGATAGGTGGAGAGTTTATCGCTCTTACCTGGATGTTTGAGATGAGGATGTAGGACTGAACTTCTTTTCGAAGTGAATCCCATATGGTATATTACTCAGGTGAGTAAGTGTCCGATGAGGTCGGATTTGGTTAGCTTTGGTTGTACGTATATTGTGAGTGGCTTCCCTAGGAAGTCAATCGATGGTAATGTGGTAATCGGTTGAGCAGATATCTGATAGGTTCGGGTATAGTGTGTCTCGGTAGACGTGAACGATATTTCAGGTTTTGGAATCAGATTTCTAGATGACGATTCTGGATTTGATTTTGGAACTTGAAAGAGGATTTCTATATTTGGGTTTTGGAATCGGATTCTGGGTGACGATTCAGGATTTGATTCTGGAGCTTGACAATGGATTTCCTTTTTATGAAATTGGGTTCGGAATGGTTATTCCAAATGCTAGCTACGGAATAATAATTTCGGATTCGAATTTGGACATGTTTATGGATATGATTTCTGGGTTTGGATTCGGGATTTCTTACGAAATTGCGGATTCGGATTCGGATTTGGAAATGGATAATGGGTCGGAGTTTTTGATCTGTCTGGTACTGGATTGGACAGATGGACTCCATTATAGAAACGTGATTGGCTATGACCTAGGTGGTTGTAGTCTGATTGATGGGTAGATGTACGTACCTTGTACGTTGTTCGAGGTAAGATACTGGATAGGCTTGTGGTGTCTGGTAGCGGTATTCTGGATATACCAGTGATACGTTGGTGAGCGAGTTGGTAGTCGGATTGGTTCTGATACCATCGGATTAGTCGGGGACGTGGACTGGACATTGGATACTGTGCATTGGGTCATAGTAGTTCTGATGGGTCTAGTTACACACAGATTGAGTGAAATGCTTTGTGGGTGAGTGTTTACCCATGGTTGAGTGAGTTGGTGGTTAGTGTAACCACGAGTGAGTATAGTGACAGTTTTCGATTGACGACTGTCAAGTGGTGACAGTTTGTCGGAGGTGTCAACGTAGATCGTTGAGTGCGGTTTGGTGACTCCCAGTGGGAGCAGACGTCAAGATAGGTTGGAGATTGAAGAAGGAACCGTAGAGTTGTTTATGTCAGCGAAAGGGTAGGTTTGACAAGTGGGTCGATCATAGGATACTTGGGCTACTCTGATACTGACAGGTGGTGTCAGTTCGGAGCGTCCGACTTCTGCTATTCGACGTGGTCGAATGTAGACGATGCGACATGAGTGTTAGTGGTACGTCTGGTTGCAGACGAGGTTTATGTTGACTAATGGGTGTACAAGTGTACACGTGTTTCGGGGTCGATTCTACTTTCCACGAAATGGATGTGGAATCAGAATAGTTGGCGTTTCGAGAACAGAACTAATTAAGGAGGGAAGAACGGTTGGAATTTCGAGGACGAAATTAATTAAGGAGGGAAGGTTGTAACGACCCGTCCCAAATTCCTAGATTAGATTAGTGACTAATCACGATTAGTGAGGTTAATCGGTGATTAGTTAGGCGAAATCGGACCAACAATGCAAAATGACCGTTTTGCTCCTAGTCGTGGCAAAATGTTGACTTTCCATTCGGGCGGTCAAATGAACTTTGACCGATGACCGTGACGTAGTTCGTGATATCACGAGTTCATAGACAGGTGGCACGTTCAATTCCGACGTTCGAGGAGGAAGTTATGACGTTCGGAAGTTTAGGGGCATTTTGGTAATTTTGGTTAAATGGAGTCAAAAGTTTACTTTTTGACCGGGTTGTCCGATGGCCGAGGACCGAGGACTATTACGTAGATAAGGACGATATGAATCCGTAGACAGGCGGCACGTCGAATTCGGACGTTCGACGGCGAAGTTACGGTTCACGGAAATTCGAACGTACTATTGCACGAATTACGTGACGGTTGCACTTTTGGACTTAGTGGGGCCTAGATATTTTGTGGGGACCCAATGGATGAGTGACACATGTCACCCATCCACAGGCCACCCAAAATTGATTCATGCATCTCCATTTTCCCGTGCATCTTCATTTTCTTCGTTTCTCCCTAAACCCACATTTCCCCATCCCATTTTCAATCCAAGACCAAACCCTTGACCCAGTTGATCATGCCCGTGAAGCCCAGAGGTAGAAAGGATGAAGGCTGGACGATGGTGGCCGGCTGGAAGCCACGCCGCCGTGGACGGCGGCCATGAAACCCGAGAGGTACTCGGTTTGCCCAAATTCCATTTTTAATTTGTGTTTTCCATTATGGTTGCTTGTGGGTGATTAGGAAGTGTTCAATAAGTTGCTAGGGAGGTTTGAAGACGGTCTGGGGGGGGTGGTTCACGGCGGAGGAGGCCGTGGGAACGGCGGGGAAAAAACTGGACCGTGAGGTCCATTTCGAACAAGGGGTTTCAGGTAGGTTTTTCTTAGATTTAGGGATTGGGTTAGATAGGAAATGAAGAAATAGGAATTTAGGAATTGGAATGGAAGCAAATGGACCGAAAATGAGGGAGAAGGAGACCTGGACCGGTTACGCTGGTCTAGTTGCAGGGGTTGGACCGGACCGGTCGGCCCGGACCGGTTCGATTGCTGGAGCTGGTGACACTGTGCAGGGCGCGTGAGGCCCACGCGCAGTGGCTTCTTGCGGTGTGTGAGGGCGCGTGGCACACAATTTGAGGAAGGTTCCAACATACGAAATCATCTATTCGATGTAACGAACATTTTGGGACTGGTTTTGAGTCGATCGGACACCGTCTCGATATGTTTCGGGGCATCGGAAGGTTTAGGTTCGGTTTTAAAAATAGTTAGAAATTCTGGAAAATTACGGGGCTTTAGTGAGGGGTTATATAAGTAGTTATTAACGCTCTAAATTAATTTGGACAGGTTAGGAAGTCCCGGTGACGGTGATCGGCTCGGGGAGCCGTATGGCACGTGTATCGAGGCGCGACTTCGGACGGTCTGTGAGTGGACCTTGTTTTCTAAATTGGTGCATGCATAAATGTTTATTATATGTTTTAAATACTTGTTTGTGATGCCATGAGTGCATTTGGATGTGTGGCTACGTATAGGCACGTATTTCGAGGTTTCAGCCCTATACGGGTCCGTACGTCTTTATTGGTCTAACTGAAATGGTTTGGATTTCCAAATGGATTATGAATATGATTTCATAATGTTGATTTGAATATTTGTGAATTATATGGTTTCACGTATTTCGAGGCGATTTACGTGCTTGCACGTAAATCGAGGATTTTCGGTTTTACTCCGATTTTTCATTCTTATGATTTGGAAATAGTTTAATGAAATGATTTTGGATTTGAAAAGGTAATTCTCGGACTTGAGGTCCATTTGATTTACGGAATCGGGTCGGAGGCCCAGTTGGTTTACGAATCGGACTTGAGGTCCAGTTTCTATGTGGATTCGGGCCTAGCGCCCAATTATGTGTTACCAATGGTTTTTATGGTTCATGACGGTTTATGGGAACCAACATGAATCCTTAAAATGGATTTACGGGTCATGACGGTTTATGGGAACCGGCATGAACCCATAAAAGGATTTTATGGTTCATGACGGCTTATGGGGGCCGGGCATGAATCCTTGAAAGATTTAAAGAATGATTTCAAAAGGTTTTTCATATGCCATCCTTTATATATGATTGTCTCCTCCGGGGAGGGTCGTTGGCCTGGGCGGACCCCGGAGTAGTCACGGAGCACTGACTGAGTGGAGTCGCTGTAACAACCCGTACCTACGGGAAGGGTAAAAATGTAATTTTTGTGGAGTTTTGTAAAAAAGGACGATTTTGCCCTTGTGAATAGTAGACGAAAAGTTGACTTTTGGTACTATCGATTGGATGAGTGTTAGCCCTTGACCGTGACGTAGTTTAGTACGTCACGAGTCCGTAGACAGGTGGTAGGTTCGACTCGGACAATCGGAGAAAAAGTTATGAGGTACGGAAGATTGAGGGCGTTATCGTAATTTCGATTTAATGAGGAAAATGTTGACTTTTTTGGTAACTTAATAATTTTCACGTAGACCGAGGACCGTTAGGTAGGTCTCGACGTCCTGAGTACAACGACAGGCGGCACGCTGTCATCGGACGTCGGACGGAAAAGTTACAGGTCTAGAACGGTCGAGGGCAAAACGGTAATTAATTATACAAGGGGTATTTTGGTCATTTCCTTTCAGCAAAGCAGATGAAGACAAGTGGCAAAGGGGGATTGGGATATTTTTCTGCTTGTCCATAGGATTGTGGACACGTGGGGGTGCTGGATTGTTCCACAAAGGTCTAAAGTGTGCACGGCCACACTTTGTCCATTTTTGAAACCGTGCAAACCTTGTGTGCGCAGAAAACAGAGAGAAGAACTTGGGGAGACGGTGATCGATTCAAGGGGTGAGTGCGGTTTTGGTGAACTGAGAGAGTGACAGGGAGCTTACGGTGAGTTGGTGGTGGTGCTATTGGACGGAAACCGTGCACGGCGGCACTGTGGCGGTGCAGCTAAGCTTCTGTGAAAACGGGGAGGCCGTGAGCTCGTGGAGGCTGTTGTGCCGTGTGGTGAGGCAAACCAAGGCTATAGGAGGTTCAAGGGGTTGCAGGGAGTCCAAAAAACACCGTGGCAGGCGGCGGTGCTCACGGCGGCGACTGAATCGCAGGGGAAGTCTCTTTACTCTGTTTCCCGTGATTTTTCAAATGCAAAGTCGTGGAGTAGGGCTTAGAGTTGAGGGATTAGGAGGTCAGGGTGATGTTCAGGGAGGTCCTAGGAATGGTTTGTGATGGCTGCCGTGACGGGGGCGTACACGGCGGGGCTCAGTCGACGGCGAGTACCCAGTACTCTGTTTTGGCCGTGACTTCAAACTTGAAGTCGTGGACTTCGGGGATGAATCGACGGATTTTGTGAGTTGGGTAGGACTAAGTAGGGTCCTAGGGAGGTGCTGGTATCGCCACCGTGAAGGGGGAAGCAGTGGACGGCCGGGAAGGAAAACAGGGGCTGCGGGCCGTCTGTTTCGCGGCCGTGAACGGCGGGTTTCCGGCCGGGATTCTTCGAGGTTAGGACATGGTCAGGTTGCTTAGGATGGGACGAAGAGGTTAGGATTGGATTGAACCGAAATGGTGGTCGGATTACAGAGAACCGTTCACGCCGGTTCAACTGTGTTGAACCGGGTGACTCGAGGAAGGAGATGCACTGTAGCAGGCGCGTGAGGCCCACGCGCAGCCACTTTGGGCGGCGCGTGGAGGCGCGTGGTGATGATTCCGTCCAAGCTTCCAACATGGTTTTAGTTCTAAATGTCCTAAGGAATCCAATGGTATAGTTTTCGGGTTAATCGGACGGTGTTACGGGATGGTTCGGGAATCCGTACGGTTTAGGGTTTAGGATTAAAATATTATTAAATTCCTGAAAAATTGGGGAAAATAAGGAAGGTATCCGTGATATAATTGTGACCCTATTTGGTATCTATTGACAGGACGGGAGACACCAGAGACGGTTGAGGAGCGCACGGGGCGCGAGTGACTTGCTCTGAACTGTGAGTGGACTCTTTCTTACTTCCGAGCATGCCTGACTGTTTTTATTAATGTTTTATGCTTTTTATATGTGTTTATATGTGATTGAGATGTTTGCACGTTTTTCGAGACGTTTTCGGGATTTTGCACGTTTTTCGAGAAAAAAACTGGTTTTCAGATTTTGATGTTATAATTCAGAAATTCAACCTAAAAACGTTTTCTGATGATGGTAAATGGGTTGTGGTCACTGATTTAGGAGTTTCCTATGGTTTTGTTATGAACATGGATCTTTTTCCGGATTTGGGTTCGGAATGTCGGTTCTGAACGCCGAAAGGGCTTCGAACTAGGGATTCCGGATTCGAGTTTGGTGATGGGTTTCAGAATGGGTTTACACTGATATGGATTGGATTTGCTGGATCTGGATATGGGTTTAAAGACCCGGATATTGATTGACGGGGGACGGGCCCGGATTGAGTTTAAAGACTCGGGAGTTTAAAGACTCGGATTTATATGTGAGGCCTGGTTGAGTTTAAAGACTCGGATAGGTCCAGCAGGTTTGATCGGAAAAAGTGGTTTGATGTTTATGCTCTGGTTTCTATATCAGTTTTATAGTGTATCTGTTTCTTATGGTGTTTATAGTGTTTCTGTTTCTTATGGTGTGTCATATTATGACTTTTCTAATACTTCATTGGCATGCTTGGTTTTAAACCGGAGGGAACAAATGATTATAGTTTTTTACTTTGATTTGATGGTAAACGGTTTTTAAAATTTTTATTCCTTTCGGTCCACTCACACCTTCTTTTTTATTAAATTCCCTCCAGGTCGTGGTGATAGCGCTGGGGTGAACGTTGAGGCAGATATCGAGGCATAGAGCTTCCGACGTTCTACCGTTGCGGACTTAGACTTGTAGGACTTTTGATGCCCATTTTGTAGAACTATGCTCTGGCTTACTGTTGTATATATTTACTCCTTCGTCTGATAGTTATGCTTATAGTTGTATTAAGGTCATGTTTTGGTACTGTAAGTGTGATTGTCAGACGGGAGCAGGGTTCATCCCAAGTATCGAGGTGATATTTGGGACGGGTCCTGACAGTCGCCCCCCCGGTTGGGTTCCTTACTCTCAGGATGGGCATGGTTCGTTACCTCTAGGGAGGGTCATAGATCTACGGACTTTGACCTGGGTGGACCCTGGAGAGACTTGGGTTTGAGACCCCGGTTAGCACACGTGTAGCTTTATTTTACCGTGACAAGTTCTGGATATGAATATAATGGATAAACATGATTTCAATTGGTTTTGGAAAATTGTGTTTATAATGATAAATGGATTTGGGCTGAGATCCCTCATATGTTCACTGTGTTATGGTTTTCTGTAAATGGTTTTGGGCAGGAGCCCGTATAACTTGTATTTACCGAATTTGGGGCTGTGACCCTAATTATGGATGTTTTAACATATGTGTTTGAATAAAGGATTTTACTATGCATGCATGCTTTTTAGTGGAGGGTATAAAGGTCTTTGATGAAATGTTTTTATAAATTCTTTATTTTTGTCCACTCACAGTCTTTCTGTTTTTAATACCCTTCAGGTTGGATACGGTGTGGACTGTAGCAGAGATCGAGATATCACATACCTCCTCCGGATCCTGACGTACTCTGATAGCCCGGGAGGGCAAAGGTCAGAAATATCCCTTGTTTGACACTTCGTGTCAGACGGGAGCAGGGTCATCCCACGTTAATCCCGGGGGGATTGAGATGGGTCCTGTCAGTAGATCTATGCCTCAGCCTCAGGTTCCTCTTCTACCTCATTAGCACGACCTGGAGGGGTTACCAAAACTTCAAGGGTGAGTGGACCGAAACTCAAGTTTATAAAATCGTTTAGTAAGTAAAACATATAATTTACCCCTCCGTTTTCCAAACATGCATGCATCAGAATTTAAAACCATAAGTCATATAATATGTATCATAAGGCATATAATAAAACCATAAATATAATTTTAGCCACTGCACTATACATTCCGATCTTGACATCCCCGATGTCTGACGTCCCTGACGTCCAATAAGGTCACAATCTCAAGGCTACGCGTGCCACTCGGGTCTCAATTCCGAGTTCAATCCCCGAACCCCGTTCGGGTACAGCATCCCCGATGCTTAGCGTCATAGACGCTGGACATTCTAGACGTCCGTGACCACTCCGGGGTACCTCATCCAGAGGAGACAGTATCATAAGAATGGATCTATACAGTGCAGTATTAAATACATTTTATTGATATCCACATGCAAAACATATATGTATACATAGGTAAAATCTGAACCGATCGTTACGTTTCAATAGACGGGTCTCATGCCCAAATACCGTGAAACGTGCCATAACCATAATTTCCATATCATCAAAACCGTTATTTGTTTTTAGCATGTGAATATAAATAAGTAAACCAGAAAACATTTATGCACGCAAGGGTTTAAGGAAAACGGCCCACTCACAGTACGACCCCGTGGTGAACCTGCGCGTATGAACTTGTACAGGGATTATCGTACAATTCATGTCAGTCCAAATCACACGTAAGGGTCACTATTAGTCTTACACATTTATCCAAAAGGTCCGAAACAGAAACCGGCTCGGGGAAACCGTCCAATACGTTTCCCGAGACAACCGACCTTAAACTGACCCTCCCAAACTATCTCAGATCAACATGGTTAATTCATAAAAAATGTTCAGAATGATTAGAGGAACAAAAGTCATGTTGATCGTGATCGGAGATAAGGTTCAACGCGCCCTCACGCGCCTCCCAAAGTGGCTGCGCGTGAAAGTCACGCGCCTGACACTGTAGCTACAGTGTCACCACCCTCACCCGTTTATCTGTAATACGGGCCTGCCACCCGCGGCTTGACCCGGTTGATTACCCATCAATTCCTACTCGATTTCAATCCAATTTGATCCTAACATGTTTATTATTCTTCTAATTTAAGTTCTGTGACAATAATTTGCCTCGACAAGTCCTTTAACTGGCCATTCGACCCGTGATCAACCAAACGGGTTGATCACCCCCAACTCACTGGTTTCCAAACCAAAATCAAATTAACCTCCCAGTAAGCTTCCTAAGGTAAAAACGAACTGAAACAAATGATCAATTTACCAAGGAATTACCTGGAAGTAATCGTCCAAGTCTCTGCAACTCCACTGAAACAGGAACCTCAGTTCCAATCCAACAGTGGCTGGTTCTTCTTGAATTTGATATGGCTAAGTTCCAATCGCTCCCAGAAAGCTAAACCAGGCCTTGGTTTGGCCCAACGAGCACCAGAAATCAAAAACCCGATTTCCCTCCAAATTTTCCCGAAGTGGTTTCTCTCTGGTTCCTCACCAATTCTCAGTTCTCTCAATGGCAGAGTGATGCTCACACACGTTCTAATCAATTTTAAACAACCTAAGCCGTCCCAGAGGCTCGTGGAAGTCCAATCTGTCCACTGAGATTGTTCCACGAAAAGCTTCGATCCAGAATTAAAAATGGTGTCCACTGATGAAGAGTGACTCAGCCCACGTTGAGACAGTCTGAAATGCTTAGATAATTCTCCCCTTTCCAGTTCATCACAGCCTAAAATTATTAAGATTGCACAGAAACACCGCACACGGTGGTGCAGCCGCTGTCCCCCACGGTTTGCTACAGTAACCAGGGCAAAATGACCAAAATGCCCCTGGTTCAATAATTACCAAAACGCCCTTCACTTTCTAGACCCGTATCTCAACCATACGAAGTCCGATTTCGGCGGGCCGCCTGTCTACGGACTCAGGGCATCGAGACCTACCTAACGGTCCTTGAGTCATGTGAAAATTAGTTGCCACACGAAAAGTCAACATTTTCTCCCCTAAAGTCCAAATTACGGTAATGCCCCTGAACTTCTGATAGTCATAACTTTTTCCCTGAGCGTCCGAATTGGACGTGCCACCTATCTATGGACTTGTGACATCCCGAACTACATCACGGTCATTGGTCAAAGTCCATTAGACCCACCAATCAAAAAGTCAACAATTTGGCCATCCATTCACAAGGGTAAAAATGTCAATTCATACATTAAATTACAATATTCAAATCCTCGAACTTCCGGGGTGTTACACTTAACACGAGTATTAAGTTGGGTGGGCATATTTAGGTAAAACAGAGTTCATGATAAGACACGACAAGATCCATTGTGTCTGGACCTGCCCCAAATCCCCCGGAATTAACGTGGGACGTGCCTGATCCTGTCTGATATGATGTGTCAGACCAGGATACGGAGGAGGAATGTGATGTCTCAGTCTCTGCTACAACCCGCATCCGCGATCAACTTGAAGGGCATTCAAAACATCAAAGCTGTGAGTATACAAAACAAAGATTTTATAAAATAAAAAATTTCATAAAAAGACCTTTATTGTAACGACCCGGAAATTCGAAAAAGGAAAAATTGGAAAAATTGAAGGAAATGACGATTTTGCCCCTAGTTATAAGGGCCAAAAGTTGACTTTTTGATCGGGACATTGTTTGGACTTTTCGGAAGTACCGTTGGATAGGTCTCGAGACGCTGAATCCGTAGACAGGCGGCATGCGTCAATCGGAGTTCAGATGTAAAAGTTATGGGTCTAGAATTGTGAGGGGTATTTTGGTAATTATGTGTGCAAGGGTAAAATGGTAATTTAACTAGTTCTGGCTTATTCAACTATATTAGTGATGTGTTAAATTGAATTGAGGACACCTGTGCTCATTAAATTGGATGAGGATTTGTTGCATAGTGACATCTGTCACATGGTGAGGGGGATTAGTGGCAAGTTGATGATAAGGATTAGTTTGGGTATTTGTACGTGTATGTGTGTACTGTGAAGAAAACAAAAACAGAGTATCGGTAGCCTTCCTATCTGATCGATCTTCCCAGCAACCAAAACTAAAACTAATTGAGAATTTGAAGCAAGTGAGAGGGAATCATGAGGAAATATAGAAAAGAAAAGGGGAAGAAAAACCCAGCTGAAACCAAACTTAGAAACCCGAAAACCCTTGATAAGCATTAATGTCAAATTTGAATTTGTGGATATTCATGAGTGAAATTGAGCTTGAATTAAGCTTCCTGAGCTTAAACCGAGTCGAACCCAATGACACTCGAAGGAAATTGGTGTCCATTTGGCTCTGAACGGACCTGGTGACAGAGAAGAAGTTCGAGGATTGAGTCGTGATTCTAGAGGGATTAAACGATGCAATTGGACTCGAAAACAAGTTTATCTTGGTCCAATGAAACTTCTGGGTGGATCAATTGAAAGAAATCAGATGGGATTGATGAACTTCGAAGAATGAACAGTGCCCAGATAGCCTTCGATGTTCATCTTCGAATCGTTTGGTTTGAGGTAAGGATTTGTGAAATTGAGTTTACAGAACTGTAATTGGACCTAAAACAATGTTGTCAGATAAATCATTTGAAATAATTGATGTTGAATTGACAGAGAACTAGTCGGGTTGTCTCGCGGGTTGCAGGACCCGAATTACAGAGATACGGGTTGGGACGACGACACTGTACCAAGCGCGTGGTGGTCACGCGCAGCCACTCACGGCGGCGCATGAGGGCGTGTGGGCACGATTCCCGAGGTGAGTTCAACATGACTTTTGTTATATGTAATGTATTGAACATTTTGGCGTTGGTTTCGAGTCAATCGGACACCGTTTCGATATTGTTTCGAGGGTCCGAAGGTTTATGTTACGTTTTTAATACGTATTTAATTCCTGAAAAAATATGGGGAATTAGTATGATGTTAATTAAGTCATTAGTGACCCTGAATAATGATTTTGGACAGGATTCGAGATTCCTGGAAAATTTTGAAAATTACAGAAACGCGTGTAACTCGGAAAACGAGCGGTTTGGACGGTGTGTGAGTGGACGTTTGTTTTATAAACCATTATGAATGCATATTTAAATATTTTATATGATTGATTGCATTATTTGAATTGCAATGATGTCCTGATGATGTGGCATGATTATTTATGATTTAATGATTATTTTAATCGGTCTTTCGGGAAAGTTTTACGAGAAATGTGCAAGTGATGTTTTGGGCTAGGCCCGGAGTTAAAAAGGTTTTGAAAAGGATATTTTGACTTAATTGGTGAGTCAATGATGATTTCTGGATTAATGTAATGTTTTCAATGTGATTTTACGGATTTACGTATAATTGGCATTTGGGCTTGAGACCCTGTCGGGAATGCTTTTGACTTGGTTTGAAGTCATGGATATGATTGATATGTGTTGCGAAATGGATTCTGTTTGTGATTGTGGATACTGGATCATGTTCTGGATGGTGCGAGTGCAGTCCCTAGACGTGACTCGGATGTTGCGTGAGTGCAGTTCCCGAGTATGTGGTACGTCTAGATGGTGCGTGTGCAGTTCCCAGACATGACAGATATGACTCGGATGGTGCTTTAGTGCAGTTCCCGAGGTTGGCCTATGCGTAGTGCGGATGTGATTATGTGATTGTTTGTGCACTTATGAATAGTGTGGATTGATTGATTGGGCATTTGTGAGTAGTGTTGTATGACATTGATTGTGATTGCGTACTGGTATTGAGTACGGGTTCTGGTCTTTGTGGCCAGGTGATTATGTTTTCATATGGTTGGCTTGAGATCCGGGATTTGATACTTGTTATGTGATTTGGCTGGAAAGCCGGTGATTGTTATTCATATGTTTTACCCTATGCATGCATGGTTTGATAAACTGGAGGGTAAATGAGGTATTTTGAAATGCATTTTAAATGATATAAGTATGCATACTACTCGGGGTCTCACTCCGAATCAACCCCTAGAAATTCTCCATCTGGGAGGCTCTGTCTCCGGATCTTCTCCGGGCGTGTCTCCGGATCTGGTCCGGGATTCTATCATATCTCCCACTCCTTGAATGTGCTCCCTATGGGGATCACTCATTCCAGGTAGTGGATCGTGACTCTCTAGGTCGACGTCTGGAGGAGACCAATCAACTCATAAAGGAGGGTATATACATACTAGTATGAAAACCACACTCGGGACTCACACCCGATAACACAAGTCAACTGGGCCTCTAGCCCGAACTTATGACTCAACAGGGCCTCTAGTCCGATTTCACAATTTAACTGGGCATCGAGCCAGAGCTCACAATCAACTGGGCATTAATCCCGATATCTCAGGGTCAGTCACGATTCTGACCATAGTGATGCGTACAACCATCAGTTCAGGACCGCTCTCAATCCCGGTATGTCACCGTAAACACATCACTGCCGCGACCACCTCTAGATCATGGTACACCCATCGCCGATCGATCTCCTATACCGTCAGCACTCCGAAGTCGAGCCACCAATGGCTGCTCGACAACGGAACGTGCATCGTGACCTCTCCGGAAGGAACACATTCTCAGTCAGAAGGCGAGCGTCGAATCGTTCGTCATTGTGCACACAGCACCCGTCGCAACCACGATTCAAACCCGTAGGTTATCAATAGAGCCACATGCCTGAGTCAAAATAAAAACCAAATGGGTCTCATTCCCGATTTTACCTTTTCAAAACCATTTCATTTAAACCGAAACTATAAACGCGTATAAGCACGTATTAAACTGAAAATCTCGAAATACGTGCCAATACGTAAACACACACACACAAAATGCACTCAAGGCATCACAAAACATGTTCTAAAACACATATAAAACATTTATGTATGCATCGATTCATAAAGGAAAGTCTATTCACAGACCATCCGAGTTGTTACCTCGATACGCGCACCATACGCCTTCCCAGGCCAATCACCATCACCGAGACTCCCAAACCAGTCCAAATCACTTTAGAAGATTAGTAACTACTTAATTAGCCCCTCACTAAAACCCCCTAATTTTCTAGGATTTTTAACTATTTTTAAACGTGATCCTTAACCTTCGGGCATCCTAAACCATATTGAGACGATGTCCGATCGACTCGAAACCACTCCCAAAATATTCGTTACATCGAATAGATGATTTCACATGTTGGAACTATCCCCAAAAACCTCCCCATGCGCCGCCTGAAGACCCTGTGTGTGGGCTTCACGCGCCTGCACAGGGTCATCCCTGACCTCCAGCCAACTAGGTTCGACTGGCCGGTCCGGTTTGGCCTCTGTAATCCAGTCCAACTGGACCAGCGTGACCAGTCCAGGGCCATTCCTCTTTCAATTTTCATCCGTTTTCTTCCAAACCAATTCCAATCTTCCTATCTCGATCGTAGAAACCTATTTATGCAATTAGAATCACCAAAAACCCCCTAGAACCTCCCCGTTCAAAAACTCCCTTCACGGCCCAATTTTTCAATTCTTCCCCTGAGCTACACCGCCCCTCTGAGCCGTAAAAAACCACCCCTAGCCACTCCTAACAACCTATTAAACCTGTCCTAATCAACTAAAACCGTCCATAATGTTTAAAATCAAAAATAAGAAAAAATTGGGCATAACCGGGTTTCGGGTTTTACCTTGCACATGGTTCCTCCGCCGTCCACAGCGACGTTGTCCTTGCCCAGCCACCATCAAATGAGGAAGGGTTTGGATTGGGGTCGAAGGGGTTTGGATTGGGGTCGAAGGGGTTTGGATTGGGGTCGACGTCCTCATCTCACTCTCTTGGCCTCACACATGATCAGATGGGGAAGGGTTTGTATTGGGGTCGAAGGGGTTGTTCTGGTTAGTGGGGAAATGATTGAACAAAGGAGAAGGGATATGCATGAACGGGAATTAAGGACGGGTCGAACTGTTAATCCTCGGCTAATTCCCGATTAGCCTCGCTAATCCGTCAATAATCCTTAATTAATCTTTAAAATTAGGGACGGGTCGTTACACATTACCAGCCCTAAAGAGCAGATGAAAGGAGAGATTAACTACCATTGTGCAAAAGATAGAACTTAAGAGGTCTATGATATTTTTGTGAGAATTAATTTACGATCGTTATTTCATTCGAATTATATAACAATATCTTTTTTTTTTCCGGATCGAGTTTGTGAAAACCAAGGGATAATTTTTTACCATCAACTTTCCTTCTCGATTATTTAAGTAATTAGGGTTAAGCAGTTTTTTATTGTCAATTTTCATTTACATGTAAGTAAACTATTATAATAAACGTTTTAAACAGTACCTTGCATTATCTTTTTTCAATAAATAGTAAATTTTGCTAACATCACCTTTTAGAGTTCCCATAATAGTTATTCGCTATGCATTATCTTTTTCACTTTTTAGAGTTCCCATAATAGTTATTCGCCATAAATGTACATATATTATTAGGAGTGTCATGTCTAAGAATTTGATTTAGCAAGGGGTTTAGTGTAAGGGTGTCAATGAATTGTATCGTGTCAGATTCTTGTTGTATCATGAATTTTATTTAACTCATTTATATCCAATTCGAACCTGATCCATTTAATAATTGTGTCAAGAATATTCAATTCGAACCCGACCTGTTAATGACCCCGCATAACCCGTGTAGCCCATTTAATAAACTGGTCGTACTCAAAACCCAATTAACCTATTACCCGTTTAACTTGTTTAACGTGTTTAACCTATTTAAATTATAAGATTTAATAGGTATTTAAGTAGGTAAATTGGTAGATATATGAGTTAGTAATGACACATTTATTAAATGGTCAATATATAAGCCAATATACGGATTAACCTGTTAACCCGAAATTTACCCATTTATTAAACAGATTAACATGTCATTATACGGGTTAATAGGTTGACCCGAAACCCACCCATTTATTAAACAGGTCATAACGGGTTGACCCGAAAATGACCCAAGATTTTAATTGTGCGGGTTGATCCGGATAAATTTCGTGCGGATTTCGAGTTGTGTATTGAGTCGTATCAAAAATTGCCACCCTTAGTTTAATGTTCATTTTTTTTGGGGATAAACTCACAAGTTAGTAAAAATGTTAATACATTACAATTGGCATATTATTGAAACATTTAATTGAAAATCCAAACCATTTACCATGTTTTTTATAATTCCATATAAGTTTACTACACTCAAATTGTAAATTATAATTATTGCTTTGTTGATTTTTACCTCAATAGTGCATAGTGAAAGAACAATCTACATGTATGAATGCATCTATTACTAATGAGTACTCATCAATCATTTAAAGTAAATAACGATTTTGCATAGTTGAGTTCTCTTTAGACCCTTATTTCTACCTCCAATAAATTATTACATACGTTTACAGTTTGCAAACTTTACATATGAATCATTCAGTATAATGTGTAATTCAAATGAAAATTTTAAGAATTTAATCTAATTCAAGCATTATTTAATAATTCTAATATTTTATGAGGCAAAACAAATTCAAATCTGACTTTAACCCCAAATTCAGGGCTCGCTTCCTTTAATACGCTCTACTCTGACCCAAGTTATTTTAGACCCCATTTGGGGTGCATTCTATTTTACAAGCCCAAATTTGGTTCACTCGTGGGTCATGTCCAATTAGGCAAAGTGCAAGAATGTAAAATGAGAACCAATACACAACAATTTCCTGATCAGAGTTTGCTCTCTACATATTAGTGGTAAATAAATAACAAGCCATGCAGAACATTAAACACTGGATTAGTACACTAATGTTCAATCTTTTATCATTATTAATATAATGCGAGGCCATCCTTGGCAAGGGCACCGGCGATCCAATTTGAAACGGATGCTTGAATTTCTGATCCAACACTTGGAGATAGAGAGATTGGCGTAATTGCAACCTGCCATAACCCAAGATGCAACACATAATGAGCAATTTAAGGCTATACTTTTCATTCAAGTAAAATGATGAGAGAATAAATTTTGACTCACAAATCCATCTTCAAGTGCTTTGATGTCCAAATTTTCATCTACATTTCCTTGATCCTCCTTTAAAAACTGCAAAAAAATAAAAAAACCGATGAGATGGTTCAACTTCAGCTGCATGAAAGTGCTAATAGATTTCTATTATGGATTTTCACTGGTTCATACTTTATACCTCTGAACGAAAACACTTCACTGTTTTTTCGGGGTTAATCTTTCTGGCTACCCCAACAGATTCAATCTCCACATTCTTCCTCTGAGAGTTCAAGCGGCGCGCCGCACCCTGAAACAATCCAAGGAAGATTAGGGCTTTCAAGAATGAATATTACAAAACTTTCAAAGAAACTGAGCTATATAGAGCATTTCTGTTACGAAATAAATGTTGCTTACAGCTGCAGAAGCATCTCGGCCGAGCTGTGCTAGCTGCATACCGAGGCTTTGCTGGTTGGACATGAAATTGGGAGCAGAAGGACGCTTGCTGCTCGTCACAGCTTTCCAGCTTAAAGAGGACCTCCACACGTTCTGCCTGGTCACCCTGAACCCCTGTTGAACCCAACTATTGATAAATATGTGTTACCATTCTAGCCAAATTTAATCTATGGGGAGGGTGATTCGAGCTCGGAGGGAAAGATAAACCGCGTTAACCAACTTGGCTACGCCTGCAGGTCTGCTAAGTGCCACCATACAGGTGAAAATCAAATCCCCATAGGAGACAATTTCGATTAGAGTTGTAACTATCAAGTGTAAATTAAGTGTGTTCAAATTTTCATAACAGAAGACTTGTAATAAATACTTTGGGAGAAAAAGGAGAAAAAAAAAAAAAGCAAACCTTGTTTGTTAAAGGAGAACTAGGGATCTCAATATTCAGTAAGCAACTTTTAGGGAAAACTCCCTTCTGGATGCTTTTCACAGCTGCATGTATCAATGGTAAACACACACTGGCTGCATCTTTCATATCATTTTCACAGCTTACATCCTTCTTCCTAAATCAAAGGCAAAAATCATTTATATATCCTTACTGCAATGAAGATGGACATAAATTATACACCAGAAACAAGACCATTAATTTATATTACTATCAGAAATGGGGGATGCAGTAATTACCAATTCAATGATAAGCATAGAGATGGTACACCGCATATTAATGCCTCTCTAGCTCCAGCGACGGCACCCGAGTAGAACCTGTTATCAAAGCCATGAATTCCATCAATTAAAAGATAGTGAAATTATACGAAGACTTAATGTTCCTGACTAGAATCGTAATTGTCCTCATTTCTTATGGAATCTATGATTCATCAGTAACAGTCAACAATGGTATTAACCAAGGACCACAGCAGAAAAAAAATGTCATTTACAAAAGAATCCAGCAGTGAGGAAGCTTCCAATTTCCTTTTTTGCAAGAAGTACTATAAGTTCGTCGTTTTGAAGAAAAATGTATCTTAGAACGACAATGAAGAATCACGTTTCGCCATTTACGATCTGAACCAGAAGCTAAACAAAAAAGCAACAAGCAGAACCTGTTTTCAAAGCCATGAATTCCTTCAACTAAAAGAAATTGAAATGGTAACTATCCTCATTTCTTATGGAATCTATAATCTATCAGTACCAGTAAACAATGATATTAATTATTAAGGACCACAGCAGAAAAAAAATGTCGTTTACATAAGAAACCAGCAGTGAAGAAGCTTCCAATTTCCTTTGTTGCGAGAAGTACTAAAAGTTCGTCGTTTTGAAGAAAAATGTATCTTAGAAGGACAGTGAAGAATCACGTCTCGCCATTTACGATCTGAACCAGAAGTTTAACAAATAACGGATACAATAAAGCAACAAGCAGAACCTATTTTCAAAGCCATGAATTCCATCAATTAAAAGATAGTGAAATTATACGAAAATTTCATGTTCGTGACTAAAATGGGTAATTGTCCTCATTTCTTATGGAATCCATGATCTATCAGTACCAGTAAACAATGGTATTAAGTACCACAGCAGAAAAAAAAAATGTCAGTGAAGAAGCTTCCAATTTCCTTTGTTGCAAGAAGTACTAAAAGTTTGTCGTTTTGAAGAAAAATGTATCTTAAAAGGATAATGAAGAATCAGGTTTCGCAATTTACGATCTGAACCAGAAGTTAAACAAAATAACGGATACAATGGAAGCAACAAGCACTCACGTGTTGTTTCCAGAGCTTGATCCCTTGTTTATTCCACTGACGACCTGAAAAATAAAAAGAAAGTAAGAATAAAAATAAAACTAGCAAATGATTATCGAAGATCATTGATTGAGAAATAGGAAGAGGGCTAAAATCAAACAGGTGGTGATCAGAATACCAAAGCAGGCTTTGACCACGAGAACAATGCCCCTGATAATGCTAAAGACACACAATCCACCGGGGTTCCTGATATTATTCAACAATTAATCACATCATGAATCAGTAATAATAATTCCGATTATAAATACAGCGAGAAAGATTACCGGAAACTTCAAAAGCAGTGGCGCCGCCGATTTGAACGGAAGACACACAGATTGTTTCATGAACGGTTACTGAGTGACCGGCAACGGATCTGTCTCTGCACCAGCCAAAGATAAGAATTAAGCTTTTGTAATGATTTCCGTCTGTTTGTTTACTGAGAAATCAGAGGAAAATTATGTTAGGTGTAATAGTAGAGTAAGAGAAACTGACAATTCAGGAGCGCAGACAAAGACGTCGAAGCGAGTGTCGAGAACCAGAGCTTGGACGAGAAATGTGAGACCAGGAGACTCGATTCCCTCTCCATTCGTTACCAAAATCACCGGCTTATCAGGCTCCTTGGCTTCAACGGAGTCCTCACTGCTCGAGCAACATGAAGATGAAGATGAAGAAGATATTTTGTTTGGTTCAGAGCCATTGGAGGACTGGTCGTTTTTGCGGGCCAACACTTGTTGAAGGTTCGAGATTAAGCTCGGAGGCACGAAGTTGCTTTTCACAGAGGTCGTCATCGAAGATTTGCTCGTCGGAAGTTGAAAGGAAAACAAAAGGAAGAAGATGAAATGCGTGGTGTTGCGAATGCGCGTGATATAACTGCAGTTTGAAGTTGTTTTAAACATTTTAGGAGCGAAAAAATTATTTTATTTTACTTTATTAATGGAATTTTTCTTTTTCATCGCTTGCTTATTTGATTGCATTTTGTTTTTCACTTTTTCTTTTCAATTACTTGTTTATATTAGGGGTGGTCACGGTGAGATTTAATAAAAATATTTGTAATATCCAAATTTAAACCGTTAAAATCTTAACGGTTCGATACAGTTTAAATTTTTTAAAATTAGAAATAAAACTATTTCAATTCAACTCATTACTAACGGTTCAATTTGGATCGAAACGGTTTGAAACCGTACAAGGATAAAAAAAAAACAAAATAATTAATACTTAAAATTTTGTATGTTAAGTATGCGGAGGTTGAGATTGCAAACATTACAACTATATTAAGATTTATTAAACAAACATTACCACTTAATAATCTTTTATTATACTCTTATCTGAATATATCTAAGTATCTTTTTATTTTTATTATTTTTACTTTACATTAATAATATATTTAAAAATTAATAAAAAAAATAATATATTTCCTAATTTAGATTTAACGGATTTCTAAAATAAATATTCAAATCCAAACTGTTACTAACAGAATAATTTGGATTCTCAAACTGTTTGACTTTTATCCGATCAAATCTAAATCGTTGAATAAATAACAGTAATTTAAAGCGGATCAATTATAGAATTTAACAGATTTATACCCACCCATAGTTTATATGATCGAGTAACTAACAAACTATATATAAACTTTGATTTCAACTTTTGGACACAATATGAAGTAAATTTCGTAATTCTAGCAAGAAAAAAAAATTCGTAAATTATAAAAAATTTCGATTATAGAATCTGTATTTATTATAACAATATTTAATTTACAAACGAGAAATTTCATGTTCTAAAATAAAACGAATAAAATTATGATAGTAGTTCAATATTGTGCCACCTAATAAATCTTTTGTATCTTATGACTTTGAAAATACTGGATCTTCAATTCTTTTATTTTTAATGAACTTGGAATCATTAAGTGGTGTGCATGATTTTAGAAAGAAAAAAAAAAAAAGGAAAAAAAGGAAAAAGGTTGTGCGTGCATGATCAAATAGGTCAAATTGAGTCCTGAGCTCCACTAGGCCCCAGTAGAAAATGAGTACCAACTTCTAACTAGGAGATAAAAGCCAGTAAAAAACACAATTAAAAGTATCTCCCATTAACAAAAATTACTGCAAACTTTATGGTTTTTACCACTGTAAATTGATTATTAATCACCTTGAGTTGTGGTAAATTACATAGCTGATAGCTGTTGATTTAAGATTTGAATAATTAACTCCCACGTTTTAATATTCTGCTTAGCAAAATGAACTTAAATTGAATGGATAATCCCTCGCAATACTTTAAAAATTAAAGCAAATAAAGGACGATGATTTGAAAAATGGAGATGCCTAAACATGATTATGTTTGACTGAGAAAAACAACAAACTTAGAAGAAATTGAATGGCCACTATTACCTCCGAAAAATCATCGATCGATAAAGTCAAGGATAGGACACATAAGAAATGATCAACCACCTTTCTTAATCAATTTCATTTCTAAGTTAGAGATTGAAATTCAAATTTGGATGCATCAAAAAACACATCTGTTTATATCAGGCTACATATTCGTGTACTAAAAAGTTGTGTTTACTGCTGCTAAAATTTTGATTTTTTGAATTTTTATTATTATGGGCCTTTTGTTTTTATTTGTGGTTAAAGTTTTTATTTTGATTGTTATTTTCTTGGTTGAACTTTTCTTTATCCTTTGTAATTGATCCTCTTTTTGCACTTGAATTAATGAATTTGTCTATCTTTGGTTAAAAGAAAAAAAAGTAATGGGATGACAAAGCAGAGATAGGGTATAGACTGCAATCAAAATTTATTGTCGTTTTACCCTTTTTTTTCCCCAAAATTGAAGCAAAAATGGCTCCACTTGTTCTACATAACTCATTTCATTCACATGGACTAGAGCATATGGAGACTGGAAAAGCCTGTATGAGATGTAATTGACTTATGTGTGGTACAAATAATATAATTTTGACTCCTAGGTTGGAGACAACATTATTATGCAAATACTATCTACCCTTCATCAGATCCAAAATTTTAAATGCATTGACAATCAAATGGAGATTAACCGACAGCAATTGTCTCAAGCGCTTCAACAGTGTTCGAATGACTCCAATCTAGCTTTTGCTGTAGTTTACTAGTTTTCATGGCCTTCAGTCTAATTTTTAAAGTTCTCAATCCTAGCAAGAAAGGATACCCATGAACGTGACCCAAAAACAAGTTTTTGTAACATATCGAATACAAGCCTGGACAAGGTCCTTATATTAAACCTTTCAAAAAATCTTCTGACGAGTTTACCAGCTGCTAATCATGCTCAAAGTGGCTCTAAAAGTAATACAGTGAAGGTTAGTAGGAAAAAGGAAAAAAGAAAATACCCATGTATTCCAGCAGCAAAAGAAGGTGAATGATATCTACAGGGAAACAAGGGCTCAAATGTTGTTACCACGAACATCTGTTTTCCATATAATATAGCAGCAAAAAAGTTAGGTTTTTGCAAAACAGATCATGAAAGAAACAGAAACAAGGTTACAACGAAAGAAATTAACTACAGAAATTACACGAGACTCAACTTTACGTCATGCGATTGGTATATATCCGAGTATTTAATCAATATACACGCACAAAAAAATTTAGCCAGCTGAAATTCATTCAATGAAGAGGATCCTCAGTCACCAACATCCACTGTACCTTTCAGGTTTGTTACCGATTAGGTATAAGTGGGAACATTAAGATAAAAGGGTTAACTAGGTATCAAATCGACCAGAGTTGAAAAGTTAGCCGTTACCTGTTCACCACAATGCTACAAAACTGCCTCTTGATTTAGAGCACACAAGGAAATATTACTTACAACGGTCCCTTGTTAACAGCAGACGAACTTATAAGAGTAACTAACTACTTGTGCAGAGTAAGTGCATGGGAAATGCCCTCTAATTGCTTTCTACCTTCTCTGGTATATTTGATCAAGCCGAACAAACAAAAATCTCAATTCTAGCTGCAGAATCCCCCTTCGTTCTTACCACTCAATCCAGTCTACGGCACAAGTCACTGTTTAATACCAGTCTTGAAATTTGTATGCTTGAATGAATTACCAATACGAGACAATAAATCCAAAATTTAAATGCGATTGATGAATCATTCTGACCTGTCACTGATGCCACTATTCCTAGTTTCTTTATTAACCTGAGTAACAGTAGAATCAATTGACTGATTCATGTTTTGGGTTTTATACTTTGCTGCAAATGCTAGGGTAGAAAAAAGTCCCCTCTGCAATGAATTTGCTGTATCTTTACAAAACCTGGATGACATGCGATCTGAAGATTGACCTGAATTAAGTGGAGAAGGTGGCAGCCTCGATGAGACCGCACTTGAACTTCGAGGTTTATCAGCTGGTTTTTCACTACCAGAACAAGATACCAAAGATTTACCAAAAGGATTACAGATTGTTCCCTGCGATACTGCCCGTTCATTTTCCTTTACAATCCCATTCAAGTTTTGGTCACTACTAAAACTAGCTACTGAAGATCTCCCGAAAGGATTAAAGCTTGTTCCCTGCAATACCGCCGGTTGATTAGCCTGCACAATCCCCTTTAAGTTTTGGTCACTAGTAGAGCCGGTTACTGAAGATCTCTCAAAAGGATTAAAGCTTATTCCCTGCAGGGCTACCGTTTGATTAGCCTGTAGCATCCCCCTCACGTTTTGATCACTACTACAACTACCTACCAAAGATTTTCCGAAAGGATCAGATCTTGTTCCCTGCGATGCTGCTGGTTGAATATCCTGTAGCATCCCATTCAAGCTTTGGTCACTACTAGAACTAGCCACTGAAGATTTCCCAAAAGGATTAAAGCTTGTTCCTTGCGAAGCTGCTGGTTGATTAGCCTTGAGCATCCCATTCAAGTTCTGGAGCGCCTCTGACACAAGTGGGCTTGTCTGGGGGAAAACTTGGCTTTTGTCCCTTGCATCACCTGATGAAGCCTTGCCAAATGATAAAAAATTTATTCCTTTAGGAGTGGTCACTGGTGGAGTTTTCTTTACAATCTCATTGGAATTTTGAACAGAACTTAATTGACTTTGATCCATCTCATTCCCAGCTTTCTCACCAGTATTCCTCTCTGGGGCAAAGCCTCTTTGTTTAGACATAATAGAATGAATCAATGGTGATTTTGCAATAGAGAGGAAGCTAATCCCGTTGGTAGTTAGTTCCGGTTGTTTCAAAACTGTCCCTGATACATTCTGCTTAGTATTATAATGAGACTGGATCTCCATTGAGTAGGCCAAGGCATGGACATTCTGCTCGGAGGCACCACCTATGTTTACTTGTTGAGATCTAGAATTACTCTGCACTGCAGGAGGCTTTACTTCAGGTTTAGAAGCAGAATTTTCAGAGTCTTCCTTGGATGGCATCTGAGAATAATTGTAAACTTGATTAACGAGTTAACTTATCTTCGTAGAACATGTACCCAGGGTATATAGTTGAGTTACATAAGTAATATAAAACAATGATAGACCTTACCAAGTAGGCTATAAATTATTAGTGGCTTAAATTAGCATCTTATAAGACAAGAACTCACCTTGTGCGAAAACATACAACGATCACCTCTGATGCAGAAACCGTTGTCTTTAAAGTTGTTACAGGGATACTTAGAGAGTTGATGATCATATGGGCAATTATCACCTTTCATGCACGACTGACGAGCAAAATGGACACAGGGCTGCAACACCAGAATCGAAGATAACAAAAATGCATTAAGCCCTTCTTAAAGCTTATCTACCATTTATAATTTAAAACCTTATTAAAACAGATTGGGGTGAACAAAAGAGGGGCAGTAATAGAAGCACTCTCGAAAATATCCTTTGATCTATAGGAAGCAATTAGCGTCACAAGAAAGCATTCAGAACAGAGTTTAGTGAGCAGAACAGAGTGAGCATACCTTGGATTTTGTTAAAGGAACTATGTCATGTGAAAATTTGCACTTGTCACCCTGTCCAAAAAAGATCAAATGTGATAACCATAAGGAGATAGCTAAGAGAAGGATATTTAAATGACGTTAAATCACCAAGAAACCAAATTATTTAAAAATAAAAGAATAAAGTTCTTTAGGAACTCTAAAGAAGAAAAGTTCTGAGGAAAAAAAAGTATTAACTTTGTAATAATCAAGAAAAATGCCCCTGCTCTAGTAGGTTAATAAAGTGATACTGATAAGTTAAACACTCAATATGTATGAAACAAGAATGACAGAACTGAGAACAGAAAACAAACCTCATGGCACCTTCCCTTTACGTAATGGCGGCAATATGATACAGTTTTTGGTTTCTGCACCGGTTGCAGTTTCAGCTTTTTAATTCCAAGTTCCCTATTTTTTTCTGCTCGTTTCTTTCGGTCTTTTGCCTGCACAAAGAATGGCTCATAAAAGGTGATATTTACAATGAGAAAGTAACATCAACATACCCAACTGAACAATGTAGGACTGAGATGCAATTTAAGTGACAACTAATACCTTCTTCCTTTCTTTTTTTTCCTTTGATGGAGGTTCACGCTTCCTTTTTTTCGAGGCATCAGCATCCCCCTACACATGATAAAGAATAGAAACATATGGAAAAACTCTAGAGAATGATAGTATATTACTATATTGATATATCACAGAAACAGAATGGACCATTCCAACAGCAACATGGTCCGAATATACAGCTATAAGAAAATAGAATGGGGAATGCAGGTGAAAACAATACCTTTCCTTCAGTTTTAATATTTTCTCTAAGTTCCTCCCCAGTACCAATTTCATCTTCCTCAACCATGTCCACCAGAAGGGACTTAAAGCCAAAAAAAAATTCTTTCGCTTCCTTACAAGGGTGCTCTTTTCTATCAACCATGTCCTCCAAAACTACTGTATCAGGGAAAAGCACGTCCATTGATCTGTCATCCAGCCCCTCGTCACCAGAAATTTCTCCCTCTTCAATATCTTCATCACTCATATGGTTGGGAGAATTCATTCCTTTTCCGGTGCAAACTATTTTCTCCAGTTCCTTATCCTTCTGCTGCATTTCATATTCAACTTCTATATGATTACATTCCCCTGAAGAAGTTTCGTGTTTGTTATACCCACTAAGCTTTGAAGCGACAGCTACTGCATCCTTATTTAAAGAGAATTCAACGGCTTGAGGGACCTTTTGACTAAAGTTTTCTGGCTCCTTAATCACTCCATATTCAGTAATGGGAACTGAAGATTCCTTTGCCCCTTCGGAAGATGCAGAAGTCTTCGGTTTCACTGCTTTCTGATGCATTATAGGCTCTACATCCAATGCGCTAGTCTCCCACAAGGAATTTCTATGTTCATTAGGCTCTATTTGATTTGAACATTCACCTATCAGAACAGTATTCAAAGATGAATCACAGATTCCAGAAACCGTTTGCACCACACTTTCGGATCTCACTGTAACGCTATGTTTTTCTTGGTTAGTCAATAATGCAACCTTATCACTGCCATTTGGGTTCTGGTCAAATGATGTGGCAGAGGGTTTAGGGGTATTGCTTTCATTTCCTTCCGAAATTCGCTCGGGCTCATCCATCAGTACATTAGGATCAAACCCCAAATCTTGAAAATCGATTCCAAGGATATTTTCCAAGTTCGTCACGTCTTCAAAATTTGAAAAATCCTCATTTCCTTCAATACTCAGTAAACTCTCTAACTGCTCCATCTTTTCTTGAACACCATTAGCATCATCACTCTCATCAGCCAATCCGACATTTTGAGTTTCCGAGTTCTGAGGCTTCATACTGTCAAGACCAAGCAATTCAACATTCCCAGACACTTCTTTTTCAGTTCCTTGCACCAAATCATTGCTGCCATGATCTTAATACAAAATAACATAAGTCAATTTGGGAGCAAAATATTCCTATAAAACAAAATCAAATTTTCACTTCTGAAAGTTAATAAATCACTTACTCACCAACGAAAAAGAAAACTAAAATCAGTGTAATCTAGTTAAACTCGATTTCTCAGTAACCAAGCAGAATAAAAAACGGAGTTTTTCAAATTCAAATACCTTGGTTAAGCTTCTGAGGCACGTTTTGATCGGCTACTGGATGCTGCGACTCGTCGTAGCAGTGAGATAGTATTCGAACCAAGGTACGGTAGGTTCCACTCTTGAGGTGTCTTCGACGGTGAGGAGTGACAGCGATCAGAGTTTGTGAGCACCTTTCTGTTTCAATTTCTGCTTCCACCATTGTTGCCCAAAACTCCAAGAAATTCAAATTCCTTCTGGTCAGAAACCCTATAAAAGGGTTTTGAAATCCCCTTGAGTTTCGCGGTGTAAGCGTAACCGCCTTTATACGAATTTGTTACGCAGTCCGGGTCATGGGCTCTTGGGCTAAACTTGTGAACTTGTTTAAGCCCGCTAGTTGAGTCGTTATTGGGCTCGGTTGTTAAGTTTGACCCGAAATAGACATTCTAATTTCTTCCGTTTCTTAAACCCTAGAAAGCCGATAGTACAGCGAGTTACTGGTTTTCTCCCACTGATCATTTTGGTGAAGCTGAAAAAATGGTGGTCAGAATCCGATTGGCCAGGTTCGGATGCAAAAACAGGCCGTTCTATCGGGTCATGGCGGCTGATAGCCGATCACCTAGAGACGGCAAGCACCTCGAAGTCTTGGGCTACTACAACCCCTTACCAGGTCTGCTCTCGCTCCTATACCTCTGTGCGATTGGCTCATAATTTTTTATCTTGCAAATATATCCTGATTTATTATTAGATATTGCTAATGGTAGCTGAAGAAATGTAGCATTTTCATATTGGTAAATTGAATTTGATAAATTCCGATGAAAACTAAGAATTCAGTGGGATATCGTTTGGCGGCCAACAAATGATTGGAAAATTTGCGTCTGAAAATTTCTGAGTGTGAATATCCAAAGAAAAAGATTGATTTTTTTCTGATATGGGAAATTTGATGTGTGATATCTAATTTTGTACTTTGAACTTTGGGAAAAATTGCAGGCCAAGATGGTGGCAAACGAATGGGTTTGAACTTTGATAGGGTGAAGTAAGTGGCCTTCTTCGATGCTTCATTTTGTATATTGGCCGTTGATGAATTGCCCTTAGGTACTAGATTATAAGTTCAATTTCAATTTTTTTGCGACTTATTCATAATCGATGTTTTTAGTTTTCGGTTGGAAGTTATCATGTATTAGTATATAGGAAATTTGAAAATTTGCTCTATGCATGCTTATTCTCTACATTATGACTTCGGCGTTAGGGTTTAAGCTTTGAAGTTTTGAAGTCTTATATTCATGCGAAAAATGGAAAACGGTGTATGTTTTATGTGTGTTCGTGTGACCCTCCAAATGATGATGTAAGCCAGGCATTTGGAGAGGAACTTATATGCTCAAGGAAAGTTTAATCACACTTTAATAAAAGGGCTTTGATCTCTGCAATTAGTGCAAGTTTGAAGTCTAATAGTCTCAGATTTGCTTTATTCTCTTATTCTTGTAATTATGTGGCTACTTAGGGTATGGACGATGAAAATGGGAGATTATTATTGTGCTCTTTCTGTATGCTTAATGGGATAGTTATGGCTTTCTATTGTATCTCCGGGTTCCTGCTTAGTCATATTCTCAGGATACCAATTTGATCTAGCAGAGTTTTATGTGCTCTAGTGCTAAATAGTTGCTAAAGCTTCCTGCTTGTTCAAATCAAATGTATCTATTTTTTCCCACAAACTTGGCCGCTCTTTCTGCAGGTACTGGTTATCTGTTGGAGCTCAGCCTTCAGACCCTGTCCAGCGCATTCTTTTCAGAGCAGGGCTGTTACCTCCACCACCAATGGTGGCAATGGGACGCAAGGGTGGGCCACGCGACACACGGCCTGTTGATCCTTTGACTGGACGGATCTCGACTCCTCAGAGACCAGCGAGTGGTGATCAAGCGAAAGATGTGGAAAATGCCGAAAACGATGGTTAAGACGCACAAAAACCCATGAAACTCTTCCTCAAAGTTAATAATATAATTTTTTATGAAATATCTTTTGTATCTGTCTTAGGGCAAGGGAGTTTACAAGAAACAATCTTCCATATTAGATTGCAGGATAAGCGGCTTGGTATTGGTCAATTCTAAACAGCTGGGGATAACTAGTCCTTAACATCGCATGTAGGCATAAGAATTGTTATCTAAATCTAATAGCTAGTGTATTATGTGTTCCAGAAATCTACTGTATTGAATGTTTGATTATGGAATGAACTTCGTCATCATCTTCATTGTCATTTTCAGTTTCTATTTCTGTGTGAGCATTTCAGTTTTCTGGAGCAAATTTTACAGTGTTCCTATTATTTGGGGTTCTCTTTACAGTTTTCTGGAGCAACAATTTTACAGTGTTCCTATTATTTGGGGGTTCTCTTTACAGTTTTCTGGAGCAAATTTTACAGTGTTCCTAATTCATTCTCATTTGTCAGTTTTTACCAATTGAGGGTGGTGGCAATTTGGGACCCCCCTCTCACGTACAGGCGTACAGCCTCTATTGTTACTTTTTACCAATTGAAGGTGATATGAGACCTTTAGATGTACAATTGATTATGTGTAATTTAATGTAATGATTATATGGAGTAAGGTTTTATATAAAAATTTGGCTCTTACTTCAATGCTCCTTAAATATTAATTTTAGTCTCAATATGGATCATGACTTCCATTTTGTATCAAGATGTCTTTTGAAATTCCATTTTTGTTTCAAGTTGCCCTTTTTTCGTCTAATATTATAATTCACTGTCAATTTAAAGAGTAATATTATCACGTTGGATTGTATTCGTTGGTATGGGAAGAACAGGCTTCGTCTTCTTCAAGCTCAATATCCTCAATCTTTTTCCCAGCACCAAAACCTAGCTCTTGTCCCTTCCTTGCATCCCTAATCCCCACAGGAGTCATCCACACATGCAACACAAAAAGCTCTCAAAAGCCTTTTAATTGCTAATAAAAACACAGACCTCTCTCCAACCCATACGACACAATTCTCCCAATCAATCAAATTCAGGCCCGATCACACAAACACCCCATAAACCCCTCCCCCCCACCCATAATTCACGACCATCCAATTTTTCCAAAATCAAACGAGTAAAATAATAGAAATTAACTGGAACACGATTTTGACCACACCATGACACCAATCTTATGGGTTTTGTGTCTCTTTTATTTCAAACACTTTGCGCTTGCAGAATTCTCAAGAGTTGAAAATTGATCTCTCTCTCTCTCTGGTTTTTGGTGAAACAGCAGCCGATTTCTCCCACGCAAATGCTGATTTTTCCAAATTTACAATATTACCCTTTTAAAGTAATTATTTCTGTCTAGTGCATATCCATCTTGATTTCTGTCTAGCCCAATTTATTAATACTAGGCCTTCTCAAAAAATTCTAAATATTAACTTACCAATTACTGATCACTAAGTACTTTTGTTTCGGCCCATTTAATCAAGCCCAATGTGTTTTTTGCCTAGCCCAATTTATTATACCAGGCCTTCTAAATATTTCTTAAAACAAAAATTGAAATGAATTTTTAAATGTTGGACAGCAGAGCAAAGAGAGTAGCACAACTATCCATAAATAAAGAGAGAGTTGTTGGGCAAGGCTTCAATCAATGGTATGGGTATCAAGGGTCCTCTAGAGGAGTATGGTTTAGGTTTTAAGAAGAGGGAGGTTGTGAGAGCGGATTAAACAGAAGCCACGTTTTGAAAGCCTCTTTTACCCTTTCCTCCCCTCCCCTCTCTCTCGCACCGCTTCTTCTAGGGTTTTAGCTTTTCCGCCCTCTTCAACCTCCAACTCTCGCTCTCCCTCTGCAATCACAAATGAGCAACGACAAGAGCAACATCAACATGACCGATCTTGCCTCGGGTGGGTACTCTCTTCTCCATCTTTTTCTCTCTTTGTTTCTGATTTTCCTCATCTGATGCGGTGTTCTTATACTGCTTTTCCCCTTTGTGTTTACAGCTCTCAACGAAGAGGATCGAGCAGGCATCGTTAATGCTCTCAAGGTTAGTTCAATTTGTTCCATCTTCGCTAGGTATATTTGATTTGTGGTTGAAGCCCTTGACTGGCTTATAGAGATTGGACTTATCTTATCATTGCAGAATAAGATACAGAGCTTGGCCGGGCAGCACTCTGATATCCTCGAGGGCCTTTCTCCTGTAGTCAGAAAGAGGGTCGATTTTCTTAGAGAGATTCAGGTTTGGTTCTCTCAAGCATGTAGTTATAGTGCTCTGCTACTGTGGATGGGTGTTTGTTCATTCTTTTTTTGTAGATCTCTCTAGTCTTGAGAGAGATTGATTAATTAGCTCACTCTCATTTCATTATAAATTAGCTGATAATGTTATAGTTTGTATGGAATGTTTCTGTATGCAGGTTACAGTTTTAGAATTTCTATTGCGGTTTTTCCATTAGTTGTGTAAAGTGTTACATTTTGAGAAAATAGTTGGACTCAATCTCATACAATGAAGTTGTTATTAGTTGAATGCAACTCTTTGATCACTCAATTATTATGTCGAAAACTTAATAGAGGAGTGTAGATTATTTAAAAGTGTGAAATAACTTGGGACTTTCTTAACTTGCAGACCCAACATGATGAACTGGAGGCAAAATTTTTCGAGGAGAGAGCGGCACTTGAAGCCAAGTATCAGAAATTGTATCTGCCTTTGTATGGAAAGGTATTCTGCTCTATATATTGCATAGGCGCACACAGGGACACATTATATATATACATATATAATGTATATCTTGTAAGCATGAAGAGTCCTTCTGTGGGTTTTTTTTAATTGGATTCTGTACACCAAATTGATTGGTTCATATGATATAAAGGCTAGGAGGTTTAGATGATTGCCACTTTCCCCCTACTCTATCCAAAGGAGGTAGCAGTAGTTCCTGGCCTGTGTTTGCGTGCTTCATTTTGGTTGCACTTTTCTTACCGATTTATTAATATTTTGAGGATGATTAGCTCTCTGTCACTTCGTTGCATTTCCTTTGTGTGAAATGAATTGTCTTGTTTTGCAGAGATACGGGATTGTGACTGGAGCTGTTGAAGTTGAAGGAGCTACTATTGAAGCAGCAGCAAATCAAGATGATAAAGATGCTGAAGGTACACTCTTTGATAGTAACACGCACATTAGTTCTTTTTCCTCCGTGGGTTTTAATTATTATTTTTTATTGGTGTTGCTTTTGTATGTTTTCAGAGAAAGGGGTGCCTGATTTCTGGCTCAATGCAATGAAAAACAATGAAGTGCTATCAGAGGAGGTGATCATTTGTGCCAAAAGTTTCTCATAATTGATGTTTATGTTGATTTACATCAGATTAACTGTTTCCTCTTATTTTTGGTGCAGATTACTGAGCGCGATGAAGGAGCCCTGAAATATCTCAAGGACATCAAGTGGTTTAGGATAGATAATCCTAAGGGCTTTAAACTGGAGTTCTACTTTGATACCAATCCCTTTTTTAAGAACTCTGTATTGACAAAGATATATCACATGATTGATGAAGATGAACCCATTCTTGAGAAAGCAATAGGGTAAGATTGGTTCCACCTTGCTTTTATGCAACATAGTTAGTTTCGTATGTTATACTTCTGTTACCAGTGTTCATGCATGGTGTTTCTCTTTGCTTTGTTACAATTTGGCTGGTACCTGGTGCTGTGTAGGACGGAGATCGAATGGTATCCGGCAAAATGCTTGACACAGAAGCTCCTTAAGAAGAAACCTAAGAAGGGATCTAAGAATGCAAAGCCAATCACTAGAACTGAGAATTGTGAAAGTTTCTTCAACTTTTTCAGTCCACCGCAAGTCCCCGAGGACGATGAAGATATTGATGAAGATGCTGTAGGATGGTCTTCTTTACCTTTTGTCTTCTGTAAAGATTTTTTTTTTTTGGTTGTAGCATCTTATTTATTCCTCTCAACAGGCTGAGGAACTCCAAAACCAGATGGAACAAGATTATGACATTGGGTGAGTTCGTAACTTATTTTCTACCCATTGACAGATTTCTGATCTTGTTATTATGATTATGGTTGGTTCTGTTATGACTTGATTGTGTGAAGTCTCTGCATCTAGTATTGTTTTAAATTTCTTAACTCTGCTGGTGGTGGATGTTTTGGGATTTCATGATGATTACTTGTTTATATTTTTGTAGGTCTACCATTCGTGATAAGATCATCCCCCATGCTGTATCCTGGTTTACAGGAGAAGCTATCCAGGGAGAAGATTTTGGAGACTTGGAAGATGATGAAGATGAGGACGCTGAAGACGATGATGAAGAGGACGATGAGGATGAGGAGGAAGATGACGAAGATGATGAAGACGACGAAGATGAAGATGAAGGCAAAACCAAAAAGAAGGTATAGTATTTAATGATTTGGGTTAGCTACCTCCATTTGCATTCTAATCTTTTGAAGTTGAACTGATGGTTTGTTTCTTTCTGAAATTTTCTTAATCTTTGCTGCAGTCATCATCTGCTCACAAGGTATGTCACGGACTTCATTCATTTTCACTGATCTTTTCTATTTAATTTGTTCACACCTCTCACATCTTCTTCTCGTTCAATTGCATCTAATACCGAACTGTTTGCTTTCATGTCCTGATGGCTCATTTTATGTAATGTAGAAGAGTGGAAGAGCACAACTTGCGGATGCTCAGCAAGGCGAGCGCCCACCAGAGTGCAAACAGCAGTAAAATTGATCCAAGAAAGTTGAGTTGCAGGGAGTCCTCATTGGACCTTGCTGTTTTGATAGAAAATGGTTGCTGGGCAGTTTTGTATGGTCAATATATCTTTTACCTTAAATGTTATATGATGGGTGATAGTCGGAGTCTTTTTTTCTCGTTGGTAAGATGGTTTGGATGGCATTGCGATTTGTTGAAGCTTGTTGGAATTTGGACAACATTTTTAGTAGGCCTATTAATGATGTGTAATCTTTGGTCATTTGTCTCAATCGATTTATCAGCTCATTGTTTAGTCCTCGATGGTATCATGTTTTGCATTGGTTTGTTAATTTTGATCATTTAAAAGAAGCACCATCCTACAAGTATAATGCAAATGATCCTCAATAACACGCAAGAGTATCATTTGTAAAAGACATCCAATGCAATTTATTGTTACCTAATTTTTTGAGTAATGACGAAAGATGAAAATATGGTTTTTGAGAAAAATATCGATGGTTAAATTTATAAAAATATAAATATCGTTTAAGTTCATTTAAAAAGTGAAAAATTAATTAAAATTTTGAATTGAATTTTTAAAAAATTTATACATTCAATAATATTTTTATCATGAAAATTAAAACGAAATTTTTCTTCCTTCTCTGTATATCTAGATCTTTAAATATATGTATATTTACGAATTTATTGTCTTTTTTCTTTATTTTAATATCGAGATTCTAAAATATACATATATTGACGAAAATTTTATAGATGTGGTTATTAGTTTTATCCATAATAATAATTATTATTTTGTATGTAAATAAATAATAACTTTTAACTAAATGAGAAATATAACTTTGGAAGTGCATTCTACGGAGAGAATAAGAATTCATTGAACATATATTACCGATAAATCCATATGAGTAATAATTCTATTAATATTGAGAGTTAATTTTTATACTTCATTTTTTATTTACTGGTACTTTACTTTTAATTTTATCTTTCAAAAAAGAAAGTGCAATAATTAAAAAATGAAACGTTCAAATTATCTCTTTTTACATTTGGGGAGGCCGGCGGAGGCCAACATGTAACTTGTGAATGACCTCATTTGCATCGGCTATGATCATTTTGGTGTATCTATATAACATTTTCTAAGAATTTATTTGCATCGAAACTAAGAATTTCTAAGAAAACCAATATCCATTTTTGTTGAATATTTTTCAAATTAATAAATTAAATTGAGATTTTAGAAAGCTCACGTACTTAAATTTACATGGTCAGTAATTTCAGACTTGAGTCTTAAAGAAACAGAAAGGCCTAAACACTGAGCCCAAACAGTGAAGCTCTTCATTTTCCCACTCTCCGATACTCAGCTGTCAAAAAGGAGGGAAAACTAAAACCCAAAACCCTACAACCCAGACTCTTCCTCTGCCATTACATGGCTTCGCATATTTTTCTCAATTGATTTTGGGGTTAGCTTGTACCTTGCTTGGCGCTTCTCTAATTTGATTCTGGAGGAGCTGGGTTGTTGAGGTTCGGAAACTCAGAGGTTGTACCCATGGCGAGGCTTCTTCGAAACGCTCTTACTATGAAACGCTTTCTAATTCCATCTCAGGTTTGTCATTTGTTCGTTTTTGAGCAAGAAAGTTCTTCCTTTTATTTGTTCAAGGCGCCTAATTAATTAGCTACCAGTTTGGTCACTAAGAAAGTTTACAAAACTGTCTGAGTCGTAAGTAACTTGTTGAGATATGGGGAATCTAGAACCGACTTTATACTCTTTTATACTTTCTGAGCTCGTGTATCTATTTATTTTGTATTTATTTTTTTTTTTGCAGGGGAATAGAAAAGGAATATTGGGGACATACACTCAGTTTTGCAGTTTTTCTTCTAAAGGTACTTCAATTTTTTTTTTTTTTTAAAACAATCTCTAATCCTTCTTGAATTGATGCCTGAGATAGCTTAATTTGTGAAATGTGAGAATTTCTTTTCTTTCTGTTTCCGAAAATGACTTAAGAGATTGTATAAGGAAGCTTTAAACACAAAGAATGCTGCTTTCTATTGTTAATAGGCAAAAAGAAGTCTAAATCAGATGGAAGTGACTCCTGTGACGAGAATATGTCGAAGAAGGAGTTGGCCCTGCAGCAAGCCCTGGATCAGATTAAAACTTCATTCGGAAAGGGATCTATAATGTGGCTTGGGCGCTCTGTTTCTAATAGACAAGTACCAGTGGTATCCACGGGTTCTTTCGCTTTGGATCTAGCACTGGGAACTGGTGGATTTCCAAAGGTATCATTCAAATATAACCAGTTCAATGTTGAGGGGCATTATGACTGGAAATTGTTAGTGGTGATCCACGGGTGCTTCTTGTGTTATACAAAATTTAGCCTGAGACGAAAATTTGAATATGTGTTTGCTACTTGTGATATTCATTCATTGATTTTATGTAGGGACGTGTTGTGGAGATTTATGGTCCTGAGGCTTCTGGGAAGACTACTCTTGCACTACATGTAATAGCCGAAGCACAAAAGCAAGGAGGTAAGAATATGAAAGTTATTTCTATCATTTGTTATGGATATTTAATGTAAAAGGCACTCTTTTCTTTTTTGTTCTTCTTTATGCATTCTAGAAAAACAGGGTACTGCCACACACACATCCAAAATGTGCTTGCCAAAGTTCTCTCGAATCTCTGAAAATTAGAACAGCTGTTGGATTATCCTGTAAAAGGCTTATATCAGGCTATCCCTGAATTTTATCCGCTTGCTGATCTAGCTAAATTAGTCGGTGTTTCTGATTAGCTTGAAATGTTCAAGTGAAACTTTCCATTACACATTGATTGATTATCTTTGATTCATATTTTTGGTACCTCAGTTGCAATTTAGGTTCAAGCTGGTGCAGTTGTAAAATAGAATTGTTGAAGTCCCAGAACAGTTACTAAAGAACCAGTTGAGACCATATTTTGGCGTGGGTTATTTGGTTGATGCCAGTTAAATTTAAGTGTTTTCTTTTGTCTGCTGCCATAATGCCTAGTTCCTTGTTTTATTCAACTTTGTGTAGGGTACTGTGTTTTTGTGGATGCTGAGCATGCTCTTGATCCATCACTGGCTCAGGCTATTGGTGTAAACACTGAGAATCTACTTCTTTCGCAACCTGACTGTGGTGAGCAGGCCCTCAGTCTTGTAGACACTCTAATCCGGAGCGGTTCAGTTGATGTTGTTGTTGTGGACAGTGTAAGTAAGGTGCTTTTTAGTAACTAAATAGGTTCATAGTAATTTTTCCTTGTCGATAGTCCATATTCACTGTGCATGCTTGATGCATTCTTACAGCATATTATTGAATGTGTTCCACTTCATATCGTCTTAAGTGATTACCATATGATAATATGATTACAGGTAGCTGCTCTTGTGCCCAAAGGTGAACTTGATGGCGAAATGGGTGATGCTCATGTGGCAATGCAGGCTAGATTAATGAGTCAGGCACTTCGCAAATTGAGTCACTCGTTATCTCTATCACAGACAATTCTAATCTTTACAAATCAGGTATTAGCATTGGGTTTCGTTGTTATGTTGATATAATTCGGATACAACTTACAAACTTTATCAATTTATGAATTCGACTTGTATGGTCTGGTCTATGTTTAGGTGAGGTCGAAGATTTCTACATTTGGAGGATTTGGCGGGCCTACTGAAGTTCCTTGTGGCGGAAATGCTTTAAAGTTCTATGCTTCATTGCGCCTTAATATTAGGAGAACAGGGTTTATAAAGAAGGGTGAAGAGGTAGGTACCGATACCAGTTGTCTATTTTGTTCACTTTCTTGTTAACTTTGTTTTCGGAGAGAGTTTCCCTGGTAGCCATTGAAATGCTGCTTTCGGTAGACTATAATGTTGATGCATCCTTTTGAAAAAGATTTAAATCTGTATGCAGACGTTAGGAAGTCAAGTTCAAGTGAAGATAGTGAAGAATAAACTTGCTCCTCCGTTTAGAACTGTACAGATAGAGCTTGAGTTTGGTAGGGGTATATGTCGTGAATCGGAGTTGATTGAGTTGGGAATAAAACACAAATTCGTCACACAGCGCGGCTCGCATTATTATGTAAATGGCCAAATTTTCCATGGCAAGGATGCTCTGAAAAGGTTTTTGTCTGAGAACACAACTGCTCTAGAAGAACTTACAACAAAGCTTAGGGAGAAGCTAATTCATTCTAATGAACCCGAAACAGAAATTACAGGTGAAGGTCCTGTGGAGGAAATTGTTTCACCGGATTCTACCGACGAAGATGCGGCAACGGCGGTTGGAGCCTAATTCTGCAGATGGCTTCAGACTGGAGGAAATTAAGCTTTACAAATGTAACTATCGGAAGAAGCCTTTTCTGCAATCACTTGCTCTCCTTGTAAATTTCATGTTATTTGTAAATCACTGGGTGTAGTAAAATTTTGTGGGTTCAAAGGGGCAATTTTGGGAGGATGTGGATTTTCAAATTTCATTGTTCACCCTAAGCTGCATAGATGTACGTAATTATTACTCTCATGATTGATTATGCAATTTTTCATATCCAAATATTAAAAATGAAACACATTATGTATGGATATAAGGATCAGGTTGTTAAGTTGTTAGGTATTTCCAATTACTGCTTTGTTAAATCCCTATTGTTTAGGGAGTGTTTGTTTGTTGACCTATTCTTTAGCCAGTAACCACGTCCTAGAGTTTGTTCTGACGTGGGTTGTTATTTACTTCAGTTTCACGTTTCTTGTAAGGCTATTAGTAGCCAACTCATGTGTTTCAATTGAATAAGATTACTTCTCCCAAAACTTGCTTATTCTTCATAAAGATTACTTTGTTTCAACATCTGGTATCAGAGCACCATCACGGGGCCTGATTGAAATACAAGAAGCAGCAGTCTTCTAAAGCGTGTAGCAGTGAGAACATGGCGACAGAAAGCAGTAGCTTTGTACAACCAGCGATTCCAAAATTTGATGGGCATTATGAACATTGGGACATGCTCATGGAGAACTTTCTGAGATCGAAGGAGTTTTGGAACTTGGTGGAGCATGGTATTCCTGCAGCAGCCGTGGGAGTAGTGCTCACAGATGGACAAAAGAAGGCTATTGAAGATCTGACATTGAAGGACCTGAAGGCAAAGAATTACCTCTTTCAAGCAATTGATCGCTCAATTCTGGAGACTATCCTGAACAAAGACACAGCAAAGAGTATTTGGGATTCGTTGAAGCAGAAATATCAGGGTACCACACGAGTCAAACGTGCACAACTGCAAGCTCTCCGGAAGGAGTTTGAAATTCTCCACATGAAGGCAGGAGAAACTGTGAATGAATATTTTGCTCGAACCCTTACCATAGCCAATAAGATGAAGGCAAATGGTGAGACCTTGGGAGATGTTGCTGTCATTGAGAAAATTTTGAGATCATTGACTCTCAAATTTGATCATGTGGTGTGTTCTATTGAGGAATCTAAGGATATAGATACTCTCACCATTGATGAGTTGCAAAGCAGCTTGCTTGTGCATGAACAACGCATGAGCTCTCATGTTGAGGAAGAACAAGCTCTGCAGGTTACTCATGAAAGTCCATCTGGAGGAAGGGGTCGAGGTCGTGGAAGCTTTAGAGGAAGAGGAAGAGGAAGAGGACGAGGCAGACAAAGGTTCGACAAGGCCACTGTGGAGTGCTATTATGGCCATAAGCTAGGACATTTTCAATATGAATGTCCTGAGCTGAAGAAGGAGGCTAACTATGTGGAAGCTGATGAGGAGATGTTGCTAATGGCTTATGTGAATGGTCAGAATGCTAGCCGAGAGAATGTGTGGTTTCTTGATTCAGGATGTAGTAATCACATGTGTGGGAAAAAGGAAATTTTCTCAGATCTTGATACAAGGTTTAGGGAATCTGTGAAGCTAGGACACAATTCGAGTATGGCAGTGATGGGAAAAGGCAACATAAGGCTTCTTATAAATGGGATTGTTCAGATTATCACTGGGGTATTTTATGTACCTGATGACAGGACCCGCCCCGATCCTCTCTGGGACCATATGGGGACGTGCCCTGCTCCCGTCTGACACCCAATAATTCATACCAATTTTAACCTCAAAACATCAAATGCATAAATAACCAAATTAAAGTTATACATCAAATCCGAATAAAACAGATGTCAGACAAGGGATGAAATCCAAAATTACAAGATGCGAGCACGACTCTAAAGTAAACCTGCGGGTACACCACCCAACAGGGGTTCAGGTACGCAGAAGTAGATCTATGCCTCAGCCTCAGGTTCCTCCTCTACCTCAGTATCACGACCTGGAGGGGTTACCAAAAACATTAAGGATGAGTGGACCGAAACTTAAGTTTATAAAACCATTTGATAAGTAAAACATATAATTTACCCCTCCGTTTTCCAAACATGCATGCAACCGTATTTAAAATCATAAGTCATATAATATGAACCATAAGGCATGTAATAAAACCATAACCATAATTTTAGCCACTGCACTATACACTCCAATCCGACATCCCTGATGTCTGACGTCCCTGACGTCCAATAAGGTCACAATCACAAGGCTACGCGTGCCACTCGGGTCTCAATTCCGAGTTCAATCCCCGAACCCTGTTCGGTTACAGCATCCCCGATGCTTAGCGTCATAGACGCTGGACGTTCTAGACGTCCGTGACCACTCCGGGGTACCTCATCCGGAGGAGACAGTATAGTATGGATGGATCTATACAGTGCAGTACCAAATACATTTTATTGATATCCACATGCAAACATATATGTATACAGAGGTAAAATCTGAACCGATCGTTACGTTTCATCAAACGGGTCTCATGCCCAAATACCGTGAAACGTGCCATAACCGAAATTTCAATATCATCAAAACCATTTATAGATTCCAGCATGTGAACATATAAGTAAATCAGAAAACATTTAAGCATGCAAGGGTTTAATGAAAACGGGCCCACTCACTATACGATTCCGCTGCGAATCTGCGCGTACGGACCTGTACCGAGATTATCGTACAATTCCTGTCAGTTCAATTCACACGTAAGGGTCACTACAAGTCCTTAATATTTATTCAAAAGAAAGTTCGAAACAGAAGCCGGTTAGGGGAAACCGTCAACACATTTCCCGAGGCAACTGGCCCTAAACTGACCCTTCAAACTATCTCAGATCAATATGGTTATTTCACCAAAAATGTTCAGAATGATGAGAGGAATAAAAGTCATGTTGATCGTGATCGGAGATAAGCCCCAACGCACCCTCACGCGCCGCCCAAAGTGGCTGTGCGTGAAAGTCACGCGCCTGACACTGTAGCTACAGTGTCAGCACCTTCACCCGTTTTTCTGTAATTCGGGCCTGCCACCCGCGGCTTGACCCGGTTGATTACCCATAAATTCCTACTCGATTTCAATCCAATTTGATCCTAACATGTTATTTAAACATCTAATTTAAGTTCTGAGTTATTAATTATCCAAATTCAATCCTTAAATGGCCCTTCGACCCGTGATCAACCAAACGGGTCAATCACCAGAACTCACTGGTTTCAAACCCATTGTCCAATTAACTTCACAGGAAGTATAATAGGATCAAAACGAACCAAAATGAACAATCAATTGCGTCTGAAAGTACCTGAAAGTCGTCGTCCCAAGCTCTGTGATTTCCCTGAAAACAACAGTCACCGTCCCAGCTCACCCGTGGCTGATTGCCTTCGATTTTGATATGGTTGTGTTCTAAACACTCCCAGAAAGCTTACTCTGCGATTAGATTGGCCCAACACACCGTAGAAATCAAAAACCCGATTTCCCTCCAAAAATTCCCGAAATGGTTTCTCTCTGGTTCCACTCTTATTTTCAGTCCTTTCAATACCAGAGTGAAGCTCACACACTATATAATCAGTTTTAAACAAATTCAAGCCATCCCACAGGCTCGTGGGTGCCCAATTTGTCCACTGAAATTTGTCCCCCGAAAGCTTCGAATTTCGATTAATCAATTTGATCGTGTAGCTGGAAGAATCAGACCACGTTTGATGCTTCAAAAAGGTTTAAACAATCAATACTTTCCAACCCACACTCACCAGTAAACAAATCGCACTCAGAGCCACCGCACATGGTGGTGCCGCCCATGTCCCCCGCGGTTTGCTACAGTAACCAGGGCAAAAAGACCAAAATGCCCCTGGTTCAAATAATTACCAAACTGCCCTTCACTTTCTAGACCCGTAACTCAGCCATACGAAGTCCGATTTCGGCGTGCCGCCTGTCTACGGACTCAGGTCGTCGAGACCTACCTATCGGTCCTGGAGTCGTGTGAAAATTAATTGTTAAACGAAAAGTCAACATTTTCGCCCCAACCGTCACAATTACGGTAATGCCCCTGAACTTCCGATAGTCATAACTTTTTCCCTGATCGTCCGAAATGGACGTGCCACCTGTCTATGAACTCGTGACGTCCCGAACTACGTCACGGTCATAGGTCAAAGTCCATTTAATTCATAAATCAAAAAGTCAACAATTGGTCATACCATTCCCAAGGGTAAAAACGTCAATTGATACAATAAATTACAATATTAAAGTCCTCGAATGTCCGGGGTGTTACAACCTTCCCCCCTTAAGAAATTTCGTCCCGAAATTTCAAAGAAACAAATGAGGAAATTGTTCTCGCATATGAGCCTCAGGCTCCCATGTGGCTTCTTCCACATTCTGGTTTCTCCAGAGAATCTTCACGAGAGGGATCGTCTTCCGACGTAGTACCTTGTCCTTCCGATCCAAGATCTGTAATGGTTGTTCTTCGAAGCTCAAATCCTCCCGTAGTTCGACAGGTTGTTCCCCAAGTACATGAGAAGCATCATGTACGTACTTCCGTAGCATCGATATGTGGAAAACATCGTGAACTCTAGATAGTTCTGGAGGTAGTGCCAATCGATAAGCAACTCTGCCAATCCTCTCCACGACCTCGTAAGGTCCGATAAAACGCGGACTCAGTTTCCCCCGTCGGCCGAAACGGATAATCCCCTTCCACGGAGATAACTTCAGGAAGACGAAATCTCCCACTTCAAATTCCAAGTCTCGAATCCGTCGATCAGCATAACTCTTCTGGCGATCCTGGGCCGCCTTCAATCTCTCCTTGATAACACGAACAGTTTCCATGGTTAAGTCCATCAATTCCGGCCCTACAGCCACTCGCTCTCCTATCTCCGTCCAACAGATAGGTGTCCTGCACTGTCGACCATACATTGCCTCATAAGGTGCCATCCCGATGCTTGCCTGATAGCTGTTGTTGTAAGCGAATTCCATTAATGGCAAATGAGTATCCCAAGAGTCCTGAAACTGTAGCACACAAGACCTCATCATGTCCTCCAGGGTCTGAATGGTCTGTTCAGACTGTCCATCGGTCTGTGGATGGAAAGCAGTACTGAAACGTAGGGTTGTCCCCAAAGTTGCTTGCAAACTTCGCCAGAACCTGGAAGTGAAACGCGGATCACGATCGGACACAATCGATTCCGGCGTACCATGCAATCGTACGATTTCCTTCACAAACAACTGAGCCAGTCGGTTAGGTTTATAAGTTTCCCGAACTGGCAGGAAATGGGCTGACTTGGTTAACCGATCCACGATCACCCACACTCCGTCCACTCCACTCTGAGTCCTTGGTAACTTAAAGACGAAGTCCATGGTGATGTGATCCCACTTCCACTCGGGAATCGGAAGTGGGTGCATAGCCCCATAAGGTCTCTGCCGTTCCGCCTTAACCTGCTGACAGGTTAGGCACTTGCTCACGAACTCAGCAATATCTTTCTTCATTTCTGGCCACCAATAATGGTTTCGGAGGGTACGGTACATCTTTGTACCTCCCGGATGCATAGCATAAGCCGAACTATGGGCCTCCTTAAGAATCTAGGTCCGTATCTCTGCCACTGCAGGTACACACAAACGGCCGAACTTCACAAGTGCTCCATCGTCACGGATGGTAAAATCCTGTCTCTCATCCGCATCGACCTCAATTCTGTAAATACAGAGTATCGGATCCTGAAGTTGTGCTTCAATGATCCGATCAATCAGTACCGGTCGTACATGGAAGCTGGCCAACAAAGCTCCATGCTCATCCGCACCCAAGATAACTCCCGCCTTCCGGAGTTCCACCAGTAAGGGAAGATACACCATCCCCAGGTGTGCAACTGATCCCGCTGATTTTCTACTGAGTGCATCCGCCACCACATTGGCCTTACCCGGATGGTACTCAATCGTACAGTCATAGTCCTTCAGCAGCTCCAACCATCTTCGTTGTCTCATGCTCCTTCTGAGTGAATAAGTACTTAAGACTCTGGTGGTCGGTATATATCCGACAAGTTGCGCCGAACAGATAATGTCTCCAGATTTTCAGAGCATGAACCACCGCCGCCAACTCTAAATCATGGGTAGGCTAGTTCAACTCATGAGTCTTCAGCTGCCGGGATGCATAGGCGATAACCTTGCCAGTTTACATCAACACGCAGCCCAGACCTTGCAGCGATGCATCACTGAAGACCATAAACTCTCCACTGTCATCCGGCAATGCCAGGACAAGTGCAGTGGTCAATCGATCTTTCAACTCTTGAAAACTCCGATCGCACTGCTCGTCCCAGATAAACTTCACTCCTTTCCGAGTCAAACGAGTCAATGGTGCAGCAATTTTGGAGAAACCCTCCACGAATCTCCGGTAGTAACCTGCTAATCCGACGAAACTCCGCACCTCGGTCACTGTTGTCGGTCTAGCCCAGTTGGTCACCGCTTCTGTTTTCTGGGGGTCCACGCTAATCCCATCCGTAGATATCACGTGTCCCAGAAAACCAATACTGCTCAGCCAAAACTGAAACTTTCTCAGCTTGGCATACAACTGTTCTTGTCTCATCTTCTCTAAGACTAACCGTAGATGTTCCTCATGTGCACGGGCACTCCTTGAGTACACCAAAATATCATCGATGAACACAATCACGGACTTATCCAGATAGGGTCGGAAGACCCGGTTCATCAGATCCATGAATGCTGCTGGAGCATTCGTCAAACCAAATGGCATAACAAGGAACTCGTAGTGTCCGTAACGGGTTCAAAAAGCAGTTTTCGGAATATCCTCCTCCGAAATCCTCAGTTGGTGATACCCAGATCGCAAATCAATTTTCGAGAAGCACTGAGCTCCCCGCAACTGGTCAAAAAGGTCATCGATCCTGGGTAGAGGATATTGGTTCCTCAGTGTCACCCTGTTGAGTTGTCGATAGTCAATACACAAACGGAGACTTCCCTCCTTCTTCTTTACGAACAACACCGGTGCTCCCCACGGTGAAGTACTCGGTCGGACATATCCCAAATCCACCAACTCCTGCAATTGAGTCTTGAGTTCTCGTAACTCGGCCGGCGCCTTCCGGTATGGTGCCTGGGATATAGGTCGGGTACCAGGGAGTAGTTCAATTGTAAACTCGATCTCCCGTGAGGGTGGCAATCCAGGTAAGTCTTCTGGGAATACATCCGGAAACTCGCATACCACCGGTATCTCGTCGATACCCGGAGTATCAACCTGTTCCGACACGACATGCGCCAGATAAGCCTGGCATCCCTTCCGTAGAAGTTTGGTAGCAGTAAGTGACGAAATCACTTCAGGAGGCGAACCGTCACATTCCCCCTGAAAGATAACTTCCGGCAAACCCGGGCTCCGCAGAATCACTTGCTTGCTACAGCAGTCGATGAGCGATCCGTGCTCCGATAGCCAATCCATCCCTAGGATTATATCAAAGTCGTGGATATCCAGAATAACTAAGTCTGCTGGTAAATCCACATCCTCAATTCTTACCGGGCACTTCCGAATCACCTGATTCACAAGGTACACGATGCCCATCGGGGTGCCAACACCCATTTCGCAATCTAAAGCTGATACCACACAATCAAGCATACCAGCACAACTCTTCGAAATAAAAGAATGTGTAGCCCCCGCATCCATCAATACACGTACAAGAAGGTTTAAGATATGTAGTGTACTTGTAACCACGCCTGGGGCAGTCCTCGCCTGTTGCTGGGTCATTGCAAATACTTGGGCCCTCGGCCCTCCGTTCCGTCCGCGCCCACGCGCGCCACGCCCAGCACCACGGTCACCTCCCTGACCGCGACCTCCATTAGTGTGGGAAGCCGTGCTCTGCACCACACTAGAGCCCCTAGCGTCGTTGTTCTTGGACAACTGCAGGAAATCACAGGCATAGTGGCCCTCCTCTCCGCAAGCAAAACAAGTTATTGGCCTTGGCCTGTCCGAATGCCCACCAGAAGCACCGCTCCAAGATGAGCGCTGCCCAGAGTTGTATCCAGATCCTCTGCCCTGAGAGCCTCCGCGTCGACCCGACCAGCCACGACCCTTGAAGGATGAGGGTGCTCCCCTGTAGCCCCCTCCCTTGTTGTTCTTCTGGCCTGATGGCCCACGATGTGGGCGATCCTGACGTCGCCCCTCGCCCGAAGGCTGTCATGTCTGGTGTGCCGCCAGACTGGCCTCGACACGCACCGCAGCGTCGACCAAATCTCTCAGTGAAGCATGAGTAGCAGCAGTCACACTTGCCCGGATCTCCCCTCGGAGTCCAAGCTCGAACCTTTGGCATTTGTCCTCCTCCGTGCTCACGAATGATGCAGCGAACCGGGAAACTTTCCCGAAAGTTTGCTCGTAGTCCGCAACGGACATATCCCCCTGCTCCAGCCGCAGGAACTCAGCCACGTGAAAAGATCGCGGGTAGTACTGGTCCAGAAATCTGGAACGGAAAGCTTCCCAAGTAGTGGTATGGACAGACCATCCCGACATTTCGAGTCCGTGCCACCACTGGTAGGCTCCTCCTTCCAGCAAGAAGGCCGCCAAAGTTACCCCGGAGGGCAGTGCATCACCGAGAAGATCCTCTCCCACTTGGTGATCCAATCATGAGCATCCTCGGGGTTTGATCCCCCGCAGAAAGGAGTGGCTCCCAACCGTTGAGCCCTTTCAATGCTCGCACATTCCATCTCCCTTTCCAGATCCTCATCAGTTCGTGTATGAGGAATTCTCCTAGGAGGCATAACCAACTGTCAAGAGGCATAGATCAGATAACGATGTTCTTAAAAGTCGAAAAGTAACTAGTACTAATCGCTAGTCTAGCATGATGACCATAACCTAGTACTGACCACAACCTAGTGCTCTGATACCAAGCTGACAGGAATCGCCCCGATCCTCTCTGGGACCATATGGGGACGTACCCTGCTCCCGTCTGACACCCAATAATTCATACCAATTTTAACCTCAAAACATCAAATGCATAAATAACCAAATTAAAGTTATACATCAAATCCGAATTAAACAGATGTCAGACAAGGGATGAAATCCAAAATTACAAGATGCGAGCACGACTCTAAAGTAAACCTGCGGGTACACCACCCAACAGGGGTTCAGGTACGCAGAAGTAGATCTATGCCTCAGCCTCAGGTTCCTCCTCTACCTCAGTATCACGACCTGGAGGGGTTACCAAAAACATTAAGCGTGAGTGGACCGAAACTTAAGTTTATAAAACCATTTGATAAGTAAAACATATAATTTACCCCTCCGTTTTCCAAACATGCATGTAACCGTATTTAAAATCATAAGTCATATAATATGAACCATAAGGCATGTAATAAAACCATAACCATAATTTTAGCCACTGCACTATACACTCCAATCCGACATCCCTGATGTCTGACGTCCCTGACGTCCAATAAGGTCACAATCACAAGGCTACGCGTGCCACTCGGGTCTCAATTCCGAGTTCAATCCCCGAACCCTGTTCGGTTACAGCATCCCCGATGCTTAGCGTCATAGACGCTGGACGTTCTAGACGTCCGTGACCACTCCGTGGTACCTCATCCGGAGGAGACAGTATAGTATGGATGGATCTATACATTATTGATATCCACATGCAAACATATATGTATACATAGGTAAAATCTGAACCGATCGTTACGTTTCATCAAACGGGTCTCATGCCCAAATACCGTGAAACGTGCCATAACCGAAATTTCAATATCATCAAAACCATTTGTAGATTCCAGCATGTGAATATATAAGTAAATCAGAAAACATTTAAGCATGCAAGGGTTTAATGAAAACGGGCCCACTCACTGTACGATTCCGCTGCGAATCTGCGCGTACGGACCTGTACCGAGATTATCGTACAATTCCTGTCAGTTCAATTCAAACGTAAGGGTCACTACAAGTCCTTAATATTTATTCAAAAGAAAGTTCGAAACAGAAGCCGGTTCGGGGAAACCGTCAACACGTTTCCCGAGGCAACCGGCCCTAAACTGACCCTTCAAACTATCTCAGATCAACATGGTTATTTCACCAAAAATGTTCAGAATGATGAGAGGAATAAAAGTCATGTTGATCGTGATCGGAGATAAGCCCCAACGCGCCCTCACGCGCCGCCCAAAGTGGCTGCGCGTGAAAGTCACGCGCCTGACACTGTAGCTACAGTGTCAGCACCTTCACCCGTTTGTCTGTAATTCGGGCCTGCCACCCGCGGCTTGACCCGGTTGATTACCCATCAATTCCTACTCAATTTCAATCCAATTTGATCCTAACATGTTATTTAAACATCTAATTTAAGTTCTGAGTTATTAATTATCTAAATTCAATCCTTAAATGGCTCTTCGACCCGTGATCAACCAAACGGGTCAATCACCAGAACTCACTGGTTTCAAACCCATTGTCCAATTAACTTCACATGAAGTATAATAGGATCAAAACGAACCAAAATGAACAATCAATTGCGTCTGAAAGTACCTGAAGGTCGTCGTCCCAAGCTCTGCGATTTCCCTGAAAACAGCAATCACCGTCCCAGCTCACCCGTGGCTGATTGCCTTCGATTTTGATATGGTTGTGTTCTAAACACTCCCAGAAAGCTTACTCTGCGATTAGATTGGCCCAACACACCGTAGAAATCAAAAACCCGATTTCCCTCCAAAAATTCCCGAAATGGTTTCTCTCTGGTTCCACTCTTATTTTCAGTCCTTTCAATACCAGAGTGAAGCTCACACACTATATAATCAGTTTTAAACAAATTCAAGCCGTCCCAGAGGCTCGTGGGTGCCCAATTTGTCTACTGAAATTTGTCCCCCGAAAGCTTCGAATTTCGATTAATCAATTTGATCGTGTAGCTGGAAGAATCAGACCACGTTTGATGCTTAAAAAAGGTTTAAACAATCAATACTTACCCACACTCACCAGTAAACAAATCGCACTCAGAGCCACCGCACATGGTGGTGCCACCCATGTCCCCCGCGGTTTGCTACAGTAACCAGGGCAAAAAGACCAAAATGCCCCTGGTTCAAATAATTACCAAACTGCCCTTCACTTTCTAGACCCGTAACTCAGCCATACGAAGTCCGATTTCGGCGTGCCGCCTGTCTACGGACTCAGGTCGTCGAGACCTACCTATCGGTCCTGGAGTCGTGTGAAAATTAATTGTTAAACGAAAAGTCAACATTTTCGCCCCAACCGTCACAATTACGGTAATGCCCCTGAACTTCCGATAGTCATAACTTTTTCCCTGATCGTCCGAAATGGACGTGCCACCTGTCTATGAACTCGTGACGTCCCGAACTACGTCACGGTCATAGGTCAAAGTCCATTTAATTCATAAATCAAAAAGTCAACAATTGGTCATACCATTCCCAAGGGTAAAAACGTCAATTGATACATTAAATTACAATATTAAAGTCCTCGAATGTCCGGGGTGTTACACCTGATCTGAAAAATAATTTATTAAGCATTGGGCAGCTACAAGAAAAAGGACTTTCAATTCTCATTCAACGTGGAAAGCTAAAGATCTATCATCGTGAACGTGGCTTGATTATGGAGACTGTGATGTCTTCAAACAGAATGTTTATGTTGCTTGCTACATCTCAGCCACAAGAATCCACCTGCTTCAACACGATCACAGAAGATCCAACACAACTTTGGCATTGCCGATATGGACATTTGGGGTTCACAGGTTTAAAAACTCTCCAGCACAAGGAAATGGTACATGGTTTGCCACAACTGAAGACTCCTACAAAGCTGTGCAGAGATTGTTTGGTGGGTAAACAGGATAGAGATTCGTTTCCACAGAAGAGCACATGGAGAGCTTCTCATATTCTTCAACTAGTGCATGCTGATATCTGTGGACCAATCACACCTATTTCAAACAGCAAGAAAAGGTATCTGATTACCTTCATTGATGATTTTAGTCGCAAGGCGTGGGTCTACTTCTTAACTGAAAAGTCAGAAGCTTTTGTCACTTTCAAAATTTTTAAGAGTTTGGTTGAGAAAGCAACAGGTTCAAACATAATAGTTCTGCGTACTGATCGTGGAGGAGAATTCACATCAAATGAGTTCACCAATTTTTGTCGTGAAAATGGCATACGTAGACAGTTGACGGCTGCATATACTCCACAACAGAACGGAGTTGCGGAAAGAAAGAACAGAACCATTATGAATATGGTTCGTAGCATGCTGTCAGAAAAGAAGGTGCCAAAGACGTTCTGGCCTGAAGCAGTCAATTGGGCTATACATATTCTAAATCGGAGTCCAACCTTTGCAGTAAAAGATAAGATTCCAGAAGAAGCTTGGAGCGGAGTCAAACCTTCAGTTGAGTATTTTAAAGTTTTTGGATGTATTTCTCATGTTCATGTCTCTGATAATAAAAGAACAAAGCTGAATGATAAAAGCAGGAGTTGTGTTTTACTTGGGGTTAGTGAAGAATCAAAGGCATACAGGTTATATGATACAATGTCTCAAAAGATCATAGTGAGCAGAGATGTTGTATTTGAAGAAGATAAGGGTTGGAATTGGGACAAGAGTCATGAAGAGGCAATTATCGCTGACTTGGAATGGGGTGATGGTGAAGACAAAGCAGCCATAATTGATGCCAATGAAGAAGAAAGTGATGCTGATTCTACAGATGAAGGAATAGAGGATTCTTCTTCAGATGAATTAATTGAAGAAAACTCACCCAGCTCAAATGAAGGAAGACACAGGGCACCTCCAATCTGGATGAGAGACTGTGTGAATGGAGAAGGTTTTTCTGAAGATGAAGAAATAGCAAACTTTTCTAATTTTTCAACTGATGATCCGATTTATTATGAAGATGCTGTGAAATATGAAAAGTGGAGGAAAGCTATGGATTTAGAAATAGTGGCAATCGAGAAGAATAACACATGGGAGTTGATGGAGCTGCCTGCTGGAGGAAAAGTAATTGGAGTAAAGTGGGTTTATAAAACTAAGCTCAATGAGAATGGAGAAATCGATAAACACAAGGCACGACTAGTAGCAAAAGGTTATGCTCAGCGGCATGGAATAGACTACACTGAAGTATTTGCACCTGTGGCACGATTAGATACAATTTGCTTGGTGGTTGCACTTGCAGCTCAAAAGAAATGGACCATTTACCAATTAGATGTCAAATCTGCATTCTTACACGGTGAATTGAATGAGGAAGTTTTTGTGGAACAACCTGGTGGATATGTGAAAAAGGGTCATGAGAAGATGGTGTACAAGTTGAAAAAGGCTTTATATGGACTTAAACAAGCTCCACGAGCTTGGTATAGTCGTATAGAGTCTTATTTTGTGAAGGGGGGATTTGAAAGATGTCCGTATGAACATACCTTGTTCATAAAAACCAAGGCTGGAGGTAAAATTCTGATTATAATTCTTTATGTTGATGATCTTATATTCACAGGGAATGATGAGTCTATGTTTGCTAAGTTTAAAAGTTCTATGATGCGTGAATTTGACATGACTGACCTTGGGAAGATGAGATTCTTTCTGGGTATTGAGGTGATGCAAAGGGCAAATGGAATATTTATTAATCAAAGGAAGTATGCACTTGAGGTATTGAAGAGGTTTGAAATGGACAGAAGCAATCCAGTTCATAATCCCATTGTTCCTGGTTGTAAGCTTTCAAAAGATGAAGATGAAGTGAAGGTTGACATCACCTTTTACAAACAAGTTGTGGGAAGTTTAATGTACCTAACTGCCACTCGGCCAGATGTGATGTTTGTTGTGAGTCTTATCAGTAGGTACATGGCAAATCCTACTGAGCTCCACTTGCAGGCTGCTAAAAGAGTCCTAAGGTATCTGAAAGGTACAACAGACTATGGTGTGTTCTACAAAAAGGGAGAAGATGAGGAACTAACAGCCTACACTGACAGCGACTATGCTGGGGATTTAGAGGACAGGAAGAGCACATCAGGTTATGTTTTTAAAATGAGTGCAGGGGCTGTGTCATGGTCATCAAGGAAGCAGCCAGTGGTGACTTTATCCACCACAGAAGCTGAATTCATTGCAGCAGCCTCTTGTGCTTGTCAAGCAGTTTGGCTAAGAGGAATTCTGGAAAAGCTCAGACATATTCAAAGTAAGTCTACTATTGTGTACTGTGATAACAATTCAACAATTAAGCTTTCAAAAAATCCAGTGATGCATGGGCGCAGCAAACACATAGACGTTCGCTTTCACTTTCTTCGTGAGCTCACAAAAGCAGGCACTGTAAAGATGATTCATTGTGGTACTCAAGATCAAGTAGCAGATGTGATGACTAAGCCACTAAAACTAGATGCATTTTTGAAGCTACGTGGATTGATGGGAGTTTGTCCATAACCAGATATAAACTAATTGCTAAGTAGCAATCAGTTTAAGGGAGAATGTTAAGTTGTTAGGTATTTCCAATTACTGCTTTGTTAAATCCCTATTGTTTAGGGAGTGTTTGTTTGTTGACCTATTCTTTAGCCAGTAACCACGTCCTAGAGTTTATTCTGACGTGGGTTGTTATTTACTTCAGTTTCACGTTTCTTGTAAGGCTATTAGTAGCCAACTCATGTGTTTCAATTGAATAAGATTATTTCTCCCAAAACTTGCTTATTCTTCATAAAGATTACTCTGTTTCAACACGGGTAATCTTTAATTATAAAGAAGTTTAATTTATATCACTATGTGCAAATACAACATTATCAAGTTAATATCTCCAAAAAAAAAAAAATTATATATATATATAGAGAAAAACTTGTTCTCTCTCATCTTATTAATCTTTGATAAAGCCTCTTATTATGTATTTGTTCGTTATGATGTAAATGAAATATCATGTTTGATTAAAAAAAAATTGAATAAAAACAACATTGAAAAATTCAAATTTAGTTATAATATTATTTATTGTACGTAGCTCTTATGTCAAAACTTTTTTCAAAGAGTAGGGTATTGAACAGAGTCAAAACCGCCGTCTCTCCAATGCGATGCTGATTGCTGTAGAAATGCGATTGACTAGCTTTGGAATTTCAATGCAGGCCGGTATCGTGGCAAAAGGACTATAATGACAAATTAATGGGATTTTGTAATCATTAATCTCGGGATTAAAGTACTAATTAAGATTCATGAATCATTAATTCCAACCCTAAACCTCAAAACTCAACCATGGAGAAAAATAAGAAAAAAACCTCCACCTCAAGACTAAAGTCCTCAACCACCCAGCATGACATCTTCGTAGGGTTTTGGAGAAATTATCAAAAAGTGATTTTTTGACGTTGGACCAATACATCATTTGTTTCTTTGCTATGGAATTGTCACGAAAAAAGTTTACTCAGTCATATATGTAATAGTAATATACGTATTTTTCACATAATTTTAAATTATATATATGATAATATTGTATTACTTTAAACGTATTTCAAGTATATAAAAATGAAAAAACTATATATATTTAAAAATAATAAATAATATGAAATTTTATATAATAGCTATATTTTATTTCATAAAATTCAGAAATCTATATTTACTAAAAGAAAGCAAGAAATCGAAAAAGTGGTAATCGGTAAAATTATATATGTGAAATGTTAAAAGTAAAATGCAATACCTTTCACTGCATATATATGTCGATTTTCGTTGGTTTGTATTAGCTTTAATCCTAGGGAGTTTATTCGTAATTCATGGCGGTTAATTACTTGATTTCATATAGTCTAGTCCTATTTTTGCAGTCAAATTGGCCGGGCGACGCATCAACTCGCACAAGAAACAAAATTGAAAGTAGAACCCACGTTAGACCCACAAACACAAGACCACAGAGGGAAAACAAAGACTTGTATTTGGTGGGCTTGACTCACCCAAACTTGGTGGATTCCCCAAACAATCCATATTCCTAGCTAAGATTAATTAGCTCCAATGAATATTGTTCATTGTTTTAATTTTTTTCAGTACCAATGTTATTCTATTTTTAATGTATGAATCCGATTATCTTTTTTCGCAGGAGAAAATAGTTATTCTATATACTTACCTCACCTTCTCCGTCTCCGTTTTTAATATGTAAGAAAAAAAAAGAGACAATATATGTACATATAAATAAACCTAACAAAGTGTGTATAACTTATGAAATCACGAAAGTGACAATTAAATTTATACAAATGTGGCCCAAAAATGTAAATGGAATGGATGGTGATGTCTTGATGTCTTGTTCTATCGTTTCCTAATCTAATGTTGGATGTTGATAATATATATGGTCAAAATTGGAAAGCATTCGTGGCCAAAAGTAGAAACCATCCATATATCAAACCATCCATATATCAAAATCTTGACCAGTCGATCTAGCTAGCTCTATATTGAATTGAAAATGTAGAAAAATCATAGATATAAATAAAAAGGGAAAAAAATTAATTCAATGCTAGGTCAGCAACCACCCTTCTCACTGCTTCCTGGAAGGCAGCCTCGTCCCATTCGGTCCCCTATAAAAATTTTAAACATGCAAGAAAATAATTAAGATATTTTTAACTCACTTTCCTTCTACTTTCCTACATATTTATATACACTAATTATCATTTTACAGTGCTATATATGAAAATCCTAATATATATTATTCATTTTTTGAACGAGAAATATTAACAGAATTCTTTAAAACATACCTGATTAACTCTTAATCTCAAAATTACGCGATTGATGTTAGAATCAGCTGATTCCGATAACCACGTATTGGCTTCCATGGACACCAGGCTTACTTTCTCAACGTGCTTCAAGAATTCCAATATTCGAATCAACATGTCCTCTGCCCGACTTTCTACTACTGATCTTAGCACCACCTGCAAGTCAATGATTTGGTGATCATGACCTTGAGGATCCCGGGTTGATTCGGATTTCGACGGTACACGTGTAAGCCTAAGACTCACTCTTTCGTTCGAGGATGAGGAGCCGCATGCAGGTGGTGCTTCTAATAATTCATGACTACCACCTAATTCTAACTTTGCATCTGGCAAAAGCCTTGCCTCCAATTGCTTGTTTCTTCTACTAAGCTCTTCAACTTGATCTTTCAAATTTGTCAAGTACTCTCTTGCAGTTGTAAGCACCGATGCTTTGTCTTTCTACAAAAATAAAAAATAAAATTAATAAATGTGCTATAAAATGTGTAAAATACTTTATATATATATATATTAGGCCGTTGTTACCCAAAATTTGAGATCTAAACTCTAATCGTTAAGCTCGTCAATCCGCTACAAACTATGTTACGTACGTACCTTGGTTCCCGGAGGAAGCAGTGATTTCAATGTGTGGAAGCTTTCATTGAGTTTCTCGCGCCTTTTGCGCTCAGATATCATGTGATGCAGCTGGCTATTCGTGGGCCGGGGGACTTGAGTAATTCCTTGACGAATCCTCATCAGACTCAAGCTTCTCAGGAAGGAAATGGATCGCTTCAACATGTTTTGCCGGCTTAAATTGGAGCCTATTTGTGCTCTTGGGGCCAAAGCTGAGGAATTGTAAGTGTTAAAAGCACTTCCCTTTGGTGTAAACAAGTGAGTGGTGGTAATAGTAGTTGTTGTAGTAGAAGAAGACAGGGGGCTAGAAATTGGGGGTTGATGTGAGGAAGAAGAAGAATGTGGAGAGGAAGATAGAACTGCAAGAATGGCTTGTGTCATTGCAGCGTCTTCGACTTCGGGAGAGGGGAATTGGGTGTTTCGAATTCGGGAAAATGCTTGGATTGCTTGTTGATGAGGACTAGTACCAGTGGTAATGGGATTATTCAGGGTTGGTAGTGAAGAGATACTAATTGGTTGCAATAAATTAGGACGTGGGTTTTGTGTGAAGACTGCTTCTGGGATGATGTTGAGAGTGGAAGCAGCGGTTGTGGCTGGAATGTTGAAGAGAAGGGAGGAGCATTCAGGACTATCCATGGTGGACAAAGATCGGAACGACGACGACGACGATGAAAGAGGGTTTTGCTGATCGTTAGTTGGCCTATTGGAGATTTCTGTATGTGAAGATAATTGCGGCCGGGAGAAAGGTTCTGGCAACCAGGTTCTCATTATTAGTTCCCTTTTTAAGTTTAACTGCATCCAAGAACAAAAAGTTAAGTAATTAAAAATAGAGGATTATGCGAGATTAATTTGTGATAAAATAAAGATTAAGATAAAACAAATGACCATGCATAACGCACCCTCAATCCTGAAAGAGAAGGAACCTAGCTAGCTACTTACTTGAGATACATTGGACAAACCAAGCTCAATTTCTCCACTCTTGCAACCCATGAAAACTGAAGTCTGTAATTTAACTTAATTAATTAGAAGAAGTAATAATTAATTAATTAAGAGAAAAATTATAATTAGTATGAACGTGCAAATACGTACCTTAATCCTTGCTTCCTGGTAAAATTGCCTTTGTATATCACTTGATGCCACTCTTTGCAGGTCCATTTCCTGCAACTCTACAAAGGAAAGACTATTTCGAAAAGCGAATCCTGGAACACATCTGATCATATATCCACATACACAGAAAATTAACTTAGTTATATATGGTTAATACATGATATATATACATGGACATTAAAATTTGAGTGGAGGCATATATACAAGAATACATACTCATTTTCGACGACATTGAATATTGACAACCGATACATGTCAAAAAGCCTCCCAGCTAGGCTGCCGGAGGAAGAGCTTGCTTGATTTTCTTGGTCATAGACGCCGTCAAGAAAGAATAAGAAGCTGCAAAATCATAATGCAAAATATTTTACACGACATATATATATATATATATATATAGAGAGAGAGAGAGAGAGAGAGAGAGAGAGAGTTAAATTGATGATGGATGCGTACTTAGAAGGAGGGGGCCTATAAGACCATAAGCAAACGTAGAAGGAGCCAAAGGAGTGCATGATGAGTCGAAGGAAATTGGCGCGAGAGCCTTCATCAAGGTCGAAGGCAGCGTCCATGTATGTATATTAATGAATTCGGAAGCCGCCCGCGCGCCGGGGGAGAAGCGGGTAGTGTTTGATGAAGTTGGTGCAGCTGCAGGCTATTAGGAGATCCCTTTTGGATCTCCCCAGCTACACTGCAATGACTAATGAAGCTTTATGCCATTTGATCATGACAAGTAATTATACGATGATCGAGTCTATGGCGGACCCTACCCAACATTTGTCTCTTGATGATGATATCCTTAGATTTCATTTTGAATAATATGCAAAGGAAAGGACATGGTGGTGGCCATGAGAGGATGAAAAAGATCTAGATACAGCAACTAATTGATCGATAAAGGGTATGCACGTAAATTATGGAATCATGGGAGCAAGAGATGTGGGAGATTTTGAAAAGTAGGGAATTTAAAAGATAAGAGAATTTATAAGATCGCATTCATACTTGTGAAGGAAGAGATTGATGAAAGAATAAGAAAGGGAATTATATTTCTGATTAGTGAGGACTTGGAAAAGTATACTGCTTACTAGTAAGCAGAGAGAGAGAGAGAGAAGCAGCCAGGCAATAAACTAAGGGAAAGTGAAGAACGGCAGAGAGAGATGGTTAGAAAAGTAGCGGTCAAAGTAGGGAGAGATGGTTAGAAAAGTAGCGGTCAAAGTCCACCCATGACTCAAGGGAGGATTATGTATGCTTGATTAGTTTGTATAATTGTATGTACATGGATTTCAAGAGGGTCAAGGGAGGAAGGCAGAGGGTCTTTTTCTGTTCCACTTTCAATATTTTTCCTCCTTCCCACATGTTTAATAGTATTTTATTTTCATTATTACACTAACAATATTATGATCACATAATATAATTAGTTCATATGTTATAATATTGATACCATTAATAATAATAAATCTCATATATAAATAAATACCGAAAAGAATATACTAAATATGATTCATACATTATAATATGTAAATAAATTATATCACATAATTGTAATACTGGATTAATATATATATATATATATACATATAGTTTCTCTCCTCTGATCATTACTACACCTCCCATGGTAATTAAACTATATATATATATATATTTGTTTTGATGTCGACCCAATAGAATTGGTTTACGAATTTCACCATGTGTGTAAATTCCTCTTTCCCAACACCTTCTGCTGTCGCTTTATAGAAACTAAAGGGATAATTGATCATGGAAAGGTTTGTCCAAACATATTATGTTCACAATCAATTAATTAACTTGAATTGTTTATGCATTATCCTTAATCCGGGCTTGTTATTCTACATTACCCACCCGATCTTATTTTGTGTTTAACTTTAATTAAGAACCTAATACATATATTGAGTATATTACAGATCGAATCAGCCGAAGCTTCTTTTAGATTTGGTATAGATTATGCCCTAGCTTAAGTGTTGTACACTGAGTGCCTTGCTATAATTAGAGGCTAGTTAGAGTTGATCTACTATTAATTTAGTTACTAACCCCATGGTTGTGTATATTAGGGTTTAGGTTGGGCCACTGAGAATTTCAATTCAAGTGGGACCTTTTACAAAGTATTTTTAAGAAGAAAAAAAATAGTAAATTGTTGATGTAATTTAACTTATAAATTAATTCAAATAATTTAAAGTAACATAATAATATCAGATTAAATGAAAATCTAAAAAAAAATCATATTATATTCTTAGTAACTCAATTACATAAAAATAAGAAATTATAAATACAAAATTTACAGGTGCAATAATTATTAAATTGATCTATTAATTTAATACTTATCTAACAAAATATATTATAATATTACATATATATATATAATAAATTGCAAAATATATTATATTCTAATTTGAAATTAAATTAGAATTAATAAGGATCAAGAATGTGCTGGACAAATAAAATTAGCATTATATACACACACACATATATATATATATATGTCTATATATAATATATTGATGTACGTACGTAGTAAAGTCCCATAAACTTGAGGAAATGATCCCACAAGAAAACATAATTACGAACTTATTCAGTAAGTGTGAAAAAACTAAAAACCGACCTTCATATTAATTATATGTGAGGGCTTTCTTCATCTTCGTATTTTATAAATGATCGATCTATAATAATTTATAAAATTTGATATATAATGATTGTTCGACACAGCGTATAGAAGAAAAAAGACGTTTTGTTTTCATATTCATATTTTAGAATCGTTCAGCGAATAAATGACCGAGCTTGACCGGGGAATATGTTGTTGCTGGTGATGACAATTCCTAGCTTGAATGGAGATTGTTACGATAAGGGAAGCATAGGCAGCCACCAATTTATATTTTTGAAAATGAAAGTACCAGAGACCAGAGCTGCCAATTCAACTCTTCTCGTCGACACATATATATACGGGGGTTCTATTCAATAACATATAATTGGTTTTAATTGTTGCGGTGTGCCAAATTATAAATTTAAAAGGATATTGTGGTGTAATTGGCATGCTATGATATCATAATAGTAGATTTACCAGTGCTTAACCGCAGGAGTTTAAAATTTATTGAGAAATATTAATACTATTATTCTTAGAATAATATTGGAACATCTCATGAAACCGAGATTGGCTTCACGTCACGTCTATGGTTTTATTTTACTTGTTGGTTTTAGTTTGCCCGTCACGATTTTAAATTGTTAAGTATACGTTAAATATTTGTCCTCATATAAAATGGGCAGTCAAATACTCGAGGAAAAAGGATTGAAAACTCTAGCCTATAGTGTGAGTGCCACATTTTATATGATACAAGTTGAGCAAGTGCCAGCTTGTTGAGGAAAGGTGAGTATGATCCAAGTGGTATATTCCAACATTATAAAGTGGAACTCTTATTAGTGAGAAATTAGTCAATATATCGCTAATTCAAAAAGTATTTAAATACTTATATTTGCACACATATCCCGTAGACGCTAGATTTTAGGGGGGAAAAAGCGAAGTTGGTTCATCTATTCACTTGTCTTCTGATTCCCTCGTCTGCACGCCAAGGCTGGCAAACCGTGTTGCTCATGACCTTGCCTTGGAGGTGCTACACTCCCAAGGAAAGGCTGTTTAGGTGCCTCCTGCACCACCTTGGCTCGATGGCTGGCAGAACAAGATTTAGAGGTATAATCTTTCTTTTTGGGTTTGATGGTTTTACTTTGGGTAGGTACTCATTTTCCCTCACCAGATTTATATTAGATTAGCTCGGTTTTATGGTGAGACTTTTAATGAGACCTCAAATACTTCGATGTCACCCAATCAAGTGTACTTTTTTCCACTATCAATAAAATTTTCATTTAGATTAAAAAAAAAGGTATTATTGAAATAAATTGAATTCGGATTAATATATTTATAAAAAAAAAAAGATAAATTCATTGCTCTTTTGAATTAGAAAAAAAATTATGTTGTAATGTATATATCCAATAAAATGTGATTGTAAAAATTATTAGGCCCATTTCCTCAAATGCACCAAGAACAAGAAATTTACTCCCAAAATGCACTATGCACAAAAACTTTCGCCAATTTGCAAGAGACATTGCGCCAACTAGTTGAACGACCCCTAAATGCCGTTCAGAGTAGGGTTACTTTTTCAACTACCAGCACAATCTCTCCATCATGAGCCATAACAAGCATGCACATCCTGCTCGAGGCATCAGCTATTCATTTTTTCCTGAATGATGCTCAACGTATCGTCATCTTGCACGTCTCTTGAGGATATCGTAAATCCAACTTTCTTGCCCACATGCTATAGTGGAAAAACTCCCACTAACGTCCAACTAGCCAACCTAGAGCAGTGGTCCATATTCTGCTTACCCAATTATCATCTCCGACCAGATTGACTTCGGAAAGGAGTCAATGTCACTCATCTCGTCTGAGTGAATCCAATCTCATCTGTCATCATTGGCTGGCACCAATCCGACGCAATCTCTATCCTCGACCAATTCATTCCATAGCCCAAATTGGTCCAAAGTGCCTTGATGCATAAGCATTCCGATTATCTCAATCCACAACTCTTGATTCTCAGTGGGTCCATACTAGCTCTCTCAACCAACATCTTATGACCCATACCACCAACATGGTTCCATTCAACTCTGATGTTCACTCATCACGTCATGTGACACCAAGCACAAACCACTTCTTAACTCGTCCCAGTTTTAGAAGTTCTTACACTCTTTTGGACCTAAGAAGACTTGAGAAGTCTCCTTCTCCAACCAATAATATCCATTGGTGGCTACTGTAGTGCTTCTTCCACAGTCGTATCACTCATCAATCAGCTCGAACTTTACAAGTTTATACCTCCATGAGTGATAAGAAGTTCACTAGGAACTTTCAGGAAAAGTATGTTTACTAGCTATCTCATCATAACTAGCTCCTGAAGTTCCATCGAACTTCGACAATGAACATTGATTTCCCATAGTGACATTCCAAGTCAACTGAATCTCGATTCCACTAAGTCCACTACGTCCAGTTACAGGACTCCCAACGCACTCAACTCTGCCAGTACCTTTCGACAATATGGTTGCAACTGGGTTACATACCCGGGAAACTCCCTCTAGCTGTGGCAACCATGTAAACCTTCCGATGACGCATCGGGAAATTTGGCATAACCAACTCACTCCAAGCTCACTGAACTAACTAGGGACATCATAACACGTATCCCATGTCCCTAGCAACCACCCTGTCGTATCATCCCGGTCTCTAAGCCGTAACTCACTGGGACATCAATCCACATGTCCTGGAACCCAATCTGTCTTACCATTTTATCCAGCCCAACAATCTTGGTTTACCAAACTACACCCAATGTAGTACTGGTCGGAGTTCTCGACTACACGTCCCAATCCTAGGGAATCAACTTCTGCACCCAACACTCGTGCACACTTGCCAAGGTAAGACAAAACACCTGCTTCTGCTCTAGGTGTAGTATGTGTGTCCAATAGTCCAACTGGACTCGAAAGATATTTTAATCTCAACCGGCCCTCTCAGGATCCTCTCTGTCCCGCTCAACAATCACTGCATCCGGAATAATCCGATCGTTGCTGAGATTCTGTCCATTCATCTCGATCACTGTTGGATTCCATCCAACTCATCTCAGTCATCCCCGTTGGATTTCCAACCATCACATCTCAGTCACTGCTAGATTCCATCCAGCTCGACTTATTCATCTTAGTCATCTCAGTCATCTCAATCACTACTGAGACTCCGTTAACTCATCTTCATGGAGATAGTATGACATCTTAGCACAATTGCCACCGGCCAGCTCATCGTCTCCTATCCTCGTCTCCATCATCATCTGTAACGCCCCGGGAATTCGAGGAATGTAAAATTGTAAAATAATAAATGAAATGACGTTTTTACCCTTATGAATAGTATGGTCAAATTGTTGACTTTTTTATTGGTCGGTCAAACGGACGTTGACCGATAACCGTGACGTAGTTCGGGACGTCACGAGTCCATAAACAGGTGGCACGTCCAATTCCGACTATCAGGGAAGAAGTTATGACGTGCGGAAGTTCAAGGGCATTTTCGTAATTCATACGAAAAGGGGGAAAATGTTGACTTTTTGATTGACCACTAGTTTTCACACAATTCGATGACCGTTAGGTAGGTCTCGATGCCCTGAGTCCGTAGATAGGCGGCACGCTGAAAACGGACATCGGACGGATGAGTTACGGGTCTAGAAAGAGAGGGGCATTTTGGTAATTTTGTGCGGAAGAGCAAAATAGTAATTTTGCAGGGGGGTTGTAACAACCCGTACCTTCGGGAAGGGTATAAATGTAATTTTTGTAAACATTTGTATGAAAGGACAAGTTTGCCCTTGTGAATAGTGCGTCAAAAGTTGACTTTTTGATTTATAGATTGGATGAGTGTTGACCATTGACCGTGACGTAGGTTAGGACGTCACGAGTCTGTAGACAGGTGGCAGGTTCGATTCGGACAATCGGAGAAAAAGTTATGACGTTCGGAAGATTGAGGGTGTTACTGTAATTTTGACTAAATGAGGAAAATGTTGACTTTTTGGAGGACTTGTGATTTTTACGTAGACCAAAGACCGTTCGATAGGTCTCGATGTCCTGATTACAACGACAGGCGGCACGCTGTCATCGGACGTCGAACGAAGTAGTTACGGGTCTAGAAAGTGTGAGGGCAAAATGGTAATTTGTACACTAGGGGCATTTTAGTCTTTTTCCCTCAGCCCAATCAGATAAGGGCAAGTGGCAGTAGTGGATTGGGATCTTTTCTTTTGGTCCATAGGGATTGTACACGTGCAAGGGGCTGGATGGTTCTAGGAAGATCGATGGTGTGCACGACCACACTTTGCACGATTTCAAACCGTGCATTTGGCTTTGAACACAGAAAACAGAGAGAAGAAATTGGAGAGACTGCGATCGATTCAGGGTGTGAGTGAGTGGAGTGTGAATTGAGAGAGTGACTGAGAGACAAGGCTGAGCTGGTGATCGTGTTTTGGGGAAGGAATCGTACCCGGAGACACGGCGGTGGTGCGGCGGAGTTCTGAGAAAAACAGGGAAGCCGTGAGACAGGGGTGGTAGTTGTGCCGTGTGGTGGATCAATCCAAGCCAATAGGAGGCTCAGACGTCTGCAGGGAACCCAACGAACACCGTGGTACGCGACGGTGCACACGGCGGAGACTGAATCGAAAGGTAAGCTCAATTCCTCTGTTTTTCCCGTGAATTTCAATTCGAAAGTCGTGAACCTAGGGCTAGAGTCGAGGGATTTGGTGGTCGTGGTGAGACTCCTGGAGGTCCCAGGAGTTGTTTGGTTGTGGTGCCGTGCCGGGGGAGGACCTGGGCGGCCGGCGGCCAAAACAGGGGCCACGGGCCGTCTGTTTCGAGGCCGTGAACGATGGGTTTTAGGCGTCGATTTTCATAAGTTAGGACGGGGTTAGATTGCTTAGGATGGGACGAAGCTTCTGGGATTGGTTTGGACTGAAACGGTGGAGGAACGGTGGAGAACTGGTCACGCTGGTTCAACTGTGTTGAACCGGGTGGCTCGAGGTTGAAGGAGCACTGTAGCAGGCGCGTGAGGCCCACGCGCAGCCACTTTGGGCGGCGCGTGGAAGCGCGTGGGGAGGATTCCGGCCAAGCTTCCAACATGGTTTTGGTTCTAAATGTCCTAAGGAATCCATTGGTATGATTTCCGGGTTGATCGGACGGTGTTATGAGGGGTTGAGGTAGTTCGGGAATCCGGACGGTTTAGGGTTTAAGATTAAAATATTAATAAATTCCCAAAAATTTGGGGAAATTAGGGTTAGTATCCTTGATGTATTGGTGACCCTATTTGGTGCATATTGACAGGACGGGAGACGCCTGAGACAGTCGAGGAGCGCACGGAGCGCGATTGACTCGTTCAGATTTGTGAGTGGACTCTTTCTTTCTTTACGAGCATGCCTAACTGTTTTATTGATGTTTTATGATATGAAATATGTTTCCATGCTTTTTAATGATGATTATATGTGGTTGATATGTTTGCAAGTTTTTCGAGACATTTTCGGAATTTTGCACGTTTTTTTGAGAAAAAGTTGGATTTCGGATTTTGATGCCATATTTAGGGATTTCAATCTATAATTGTTTTCTGATGATGATGAATGGATTATGAAACATAAATTGTGATTAAACGTGGGTTTTGGTTTAAATGTGGATTTCCGGATTTGGGTTCGGAATGACGGTTCTGAACGCCGGAAGGGCTTCGAACCGGGGATTTCGAATTCGAGTTTGGTTATGGATTTGGAAATGGGTTTACATTGAATTTGGATTGGATTTTCTGGATCTGGATATGGATTTAAAGACCCCGGATTCCGATTGACGGGGGACGGGCCCGGATTGAGTTTAAAGACTCGGGAGTTTAAAGACTCGGACATTTATGATATTACCCCGTAGGCCTATTGAGTTTAAAGACTCGGGAGTTTAAAGACTCAGGAGTTACATATTGAGGCCTGGTTGAGTTTAAAGACTCGGATAGACCCAGCAGGTTTGATCGTAAAATGATACCTTGATATTCACGTTTTATGATACCGTTTTATAGTGTTTCTGTTTCTTATGATGTTTTACGTTATGGTTTTCTAATATGTAGTTGGGCATGCATGTTTTCAAAACGGAGGGAACAAATGTTATTATTGTTTTTCCTTAACTTTGTTATGATGATAAACTGTTTTTGAAACTTTTATTTTCTTTAGTCCACTCACACTTTTGGTTTTAAATTTTCCCTCCAGGTCGTGGTGATAGCGTCGGGGTGAACGTTGAGGCAGGAATCGAGGCATAGAGCTTACGACGTTCTTCCGTTGCCCGACTAGCATAGTAGGATTTTGTGCCCATTTTGTAGAACTATGCTCTGACTTACAGTTGTATTATATTTACTCCTGCGTCTGATAGTTATACTTACAGTACTATTACGGGTATTCGGGTACTTTATGTGTGATTCTCAGACGGGAGCAGGGTTCGTCCCTGGTATCGAGGTGATATTTGGGACGGGTCCTGACAGGGGTACTGTTTGAAAACCGTGGAAACAGGGCCTGCATCGCCGTGCTTGGTTGTTCTGATCAAGCAATTGTTTAACCGTGTTAGTGGCTGGACAGGAGATTAGTTTATTGGTTTTGAGGTAATGGGAATGTTTTGGTATGGCTGGGACAGATAACCAGTGCACGGGCACCATTTTTAACTGGTTTGGGACCGTTTCGGGAAACAATTTTCAGAGAGGCCTGAGAGATTCCTTTGGTTGTTGTGAGGCCTGTTTCAGTTATAGGGAGTGAGAGAGGATTATTTCTGAAGAAGAAAGACTGAGAGCTTGAGAGGAAACAGAGTTCGGAGAATTTGGAAATTGGAGGGAAAAATCGAGTTTTGATTTGTGAGGCGAGAGGAACAAAACCAAGGATTGAAACAGCTTTCTGGGACCATTTAGAGTTCAACCATGTCACTCCTGAAGAGAATCGATCACGGTTTGGCCAAGAACAAAAGTCACAAGCTCTGAAAATTTTCAGGGTTGAAGACGACTACTTCCAGGTAAGCTTTCCTGAAATTGGTTGTGTCTTAGTGTTCGTTTAGGTCCTATTAAGCTTCTGCTTAAGTTAATTTGAAAATGGAGCTGAGTTGAGTGAGTTTCAGAAGTCGACCCGTTCGATTGATCATGTGTGAATTGATCGATTTAGGGCTTGTTGAAGATAACTAAGGAAAAGGAACTTAATTTAAAATGTTAAGGAAGGTTTTAGGTGGAAAAATGAAGGGATTCGAGTGAGAATTGATCGAGTTTTGGCCGGGTTGAGTCGCGGATTTGGGACCCGTTTAACAGGCATTCGGGCAAGGACGATGGTACTATAGCTACAGTGCATGGCACGTGGCTTTCACGCGCAGCCACTTTGAGCGGCGCGTGAGGGCGCGTGAGGCCTTATCTCCGGTCACGGTCAACTTGAGTTTTTATCCTTTCAGTTTATTGAACATTTTGAGCTAAATTTCGAGTCGATCGGAGATAGTTAAGTTGGTCAAAATAGAGTCTATTACCTCGGGAAGCGTGTTCGGGCGGCTTTCTCGGGCCGGTTTCAGTCTAGGATTTCATGGTTGAATGTTAAGGACTTGTAGTGACCCTTACGTGTGATTTGGACATGACAGGAATCGTATAATAGTATCAGGACGAGGTTATACGCTCAGTTTTGCAGCAGGATTGTACTGTGAATGGGCCCCGATTTTATTAAACCCTTGCATGCATAACTACTTTCACTTCTATATATATATATATATATATATGTGTGTGTGTGTAACAACCCATACCTCCAGGAAGGGTACAAATGTAATTTTGTAAAAGATTTGTATAAAAGGACGATTTTGCCCTTGTGAATAGTGTGTCAAAAGTTGACTTTTTGATTTACAGGTTGGACGAGTGTTGACCATTGATCGTGACGTAGTTTAGGACGTCACGAGTCCGTAGACAGGTGGCATGTCCGAATTGGACAAGCGGAGAAAAAGTTATGACGTTTGGAAGATTGAGGGCGTTATCGTAATTTTGACTAAATAGAGGAAAATGTTGACTTTTTAGTGGACTTGTGATTCTTACGTAGACCGAGGACCATTAAATAGGTCTCGATGTCCTGAGTATAACGACAGGCGGCACGCTGTCATCGGGCGTCGGACTGAATACTTATGGGTCTGGAAAGTTGAAGGGCAAAATGGTAATTTCTAAACCTATGGGCATTTTGGTCTTTTTGTCTTTAGGGCCAATTAGATAAGGACAAGTGGCATGAGTGGGATTGTATATTTTGTGCTGATGATCCATGGAATGTGAGACACGTGGTTGTGAGCTAGAGGGTTCTAGGATTGTGTATAATATACACGGCCACACGTTGCACGATTTCAACCCGTGCAAATTGGCTTTGAAGAACAGAAAACAGAGAGTGAGGAGGTGGAGGATTTGATCGATTCAGAGTGTGGGTGAGATTTTTGGTTAGTTGTGAGAGTGACAGGGAGAAGAAAGGAAGTTGGTGACTGAGTTTGGGGGTGAAATCGTGCACGGAAACACTGTGGTCAGAGGATTGATTTTCAGGGAAAACAGAGAGGCCGTGGGACAGAGGTGGTGGTTGTGCCGTGTTTTGGTTCAAACCAAGCTAATAGGAGGCTAGGACGACTGTAGGGACCCAGTGGACACCGTGGTACACGGCGGTGCAGACGGCGGAGGATGAATCGAAGGTATGACTCGAATCCCCTGTTTTTCCCGTTTTATTGTTTTCAAAAGTCGTGGACTTTGGGCTGAGTCGAGGACTTTGGTGAGTGGTATGAGGCTCAGGGAGGTCCTAGGAGTCGTCTAGGATGGTCGCCGTGACGGGGGAAGGCCTGGGTGGCCGGAGACCAAAACAGGGCTTACGGACAGTTTGTTTCGAGGTGGAAGACGATGGGTTTTAGGCTTCGTTTTCTAGGTTTTAGAACGGGAATAGATTGCTGGGAACTGGACGAAGCTAAGAGGATTGGATTGAGTGAAAATCATGGCGGAATTACAGAGAACCGGTCATGCCGGTTCAGAACAGTTGAACCGGGTGACTCGAGGTAGGCGATGCTACTGTAGCAGCGCGTGAGGCCCACGCGCAGCCACTTTGGGTGGCGCGTGGGGGTGCGTGGGGAGGAATCTGAGAACTTTTCCAACATGGTTTTTGTTCTAAATGTTCTAAGTAATCCATTGGGACAAGTTTCAGGTTAATCGGATGATGTTACGGGATAGTTCGAGGATCCGGAAGGTTTAGGGTTTAATTTAAATTACGTATAAATTCCCGAAAATTTGGGGAAATTAGGGTTAGCGTATTAGACGTATTTGTGACCCTATTTGGTGCTTATTGACAGGACGAGAGACGCCTGAGACGGTCGAGGAGCGCACGGAGCGCGATTGACACTTTTTGACTCCTGAGTGGACTCTTTCTTTTCTTACGAGCATGTCTAGCTGTTTTTATTTATGTTTTATGATTTTAAATATGTTTTTATGCTTTTTAATGGTGATTATATGTGCTTGATATGTTTGCACGTTTTTCGAGATATTTTCGAGTTTTCGTACGTTTTTCGAGAAAAAGCTGGATTTCGGATTTTGAGGTTAAGTTTTGGGTTTTCAATCTATAATTGTTTTCTGATGGTTATAAATGGATTATGAGACAAGGTTTGGTTTTAAAATCGGATTTCGAGCAACGAGATTTGGTTTTAAAGTCGGAAAAGTGGAATTCCGGATTTGGGTTCGGAATGACGGTTCTGGATGCCGGAAAGGGCATCAGACCAGTGATTTCGGATTCGGGTTTGGAGATGGATTTAGAATTGGTTTTGGATTGGATTGGCTGGATCTGGATATTGGGTTTAAAGACCCGGATTCTGATGGACGGGGGACGGGCCCGGATTGAGTTTAAAGACTCGGGATTTTTAAGACTCGGATGTCAGGACCCGACCCTCCTCGGTCAGGACCCCGACTCATCTAGCACCATATTGTCCGCTTTGGGCCTCACCCTCACGGTTTTGTTTTCGTGAGCTCATGGTGCAACTTCCCAGGGGGTCACCCATCATGGAATTGCACCAGCCTCAACTCGCTTAACTTTGGGGTTCCAATCCCCCCCAAAGCCACTGAGCTCCCAAAAGGCCTCATGCTAGATAGTTGTGTGCCTACACCTTTAAGGCACACCACCATCCTCTCCCAGACTGACAGGACCCATCCCAATCCCCCGGGATTAGTGCGGGATAACCCTGCTCCCAGTCTGACACGAAGTGTCAGACAAGGGATATTTCCGACCTTTGCCCTCCCAGGCTATCAGAGTACGCCAGGATCCGGAGGAGGTATGTGATATCTCGGTCTCTGCTACAGTCCACATCCGATGTCAACCTGAAGGGCAGTCAAAACATTAAAAACTGTGAGTGGACAAAACAAAAAGTTTATAAAACCATTTCGTAAGACATTTGTACCCTCCACTAAAAAGCATGCATGCATTCGAAAACCATTTATCCAAAACAAACCATATGTGGGACTAAGCCCAAAGAAGATATAAACCAAGGTCGAAAGGACCACAATGAAAACGACCATACGGGCCACTGCCCAATTCCTGTGCACACCTGTGCACACCACATATCAAATCTCATATATCATATCATATATCATATATACATATAAGTCACACAACCAATCCTGTCACGGTATCCAAAACTACGCGCGTGCTACCCGGGTCTCAATCCGAGTCTTCTCAAAGTCAAGGTCAATGTCCGCAGACCACTGATCCTACTCGAGGTAATAGTAACCATAGCCTTCCTGAGAGTAAGGAACCCAACTGGGGGGTGACTCCACTCAGTCGGTGCTCCGTGACTACTCCGGGGTCACCCAGGCCAACGACCCTCCCCGGAAAAGATAGTAGAACATGTAAAGGAAGGTAGATGAACATATATATACATAACATAAACATTCATGTCCGGTTCCCCTGAACCGTCTTGATCCATAATATCCATAATCAGGTAACATGCCGGTTCCCATAAACCGTCATATACTGTAATAACATAACCAGGGTTCATGCCGGTCCCCATAAACCGTCAAGAACCAGAATGACCTGACAAAGGTTCATGCCGGTTCCCATAAACCGTCATGAACCACAATGACCTTTCCAGAGTTCATGCCGGTTCCCATAAACCGTCATGAACTTGGAAATCTATCTAGGGTCCCTGACCCGAAATCATAAACAGTAAAATAACTGGGTCTCGTGCCCGAACATATGACATCAGCTGGGCACCGTGCCCGAAATCTGGGGTCATATGCCCGAGACAAAACCAAATGGGTCTCATACCCGAGTTTATCCTTTTATAAATCCAAAGCCATTTCATTAAAACCAATAAAGAAATACAGACCCGTATAAGCACCGTATAAGGCCGAAACCTCGAAATACGTGCTTATACGTAACCACATACAAATGCACCCATGACATCATCAAACAAGTAATAAAACATATAATAAACATTTATGCATGCACCAATTTAGAAAACAAGGTCCACTCACAGACCGTCCGAAGCCGCGTCTCGATACGTGTGCCATACGGCTCCCCGAGCTGATCACCGTCACCGGGACTTCCAAACCTGTCCAAATTAATTTAGAGGGTTACTAACTACTTATATAACCCCTCACTAAAGCCCCGTAATTTTCCGGAATTTCTAACTGTTTTTAATCCTGAACCTAAACCTTCCGATGCCCCGAAACATATCGAGACGGTGTCCGATCGACACGAAACCAGTCCCAAAATGTTCGTTACATAGAACAGAAGATTTCGTATGTTGGAACCTTCCCCAGATTCCCTGCCAAGCGCCCACACGCGCCGCCTGAAGTAGCTGCGCGTGGGCTTCACGCGCCAGCTACAATACCTGCTGACGTCATCTGACAGCTGTCAGGTCTGACATGTCAGACTCTGACGGCTGCCACGTGTCATGCTCCCATTGGTCCACATCACTGTGTTGTCAGTGCCACATGGCAGTCTGACATGTGCCACGTGTCATCACGACGCTGGTCCACGTTAGTGACACGTGTCAGCCCCTGATTGGGCCACGTCACTGACATGTCAGTGCTGACTGTACACTAACATGTGACACGTGTCGCACTCCTATTGGCCCATTTTCTGACATGTCAGCTAACCTTGTCACATCTGACAATGCTGACGTCATCCCTGACATGATGACGTCAGCAGGATGACGTCACCTGTCATCCCCTACATCGGTCAGACCGGTCCGATCCGGTCCGGTCCGGTTTTTCCTGCAACTTGGACCGGCGTAACCGGTCCAGGTCTCCTTCTCCCTCATTTTCGGTCCGTTTTCTTCCATTCCAATTCCTAAATTCCTATTTCTTCATTTCCTATCTAACCCAATTAACAAAACTACCTAAAACCTTCGAAACCCGACTGGTTCAATTTTGAACCTCACGGTTCAATTTTCCCGAAACCTCCCAGGGCTTCCCCGACGTCCAACCACCACCTAAACCTCTCTAACAACTCCCTAGCAACCTATTTAACTCAAACCAATCGTCCAAATCGACCCATAACAACTAGAAATCGAAAATGGATTAAACGGGCAAAACCGATTACCTCGTTCGGGTTTTCTCCTCCGCCACCCACGGCGGCTCTGCCTGGCCAGCCACCACGTCCAGCCGGTCCTCTCCATCTCTCTGCCCTCTCAGTTATGCTCACAGGTCAAGGGTTTGGATTTTTGGGTGAGAAATGGGATCGGGTTTGTGTTTGGGAACAAAGAAAATGGACGATGCACGGGGATGGGTTTGGTGCATGAATGGGTGAGGTTGGCCAGTGGATGGGTGACAAGTGTCACTCATCCATTGGTTGCTGAAAAGTAACTGGGCCCACAAAAGACAAAACTTACTTTTTGTCTCGTAGAACGTGTCGCTGGGAATAGTATCCCGAAACTTTCGTGAACCGTACCTTCGTCGTCGAACGTCCAAATTCGACGTGCCGCCTGTCTACGGATTCGTATCGTCCTTATCTACGTAACAGTCTTTGGCCCTCGGCCATCGGACCTCCCGGTCAAAAACTCAACATTTGACCCCTTTTATCCAAAATTACCAAAATGCCCCTAAACTTCCGAACGTCATAACTTCTTCCTCGAACGTCGGAATTGAACGTGTCACCTGTCTATGAACTCGTGACGTCACGAACTACGTCACGGTCATCGGTCAAAGTTCATTTGACCGCCCGATTGAAAAGTCAACATTTTGCCACCATCAGGGGCAAAACGGTCATTTTTGCATCGTTCGTCCGATTTCGCTCTACTAATCACGGATTAGCCTCACTAATCGTGATTAGTCACTAATCTAATCTAGGATTTGGGACGGGTTGTTACACTGACCATTCCCCATCGCAGGAATGTGGGATTGTTCACCGTTCCCTCTAGGACACGGGTCTTACAATCCACCCCCCTTAGGGCCCAGCGTCCTCACTAGCACACTTCCCGATTGGGGTCTGGCTCTGATACCATTCTATCAGGACCCGACTCATCTAGCACGATATTGTAACGGCAAGCCTGCGCCCTCAAGGTTTTGTTTTCGGGAGCTCATGGTGCAACTTCCCAGGGGGTCACCCATCATGGAATTGCACCAGCCACAACTCGCTTAACTTTGGGGTTCCAATCCCCCCCAAAGCCACTGAGCTCCCAAAAGGCCTCATGCTAGATAGGTGTGTGCCTACACCTTTAAGGCACACCACCATCCTCTCCCAGACCATTCCTCATCGCAGGAATGTGGGATTGTTCACCGTTCCCTCCAGGACACGGGTCTTACAATATGGTATCAGAGCCATACCCCGACCGGGAAGTGTGCTAGCGAGGACGCTGGGCCCTAAGGGGGGTGGATTGTAAGACCCGTGTCCTGGAGGGAACGGTTAACAATCCCACATTCCTACGATGGGGAATGGTCTGGGAGAGGATGGTGGTGTGCCTTAAAGGTGTAGGCACACACCTATCTAGCATGAGGCCTTTTGGGAGCTCAGTGGCTTTGGGGGGGATTGGAACCCCAAAGTTAAGCGAGTTGAGGCTGGTGCAATTCCATGATGGGTGACCCCCTGGGAAGTTGCACCGTGAGCTCCCGAAAACAAAACCTTGAGGGCGCAGGCTTGCCGTTGAGTATTGCTACGGCCCAAAGAGGACAATATCGTACTAGATGAGTCGGGACCTGACAGAGGAGGGTCGGGTCCTGATAGAATAAATTTGAGCTTGAGTTCGATTACTTGAAGGTAAGGAATTGTAAAATTGATTTCGTAATTGTGTTTATTATGGACCTAGGATGCTTCTGGTATGATCAATTGAAGGAAACAAGTTGGTTTTGGGTAGAACCCGAATTAGGATCCGACGGGTGTTCATCTTGAGTCGAGGATTGTGAGGGCTTGTGTGATTAAATTGAACTTATAGAACTATAATTTGGATTGAATTGATGTTAATGAGTGAAAGAATGGACGAAATTGAGGTTGAATCGAAGGAGATTGCACAGGGTCTGATCGCGGGTTGCAGACCCGTTTATCAGAGATACGGACCTATTAGCGTTGGTTTCGGGTCAATCGGATATGAACTTAGAGTAGTTTTACATACCCGAAGCGTATAAGTTACGTTTAAAATAATATTATTTTATTCCGAAGATTAGGAAATTCGGACAGGAGACTATGTAACAAGTTAGTAATATGATATTACTTGTTTGACAGGCCTGAATACTTCCAGGACGTCGGAGGAGCACGAACAGCTTGAAACTGAATAATCTGGACGGTGTGTGAGTGGGCTTTTGTTTTTCTACCCTGAATGCATGCATATATGTTTTAAATACTTTATACTATGATTTGACATGATTTGGTATGATTAATGTTTCGATTTGATGATTTTCGGATTTTTGAAATATTATATTATTTTATATGCTTTTGGGCACGATTTTCGAGAAAACTATAAAACTGATGTTTCGAGCTAAGGCACGGGGTTTGAGCTTGATTTTGACTCGGATTATGAGTTTGGTATTAAAATTAATGGATATATATTATGAATGAGACTGTGATTGCGCAGATTTGCGTGAAACAGGTTTATAGATTTGAGAAAAGTGTTTTGGGCTTGAAGCCCAGTATCAAAAATGGTTTTGATATGAAATACAACTGTTTTTCACTGATTTTCATGATGATGATATATAAGGGCTTTCGGCGTGGAATATGTTTCCCCCGAAATTGACCCTGGAGATAACGCTCGCCTCCGGGATGGAAGTGTTTACCCCGGAGAGGTCACGTAGCACGGTCTATTGTCGTGCAGCCAATGAAGGCTCGACTCAGATCAGATGTGCTGGATTATATGGAGGTCAGTCAGTGATATGTTCATGACGACCTGGATTGCCGGCTGGTGATGTGTTCACAGCGGCGGATGTTCGAGATTTGAGCGGTCCTTGAGCCTATTGATATTGCACGCGTTGCAGGGATAACGTGACTATATATTGGACCAGGATCATGTGTTTGTATTGATGTTTGAGATTTATATTCATATCTTGATTATTTGAGTTATAAGTTATGATATGCATGCATGTTTGTGAAAACTGGAGGGTAAAACTATATTTTGATAAATGTATTTCTAAACTTTATTTTTGTCCACTCACACCTTTAATGTTTTATTTTCCCTCCAGGCCAATGCACAGGTACTGAGGCTAATATCGAGGCATAGGAATAAACAGACCGTTGCGTACTCAGACACTTGGCAGCGTAGGATTTTGATCCCTACTTGTAAATATTTCCTATGCTCTGTAAACCATGTTGACTAGGTCAACGGTCTCGGAATACTGAACTATCCCTTGTCTGACAATGTTTATTGTTTGTATGTTCTATATTGTATATATTTGAAACTACTTTTGGTACTTTCGAGTTATTGTCAGACGGGAGCAGGATCTTTCACGGTTATCGAGGGATAATCGGGATGGAAGCCACTGAGCTCCCAAAAGGCCTCATGCTAGATAGGTGTGTGCCTACACCTTTAAGGCACACCACCATCCTCTCCCAGAACATTCCCCATCGCAGGAATATGGGATTGTTCACCGTTCCCTCCAGGACACGGGTCTTACAATCCACCCCCCTTAGAGCCCAACGTCCTCGCTGGCACACTTCCCGGTCGGGGTCTGGCTCTGATACCAAATTGTCAGGACCCGACCCTCCTCTGTCAGGTCCCGACTCATCTAGCACGATATTTTCCTCTTTAGGCCACATCAATACTCAACGGCAAGCCTGCACCCTCAAGGTTTTGTTTTCGGGAACTCACGGTGCAACTTCCCAGGGGGTCACCCATCATGGAATTGCACCAGCCTCAACTCGCTTAACTTTGGGGTTCCAATCCCCCCCAAAGCCACTGAGCTCCTAAAAGGCCTCATGCTAGATAGGTGTGTGCCTACACCTTTAAGGCACACCACCATCCTCTCCCAGACCATTCCCCATCGCAGGAATGTGGGATTGTTCACTGTTCCCTCCAGGACACGGGTCTTACACGGATATTTACGATATTACCCCCGTAGGCCTATTGAGTTTAAAGACTCGGATTACATTTGAGGCCTGGTTTGAGTTTAAAGACTCGGATAGATCCAGCAGGTTTGATCAGACTTGACATTTGTGGATTTGGTTTTTATGATATGATCTTAGCATATTTGTTATACTGTTTTATGTTGGAGTTTTCTGATACTTCGTTAGGCATGCATACTTTATTTTAAAACGGAGGGAAAAATATTATTGTTTTCTTAATCCTTGTTTGTTTCTAAATCGTGTTTGAAACTCTTATTTCTTTTAGTCCACTCACACTTTCTGGTTTTAACTTTCCCTCCAGGTCGTGGTGATAGCGATGGGGTAAACGTTGAGGCAGGAACCGAGGCATAGAGCTTACGACGTTCTTCCGTTGCGAGATTAGCCTAGTAGGACTTTTGTGTCTGTTTTGTATAACACTATGCTCTGTTCTACAGTTGTATTATATTTACTCCTTTATCTGATAGTTATGCTTATGGTTATTTTGAGGTTCTTGTGGTACTTTAAGTGTGATTGTCAGACGAGAGCAGGGTTCGTCCCGGGTATCGAGGTGATATTTGGGACGGGTCTTGACAATATATGTATGAATCAAGTAAGGTTTCGATTAACTTGAGTTATGGCTATGACACGATTTACGATGTTTGGGCTTGAGACCTGTCTGGTGAAATTTAAGTATTGTTTTGGGATTATATATATATATATATATATATATTTATGTATGTGGATGTCGATCTTTGGTACTGCACTGTATAGATCTATCTGTGTTATACTGTCTCCTCCGGATGTGGGTACCCCGGAGTGGTCATGGCGCAATGCCCGCGAAGGGTCATTCTACGGAGGGACCGGACCGTAGGATGACTCAGGAGCAGGATTGCTATGATTGGATGTCTGAGACGTCAGGCATCTGGGATGCCGTACCCAGACTGGGTTCGGGGATTGGACTCGGGATTGAGACCCCGAGTGGCACGTGTAGCCTTGGGACTGTGACCTTATTGGACGTCAGGGACGTCGGACATCTGGGATGTCAAGGTTGAGGTGTATAGTGCAGTGGCTGAGGTTATGTTTATGGTTTTATTATATGGCTTGTGGTATCTTATATGATGTTATGGTTTTAAATACTAATGCATGCATGTTTGGAAAACGGAGGGGTAAAAGTTTATGTTTTTATTTGTTGAACTGTTTTATAAACTTTGAGTTTCGGCCCACTCACCCTTAATGTTTTGTTGACCCCTACAGGCCGTGCTATTGAGGTAGAAGAGGATCCTGAGGCAGAGGCATAGATCTACACTGCGCACTTGAACCTCCTGTTGGGTAGGTTAGCCCGCATGATAGCTTATAGTCGTGCTCAGAACTTGTATTTTTGGACATTATCCCTTGTCTGACATCTTTTGAATTCGGATTTTATGTATGACTTTATTTTGGATATTTATGCATTTGAACTTTAAAGGTTAAAATTGGTATGTTTGTTCGGGTGTCAGACGGGAGCAGGGCACGTCCCCTAGTGGTCCCAGGGGGATCGGGGCGGGTCATGTCATCATCTCTATCGTTTTGTGTGATGACTATCTCACATACCTCTTGGTAATCCGACGCGATTAGCGAATCCTCTCGTCTCAGTCGTCACTGGAACATGAGCATATCAAGATCGATAAGACTTATCCACTTCCATCGATAGCAATGTCTGTCACGACCTCGCGCAAACTAATCCAAGAAGATCATACTATCTCTACCAACCGCTCATAACGGCGACTCATCACCCACTCAGGCGGCAACTCATTGCCCGCACAATTGGCTCAGCGCGTATAATCCACCGATCGATCCACGCCGGAATCCGATCCACAAGTACCACTCTTCCGGTAACTTGTCCAACCTATCTCAACTAGATGACCCGAGTTTCAAACCAATCCTTGGTCACAACTCAGAAATTCGTTTACTCAACCCTCATTGGGGACTACTGGACCCTGCTCGGGGTCTACTCAGCCCTATTCGAGGTCTGATCCCACTACAACACGGTATATCCAAAACACGGCATAGGATACCAAATAGAATCTCTCCAGGGTTCATTCCCACTTAACTTTCCTATCCTTACCCTCACTATCAGGTTGATGACGACCTGTTCTTACCGTAGAGACATCACATCCGGCACATGTGCAACACCATAAGAGCAACCTAGTGCTCTGATACCACCTTGACAAGACCCATCCTAATCCCCTTAGATTATCATGGGATTTGTCTACTCCTGTTTGATCACACGTGCCAGACAAAGGATAAAACCGTAACTCGCTCGAGGTTATCCAAAATATGCAAGGATCTGTGGCGCCATGTGATTTCTTGATCTTTTCTACAGCCAGCATCCGCGATCAACATGAAGGGTATCAAAAACATAAAAACTATGAGTGGACAAAATAACATGGGTCATAGGGTAGGTGACAAGTGCTACTCATCCTATGGTCCCAAATCATATATTTGGGCCCCACTAAAGACAAACCATTAAAAACTATACAATCGTGAATAGTTTCTCGAACTTTCCGTGACCCGTAACTTTCCCGTATGATGTTCGATTTTGACGTACCTCCTGTCTACGAACTCGTATCGTCTCGATTTATATAACAGTCATCGGTCCTCAAGCATTTGACATCCCAGGTTAAAAGTTAACTTTTTATCCTTTTTAGGGGCAAAATCGTCATTTTACCCAAATCATCTGATAATCCTCGATTAATCTCAATTAGTCCTTAAATAATTCTCGATAATCCATCATTAACCTTAATTAATCTCATAGATTCGGGACATGTCCTTACATCTGGCTCCATAATTCCTGAGAATAGGATTGTGACTCAGACGTCGAGTTCGGGACTTCGTAGCCGGTCCACACTCGGACATCGAGTCAGGGACTCCGTCTTTCCCGAGTGATATCAACCTACCGGTAGTGCACCTTGACCTAATGATTTAGCAGTAGACATCGGTTGATATAATTGGTTGGTTCGGTATGCTGGTTATTTTGGTATGGCTGGTGTTGTGTGATTGGTATGCTTCTACACTAATGTGATCACGTCATTGTTGAGATATTGATATGGTTGCCTTTCTATTTTATCGACTATATGCAGTGATGTTTGATATGTTTTCATGTTGGTAATGTTTATGACGTTACTGGTTTTCTAGTTACTGCGCGTATTTTGAGATTGATGTTTTATTTCTAAAACCAATGCATGCATAGGTTTGTTAAACGGAGGGTTTAATAATTGATTTCGGAATATGGTTTTCCAAACCTTTGTTTTTGTCCACTCACACTTTTTATTTGTTTTGGCACTCTACAGGTTGATCGTGGACGCGGGCTATGTGATTGCTGAGCCATGACGGAAACTGCGTACTTTGATCATACTGCTAGTATGTAGTGTATCCCTGGTCTGACACGTGGTTATGATGGTTACTTAGTCCTGAGGGTATTATGGCCTTTTACCAAGTCTAGTCAGACGAGAGCAGGTCCTCCCACGTTAATCAAGGGGGATTGCGAGGAGAGTCATGTCGTAACCCCCAATTCCTTCAATACCCATAAATTTTTTCAAAACCAAATCTTTCCTTTCGCATTTTAAATGCATAATCCATAAACTCATATCCAATTTATTCTAAAACTATTACTTACCCGACCATCTGAGCAAGCAAGAAATCTTTTTCATGGGCTACCATCGGTCTAGGATGTCTGAATTCTAGCCACCTTTCTACACAAGCATTGCTCCCACCCTCCACTCTCATCCATATCGCAATGAAAATTTTCAGGTGGGAATCCTTGCTATTTTCACCCTTTTTCCGCCTACAATATCTCCATTGGCACCAGATCAATTTTCCAATTTGTGAGCTTGATCGAGCCCTAATTTCTACACATCTCCCTCGACACAAAATTATTAAAGTGCCCCTTCATTACCTATCGCATAGATGCCACGTATGTACTCTAAATGGCGTTTGGGGGCCATACAGTTAATTGGTGCAACATTTTTTACATTGCTATTATTCTCAGTGCAAACTGATGAAAATTTTTGTGCATGGTGCATTTTCATATCAAATTTCTTGTCCTTAGTGTATTTGACGTAATTATAAGCCTAATTATTTTCTTTTTACTTTTTCTTTGGTCATTTTTTTGGGGGAAATTTTCTCTATTCTAATTGATTCTCTTTCACCAGCCTAAAAAAGAAGGTTTTCCTTTCTTTCTTCTTCCAGCAAAAGAGGGAAGCCTGCCATTGGAGAGCTGCATCAAATTCGATCATCTTGGAAATCTTTTACAGCTTATATAGCCAGGTAAAAGAAAAAAATTACCTTGATTTCCCAATATTTATCTGTTAAAAATATGGAAATACATGAATCAGTGAAAATATGCAAGCCTTATATTTTCATCTCTATCCATCATTTATATTTACAATGTAGATTCATTCTTAATTAAACTTTTAAATCAACGTCAATTCGAATTATTAACAGTTTCACACCTCTCACTGTTCTTAGTTGAATGTCTTTTAATCAATTTCAGCTTCGAATTTTCAGGTAATTAACATGGCAATCATTGTAATTAGATCCCTAGTTTAGGGTTTGTTCATGCAGGTAGGGTTTCAAGATCAGCTCAATGAATATCATAAAGTAAAAATAAAAAATAAATAAATAACATGCATTGACAATTTTAGTACGTCACAAATTAACTAGTATGAAACTAGTGTTCTTCGATTGTAACTTTGTCGCATGTTTTTATTGGCATTGGTTGTAACATTTTCATTTGATCAACAGATTATAAGTAATTAAGGAGTTGATAATGGTAGAGAGGAATGTCAGTGACATCTATATGATGCTACTCAACCCGAACAATAACCGCGACGTCATTGCAGAAAACAATCTGAGAGAAACCAGGTACGATGTGGAACTAATCGCCTCCTCAATACGAGGAAAGCTTCACCAGAATCCACCGTTGCCGGCCTGCGGCTCCATCTTCAGAATCCCCAGCGTCCTCCGCCGGCACAACGAAAAAGCCTTTGTCCCCAACATAGTGTCAATAGGCCCGTTTCACCACGGCAAAATAAACCTCCAAGTCATGGAGGAAATCAAGCTCTGGTACCTTTACTGCCTCCTGGATCGAAAACCAACCTCAGAGACAAGGCTTGAATACCTAATCGAACTCATAAGAAGCATCGAGAAGCATTGCCGCGATTGTTAAGGAGAAAAAAATCGACATGAGTAGTGAAAAATTTGTGGAAATGATGGTGATTGATGGTTGTTTCGTTATTGAGCTGTTCAGAAAATATGCAAGAGTTGTTCAGAGTAACAAGGACGATCCTGTTTTTTACACGCTGTGGATGCATTCCGCTCTCATAAATGATTTGGTTCTGTTGGAGAATCAGATTCCATGGAGAGTGTTGGATTGCTTGTTTCACCACACGAGGGAGAACAATGATAAGCCGGCGCCTTAGTCTCTGTTTGAGCTTGCTCTGAATTTCTTCAGAGACTCCACATTTTCGCAGTCTTCGAGGTTGATTGGGGACTCCGGGACCAAGCATTTGCTTGACGTCATCAGAAACTCTCTGCTCGGATCGTACACGCAGTTACAATTAACTTTCAAGAATTACTGGGAGCCGATTCCGTCTGTGACAGAGCTGTTGCAGGCCGGAGTCCGGTTCAAGCTCAGAAGCACCGGCGACAACATGCTTGACATCACGTTTGAGAACGGGGTGATGGAGATTCCACCGTTGAACATCCGAGAAAATGGAGAATCTTTGTTCAGGAATCTCATTGCCTACGAGCAGTGCAATCCGAGCATTTCGATTTCGAACATCACTTCTTACGCGGTGGTGTTGGATAACCTGATCAACTCGACCAAAGATGTGGACTTTCTGATTGAGAGAGGGATTATTACTACAGTGTTGAGCAAAGATGACATTGCGCGGTTTTTCACTAGGCTGTACAATGACACTATCCCGGGGTACTTCTCTTACGCAGAGCTCACTAAGAATGTGAATGCTTATTCCAAGGATCGGTGGCATCGATGGCAGACCATTCTCAGACGCGATTACTTCAACAATCCTTGGTCCATCTTGTCGTTTTCAGCTGCATTATTGATCTTGGGTTTGACATTGGTTCAGACTGTGTATACCACGCTGGCATACTACTACTAGCCAGTAGCCTGGCTGATTGCAGTAAGCATGTGTGTATTTGTGAACGTTTTATTACTAAAATATGTACATGAATTGTGTAAATTCTGTATGTATGCGTTGTGTGTTCATTATGAAGCATGAACTGCGGCTATGACTCGTAACTGCTTAATTCTATAAAAAGTCTGTGAGCTTTGGCAATGTGAGTTTGAAGGGCAGTTTAAGTTTCTAGCAAACATGTTCGTATTATTGCTATGTGAAATTCAATGATCTTAGGGCCAAGACAGGTATTCTTTTTCCTTTTAATGTCTAGTGAATTCTAACAGACAGGTTTTTTATGCGACAACTCAGAAAATTAATTATTTTGTGTTCTTTCTTTGAGATGGTTTGATGCATTCATACTTTGTCGTATGATGGTGAAATATTTTGAGAAATTTTGATTTGTTTGGTTACCAAGAAATGTGAGAAAACTTACTGGTTTGAGCCTTACGCTTTTGGATAAATTTTATGCCATCAGAGAGCTTAATCTTGTTCCCTTCTGCTTAATCTGTTAGTGAGAGACAACCGGGAAATTGTGTTCTATAGACCAACGGAGATTAAGTAATTTGATTTGTTGCGAAAAATAGTAGAATAGAAATAATAACTCAACCCACAAAAAAAAAAGGATAAATATGCAAGAAAATAAAAGAGCAAAGAATAGAGAACACCAGATATAACGTGGTTCGGCAATATGCCTACGTCCACGGGGCAACAACAACAAGAACCTCCACTAATGAAATTAGGGGTACAAAGAGATGCACAACTTCAAGAACACTACTTGAAGGAAACTTTCTCTCTCACACTTGGTTTGCTACCAACACTACAACACTCAACACTCTCAACTTGGAGTGGACACTCTTCACTCTCTACTTGGAGGAAGATGTTTCTCTTGGATGAGATTGATGGAATGAGCAAATGACCTCTCCTTATATAGGCCAAGGAGGAACCATCTAAATGCTTTCATTAATGCTTTACCCACCCACTTACTTCATTTTGGATCTCACTTACCTACAACCACCTACTACATTTTGGATCCCACTTACTTACAACCACCTACTACATTTTGGATCCCACTTACCTACAACCACTTACTTCATTAATGCTTCAAACAACATTTTGTAGATATATTTGAAATTTGGGCCTAGATATTTTACAATCTCCCCCTCTAGGCCAACTAGGTCAAAACGACGTGACTTCTACTTGAAGTCCACTCCAGCGGATTTGCTGCAATACTCCAACTTCTGTTGTGTAATAACTTTTGTCAACATATCTGAAGTGTTCTTGTTGGTGTGAATTTTCCTCAACTGGAAAAGCTTCTTTGATACTGCATCTCGAATCCAATGATAACGGAGATCAATGTGCTTCGTGCGAGGATGGTACACTGAATTTTTACTTAAATGAATAGCACTCTGACTATCACAATGTACCACATAACTTTCTTGCTTCACACCCAATTCTTGAATGAACCTCTGCAGCCAAATCATCTCCTTGCCTGCTTCATTTGCAGCAATATACTCAGCTTCAGTGGTGGATAAGGCAACACATTTTTGTAACTTAGACTGCCATGAAACAGCTCCCCCTGAAAAGGTGAATAAGTATCCAGAAGTGGATTTTCTAGCATCAAGGTCTCCTGCCAAGTCTGCATCCGTGAAACCTTCTAACATCGGTTTCGATCCACCAAAGCACAAGCACAACTTTGAAGTGCCTCTCAAATATCTGAGTATCCACTTGACTGATTCTCAATGCTCTCTGCCAGGGTTAGAGAGATACCTACTAACAACACCAACTGCATGTACTATATCTGGTCGAGTACAAACCATAGCATACATAAGACTACCAACAGATGATGAGTAGGGAATACCTGTCATCTTGTCCATATCCTCTTGTGTAGTTGGGCATAAACTTCTGCTTAACTTGAATTGATTACCTATAGGTGAGTTCACTAGCTTAGCTTCTTTCATGTTGAACCTCTCAAGCACTCGTTCAACGTACCTTTCCTGTGACAACCATAGCTTCTTCGCCTTCCTGTCACGAGTGAACTCCATGCCCAAAATCTGCTTAGCTGAACCTAAGTCTTTCATATCAAATGATTTTGAAAAATCTGACTTCAACTTGTGAATCATAGCAACATCGTGCCCCACAATCAACATATCATCAACATAGAGCAATAAAATGATGAAGTTACCTCCGGTGAACTGCTGGATATACACACATGGATCAGCATCTGTTCTCTTGTACCCATGACCCAACATGAATGAGTCAAACTTCTTGTACCATTGCCTCGGTGCCTGCTTTAGCCCGTACAAGCTTTTCTTCAACTTACAAACCATGTGTCCTTTTCTCTCAACTTCAAAACCTTCTGGTTGCTCCATATAAATTTCCTCTTCCAAATCACCATGCAGAAATGCTGTCTTCACATCCAACTGCCCCACCTCAAGATCCATGCTAGCTGCCATGCCCAGAATAACTCGGATAGAAGTCATCTTAACCACTGGTGAGAATATCTCGTCGAAATCGACTCCTTCCTTCTGCCCAAAACCCTTGACAACCAAGCGAGCCTTGAACTTTGTCAACTGCTCATTCTCGTCCCTCTTCAACTTGAACACCCACTTATTTTTGAGTGCTTTTCTGCCTTTAGGAAGCTCCACCAACTCATAGGTGTCATTCTTCAATAAAGACTCCATCTCAGACTTCATTGCCAACATCCATTTGTTATTGTCTGCATGAGTCTTTGCCTCCTCAAAATTTTCAGGTTCTCCATCACCAGTCAACAGAATGTATCTGGAATGCGGGTCATCCCCATCACTGGTCGTGAGAATATACTGTGAAGAAGGATACTTAGTATTCGGCTTCGGCACTCTGTTTGATTTACGAACTGGTACTTGGGAAATCTCCGGTTGCTCCTCCTGGCTTGGCTCCCCCTGAATTTGATCGTCCTGATCATCGTCTTCAGGTTCAGACACTATCTCAGCACCTTCTGCTTCAGCCATGTCAGGAACGTCTTCATGTATAACCTTTTGAGCTCTACCACTGGGTTCTTGTTGCAGCGGTGATGAATCATATGTGAGTTGGCCTGCATTTTTAACTGTCTCCTTATCAAGATCTGCCACGGTCTGATCTTCAAAAAAGTGTACATTTCTGCTTCTGAATAGCTTGTTGGTCTTTGGATCCCACATGCGGTAGCCCATTTCTTCATTGTCGTACCCGAGAAAGATGCACGGTGTGCCTTTGTCATCTATCTTCAATCTTTTCTCGTCAGATACACGTGCAAATGCTTTGCACCCAAACACTTTCAAGTGTGAATATGAAACGCTTCTACCGGTCCATACGCATTCGGGAGTCTCAAAGTTCAATGGTACACTTGGTGATCGGTTGATAAGGTAACAAGCGGCTGACACAGCTTCGCCCCAAAAAAGCTTTGATAGATTGACTGTCTTCAGCATGCACCTGACCTTCTCCAGAATGGTGCGGTTCATCCTTTCAGCTACACCATTATGTTGTGGGGTGCCAGGAATTGTCTTTTCATGCCTAATGCCATACTTCGAACAGTAATCTCTGAACTCGTTCGAAGTGTACTCTCCTCCATTGTCGCTGCGGATACATTTGAGGGCTCTCCCAGTCTCCCTCTCCACCATGACATGAAACTGCTTGAAGGTTTGGAATACCTGACCTTTTGATTTCAACAAATATACCCAAACCTTTCGTGAAACATCATCAATAAAGGTAACAAAATATCTATTACCACCTAGTGATTCAACTTCCATAGGGCCACAAACATCAGAATGTACTAGGTCTAATATTTTTTCTTTTCTTGTGAAGGTAGCAGAAAAACTGACTTGATTTTGTTTGCCATATAAACAATAATCACAAGAGTCGAGTGAGGTACCTTTGGCAAAGGGAATGAGAGACTTCTTTGCCAAAACTTGCAATCCCTTCTCACTCATGTGGCCTAATCTTTTGTGCCATAGATTTGGATGAGAATCGTCCGCGACATTCAACTCTCCTTTGCAAACCTTCCCATATGTCTTGTAAAGGGTGCAACACAACTTCCCTCTAGCGATGACTAGCGATCCCTTGGTAAGCCTCCACTTTTGATCTCCCCCTTGATGATGGAACCCTTGTTTATCAAGCACACCGGTTGACATTAGATTGAGACGTAAACCAGGAACATATCTCACATCTTTCAATAACAGCTTGTTGCCCAAATCAGTCTCGAACAAAACATCACCTATTCCTGATATCTTGGAATAGCTATCATTGCCCATCTTCACTTCCCCAAAGTCTCCGGCTTTGTATGTGGTGAAGAACTCCGAGTGCGCCGTGGCATGGAAAGATGCTCCAGAATCAACTACCCAAGAAATGTTTTTATCTTCATCAGCATGTAGGCAATCATTGTCAAGAGACAACAACTCACATGCTTGACTGGACACAGTAGCGGTAGCTGCAGTATTGGTTGTGTCCTCCTTCTTTTGGTAGGTTGAGCCATCTTTCCCATCCTTCTTGTTATTCTTTAGTTTGTTGCAATTCTTTATCATGTGGCCATAGAGATTGCAATTATGACACCTTCCATTGAATCGTGTCCTCGAACGGCTTGCACTTCTTCCGCGATCTCGACTGGGACCTTTACTCTTGCTCCTTCCTCTATTCTCCGTCACAAAGACTTGACTATTATCGGAACTAGATGACTTTCTCCTAGTCTTTTCATTGAACATGTTGTCTTTAACATTATCCATAGATAACACACCATTGGGAGCAGAGTTACTTACAGTAATGACAAAGGTCTCCCAGCTGTCGGGCAAAGATCCAAGAAGCAATAACGCTTGAAGCTCATCCGCGATCTTCATGTCCATCGTGGCCAATTGATTGACAGTGCTTTGGAAGTTGTTGAGGTGCTCAGTCACCCTTACGCCCTCCTTATACTTCATGTTGACAAGCTCCTTGATGAGAAACGCTTTATTCGATGCGGACTTTTGTTCGAACAATGACTCCAACTTCAACCAAAGAGCATGGGCGTTAGTCTCGTTGGACACATGGTGGAACACACTATCATCCACCCATTCACGAATATGGCCAATAGCCTTGCGATTCAACTTCTTCCATTCAGCATCTCCCATATTCTCAGGCTTGCCTTCCTCTCCTTCTATGGGCTCATGCAAATCCTTGCAATAGAGAATGTCCTCCATTCTCGGCTTCCATGTAATCCAATTGGAGTGGTTGAGTCGAACCATGGTACTCCTTGAGTCTTCCATTCTAACTCTCAACGAACCTAGAGCTCTGATACCACTGTTGCGGAAAATAGTAGAATGGAAATAATAACTCAACCCACAAAAAAAAAAGGAAAAATATGCAAGGAAATAAAAGAGCAAAGAATAGAGAACACCAGATATAACGTGGTTCGGCAATATGCCTACGTCCACGGGGCAACAACAACAAGAACCTCCACTAATGAAATTAGGGGTACAAAGAGATGCACAACTTCAAGAACACTACTTGAAGGAAACTTTCTCTCTCACACTTGGTTTGCTACCAACACTACAACACTCAACACTCTCAACTTGGAGTGGACACTCTTCACTCTCTACTTGGAGGAAGATGTTTCTCTTGGATGAGATTGATGGAATGAGCAAATGACCTCTCCTTATATAGGCCAAGGAGGAACCATCTAAATGCTTTCATTAATGCTTCACCCACCCACTTACTTCATTTTGGATCCCACTTACCTACAACCACCTACTACATTTTGGATCCCACTTACCTACAACCACCTACTACATTTTGGATCCCACTTACCTACAACCACCTACTACATTTTGGATCCCACTTACCTACAACCACTTACTTCATTAATGCTTCAAACAACATTTTGTAGATATATTTGAAATTTGGGCCTAGATATTTTACATGATTAACTTATTATAGCCTAAAGACAGCTCTGTTTTTTGTATTTAAAAGACTTGGACTTCACAAAATAAACGCGGGGTCGATGAATCCATCATTCTTCCTTCTTCACAGAAAAGGAGACCGTCTCTACGACGCCAACTGCATCAAATTCAGGTAAGATTCTCTCCTATAGAAAATTTCCATATTTTTCGGCTAATTATGTATGATGATTAGATTTGGAACCAAATTTTGTACTTGGAAATTTCGGTTTTTTCTATTAAAGGCAGATTTTGACTAGAACTAGGACTTAAGAGAATGGTAGACCACAAATTGGAGTTGATAGTGTCCTCAATCCGAGGAAAGCTTCACCAGCAGCCTCCATTAGCAGCTTGTAGTTGCATCTTTAGAATCCCTAACGTGCTACGCAGGCATAATGAAAAAGTTTTTGTTCGAAAGTTTTTGTTCGAAGACAATTCAGATACAACAATTTGATTTAAGTAGTGAAAAGTTTGTAGAATTGACGGTGGTTGATGGTTGCTTTATCATTGAACTGTTTCGCAAGTTTGCAGAGGAGCTGCCCACTGACAAGAATGACCCTGTATTCTATACTTCATGGATGCGGTTGGTACTTAAAAATGACTTGTTTCTACTCGAAAACCAGATTCCGTGGAGAGTCATTGATTGCTTGTTCCACCTCACAAATGCAACTGGTAAACCCGAAAACCATTCTCTCTTTCAGCTTGCTCTCAAGTTTTTTAGGAAGTCAGCATTCGACAAGTCTCCTCAACTCAACCAAGCATTGGAAACTAGACACTTACTTGATGGCATACGAAATTCGTTACTTGCGTCATACCCAAAAGTAGAATCACATAGTTATTAATTCCATCTGTGACAGAACTTCTCAGGCTGGAGTTGAATTCAAACTCAAAAACCAGTCTTGGGACAACATGCTTGACATAACCTTTGAAAATGGAGTTATGGAAATCCCACCAATCTTCGTTCAAGACAGTGGAGAGTCACTCCTCAGAAACCTCATTGACTATGAGCAGTGTGATCCAAGCATTCACATTTGCAACATTACTTCTTACGCCGTGGTGCTGGATAACCTTATCAACTCTAGCAAAGATGCAGACTTTCTGATTCAGAAAGGAATTATTACTACTAAGTTGAGCAAGGAGGACCTAGCCTGCTTCTTCAATCAGCTTTACAGCGACACTATGGCTTACTCTTTCTCTTACACCAAACTCACTATGGATGTGAATGAATATTATCAGGACCGGTGGCACAGATGGCAGACAAATCTCAAACGTGATTATTTCAGCAATCCATGGTCAATCTTGTCATTTGCTGCTGCGCTCTTGATCTTAGCTTTTACCTTCACACAAACCTTATATTCCATCAAGTCTTACTACTAGGCTTGCTGGTGCTGTCTCCTTGTATTCATTATGTGTTCAAAATATATTCATTATGTATTTGTGTTGGTAGCCATGAGAAGTTACAGAACCATTTAAGATTTAGAAAATATATTCATGTTGATTCCGAAACATTTATATATATATATATATATATATATGGAAAACATGGATTTCCATGCTGGCATACTTGTAGTACTAGCTAGGCTGCTGCTTGCAGTGAACACGTGTGTATTGGTGAATGTCTTCGTAAAGTTACCATATGTATTTCCATGCTTCTAGCAAACATGTTCGTAATTGATTGCTATGTGGCTTTTATTTTTTTGGTTACTGAGAATTCTGGGAAATTTTGAGGCCTTCTTCACTTGACGCATATACTCAAGGAACAAAAGATTCAATGATCTTAAGCAGAAGCAGAAGATAAGTATACCCTTTTTTATTTTCTTTTAATACGAGGGGTTCAATTGTCGAGAAAATATTGTTGTGGGCCAAAACTTGAAATACTCAATACTAAATTTTGTTGGTAAGTGACTGAGTGAGTGATTCGATACGGTCCGATACCAAACTCAGAGGAGCGGAGCTCTGTAAATTGCATTTACAGAGCAAAAGAGAAGCAAGCAAAGAGTCAGAGGCTCAGGTAACCTTCATTCCATTGGCTGAAGGATTCAAATTTTTAGTTTTTTTTTTTTACGTTCATAATTTCCATTAATGCTGCTTTCAAGTTCTTTCACTTCCATAAGCTTCCCTTCACCAAAATTTACCCTTGGCCCATATCGCAGCCCGTCTCGAATCTTTAATATGGCAAAAGCTGCCCAAAATCCAGGTAAGAAATTTCATGTTCTCGATCATATGAAACAGTAGCTGCGAGAAATACAAACTGCTAGATTGTCTGATTCAATTAGAAAATCGCTCTGAGAGACAAAGATTATGAATGCTTTTATTTTAGTATTCTCATCAAGTTATCGACTTTCTATGAAATTGAGTGGTTTTCTTGTGAACTGCGTGTGTTTCAGTGGGTCTGCAGCAGAAAATCATCTTACCCAACAAACATCGTGAAAAACTTGTAGGCTTATTACATGACACCGGTTCCGAGGATGTTGTAATCTTATGTCATGGTTTTCGATCCACCAAGGTTCGTCTTTTGTGACACGTGAAGTGTTTTTGTTTATAAATTTCATACTTGACCGGGATGCTTTAAATTTAAGTATTTTTCTCTGACATTTTGATCATAAGCTGCCGTCGAATTTATCTTGTGATAAGATTTAGTATGAAACTTCATTTGGCTTTTTGTGGGAAAAGTATCTCAGCCTATGTCTCTTGATTTCCAGGAAACCACCACTGTAGTTAACATTGCTGTGGCATTGGAAAATGAAGGAATTAGCTCCTTTCGTTTCGACTTTGCTGGAAATGGGTAAGGATGTGATCTTACTAGGATTGAATTCATGAATTCTAACAGGTTTTGTGAAGAAATCAGTTGTTTGCACCTCTTCAATTTCATTGTCATAAAGTGTGGCTCTATCTTTTACATGCTGTTTGTAATCACAAAGTTTGAATGTTGTGTTATAAAGTCCTGGGACTTTGAGATCTAAAGATTGCATTGATGCTGATTGGTTTCGATTTTTGGTTTTAAGGGAAAGTGAAGGCACCTTTCAGTATGGAAACTATCGGAGAGAGGCTGATGACTTGCATGCTGTGATCCAACACTTCAAGGGGGCAAACCGTGCACCAAGTGTAATTCTTGGGCACAGTAAAGGTGTGCTGAATCATTTATGTAACTTAGGATTGCGGACCATAAGCTAACTTTAGGTGAACATGATCTTAGCAGCCTAGCTCTCGTTGATAGATCTATAACTTCTGAGATTGTGTAAAACTATATCAGAGTGCATATTTCTTTATTTTGTACCAAAGTTATTGCTGAAAAATGTTACTACAGGAGGCGATGTGGTGCTCCTGTACGCGTCTATTTATCATGGCATTCGCACGGTTGTCAATTGTTCTGGGCGCTATGACTTGAAGAAAGGCATTGAAGAACGCTTGGGGAAAGACTATTTGGAAAGAATCAAGAAGGAAGGATACATTGATGTTAAGAACAAGAATGGTAAATTTTTAATTCGTATAGTTTTTGCAGAAATCCAAAATTGGTTCATGATGAGGCCATTGGAGGCATGGACAAATATTCTGATCCAAATCTTTCAGTTTTTTTTCCTCCGCTAAGATTTCCTTGCATATAAGTTTTGTGGTTCCGGTGTCAATGGATGAAGAAGGACCAACCTTCGTCTTTTCCCCCTTCTTTTTTCTTCAAAAATTTAAAGAGTATTATTATTTATTTACCTTATTACTTTTATTCTATCTGCAAACAAGATATTAGAAATAATGTTGATTAGTATAGCAGTGTCTTGTGGTCAAATTCTAATCATAGAAAGGTGAGCAATATGGATGCTCGTCTTTAACACAGTCAATGGATGCCATGCTTGCAGGAGATGAAAATTATCGTGTGACTGAAGAAAGTCTGATGGATCGCCTAAGCACTGATATGCATGAAGCATGCCTTCAGATTGACAAAGCATGCAGGTAACCAAACTCTAATGAATGTTATCTTCAATATTGCATGTCCTTTTTTATTTTCCGTGCATTTTCTGTGTGACCAAGTTTATCTGCGATTCTGTGTACACAGGGTCTTGACAGTCCATGGATCTGCCGATGAGGTCATCCCCGTTGAAGATGCACTCGAGTTTTCCAAGATTATACCTAACCACAACTTGCATATCATAGAAGGAGCTGATCATTGTTACACCTCTCATCAAGCTGAGGTAGCATCAGTTGTTTTGGACTTCATTAAGGCAGCTCTTCAAAAGGACAAGGCTACTTCCAACTAGACCCTGAAGTTTGACGGGTCGGGGTTAGGGTTTGAACTTTGAAGTTTGAACCTTTTTCCTTTTCCAATTCTAGTCTATCAATGAGGTCATTCCTTTTTACCTGTGCTTTTGCTGCTGTGTTTTGCCTTAAGATTCCGTCTTGTTGATTTCTCTTAATGAAATTCGCATTTTGGACCAAGAAATGCATTGTACTAAAAGACACTTTTGAAGAAATCATTCTATCTACAATAAAATCATTACACCTGTACACAGCTTTAAGATTACAAAAACTTTGATTATCAAGAGCATTGTATTATAAGACACTTTTGAAGAAATCATTCTATCTACAATAAACTCATTACACTTGTACACAGCATTAAGATTACAAAAACTTTGATAATGTTTGATAAGAGCTATTTAAATATTAAACTGATCCGAAAATATCATCGTCATTGGTCATTACTGTTATCCTCATTGCCACTATCATATACTTCAAGATACGCCTCTTCCCCTTCATCCTGAGTAAATGGGTCATTTACCTCATCACTGTCATCACTGGGGATACCAAGATCCCTGACTCTAGATTGCAAGGTGTTTCCGTCATTGACCAGCCTCCCGTTTCCCGTTTCCTCCTGACATCAACAGAAAAATTATATAGATGTGAAAGATGAAAATCAAATTAAACCACCACGTCAAAATTACTATAAAGCAATGGATATCGTACTAGTTCAGACTTCAACAGCTCAATTCTCTCGTGTAAGTCTGCAATATGATGCTTCAGAGCCTGGAAATGACGGGAAATCTATAAAAAAAACGAAATAAAAGCCGTAATTTATGACGTATGATTTGGTTAGTTATAATGTCACCTCGCGTCTCTGTAGTTCAATTGACCGAGCCAATGCCTGTCTTCTTGTCAACAAATTCCTAGGCCTTATTGGAAGAGGGCATTGATAGTTCTTCCCTCGGTAGAGAATAACTGCATATCCTTTGGTAGTTTTGTCTAGAGATACTAGCACCCCACCACTCTCGGCTTCCAAATTAATAGCAATATGCTTGACTTGCTCAAAACTTTTTCCTCTCACGATTATCTTCACCAGCTCTCTATGTTTCCAGTGCAAGTGCATATTCTCAATGGTACCAGAGTAAACCTCACGCCTTCCTGTAATTCGAAAAACTCAAGCATTTGACACTCCCCCATAAAATCAATCATTAAATCCAATGTAGAAGTAGTTCTTACCAAGAAGCAGGAAGGGTTTCATACTGAGTCCAATCTTACGAAACAAGAATCTATCCTCGTCAGTTAAGGTTTCCAAATCATCTGGCAGTTCTGATGGCTCCAAACTTTCCTGCACCCTTGCTAAAGCCTTCTCAGCCTTTCTCAGCTTGCCTTTGGCCTACGATCATCCATGGTTAGAAATATGTCACAATTTTCAAATTCCTAACACAGATTTGCTTCAGTTCTAGTTTACTTACAAGAGCCAGTTTCTTGTCAAGGTGTCTCACTAGAGATGCATGTCTAGCCAGAGTTGCATGTCGTGTCATTTTTTCAACTTTATCAATGGTCAGTTGGTTTCTCCAGTGAGTGGTTGCTGCCATGGTCTCAGCAAGGGTTCCAGCAACCAATTGGCCTTCAGAAGCTTCGAAATTTGACTCAACAAAATGTGAGGACATTTGTCGTGCTCGTTCTTCCTCATCTTGTTGGAGATCTCTTAATTTTCTCCTCTCTTCTAATGCCCCCGTGACAACAGATGGCAAGTAGTCATTGCCTCGGTAAAAAACAATAAAATCTTTGTTTCTGGAAAGCAATGTACCGCCAGTCAATCTCTGCACATATGAAATACAACCCTCCTCAGCAATAAAAAGAAAATGGGACATTCAGAATCCATATCTTAAACGTTAGCTGTGATTAGAGATGCTAGAAAAGAAAGAGAAGACCACAGCTTCCAAAAGCTGGAAACAATGCATAAAACGTACATTCAAGATGCAGTTTGAATTACATTATGTCTCACCTTTAGTTCTTCTGCCATCCTCTCATTGCAAGTGTTCTGCACTCCACGTTTGATGGCTATCTTTGCAATAGCACTCTTCTCCCAGAGCTTCACCATAGAATTAGCCAGACCTTGCAGTTCTCTATTCCTTCCTACGATAATTTATCATACATGAAATATGTCAAGAAACAAGATTTGGCAATTCAATACAATCATGTGAAGTAGGTCTTACATACCTAGAGCAAAGTGTGGAGGCACATTTCTTGCAAGCCTGCGGTATTTTGTCATGTCCTTGTCTCTTAGACCAGGTCTTATACCATAAGGGAGAAGTCTGAACGGAGATTGATATCCAGGAACCACAGAAGGAAGCAAGTCAGCATCCACAGGAAATGGCTCACGGCCTATCCAATCCTTAAACCGTGGACCCAACTCGTCTAACAAATGGTTCAGATCATTCAAGCCCATGAGCTCTCGTTGAGATAAATCCTTCAAATACTCTGCAGAATCGAGACTTGGAAAATCTGTAGTCCTAGCCAGATTCTTCATTCCTACATTGTTCATGCCATCACTTGTAGCATCTGTCAAGTGTTGCAACATATCTGAATCGGTATGATGCTGTTTGGTATATGATTGTACACACGGAAGATTATATGTCATTCCCCTATATAACACTACTGAACTCCCGGATCTCCATATAACCAATCCTCCCGTTTTACTCTAGCAAAAAGAAAATATAACCTAAATAAGTTGCTAGAAACCTCAATTTCGCAAACATCTGATCAACAACATACAAAGAAATAGCATAACATCATGATTGCAACTCCAATTCAACATAGTGTACACAATGCAAGTACCAAAACAAAGCAAACAATGTACCAAAACAAACCTCTAAAATCTCATGGGTCCTTTTCATGTTAAGTGAAAATGGCTCTTCAAATTTCAACTTGACAACTTCATCCACCTTCCACTTCTCATGGATAGTAGTCACCAATGCCTGTGTGATACCGCTAACCCCCACTTTCATCCTCTCCAGCATTCTCAAAGAAACATTCCTCAGCCTCCTCAGCTCATGATCCGGAAGCATTCGCTCCGCCATATCCGTGTTGCTCTTCCTCTTCTTCACCTTATCACCGTCCTCAGACCCGAAATCATTTTCTCTCTTCCAAGGAAACCGAGTTGGGCCACCAGAATCACTCCCAGAATACACAAAAGTTTCAACCTTTTCATCATCTTCACCATCCCCAGATAAAATTTCATCCAAAGAAACGCCATTAACGCCTTCTGAAATCATTTTCTCCTCTTTTCTCGAAACCCCAATTGAAATTTTACCAATTTCCCTAACATTTTTTCTCTCCAAGTTTCTATCACTACCAAATCGTCCCTCAAAGCTTTTTTCTTTCCCAACAACAGTACTTGCATTATCAATGTCAAATTCCCCACGAAACCCATCAGCCTCAGAAGAATCAACCTCGGGATTAATGGGTTTGCCTCCTTGAGCCCAAGGAACATAAATTACAGGGTTTGGTACAGAAAAACTCACTGTCTGTTTCACTGGTTCAGACACAGCAACCCCATTAGATTTCTGAGCTTCTTCTTCGTCGTCCACCATCTCCTCCTCCTCCTCTTCTTCCTCTACAAGTTCATTCTTTTTTTGCCATGGAAATTTGTCCCTGGGGGAATTAGATTTCATAGACCATTTGTCCTGAATTTGCTCGAAGAAGCTTGGCTTGGGCTTCCTCTTCGTCCTTTTCGCCTCAAACGCTACTTTGATTCTTTGGGGTTGCTCCTGGGTGTCAAATTGGACATTCTTACAGAAACTTCTGAACCTGGAACCACTGCAATATTTGAAATAAACGGTCTGATGCTGAAGAAGAAAGCAGGGAGAATGAGGTGCATGGAAACAGCAAGTAGAGGGGCTAGAAACAGATGGGTTCACTGAAAACAGTGGTAGCGCCATGGTAGTTCTGTTGAATAATCTTAGCCTTCTATATACCAAACCAGAGCAAATTATTTGGGCTCATAAACCATGCTTTGTAACTTTTTAAAGCATAAGCCCCTATTGAGAAAACCCAATTGGACTCAATTTTTACTTTCGAACTTCATAGGCCCGTTATTTAAATTAGATGTGAGCATGGCCCATTTAAGTGTTTGGAGTGAGAACTGATTCAAGATCCCTTCAAAATTTTCGCAAAATTAAGAGAAATACAAAAATAAAACAAAAAAAAATTGGAAATGGTGTTTTTTTATATTACTCTATATTATGAAGCGGAAGAATCCAACTCGAAGACCTAGCATGAGTGCAAATTAGCCATCATCATTTGGGCCAGAAGTCCACAGGCTTATGGGTACCCGATAGGCCCGATGACAAAAAGTCTGACCCGGCCCGATATGGGCCGTGGGTCAGCCCGGCCCGTATGTTGACGGGCTGGACTTGGGCTTAGGGTATTCAAGCCCGCTAGGCCTGATAGGCCCGAGCCCGATAAAGTCTGGTAAGCCCAGCCCGACCCGCCCAGGTAAACCCGACCTATAAGCCCGAAAATATAAAATAATTATAAATTAAGAATTGATACTCAGTCCAATCTTATTACTACTATCATAGCCAAAATCTAAAACTCCAACCAAATCTTAACCTAGTGTCATTTAAAAGCCCAATGCACAAACAAACGCTAACCCTAAATTCAAAAAAAACTCACTAGGTCTCTAACTCTCTTAGCGACCTCCTTATCCTATTTCGGCTTTATGGTCGAAAAGTTAAGTCAATTCTCCAAATCCAATAGTACCCCTCCTTAGCTTATTTCAATATTCGATAATAATATTTAAGCTCAACTCTTTTTTTTTTTTTACAATTAGGTAGGTACAAATGTGCTTAGTAGGCCCGATCCGTAAAGCCCGATAAAAGTCCGGCCCAAACCTGGCCCGACAAAGGGCATGGGCTTTCATATTTATGATCAAGCTTGCCCGACCTGGCCCGGTATTTTTTTAATTATGAAATAAGCCCGGCCCGGCCCAAGCCCAAAAATTTTGGGCCGGGCTTGCCCGACCCGGCCCAATGACGAGGCCTAGTGCAAATCCACCCTAACTATTAAGTATGTTTACAACTATTGATGGATAAAATGGATCAATGAAGATAGATTTTCTTGCATCAACAACTACGATCTCCTTGTGTTTATCGTGGAGCGAATGAGGTTGTTGAAATCTTTCAAAATGATATTAAAGTTACTTCATATAATGTTGACACGTATCCTGATGGACAATAGGCTACTTGGATGACATGCTTGGAGAGTGGGCCTTGCCAATCGTAGTGACACCAAGTCGACGTTGAATCTTCGTGGTACCAATTTTGGGGGTGTTTCTCGTTTGAATAGTTCTGCAAGGCACTCATTGTGTAAGTTCACGATGATGTCGAGCTAGACATGCTTCTCTTATTATCTCTAAAAGCTTTCCTGAATTATTTAGTCAACATACTGTACAGTCAATTAAATTATGAAAAATGTAGATATTTAATTTCATTTTGAAAAATGTAGATATTTAATTTCATTTTATTATATATTCAAAACTCGTGTTGTGAAGAATGAACACATCCCTCTAATATAACTTACCCACGAACCCTTTTAATTTTTTATTTAAACAACAACATATACATATATATATATATATCTTCGGCTATCATTCAACTATTTCCTAAACATGATAATCTAGTCAAACTTTTATTTGCTCTGAACTTACTTAGAAGTCTATACATCTTAATATTAAATACTTAGTCAAACAGAGACTCACTAACTCTTTATCATGAACTATAACCCGACATCCCGGCTATTCTCGAGCCAAAACTCGTATCATTTCGTTGGGACCCAACCTATGCCACCATCCCAACTTGAGATCCCAAATACCCATTATTACTTGTGTCTAAGCCCCAACTACATATGTAACGACCTGTTCCAGAAACTAGGGTTAAGATAGTGATTAAGATGGGATTAGTGCGTGTAATCGGTAACTAGTGGGTAAATGACAATTTTGCCCCTGGTTTGGGCAAAAAGTCGACTTTTCGTTCGGATGGTCCAATGGACTTTGACCAGTGACTAGGACGTAGTTTAGGACGTCACGAATCCGTAGGCAGGTGGCACGCCCGATTCCGACATCCGAGGAGGAAGTTATGATGTTCGGAAAGTTGGGAGCATAACCGTAATTTGGCTAAAATAAAGGGGAAAAGTTGACTTTTTGTCCAAACAAGTTTTGGTATGTTGATCTAGGACCGTTAGATAGATCTCATCGTCCTGAGTTCGATGACAGGCGGCACGTATTCATCGGACTTACGAGGTGTGAGTTACGGGTCTAAAACGGTAAGGGTAAAATCGTAATTTTGACTTAAAATGAGAGGTATTTTGGTCTTTTGGTTGTCTGGCGATTTGTGCACAGAGAGGGACAGATGGATGGCTGGGATTGGGCCATGTGTGGGAGGATGGAGAAGATTGGTGACATGTGGCAAGTGTGTAGTGGGTTCTACACACTTGTGCACGGGTCCAATTATTTGGGACTTAAATCGTGCCCGTGTGTGTGTTCTTCAACCAGAGTGAAATAGAGAGGGAGATCGGGGAAAATTGATGGTGGCTGAGAGTGTTGGTGAGGTTGTGAGTGTGTGAGAGTGATCAGAGGGTGGAAGAGTGACCTGGTGAGCGGTTGAGGGAGTGAAATCGTGCAAGAACACGGTGGTCGTGGCAGTCGGTTTTCAGAGAAAACAGACAGGATTTGGACGATCGTGGTGGTGGTGCGGCCATGTGTTGGTGCAATTGGACCCGTGGAGGTGTCCAGAGGTTGGCAGTGGACGGGAGGAGCTGCTGCCTCACGGCTGAGCTCACGACGGCGACAGGAGGACAGGTAATTTCTCATCCCCGTTACTTTGCTCTGTTTTGTCGTTTGATTTCAGAAGCTAAGTTGTGGCTTTAGGGAGAGAATCGAGGGGTTCTGTGAGGTCTAGGGAGTTCAGGACTATCCTAGGAGTCTTCTGGTTGTGCTGCCGTGACGGGAGGTGCACGGTGGAGGTTGGAGCGACGGAGAGTACTCTGTGTGCTCTGTTTTGCCGTCGATGCTCGAACTGGAAGTCGTGAAGTTTGGGGTAGAGACGACGGTTATGGTGAGTGGTGTAAAGTTCAGAGAGGTCCTATGAAGCGTTTGGGACAATCACCGTGACGGGGGGTGACCGAGTTGGCTGGATCGTGAAACAGGGGACTGGTACGGGTTTTGTACGAGCTTGAGTCGACGGGTTGTAGGCTACGTCGAGGTGCTAGAGTGAAGGGGATGGGTAGCCTAGGACTAGACAAAGTTGTTGGTGAAGAAATGAGGTGTTTTGGTGCAGGCACGGCGGAGAACCGCTCTCGCCGGTTCAGGTTGCAGGATACTGGTGCGAACCGGGTCGACGTGAGGTTGAAGGTGCACTGTAGCAGGCGCGTGAGGGCCATGCGCAGCCACTTTGGGCGGTGCGTGGGGGCGCGTGCGGCAGTTCTGGGGAAAATGGCCAACATGACTTTTGGTCTAGGAGTTGTGTTGAGTTCGTTGGATTTGGTTTCGGGTTAATCGGACGTCGAATCGAAGTAGTTCCGCGAGGGTGAAAGTTTAGGGTTCCGGTGTGTTACGTTTAGGACCGGGGGATTTTTGAGGGAATTAGGGTGGATCCTCGTGGATGTGTTAGTAACGTACTTTGGTGGTTGTTGACAGGATCGGAATTTCCCGAGGAAGCTGAGGAACGTGCAGGACGTTCGGGACGCGATACTGTGAGTGGACCCCTTCTCTAATTCGAGCATGCATAACTGTTTTCAATACTTATTTTATGGTTTTAATCAAGAATTTATGTTTATCAAATATGCTTTGTTGGTTTTACATTGTTGCACGTTTTTCGAAGAAGTACGATATTTGGCACGTTTTACGAGAAATGTCGATTTCTGAGAATAATGCCATGGACTTGGAATTTCAATGGATAAATGGTTTAAATGTTCATAAAGTGATTTTGAAACCTGATTTGGTGATTAAAGGATTTTTGGTTTTAGAATCGGATTTTGGAAAGCGGAATTTGGTTTTAAAGTTGGAAAGTGGACTTCCGAATTTGGGTTCGGAATGACGGTTCTAGATGCGGAAAGGGTATCGGACCGGTCGTTTCGGATTCGGGTTTGAATATGAATTCGAAATGGTTTTCAACTGGTTTTGGATTGGATTTTCTGGATCTGGTTATTGGGTTTAAAGACCCGGATATTGATTGACGGGGGACGGGCCTGGATTGAGTTTAAAGACTCGGGAGTTTAAAGACTCGGATATTATTGAGGCCTGGATTGAGTTTAAAGACTCGGGAGTTTAAAGACTCGGATAGGTCCAGCAGGTTTGATCGGAAAATGATGTTTTACGCTATGGTTTTATGATGCTTGTGATATGATTTCTATAACTGTTTTATAGTGTTTCTGTTTCTTATGATGTGGTTTATGGTGATTTGGTTTATAACTGTTTTATGAACTGAATTATGCATGTGGTTTCAAAACGGAGGGTAAAACTTGGTTTTTATTAAAATGGTTTTAGAACTTTTCTTTTATTTATGGTCCACTCACACCTTCTGTTTTTAACTGCCCTCCAGGTTGTGGAGCTAGCGCGGGGTTCCGGCGTCGAGGCAACGTCTGGGGCATAGAGGTCACGTGAGGGATCCCGGAGTGTTTTAAATTTTCCGCGTGCGTGTATTTAGCTTATCGGTTTTTCTTTTCTGTGTATTTTGTACTATGCTCTGTAAAACTTGACTTCGGGATATTGATATAATTTCTCCTGCGTCTGAATGTGTTGTGTCGGGGTGTCAGACGGGAGCAGGATTTACCTCGGTTTTCGGGGTGAAACCGGAGTGGGTCCTGACAACATAGCCTTGGTCGGGTCCAAATCCATAATCTGGATTTCCCTGAACCAACCATTCTGATCAAAGCCTAACTCTTTCTTTTTGACATGCATAACGAATAGTAAAACCACAAACCTAGCCGAAGTCAATCAACTTCTAAAACATTAGTCTTAGCTAATAACTATGTCTTAAACACAGTCCATACCCCCCGGCTAACAACCGTCTTATTAAGCATAATCATCTTTAATTGTAAAACAAATAATTGGTAGGCCATTTAATAAGTCCACTTCCAAATTATTCGATTCTCATGGCCTCCGCTTCCATTACTCAAGCAAAATAGGACCCTTAGTATCATTAAATGACAACAAGAACCTCAATTCCAACCCCTTAGATCTCAGATATGAGCACTTGCCCTAAATGTGCACATGGTTAGTTTGGACATGTAAACAGCCCCTAAGCGATATCTAATTGCCTCAAAACCCATGTCAAACCGTCAGGGATGTAAACAACATGGAAGAACACACCGCCGTGGACAAGGGCCCGGCCTCACACGTAGGCAAAAGGCTAGAGGCCTCCCACACGGCCCCATATGGTTGCCTCATATGCGAATTGGGAAAAATGCAGACTAATCTACACTAACCAATTTGAGTCATTCATTACAGGGCAGGATTGAAAAATAGTTGTTGTTAGTGATATTCGCCCAGCACCCATCTATTGTAAGACCCGTGTCCTGGAGGGAACGGTGAACGGTGAACGATCCCACATTCCTGTGATGGGGGAATGGTCTGGGAGGGGAATGGTGTTGTGCCTTAACGGTGTAGGCACACACATATCTAGCACGAGGCCTTTTGGGAATTCAGTGACTTTGGATTCGGTTGGAACTGACAGGACCCGTCCCAACTGGACGTCAAAAACCGTGTCCGGTCCTGCTCCCGTCTGACAAGTCAACTAAAGGTCCGAAACTCCCCTTCAGTACTTGCCAGACAAGGGATGTTTGCGCGGATTTCTGCTGCTGTCACTGCCTCACGATCAGTCCCGAGCGTCGTACCACGGCCTGGAGGGTCACAAAACAGAAAAGGTGTGAGTGGACAAAAATGACCTCTTATACAAACATTTATCAAAATACAATCTTACCCTTCAGTTTTCACAAACATGCATGCATATCGTAAAACATGAGTGACCCATAAAATCAAAACATATTTTCCCATGGTCCATAAAACTCATGTTCACCAAATCAGTTCATGTTATAAAACATCAAATCCCGGCTCTCAGGCCAAAACATGTGAAAACATAATCACCTGGCCACAAAGACCAAAACCCGTACTCAATACTAGTACGGCATCACAAATAACATCAATCAGCACTAATCACAAGTGCACAATAAATATATCAATCCAATCAATCCGCACTACTCACAAGTGCACAATAAATCAAACTGCACTACTCACAAGTGCACAATCAATCAAACTGCACTACTCACAAGTGCTGCACTACGCGTAGGCCAATATCCAGTCACTCTCTCGGGAACAGACACCTCTGGGCTCAACCCCCTCGGGCTCAGTCACCTCTGGGCGAACACATCCCCAGGATCAGACACCTCCGAGTGGTACATCCAGGCTCAGTCTCATCCGAGAAGCTGACTACCATAGGATCAACTCCCGATCCTACAATCACATCCCCCAAGCTCCGGTCGTCTGGGTAATCCACCCAAGCACCGACCGTCTGGGGAATATCACAATCACAATGAAAACCATCCCGGGAATTACATCCCAAAACATTTCAATCAAATCTTGACTTCATACCAAGTCAAGATCATTCTCAACTGGGTCTCAAGCCCAAAATACCTCTTACACATAAACCGTTAAAATCACAATTAAATCAATAGAATAATCCGAAAATCATCATTGACTCACCAACCAAGTCAAAACATCATTTTAGAAATCATTTAGACTCCGGGCCTAGCCCAAAACATCATTTGCACATTCCTCGTAAAACGTGCCCGAAAGTCTGATTAAAATAATCATAAAATCCCAATAAATCATTAATTTCACAATTTCACAAATGACTCCAATTTCGAGTCAAAATCACTATTCACTTGGGTTCTCATGCCCAAAATATCATTATCACGCAAATCCATGCGTTGCAACCTCCGTTGCCATTTTCACGTAAATCCACGAAATTGACTCTCGACTCATTCCCGAGTCACCACATCATTTTTCAATCCATGACTCAATAATCCGAGTCCAAACATTATTTTCAATCAATTTCAATCCCGGACTCATAAACCAAGTCCAAACATTATTTTTTCCAAATTTCGTAATTTCTCGAAAATCGCCCAAAATAATAATATAATAATCATAAAACCGAGAAATTACCGGATTGAAACACAAATCATGCCCAAGCATATAAATCATATAATAAGGCATTTAAATCATATATGCATGCATCACGGTTAGAAAACAAAGTCCACTCACACACACCGTCCAAAACGGTCCGTTTCCGAGCTGCACGTTTTTCCGCAAAATCTGGAAATCACAACTCCTGTCCAAAATCATTATAGAGGGTTACTAACATCTCAAAATACATCATATAATTTTCCCCAATTTTTCCGGGATTTAAATACGTATTTTTAACGTAATACAGAACTTCGGATACGCGGAGCATTATCGAAACAATATCCGATTTCCCCGAAACCAACGTCAAAATGTTCGTTACACTGAGAGGATCAAAAGTCATGTTGACCTCACCTTGAGATTAGGCCGGACGCGCCCTCACGCGCCGCCGTGAGTGGTTGCGCGTGAAACCCACGCGCCAGCTACAGTGTCACCGTCCCAACCCGTTTGTCTGGTAAACGGGTCCTTTAACCCGCGAACAGACCCGGTTCAAATCCTACCAATTCGACATTGTTTCCATCAATTGAACATTCAGTCAGTTTCGAATCAAGTCTAATTAGAGTTCTGTAACGTTAATTGTACAAAACCATACCTCAAACCCTACGATCAAAGTCGATCATTCGAAGGACCTCCGACCATTGTTCATCAATCGAAAACCTTCACCGTCACACGATTTCCTTAAATTGATTCAACCAGAAGCATCAAGGGACTCAGGTAAGCATTTTACCCAACTCAATTGAATCAATTCATGGCTCAAACTCCACGACTCAAGCTCGAACTCTCTGCGACTACAGTGCTTCTGTTCTACCTCAATTGGACCTCAATTGCCTTCGTTCTTTCGATGAAACAGGTCGTGGTAATCCCAGAAGACTCGAAATGAACTCAATTTCGATCAACACGGCTCCAAGTTTCCAATTCGAATTTCCCCCCTCAAAATTCGAAAATTCGAAATTCCAAATTCAAGCCCTCACTCAGTCCCTCGTTAATCCTTGCTAATTAAATCTCAACACCCTCTCAATTACTCACACTTTGGTTCAGAAATGGAAGGAAATGGTGGACAATTTCAGACTCTCTCATTCTCTGTGTTTGCTTGCACACGGGTAGGAAAACAGAAGAGAAATAATGGAAATTAGAGGATAATTAATTAATTAAAAATAATAAAACATAATTATTTGGTCTCCCCCAAAATCATGGATCCATGTTTTGTGCCTGATTTTAAGGGAAGAGTGACACTTGTCACGCATCCAAGTGTGTCCAGTCACCGGCTACTGTTCATTCTAAAATATTATTTTATTCCCAGTTCGTTCGGTTAATCGAGCCCGATTCCGTGACCATAACTTCGTCGTCGAATCTCCGATTTCGGCATGCCGCCTGTCGTTGGATTCGCATCGACGAGACCTACGTAACGGTCCTTGGCCCTCGCCCATCGGACCTCCCGATCAAAAAGTCAACATTTGGCCCCTAATATGCCAAATTACCAAAATGCCCCTCAACTTCCGAACATCATAACTTTCTCTACGAATGTCGGAATCGAACGTGCCACCTGTCTATGAACTCGTGACGTCCCGAACTACGTCCCAGTCATCGGTCAAAGTCCATTTGACCGCTCGAACTAAAAGTTAACATTTTGCCCACGCTAGGGGCAAAACGGTCATTTTGCACGTTTCGTCCGATTTCACTCAACTAATCCCCGATTAGTCATTCTAAATCATGATTAATTAATATTAAATCCTGATATTCGGGACGGGTCATTACAGGAACTCCAAAGTTAAGTGAGTTGAAGATAGTGCAATTTTATGATGGGTGACCCCCTGAGAAGTTGCACCGTGAGCTGCCGAAAATAAAATCTTAAGGGCAAAGAGGCTTAAAGCAGAAAATATTATGCTAGATGAGTCAGGTCCTGACCTAGGAAGGGTCGGGTCCTGACAGAATGGTATCAGAGCCAGACCCCAACTAAGAAATGTACCAGCGAGGACACTGGGCCCTAAGGGGGTGGATTGTAAGACCCGTGTCCTCGATGGAACGGTGAACGATCTCATATTCCTACGAGGGGGAATGGTTTGGGAGTGGAATGGTGGTGTGCCTTAAAGGTGTAGACACACACCTATCTAGCATGAGACTTTTTGGGAGCTCAGTGGCTTTGGGTTCTGTTGGAACTCTAAAGTTAAGCGAGTTGAGACTAGTGCAATTCCATGATGGGTGACCCCCTGGGAAATTGCACTGTGAGCTCCCGAAAACAAAACCGTGAAGGCAATGAAGCCCAAAGCGGACAATATCGTGTTAGATGAGTCGTGTGACGACCCGGAAATTCGAAAAAGGAAAAATTGGAAAAATTGGATGTAAAATAACGATTTTACCCTGGGTTATGGGGCCGAAAGTTGACTTTTTGTTCGGAGTGCCTCTTGAACTTTTGGCCATAACCGTTGGATAGGTCTCGGGATGCTGAATCCGTAGACAAGCGGCATGCCAAAATCGAAGTTCGGATGGAAAAGTTACGAACCTTGGAACATTAGGGGCATTTTGGTCATTTGTTAAGAAAAGGGTAAAAAGGTAATTTGGTGGGCACATTGGCTGATTCAGCCATCCACCACCTCAGTCATGTGGTTTAGTGACATCTGTCACTGGGAAAATTGAATTAGTGGCAAGATTGCCGCTTGAAATTGTGAAACTCAAATACAAAGGATATAACGGTGAGTGAATGATTTGAGAAATTTGCAATCCATTTTGATCATGAAGGAAACCAGAGACATAGTGAGATTATGAGGGAATTTGTGAGTGAAAAACGAGAGGGAAACATAGAGAGAACATAAAGGAAACCATAAACCCGTAGAGGAAAACCCGAATTCGTGCTTGGAAAAATTGAGATTCAATTTCTAAGTTTTAGCTTAACCCAAGTCGAAGTAATGCTAGAATCAGTCTTCTGGGACCATTTCGTGTCGAACCACATCAAAAACGAAGGCAATTGACGTAGAAACCATCAAGAACGGACCTTGCGAAATTCTTGAGAAACTCGAATTCAATTCGTGTAATTGAAGGTGAGGAATTCCCAAATTGATATTGGATTTATGTTTTTGTTAATCTAATGATACTTTCTGGTTAATTGGAAAGGAAAATTAAGGTCGAATTGGATGAATTGAGAATTTGAATTCGACGGTATGGATTTGGAGAATTACGAATTGTAGTATGAATTACGTAAATTAAATGATGCAGAACTTTAATTAAGATGATTTAGAAGAGATCCAATGAAAGAAACAGTTGAAATCGAACTGAATTGAAGGTTAATTAGTCGGGTTATGTCGCGGGTCGAAAGACCCATTTGCAGGAAAATCGGGTGAGGACGATGCACTGTAGCAGTTACTGTACAGGCGCGTGGATTTCACGCGCAGCCACTCGTGGCAGCGCGTGGGCACGATTCCAAGGTGCGATCAACATGACTTTTGTTCTATACAATGTAACGAACATTTCGGCGTTGGTTTCAAGTCAATCGAACACCGTTTCGTTATTATTTCGAGGGTCCGAAGGTTTATGTTGTGTTTTAAATTAATATTTAATTCTCAAAAAATTATGAGAAATTTATAGGATATTAATTGAGTCGTTAGTGACCTTTAATGATGGTTTTGGACAGGATTCACGATTCCTGGAAAGTACCAGAAATTACGGAAACGCGTGTAGCTCGGAAAGCGAGCAGTTTACACGGTGTGTGAGTGGACGTTTGTTTTATAAACTGATATGCATGCATAGTTAAATGTTTTACATGATTTATGGAAAGATTTGAATTGCAATGATTTGGCATGATGAATTACGGGATTTAATGATTATTTTTAATTAGTGTTTTGGGAACATTTTTTCGAGGAAAGTACAATTGATGATTTTGGGCTAGACCCGAGATGTTAAAAGGATGTTTTGAATTGTATTGTGAGTTAAAGATGATTTTATGGAATTGAATGATTTTACGGATTTACGTGCATTGAACTATTTAATGATTTTATGGATTTACGAGAAATGAGATTTGAGTTTAAGACCCTGTGATAAATGGTTTTGACATGGTTTTAATGATGGTTTTGAAATAAAGATTTTGAAATTGTATTTATGTTCAGTGCCCCCAGATGTGTAATTCTTGGGTAGACTTCGGATGTGTAATTCCCAAAGTGACTTCGGATGTGTAATTCCTAGAGGGACTCCGGATGCGTAATTCTCGGAGGGACCGGATGTGTAATTCCCGGTGAGGCTGAATGTGTAATTCCCAGCAGGATGATAACTCTGGATGTGTAATTGTAATGACCCGTCCCAGAGATTAGGGTTAAGAAAGTGATTAAGATGAGATTAGTGAGTGTAATCGGTGACTCGTGGGTAAATGACGATTTTGCCCCTGGTTTGGGCAAAAAGTTGACTTTTCGTTTGAACGGGTTTTGTTGTGTTGACCTAGGATGGTTAGATAGATCTCGTCGACCTGAGTTTGATGACAGGCGGCACGTATTCATCGGACTTACGAGGTGTGAGTTACGGGTCTAGAAAGGTAGTGGCAAAGTTGTAATTTTGGTGAAAAAGGAAGGGCATTTTGGTCTTTTGTGCTCTGGGATTTGTGCAACATAGAGGGACAAATGGAGGGCTGAGATTGAGCCACTTGGGAGAGGAGTTGAGGGATTGGTGACACGTGTAGGGGTTCTGGTTGGTTCCAGGATTGTGTGCACGGTCCCAATTATTTGGGATTAAATCGTGCAGTGTGTGTTCGTGTGTGTTCTTCGACCCAGACAGAAACAGAGGGAGAGAATTGAGGGAATTCGACGGCGTTTTGTGTGAGTTGTGTGAGTTGTGTGAATTGGTGAGGGAGTGAGTGATCAGAGGTCAAGAGGGAGACAAAGAGGAGGTTGTGAGGTACGGTGGTTGACAGGACCCCCAATCCCCTCGGGATTTGTGCAGGACGACCCTGCTCCCGTCTGACACGAAATGTCAGACAAGGGATATTTCCGACCTTTTCCCTCCCGGGCTATCAGAGTACGCCAGGATCCAGAGGAGGTATGTGATATCTCGGTCTCTGCTACAGTCCACATCCTATGTCAACCTGAAGGGCAGTCAAAACATTAAAAACTGTGAGTGGACAAAACAAGAGTTTATAAAAACAGTTTATCGAGAAGACATTTGTACCCTTCACTAAAAAGAATGCATGCATTCAAAAACCATTTATCAAACCGTTCATTAGGGCCTTAGCCCAAAATCATAAGAAACCAAATACACAGGCCACTGGCCAAATCCATGAAGATACCAAACACACGGGCCACTGCCCAACACCTGTGCACATCACATATCACATATTTATATCACATACACATATAATTCACACAACCAATCCTGTCACGGTTTTCAAAGCTACGCGCGTGCTACCTAGGTCTCAATCCGAGTCTTCTCAAAATCAAGATCAATGTCAGCAGACCACTGGCCCTACCCGAGGTAATAGTAATCATAGCCTTCCTGAGAGTAAGGAATCCAACTGGGGGGTGACTCCACTCAGTCGGTGCTCCGTGACTACTCCGGGGTCCACCCAGGCCAACGACCCTCCCCGGAGGAGATAATAGAAGTAAAGGAAGGTATATGAACATATATATACATAACATAAACATTCATGCCCGGTTCCCCTGAACCGTCATGATCCATAACATCCATTAACTAGGGTTCATGCCGGTTCCCATAAACCGTCATGTACCACAATGACCTGACAAAGGTTCATGTCGGTTCCCATAAACCGGCATGAACCCGGAAATCCATGTAGGGTCCCTAACCCGAAATCATCAGTGTAAAACAACTGGGTCTCGTGCCCGAACATATGGCTCAACTGGGCACCGTGCCCGATATCTAAGGGTCAGTCATGACTCCGATCATAGTGATGCGTGCAACCATCCATCCAGGACCGCCCTCAATCCTGGTATGTCACCGTGAACGAATCAACTGATGCGACCACCACAAGATCATGGTGCACTCCTCACCGATCGCTATCCTGAACCATCAGCACTCCGAAGTCGAGCCTCCCCAGGCTGCCCGACCACGAATCATGTAACAACCCGTCCCAGACATTAAAGTTTAGATAGTGATTAAGGTGGAATTAGTGAGGCTAATCGGTGGTTAGGTGGCCCCGATAGGTCCGTAAGCATAGAATGAAGATTTTGCCCCTAGTTCAGGCAAACAGTTGACGTTTAGTTCGGGTAGTCTAGTGGGTATTGACCAGTGATCAGGACGTAGTTTAGGACGTCACGAATCCGTAGGCAGGTGGCACGCCTAATTCCGACATCCGAGGAGGAAGTTATGATGTTCGGAAGGTTGAGGGTATTATCGTAATTTTGGTAAGTAAGGGGAATAGTTGACTTTTTGGACGATCTGATTTTGGTACGTTGACCGAGGATGGTTAGGTAGGTCTCGTTATCCTGAGTTCGATGACAGGCGGCACGTATTCATCGGACTTACGATGTGCGAGTTACGGGTCAAGGAAGTTAGTGGCATAACCGTAAAATTGAGTTAAATAGAGGGGCAGTTTGGTCTTTGTGCTCTGGGAAGTGTGCAGTAGAGAAGGCAGATGGACGGCTGGGATTGAGCCATGTGGGAGAGGGTGGAGAGGATTGGTGACATGTGGCAGGTGTGTAGTGGGTTTTGGGGGGTTCTTGTGTGTGTGCACAGTCTAAATATTTGGGGTGCACCCGTGTAAGTGTGTGTTCGTGTTCTTCGATCCAGAGTGAAACAGAGGGAGATTGTGAGGAAAAATTGAGGGGTGATCGTGGAAGTTGAAGGCTTCTGGGGAGTGAGGAGTGATCAGAAAGAGTGAGAGAGATGTTGGGGTGGTGTTGAAAGGATTAGACGGCGTGGTGGCTGTGTGTAAGGGCGAGGAGAGCTGCGGGAAAACCAGGGGGAAACAGGGAGAAACTCAGGGAGTTTGTGAGAAATCGTGGCGGTGGTGGTCGTGTACGGTGCACTTGGGCTTGTGGTGGTGTGGTGGAGGCTGAGAGGAGTCGACCAGCCCCAGCGGAACTCACGACGGCGACGGGAGGCAGGTAATTCCTCATCCTTGTTTCTGTGCTCTGTTTTGTAGACTGAGTTCAAATTGGAAGTCGTGGCTTGAGAGGTAGAATCGAAGTTCATAGGGAGGTCTAGGGGACTCAGGTGAGGTATGGGAGTCCTCTGGTTGTGCTGCCGGTGACAGGACCCGTCCCAACTGGACGTCAAAAACCGTGCCCGGTCCTGCTCCCGTCTGACAAGTCAACTAAAGGTCCGAAGCTACCCTTCAGTGCTTGCCAGACAAGGGATGTTTGGACAGTGGACCGATAAAATCAAAACATATTTTCCCATGGTCCATAAAACTCATGTTCACCAAATCAGTTCATGTTATAAACATCAAATCCCGGCTCTCAGGCCAACACATGTGAAAACATAATCACTGGCCACAAAGACCAAAAACACGTACTCAATACCAGCACGTCATCACAACAACATCAATCAGCACTAATCACCAGTGCACAAGAAATATATCAATCCAATCAATCCTCACTACTCACAAGTGCATAAAATATCACAAATCACATATGCACTACTCACAAGTGCACAATCAATCAAACTGCACTACTCACAAGTGCTGCACTACGCGTAGGCCAATATCCAGTCACTCTCTCGGGAACAGACACCTCTGGGCTCAACCCTCTCGGGCTCAGTCACCTCTAGGCGAACACATCCCCAGGCTCAGACCCATCCGAGTGGTACATCCAGGCTCAGTCTCATCCGAGAAGCTTACTACCATAGGATCAACTCATGATCCTACAATCACATCCCCCAAGCTCCGGTCGTCTGGGTAATCCCCCCAAGCTCCGACCGTCTGGGAATATCACAATCACCATGAAAACCATCTCGGGAATTACATCCCAAAACATTTCAATCAAATCTTGTCTTCATACAAAGTCAAGATCATTCCCGACTGGGTCTCAAAGCCCAAAATACCATTTACACTTACTTATTTAAAATCACCTTTTAAAACAATAGAATAATCCAGAAATCATCATTGACTTACCAACTAAGTCAAAACATCATTTTAGAAATCATTTAGACTCCGGGCCTAGCCCAAAACATCATTTGCACGTTCCTCGTAAAACGTGCCCGAATGACTGATTAAAATAATCATAAAATCACAATAAATCATTAATTTCACAATTTCACAAGTGACTCCAAATCCGAGTCAAAATCACTATTCACTTGGGTTCTCAAGCCCAAAATACCATTTTCACGCAAATCCATGCGTTGCAACCTCCGTTGCCATTTTCACGTAAATCCACGAAATTGACCATTGACTCATTCCCGAGTCACCACATCGTTTTCACCCATGACTCATAATTCGAGTCCAAACATTATTTTCAATCAATTTCAATCCCGGACTCATAAACCAAGTCCAAACATTATTTTTACCAAATTTCGTAATTTCTCGAAAATCGTCCAAAATAATAATATAATAATCATAAAACCGAGAAATTACCGAATTGAAATACCAATCATGCCAAAGCATATCAAATCATATAATAAAGCATTTTAAATCATATATGCATGCATCACGGTTAGAAAACAAAGTCCACTCACACACACCGTCCAAAACGGTCCGTTTCCGAGCTGCACGTTTTTTCGTAAATTCTGGAAATCACAACTCCTGTCCAAAATCATTATAGAGGGTTACTAACATCTCAAAATACAACATATAATTTCCCCAAATTTTTCGGAGTTTAAATACGTATTTTTAACGTAAACCAAAACTTCGGATACCCGGAACATTATCGAAACAATATCCGATTTCATTGAAACCAGTGTCAAAATGTTCGTTACAATGAGAGGATCAAAAGTCATGTTGACCTCACCTTGAGACTAGGCCGGACGCGCCCCCACGCGCCGCCGTGAGTGGCTGCGCGTGAAACCCACGCGCCAGCTACAGTACCCTCGTCCTCACCCGTTTGTCTGTAAAACGGGCCATTTAACCCGCGAGGCGACCCGGTTAATTTCCTACCAATTCGACATTGTTTCCATCAATTGAACATTCAGTCAGTTTCGAATTAAGTTCAATTAAAGATCTGTGGACTCAATTACAAACAATCTTACCTATAACCCCACGATCACAGTTGATCATTCGAAGGACATCCGGCCATTGTTCATCCTTCGAAAACCATCAAACCTTCTTGATTTCGTTCAATTGATCCACCAGTAAGCTTCAATGGACTAAGAGAAATAGTTTCCCTCCATCAATTGCGTCGTTTGATCACTCAATGATCACGACTCAACCTCGACTCAAGCTCTCTGTTACCAGACCCGTTCAGAGCCAATTCGGCCTCGATTCCTCTCGTTTTTGATCTGAAACAACTATCTCAACCTCAGGAAGCTACTTCTAAGCTCCAATTCGATCATCACGGCTCAATTCATCCTAATCGAATTTTCCTCCCAAAAACCAAATTTTCGAATTTCCAGTTCCCAGCTAACTCTCAATCTCCCGTGTTTACCCAGTTGAGTTAGTCTCAACAAGCACTCGATTTTGCCCTCAAAACCAGTTAGAGAAGGCAGCAAACTCTCTCCAATTTTCTTCCCAAATTTTACACGGTTTGAACAACAAAGGAGATTAATGGAGGAATTCAAAATAATTAGGATTAATTAATTAATAAAACATCATAATTGTGTCTTCCCTAAAACATGGGATCTGATTTCATGCCTGAATTTAGGGGATGAGTGACACTTGTCACTCATCCAAGTGTGTTCAGTCACCAGGTACTGTTCATATTAAAATATTTTTTTAATCCCGGTTCGTTCGGTTAATCGAGCCCGATTCCGTGACCATAACTTCGTCGTCGAATCTCTGATTTCGGCATGCCGCCTGTCGTTGGATTTGCATCGACGAGACCTACGTAACGGACCTTGGCCCTCGTCCATCGGACCTCCCGATCAAAAAGTCAACATTTGGCCCCTAATATGCCAAATTACCAAAATACCCCTCAACTTCCGAACGCCATAACTTTCTCCTCGAATGCCGGAATCGAACGTGCCACCTGTCTATGAACTCGTGACATCCCGAACTACGTCACAGTCATCGGTCAAAGTCCGTTTGACCGCCGAACTAAAAGTCAACATTTTGCCCACGCTAGGGGCAAAACGGTCATTTTGGACAATTCGTCCGATTTCACTCAACTAATCCCCGATTAGTCATTCTAAACCATAATTAATTAATATTCAATCCCGATATTCGGGACGGTTCATTACAGCCGTGATGGGGGAATGAACGGTAGGGGTTTGCACGACGGAGGAGACTCTTTGTGCTCTGTTTTGGCCGTGAGTTTCAGATGGGGAGTCGTGAACCTAGGGACTGAGTCGAAGGTTTAGGAGAGTTGGGTTAGGTTCAATGAGGTCCTAGGAAGAGTCTGGGATAGCCACTGTGACGGGAGGTTACTTGGGTGGCCGGAAAGGAAAACAGGGCAGGCTTTGGGTTTTCTTTCGAGCTTGAGTCGATTGAGCTACGGGATGAATCGAGGTTTCTGAAGTTGGGGTAAAGATAGGGTAGGTCTGGACGAAGCTGAGGGTGAAGAAAGGAGGTGTTTTGGTGCAGGTACGGCGGAGAACCGCTCTCGCCGGTTCAGGTTGCAGGCTACTAGTGCGAACCGGGTCGACGTGAGGTTGAAGGTGCACTGTAGCTGGCGCGTGAGGGCCACGCGCAGCCACTTTGGGCGGCGCGTGGGGGCGCGTGCGGCAGTTTCTGGTGAAGGTGTCAACATGGTTTTTAGTCTAGATGTTATGACGAGTCTAATGAAAGTGGTTTCGGGTTGTTCGGACGTCGTTTGAGTTTAGTTCCGCGAGGGTGAAGGCTTAGGGTCTCGGTTTATTATGTTTAGGAGTCGGGGAATTTTGGGGAGAATTAGGTGAACCTTCTTGGACGTGTTAGTGACGTACTTTGGTGGTTATTGACAGGATTGGGATTTCCCGAGGAAGCTGAGGAACGTGCTGAACGTTTGGGACGCGATTGAGGGCTCGGTACTGTGAGTGGACCCCTTCTCTATAACTGAGCATGCATAACTGCTTTTAATTACTTGTTTTATGGTTTTATATGTGATTTCATGGTCATTTGAATATTCGATAACTGTTTTACTTAATTGCACGTTTTTCGAGAAATAACGTATTTGACACGTTTTACGAGAAAGGCTTGATTTCTGATTATAATGCCATGGTTTTGGGATTTCAAACAATAAATGGTTTTCAACGATTATAAAGGGATTTTGGGAACATGATTTTGATGATCAAGGATTTTTGGTTTTCGAATCGGATTTCGAGAATCGAGATTCGATTTTAAAGTTGAAAAGTGGATTTCCGGATTTGGGTTCGGAATGATGGTTCTGAACGCCGGAAGGGCTTCGGACCAGTGGTTTCGGATTCGGGTTTGGATATGGATTTAGAAATGGTTTTCAAACGGTATTGGATTGGATTTGCTGGATCTGGTTATTGGGTTTAAAGACCCGGATATTGATTGACGGAGGACGGGCCCAGATTGAGTTTAAAGACTCGGGAGTTTAAAGACTCGGATATATTGATATTTCCCCCGTAGGCCTGTTGAGTTTAAAGACTCGGGAGTTTAAAGGCTCGGATATTATTAAGGCCTGGATTGAGTTTAAAGACTCGGGAGTTTAAAGACTCGGATAGGTCCAGCAGGTTTGATCGTAAAATGATGATTTGATGTTCACGAATTATGATACGGTTTTATGATGCTTATGATATGGTTTCTATAACTGTTTTATAGTGTTTCTGTTTCTTAAGATATTTTATGATGATTTGATTTATAACCGTTTGATAACTGGGTTATGCATGTGGTTTCAAAACGGAGGGCTAAACCCGGTTTTCTTCTAAAATGCTTTTTGGAAATTCTTATTTTATTATGGTCCACTCACACCTTCTGTTTTAATTTGCCCTCCAGGTCGTGGAGCTAGCGCGGGGTCTTAGCGTCGAGGCAGCGTCTGAGGCATAGGAACTACGAGAGGGATTCCGGAGTGTTTAAATTTTCTTCCGCGTGCGTGCAATTATTATCGTTGTTTGGTTTCTTTATATTTGGTACTATGCTCTGTAAAACTGTGATTTTGGAATATGTAAAAGTTTCTCCTGCGTCTGAGAGTGGTATTTTAGTGAATTCCATGCTTTCTTTTGGCTTTAGCGTTGGGGTGTCAGACGGGAGCAGGATTTACCTCGGGTTTCGGGGTGAAACCGGGGTGGATCCTGACAAATCATGCATCGTGACCTCTCCGGAAGGAACACATCCCAATCCGGAGACGAGCGTCGTATCGTCGATCGTCGTGCACATAACACCCGTCGCGACCACGATTTAAACCCGAAGGTCGTAAATAGAGTCATATGCCCGAGACAAAACCAAATGGGTTTCATACCCGAGTTTATCCTTTTAGAAACCCAAAACCTTTCATTTAGACCAATAAAGAAATACAGACCCGTATAGGCACCGTATAGGGCCGAAACCTCGAAATACGTGCCTATACGTAACCACACATCCAAATGCACTCATGGCATCACAAACAAGTATTTAAAACATATAATAACATTTATGCATGCACCAATTTAGAAAACAAGGTCCACTCACAGACCGTCCGAGCTGCCGCCCCGATTGGCGTGCCATACGGCTCCCCGAGCCGATCACCATCACCGGGACTCCCAAACCTGTCCAAATTTTAATAGAAGGTTACTAACTACTTAATTAACCTCCTACCAAAGCCCCGTAATTTTCCCGAACTTTTAACTATTTTTAAACCGACCCTAAACCTTCCAACACCCCGAAACCTATCGAAACGATGTCCGATTGACGCGAGACCAGTCCCAAAATCTTCTTTACATCAAATAGAAGATTTCCCGTGTTGAATACTTTCCCAAATTATGGACCACACGCCCTCACACACTCCTAGAAGGGACAGATTACTGTTCATCGACACTAATCTCCAGCAGACCGGTTTTACTGTTCCTGGCCGGTTCACCTGGTTTGGCCGGTCCAACTGGACCGGCATGACCGGTTCACAGCCCTAGACAACCCATTTTTCATCCTAGTTCTTCATTTTCGATTCATTTCTTCCTATTTTGGTGTTTTCTATCCATTCCAATCCTTAAAACAACCTAAAAACCGCCTAAACCAATGGTTCGATTTTGAACCAAACGATTCAAAGTTCCCAAAACTCTCCCATGGCTGCCCAGCCATCCCAAGCTTCCTTAAACCTTCCTAACATGTCCCTAGTAACCTAATGGACTCATTAAAACCATTAAAAACCAACCATAACAACAAAAATGGAAAAATGGATCAAAATGGGCTAACCGTGAACCTCACGGGTTCTTCCTCCTTCCAGCCGCCGTGGACGGCGGTTCTGGCCGGTAACCACCTCCTCTTGTCCTCTCTTCCATCCCTGGTCTCAGTCCTGGTCGCTTGAATGAAGGTTGGATGGGTTTTGGTTCGCACGGATGGGAGGAAAAGGGTGAGATCGGGTTGTGTTTTGTGTGTTTGAAATGGAGAAAGAAATGCACGATGCATGAATCAATATAGGTGTCCTGTGGATGGGTGACACTTGTCACTCATCCATTGGACCTCCATTAAATATCTGGGCCCCACTAAAGTCCAAAAGTTAACTTATTTCGTAATTCGTGAATAGTGTACTTGAACTTCCGTGAACCGTAACTTCGCCGTCGAACGTCCAAATTCGACGTGTCATCTGTCTATGGATTCGTATCGTCCTTATCTACGTAACGGTCTTCGGCCCTCGTCCATCGGACCTCTTGTTCAAAAAGTCAACTATTTGCCTCATTTAACCAAAATTACCCAAATGCCCCTAAACTTCCGAACGTCATAACTTCCTCCTCGAACGTCGGAATTGAACGTGCAACCTGTCTATGAACTCGTGACGTCACGAACTACGTCACGTTCATCGGTCAAAATCTATTAGACCGCCAGAATGAAAAGTCAACGTTTTGCCATGACTAGGGGTAAAACGGTCATTTCGCATCGTTCGCCCGATTTCGCTCAACTAATCACCGATTAACCTCACTAATCGTGATTAGTCACTAATCTAATCTAGGAATTTGGGACGGGTCGTTACAGTGGTGGTGTGTGAGGGAGTTGGGAGCCACGGGAAAACAGGAAGGAAAACAGGGAGGAAGTCAGTGTTTGTGGGTGGTGTCGCGGTTGTGATCGATCAAGCGAGGCCAGAGGAGGTGTCCAGAGGCTGGAGGTGGACAGGAGAAGCTACTGCCTCACGGCTGAGCTCACGACGGCGACAGGAGGCAGGTAATTTCTTATTTGACGGTGACTTAGGGGCTGTGTCGAGGTGTCTGAATATGGGGAATGAATAGCTTAGGTCTGGACGATGCTGTGGGTGAAGGAATGAGGTGTTTTGGTGCAGGCATGGCGGAGAACCGTCCTCGCCGGTTCGAGGTGCAGAACTGTGTCGAACCGGGTCTACTCGAGGTAAATGGTGACACTGTAGCTGGCGCGTGAGGGCCACGCGCAGCCACTTTGGGCGGCGCGTGGAGGCGCGTGCGGCGGTTCTGGGGAAAATGGTCAACATGGTTTTTGGTCTAGGAGTTGTGATGAGTCCATAGGAATTGGTTTCGGGTTAATCGGACGTCGAAGCGAAGTAGTTCCACGAGGGTGAAGGTTTAGGGTTCCGATTCGTTACGTTTAGGACCCGGGGATTTTTTAGGGAAGTTAGGTGGATCCTCGTGGATGTGTTAGTAACGTACTTTGGTGGTTGTTGACAGGATTGGGACTTCCCGAGGAAGCTGAGGAACGTACGAGACGTTCGGGACGCGATTGAGGGCTCAGTACTGTGAGTGGACCCTTTCCTTAAACTCGAACATGCATAACTGTTTTCTATACTTGTTTTATATACGTGATTTCATGATTGTTGGATTTATGATGTGGTTTTATATACTTGCACGATTTTCGAGGAATAACTATTTGGCACGTTTTATGAGGAAGTGTGATTTCTGAATATGAAGTTGCAGTTTTGGGATTTCAAATGTTAAATGATTTTCAATGATTATAAACGGATTCTGGAACATGATTTGATGATCAATGATTTTCGGTTTTGGAATCGGATTTCGAGAATCGAGAATTGGTTTTAAGATTGGAAAGTGGATTTCTGGATTTGGGTTCGGAATGACGGTTCGGGATGCCCAAAGGGCATCGGACCGGTCATTTCGAATTCGGGTTTGGATGTGGATTTGGAAAAGATTTTCAAATGGTTTTGATTGGATTTTCTGGATCTGGATATTGGGTTTAAAGACCCGGATATTGATTTTACGGGGGACGGGCCCGGATTGGGTTTAAAGACCCGGATTGAGTTTAAAGACTCGGGAGTTTAAAGACTCGGATATATTGATATTTCCCCCGTAGGCCTATTGAGTTTAAAGACTCGGGAGTTTAAAGACCCGGGAGTTTAAAGACTCGAATATTATTGAGGCCTGGATTGAGTTTAAAGACTCGGGAGTTTAAAGACTCGGATAGGTCCAGCAGGTTTGATCGGAAAATGATTGGTTGAACTTTATGTTTTACGTTACGGTTTTATGATGCTTATGATATGATTTCTATAATTGTTTTATAGTGTTTCTGTTCCTTATGATGTTTTATGGTAATTGATTTATAACTGTTTTAATAACTGGGTTATGCATGTGATTTCAAAACGGAGGGCTAAAACCTGGTTTTCTTATAAAATGGTTTTGGAACTTTTATTTTATTCTGGTCCACTCACACCTTCTGTTTTAAATTGCCCTCCAGGTCGTGGAGCTAGAGCGGGGTTTCGGCGTCGAGGCAACGTCTGAGGCATAGGAATCACGAGAGCTGTAAAACCTGTGTCCTTGAGGGAACGGTGAACAATCCCACATTCCTGCGAGGGGGAATGGTCTGGGAAGGGAATGGTGGTGTGCCTTAAAGGTGTAGGCACACACTTATCTAGCATGAGGCCTTTTGGGAGCTCAATGGATTTGGGGGGGATTGGAACCCCAAAGTTAAGCGAGTTGAGGCTGGTGCAATTCCAAATGGGTGGCCCCCTGGGAAGTTGCACCGTGAGCTCCCGAAAACAAAACCGTGAGGGCGAGGCCCAAAGCGGACAATATCGTGCTAGATGAATCGGGACCTGACAGAAGAGGGTCGGGTCCTGAAAATTTGGTATCAGAGCCAGACCCCAACCGGGAAGTGTGCCAGCGAGGACGCTGGGCCCTAAGGGGGGTGGATTGTAAGACCCGTGTCCTTGAGGGAACGGTGAACAATCCCACATTCCTGCGAGGGGGAATGATCTGGGAAGGGAATGATGATGTGCCTTAAAGGTGTAAGCACACACCTATCTAGCATGAGGCCTTTTGGGAGCTCAGTGGCTTTGGGGGGATTGGAACCCCAAAGTTAAGCGAGTTGAGGCTGGTGCAATTCCAGATGGGTGACCCCCTGGGAAGTTGCACCGTGAGCTCCCGAAAACAAAACCGTGAGGGCGAGGCCCAAAGCGGACAATATCGTGCTAGATGAATCGGGACCTGACAGAAGAGGGTCGGGTCCTGACAATTTTGCGACCCCGGAGTGTTTCAATCTTTCCGCGTGCGTGTAACTAGTTTATCGGTTTTATTTCCTGTGTATTTGGGGATTATGCTCTGTACACTGTTGACTTCGGGATATGTAGAATAATTTCTCCTGCGTCTGACTGTATTTGTGTCGGGGTGTCAGACGGGAGCAGGATTTACCTCGGTTTTCGGGGTGAAACTGGGGTGGGTCCTGACAGTATTCCCAGAGGACCCTTAGATGTGTAATTACCAAGTTATGTGCTTTATTTTATGATAAAATGGTTTCGTGAAATGATTCATATGTTTAATTTTATGCATGCATGGTTTGATAAACTGGAGGGTAAATGGTGTATTTCGAAATGTGTTTTAAATGATATTATTTTTGTCTACTCACACTCTTTCTATTTTGATGACCCTTCAGGCCGTGGCACGAGATTCGGGGCAAATCTAGAGGCGGAGGCATGAGTAGAAATCGATCCAGGAATCCCTTGTCTGACAGGTGCTGCGAGGTAGTTGACTTGTCAGACGGGAGTAAGACCAGGCACGGTTATCAAAGTCCAGTTGGGACAGGTCCTGTCAAGTCGGGTCTTGACCGAGGAAGGGTCGGGTCCTGACACGTACCAAATATTTTCCGCAAATTACTCTGCTCCTTCTCGTTATCTCTCTACCTTACTCTCATCTACACTACAACCCACGACCCATGACATCTTTAGCCCCAAGATATATTCACCTAATCGCCTCTTGAACATATAGTGATGAAAATGATAAAAAAAAAAAAAACCCCCATAAACAAACCTGGGTAGTCAAGAAAAGCGAGAAATTGTCTTTTCATTGTGCCCGTCAAGAAAAACGAGAAATTGTCTCTTCATTGTGCCTTTCCCTCCCCCAAATCGCAACTACATAATTGTTGCGAAAGTGAAAAAAGAGTCTCCAAAAGCTTGATCGTGGTCCTAAGGCCTCTAGTCGTTTCTAATCGTGGTCCCAAGGCCTCTAGTTCATTGTCCCGAGTTATCTGCTGTAGTAATTCAGATCATCCTCGTCGTTGTAAAAGCCCTTTTGTCATTGTCCATGGTACGTCTCAAGATTGATGAGATCGAGAGAGACCGAGTTTGGCATATAAGGAGCAAGACACGAAAACGACTTACTGAGTTTGTACTTCAACTATAGTTAAAAATTTCTTGTGACCCAAAATATCGGCGAAAATAACTCATTTTCAAACATGTCCATTGATATGTAATGGATGTCTCACATTGGTTGGTGCGCTGGTCCAGTCCAAACATCTGAAGACTCAAGGCAAAAATATAAAATGTGTCCATCCTTTACACACTGAACCATTACAAACGTAAAATTTATGAATTGATTATTTCATTTTTATACGATGAGATCTCGTTAAAACTTTGTTAGAAAAAACCTATTAGGACAAAACCACTAACAAAGAAAAAAAAAACCTCATATCTAAAATATTACATTTTGCTCAAAAACAAATATATATATATATATATATATATATATATATTACTTGTACATAGATGATAATGTCCACATTCAAAACTATTAGATTTCAACTTTCATATTCAGTACAAGTATTTAGTCTTCAAATAAGAGCTCTACTATTTAAAGAATTTGAACAACCTCAAATTTACATACTCCTATATTATTTATTTATCCGTATGATTTATTTATTTTTTAATTTATTTATTTTGTATATATATAAAAAAAAAGGGTAAATTATATTTTACTACTTTATAGTTTACACCTAATAATATATTATACATAAGTTTTCAAATGTTACAATTTTCACCATGAACTCTTCAAATTGTTACACATTGGACCCTTTGTTAAATATTAATTTTATATTTTAAATATTAATTTTATATTTTAAAAATTATTTTTTTAAATCCAAAAAAATTACAAATGTACAAAAATTAAAAAATTTTAAAAAGTTATTTATATACAAAAGTAACTTGTATTTCTTCTTGATCTTAATTTTTTGTTGGCTTTATTTCACAAACAAAAAAAATTAAAATTATTTATGGAGAGAGACAAATTACTTTTATACATAAATAATTTTTTATAATTCTTGTAAATTTGTTATTTTTTTCTTATTTTTACTAGATGAAAGTAATTTTTTTGGATTTTTTTTTTCAAATTAAATAAATAATTTTTATAAATTTATATTATTATTTTATTATTTAAAATTGTGGATCTCATTTTAGATTTGACAAAAAAAAATTAACAAAAAAGTCAAAGTGTAACGATTTGAAAAATTTAGAATGAAAATTATAATATTTAAAAATTTGGATATGAATCTGTTATAAAATGTAAACTATAAAATAATGATCATAATTAATTTATCCAATCAAAATATATAAATAATTTTGAATTTGTGCCCATCACTCCCCGGGCGCCTCTTGGTCGGCGTGCGGACTAATCCGGATGCCTTTTGATCAGCGTACGGACTAGTCCGGATTCTGCCCGATCCGCAAAGGAGACTGGACCTAGAGCAAAGACGCATGTGGAACACTTTTGTAAATTTTTTTGAGGTAGAATATTAAAACATTTATAGTGCAGCTGCTGCAGAAAAGCTATGGGAGGCAGCCAGCAGCCGGCAGCCGGCCATGACCCATCAGGATCATGTGATATGAATTAAATAAACTTATACATAGAATAGGATTTACACTTTTTGAAGATCTTAATAATTCACAGTGTGTGAATGTCTGGATCTTGTCGAGCAGAAATCAACGACGACAGAAATTACTAAGTTGATGAATGATTATGGAGCCCCCTTTCATGTCTCCTACTTGCCTGCAAGCCACAATCCATTCGGACACATTTCAATTTAATACTTAAATTAAAAACGTAAGTGCACTTACCGGCCGGCCTATTATTAATAATGAACCTATAAAGTGGCCCTTAATCTGATTAAAACATGTTCATTATGTCGGCATTTGTTGTTACACAACTACGTGAAAAATGCAAAACATAATCTCTATATATTTTATCTTCATCTTATAATTGTGTTATGTAGATACAACCCACTACTATATTTTCAATTCACCGTGTATCAGCTTCAATAGAGAACCACGATTATTCGATAAAAATTCATTATATCGTATCTATAGTCATAATCCGGCGTAATACAAATTGGATTGCGTGTTTGATGGTTGATTATTGCCAGCTAATAAGTTAAAAACAGTATTAAGGACAGTGAAATCTAAGTAACCGAGCGTGCGTGCAGCATTAGTGCATCATTCAGCTAAAAAGAGGAAAGGAAATTACAAATTAGTGCATCGTTTGTCGTATGTGGGCGTGCAAATTGTGCGGTCTCTTTTATCCCAAAACAGAAGCTTTTAAATAGATAATTACATGTTTTTCCGTGTCTTAATTAGCTTTCGGTAATTTGACAGTAGGTGATAAATTAAGGAATAAACATATTACTTATTATTAAATATTAATTAGCACTCGGTGGATGCATGCCATTGCCAAGTCAAACGACAAGACGAAAGTTCACTGCCTGCTTACTTATAATGTTCCCCTGCCTGCAGCCTGCGATTACACTTGGATACGTTCCAATAATTTCTACTTCGTAATTGATGCTTCGGATATTTTGGAACACGAAGATTTTTACACATAATTCAATTTCTTCGGGAGACTTACAAGTTTTTACAGTTTGATCATATTAAGGGATTTTCAGCTTTAGTTTTATTTTTTATTTATCCAAAAAAAAAAATCATAAATTTCTAAAATGAGAATTTTTATGTAAATTTAGTATTGTTTATTATTTTTTTAAAAGAATTAATGTTGAATTCAGCCGATTTTTGTATACTTATCATTATTGTTTTGGTTATTAAATAGCACATTAGCAATTTCCTCTATTGATTCATAAACAAAATAATGCGCTTAAATGCAGCTGTATATTTGAAGAAAATGTACTATAAAGTAGTAAAAGAAGCAAACATATAGCGTTGGATATTTCTTAAACCAAACCCATGTACAATTTTACATTGAATATCAATACTCATTAAGCATTTAACACAATGCATACATGTCACCGTAGTAAGTGATTACAAATATGTGCTTGTCAACAAACAACAACTATATATATCTTTGTAGGAAATTGGGTAACTTACGTGCACATAAGAAACTTGATAAATTTTTCTAAAAGTGTACTTTTCAACAAATAATAATTATATATATCGTTATAGGAGATTAGGTGAATTACGTGCACGTAAACCACTTGATAAGTCATTCTAAAAGTGTATTTGTTAACAAATAACAATTTCGACGAACGCATTTATGAATCAGCTAGTTTGTCAGCCACATTTATTATGAAATTTTAAGGATAGAATTTCATAGGTGGCAACCAATGTGAAATGATTTTATTGCTTGTGTGCAAATATGAATTCGTTTCGTTGGAACTGATAAGAATCGACGAACGCATTTATGAATCAGCTAGTTTGTCAGCCACATTTATTATGAAATTTTAAGGATAGAATTTCATAGGTGGCAACCAATGTGAAATGATTTTATTGTTGGTGTGCAAATATGAATTCGTTTCGTTGGAACTGATAAGAACGATTTTGATTTAGCTATTACCAACTTTGGTCCTCTCTATTGGGTTGGCATATACGTTGATATTAATTAAGCACCGTTTATTCTTCCTTCTCCTTCCAAATATAGGCCATTATTGACTGTAGAACCTTATAATTATTATCTGAAAAATCAGTGATATAATATTATTTTTTTACGTGTTAATATAAAAAGGGTTATTTGCATAAATATCCTTTGAAATCTTTTGTGTTTTCACAAATATCTCATTAGTTTTTAGACATTACACAAATACTTTATGTCAGTATTTTATAATTGTGTAATTTTTCATATACAATTGCGATGATATTGGTTAAATTATATATTACGAACATACAAGTTATCAGACAATTTATAATTTTATTTTACATAAATATCTTAAAAATCAACGCCTTTAATTATATATCACAACTACATAGGATCTTAAAGGAAACAAGCACGTCCAAAAAAATTTCAAATTATTGTGTGGAAAATGTTAAAAGAATGTTTCCAAATTAATCCAACCTGTTTTGAACTTTTATATGGTATACGTGGATGGGGATCTAGCATTGTGGTGGCCAATTCCATGTCCGTGATTACATTGATAATCACAAAATTCATAATCTAATATAATTAAAAATGAGTTATTTACAAAACTATTCTATGAGATTTTTTGTGTTTTCATAAAAATTCGCTCAGGTTTTAAACTTTACACAATACCTTTTAAGTACCAAAAATATTACATATAAACTCATTTGTTAGCTCACTTGTTAAGTAATTATCTTTTTAAAAGTTGATATTAATCTAAAAATTGACCTTTCACGGCAATACTTTTAGGAATTGGAGTGAAAGGATTTCCTTTTTGCTATTTGTTTTCACTAAAAAAACAATATTTTAATATTTACATAACTTATATTATATTTGATTAAATATTTTTCATATTTTAAGAATTATGTGTAATATTTGTTGAACTGGTAGAATATGTGTGTAAGATCCAAAACTTGAGGGGATTTTTATAAAAATACAAAAAATATTGACTAAATTGAATATCTACCATGCCTAGCTATATATCTAATTAATACTGATATATATATATATATATATATATATCTAATTAATAATTAAGTTTTAAAAAACTAATAATCTTCATTCCCAGAGCAAGGCATAAACATAGTGAACAAAATAAAACTGATTTTCAGGGAGATTAATTATTTAACAATTACCCACTAGCTAGTCGAGACCTAATTATTAATTAATTTATTAATTATTGAAAATTCTTTGTCCTGGAGAAAGTATTCTGTTGGGGTCGAACAAAGCCTTCCTCTTCTGGAATGTTTTCCATTTCGAGCCAAAGTGGGTTTTCCAAGCTTGCTGTGATTTTTGGTGCCCAAGATACTGCTTCACCTCCATTTCAACACTTTCACAATATTCTAATATCGCTCTGTTTTGCTCATCGAACGCCTCCCATTCATCGAACCCACCCGCATGCAGAAATCCAGCGGTGTAGAATACATCTTCTTCAGGTATTACAGCCGACGTCCGATCATCCCATCTGCGCTCATCATTTCAATATATCATCAAATTAATTAGCAATTAGGGTTGGGTTTCACTACCAAATATATATGTATGGACCCCACATTTTTTGTTATTAATGAAACTTACTTGGCTCGGTTCATAGGGTAAAGCAGGATCGGCCCTGAAGTAATGTTTCGCTTAAGAACAATGTCCTTGAGGACATTGGAATCGAAGTCGAAAATGCGACTTTTGGGAATGAAAAGGTTGAGCCATGGATGAGGAATCTCCCATTTTCCTTGTGACTGAAGCATTTTCTCTCCACTTCTCACTCTATTGAGAAATTCTACGAATGTCACGTCCTTTTCGAACTTGAACCCACGAAAAAAACTCATTCCTTTTAATATAACTTCAAGTTCCTAATCAAAAAGAGAAAATAAAAAAGCTTTAAGATCACCCGTACACATGTGAGGTCCACTTCTATCAAAGACGTGATCCGCAAGATGCCATATTGTCCACTTTTATTAAAGGTGTATGTGATCAGCAGAATGTTATATATATATATATATATACACATGTATATATGTACCTTATCGACGGTCTCTTCTGTGTGTTGATCGTAGTATTTGGCTACTTCTAGGGAGTAAATCATGCCATGTTTAGTTACTAGGGACATGATTTTTGAGTGAGAGGATTTTGGGAAGAAGGAGGATCTCCAGTTGTCTGGAGGACCCTGGTTCAATAGGAGTGAGCCTTCCATGTAATTAAGTGCATTGGCTTGTTTTCTTCCATTGACGGAAATCAAACGTTCTTGGTCTCTTGCAAAGTTTGAGAAGTTGTTGTAAAGCATTCGTACCCACTTGACCTACAATCAAAGTCATCGATCACCAATTTAATTGATTGAGACACATATTCTATAGAATCAGCTAAAAATAAATTAATTATAAATTAATTAAGGTTTCGTTAATTACTTAATTAGAAAGACAGAAAACGACAGATTAATAAATTTTACTTTAAAAAAAAAAATTATTCCATGCTTTTGATATGAACATGTCTAAGCAACGTACATAGACAAGTCATTTTATAACAAAAAGTTAAAAAGTACATTTAATTTATTGAGTTGATCATCATTAAGAAATTGGGTTTTTTTTTTTTTAATGTGAAAGTAGTAAAAATATGACAAAAGAAAAAATTAATGGTCCAAGTCAACATATGTGAAAATGAAAGATGCATATATATGACTGCTGGGCTGCTGGCTGCTGACTGCTGATGAGTTGTACCATATACGTACGTACGTACCCTCTTTGGTGCTGGCTCTAGGGCAATTCTAGCCCTGGTTATAATCCCAAACTGCCCTAATCCTCCAAGCACCCCAAAGAAGAGCTCTGAGTTCTTTTCTGCGGAACATGTCACAAAATCCCCTTTCCCTGAAATAAATACACAGAATTAGTCAAAGGTCGAAGATATTGGCCGGATAATCTCGTTAAAATATTGAGATGATCGTTTCATCATGATCGATAAGCATGGTAGTGTGTGAACTTAATAATTATCCTAAGGTTTTCCAAACGTGTGGGGTCCAAACAAGAAGCTTTCGAAGGTTAGAAAAATGGGTCGAAAAATTAATGTTTCTCAAGTATTTATGTTTCTCAAGTCTCAAGTCTCAACTCTCAACAACTATTTTTGTATCCTAGTCTATTTACAATGTTGTCAACATATGTGCTGATAAGAACACATTAGCATTATTATTACGAAAAATACATATATGGAGATCATCATAATAATAGTAATTAATTAAGGAAATTAAGAATAAAAATCATACCGGTAACAACGTCCAGTTCATAGACATTGCTGATCTGAGGACCGAACCGGAACGCCGACCCGCTGATGCCGGCGTTGGACAGGGTCCCGCCGACGGTCAAGTACAAGTAGTCGGTCCACGAGACCGGTGCCAGTCCATGTTCTAATGTGGCATGCAGCACATCAATCCAAAGCTGCCCACCACCCACGTCAGCATAATAATAATTATTATTATTAACACCCAAATTAGAAGTGTTAATAATAATTTTAGAGCAAAATGGGCGGTGATTTTGCAAGGAGGACATGTCCACCACAACCCCGTTGGGAGCCATGGCTTGACCCATGGTGGAATGGCCGTGTCCTCTCGCAGCTACGGTGAAAGGAGTTGAAACATTGTTTGAAAATTTTATCAGAGTCGAAATGTCCTCGATCGACGATGGGTAAAGAACGGCTGCCGGAATTTCTCTTCGAATGTGACCGTAATCACTCGACGCTAATTTAATCGCCTCTGGATCATCACGGAGCTTATAGCTTAGGGTTGAGATCACGCAGTCGAACGTGAACAACATGAAGAGAAATGTTACTCGGAGTGAAAGAATCTCAGCCATTTTTTTTCTTTTTGAGAGAGAGAGAGAGAGAGAAGGGAATTTAGGAAGTGTTAATTGGTGTGAGAGATAATAAGCGTGAAGAGGTGTTTGCGCTTTGCATATATTTATGGGCAAAGGGAAGCTGCATGAGAACCGAAAATGGAAATCATGTGACGACGTCGTTGTGGCCTAACTTATCTGTGTTGTCTTTTTCAAAGATACGCAAGGACGAGGCCCTGGATCTTGATTTTGATTATTCCTTTTCTTCCAGCGTTATCATGAGTAACTCGTGTGGTGGGAATAAAATTACTTTTTAAAAAAAAAAAACTTTAACTCAGTGTTGATATAAATTATTCCGTAAAAAAAAAATTGACACCGTTATACTTATAACGTAATTTAGTTTTTATTTTTAATTAACTTACTAGTTGTTACCCTTTTTATTTTGTATCGTGTTTTGTATTCATTAGAGATCACGATGATCATGAAGATTCTTGGCACCCACAGAATTCTAAACCCCATTAATCATGTGGGCCAACGTAGGGTTAAGATTTCTCCATTTGTGGGCCTGTTTGAAGACCAAGCAGTATCAATTTTTAGCCGTTGGATTGTGAGGTAGTCAAGAGATGTCAAATTTGGTCAATTTATATATAGGCACCTAATTCATTAGTTAATTAAATGGTTACCAGCGTTTTAAAATCGGGTTTAAATTGTTTGGATTTTGAGAGTCATGAATTTGATTTTGAAGGAAAAAAATGCGGGAGACATAAATCGCAAAATTTCTTCCATGTGAGATTCGCTGTGTGTATCTACAACTACAAGAGTTGGGTAAATGTCAATTATGCAATAATTATAGGGCTAAACATCCCATGTATTTTTTTCAACAAAGGATCCTTCCGTCGAATTTCCTTTGTGTTTCATTATATGCTATAATTACATGTTTCCCAGCAAAAACATGATTACTTTCTCGGTACATTTAACCAAAAGCAATCACACCGGATCGACCCGCTTCGGGATAGTTCATGAATTAGGCGAATTTACCTCAGTATATCTTGAAAGACTAATAATGGGTACTTTCTCAATATATATATATATATATATATAAGTGAATAATTAAGATCGAGATTATTATGAGTCGATCTACATTATTTGTGTGCCTTGCATGCATGGAGAAAAATATAGAAAGAAAACAATAGCATGCCATGCACACGAGAGATATACGTGATTTATTAATTCACCAAATTATGGCCTGTTTGGTTGTCTCAAGCCGGCCTTACAATAAGTTTGTATTACAAGTACTAGATGCTTGCAACAGAAACAAACATATTATAATCATACATAATAAAATTAAGAATTGATCAACTATTTAGTAATCTTTTATGTTTGTTTTCGTACTTATATATAACTAATTTAATTAATTAATTAATTAATTAGACAATTGATTTTTGGTCAGGTTTGTACTCTTGCAAAGTCATGCTTATATATATGTAGGGTAAGGAAATTTCCAAGTCCCAGGCAAAGATTTTGATTAGAAGTAAATATATGTGTGGTGGACTATAACAAATATATATATACTCATTCAAATTCAACAGATTATATCTTTGACCTACATAGATCTCACAGCTTGGAGGACCTACCCGAGGGCAATAGCTTTCCATCACTTTGAATTCAAATTTTCTATTAATACATGTCATAATTCAATTAATATATAATAAGAAAATAATATATATTATATAGACCCAAGTCGAGCTTTATAGGCTAAAACTAGATGTAATAACGTGAATATATATATTTATCAAATTCATTTTTCTCACTAAAACATCGATCGTTCATCCTAAATAACATATAATTAACGACGTAATCTTGAAGCCATGCATATGGGCACCATGGCATAGGTCTATCTAGATGATTAGATATTATGTTTGGTCCTTTTTTTTTTTATCATAGTTTATTTATCATTAATTTACGAGCATAAAACTCAAAATGGGAGTTCGAGTAATGCATAATCGAGCAAAATAAATTAAACTCAACCCACAAATAATAATAATAATAATAATAGGCCCAAATATAACAAAAATCCAAAAGTTCCAAACCCTAGCATTAAGGGGGACCCCACTGCCTTCGAGAGGAAGTCGAAAAATCAAAAAGCCATGAAAGATGATCCTTAGAGATGATCCTTAGAGGACGGTGGTATATTGAGCCAAAAATTTACCAACAACTTTCATCCTCAAACGATCCAAAAAGTCAAAAAATACATTAATACAACCCCAACTAATAATGGAAATGGGTTGTTGACAGTTACCAACAACCCCAACTAAGATGATCTTGTACACTATGAATTATATATAATATTAAAACAATAGATTAAGAAAGTTTATAATTTTTATTATCACTGTAAATATTCATAAATAAAAAATAAGTAGGGAAATATAAATTAAATACAGAACCCTTTGGAAATATAGAATATATATATATGTAGGTAGAAAAGAAAAGAAATAAATTAACAAATTAAGGAGACACCTTTGGAAATTTTAAATTCATGTATGATAACTTAGTGCAACATCATATATAATTTTTTTTTATACATCAAAAATTTAGTTCAAAGTCTTAAAAAAATTTTGCATTGTAGACAGGAAGATCAATATATATATATATATATATATATATAATTCTATGATAAATATTTAAAATAGAACCTAATTATTATATATTATACAAAATTGGAGTGGGGGTCAGGCTCCCCTTAGCACTGTGCGAATGTGAATGTACAAAAGTTTCAAATCGCTTATAAGGACTTGAGCCTCTTCCCTTATTGCCAATTGGTTTGGGGTGGAACCTCAATTTCCTTCATGGTATCAGAACGTACTATCACATGTGTAAGGTTTAACCATGACTCGTACTCCACATCACCCAATATGAGTTATCTAAGGATTAGACTTGGAGATTCGTCACGCGTGATGAGGCGTGTGAGAATGTGAATGTACAAAAATTCCACATTAGAAAATTACACAGCCTTGCAAAAACTTATAAAGGGTTATGCATCTCCCTCCAAGGGTTTAAAATATGAAGGTATAAAAATTTCACATTATAAGGTTACACAATCTTATAAAGACTTAGAAAAAGTTAGACCACGCACTCCAAGGGCTTAAAACAAATTACCTTTTAGGTTATAGATTTATAGATAATTAGGCTGATATGTAGGCTGCTGTCAAGTTAATTCATGAAAACAACTAAGCATATACCTTCCTACATTCATCAACAGTTATTGTTAGGTCTTCTACAGTTTTACCACGCAAAAGTTCCCACAAAAGTTTGGTTGTATTTTATTATTTTTAAGCCTATAGGCGCAATATTATAAATATATTATGTATTACCTAGAAAATACCGAAATAACGATCTTTAGCCATTATTCCTTAAAGAAATGATATATAGTTGAGAAGACAAAATGATCGTCCGCCATTTAAGTACCTAATTAATTAGGGCTTCAAAACTTATTAATTAATTAGAATCTTAGTAATTGTAGGCCAAACCATATCTAATATTGTCATTTGTCACAATCATGGGTACGCAACAAAATTGTATAATGGAAGAGCTAGGTTGAGTAATATACAAGTTCACACTTTGGCATTTATTATTCAAAATTACATATACCACCTAAAATTTCACTTTTTATATTATAGATTATATATATGGCGTATGATTACTAATCTCACCTTTAATATCATATCATATGTGGCGTATGATATAGTAATCATACGTCAACCTTTTTTAATTATCTATTTCAAAATATTAAAAAATAAAAAACATTAAAAGCAAACATAAAAATAAAAAAAATGAATAAGAAAAAAATATTTCCATATGTTTCATCATTTGTTCATAAAGATAACCCTAAGATTTTCATTCTGTATCAAATCTTCTTTTTCTTAAAAAAAAAAAAATCGAAAAACTTTAAAAATTCAATAATTCGTCCTCATTTAATGGGCACCAAAAAAATTTATTTTGAGTCCTTTGAGGTGGAGGAGATCTTGGGAATATTTAAGTGATATTGATGACCATTACTTTCAGTCTTAAAATTAAGGAGGAGAAGAAGGATATATTGAATTCTCAAGATTTATGTTTTTGGGGAAGGAATTTAATAATTTGATGCATAATGAAATTTTTAGAGTTTATGTTTTTAAAGGATGGAGACAATTTGATGCATAATGAAATTGTTGGAATTTATGAAACAATTAATAAGTAAATATCTTTTTGTTTTATTTATTTTTCTATTGATTTTTACATATTTTTATTTTTCCAATGAAATAAATAATTAAAAAGGGATGACGTGAGATTGCGGCCGCATCGATTGAGATTAAGTGGCATTTATACGTATTTAATATCTAGATCTAAAATATAATAAATCTCGTTTTTAACTTCATTTATGTAATTACATATATATATATATATGCTCGTAAATTTTTGAATTCAAACACTATATATCTATCCTCATTCCTCAGTTAAATTTGTGGTAAAAACCAGATTTATTGCAAGATCAGAGGCCGGTTTATATAAAGTTTCTACTGCAAACCGTAGGGCCGCCTGCATGCAGAGGCGAATTCAATATAAAATTTATGGACTTAATTAGAGTAGTTGTTGTTTTTTTTTTATTTATTTATTCAACTTAAAACCTTTTGTTAATTACAATATTATTAACTTAATTAGAACTAGAATTAATATACTAATTGAACGTAGGTACCTCCGTTGGAAGAGTGAACTTATATGGTGTGATCGCATTCCCATTAAAATATATTTACTGACTGTTTGAAATAATCGATCTGAATGAAAATGTATATAGTTGATTGCCATTAAAATTGTTTACTACCTTATCAAGAATCGAAACAAAATCTGGGTTGATTAGTTAATTAAGTTGATAGTAAACCAAATCTGAATTTGACTCAGTAAAAGTACATAATATTCAATGTATATATCTATGCTTGTGTCATTGCGTGAGCCGACTACTATTCGATCTTAAACATTTTATTCAATCAGGTGAAATCCATAATTAATTAATTAAGCTGTAAAATCTTAATATCCATATCAGCTAGCAGATCTTGCATGCATGCAGCTCGATTCGTCGACTGCCAAGCTGGTCAAGTCCCATATTCTCCAAATCTACATATATGAATCTGGAGTAGTTATAAACCGATATACACGTAGTAATATTTGACTAAATAATTAACGTGATTGGTTTGTGCAGAGATATGAATCTGGACTAAATTTGTCAAATGTGGACTTTGAGGGGATCTCAAGATTTTGTCTATCCGTCTTAACAACGAAATGACAATGCAGATATGTATGAATCTGGATCCTATATATATATATTCCGATACACTCATATATTACACGCACACACAATACGTATTCAAAGACGAATGAATTGAGGGATTGTGAGATGTCGATGTACGTACGTAATATATACGTACTTAGTCACGTACATATAGCTAGGGTTTGCAGACAAAGGTGAATATTGGGCTCGTGGGAGGGGGGGCCTATATCTAATAAGATTATCAAAATCTTTTTGGGGATCTAAGTCAGTTCCCACACAAGATCTCGTGGTCCAAAACAACCACAATCGGAATATTATTGCACATATATTGGCATGAAAATTCCACACCCCCACACCTATATACACATAGGCTAGCTACCTAATAATGCATGCATTACCTATTCTCATTTATCATTTGTGTATCTATTTTTCTTTACGTGCTTAATAGGTAAACAAAATACTAATTAAAAACAATGAAAATAATATCCATCGATCTTGATATATGTACGTGCATGAAACATGAAAGGAAAGCTTGAGGACGAAGTATACATATATATACACATATAACATTGTAAATCATCTTCAAGCTTAATTTACAGATATACATTATTGAAAATTAATCATCAACAAGGAGATGAAAACTAGTAATTAAGAGCTCGTACCACTGAAATCAAACATGAAAGAATACAGGAAGATTACTTCATGACGTATTAAATAATGTAAATATATTATTGATCGACGAGGAGGGAAAAGAAAAAAAAGTTTCTATAATGTAATTTGGTTAGACCCCGTAATTTGTACTATTAAGTTATCATGTCTTCCAATGCTAATGTGTTGGAACTTGGAACATTAGTCTCTACGTGTGTTGGGTTTCGGGAGAAGGGTCTTTGGTGGCCCGGCCAGTTGGGGCTGCTGTTTTGCGTGTCTGCTGGGCAGCTTGTTGCAATTTGCTCTGGTTGCTGTTTTCTTTGTTGAGTCTTGGCTTCTTCTTCTTCTTCTTGGTCCTCGTTTGCAGGTTTAATGAATACTTTCAAAAAAAAAAAAAAAAAAACAAAATCTTCAAGATTGACAAAAACAATTAAAATGTCGCATATGGGTGAATCTGTACATGACATGGGTGATGTGAGTATCTTCATGATATCATATGTAGGTAGCTGCCGTACTATATGTGTCAATTATATGACTGGAGGAGGGAGCAGGGGTCCCAGGGTGATTCTGGGCCCCATGTATTTTTTTAATCATAACATATATTATTATATTATATATTATATTTGAAAATTCTAATTTTAAAATAGGATCTAATTATTAATATACTTATACTTAGACATAAGAGATTTATAAAGCCTAAATTTCATCGTGCCGCTCGAATGTTTTTTAATTATAATTAATTAAACTTAGAAGAATCCTATAGACTACTAATGCACATCCCAAAATTCACCTTAACAACTAATTAGATACTATTCCAGCGTACAAGTTTCAAGGACGACATCGAGTACCAAATATTAAAGAAGAATATGGTATGTATGACAATATTTTCATCTTATTCTTTCGATTTATCGAATTGTCTTTATACACATCATAATCAGAATCGTTCATTCTTTAAATCATCATGCTAAGATCATCTCAATAAAAAATCAATAAGATTGAAAATCGTTTAGTCGTATCAAATCAACGTTTTTTTATAAAAATTAATATTTTTCGTAGCTAACTGTTCATTTGATTTATATGTAAGAATATCTAAATAATTGACTCAACATTGTCGATTTTTTATGAAAATGAATTAAATATAATAAATTAAAGAATGAATAATTATAATAATGATATATATATAAAAATAATAATTTAATAAATTTAAAAAATAATATAATTAGATATTACCGGAGTAAAATGTGAGTGTCATTCGAATCCAATGGTGTAGTGCTGATAAGATGAGGCAATCCAATATAACCAATAATCGAGAGAGATTTATCTGTATCAAATGTCAATGTAGTAAGATACTGTGTGATCTCAGTATGTCCCATCATCATCAATCCAGCTTCATCATCTTCTTCGCATATCTCCATTGTTCAATATATTGTCTTATTAATCAAAGACAATAGTCCGTTGATGATGTCATTGCAGCTACTTTGTCTTTGATTCATCAGCATCACCTTCAATAGTTTATTCGTACGTTTGTTTGTTGTCTCCGTCTTCTGACATCTATACTGTAGTTGATTTCTTAGTACTGCCTGCACCCGGGCTACGTGTCATCGCGTGTGCATTTGTACCCACCCAAATTGTATTTTTTGACTTACATGACAATTTTGGTGGTGTCATTTTATTTTATTTTTTTAATTTATCGAGTATATAAATTATAATTATAATTATTTATATTATAAATTATAATTTTAAAATTATATTTGTAAAAATATAACAAATTAGAGTATATTTATAGTTATTCATATACATCAAATATATCAACGATTTTTATAATAATTAAGATATTTATGACGAATTGTTTATTTAATTAATATATATGATTTCATTAATGATCTTCAATTTTGTTAATTTTTGACATAAATGATCTTGAAATAATGATAATTTAGAAGTTAAATTATTACAATTATGATATATGTATATTTAAAATTAAATAAATCAAAATGATGATACAAAATGAAATTTCCTTAAGATGAGATGTAAGGATTATATATCCATAATCGAATTGGTTTACGTTTCTTTATTGATTTTATGATATTTGCTACTTTTTTTTTTTATTGATCTTCTTAATCTCTTTCACCATTTATTTATTCCTCAACTATATCATGGTATATATTTGATTTACAAAATGATAAGTATTAAAAGGAACCTAGAAATTTGAAGAAATATTAGATTTGGCTCAAATTTGGGGACACTTTGTGTGTGCCCATAGTAACGTATACATCGTGTTGTTTGCTAATTTTAATATCTATTTCTACAAGTAACGGTTCTCTTTGATAGTTTTTTGACAAACTATAACTCTAGAGTCTAGTCACCCGTTTATCAATATAATCCTAGTATGGATATTTTACATTGACCTGTATATTGGAAATGGTTTAAGATTATGTTAGGTAAGGGATTGGATTCCCTTCATTGCAAGGCATCGAACGAAGAAAATCTCTCATCATATAATAAATTACGAATATATCTCATTTTTCACGTAAAAAAATGATGAGTACTATATATCTCTCTCTCTCTCACTCGTCATGTACATCGAATAATAGTATGAAAATTTCTAAATGAAAGGTCATGTTAATGTCATATAAAACTAAGTAAGAAGACAGAACACATGCTTACATTGAAAGAAATGCTGAAATATTACATTATATACCGCATTTGTAAACAACATACTAATACATTTATACGTACAAGCGAACCTTACTTTCATTTTTCCAATATTCCACTCCAATTTGCTTGGGATGTTTGATTGCCGTGTGGAAATATGTATGCCACATTGACCAGTCACAGTCCTCATTCAAAATTATTGTAATTAATATCACTACTATTGTAAGTAAAACTTTAGAACCAAAATTATACGTTCAAAGATATGATTTGATCCCATTAAGATTGTGACTCCATTTACTTGGTCTCTTATTAACTATGAGTATGCCCCCACGCCAAAGAAGCTTCTGTTTGGACAACTCTTTTGATGCACATCATTGTCCAATTGTTTAAACACATGCCCCCCACCAGCTGCCACTGACTGATGAAATAAATTTTCAACGGATATCGCTATGTTGTTCTGTATTGATGATGAATGTTATTGATATCATGTAATAATTTGATGTTAAGAGTCGGTTTATTATTGATAACAATGAAAAACATTCTATCTAAAGCATATATTTCGGATCCCACTTGGACAAAACGATCACAAACTAGATCATATAATTATTTTCAATGAGTAATTCTATATATATTTCATCGGATTTATGCGACTAAACAGATCGATGTTGAACTATCAATTTAGAAGCTAAACCCCATATCTAAGTGACAATGTGTATGAAATTTCAAACCATATTTTATAGCTATATATTTTCTTCTTATTATTTTCAAGTTCTTATTGGGTTTTGGCAGTATATGACTACTAGGAAGGATTCAACATAATTCCCTTTGAAGAAATAAAGCAGTGTGAAATATTGGATCTTGAAAATTGAATGGTAAGAGCATGACAATACATCAAAATGGAACACAATGATTCCATGTAATCTGGGAAATATCCTCCTAAAATATTTTTAGTCATCAAAGCAAATCCAGTGAACTGTACGGGTATCGAGAAGATCCACCACAATCTCAACTGGGAATAGAATACATGCATGCACCCTGACTTTCCTGGATGTGTAAATGAAAATCTTGTTCATCCAAATAGAGAACGTGGACTGTGACTTTTGCAAAGATGCTCCAGACACAACCAAATCGTTTCAGATCTGTGGTATGATTCATTTTCGTATGTATCATAATACAATCAAATGGTTTTAGATCCGCTTACATGTAGTATGATTCATTTTCGTACGTGTCATAATATCGTGAACGACAGTAACAAATTGATATATTTCTCATTTTTAGAACAAATTAAATATCTAGCTAATAACTTTAATTCGTATTATAAAACGTGACGTGTACATATTACGGAACCATTATATGTTGTTATTTTGGTGAATATTGGTTAGAATCAAACAAGTGAGGCGAAAATGAAGAGAAAACTATATTAAAGAATGATTAATTAGCAGAATTATTAGGCAGAAACAGTAAGTTTTGTCCATGTATTTGACATGATAATATTGCAATCTCCCACAAAATCTAAACCGGTCGATCTCCCTTTCAATGACTCAATGTATTGTCCAAATCATGGCAATAAGTGACTTCTTCAATTCCACAGATGTTTTTTTTTTGTTGCTTCTGGTTTTGATCATCTTTCATTTGATTTAGAACCAATTTTGTGGTTGGGGGCATTTCCACTAGGTTGTGGAGCTAATAATGTCCATGAGTAATTGAAACCAACCTAAAATATTTAGAAAAGATGGTGAGGAAATTAAAATCGAGAGAAAGAAATTAATAAAAATTAACAATAATAATTAAACAAAACTATTTGTTTTATAGTTATTGTTTAACATTTTCCCTTCGAATATAACTTGTATCCCTCCAAATTATATATAGCGACTTGTCGACTCTTTCATCGATAAATAATAGTGGCTTAATTAGAAATTCAAGTCACGATGAGCCGGGAGAGAAAGGGGGACTGCCACTTTATAAATAATGATAAGGTAATTTCAGGTCAAAATAGTTTTGTAAACTGACACTTAATAATTTTATGAGCGTGTACGTATTTCGTTTTCAATAAGTAATTGTGTTATCTTCAATTTGAATTCCTAAAGCTCTGTCAAATAGGTTATTAATGCACTCTACTCAAGAATTAATAAAATTCATGGAAAAAAAGTAAGTAATAATTAAACAATATTTGATACATTAGTGGAGAAATATAAAACAAAAGACAAAAATTGTAATGATATTACTGTAACAGCATATACATATGCATGTAAGAAAAAAATCTGGGCTTGAGCCCCCTTTGGTCTTCAAGTGGCTCTATTACTGTTCTCATTCCATCTTTTACATTTACCGAATTGTTCTTATACATATATTATAACTGAAATCATTTAATTCTTCATTTTCAAAATCTTTTAATATGCAAAAAATCAACTAAATGGGAGTTCATTTATCTAGCACTTTATAAATAATGCTAAGGCACTTTTCGGTCGAAATGGCTTTGCGACAATGTTCTTATTCTATTATGAAAGAGATTAATGTTAGAAAGAAAACTTTATATAGACAATTAATTATAATGACAACACAAATAAAAAATATGTAAATAATGACAATGGTTTTAGAGAATTTCGATCATGAGCATTGTGTTACCCTCAATTTGAGTCCCTAAAATTTTGCAAAATAATTAGTGATGCACTCAAATTGTTTCTACTTAGTAAGTAATAATTAAATATTTGATATGATAGTGAAAAAATAGAAAACGTAAGACAAAAATTGTAATGATATCAGTATAATTGCACATGCATGTGCATGGTAACAAAAAAAAATCCAATAGGGGCTTGAGCCCAGCCCCTCTAGTTTTCAAGTGGCTTTGCCACAATTCTCATTCCATTTTTTTTCCATTTATCGAATTGTTCTTATGCATATATTATAACTGAAATCATTTAACTTCTAAATTATCATTTTTCAAAATAATTTAATTATGCAGAAATCAACTAAATGAGAGATCATTTAACTATTTATATTTTGCAACTAAATTAACACTTCAACTCGAGGATCTTCAAATAATGATGTAAAAAATAAACGATACTGATTAAGACATTATTATTATTATTTGAAAAACCTCTAAATTAAGATGGTGGCTAGAATAAGAAGATTCATCTTCCTCTAAATTAAGGTGGGATACACATGTTATCTTATTTTTATCCAAATTTTCTGCTTCTCTTCCATCAAAAACTAAAAATGATGATTAAATGGCCCTTAAATTTCACATTTCTTAATTATAAAGAACAGAATTAAACCAAATTAAGCACCACTAAATTATTATTACTAATGAAAATTAATTACAGTGGGAGCATAGACAATAGCCACAGCCACCCCCAGGGACAACTTCAAGTTCAAGAGGGAACACCTGATAATTCTGATGGTGAGGAACTAGCAGTTCAGGATCAATCTGATCCTGATTCTCCTAATATGCCTCAGCCTAAGTTCAGAGATCTAAGTTACGTGTATGCAGACTGTCACATGAGTATCATAGAACCAGAGATCTATCTGGATGTTGTCAGGAAAAAGGCTTGGCAAAAAGTCATGGAATCTGAGCTAGAAATGATAGAGAAAAATGAGACATGGGAATTGGTTGATAGACCACTTAAAAAACTTGTGATTGGTGTTAAGTGGGTCTATAAAACTAAACTGAATTTAGATGGATTAGTACAAAAGCAGAAAGCTAGATTGGTGGCCAAAGGTTATGCTTAGAAACTTGGAGTTGATTTCAATGAAACTTTTGCCCATGTGGAAAGGCTAGATACAATCAGGACCTTGATTGCATTACTTGCATAGAAGCAATGGTAACTGTACCAGCTTGTTGTAAAATCAGTTTAATGGTGTTCTAAAGGAAGAGGTTTATGTTCACCAGCCTAAAGGTTTTGAGGTTAAGGGACAAGAAGAAAAGGTTTACAAGTTGCACAAGGCCTTGTATGGTCTGAAATAGGCACCAAAGGCCTGGTATGGAGAAATTGACTCCTACCCATTGAGCTATGGATTCCAGAGAAGCTCAAGTGAATCAACTTTTTATCTGAAAGTCAATCAAGATAAGGGAACCTTGATCGTCTCTATCTATGTAGATGACATTAGCTACACAGGAAACAATGAATTAATGATGAAGGAGTTTAAACTGGAAATGATGAGGAGGTATGAGATGATAGACTTAGGTCTGTTACATCACTTTCTTGGAATGGGGATAGTACAATCAAGCTCTAGTATCTATATTCATCAAAGAAAATATGTTGAAACTCTGCTGGTAAAGTTTGGATTACAAAATTGCAAACCAGTAGGGATACTTCTTGCAACTAATGATAAGCTACAGAGTGCAGATGGAAGTGGAGTAGCTGATGAGCAGCTGTATATGCTGATTGTGAGAAGTCTGTTGTATCTCACTACAATAAGACCTGACATTATGTATGCTTCAAGTCTTTTAGCCAGGTAAATGCACAATCCTACCAAGAAACATCTTGGAATAGCTAAAAGGGTGATGAGATATGTGCAAAGATCACTAAACTATGGCTTGGAATACAAGAAAGGAAAAACAGCAGTGCTTTTTGGATTCTGTGACAGTGATTGGGGAGGTTCAACTGATGACAGCAAGAGTACATTAGGTTATGCCTTTAGCTTTGGCAGTGGTGTGTTTTCTTAGGCATCAGTGAAGCAAACAAGCATTGCACTATCCACAGCTGAAGCTGGGTATGTGAGGGCATGTGAGGCAAAAAATTAGGTTGTGTGGTTAAGGTTTGTACTTAAGGATTTTGGAGAAGAACAACTAGAACCTACAATTCTAATGTGTGATAACCAATTAGCCGTTGTTATGGCAAAGAATCTTGTTTTATATCAGGAAAAAAAACATATAAACATGAAGTACACTACATTCGAGAGGCTATTCAGAATGGTGAAGTGACTCTGCACTACTGCAAATCTGAAGATCAGATTGCAGACATCTTCACCAATTCTCTACCTAAGGCTAGATTCAATTATCTCAGAGGACTGTTTAGAGTAGTTCCTGAACTTCATGTGCACATCTTAGGAGGGGTTGTTGGTGACTAAGTTGTCCACATGGAAGTTGAGATATCATCACTTGACAGCTAGGTATGTATTCTAGAAGGTGATAAGCGGTTAAGTGTGAGTGTGTGAGCTAAAAGTTCAGCCCTAACAAAAAAGAAAGAGAGTGTGAGTTTTCTTGTTAAGCAAGAATGCTTGAAACTGCTTAAATATGTGGCAGCTAAGTATTGGATTTAGTGTGAGTGCATCTAACATGTGTGTGTGTGTGTGAGAGAGAGAGAGAGAGAGAGAGAGAGAGAGAGAGAGAGAGAGAGAGAGAGTAAGGTGCATGTATGTATGCTCCAAAATCAATTAATCAATGAAACAAAGAAGATTCTGAGAGAATTGAGTGAGCCAGTTTTGCTGAAACCGTGTGAGGACATTTTATCAAACAGGTAGAGTGCATCAGCTTTGAGTGATAGCACTCACTCATCAATCATCATCATCTCCATCCTTTAATCACACAAACATATACCAAAACTACCCGAGATCCTAGTCTAGTCACGAGCTAATCTCGATTCAAATTGATTCAGCTAGTGTGTGAATTGTATTTGGTTGAGTTGAGAACCATACCTAAGTTGCTAGCTGAGTCTCAAGCTTCTCTGAATTCCAATAAATATATCAATAATATTAATGGCATATCAACGACATAAGCTCTGGTTATATACCCTAGTCAGAGCCAGCTGTCGGGCAATCCTTGCTCTTGTTAAGATACCAAATTGCCCTAAACCTCTAAGTACATCATAAAACAGTTCTGGCACTTTGTTTGGGGAGCAAATTATCAAATCACCTTTCTCTGCATCAAACAAATTTAAAATGATAATTAAATTAATTAATTTTCCTTAGTGAAATGCAAGCATTTACATCCTTTTGAAAGAAGCCCTTGACTTGGTGAACATATTTGAGGAGTTCTGGAAATTCTTGGGACTCCCGATTTTTGAAAGTTTTGTTAATTTTTTAGGAAAAAAAAAACTGATATATTTAAAATTTTGAATATTTGAAATGATTTCATTTAATTTATGTACAAAATTTATGCAACATGAACTCCCACAAGCATTTAAAATAATTCATGATATCTTAACTATGCAATCTCTCTTAGATTAGGTACTTCTAAAAGAATAACAAGAGAATAAAGTTAATTAAATATATTGAGTGATTTGGTTGACTCAATCTCATAACACAATAAGAAGTTGACATCTGACCAGTTACAACGTCCAGTTTATACACATTGCTGATTTGAGGTCCATATCGAAGCGTCTGGCCACTGATTCTGGCGCTATTGAGCTTGCCACCATCGCTCAGGTACATGTAGTCGGTCCACAAAACCAGCGAAACACCATGGTCAAGTGTGGCATTTAAAACATCGATCCAAAGTTGCTGACAGGACCCGTCCCAATCCCACTGGGACCACCCGGGGACGTGCCCCGCTCCCGTCTGACAATGACTCCAAACATACCAAAATTAGCCTTAAACGAAAACTGAATACTCAAATAGATAGATAACGTACAACAACAATGTTTAAAGCGCTACTGTCAGACAAGGGATAGTAAAATAACAACATGCGAGAACAATAGTCAGAGTACATTATTCGGTGCTCAACCTACCCACAAGTGGGTGTACAGGTGCACAGCTAACAAACTAAGCCTCTTCCTCCTCCTCCGGGTCCTCCTCCTCTATTTCCGTGTCAAGGTCTGGAGGGGTCAGTAAAACAAGAGTGAGTGGGCCAAAGATAACAGTTTATAAATCAATTTAATAATAAAATAATCTTAAGGTTTTACCCCTCTGTTTTCCAAATCTTGCATGCAGTGAAAACATAATGTTATAATGAAATCGTAACCATAAAACCACAATAATAATCGAAAGGAGAAACTAACATATCAGTGCATTGTAAAACCCAACCCAAATGATGTCACGGTTCTAAGGCTACACGTTACCACTCAGGGTCTCACACCTCAGACTCTCTAGGTACATCAGCTCCCGGTATCCCGGTCACTGCCCGAGGTATATGAACATGCCTTCCTGAGAGTAAACAGCCCAACGGGGGTCAACTTCACTCAGTCAGGGCCCCGTGACTACTCCAGGGTCCACCCAGGCCAACGACCCTCCCTGGAGGAGACAATATAGACAGGTAGGAAAGTACAACACAATAACAGTATAGTTTATCCTATGTCCCCCCCCCCCCCCCCCCCCCCCCCCCCCCTCCCCGCCCCCCCGGACATCCTAGACAAAATCCACATATAATCCAGATGGGTCTCATGCCTAAAACATTGTCATAACAGATATAAACAGTTCATATAAGACTCATCGAAATCATAAGTGGAAATAGTAAAATAGTTTATGCATGCAAGCCTTTTATAAATCAAACAGCCCACTCACACTCGGTCCTTGCTGCTCAACGATCTCTAAAACCTGTATTAACATACCTGAGAGTTACTTAGGGACCCTATAATTCCAATACCAAGACCCTAGAACAGATCCGCCTAAAAAACGCATCCCGGGCACTATTCCCGAGGCTTCAGACCCCATTTTGACTAACCTAACGATCTTTGATCGACACGAAATCACCTCCATTGGATCCGTATCGTCGAAACCTTGAAAATGGGACCGGCTCCACCAAAATCACTGTTCACACGCGCCCCCACGCGCGGGTCAACGCTGCTACACTACCGCTGACGTCAGCATGACGTCACCACTGACACTTGTCAGGTGACATGTGGCATGTGGCATGTTCTGATTGGTCCTTGGTCTGACAATTTCTGATAGGATGACGTCATCATGACGTCAGAAGTGACTTCAGCATGGTGACGTCATCATTGCTACAGTACCGGGGCCAACCCGTTTTACTGGAACCGGGTCGCCGTTGACCCACGGCTAGACCCGATTCCACTGTACGTTTTCGGCCACCATTTTCGACGGGGTTCATTCCTATAGGGTCGTCTAGGTCTGTTCTATGGTTCTGTAACCTCAAAACTGGAAGAAAACTAGAAGAAACTCACCAGAGCTTCGATGAACTTCACGGCCAAAATCCGATCGTCGTCTCCGGCTATCCTCGCCGCCTCAGTCGCCCAAATCGGTCCCTATTAGCTCATCTCTGACCCTAGAGCATGTCCATAATCAAAGAATCGATTCCTAGGCGTTAAAATGGGTTGGTTCGAAATAGGGAACAGAAACGGGGCTCTCGGGTTTTGGGCCTTACTGCCACCGTGTCGCCGCTGTGGTTGTCGTTGTCCGTTCAGACGTACTCCTGAGGTCCTCAAGGTGTCAACTGGAGCTCCACTTGAGTCGAGGTGGTGAGAATGTGGGGTTTTGCTTCTTGGACCCCGATTCCTCTGTGTTTCGGGTCTGAGTTTTCACGGGTTTGTTCGGGGCAGGGGAAGGGGTGGTGGTCGCTGGTGGTGCACGGTGGTGTTCAGGAGGTGATGATGGTACTGTGGGTGGTTGCCTGGTGGTGTGAAGGTTGCTGGTTAGGGTGTTTGGGTCGAGAGAAAATCGAAGGGGAGATGGGTGCACGGGTTAGGGAGTATGGATGTGTGTTTGTGTTTTCCCCAGAGAAAATGATCGTGCAAGGATAGAGAAAAAGCAGAAGAAAATGGAGTGTTAGGATTAGTTTGGGCAGAGAGATCAATGGTTAGGGTTTGTTGAGAGAAAATAAAGTATTAAATATGGACCTATAGGAGTAGACCCAACTTTATGGGAATAGTAGTCACTTGGATGAGTGACACTTGTCACTCATCCGCTGGTTTGATTTAAATCTGAGTTTGGCACGGATTCCCATAATTAATTAATATTTTATTCAGTTGTTCTCGGTTCGTAAATTACGCTAAAACGCTTCCGTGACCATAACTTCTTCATACGAACTCCGATTTCGGTGTGCCGCCTGTCTACGGATTCGTGACGTCCCGATCTACGTCATAGTCATGGGTCAAAGTCCAAATTATTTCCCGGGTCGAAAGTCAAAGTTTTCCCCCCTTAGGGGCAAAATAGTCTTTTTACATTAAAATATTATTATTCTTGGTTCGGGTCGTTACAACCTACCCACCTTACAGGAATTTCGTCCTCGAAATTTACTCAAACAGATGTGGGTACTGCCCTCTCATTAATTCCTCGGGTTCCCATATTGCTTCCTCCACATCGTGGTTCCGTCATAGCACTTTAACCAATGAAATCGTCTTGTTACTTAAGACCTTTTCCTTCCTATCCAGAATCTGTACTGGTCGTTCCTCGAAACTCAAATCTGTCATCACTTCCAGTGGTTGTTCCGACAATGCATGAGAGTCATCCCGAAGATACTTCTATAGCATAGATACATGGAATACGTCATGTACTCTGGAAAGCTCCAAGGGTAGTGCTAAACGATAAGCCACCGGACTAATCCGCTCGACAATCTCATAGGGCCCGATGTAACGGGGACTCAACCTCCCATGTCGTCCGAATCGAAGAATCCTTTTCCATGACGATAGCTTTAAAAAGACAAAGTCACCAACCTCAAACTCCAAATCTCGGATCCGTCGATCCGCATAGCTCTTTTGACGATCCTGGGCCGCCTTCAATCTCTCCCGAATAACTCGAACTGTCTCCTGGGTCATATCCATCAAATCCGACCCCACTGCGGTTCTTTCCCCGATCTCCATCTAGCATACAGGTGTTCTGTACTGTCGACCATACAGTGCCTCATAGGGTGCCATCCCTATACTCGCATGGTAACTATTATTGTAGGCAAACTCCATCAATGGCAATCGATCAACCCACGAATCCTGGAATTGTAACACATAGGCTCTCATCATGTCCTCAAGAGTTTGTATTGTCCTTTCAGACTGTCCGTCGGTCTGTGGGTGGATTGCCGTACTGAAGTGCAATTTCGTATCCAAAGTGGTTTGTAGACTCCTCCAAAACCTGGAAGTGAAACGCGGATCCCAATCCGACACGATCGACTCCGGGGTACCATGTAGTCGGATGATCTCATTAATGAATAGCTGGGCCAAACACTTGCTGACATACTCAGCTATCTCCCTCTTCATCTCTGGCCACCAATAGTGGTCCCGGAGAGTACGGTACATCTTCGTCCCCCCTAGATGCATGGCATAGGCCAAACTATGCGCCTCATCTAAAATCTCTCTCCTCAACTCTGGTACCGCAAGTACACACAATCTCTCAAGTTTCACTAATGCTCCATCGCCCCGGATAGAGAAATCCTGCCTCTGTCCAGTTTCAACCTCGTTTCTGTAGTCACAGAGTATCTAGTCTTGTAGTTGAGCCTCGATGATCCTGTCGACCAACACCGGTCGCACATGAAAGGTAGCCAACAAGGCTCCCTGATCGTCCATCCCTAACATAACTCCGCTCTTCCGGAGTTCCACTAGAAAAGGAAGGTACACCAATCTCAAATGCGCAACTGATCCCGCTGACTTCCTGCTAAGCGCATCAGCCACAACATTTGCCTTGCCAGGATGGTACTCAATTGTACAGTCATAATCTTTTAACAATTCTAACCATCTCCGCTGCCTCATGTTGAGTTCCTTCTGAGTGAACAGATGTTTAAGACTCTGGTGGTCGGTGTATATCCGGCATGTCACACCGAACAGGTAATGTCTCCAAATCTTTAGAGCATGAACCATCGCTGCCAATTCCAAATCATGAGTAGGGTAGTTCAACTCGTGTGTCTTCAGATGCCGAGAACTCTGCATCAATACACAACCCAAGCCCTGAAGCGATGCATCACTATAAACCAAGAACTCTCCACTGCTATCCGGTAATGCAAGGACAGGTGCAGTGGTTAAACGAAACTTCAATTCCTGAAAACTCTGCTCACACTGCTCGTCCCACACAAACTTCACCCATTTCCGTGTTAACCGAGTCAATGGTGCGGCAATCTGGGAGAAACCCTCCACGAATCTCTGATAGTAGCTTGCTAACCCAACAAAACTTCGCACTTCCGTCACCGTGGTCGGTCTTGGCCAATTTGTCACAGCCTCTGTTTTCTGAGCATCCACGTTGATCCCTTCGGGTGATATGATGTGACCCAAGAATCCAATACTATTTAACATTTTCTTAACTTGGCATATAGCTGCTCATGTCGTAGTTTACCCAAAATCAGCCGTAAATGCTTCTCATGGGCCTTGACACTCTTGGAATACACCAAGATGTTGCGAATAAACACGATCACAAATTTTCCAAGTACGCTCAAAAGACCCGATTCATCAAGTCCATGAATGCAGCTGGTGCATTCGTCAGTCCAAAGGGCATCACCAAGAACTCATAATGCCCGTACCTCGTCCGAAAAACTGTTTTCTGAACATCTCCTTCGGCTATTCTCAGTTGATGGTATCCTGACCGCAGATCTATTTTTGAGAAGTATCGTGCTCCTCGTAACTGATCGAACAAATCATCGATCATGGGTAAGGGATACTGATTCCTTACCGTGGCCTTGTTCAACTGCCGATAATCCACACACAACCGCAAACTACCCTCCTTCTTTTTCACAAATAAGACCGGCGCTCCCTATGGTGATGTACTGGGTCGGATAAACCCTAGATCCACCAGTTTCTATAGTTGGATTTTCAATTCCCATAGCTCTGCCGGTGCCATACGATACGGTGCTTGCGAAATTGGTCGAGTCCCGGGGAGTAATTCGATCGTGAAATTGATCTCTTGGGATGGTGGTAGTCCAGGTAAGTCCCCTGGAAAGACATCAGGAAATTCTCGTACAATCGGAATATCCTCAATCCTCAAAGATTCATCCGTAGACTCTACCACATAAGCAAGATAACCCTGACACCTCTTCTGTAAAAGTTTTGTAGCTGTGTGTGCAGATATTACCTTGGGTGATGCGTCTCCACACGCTCCCTGAAATATCACCTCCGGCAATCCCGGACCCCTCAAAGTCAACCGCATGTTACTACAGTCGATGAGCGAATTGTACTCCGACAACCAATCAACTCCAAGTATCACATCGAAGTCGTGCACATTCATAAGAATCAAATCTGTTGGAAACTCGATTCCTTCAATCTCCACAGGACAAGCTCGTATCTCCTGGTTCACTTGGTAGGTCACCCCCATCGGTGTCCCCACACCCATCTCGTGCTCAAGTGCGGTCACCTCATGGCCCAAAAGACCCGCAAGACGAGGTGAAATAAAAGAATGAGTTGCTCCCGAATCCATCAATGCACGAATAGCAATACCATAAATGGGTACAGTACCTGTCAACACTTCCAGAATAGATCTGGCCTGCTGATGGGTGACAGCATAGACACGGGCCTTAGACTCTGCAGGTCGTCCCCGTCCTCTAGCTCCTCGATCATGGCCACGCACAACACCGCATGTCTGGCTAATGGCAGTTTGGGATGCTGAGCTCTGTGCTGGCATAGTGCTACCCCGAATCAGTGAACAATCAGAAGCATAGTGCCCCGGCTCACCCCAAGCGAAACATGTGACCTCCGTAGGTCGACCCGAGTATCCTCCTGGTGAGGTGCTCATCGGTGAGTACGGCTGCTGCCAAGCCTCAGAACGCTGTCCAGACCGCTGAGGACTCCTGAACTAACCAGAACGTCCTCGACTGCCCGAAGATGAAGATCCGCCAGAATGTCCTCCTTTCGAGACCCGACGGCTCGAAAATCCCAAATGTGAGCGATCACGTCGCCGTGACTCTCCCTCAGCTCGTTGACGTGCCAGAATACTGTTCTCAACCCTGGTCGCCGCATCAGTCAGATCCCTCATGGTAGCAAAGGGAGTCGCGGTCACCATCGCCTGAATCTCAGGTCGCATGCCCCACTCGAATCTGCGACACCAGTTATCCTCGGTAATCACGAAGTTCTCAGCAAAGCGAGACAACATCAGGAAGGTCTCCTCATACTCTGCTACAGTTTGGTCTCCCTGCCGGAGTTGCAGGAACTCTGCCTCACGGGCGTTGCGAAACGACCGCGGATAGAACTGGTTGAGAAACCGCTCCCGGAAAGTCTCCCACGGAATGGTGTGAACGGTCCAGCCAGCCAGGACAAGGTTGTGCCACCATCGGTAGGCGCTCCCATCCAGTAGGAATGTCGCCAGTACGATACGCTCCTCCGGTGGATAGTGCATGACCTCGAAGATCCTCTCCGAGCGGTCAATACACTGGTGCGCCTCCTGGGGGTCGGTCCCCCCACTAAAGAGCGTGGCACCCAGGAACTGGGCCCGCTCATTGCTCGCAGTATCACCATTTCCTCCAGTACCCTCGTCAGCACGTACACGTGGATCATGACAGGAACCGTCCCAACTGGACGTCAAAAAACCGTACCCGGTCCTGCTCCTGTCTGACAAGTCAACTAAAGGTCCGAAGCTACCCTTCAGTGCTTTGTTACTGAATCGACCATAGACCAATTCCCTTTTTACTTTGCCAGACAAGGGATGTTTGTGCGGATTTCTGCTGCTACCACTGCCTCACGATCAGTCCGAACGTCGTACCACGGCCTGGAGGGTCACAAAACAGAAAAGGTGTGAGTGGACAAAAATGACCTCTTATAAAAACATTTATCAAAATACATTCTTACCCTCCAGTTTTCACAAACTTGCATGCATAACATAAAACATGAGTAATAGTATGAACAGTGGACAATCAAAACATATTTTCCCATGGTCCATAAAACTCATGTTCACCAAATCAGTTCATGTTATAAAACATCAAATCCCGGCTCTCAGGCCAAAACATGTGAAAGCATAATCACCTGGCCACAAAGACCAAGAACCCGTACTCAATACCAGTACGTTATCACAAACAACATCAATCAGCACTAATCACCAGTGTACAATAAATATATCACAAATCACATCTGCACTACTCACAAGTGCACAATCAATCAAACTGCACTACTCACAAGTGTTGCACTACGCGTAGGCCAATATCCAGTCACTCTCTCGGGAATAGACACCTCTGGGCTCAACCCCCTCGGGCCCAATCACCTCTGGGCGAACACATCCCCAGGCTCAGACACCTCCGAGTGGTACATCCAGGCTCAGTCTCATCCGAGAAGCTGACTACCATAGGATCAACTCCGGATCCTACAATCACATCCCCCAAGCTTCGGTCGTCTGGGTAATCCCCCCAAGCTCCGACCGTCTGGGAATATCACAATCAACATGAATACCATCTCGGGAATTACATCCCAAAACATTTCAATCAAATCTTGTCTTCATACAAAGTCAAGATCATTCCCGACTGGGTCTCAAAGCCCAAAATATCATTTACACATAAACCGTTAAAATCAAATTTTAAATCAATAAAAAAATTCGGAAATCATCATTGACTCACCAACAAAGTCAAAATATCATTTTAGAAATCATTTAAACTCCAGGCCTAGCCCAAAACATCATTTGCACGTTCCTCGTAAAACGTGCCCGAAAGACTGATTAAAATAATCATAAAATCATAATAAACCATTAATTTCACAAATTCACAAGTGACTCCAAATCCGAGTCAAAATTACTATTCACTTGGGTTCTCAAGCCCAAAATACCATTTTCACGCAAATCCATGCGTTGCAACCTCCGTTGCCATTTTCACGTAAATCCACGAAATTAACCATTGACTCATTCCCGAGTCACCACATCGTTTTCAATCCATGACTCATAATCCGAGTCCAAACATTATTTTCAATCAATTTCAATCCCGGACTCAAAAACCAAGTCCAAACATCATTTTTACCAAATCTCGTAATTTCTCGAAAATCGCCCAAAAATAATAATATAATAATCATAAAACCGAGAAATTACCGGATTGAAACATAAATCATGCCCAAGCATATAAAATCATATAATAAGGCATTTAAATCATATATGCATGCATTACGGTTAGAAAACAAAGTCCACTCACACACACCGTCCAAAACGGTCCGTTTCCGAGCTGCACGTTTTTTCGTAAATTCTGGAAATCACAACTCCTGTCCAAAATCATTATAGAGGGTTACTAACATCTCAAAATACATCATATAATTTTCCCCAATTTTTTCGGAATTTAAATACGTATTTTAAACGTAAAACAAAACTTCGGATACACAGAACATTATCGAAACAATATCCGATTTTCTCGAAATCAACGTCAAAATGTTCGTTACACTGAGAGGATCAAAAGTCATGTTGACCTCACCTTGAGACTAGGACGGACGCGCCCCCACGCGCCGCCGTGATTGGCTGCGCGTGAAACCCACGTGCCAGCTACAGTACCCTCGTCCTCACCCGTTTGTCTGTAAAACGGGCCATTAACCCGCGAGGCGACCCGGTTAATTTCCTACCAATTCGACATTGTTTCCATCAATTGAACATTCAGTCAGTTTCGAATTAAGTTCAATTAAAGATCTGTGGACTCAATTACAAACAATCTGACCTATAACCTCACGATCACAGTTGATCATTCGAAGGACATCCGGCCATTGTTCATCATTCAAAGTCCTTCATTTTCAATCGATTTCTCTCAATTGATGCAACCAGAAGCTTCAGTGGATTCAGGTAAACCCTTTCCCCATCTCAATTGTATCAATCAAAGCCTCCAACTCCACGACTCAAGCTCGACATTTTCACTGTTACCCGACTCAGTTCAGAGCCAATTGGGCCTCAACTCATCTCGTTTTTGATCTGGTTCCACTCGTCTCAACCTCAGGAAGCTACTTCTAAGCTCCAATTCGATCATCACGGCTCAAATCATCCTATTCGAATTTTCCTCCCAAAAACCAAATTTTCGAATTCCCAGTTCCCAGCTCACTCTCAATCTCCCGTGTTTACCCAGTTGAGTTCAATCTCAATAATCTCTCAATTGCTCACTCTCTGGTTCAGAAATGGAAGAGAAATGGAGGTTGGGAGAAAACTGATTTGGGGGTTGTACACGGTTGAAGAAAATATGGGAGATTAATGGAAATTAGGATTAATTAATTAATTTAATATAATAAAACATAATAATTAGGTCTCCCCCAAAAACATGGATCCTGGTTTAATGCCTGATTTTAGGGGATGAGTGACACTTGTCACTCATCCAAGTATGTTCAGTCACCGGGTACTGTTCATATTAAAATATTATTTTAATCCCGGTTCTTTCGGTTAATCGAGCCCAATTCCGTGACCATAACTTCGTCGTCGAATCTCCGATTTCGGCATGCCGCCTGTCGTTGGATTCGCATCGACGAGACCTACGTAACGGGCCTTGGTCCTCGTCCATCGGACCTCCCGATCAAAAAGTCAACATTTGGCCCCTAATATGCCAAATTACCAAAATACCAATCAACTCCCGAACGCCATAACTTTCTCCTCGAATGTCGGAATCGAACGTGCCACCTGTCTATGAACTCGTGACGTCCCGTACTACGTCACAGTCATCGGTCAAAGTCCGTTTGACCGCCCGAACTAAAAGTCAACATTTTGCCCACGTTAGGGGCAAAACGGTCATTTGCACAATTCGTCCGATTTCACTCAACTAATCCCCGATTAGTCATTCTAAACCATAATTAATTAATATTCAATCCCGATATTCGGGACGGGTCATTACAGATCACGTCGGGGGGGCATATCCAACTGTTAAGAGGCAAACAGGTTAAAAGACGTCGAAAGCGACCATGTACAAAGTACAAACCGCTAACCTAGTACTCTGACTGCTAATCCTAATGCTATGATACCAAGCTGACAGGACCCGTCCCAATCCCACTGGGACCACCCGGGGACGTGCCCCGCTCCCGTCGGACAATGACTCCAAACATACCAAAATTACCCTTAAACGAAAACTGAATACTCAAATAGATAGATAACGTACAACAGCAGAGTTTAAAGCGATACTGTCAGAAAAGGGATAGTAAAATAACAACATGCGAGCACAATAGTCAGAGTACATTATTCGGTGCTCAACCTACCCACAAGTGGGTGTACAGGTGCACAGCTAACACCTCCTCCTCCTCTATTTCCGTGTCAAGGTCTGGAGGGGTCAGAAAAACAAGAGTGAGTGGGCCAAAGATAACAGTTTATAAATCAATTTAATAATAAAATAATCATAAGGTTTTATCCCTCCGTTTTTCAAATCTTGCATGCAGTGAAAACATAATGTTATAATGAAATCGTAACCATAAAACCACAATAATAATCGAAAGGAGAAACTAACATATCAGTGCACTGTAAAACCCAACCCAAATGATGTCACGGTTCTAAGGCTACGCGTTGCCACTCAAGGTTCACACCTCAGACTCTCTAGGTACATCAGCTCCCGGTATCCCGGTCACTGCCCGAGGTATAAGAACAAGCCTTCCTGAGAGTAAGGAGCACAACAGGGGTCAACTCCACTCAGTCAGGGCCCCGTGACAACTCCAGGGTCCACCCAGGCCAACGACCCTCCCTGGAGGAGACAATATAGACAGGTAGGAAAGTACAGCACAATAACAGTATAGTTTATCCTATGTCCCCCCCCCCCCCCCCCCCCCCCCGGACATCCTAGAAAAAATCCACTTATAATCTAGACGGGTCTCATGCCCAAAACATTGTCATAACAGATATAAACAGTTCATATAAGACTCATCGAAATCATAAGTGGAAATAGTAAAACAGTTTATGCATGCAAGCCTTTTATAAGTCAAACAGCCCACTCACACTCGGTCCTTACTGCTCAACAATCTCTAAAACCTGTATTAACATACCTGAGAGTTACTTAGGAACCCTATAATTCCAATACCAAGACCCTAGAACAGATCCGCCTCAAAAACGCATCCCGGGCACTATTCCCGGGTCTTCAAACCCCATTTTGACTAACCTAACGATCTCCGATCGACATGAAACCACCTCCATTGGATCCGTATCGTCAAAACCTTGAAAATGGTACTGGCCTCACCAAAATCACTATTCACACACGCCCCCACGTGCCTCTTCAACGCGCGGATCAACGCTGCTACAGTACCGCTGACGTCATCACTGACACTTGTCAAGTGACACGTGGCATGTTCTGATTGGTCCCTGGTCTGACAATTTCTGACGTCATCATGACGTCATCATGATGACGTTATCATTGCTACAGTACTGGGTCAACCCGTTTTACTGGAACCGGGTCGCCTGACAGGACCCGCCCCGATCCCACGGGGACCACAAGGGGACGTGCCCTGCTCCCGTCTGACACCCGAAATAACATACCAATTTTAACCTGAAACGTTCAAATTAATAAATAACCAAAATAAGTTATACATCAAATCCAAATTTAACAGATGTCAGACAAGGGATAAAAACCAAATTACAAATTGCGAGCACAACTCTAAAGTAATCCTGCGGGTCAAACCAACCGACAGGGGTTCAGATACACAGAAGTAGATCTATGCCTCAGCCTCAGGATCCTCCTCTACCTCAGTAGCACAGCCGGAAGGGGTTACCAAAACATTAAGGGTGAGTGGGCCGAAACTCAAGTTTATAAAACCTTTTAATAAGTAAAACATATAATTTACCCCACCGTTTTCCAAACATCCATGCATCAGAATTTAAAATCATAAATCATATAATATGAACCATAAGGTATGTAATAAAACCGTAAACATAATTATAGCCACTGCACTATACACTCCAATCTTGACATCCCCGATGTCTGACGTCCCTGACGTCCAATAAGGTCACAGTCCCAAGGCTACGCGTGCCACTCGGGGTCTCAATCCCAAATCAAATCTCCGAACCCTGTCCGGGTACGGCATCTCAAATTCCTAGCGTCCTAGACGCTCGACGTCCCTGACGTCAAATTATAGCAATCCTGCTCCTGAGTCATTTTACGGTCCGGTTCCTCCGTAGAATGACCCCTCGCAGGCAATGCGCCGTGACCGCTCCGGGGTACCTCATCCGGAGGAGACAGTATCACAAGAATGAATCTATACAGTGCAGTACCAAAAACATTTCATTGATATCCACATGAAAAACATATATACATAGATAAAATCCAAACCAATCTTTAAATTTCACCAAACGGGTCTCAACCCCAAATACCGTGAAACGTGCCATAATCATAATTTCAACATCATCAAAACCGTTTCTTGATTCAAGCATGTGAATATATAAGTAAATCAGAAAACGTTTAAGCATGCAAAGGGTTTAATGAAATCGGGCCCACTCACAGTACGATCCCTCGGTGAATCTGCGCGTACGGACCTGTACCGGGATTATCGTACAATTCATGTCAGTCCAAATCACACGTAAGGGTCACTACAAGTCTTAAACATTTATCTAAAAAGTCCGAAACAGAAACCGGCTCGGGGAAACCGTCCAACACGTTTCTCGGAACAACCGGCCCTGAACTGACCCTCCTAACTATCTCAGATCAACATGGTTAATTCACCAAAAATGTTCAGAATGATGAGAGGAACAAAAGTGATGTTGATCGTGATCGGAGATAGCCTCAACGCGCCCTCACGCGCCGCCCAAAGTGGCTGCGCGTGGAAGTCACGCGCCTGACACTGTAGCTGCTACAGTGTCACCTTCTTTACCCGAATGTCTGTAATACGGGCCTGCCACCCGCGGCTTGACCCGGTTGATTACCCATCAATTCCTACTCGATTTCAATCCATTTTGATCCTAACATGTTATTTAAACATCTAATTTAAGTTCTGAGTCATTACTTAGCCAAATCAAATCCTTAAATGGCCCTTCGACCCGTGATCATCCAAACGGGTTGATCACCCCAACTCATTGGTTACCAAACCATAATCAAATTAACCTTACAGAAAGCATCATAGGATCAAAACGAACTGAAAAACACAATCAATTGAACCAACACTCACCTGGAAGTAGTCGTCCAAACCTCTGAAATTTCTCTGAACACGGCAGTCACCGTCCCAGCTCACCCGTGGCTGGTTGCCTTCGATTTCGATATGGATGTGTTCTAAACACTCCCAGAAGACTAAATTAAGCCTTGGCTCAGTCCAACAAGCACCACAAATTGAAAACCCGATTTCCCTCCAAATTTTCCCGAAATGGTTTCTCTCTGGTTCCTCACAAATTCTCAGTTCTTTCAACGGCAGAGTGAAGCTCACTCACATTCTATTCAGTTTTAAACCACCTAAGCCGTCCCAGAGGCTCGTGGAAGTCCAATCTGTCCACTGAGATTTATTCCCCGAAAAGCTTCGAATCTTCAAATTAAAAATGGTGGCTTTGCTGGATGAATCCAGCCATGTGCTGATGCCTATAAGGCTTTAAACAATATCTACTTTCCAGCATACGACTAGAATAAACAATTGGCACTCAAAACCACCGCACATGGTGGTGCAGCCCGTGTTCCCCCGTGGTTGCTACAGTGACCAGGGGTAAAATGACCAAAATGCCCCTAGTTCAAAAAATTACCATAATGCCCTTCACTTTCCAGACCCGTAACTCAGGCATCCGAAGTCAAATTTCAACGTGCCGCCTGTCAACGGACTCAGGGCGCCAAGACCTACCTAACGGTCCTTGAGTCGTGCGAAACTCGGTTCTCAACCGAAAAGTCAACATTTTCGCCCTTATCGTCCAAATTACGGTAATGACCCTGAACTTCCGATAGTCATAACTTTTTTCCTGATCGTCCGAATTGGACGTGCCACCTGCCCATTAGTCAAAGCCCGTTTGACCCACCAATCAAAAAGTCAACAAATTGGCAATACAGTTCACAGGGGTAAAAACGTCAATTCATTCATTAATTTACAATATTGAAATCCTCGAATTTCCGGGGTGTTACAACCTTCCCCCCTTAAGAAATTTTGTCCTGAAATAAATAAGGAAATTGTTCTCGCATCTGAGCCTCGGGCTCCCATGTGGCTTCTTCTACATTCTGGTTTCTCCAGAGAATCTTCACGAGAGGGATAGTCTTCTGACGTAGTACCTTGTCCTTCCGATCCAAAATCTGTACTGGTTATTCCTCAAAGCTCAAGTCCTCTCGGAGTTCGATAGGTTGTTCCTCCAGTACATGGGAAGCATCATGTACGCATTTCCGTAGCATCGAGATGTGGAAAACATCGTGAACTCTAGAAAGTTCTGGAGGTAGCGCTAATCTGTATGCAACCCGACCAATCCTCACCACGATCTCATAAGGTCCGATAAAACGCAGACTCAGTTTCCTCCGTCGACCAAAACGGATAATCCCTTTCCACGGAGATAACTTCAGGAAGACAAAATCTCCCACTTCAAATTACAAGTCGTCTCGAATCCGTCGATCAGCATAACTCTTTTGGCGATCCTGTGCCGCCTTCAACCTTTCCTTGATAACCCGAACAGTTTCCTGGGTTAAGTCCATCAATTCTGGCCCTACAGCCGCTCGCTCCCCTATCTCCATCCAGCATATAGGTGTCCTGCACTGTCGACCATACAGTGCCTCATAGGGTGCCATCCCGATACTTGCCTGATAGCTGTTGTTGTACGCGAATTCCATCAACGGCAAATGAGTATCCCATGAATCCTCAAACTGTAGCACACAAGACCTCATCATGTCCTCCAGGGTCTGAATGGTCCTTTTAGAATGCCCATCGGTCTGTGGATGGAAAGCAGTACTGAAACGTAGGGTTGTTCCCAAAGTAGTTTGCAAACTCCGCCAGAACTTGGAAGTGAAACGCGGATCACGATCAGACACGATCGACTCCGGCGTACCATGCAATCGTATGATTTCCTTTACGAACAATTGAGCCAGTCGGTTAGGTTTATAAGTCTCCTGAACCGGCAGAAAATGGGCTAACTTGGTTAACCGGTCCACAATCACCCACACTCCGTCAACTCCACTCTGAGTCCTTGGTAACTTAAAGACGAAGTCCATGGTGATGTGATCCCACTTCCACTCGGGAATCGAAAGTGGCTGCATAGCCCCATAGGGTCTCTATCGTTCCGCCTTAACCTGCTGACAGGTTAAGCATCTGCTCACAAACTCTGCAATATCTTTCTTCATTCTTGGCAACCAATAATGGCTCCGGAGGGTACGGTACATCTTTGTACCTCCCGGATGCATAGCATAAGCCGAACTATGGGCCTCCTCCAGAATCTCGGCCCGTAACTCTGCCACTGCAGGTACACACAAACGGCCCAACCTCACAAGTGCTCCATCATCCCGGATGGTAAAATCCTGTCTCCCATCCACATCGACCTTAATCCTGTAAATACAGAGTATCGGATCCTGAAGTTGTGCTTCGATGATCCGATCAATCAGCACTGGTCGTACATGAAAGCTAGCCAACAAATCTCCATGCTCATCCGTATCCAAAATAACTCCCGTCTTCCGGAGTTCCACCAGCAAAGGAAGATACACCATCCCCAAGTGTGCAACAGATCCTGCTGACTTCCTGCTGAGTGCATCTGCCACTACATTGGCCTTACCCGGATGGTACTCAGTTGTACAGTCATAATCCTTCAGCATCTCTAACCATCTCCGTTGTCTCATGTTATGCTCCTTCTGAGTGATTAGGTACTTTAGGCTCTGGTGGTCGATGTATATCCGGCACGTTGCACCGAATAGGTAATGTCTCCAGATTTTTAGAGCATGAACCACCATTGCCAACTCCAAATCATGGGTAGGGTAGTTCAACTCATGAGTCTTTAGCTGCCGGGATGCGTAGGCGATAACCTTACCAGTCTGCATCAACACGCAACCCAAACCTTGTAGCAATGCGTCACTAAAGACTATGAACTCTCCACTGTCATCCGGCAATGCAAGGACAGGTGCAGTGGTCAATCGATCCTTCAATTCTTGAAAACTCCGATTGCACTGCCCGTCCCAAATGAACTTCACTCCCTTCCGAGTCAAACGAGTCAACGGTGCAGCAATTTTGGAGAAACCCTCCACGAATCCCCTATAGTAACCTGCTAACCCGACAAAACTCCGCACCTCCGTTACCGTTGTCGGTCTAGCCCAGTTAGTCACCGCCTCTATTTTCTGGTGATCCACGCTAATCCCATCCGTTGATATCACATGTCCCAGAAAACCAATACTGCTCAACCAAAACTGACACTTGCTCAGCTTGGCGTACAACTGTTCCTGTCTCAGCTTTTCCAGCACCAACCGTAGATGTTCCTCGTGTGCACTGGCACTCCTTGAGTACACCAATGTATCATCGATGAACACAATCACGAATTTATCCAAGTAGGGTCGGAAGACCCTGTTCATCAGATCCATGAATGCTGTCGGAGCATTCGTCAAGCCGAAAGGCATCGCAAGGAACTCGTAGTGTCCGTAACGGGTTTGAAAAGCTGTTTTCGGAATATCCTCCTCCGAAATCCTCAGTTGGTGATACCCAGACCGCAACTCAATCTTTGAGAAGCACTGCGCTCCCCGCAACTGGTCAAAAGGGTCATCGATCCTGGGTAGAGGATACTGGTTCCTCAGTGTCACCTTGTTGAGTTATCGATAGTCAATACACAAACGGAGACTCCCTTCCTTCTTCTTTACGAACAACACCGGTGCTCCCCACGGTGAAGTACTCGGTCGGACGTATCCCAAATCCACCAACTCCTGCAATTGAGTTTTGAGTTCTCGTAACTCAGCCGGCGCCATCCGGTATGGTGCCTGGGACATAGGTCGGGTATCGGGGAGTAGTGTAACTGTAAACTCGATCTCCTGCGGTGGTGGCAATCCAGGTAAGTCTTCCGGGAACACATACGGAAACTCACGTACCACTGGTATCTCGTCGATACCCGGAGTATCAACCTGCTCCGACACGACATGCGCCAAATAACCCTGGCATCCCTTCCGTAGAAGTTTGGTAGCAGTAAGTGAAGAAATCACTTCAGGAGACGAACCATCACGTTCCCCCTGAAAGATAACCTCTGGAAAACCCGGACTTCGCAGAATCACTTGCCTGCTACAACAATCGATGAGCGACCTATGCTCCGATAGCCAATCCATCCCCAAAATCACATCGAAGTCATGGATATCCAGGATAATCAAGTCCGCTGGAAAATCCACATCCTCAATTATCACCGGGCACCTCCGAATCACCTGATTCACAAGGTACACGATGCCCATCGGGGTGCCAACACCCATTTCGCAATCTAAGGCTGATACCACACAATCAAGCATACCAGCACAACTACTCCAAATAAAAGAATGTGTAGCCCCCGCATCCATCAATACACGTACAAGAAGGTTTAAGATGTGTAGTGTACCTGTAACCACGCCTGGGTTGTCCTCGCCTGCTACTGGGTCATTGCAAACACCTGGGCCCTAGGCCCTCCATTCCGTCCGTGCCTGCGCGCGCCATACCCAGCACCTCGGTCACCTCCCTGACCTCGACCTCCGTTAATGTGGGAAGTCGTGCCCTGCACCACACTAGAGCCCCCAGCGTCGTTGTTCTTGGACAACATCGGGCAATCACAGGCATAGTGGCCCTCTTCTCCGCAAGCAAAACAGTTTACTGGCCTCAGCCTGTCCGAATGCCCACCAGAAGCACCGCTCCAAGATGAACGCTACCCAGAGTTGAATCCTAATCATCTGCTCTGAGAGCCCCCACGTCGACCTGACCAGCCACGACCCTTAAAGGATGAGGGTGCTCCCCCTGTAGCCTCCTCCCTTAGTGTTCTTCTGGCCCGTCGGTCCAAGATATGGACGATCCCGACGACGCCCCTCGCCCGAAGGCTGTCGTGTCTGGTGTGCCGCCAGACTGGCCTCGACACGCACCGCAGCGTCGACCATGTCTCTCAGAGAAGCATGACTGGCAGCAGTCACACTCGCCTGAATCTCCCCTCGGAGTCCAAGCTCAAACCTCTGCACTTGTCTTCCTCAGTGCTCACGAAAGGTGCAGCGAACCGGGAAAGTTTGCCAAAAGTCTGCTCATAGTCCGCAACGGACATATCCCCCTACTCCAGCCGCAGGAACTCCGTCTCCCGTGCCGCGTGAAACGATCGTGGGTAATACTGGTCCAGAAATCGGGAACGGAAGACCTCCCAGGTAGTGGTGTGGACAGACCATCCAGACATTTCAAGGCCATGCCACCACTGATAGGCTCCTCCTTCCAGTAAGAAGGCCGCCAAGGTCACCCGCTCACCCGGAGGGCAGTGCATTACCGTGAAGATCCTTTCCCACTTGGTGATCCATTCATGAGCATCTCTGGGGTTTGATCCCCCGTTGAAAGGAGTGGCTCCCAAACGCCGAGTCCGTTCAATGCTTGCGCATTCCATTTCCCTCTCCAGATCCTCGTCAGTTCGTGTATGAGGAATCCTCCTTGGAGGCATAACCAACTGTCAAGAGGCATAGATCAGATACCATTATCCTCAAACTCGAAAAGTAACTAGTACTAATCGCTAGTCTAGCATGCTGACCACAACCTAGTGCTCTGATACCAAGCTGACAGGACCCGCCCCGATCCCACGGGGACCACAAGGGGACGTGCCCTGCTCCCGTCTGACACCCAAAATAACAAACCAATTTTAACCTCAAACGTTCAAATTAATAAATAACCAAAATAAGTTATACATCAAATCCGAATTTAACAGATGTCAGACAAGGGATGAAAACCAAATTACAAATTGCGAGCACGACTCTAAAGTAATCCTGCGGGTCAAACCACCCGACAGGGGTTCAGATACGCAGAAGTAGATCTATGCCTCAGCCTCAGGATCCTCCTCTACCTCAGTAGCACAGCTGGAAGGGGTTACCAAAACATTAAGGGTGAGTGGGCCGAAACTCAAGTTTATAAAACCGTTTAATAAGTAAAACATATAATTTACCTCTCTGTTTTCCAAACATGCATGCATCAGAATTTAAAACCATAAATCATATAATATGAACCATAAGGTATGTAATAAAACAGTAAACATAATTATAGCCACTGCACTATACACTCCAATCCTGACTTCCCCGATGTCTGACGTCCCTGACGTCCAATAAGGTCACAGTCCCAAGGCTACGCTTGCCACTCGGGGTCTCAATCCCAAATCAAATCCCCGAGCCCTGTCCGGGTACGACATCTCAAATGCCTAGCGTCTTAGACGCTCGACGTCCCTGATGTCAAATTATAGCAATCCTGCTCTTGAGTCATTTTACGGTCCGGTTCCTCCGTAGAATAACCCCTCACAGGCAATGCGCCGTGACCGCTCCGGGGTACCACATCCGGAGGAGACAGTATCACAAGAATGGATCTATACAGTGCAGTACCAAAAACATTTATTGATATCCACATGCAAAACATATATACATAGATAAAATCCAAACCAATCTTTAAGTTTCACCAAACGGGTCTCAACCCCAAATACCGTGAAACGTGCCATAATCATAATTTCAACATCATCAAAACCGTTTCTTGATTCAAGCATGTGAATATATAAGTAAATCAGAAAACGTTTAAGCATGCAAAGGGTTTAATGAAATCGGGCCCACTCACAGTACGATCCCTCGGTGAATCTGCGCGTACGGACCTGTACCGGGATTATCGTACAATTCATGTCAGTCCAAATCACACGTAAGGGTCACTACAAGTCTTAAACATTTATCTAAAAAGTCCGAAACAGAAACCGGCTCGGGGAAACCGTCCAACACGTTTCTCGGAACAACCGGCCCTGAACTGACCCTCCTAACTATCTCAGATCAACATGGTTAATTCACCAAAAATGTTCAGAATGATGAGAGGAACAAAAGTGATGTTGATCGTGATCGGAGATAGCCTCAACGCGCCCTCACGCGCCGCCCAAAGTGGCTGCGCGTGGAAGTCACGCGCCTGACACTGTAGCTGCTACAGTGTCACCTTCTTTACCCGAATGTCTGTAATACGGGCCTGCCACCCGCGGCTTGACCCGGTTGATTACCCATCAATTCCTACTCGATTTCAATCCATTTTGATCCTAACATGTTATTTAAACATCTAATTTAAGTTCTGAGTCATTACTTAGCCAAATCAAATCCTTAAATGGCCCTTTGACCCGTGATCATCCAAACGGGTTGATCACCCCAACTCATTGGTTACCAAACCATAATCAAATTAACCTTACAAAAAGCATCATAGGATCAAAACGAACTGAAAAACACAATCAATTGAACCAACACTCACCTGGAAGTAGTCGTCCAAACCTCTGAAATTTCTCTGAACACGGCAGTCACCGTCCCAGCTCACCCGTGGCTGGTTGCCTTCGATTTCGATATGGATGTGTTCTAAACACTCCCAGAAGACTAAATTAAGCCTTGGCTCAGTCCAACAAGCACCAGAAATTGAAAACCCAATTTCCCTCCAAATTTTCCCGAAATGGTTTCTCTCTGGTTCCTCACAAATTCTCAGTTCTTTCAACGGCAGAGTGAAGCCCACCGCACATGGTGGTGCAGCCCGTGTTCCCCCGCGGTTGCTATAGTGACCAGGGGTAAAATGACCAAAATGCCCCTAGTTCAAAAAATTACCATAATGCCCTTCACTTTCCAGACCCGTAACTCAGCCATTCGAAGTCCGATTTCAACGTGACGCCTGTCAACGGACTCAAGGCATCGAGACCTACCTAACGGTCCTTGAGTCATGCGAAACTCGGTTGTCCACCGAAAAGTCAACATTTTCGCCCTTATCGTCCAAATTACGGTAATGCCCCTGAACTTCCGATAGTCATAACTTTTTCCCTGATCTTCCGAATTGGACGTGCCACTTGTCCATGGACTCGTGACGTCCCGAATTACGTCACGGTCATTGGTCAAAGCCCGTTTGACCCACCAATCAAAAAGTCAACAAATTGGCAATACAATTCACAGGGGTAAAAACGTCAATTCATTCATTAATTTACAATAATGAAATCCTCGAATTTTCGGGGTGTTACATCGCCGTTGACCCACGACTTGACCCAATTCCACCGTACGTTTCCGGCCACTATTTTCGACGGGGTTCATTCCTATAGGGTCGTCTAGGTCTGTTCTATGGTTCTGTAACCTCAAAACTGGAAGAAAACTAGAAGAAACTCACCAGAGCTTCGATGAACTTCACGGCCAAAATCCGGTCGTCGTCTCCGGCTATCCTCGCCGCCTTAGTCGTCCAAATCGGTCCCTATCAGCTCGTCTCTGACCCTAGAGCATGTCCATAATCAAAGAATAAATTCCTAGGCGTTAAAATGGGTTGGTTCGAAACAGGGAACAGAAACGGGGCTCTCGGGTTTTGGGCCTTACCGCCGCCGTGGCTGTCGTTGTCCGTTCAGACGTGCTCCTGAGGTCCTCAAAGTGTCAACTTAGGGTTCCACTTGAGTCGAGGTGGTGAGAATGTGGGGTTTTGCTTCTTGGACCCGATTCCTGTGTGTTTCGGGTCTGAGTTTTCACGGGTTTGTTCGGGGCAGGGGAAGGGGTGGTGGTCGCTGGTGGTGCACGGTGGTGATCAGGAGGTGATGGTGGTGCTATGGGTGGTCGCCTGGTGGTGTGAAGGTTGCTGGTTAGGGTGTTTGGGTCGAGAGAAAATCGAAGGGGAGATGGGTGCACGGGTTAGGGAGTATGGCTGTGTGTTTGTGTTCTCCCCAGAGAAAATGATCGTGCAAGGATAGAGAAAAAACAGAAGAAAATAGAGGGTTAGGATTAGTTTGGGCAGAGAAATCAATGGTTAGGGTTTGTTGAGAGAAAATAAAGTATTAAATATGGACCTATAGGAGTAGACCCAACTTTATGGGAATAGTAGTCACTTGGATGAGTGACACTTGTCACTCATCCGCGGGTTTGATTTAAATCTGAGTTTGGCACGGATTCCCATAATTAATTAATATTTTATTCAGTTGTTCTCGATTCGTAAATTCCGCTAAAACGCTTCCGTGACCATAACTTCTTCATATGAACTCCGATTTCGGTGTGCCGCCTGTCTATGGATTCGTGACGTCCCGATCTACGTCATAGTCATGGGTCAAAATCCATATTATTTCCCAGGTCGAAAGTCAAAGTTTTCCCCTCTCAGGGGTAAAATAGTCTTTTTACATTAAAATATTATTATTCTTGGTTCGGGTCGTTACAGTTGCTCACCTCCAACATCAGCATAAGAGCCCAAAGAAGGGCTCTCCGAGACCACAATTCTGAACCCATAACTCCGTTAAAGGACAGGGTATGTCCATGGACAGAATGGTCATGTCCTCTATTTTGAGTTAATGCATCCTTAGTGGATTATTAATGCATTGAAATTTGATTATGTATTATGAATAAATACATGGTGTTGTTCATTCAACCTTGTAGAAAAAGATTGATGTGGAAGCTTCATGAAAAAGAACATTAATTGGAAAAGGTGCATGAATGGACTTCAATGAAAGATGTTGAAATGTGAGGAAAATGTCCCACATCAGAAAAGCACAACTACAACTTGTGCCTTACGCACTATATAAGGTGGAGAGTTTGGCCACATTTTAATATCAAGGAGAACACATCACAAGTGAGTGAGTGCTTCAAGAGTGTGTATAGCTCTTGGGGTAGAGTGATCTTCTTGAGCACTTCAAGAGTGTGTATAGCTCTTGGAGTAGAGTGATCTTCTCGATTGTTGATGCAGAAATCGTCCGGTTCTGTGAAATTCCTTCTCGATCCCTACACACAAGAACGAAAATCAAACGAGGTTAAGGTTGAATCCCGGGGGGGTGGTTCAACCGTAAATACTCCTATACTTAAGTCAGTTTTCTGAGAAAGAATAATCTGACAGAGTGTTTGCAGAAATTTTTTATTACCTCTAGAAGTGAGATGAGACCTTCTATTTATAGTGATGCCTTGAGGGTCACCAGAGCGTCTGATTAGTTGAAGGAAAAATTGTTAAATAAGTGATTGTACCGAGTGTAATCACTTATTTATTAATAAATAAATAATTCGATGGGAAATTATTTATTGTCTATATTGATCTGATCATTTAATATGTTTAGTTGGTAAATATATTAAATTAATGCGGAGATCGTAACGTGTCGACGTTGATTTCACCAAGGGTAATATCGGCATTATGAGAATTATTGGCCACGTAGCAGCTCCAGAATATTCCAGTACTTTATGGTTCCACAATAATTTAATAGTATTTCACGGTTTAATAATAGTATTCCTTCTACCTGTGTGGTGGGTAGTTAGCTTCAAGTTATACTCTTAAAATAGTTAGGTCGGTATTCAATGGACCCAAGGCATGTTGGCCTAGTGATAAAGCGCGAGTCCAGGCCCGTATTTCGCACGGCACATTCTGGATTCGAATTGCTGTCGCAGTGAAAAGGCATGACTCTAGGGAAGGACGAGTGAAACTCTCACATACTCCAACCAAAGGCCTCAGATAGGAGTGGATATCTCTAGGTGAAACTCTCACATACTCCAACTGAAGGTTCTGAAGAGGGGTGCATATTCCCAACTTCTTGCAGGTAGTTCTTTAAAAAAATTGCTATTCAATATATATAATTTTTTTACACATTATTGTATCGTTTAAAGATTCATTCCCGCCTTCAATTTACTTTTTCTTTTCCCTCTTGAAAAGACCTTCTAATTTTTTTCATACCCACCATGCAGTGAAAGGTTTTACACTCCAACTAGTTATCCATCTTATTTCTTATTTAGGTTTTCAATTCACACCCGTATGTTTGATTTTATTTTCTTGGGATGGAAGAGGCTGGTGGGTTCTGCTTTATTTTTAATTTTATGTTCATTTTGGGATGCCATTGGGCGCTCTTTTAAGTTTTAATGCAAAGGGGTTGTTTGGAAGTCGGAACACAGAATGACAGAAATCCATCAAAGTTGAAACCACTCTCCTTCACCATACTCAACAAATCCAATTAGTATACTCAACATATCAAATTTTATCCACGCTTCTTTTGGGTCGGTGGAAAAAGTACAAGTCTGACTGTCATCTTGCTAGCTCGCAGCTATTGCATGCTTGCTAATCTTACAAGAATAACATTTCTTCACAACCAAGTTTAAGCCTGCAAAGGCAAACATTCCCTGCTTACACAATACATTCTCACCATACAAGCAAACCACAACCATAAAGCCTCCCACATTTCACCCCCGGTAAAAGCCAGAGGAAGATAAAAGTACCCAAAAATATTGAAATTCGTTTGGTAATCCAAAATTTTTCTTCGCAAGAGATTACAGGAAAGCACAAGTAAATTGATGAACTATGTGATATACTGGAGAAAACCTGTTTCCTTAAGATTACATATAGGTGATGGTTATATATGTGACACAAAAACCAGAGCAAGTGGCACATAAAATTGCCCCCATAAAAAACAAATCATAGATCTTGAAATACAGTTTCAACTGCAAAAAGAAAAAGTACTGGTCTTGACTCTATAAAGGGGCAAAGGTCTCACTGACCATTGAAGTCTTGGAACTTTAAAGAGTATGTCCGGCAGCCCTTTACTTTGAAGGCACACTGAATCTGGTTGACGCAGATGCCAACAGGAAGAAGATGCCATGCTCCACTTTAGATGTGTGCCACGAATATCATTCAAGCAGCTGGGACTTTTCTGCCATCTTCGATAAAGAAAATTGCAGTATCTGGGACCTGAGAGAGCAGAAGAAATATATATATATATGAAGTAAGGATCTGTAATAATAATTGGATTGAATGCCAGAGCACTCAAAGACTTCCATGAATATGTATACTAAAGTATCTTCCGGCCAGCCTTTCCGAAACAAAAAATTGAATTTGATTTCCGTCCTGCTCTACAATCTAATTCAAGAATCGATCAGTAAAAGACTTTCCTGCATTAAGCACTAATATAGTTTTAACGTCTAATTAGATTGGGAAATCATTCAAAAATTAACAGAAGCTGGTTACTTTTTGTTTCCCTCTAACCAAGTGTAAACTAATCCAAGTCCAAAGTTCCAACTTTAACCCAGAGAGAGTGTATGAGTGGTGATCTTATCAAAGCATTTCCAAAACATAACTAGAAAAAGTGACAGTGGGGGAACAATCAGACAAGGAACCTTCTTGCTGTTTTAATCGGATACATGTTTGTTTTTGGTTTTTTGGTATGATTTAAAAACATGTTCAATCCATGACAATCAAAATGAAGAATACATCTTCACAGCCAAAGTCTTCAAATAACCCATTTAAGCCATTGGTGATGCTAAACAAATCCCAAGCCTACTAAATTTTTCTCCATAACAATTAAACCAATGGCAGTGCTATATCAGAAAGAACAACGATATCTGAAATCCAGCCCAAATCGATTGTAAAGTATTCTAAACCGTTTCAACATGGGTCTACTCATAAGCATAGTTGATGATTGGAAGGTTGAAGGGAGGCGTTTGGTCTCCTATGGCATGTTAAAGGCCTCCGCTAGTACTTTAGTAGAAAAAAACAAAGGATCGGATATAATCCCCAATCCAAAGACTTCACAATTAGGTACCAGCCCATGAGTAATTCCATCGACGTGAAATAAATAATTTCAAAACACTGTTATAAGAAGTTGAAACAAAGAGAACTATTATGCGAGATACATCTCAAAGCTAATTTTGGCTGCTGGTTATATATGTCACAGTTTAGTTTTTATATAACACCTTATTACTAACATTCATCAATGAGCCAAGGTCGGAAATCGCTAGGGAGACAACATTATAAACGACATTTAGACCTACTTGTATTGGTGGGCCCTACCTCTATTATAAACGTGGTTTACAATGTGGTCTCCCTATCTTACCCATATCTTAATAAATTCAAACTACAGTGACATCCCAATTTATTAATTTCTTGTATATAGTAATCCCACCTTGGCCTAAGTTCATTAAAGCATCAAAGACATGAATGTTCTTATGGGCACTAGAGAGCTTCTGTCTGAATAAAGGCGGAAAAACAAGAAAAACTATATCGGAGAGGAACAAAACAGCAAGTGTAGTAGCTTACATCAGGCCAAGTGTCTGTAATAAAATCCACAATGTCATAAGCTATATCCCCTTGAACGTCAATTTGGTCCTTCTCAGTTGGCCCCTGAAAACAATTATTCTAAATTAATCAGAACAAAACATAAGCAGGTAGGGCAGAAAGGATTTCAAAATCACTTCTTGAATCTGTACAACCTTAACAACAGAGGCTCCTGTGGCAAACTTTTTCCCCAATTTCTTTGAAGCATCACTAAGTTTGACACCTGAATGGTAATCAAAGGCACTAAGTTAATGAAGGTAGAAACAAAATAAGAATGCCAAATGGAAAAACCAAGGATGTAAAGCAGCAGACTGCTCACCAAAAAGTTCCAGCCCTTTCACAGTTGTAATACATTTTCGCTTATTACGAGTCATCTTTTCAATAGTAACTTCTTGCTTCTCCTACAGAAAATCCACCAAGTTTAATGATTGTAAATACCGGTATATAACTAGTTTCCCAAAGAGCTTGATTACAGAGGATTGGACCTATCAGAAGGAACAAAATAATTTGAAATGCCTAACCTTTTTCTTAATCTTCCCGCCTGGAAGCCGCTTGACTTCTTCTTTCTTAGCTGCTTAAGTGCGATCGCCAATCCAAAGGGACGGGGAGAAAGTGAAGAAATTCGTTATTATTAAAATTTACAAAGATGAAAACAGGTGTCTCCAAAAAATTCAGACCAAACGAAAAGAAAAAAGAAAAAACACAGATAACATCCCAATTCAGTTTATAGCTTCCAAAAGGTACAATAACCATCACAACGCATACAATTACATGAAGATACGTAAATGCACTAATTATAAACTGTATATCTCCACATGCACAGAAACTTATATATATATATATATATATATATATATATAACCCATACTGGTAATAATACATAAGCACATAAAGACATAGAAAAAATAAAAATATATTGATAAAATAAATTTATGCATATTTATAATATTACCTGAAGAGGCAGCACCATCGGCACTTCCGGAAGAGATACCAGTCGACTGCAACTGGTTGGCAACTTTATCAGCTTCCTTTGCATCAGCCTCTGCCCAAAGTAAAACCAATTAAAAAAATTTACAAAAGACCCAATTTTTATTCAACATACAAAATAATGAAAACAAAGCAAACCCGAATAAACATAAGAAAAATAAACAGCGGTTAGAATTAAACAGAAGAAATTAGGGTTTGGGTGCAAAAATAGAACCTTTAACGAGATCCGGGTAAAGGTCCGGGGCGTTTTGGATCAACCAGGGCTTGCATTTCTCGAAATCGGGTCCAAATTCACAGTACTCTGCAGGCAAACTGCACACCGCACAGTACAGTACGCGAACGGGTTGAGGTTTACCCGCCATCAGAGCTCAACCTCAAGCTCCTCTTTCTCTCTCTTTCGCTCTCTCAGTCTCTCTCTGTAATTGCGAAAGTTGAAACGCTGCGTTTAGGTTACGCAAACGTCGAATTGAAGACGGTGATTTGCAGCTGCTCGATGACGATGAGATATAATGCCTTTCTTGGATTACAATCGTGAATGTCGTAGGCCCAAATTTGTGAGGATTCATTGCTTCGGCCCATCCACCTGATAAGGCTGTTACTGGTCTAGTTATATTCTTAAAAAACAGTACATTACTCCACTCTGATTTGAGTTATCATACATGTATAGCTATTCGTTCGTTATTTTAAAATCAAATATGGTTACGGTCTAACAGTAAGTGACAATAACTTTATTATTGTCCCCAACGTGTTAGTGAAAATTGTCATGGAATCCCTGCCAAAGCCATTGAATGCTGCCTTGAACAACAAAGAATAATGGTATTGTAATGAAACCAACTTACAATAGTTTGAAGTTCGAAACCAAACGTGGGACATTCATGAATTATAATAGTTTGAAGTTCGAAACCAAACCAACTTAACCTTCTAACGAGTTTCACATTCGGATATAAATGAAGAAAGTTAGGGTTTTAACCCAAAACTAATTGGCAGTGGGAGAAGAGGTCCAACTCCTTATAAATTTTCATAAGGCTATGCAATTTTCCAACGTGGGACATTTGTACCTTTCACATTCTCATATACCCCTTCATGTATGGCGAATTTTCAAACTTAATACATGGACAACACAAATGAGGTGATGTAGAGCCCATGTAGCGAATAAGTTAACCACGCGAGAGAACCCACTCTGATACCATGAAGAAGGTTGAAGTTTTACCTTATAAGTAATTGGCTATGGAAGGAGGGGCTCAACTTATTATAAATTTTTGTAAAGTTGTGCAATTTTCGTAAAGTTGTGCAATTTTCCAATGTGAAATATTTTTATCTTTTTTATTTTCACAATAAACAATCGGACTCTAATTGATTTTCACTATAAATTGCATATGAATGTATGCACATTAAATTAACTGTTTGGTACTATGTTTTGAATAAATGTTCTTAATTTTCGTGAAAATGCAGTTCTGTTGTAGTTTCCAATAAGGCCAAAGGAAAGCAACCAGCCGTGGAGAAAAATGCAGAAGATGAAGATGGAGCTGGATCATCCACAACATTTGATGCTGGAGCTGCACAAAAGCATAAGGGATATGTGCGCATCAAACGGGAATTTTGATTATGATTGTTTATGACAGATTTAGACTTTACTTAGGAAGTAATTGGGCTTATTGCTCATGACTATAATTAAGGTCTTTCTGCAAAAATAAATAAATGGAGATTTCTCCTAGTTTTGTGTGTGTGGTAATAACTTCCATTGTGGTGAACTAATTACCTCATTACTCTATTATTTGGATGGGATACACTATTATATTTTGGTGTCCCTTTTCCATGTCCCTTGTTTAAATTATTGACACAATGGGGTGGGTTCCTATCGAGGTTATGTGGGTGAAGACCTTTGTGGTGAGGTGGGAAGTTGGAGAAAGTGGGTGTTCGGGATTAGTGACTGTTAGTTTTTATTTTATTTCTAATTTAATTTCTAAATTAACCATGTTATATTAAGTGTTAACATGTTTAACACACATCAAAAACTTAGACTAGAAATACAGAGAAAGGACACCAAAATGGGACAGTTGATCTCATCCCGGGTGTTTGGGAGTAGTGAATGTTGTCATTTTTTTTAAGGATAATACTTGCATCTCACCCTGGTGGGATGCCCTCATACCACCCACTTGACATGATCCAATCACATATTGACACTTGGATATTCCATTTAAAACTCAAAAAACAAAACAAACCTACCTTTACATGAGTATAGCTGAAAGAAAGAATACATTTCTTGCGCACGCGAGACCTTGCAGGAGACTCTCGGATTTTTATCAGTCTCCTCTGCCTTTTCTCAAGTTCTCAACCACTTTTTCCAAGCCTCCATTATTGGACTTCCTCCCGCGGCTAAATTCATTTAATTATTATGATCACAAACCAATTTTGTATTTTACCCTTTAATAAAACAAGAAAAAAAGGCAATCATATTTATATGAAATTCTGGACTGACTGGTTCCCTTTACAGCTTCACGCTTGGCTTGACTTTCCTTTCATTTCATTTATCTTGTCATACTGATGACTTGAATGTTGATTGAAGCTATCTTTTATTCAAATAAAAAGTGTTATAATGTTTGATTTTGGACAAAAGTGTGGTGGAAATCTTCATTTGAATGAGTTAAGTGGTTGACAAGCATGCATATAGTCATCATAGAAATTGGCCATCATACAAATTGGTCATCATACGAATTGTATATATATATTGAAAGCATTTTACTATTGTCAATGATTTTCTTTTATGTATATTTCTGGAAAAAAATGATACAAATTATTAATCAATACGTACTACTAAATTTACATAACAGTGACGGATAAATAATAACAAAAGAGTCATAAGAAATATTAACTTAGTATATGTATTAAATAATGAAATACGCACCTGCAAAGAAGATTGCTTTGTTTTTTGAGATTTTGCGGTTTTTGTCTTTGGTGTATACTTTCGCCTTTCTAGTACCCCTTTGATTCTACCAGGTGGTCTTCCAACTGTAGCCTTTCTTTTAACACCACAAGCCTTTTCTATTTCACCATTTTCACCAAACAAATCTTCCTTTTGATTAGCGCACGTGTCATCTAAGCAAAGATTTTTCCTCAAAAATTCCAAACTCTTAAGTAATTTAACCGAGCAATCATGGGCATATTCTGTTAGCTTCTCATGTTCAGCTGCAAATGAAGAAATCTCACGAAAATTTCGACACAAATGACTGTATCTCTTCCCAACTGATTCTTTAGGATTTTCATTATCCCTCATTAAATAATTATTGATTTTCCTAGCTTTTGCATCTCTTGTCCATCGATTTAATATGTAACCGTCTGGGATCCTTTTCACATTCTTCTTATCCAACACTTTTAATGCATGACAACATAAAATTCCAACGAAAGTGAACTTCATGCAGCTACAAGTGACTACTTGAGTTAAAGTATCAAAGATTACTGTATGCTCTTGAGTTTGACCTCTAAAAGACACTTTGTACTCACATGTAGTCTCAACCTTTCCTACTTTATAAATGCTGCACTTAAGTAAACTCAAGTACTCTTCTTGGAAAAGTTTGAAAACTTCAGGTGTATAAACCTCAACTGCATGTTGCAACATCTCTGTCTCGATGTTTAAATTTGGAGTTGTATGCATCATCTTAAAATCAGAAATTAATTCTTCATACCGTCGATCTTCCAGAACTCTCTCGAAATGTTCAAAAAAAGGGGAGAGATTATGACTTGGCATCAAGTACTTCTGTAATACATTGTTCATACTTTCACTACGTTGTGTACTTTTCATGTCAGCTGTGAAAGTGCGTCTCCCGTACACCAATGCCCATTTTTCCCTCAAAGCAAATAGTTCTTGTAGCCATGCATTCTCTTTGAGCTTATAATGTTCAAGCATATGATTCCACGCAGATAGCCATTCATCTTCATCCTCATAGTCATATACACATTTACCAAAATCACTAGCAAACTGTTGTGATCCGTTAAACACATTACTCAAATGCTTAGCAGCATTTTGATAAATATGCCAAATACATAGTCGATGGTGAGCTTCTGGAAACACTTCTGAAATTGCTTCTACCATCGCTGCTGATTGGTCTGTAAGTATAGTTTGTGGCTTTTTTCCAGACATTGCTCCAAGAAAAGTCTCAAATAACCATGTGAAAGATCGTATAGTTTCATCATATAATAAAGCTGCACAAAATACCACAGTCTGCTTATGATGGTTAACACCAACAAATGGTGCAAATGGCCTACCATATTCATTTGTCCTGTAAGTTGTGTAAAAAACAATAACATCACCAAAGAGACTGTAATCACTTATAGAGTGTGTATCTGCCCAAAATATGTTTGTGATCATATCATCCTCATCAACTTGTATTGAATAAAAAAAAGTTGGATTATCTGCATGCATCCTCTGAAAATTGCAAGATAGCTCCTGCATCTCCCTTATTCATTTTTATCTTCCTCTGTCTGTGAATGTAATTCTGATAATCCTTGCCTAGAAAACCAAGATTCTCTCGCCCTCCAACTTCTCTACCCATTAATTCAACTGTTGCTTTTATTGGTATCCCCGATTTGTCTGCATCATCAGCAAGTGCCTTTTGAGCTTCGGACATACCACGATTAATTTTTAGCATATGCTTCATGGGTGTTCTTATCAAATCATGATTATGACTCGCTTCGAATGATGAGATCTTGAATTTTCCATTTCTCTGAAGTAGACAAGTCATATGGGCTCCACAACCAACCCTTGTAATTGGTAAAGAATATGAAGTCCCTTCAACTGACCTTCTTTGACCTTCTTTTGAGCAACAATAAACTAATTTTCGTATAATCCCCTTCTTATTTTTCTTTCTAGCTTTCTTCCTCACATCAAAACCATGTTTCCCACCATACTTGACATAAGCTTTGTAAGCAGTCTCATCAGAATCAAAATCCATTCCAATAGGTAATTCTTCCATTATATTTTTATCTTTGTTTGGCTCGTGATTTATAGAAAAATAGGGTAAATCACATTGTTCCTCTAATTGCAAATTTTCTTTCCCACCATTTAATGATTCACTACATAATGTATTTGTATGTTCCTCATCCTGCATTATATATATAGGTTTGAAGAGAATGAATATATTACCTAAAAAAATACCTCTACAAAAAACAAAATATTGCTCATATAATTTTAGTTCAATCTTGAAATTAAACAAAATTGATATATAATGATCATCCATAAAAAAACAAAAACAAAGACAAGGACAAAATATCAATTAATTTCATACTCGAACCAGTTTGGGTTTGACAAAAGTACCTGCAATAGTGCTCCTAAGTCTTCCTCATAGTTGCCCATGATAGTAACAAAGAAAAAAAAAGCACGTATCGATTGCAAACTGCTATAGAATCAATGACAGGACCCATCCCAATCCCCCCGGGATTAGTGCGGGATGACCCTGCTCCCGTCTGACACGGAGTGTCAGACAAGGGATAATTTCGACCTTTGCCCTCCCGGGCTATCAGAGTACGCCAGGATCCGGAGGAGGCATGCGATATCTCGGTCACTGCTACAGTCCACATCCGATGTCAACCTGAAGGGCAGTCAAAACATTAAAAACTGTGAGTGGACAAAACAAAAGTTTATAAAAACATTTAATAAGAAGACATTTGTACCCTCCGCTAAAAAGCATGCATGCATTCGAAAACCATTTATCCAAAACAAACCATATGTGGGACTAAGCCCAAAGCAGATATAAACCAAGGTCGAAAGGACCACAATGAAAACGACCATACGGGCCACTGCCCAAATCCATAAGGGACTCGGCCCCAAACCATAAAGAAACCAAGTACACGAGCCACTGCTCAAATCCTGTGCACACCTGTGCACACCACATATCATATATCATATATACATCACATACATATATATAAGTCACACAACCAATCCTGTCACGGTATCCAAAGCTACGCGCGTGCTACCCGGGTCTCAATCAGAGTCATCTCAAAGTCAAGGTCAATGTCCGCAGACCACTGACCCTACCCGAGGTAATAGTAACCATAGCCTTCCTGAGAGTAAGGAACCCAACTGGGAGGTGACTCCACTCAGTCGGTGCTCCGTGACTACTCCGGGGTCCACCCAGGCCAACGACCCTCCCCGGAGGAGATAATAGAAGTAGAGGAAGGTAGATGAACATATACATACATAACATAATATCCATGCCCGGTTCCCCTGAAGTCATGATCCATAATATTCAACAAGGGTTCATGCCGGTTCCCATAAACCATCATGAACCATGATACCATAACAAGGGTTCATGCCGGTTCCCATAAACCGTCATGAACCTGGGAATCCATTTAAGGTTCCCTGACCTGAAATCAAAACCGTAAAGTGACTGGGTCTCGTACCCGAACATAGGACATCAACTGGGCACCGTGCCCGGAATCTGAGGTCATATGCCCGAGACAAAACCAAATGGGTCTCATACCCGAGTTTATCCTTTTGAAATTCAAATCCAGTTCATTTAAAACCAATAAAGAAATACAGACTCGTATAAGCACCGTATAAGGCTTAAACCTCGAAATACGTGCTTATACGTAACCACGCACAAATTCACCCATGGAATCATCAAACAAGTAATAAAACATTCAATAAACATTTATGCATGCACCAATTTAGAAAACAAGATCCACTCACAGACCGTCCGAGCTGCCGCCTCGATTTGCGTGCCATACGGCTTCCCGAGCCGATCACCGTCACCGGGACTCCCAAACCTGTCCAAATCGTAATAGAAGGTTACTAACTACTTAATTAACCTCCCACTAAAGCCCCGTAATTTTTCCGTATTTTTAACTATTTTTAAAACCGAACCTAAACCTTCCGATGCCCCGAAACATATCGAGATGGTGTCCGATTGACACGAAACCAGTCCCAAAATGTTCGTTACATCGAATAGATGATTTCGTATGTTGGAACCTTCCCCAGATTCCCTGTCACGTGCCCTCACGCACTGCCTGAAGTGGCTGCGCGTGGGCTTCACGCGCCAGCTACAGTACCTGCTGACATCATCGCTGACGTCAGTATGACGTCATCTGACAGCTGTCAGGTCTGACATGTCAGACTCTGACAGGTGCCACGTGTCATGCTCCCATTGGTCCACGTCACTGTGCTGTCAGTGCCACGTGTCATCACGGCACTGGTCCACGTCTGTGCCACGTGTCAGCCCCTGATTGGGCCACGTCACTGACATGTCAGTGCTGACTGTGCACTGACATGTGACACGTGTCGGCTGATGAGTGGTCCACGTCACCTGACAATCTGACAGGTGCCACATCATCATGCCACGTCACCACCTTCAACCACTCGACGGGTCGACCCGAACCCTGCAACCGGGTCGCCGTGACCCGCAACTTGTAATGACCCGTCCCGAATATCGGGAGTGATTAATTAATTAATTATGAATTAGAATGACTAATCGGGGATTAGTTGAGTGAAATCGGACGAAACGTGCAAAATGACCGTTTTGCCCCCAGCGTGGGCAAAATGTTGACTTTTAGTTCGGGCGGTCAAATGGACTTTGACCGATGACTGTGATGTAGTTCGGGACGTCACGAGTTCATAGACAGGTGGCACGTTCAATTCCGACATTCGTAGAGAAAGTTATGATGTTCGGAAGTTGAGGGGTATTTTGGTAATTTGGCATAGTAGGGGCCAAATGTTGACTTTTTGGCCGGGAAGTCCAACGGACGAGGGCCAAGGACCGTTACGTAGGTCTCGTCGATACGAATCCAACGACAGGCGGCATGTCGAAATCGGTGATTCGACGACGAAGTTATGGTCACGGAATCGGGCTCGATTAACCGTACGAACTGGGAATAAAATAATATTTTAATAATGAACAGTACCCGGTGACTGAGCACACTTGGATGAGTGACAAGTGTCACTCATCCCTTAAAATCAGGCACAAAACATGGATCCATGATTTTGTGGGAGACCTAATTATTGTGTTTTTGTGATGATTAATTAATTAAAAATCCATTAAACCTCCATTTTCTCTTCTGTGATTTCTTAACCCGTGCACCACCAAAATTCAAAATCCTTCCACCCTTAATCTCCTCCCTATCCACTAAATTTATGAACGGAAATTGGATAGAATTCAGAGACTAATTGAGTGAGGAAAACACGAGGGATTGAGGGTAACTATCGAACTGGAATTTCGGATTTTGAGTTTTGGGAGGGAAAATCGAATTGGACGAATTGAGCTGTGATGATCGAATTGGTGATTGGAAATAGCTTCCTGAGGTTGAGACGAGTTGTTTCAAATCAAAAACGAGAGGAATTCATGCCCAATTGGCTCTGAACGGGTTTAGTAACAGTGAGCGATATCGAGCTTGAGTCGTGATCAATGCGTGATCAAACGACGAAATTGAGGTGGGGAAACAATTTCTCATGGTCCATTGATGCTTCTGGGTTCATCAATTGGGAGGAATCAGTGGCCAAGGTGGAAACTCCATGGTTGCACAGTGTTCGGATGTTCGAGTTTGAGTCGTGAAGATGGAGCAATGAATTGATCCAATTGAGTTGGGGGAAAGGTTTACCTGTGATCAATGAAGCTTCTTGATGAATCAATTTGGGGAAATCGTGTGGAATTGAGGGAGTTCGAATGATGAACAGTGGCCGGAAGTCCTTCGATTGTTCATCCTTGATCGTGAGGATTTAGGTAATGTTTCAAGTAATTGATGTTACAGAACCCTAATTGAACTTAGAACGAAACTAACTGAATTCTCAATTGATGAAAACAGTGTGGAATTGACTGAAAACCAGCCGGGTCTGATCGCGGGTTAAACGACCCGTTTACCAGACAAACGGGCATGAACGATGACACTGTAGCTGGCGCGTGGGTTTCACGCGCAGCCACTCACGGCGGCGCGTGAGGGCGCGTCCGGCCTAGTCTCAAGGTGAGGTCAACATGACTTTTGATCCTCTCAGTGTAACAAACATTTTGACGTTGATTTCGGTGAAATCGGATATTGTTTCGATAATGTTCCGCGTATCCGAAGTTTTGTTTTACGAGTTAAATACGTATTTAAATTCCGGAAAAAGCCAGGGGCAATTATATGAAGTATTTTGAGATGTTAGTAACCCTCTATAATGATTTTGGGCAGGAGTTGTGATTTCCAGATTTTACGGAAAAACGTGCAGCTCGAAAACGAACCGTTTTGAATGGTGTGTGTGAGTGGACTTTTGGTTTTCTAACTGTGATGCATGCATATATGATTTAAAATGCTTTATTATATGATTTGATATGCTTTGGCATGATTGATATTTCAATTCGGTGATTTCTCGGTTTTGTGATTATTATATTATTATATTCTGGCACGATTTTCGAGAAATCATGAAATTGGTTAAAAATGATATTGTGGGCGTGAGAACCCAAGTAAATAATGATTTTGACTCGGATTTGGAGTTACATGTGAATTTGATGATTTTTGGTATTCTCGTGATTTTGTGATTATATTTAATCAGTTCTTTCGGGCACGTTTTACGAGGAACGTGCAAATGATGTTTTGGGCTAGGCCCGGATTGAAAATGATGTTTTGACTCGGGTTATGAGTCAGGGAATTGAAAATGATATTTGGACTCGGATTATGAGTCAGTGATTGATTTTATGGATTTACGTGATCGTGACAACTCGAGTTTACGGTTGCACGGATTTGCGTGAAAATGATATTTTGGGCTTGAGACCCAATGGAATTGTGATTTTGGTTGGAATTGTATTTCCATGTGATGACATGATGATATTAATGATTTTCGGATTTATAAAGTAAATCGGGACTTGGGGCTGAGACCCTGTGTTGATATATGATTTGGTTTTTAATGCAACTGTTTTTCACTGGTTTTTGTGATGGTGATATGTTGCGGATATTTAGGGCTTTTGGGAGAAAATATGTTTTTCCCCGGAGTGCACCCTGGAGATAACGCTCGCCTTCGGGATGGAAGTGTTTACCCCGAAGAGGTCACGTAGCACGATCTTTGTCTTGCAGCCAGGGGAGGCTTGACTCAGATCAGATGTGCTGGATTATATGGGGTAAGTGATGTGTTCACGAGATCTGGATCGTCGGCTGGTGAGGGTTTTTCCCAGCGACGGATTGCTGACTGATGATGTGTTCACAGCAGCGGATGCTCGGATTTTGAGCGGTCCTTGAGCCTATTGATATGCACGCGTTGCAGGGATAAACGTGACTCTAAGCAACAGGATATGGAAATAAGTCCCGTGGATTATGGAAAATGATTTTGAGGAAACCGTGGTTTAGCGGTTAAAATGATTTAAAGAAACTGTGAACTTTTCGAGATGTTAAACTGATTTGGTGTACATGAGTTTTTGTGGACCATGAGAAAATATGTTTTGATTTTATCGGTCCACTATTCATACTTGAATGATTTCATACTATTACTCATGTTTTACGATATGCATGCAAGTTTGTGAAAACTGGAGGGTAAGATTGTATTTTGATAAATGCTTTTACAAGAGGTCATTTTTGTCCACTCACACCTTTTCTGTTTTGTTAACCCTTCAGGTCGTGGCGCGTTGATCGAGGCTATTCTTGAGGTGGAGGTATGTGCGGGCACAGGCGCAAAAATTCCCTTGTCTGGCAGGTACTGAAGGGTAGTTTCGGACTTTCAGTTGACTTGTCAGACGGGAGCAGGACCGGGTACGGTTTTTGACGTCCAGTTGGGACAGGTCCTGTCAAGTTGGTATCAGAGCACTAGGTTGCTGATGCTGTTGCCATGCCATACCTCCGGAACGTGAGCCTCGTGCGCGACCTGGTACTGAGATGGATATATTAGGGTATTTGAGACCTTGTGATTAATCTCGGAATGTAATTGACCTTGGTTTGTGGGTCAGATATTAATTTGTGTAACTACGGTCTTACTAATTGTCGAATCGGTATTCTTGTGGGTCCTAGTATTTGTTGGATCCAGAGGATTGGAAAGTAGCACAATTGGGTAGGTTGGACCCAGGATGAGATTATTCTCAGTAATTCCTTGTGCGAAATGTGAGTTCCCAACGTCTAGAGTGTGTTGGGGTATTCCTAGGTTTGGAATCTGGTATTGATGTGGTTCACCGGCGGTAATTTGCTGGGTGACCGGGTATGCCAGGGATGGCGTGGATGAATGAGTCAAGAATTCGGTCAGGACTCGAGATGAGTCATGGTAATACCTTAAGTCTCAGGAGCTGTCGGGTTTTGAGGGACCCTAGGTAGTAATCGCTGAACCAAAGGTGGGATGTTTGGTTCAGAAATGTGTGCTGGCGGGTGGTTTGACTCTTAATGACTTTTCGAAGTCGAGACCGAGTGACGATTGTGTCAGGTCAAGTCATGTCAGCTTTAGTGGTGGAACTGCAATCCACAGTCGGGGTTGGTACTTGTCGAAGGAATCCCAGAGTGGGGATACAGGGTAGTCGTACGAGTACTTGATTCCATTGGATGTGGAGTCTCGATAGTGATGTCTGGTGGTTGGTTCTGCACAAGTCTGTGGCAGGCACTAATACCGAGAGTGGTTGTTGAGAATCGGGGGGACGTCAGGGGACGTTTCTTTTTCTCACATGAGTTGTCAGGGTGACTGTACCCAGAGTTGTTAGGTACGAAGGAGGCAGAGTTCCTCCTATTAGAGCAGAGGTACGGGGTCGTCGCTTGTTATGAGCGGAGATCCAGGGTTGTCAGTTTTGCACACGGTGTGCTCATACTGATACTGTTGTCTGTGTACTGGTGTGGGTGCCGGTGTGGTGCTGACGATGAGTCACGAGTCTGGTTGTGACTTCGTCGAGTTGGGTATGTGTCAGTAACCAGTCCAAAGGGGACACATGGTTGGTGTCCGAGTCCGATGGTTCCAACATGGTTGGACCTACTGAATCATGAGAGGTTGTGTTTGAAGAGGATTGCGGGTTTTCCGCATGGGGATTAGGTATTCTGAAGTCATCAGGGGTGACTTCTTATTTTCTGCTTGGTGGCAGATAATGTTGGGTTACATGGCATGGGGAGTGCAATGAGTTTTGTTTGCATCCACGTAGGATGAATATTGGTGTCATTGATTTGGATCATCCTTGGTTTTCCCTAGGTGGGATGGCAAGGATAGATGCGAGGTAATCAGTAAGGGTGTAAGACCCTGTGGTTCCTAGTTGTTGACTGTGTGGATCCTAGGTGGATCGGGTTAGTGATGTCGTGGACTTTGGGCATTGTGACGATCTAGGATCGTGATGTTCACGGTCGGCTGACGTCGTAATGGATCTGGGTCGTGATTTCGATGATCCAGATTGGGTGAGAGTTTATCACTCTTACGTCGGTATGTGAGTCATAAATGACGGGACTGAACTTCTTTTCAAAGTGGAGCCCCTTATGGTGTGTTACTCGAGCGAGTAGGGTTCAGACGGGGTTGAATTTTTTCAGCCTTAGAGTTGTGGCTGTTGGGATTGGCTTCCTTGTGAAGTCCATCGGAAGTAATGTGTTACTCGCTTGAACTGGTAACCGATAGGTTCGATTTTGGTGTGTCCGAGTGGACGTGAACCAGATTTCGGGTTTTGAAATCGAATTTCTGAGTGACGATTCAGGATTCGATTTTGGAACTTGAAAGTGGAATACTGGATTTGGGTGGGGAATGATTATTCCCAATGCTAGCTTACGGAATAATGATTTCGGATTCGGATTTGGACATGAATTAAAAACTGTGATGTATGGATTTGGATTCGGGATTTCTTACGAAATTGCGGATTCGGATTGGTTATTGAAACGAGCTGATTGGTGGAGTTTCGATTTGTCTCTTGCTGGTTTGGGCAAATGGACTCCATTATTGGAACGTGTTTGGCTATGACCTAGGTGGTTGTAGTCTGGTCTAGGGATAGATGTATGTACCTTGTACATGGTTTGGGGTACGATATTTTGCAGACTTGTGGTAGCCGGGGTTGATATGAATCCCGGGAGAACTAGGCGTTCTTCCCTGTGGACACGTTGATGAGTGTTGTCATTTGGCGAGGTGTTTTTGGGTAGCAAAGGACAAGGATTGTCGATGTTAGCAAAACCCTCAGGCTTTTTACTTTTGCCTTACCTGGTTTGGGATCGACCATATAGGTCTATGGGTCGAGTACTGGGGTCCAGCTGTAGGATCTTGCTTGGTGTACGATGTACTGTATCGTATGGACGAGGGTACTTGATACCTAGTGACGGTACATGGGATGTACCAGTGTTGTGTCGATAAACGTGTTGGTGTTTGGCTTAGTTCCAATACCATTGGTTTTGGTTGTGAACGTGAACTGGACGTTGAACACGATGCACTGGGCAGAGTGATTCTGACGATTACAGTGATTGTTTGAGCAGGTGCTCTTAGCCAAGGTTGGCAAGTATAACTCTAGTGTTGAGTTGCGTGATTACTGCTAGGCTTGTGTTCAACTTGTTCCAGATACACCGTCTGATTGAGTGTGATGACGGTATGCGTATACTCAGGATGAGTGAGTTGATGGTTGGTGTGACCGCAAGTTGCTTTGCGGTGAGATGTTACCTTGTCGTGACCTTACCAGCATCTGGGATCGCTGAGGGGGGGTGACAATTGTGGTAACTGCTGTAGGTATTTGTCGCAAGATTGAGTTTGCCCTGTGAGGGGAGATCATGTTGATGATCCTATGCTACATTGACGGACGTTGTAGTATGATGTGTTGTCACTGATTTGTTACTGGTTGGCGCTTTGCTAGGGTGGTAAAGCTTAGTAGTGACAGTTTGGCTTGTGGTGTCGGCTTGGACTGACTAGTGAGTTTTGGTGACTCTTTATGAGAGCGAAGATCAGGGCACATTAGTGAGTATGTGGGGCTGTCAAGCTGAAAGAGTCAGCTTAACGGTGACATTGCCAATTTCTGGTAATCAATTTCATTCGAGGTAGTCGAGTGTAGTCAGTACGACGTGCATCTGTGATGTGACGTCTGAGTGCAGACGAGTTCGGTGTTGGCTAGTGGGTGTACAGGTGTACACGTGTTGTGTGGCCATTTGTTCTCCACGAGGTAGTTGTGGAATACGAGTAGTTGGAATTTCGGGGACGAAATTCTTTAAGGAGGGAAGGTTGTAATGACCCGTCCCGAATATCGGGAGTGATTAATTAATTAATTATGAATTAGAATGACTAATCGGGGATTAGTTGAGTGAAATCGGACGAAACGTGCAAAATGACCGTTTTGCCCCCAGCGTGGGCAAAATGACCGTTTTGCCCCAGCGTGGGCAAAATGTTGACTTTTAGTTCAGGCGGTCAAATGGACTTTGACCGATGACTGTGATGTAGTTCGGGACGTCACGAGTTCATAGACAGGTGGCACGTTCAATTCCGACATTCGTAGAGAAAGTTATGATGTTCGGAAGTTGAGGGGTATTTTGGTAATTTGGCATAGTAGGGGCCAAATGTTGACTTTTTGGCCGGGAAGTCCAACGGACGAGGGCCAAGGACCGTTACGTAGGTCTCGTCGATACGAATCCAACGACAGGCGGCATGTCGAAATCGGTGATTCGACGACGAAGTTATGGTCACGGAATCGGGCTCGATTAACCGTACGAACTGGGAATAAAATAATATTTTAATAATGAACAGTACCCGGTGACTGAGCACACTTGGATGAGTGACAAGTGTCACTCATCCCTTAAAATCAGGCACAAAACATGGATCCATGATTTTGTGGGAGACCTAATTATTGTGTTTTTGTGATGATTAATTAATTAAAAATCCATTAAACCTCCATTTTCTCTTCTGTGATTTCTTAACCCGTGCACCACCAAAATTCAAAATCCTTCCACCCTTAATCTCCTCCCTATCCACTAAATTTATGAACGGAAATTGGAGAGAATTCAGAGACTAATTGAGTGAGGAAAACACGAGGGATTGAGGGTAACTATCGAACTGGAATTTCGGATTTTGAGTTTTGGGAGGGAAAATCGAATGGACGAATTGAGCTGTGATGATCGAATTGGTGATTGGAAATAGCTTCCTGAGGTTGAGACGAGTTGTTTCAAATCAAAAACGAGAGGAATTCATGCCCAATTGGCTCTGAACGGGTTTAGTAACAGTGAGCGATATCGAGCTTGAGTCGTGATCAATGCGTGATCAAACGACGAAATTGAGGTGGGGGAAACAATTTCTCATGGTCCATTGATGCTTCTGGGTTCATCAATTGGGAGGAATCAGTGGCCAAGGTGGAAACTCCATGGTTGCACAGTGTTCGGATGTTCGAGTTTGAGTCGTGAAGATGGAGCAATGAATTGATCCAATTGAGTTGGGGGAAAGGTTTACCTGTGATCAATGAAGCTTCTTGATGAATCAATTTGGGGAAATCGTGTGGAATTGAGGGAGTTCGAATGATGAACAGTGGCCGGAAGTCCTTCGATTGTTCATCCTTGATCGTGAGGATTTAGGTAATGTTTCAAGTAATTGATGTTACAGAACCCTAATTGAACTTAGAACGAAACTAACTGAATTCTCAATTGATGAAAACAGTGTGGAATTGACTGAAAACTAGCCGGGTCTGATCGCGGGTTAAACGACCCGTTTACCAGACAAACGGGCATGAACGATGACACTGTAGCTGGCGCGTGGGTTTCACGCGCAGCCACTCACGGCGGCGCGTGAGGGCGCGTCCGGCCTAGTCTCAAGGTGAGGTCAACATGACTTTTGATCCTCTCAGTGTAACAAACATTTTGACGTTGATTTCGGTGAAATCGGATATTGTTTCGATAATGTTCCGCGTTTCCGAAGTTTTGTTTTACGAGTTAAATACGTATTTAAATTCCGGAAAAAGCCGGGGGAAATTATATGAAGTATTTTGAGATGTTAGTAACCCTCTATAATGATTTTGGGCAGGAGTTGTGATTTCCAGATTTTACGGAAAAACGTGCAGCTCGAAAACGAACCGTTTTGAACGGTGTGTGTGAGTGGACTTTTGGTTTTCTAACTGTGATGCATGCATATATGATTTAAAATGCTTTATTATATGATTTGATATGCTTTGGCATGATTGATATTTCAATTCGGTGATTTCTCGGTTTTGTGATTATTATATTATTATATTCTGGCACGATTTTCGAGAAATCATGAAATTGGTTAAAAATGATATTGTGGGCGTGAGAACCCAAGTAAATAATGATTTTGACTCGGATTTGGAGTTACATGTGAATTTGATGATTTTTGGTATTCTCGTGATTTTGTGATTATATTTAATCAGTCTTTCGGGCACGTTTTACGAGGAACGTGCAAATGATGTTTTGGGCTAGGCCCGGATTGAAAATGATGTTTTGACTCGGGTTATGAGTCAGGGAATTGAAAATGATATTTGGACTCGGATTATGAGTCAGTGATTGATTTTATGGATTTACGTGATCGTGACAACTCGAGTTTACGGTTGCACGGATTTGCGTGAAAATGATATTTTGGGCTTGAGACCCAATGAAATTGTGATTTTGGTTGGAATTGTATTTCCATGTGATGACATGATGATATTAATGATTTTCGGATTTATAAAGTAAATCGGGACTTGGGGCTGAGACCCTGTGTTGATATATGATTTGGTTTTTAATGCAACTGTTTTTCACTGGTTTTTGTGATGGTGATATGTTGCGGATATTTAGGGCTTTCGGGAGAAAATATGTTTTTCCCCGGAGTGCACCCTGGAGATAACGTTCGCCTTCGGGATGGAAGTGTTTACCCCGAAGAGGTCACGTAGCACAATCTTTGTCTTGCAGCCCAGGGGAGGCTTGACTCAGATCAGATGTGCTGGATTATATGGATCGGTAAGTGATGTGTTCACGAGATCCGGATCGTCGGCTGGTGAGGGTTTTTCCCAGCGGCGGATTGCTGACTGATGATGTGTTCACAGCAGCGGATGCTCGGATTTTGAGCGGTCCTTGAGCCTATTGATATGCACGCGTTGCAGGGATAAACGTGACTCTAAGCAACAGGATATGGAAATAAGTCCCGTGGATTATGGAAAATGATTTTGAGGAAACCGTGGTTTAGCGGTTAAAATGATTTAAAGAAACTGTGAACTTTTCGAGATGTTAAACTGATTTGGTGTACATGAGTTTTTGTGGACCATGAGAAAATATGTTTTGATTTTATCGGTCCACTATTCATACTTGAATGATTTCATACTATTACTCATGTTTTACGATATGCATGCAAGTTTGTGAAAACTGAAGGGTAAGATTGTATTTTGATAAATGCTTTTACAAGAGGTCATTTTTGTCCACTCACACCTTTTCTGTTTTGTTAACCCTTCAGGTCGTAGCGCGTTAATCGAGGCTATTCCAGAGGTGGAGGTATGTGCGGGCACAGGCGCAAAAATTCCCTTGTCTGGCAGGTACTGAAGGGTAGTTTCGGACTTTCAGTTGACTTGTCAGACGGGAGCAGGACCGGGTACGATTTTTGACGTCCAGTTGGGACGGGTCCTGTCACAACTTGACCCGGCCGGTTCTCCACCGTCCGACCACCAAAATGCCTCCCGTTTGTCCCATTTTCATCCTATAATCCTAACCTAGGGTTCTATGACATTAAAATGGAAGAAAAACATAAAAAACCCGTACCTTCAATTCGGCCATGGCGGCCGTGACTTCTCCCGCCGTTCACGGCTGTTCCAGGCCGTCTAATGCCTAGAAACCAATGCCATACATCTCTTCTGATCCCTAGAAACCTTACCCAATTAATGGAATCGAGTAAAAACCATTAAAATCCAATTTTCAAAATTTAAATATTTCCGTACCTCACGGGTTCACTCCGCCGTGGCCTCCACCGTGGGCCACCGTCCTCAGCCGTCGTCCTCAGCCCCTCACACTCCTCACACGGTCACTCCTGGCTCAGATAAGGGAAGGTGTGGTGTGGTGTGGGTTGTGTTTCGGGTTTGGGAAGGAAAAGGAAGAAAATGAAAAATGAAGAAGAATGATGAAGGTGATGTCGTGGAAGAGAAGGGAGAATGAAATAATGTGATCAGATGAGGGAATGAGAGATGGAGGGTGAGTATTTAAAGATGGAATTGAAATGGATGGCTAGGATTGAATTAGGTGTGGATTGGATTATAAAATTAATTAAATAATATTAATTAATTATGTAGATCCACAAATTGGGGGTCTAAGCCAATGGGATGAGTGACCCATGGGGCCCACTAAAATATCTGCCCAATCAGATTTCGCCAAATCGTCCCCGTCTCGAAGTTCGTGCATAGTGAAATCGAACTTCCGTGACCCATAACTCTCCCGTTTGAAGTCCGATTTCAGAATGCCGCCTGCCTATGGATTCGTATCGTCTTTATCTACGTAACGGTCTTCGTCCCTTGGCCATCGGACCTCCCGGTCAAAAAGTCAACTTTTGACCTCCTATTCACCCAAATTACCAAAATGCCCCTAACCTTCCGAACGTCATAACTTCTTCCTCGAATGTCGGAATTGAACGTGCCACCTGTCTATGAACTCGTGACGTCACGAACTACGTCACGGTCATCGGTCAAAGTCCATTTGACCGCCCGATTGAAAAGTCAACATTTTGCCACCACTAGGGGCAAAACGGTCATTTCGCATCGTTCGTCCGATTTCGCTCTACTAATCACAGATTAGCCTCACTAATCGTGATTAGTCACTAATATAATCATGAAATTCGGGACGGGTCGTTACAATCAAACAAAAGCACGTATCGATTGCAAGCTGCACAACAAGATCATGATCAATTGATACCACAATAAAAAACCAATTGACACCACAATAAAAAAAAACCCCAACTAAAATACAAAAAACCAATTCATTATCAACAATTCACCATCCCATAAGAAAACCAATTGATGCCCTAGTAAAAAAACCAATTAAACCAATTGATCATAGTTTGTGTTAAAATTCCATCTGGATCGATGGATTCAATAAAACTAATGATGAAACTGTAATTGTTAGGATGATTCAAGATCATGATCAATTCATACCACAATAAAAAAACAATTAAAGTACAAAGGGAAACTATTACAATCAATCGTGACCCACCATAACATTCAAGGAACAAAAATTAATCATTTTTCTTCATGATGCTGCAATTACTTGTATTGTGTCTCCTCCACAGTTTGCAGCATAGCCTCCTGTTGAATCAAAGATTGAACTTGTTGCGAAAAGTCCTCACAATTCCTGAAAACAGCAAACAATTAGCTATCGTTGCTTCGATCGATTTACCCGTGGGGTTGTTCGACCAAGAACACTCTGATGCTTAAGTTAGCTTTGAGAGAGGAAAGGGATATACTTCGAAATGAAGAATCAACGTACCTTGGAAATGAAATGTGCCTTTCTATTTATAGGAAAATCTTGGGAGCCTTGGAGCGTTCTGATTGGTCGGTTGAATATTTAATTAGTAAATAATATATTATTATTAAATATATTATTTAGTAATTGTAATGATGGCTCATCATGATAGTAATGGTTTTTATTGTATTTTAATATTAATACTAATTATCCATTATTAAGAATAACGATAATTAACTCTCTATTACGGAGACTTTAACCCGATCAAATAACGTATTTAACTGGTAAATAGATTATTTAATGTGCGGGTGTTTCTCAAATGATCAGCGTTATTTGCCAAGGGCAATTTGGTCATTTTTGGGAATTACGGGACACGTGGCAGCTCCATAATTTTCGGATGATTTTGGGTTCCACAAATGCCTCCACATCGATTCGGTATTCATGGAATCCGGAGGGATGTACTTTGTTTGGAATCTCATATTACCGGGTTACCGGTTACTGTTGGGTTCAAGAAATGAGTCAGCGTTTACTTGACGATTTTGCACTTGATTATAAGGGTTAAAAGTCCATTTTTAGTTTTAGAAAGACTAATCTGGGATTAGTGGTGTGAATCGGACATAATGTGCAAAATGATCATTTTGCCCCCAAGCGTGGGCAAAATATTGATTTTTATTTCGGACGGTCAAATGGACTTTGACCAATGACCGTGGCGTGGTTAAGGACGTCACGAGTCCATAGACAGGTGGCACGTCCAATTCAGACGATCAGGGAAGAAGTTATGACTATCGGAAGTTCAGGGGCATTGCCGTAATTTGGACGATTGGGGCGAAAATGTTGACTTTTCATCTGACAACTAATTTTTGCACGACTCAAGGACCGTTAGGTAGGTCTCGATGCCCTGATTCCGTAGACAGGCGGCACGCCGAAATCGGACTTCGTACGAGGAAGTTATGGTCAGAAACGTGAAGTCGGGAGGTTTGCGTCTTGATATTCGTGTTGATTATTTTATTCTGATATTGTGATTGGAGGACACTTGGATGAGTGACAAGTGTCACTCACCCATTGGTTAGATTGGATCAAGCTCCACTAAGTGATTAATTAGGATTAAAACCAACTTTTAATTTCAGCCATCCATCTAAAGTACCCCAGACTTAATCTGAACCCTTGATCTTATTCCTCCATATTGAATCTGGACCGTCCATTTCCTTTCCCTCCATTCTATATATTTTCCTACCCGAAATGCACACATACTGCTCATTCAACCATCACACCTGCGTAGCACCCTGACCCTTGCATTGTGTGTTGCTGGACTGAGCTGGTGAGGCTGAGGGACGGTGTGGACACGGCGGCGGACGGCGGCGGACGGCGGCGAGGTAGGCAGTTCCTAACCCGAAACGGTTTTGAAAACTCAGAAATGGAAACTGAATTTCTAACGTTCATTTTTTATTCCTATTAATTTTATTCACCTCTATGGTCTGTTAGGAACCTATAGGACGTGATTTCGTGACCAGTGGTGGCCTGAACAGAGAGTTAAACGGCGACGGGAAACCCAGATTCTGTTCATCGAGGTAAGCTTCTGATCCAGTGCTGTTTTGATGATTTTGTTTAGTTAGAACCCTTTCTGGGTTTGAGACGGTCATATAGGAACAAACTAGATCTAAAATGGTTGCGAATTGAGGGATTTGTGACCGGGTTAGATCGCGGGTCTGATCGACCCAGTTGCAGAAAAACGGGCAGAGAAGACGTTGAACACTGTAGCAAACACTGTTCACCGCGCACTGTTGCAAAACACTGTTCACCGAAGGTTTAGGTTATATTTTAAATTAATATTTAATTTCCGAAAAATTGTGGGAGATTGATATGATATTCATAGTGTCATTATTGACCATTCATGTTGTTTTTGGACAGGATTCGAGATTCCTAGAAAGCGTGGGAAATTACGAAAGTGCTTCCAGCTTGGAAAATGAGCGGTTTGGACGGTGCGTGCGAGCATTGGTAGGCTGGCTCACATTCAACGTGACCCTTGCTAGTACCGCAAAAATGCTTGCTACGTGGTGAACGGAGTTTGGCTGAACAGTCGACGAGGATTTGGCGGCGACTGAGTGCACTAGCGGGCGTGACTAGTGAGCATTGGTAGGCTGGATCACATTCACTGTGACTCTTGCTAGTACCACAAATATGCTCGCTATGCGTCAAGGTGCCGAGAGACCCAGCAAACTTGCTTTGTGGGAGCGTGGCGGTTCTTGTTGCCTTAGTCCATTCCGAGGGAAAGATATAGAGTTTTGAGAAACCCGAAGACTTCAAGGAGTGGAAGGCTCACAATCAAATTGCTTTTACAAACGATGTTTATGTGGAGCTTGGCGACAGATGTTCTTCCAAGGAGGCTCTTTAAGCATGGGAGAGGAAAAAACCCTGTCGGCGGTCGGCTTTCTCGGGTCGTACCTAAAGTGGAGCTATTTTTTAGGACGGAGTTCAATGACAGCACGTACAGAGTTAACTGTATCGAAATTGGCGGTGCATGGGACAAACACGCCTCCCCGGACCTGAGGATTGCCTCACACTTCCGCTCGTCACGTCGAAAACGGAGTTCGAATGTGAACGTTACGGGTCACGGAAGGCTAAGGGTAAAATGGTAATTTGTCGAACCAGGGGCAAAAATGGTCTTTTAACCTTGATCAGACAATGACACCTGTCCTTTGTCTTCTTCTTGCCCCAGATAACATGGAATCCGGTTTTGGGGCTAATGATACTCACCTTTAATTAAGGGTAATTGTAATCATTTTGTCCAAATTGATCCGTGATATCCCACTGTCTCACCGTCATTGTGCAATTTAAAAGCTTAAGGAACTGAATTGAGAGAGAGGAACTCGAGGGACTGAGAGAACTGGGTGTATTCAGAGTTCGAAAATTCAGAAAATCAAGGGAAATTCCAATTCGAATTTGTGAGCGAGGAGAAGGGAAATTGAGGATTGAATTAAGCTCCTGGGATCAAAACGAAACTCCCTGCAACAAAAACGAAGAGGAATCGTGTCAAATTGGGGAAGAACAAAAGACGGGGATTTGGCGGCGACTGAGTGCGCTTGCAGACGTGGCTAGTGAGCATCGGTAGGCAGGATCACATTCACTGTGACTCTTGCTAGTACCACAAACATGCTCGCCATGCGGCAAGGTGCCGAGAGACCCAGCAAACTTGCTCTGTGGGAGCGTGGCGGTTCTCGTGGCCTAAGTCCATTCCAAGGGAAAGATATGGAGTTTGAGAAGCCTCAAGACTTCGTGGAGTGGAAGGCTCGCAATCAAATTGTCTTTCCAAGCGACGTTCTCGTGGAGCTTGGCGATAGTCATGCCTCTCCAGACTTAAGGATGGCCTCGTACTTCCGCATGTTTGATGAGTTGTACAACAGGTTTGGAGGTCAACCTGATCTCAAAAAGATTGACATGGCCCTTAAAATTCCTCCAGAGTCCCGGAAAATGAGCCGACTACTTTCTCCATTTAGAGATATGAATGGCGAGAGGCCTTCAGACATCCTAATCAAGGAGTGGTTGAGCGCTCCACTACGCTTGAAAGAAACCGTTGTTCAGAAGAAGAACAATAAACAAGGACCTATTGGTTATTTGGAGAAAAAAGCATGTCGTGCAACTTCTTTCCTAACTCGACCGTTCTGGTCCCGCGAATGTGCCATCTTGACGCGAAGGGCTGCAGAAACGAAAAGTTATGTTGTCGATGTTCTTTGGAGAAAAAAGCATACCGAGCAACTTCTTTCCTAACCCGACCGTTCTGGTCCCGCGAATGTGCCATCTTGACGCGAAGGGCTGCAGAAACGGAAAGTTATGTTGTCGATGTGAGATTATGATAACTTAAGAAAACTTAAGGTCCTAATTTCACATCGGAAGCAAAAGTGGGCGAGTTGGAGATGAACCGTGCAGAGAGGATGCTGATAGAAAATGAGCGAGATACCGCTCGAGGTGAGTTCTCCTTGCTGCGCAGAAATTTGCAGGACTCAGAAGGCTTAGATGCTTCGATGACGAAGGCTTGAATGCTTTGCAAGGCAAAGGCTCGGATGTTTCGCAAGGCGAAGGCTCTAATGCTTCGCAGGGCGAAGGCTTAGGTGTTTCGCATGGCGAAGGCTCTGATGCTTCGCAGGGCGAAGGCTCAGATGCTTCGATGACGAAGGCTCGGATGCTTCGATGAAGAAGGCTTGGATGCTTCGATGACGAAGGTTTAGGTGCTTCGCATGGCGAAGGCTTAGATGCTTCGCAGGGCGAAGGCTCGAATGCTTCGCAGGGCGAAGGCTTGGATGCTTCGATGACGAAGGCTTTTTACACTAGAGAGAATAAGCTTTGAAAATTGTACATGGTGAACAAATCAATTTGTCAATCTCATTCCATTGATACTTGAATTTAGAAGACAACTTGAAAAGTAAAATTGGAAAGCTCCATAGAATTTTATGTCTCTCTAATGTTGACTTGCGTCTAGTTGATACGGATCACCTTTGACGCTGGCTCATTTGGCTCTTTGTTCTCCATGTGATTTACAGTCTTCTTCTTGATGTAGTCTGTACAATGCCCCTCCTTCAGGAGATTTCGGAGATATCTTTCGAAAGATATACATGTGCTTATATTGTGCCCATAACATTCATGATAGGCGCACCATTTGGTTTTATCAGCATTCTCTTGATTGCCCTTGACTGGCTCCGGTTTCTTAAACCATGGCTTGTCCTTAATTTCATTGTGGATCTGATGGACTGGTAGAGATAGCTGCAGGTTAGGCTTCCCCATAACTGGCATTTGGGAGTGTTGCCCCGCCTTGTGCTTGTTGAGCTTTCCAGTCGCAAACTTTTCATGGGGCTCATCCTCATTGGAGGCCTTTTCACTAGCCCCGGCATGGTCCTGATTATGAGCGGTGTTCTTCTCGTCCTCCCAACTTGCATGTTGCTCTGCTAGCGAAAGTATTTTGGTGAGACTTCGCGCATTGCTCATGACGATGTCCCCGTAAAGCTGGCTGTCTCGAGGGAGTCCTTGCTTAAATGCCATTGCCGCAACAAGGTCATTACTGCCGATAATGCGAGACTTCTCTTCACAAAATCTCCGTATGTATTGTCGCAGAGTGTTTTTTGCCCTCTTTCGGACAGAGAAAAGATGGTCATCTTTCACCTCGATTGTCCGAAGTTGTGCGTATTCCTTCACAAATGTCAAGGCCAACTCTTCGAAGGACTCAATCGACCTCGGGGGGAGATGATTGAACCAAGTCATGGCTTGGCCTTGGAGAGAAGCTTGAAAAACTTTGCACATGAGCGCATCGTTAGACCTGTGAGGGATCATGACTCCTCGGTAATAATCTATGTGTTTAACCGGGTTGGAGGCTCCTTTGAATGGAGTGAAGTTTGGCGTTGCGAACCTCTGGGGGAATGGTTCCTCCTCAATATCCCTTATAAAGGGCGTAGAGAGCTGTATCTAGCGACGTAGATCGTCTTCTAGATCGCCACCTTGTTGAGCACGAAGGTGCATGTCCAGCATTTTTTCAACATCATTAGCCCGCAACGCCTCTCGCTGAGGTGATGGGTCCCTTTGTGCTAATTGTCGAGAACTTCTTTGAGCTTCTTCCCTTGATCTCTGGGATCGTGCAGGGGAGTAGGCTTCATCTTCCCCTTTACTGCCGTGGGCAGATCGTTTTGGGTCTTTGTATAGAGCTCGAAGTTGCCCCCTGCTCCCATGTGAGTGCTGTGAGCGCTCGGCCTGTGAAGTTGCCCCAATATTATTTCCTAGCCGTTCACACACTGATGGCTTTAGGCATTGAGGGCTTTTTTCTCGGTGAGCATGACTTTCTTCACTGAAATCGCTTAGCGAAGTGTCTCGTGACATTGTTCGGCAGTGGAATGGTTCTTTCCCAGGACGTCTTTGAGCATGCTCTTGTTTTCCACGTGACGTGGAATGTCTGTCCTGCTCTTGGACTGGTCTCTCTGCTAGGAGTTGCTGCAAGAGCTCTGACTGAAGTTGAACTTGTTTTCTTAACCCTTCAACTTGCTGCGCCAAGTTGTCATGGGGAGGTTGGTGACGACTTCTCCCTGAGATGTTATGAAACCCGTCCAGAAAGTCCCTTAGGACCATGTTTGTTGTGGGTTGATCATGTCGTGATGGATTTCCTATCAACCTCTCGTTTGCTTGTTGTAAAGCCGAAGTTCCTTCCCCTAGCGTGGGTACTTGGTTAGCTGGAGAGGGGGACGCTCCAAAACTGAAGGTTGGCCTCCCTTCAAGTGTCTCCATGGGTGATTCTATAGACACACGCCTGGGTTGAGTTGGCCGCTTCTCCGGAGTTTCAATGCGAGCCTCATTCCTTGTCTGAGACGTTGAGGCAGAAACACCTTCTCCAATTGATCGAACGGATCGATAAACCTTAGCCATGCTGAATCGAAGAATTTTGAATTTGGAAAGCTGTTGATGGATAATTTGAACAACGTTCAGAATCTTCGAACAATGTCGATGAACGACAAACAAAGGGAGATGAACGATGAACAATGTTCAAAATCTTCGAACAATGTCGATGAACGACGAACGAAGAAAGATGAACGGTGAACGAATTCTTGATGAGTGATGAACAACGTTCAAAATCTTCGAACAATGTCGGGTGAACGACGAACGAAGAAAGATGAACGATAAACAAATTCTTGATGAGTGATGAACAACGTTCAAAATCTTCGAACAATGGCGGGTGAACGATGAACGAAGAAAGATGAACGATGAACAAATTCTTGATGAGTGATGAACAACGTTCAAAATCTTCGAACAATGTCGATGAACGACGAACGAAGAAAGATGAACGATGAACAAATGAGAGAGCTTCTTCTGAGTATAACTCAATAGCTCTCAATGAAAGCACCAATTGTTGAATCAAAGATTGAACTCGTCGCGAAAAGTCCTCACAATTCCTGCAAACAACAAACAATTAGCTATCGTTGCTTCGATCGATTTACCCGAGGGGTTGTTCGATCAAGAACACTCCGATGCTTAAGTTAGCTTTGAGAGAGGAAAGGGATATACTTCGAAACGAAGAATCAACGTACCTTGGAAATGAAATGTGTCTTGCTATTTATAGGAAAATCTTGGGAGCCTTGGAGCGTTCTGATTGGTCGGTTGAATATTTAATTAGTAAATAATATATTATTATTAAATATATTATTTAGTAATTGTAATGATGGCTCATCATGATAGTAATGATTTTTATTGTATTTTAATATTAATATTAATTATCCATTATTAAGAATAACGATAATTAACTCTCGGGGAGAATACTAATATTACGGAGACTTTAACCCGATCAAATAAGGTATTTAACTGGTAAATAGATTATTTAATGTGCGGGTGTTTCTCAAATGATTAGTGTTATTTGCCAAGGGCAATTTGGTCATTTTTGGGAATTATGAGACACATGGCAGCTCCATAATTTTCGGATGATTTTGGGTTCCACACCTCCAAAAACCCAAAAAAAAAAACATTCAGAAAGTTCGAAACTTACAAGAAAAATCCAAGACCTGCAAAATCTCAACTTCGGTGGCGAAAAATCAATGAAAAATCCAAGACTTGCAATTACTTGTATTGTGCCTCCTTACATGTTTAGTCGTAGGAGGAAGTCCCATTAATGGAGGCTTGGAGAAAGTGGTTGAGAACTTGAGAGAAGGCAGAGGAGAATGATCAGACCTATGTGGTTCTATTTATATTGCTCATATAAAGGTTTGAGAGAAGGCAGAGGAGAATGATAAGATCTTGCGGCCATATTCTTGTGGTTCTATTTATGTAAAAGTTTGTTTTTTTTTTAGTTTTAAATGGAATATCCAAGTGTCAATATGTGATTGGACCATGTTAAAGGGGTGGTATGAGGGCATCCCACCAGGGTGGGATGCAAGTATTATCCCTTTTTTAATTTGTTTTAAGTTAACGGTATTATGTTAAGTGTTAATAAATTTAACATATCAAAATTTTAGACAAAGGACATGAAAAGGGGACATCAAAATGAAAACAACTGATTCCTTTCCCTATTTTTCTTCCTAATTTGGCACTTGGCATAAATTTTTATTTATTTTTCATTACATTTGAATTATTTTATGTCAAATTGAATTATCGAGAGTGATTCTTTCCGAGTGTGTCAGTAATTTCATTGCAACTCATTGAAATAGTTTGTCCTTGATCTTGTGGTGGAAGAGGAAAAAGATCCAAGTTTTTTTTTTTGTTAAACAAAAAGATTATATAACACCAGCAAAACTGGTCCCAACGGGAACAAACAGACAACTCAACAACGGATACAGAGTTGGAGCAAACCCAGCAAAGAAAACCACAGAAGGTCACAAAGGACCCCCACAACAACCCTACCCAAAGGCTAATATTCCATCTTAGAGCTTCCAACGCATTTATGTTTGAAGCCCTAATAATCAAAGTATTTAAACAGGACCTAACCATATTATAAATAGAAAGAAAGATGGCGTCTGGAGACCTTGGAGGGTGCCCAAACACACGATAGTTACGTTCCAGCCAGATCTCATAAACAGAAGCAGCAAGAGCAAGTTTGCAAGCAATAGATCTGAAAGACTTACCACCCCACCAGCTGGCAAGCAAGGGGATAAGATAGTTCCACGAAGGAAACTGCCACGAAATCCCACATCGAAGAAAAACACACTCCCACACATAAGCAGGGAACTGACACTCAAAGAATATATGAGAATGAGACTCAGCAACAAGATTGCAAAGAAAACACATACCATTACCATGTGCAGTCAAGTTTCTCAATTTATCCAACGTAAACAACCTGCACTGAATAACAAGCTACATCATAAAGCTCTCCCTAGGAATATGACCAGAGAACCACATCAAACGATACCAAGAGACACTAGGATCTGAAGGAGACAAACTATTCCACAAGGATGAAGTACAAAACCTCCCAGAAGGATTACCAACCCAGCAATAAAAATCAGGAACATAAGCATTAACGTACATCATCTCAGCAGCAACACTAATCAAACTAATCATCGGAGAAAGAGGTGAAGGCCAACACCAGCTCGAGCCATTAATGACAGGACCCGTCCCAAATCCCCCGGGATTAACAAGGGACGTGCCTGCTCCCGTCTGATACGAAGTGTCAAACAAGGGATAATTCTAGCCTCAGCCCGTTCGGGGCTTCTAGAGTGCGCCAGGATCAGAGGAGGAGTGTGATGTCTCAGTCTCCGTTACAGCCCGCATCCACGATCAATCTGAAGGGCATTAAAACCATTGAAAGATGTGAGTGGAAGAAACCAATAATTTATAAAATTCATTTCACAAAAAGAGATTTTTGTCCTTCACTAAAAAGCATACATGCATTCGAAATCCATTTATCAATAATTAAACCATTAGGGCCTTAGCCCAAAACGGTAAACCAAGGTATATGGGAACTCAGCCCAAAACAATCAAACCATGTGGGAACTCAGCTTAAAACCAATACATGTGGGTCTCAGCCCAAAACCAAATCCATAGGGACTCCGCCCAAATCAAATCACGTGGGTCTCAACCCAAATCCGATACATGTGGGTCTCAGCCCAAAACCAATAGACGTGGGTCTCAGCCCAAAACCGATCCTCGGTATCCCTGATTCCTGACATCCCAGATGTCACAATCAACACTTCCACGGTTCCAATCTACGCGTGCTACACGGGGTCTCAAATCCCAAGTCTCCCCAGGGTCCACCCAGGTCAATGACCCGCAGATCAATGACCCTCCCTAGGGGGAGGTTTTAACCTCTGGCAATCCTGTTCCTGAGTCATTATATGGACTGGTTGCTCCATGCAATGACCCCTCGCAGGCAATGCCCCCTTGTGACTACTCTAGGATACTACGAGACGTCTGGATGAGACAACCCACCACTCTAGGATACTGCAGGACGTCTGGAGGGCAACCGTTCGTGAGGATGGTATATGGAAAACCGTTTTACAATTCATCTCAAAACTGTTCAAAGGGCTAAGTCCGGGTTTTCTATAAAACCATCATAGAAATATTAGCACGTATAAGCACAGTATAAAATTGAAAATCTCGAAATACGTGCAAATACGGACCTACTAAAACACCACAATCATATGCACTCAAGGCATTTCAAAACATGTTCATAAACTCATATAAAACATTTGTGCATACTTCAATTTAGAAAACAAGGTCCACTCACAGACCGTCCATGTTGCGCCTCGATACGCGTGCTATAAGCCGCTAAATCACCATCACCGGGACCTCCGAACCTGTCCAAACCATACTAGAGGGTCACTAACGACTTTAACAGCCCCCCATTAAACCCCCTAATTTTTTCACGATTTTTAACATATTTTAAACTCAATCCTAAACCATCAGACATCCTGAAATATATCGAAACGATGTCTGATTGACTCGAAACTAGTCCCAAAATGTTCGTTACATCGAAAGGTTGATTCATATGTTGAAGTCATCCCCAAATAGTGCTTCACGTGCCCCCATGCAGCCTCCAAAGTGTAACGACCCGTCTCGGAAGTCGGGATTAGATTAAAGTTTAATGACGGATTAACGAAGAGAATCGGTGATTAGTTGGACACTTTTGGACGGACGGTGCAGAATGACGATTTTGCCCTTGGAATGGGCAAAATGTTGACTTTTAGTTCGGACGGTCAAAAGGACTTTGACCGATGACCGTGACATAGTTCGGGATGTCACGTGTCCGTAGACAGGTGGCACGCCCAATACCGACATCCGAGGAAGAAGTTATGATGTTCGGAAGGTTGAGGGGACTTTCGTAATTTGGTTAAAAGAGGGGCATTTGTTGACTTTTTGCACGATAAAGTTTCCTCATGCAAACCGAGGACAGTTAGGTAGGTCTCTACGTCCTGAGTACAACGACGGATGGCATGCCTTTATCGGACATCGGATTAGTGAGATATGGGTCTAGGAAGTGAAGGGTAAAATCTTAATTTGAACAATTAGGGGTATTTCAGTCCTTTTACACCTTGGGAAGTGTGCCCAATCAGATAAGGACACATGGGCTGAATTAATTGGATATTTTGGAGTGTGGACCACAGGGTTTTGACACCTTGCTGTTTTCCAGTGGGTTCTAGCCACTTACACGGGTTCCATTTAATTTGTTTGGGTTTGTTTAAATCGTACATTTGAGAGAAACAGAGACTGAAAGCAGGGAGGAAATCGATCGGTTTCAGTGAGTGTGTGAGTCCTTGTGATCAAGTGAGTGTGAGCAGAGAGTGTTGAGAGGCTGGTGAGTGTTTCTGGGCGAGTGGTGAGTGAGTGGGAGACTCAAAGGCCGTGAGGAATTTCGGAAAACAGAGAAGGAGTCGTGGTGGTGGTGCTGCCGTGTTTCGATTAAAACATTCGAAGTTGAGTCATGATGGTGTTCAGAGGACCAGAGGGGTACTTTTGGGGACCCTGAGACCCACGGCGGAGCTCACGGCGGTGAGCAGACAGACGGTAAGGTTTCGGTCCCCTGTTTTCCAGTTTTTGTTCAAACTCAAAGTCGTGAGATTTTAGGTTTGGTTGGGTGTTTTTGTTGATCCTGGTAGCTTAAGGAGGTGTCTATCTAGCTCTGGGAATCGAAATCGTGGCTGGAAGGACGACATGTGGCCGGAATTCGAAACTGGTTTTCTCTGAGTTTTTGGTTCGAGTTTAACAGGTGAGGATTAGGACTCTAATTCGTGTTTTTATTACTTGAATCGATTGCTAGGAAGAGGACGAAACTAGTGGGTTAAATAGGATTGAAAATTGACTAGATTTGAGTGAGAATCGGCCACGCCGGCTCTGTTCGACTGGACTAGTCGGAACCGGGTAGACAGAAGTTGAAGAGGATGAACAGTGCAGGCGCGTGAAGCCCACGCGTAGCCCCTTTCGGCGGCTCGTGAAGCCCACGCGTAGCCCCTTTGGGCGGCGCGTGAGGGTTCGTGGGGCCCCTTTTGGGGAAGTTTCCAACACGACTTTTAAAGTATTCGATGTAAAAAACATTTTGGGGCTGGTTTCGAGTTAATCAGACATCGTCTCGATATGTTTCGGGATGTCCGAAGGTTTTAGGGCTCGGTTAAAAATAGTTAAAAATACAGGAAAATTATGGAGCTTTAGTATGACCTTTGTGAAGTAGTTAGTGATCTTAGTATGAGATTTGGATAGGTTCGGGAAAGCTGAGGATAGCGGAATGGCTGGGGACGGAGTAAGTACACGCGTATCGAGGCGACGTCGGAATGGTCTGTGAGTGGACTTTGCTTTCTAAATCTTGATGCATGCATATATGTTTTTATATATTTTCTATACTTGATTCTATGATTTGATTTATGATCTTGATGATTTGAGGCTGAGGCCTGGATTTGAATAACAGTTTTGATACGGGTTTTCAAATGGTTTTTCTTGGATGGTTTTTGATATGAGTGGTTTCATGACTTGAATTGATATGCATGCATTGGTTTTTGCATGGAGGGTAGAAATGTCATTCTTTTATGAACTGTTTTTAAACTTATACTTTATTTTTGTCCACTCACAGTCTTTTCGTGTTTTCGATACCCTCCAGGTTGTTGCGGTGCGGGCTGTTGACCGAGAGAGACGGAGACATCACACCCGCGATCCACAGTAGTTTGGTACACTCTGGGCAGTCCGGTTACTTTTCGGATGGTTGGTTCGAGAATCCCTTGTTCGACTTACGTATCACATGCAGGTTGGACGTCAGTTTAACCTTCGTGTCATGCGTAAGTTAGACGGGATCGAGATTTAGCCCTTAATCCCGGGGGATTAGGGCTGGGTCCTGACACAAAGGCCCTACGCTTGAGGCCCACATGCTGAGCACTGTACATCTTCAAGCTTCAATCAGACCTCTAACACCCCGGAAATTCGAGGATTTTAATATTGTAATTTAATGCATGAATTGACGTTTTTACCCTTGTGAATGGTATGGCCAAATTGTTGACTTTTTTATTGGTGGGTCAAATGGACTTTGACCAATGACCGTGACGTAGTTCGGGACGTCACAAGTCCATAGACAGGTGGCACGTTCAATTCGGACGATCAGGGAAAAAGTTATGTCTATCAGAAGTTCAGGGGCATTACCGTAATTTGGACGATGGGGGCGAAAATGTTGACTTTTCGTTTGACAACTAATTTTCACACGACTCGAGGACCGTTAGGTAGGTCTCGACGCCCTGAGTCCGTAAACAGGTGGCACACTGAAATCGGACTTCGTATGGCTGAGTTACGGGTCTAGAAAGTGAGGGGCAGTTTGGTAATTATTGAACCAAGGGCATTTTGGTCATTTTGCCCTGGTTACTGTAGCAACCGCGGGGGACCATGGACGGCACCACCATGTGCGGTGGTTCAGTGCGCAATTGTTTATGCAAGTGTGTGCTGGAAAGAAAGGTGTGTCTTATGCTTTAGAACGTGGCCTGAACCATCCACCCTGCACGGTCGATTTGATTAATGAAGATTCGAAGCTTTTTCGAGGACCAAATTTCAGTGGACAGTAAGGCTTCCACGAGCCTCTGGAACGGCTTGAATTGTTTAAAACTGATTGGGAAGTGAATGAGCTTCACTCTGCTGTTGAAAGAACTGAAAATAGGTGAGGAACCAGAGAGAAACCATTTCGGGAAATTTTGGAGGGAAATTGGGTTTTCAATTTCTGGTGATTGTTGGACCAAACCAAAGCCTGGTTTAGTCTTCTGGGAGTATTTGGAACTTATCCACATCGAAATCGAAGGCCATCAGCCACGGGTGAGCTGGGACGGTGACTGCAGTTTTCAGAGAAATCGCAGAGCTTGGGACGACAACCTTCAGGTACTTTCAGACACAATTGATCGTTCATTTTAGGTCGTTTTGATCCTATTATGCTGTCTGTGAAGTTAATTGGAAATTGAATTAGAAACCAGGAAGTTCTGGTGATTGACCCGATTGGTTGATCACCGGTCGATGGGTCGTTTGGGGACTTGTCGAGGTTGATTAATGTCTCAGAACCTAAATTGGATAGTTAATAAACGTGTTAGGATCAAATTGGATTGAAATCGAGTAAGAATTGATGGGTAATCAACCGGGTCAAGCCGCGGGTGGCAGGCCCGTATTACAGATAAACGGGTGAAAGTGGTGACACTGTAGCTACAGTGTCAGACGCGTGACTTTCACGCGTAGCCACTTTGGGCGGCGCGTGAGGGCGCGTTGAGCCTCATCTCTGATCACGATCAACATGACTTTTATTCCCCTCATCATTCTGAACATTTTTGGTGAATTAACCATGTTGATCTGAGATAGTTTTGATGGGTTAGTTTAGGGCCGGTTGTCTCGGGAAACGTGTTGGACGGGTTCCCCGAGCCGGTTTCTATTTTGGACTTTTTGGTTAAATGTTTAAGACTTGTGGTCACCCTTACGTGTGATTTGGACTGACAGGAATTGTACGATAATCCCGGTACAGGTCCGTACGCGCAGATTTACTGCGGGATCGTACTGTGAGTGGGCCAGAGGATCCGGATACAACTCTGGGCAGCGTTCATCTTGGAGCGGTGCTTTTGGTGGGCATTCGGACAGGCCGAGGCCAGTAACCTTTTTTGCGTGCGGAGAAGAGGGCCACTATGCCTGTGATTGCCCGCTGTTGTCCAAGAGCAACGACGCTGGGGGCTCTAGTGTGGTGCAGAGCACGGCTTCCCACACTAATGGAGGTCGAGGTCAGGGAGGTGACCGTGGTGCTGGGCGTGGCGCGCGCGGACGCGGACGAAATGGAGGGCCTAGAGCCCAGGTGTTTGCAATGACCCAGCAGCAGGCGAGGACCGCCCCAGGCGTGGTTATAGGTACACTATATATCTTAAACCTTCTTGTATGTGTGTTGATGGATGCGGGGGCTACACATTCTTTTATTTCGAGGAGTTGTACTGGTAAGCTTGATTGTGTGGTATCAGCCTTAGATTGCGAAATGGGTGTTGGCACCCCGATGGGCATTGTGTACCTTGTGAATCAGGTGATTCGGAGGTGCCCGGTGAGAATTGAGGATGTGGATTTGCCAGCGGACTTGATTATTCTGGATATCCACGACTTCGATGTAATTTTGGGGATGGATTGGCTATCGGAGCATGGGTCGCTCATCGATTGATGTAGTAGGCAAGTGATTCTGCGGAGCCCGGGTTTGCCGGAGGTTATCTTTCAGGGGGAGCTTGACGGTTCGCCTCCTGAAGTGATTTCTTCACTTACTGCTACCAAACTTCTACGGAAGGGATGCCAGGGTTATCTGGCACATGTCGTGTCGGATCAGGTTGATACTCTGGGTATCGACGAGATAACGGTGGTACGTGAGTTTCCAGATGTGTTCCCGGAAGACTTACCTGGATTACCACCATCGCGGGAGATCGAGTATACGATTGAACTACTCCCCGGTACCCGACCTATATCCCAGGCACCATACAGGATTGCGCCGGTCGAGTTACGTGAACTCAAAACTCAATTGCAGGAGTTGGTAGATTTGGGATACGTCCGACCGAGTACTTCACCGTGGGGAGCACCGGTGTTGTTCGTGAAGAAGAAGGAGAGGAGTCTCCGTTTGTGTATTGACTATCGACAACTCAACAAGGTGACACTGAGGAACTAGTATCCTCTACCCAGGATCGATGACCTTTTTGACCAGTTGCGGGGAGCACAGTGGTTCTCGAAGATTGATTTGCGGTCTGGGTATCACCAACTGAGGATTTCGAAGGAGGATATTCCAAAAACTGCTTTTCGAACCCGTTACGGACACTACGAGTTCCTAGTGAAGCCTTTCGGCTTGATGAATGCTCCGGCAGCATTCATGGATCTGATGAACCGGGTCTTCCAACCCTACCTGGATAAGTTCGTGATTGTATTCATCGATGATATCTTGGTGTACTCGAGGAGTGCCCGAGCACATGAGGAATATCTACGGTTGGTGTTGGAGAAGCTGAGACAAGAACAGTTGTACACCAAGCTGAGCAAGTGTCAGTTTTGGCTGAGCAGTATTGGTTTTCTGGGACACGTGATATCGACGGATGGGATTAGCGTAGATCCCCAGAAAACAGAAGTGGTGACTAACTGGGCTAGACCGACAACAGTAACGGAAGTGCGGAGTTTTGTCGGGTTAGCAGGCTACTACCGAAGATTCGTGGAGGGTTTCTCCAAAATTGCTGCACCATTGACTCGTTTGACTCGGAAGGGAGTGAAATTCATTTGGGACGAGCAGTGTGATCGGAGTTTTCAAGAATTGAAGGATGGATTGACCACTGCACCTGTCCTTGCATTGCCGGATGACAGTGGAGAATTCGTGGTCTTTAGTGACGCATCACTACAAGGTCTGGGCTGCGTGTTGATGCAGACTGGCAAGGTTATCGCCTACGCATCCCGGCAGCTAAAGACTCATGAGTTGAACTACCCTACCCATGATTTGGAGTGTGCAGCGGTGGTTCATGCCCTAAAAATCTGGAGACATTACCTATTTGGCGCAACGTGCCAGATATACACCGACCACCAGAGCCTAAAGTACCTATTCACTCAGAAGGAGCTTAACATGAGACAACGGAGATGGTTAGAGCTGCTGAAGGATTATGACTGTACAATTGAGTACCATCCGGGTAAGGCCAATGTGGTGGCAGATGCACTCAGCAGGAAGTCAGCGGGATCTGTTGCACACCTAGGGATGGTGTATCTTCCTTTACTGGTGGAACTCCGGAAGGCGGGAGTTATTTTGGATACAGATGAGCATGGAGCTTTGTTGGCCAGCTTCCATATACGACCTGTATTGATTGATCGGATCATCGAAGCACAACTTCAGGATCCGATACTCTGTGTTTACAGAATTGAGGTCGATGCGGATGAGAGATAGGATTTTACCATCCAGGATGATGGAGCACTTGTGAAGTTGGGCCGTTTGTGTGTACCTGCAGTGGCAGAGTTACGGACTGAGATTCTTGAGGAGGCCCATAGTTCGGCTTATGCTATGCATTCGGGAAGTACAAAGATGTACCGTACCCTCCGGAACCATTATTGGTGGCCAGGAATGAAGAAGGATATTGCTGAGTTCGTGAGCAGATGCTTAACCTGTCAGCAGGTTAAGGCGGAATGGCAGAGACCTTATGGGGCTATGCAGCCACTTCCGATTCCCGAGTGGAAGTGGGATCACATCACCATGGACTTCGTCTTTAAGTTACCAAGGACTCAGAGTGGAGTTCACGGAGTGTGGGTGATCGTGGACCGGCTAACCAAGTCAGCCTATTTTCTGCCAGTTCAGGAGACCTACAAACCTAACCGACTAGCTCAATTGTTCGTAAAGGAAATCATAAGATTGCATGGTACGCCGGAATCGATCATGTCCGATCGTGATCCGCGTTTCACTTGTAGGTTCTGGCGGAGTTTGCAAGCTACTTTGGGAACAACCCTACGTTTCAGTACTGTGTTCCATCCACAGACCGATGGACAGTCTGAACGGACCATTCAGACCCTGGAGGAAATGATGAGGTCCTGTGTGCTACAGTTTCGGGACTCATGGGATACTTATTTGCCATTGATGGAATTCGCTTACAACAACAGCTATCAGACAAGCATCGGGATGGCACCCTATGAGGCACTGTATGGTCGACAGTGCAGGACACCTATATGCTGGATGGAGATAGGGGAGCGAGCAGTTGTAGGGCCAGAATTGATGGACTTAACCCTGGAAACTGTTAGTGTTATCAAGGAAAGATTGAAGGCGGCACAGGATCGCCAAAAGAGTTATGCCGATGGACGGATTCGGGGCTTGGAATTTGAAGTGGGAGATTTTGTCTTCCTGAAGTTATCTCCGTGGAAGGGGATTATCCGTTTTGTTCGACGGGGGAAACTGAGTCCTCGTTTTATCGTACCGTATGAGATTGTGGAAAGGATTGACAGGGTTGCTTACAGGTTGGCACTACCTCCAAAACTTTCTAAAGTTCACGATGTTTTCCACATATCAATGTTACGGAAGTACGTACATGATGCTTCTCATGTACTGGAGGAACAACCTATCGAACTCCGAGAGGATTTAAGCTATGATGAACAACCAGTTCAGATTTTGGATCGGAAGGACAAGGTACTACGTCGGAAAACTATCCCTCTCGTGAAGATTCTCTGGAGAAACCAAAATGTGGAAGAAGCCACATGGGAGCTCGAGGCTCGGATGCGAGAACAATTTCCTTACTTGTTTCTTTGAAATTTCGGGACGAAATTTCTTAAGGGGGGAAGGTTGTAACACCCCGGAAATTCGAGGATTTTAATATTGTAATTTATGTATGAATTAACGTTTTTACCCTTGTGAATGGTATGGTCAAAATTGTTGACTTTTTGATTGGTGGGTCAAATGGACTTTGACAAATGACCGTGACGTAGTTCGGGACGTCACGAGTCCATAGATAGGTGGCACGTTCAATTCGGACGATCAGGGAAAAAGTTATGTCTATCGGAAATTCAGGGGCATTACCGTAATTTGGACGATGGGGGCGAAAATGTTGAATTTTTGTTTGACAACTAATTTTCACACGACTCGAGGACCGTTAGGTAGGTCTCGACGCCCTGAGTCCGTAGACATGCGGCACGCCGAAATCGGACTTCGTATGGCTGAGTTAAGAGTCTAGAAAGTGAGGGGCAGTTTGGTAATTATTGAACCAGGGGCATTTTGGTCATTTTGCCCGGTTACTGTAGCAAATGCGGGGGACCATGGACGGCACCACCATGTGCGGTGGTTCAGTGCGTAATTGTTTATGCAAGTGTGTGCTGGAAAGAAAGGTGTGTCTTATGCTTTAGAACGTGGCCTGAACCATCCACCCTGCACGGTCGATTTGATTAATGAAGATTAGAAGCTTTTTCGGGGAAAAAATTTCAGTGGACAGTAAGGCTTCCACGAGCCTCTGGGACGGCTTGAATTGTTTAAAACTGATTGGGAAGTGAATGAGCTTCACTCTGCTGTTGAAAGAACTGAAAATAGGTGAGGAACCAGAGAGAAACCATTTAGGGAAATTTTGGAGGGAAATCGGGTTTTCAATTTCTGGTGATTGTTGGACCAAACCAAAGCCTGTTTTAGTCTTCTGGGAGTATTTGGAACTTATCCACATCGAACTCGAAGGCCATCAGCCACGGGTGAGCTGGGACGGTGACTGCAGTTTTCAGAGAAATCGCAGAGCTTGGGGCGACAACCTTCAGGTACTTTCAGACACAATTGATCGTTCATTTTAGGTCGTTTTGATCCTATTATGCTGTCTGTGAAGTTAATTGGAAATTGAATTAGAAACCAGGAAGTTCTAGTGATTGACCCGATTGGTTGATCACGGGTCGATGGGTCGTTTGGGGACTTGTCGAGGTTGATTAATGTCTCAGAACCTAAATTGGATAGTTAATAAACGTGTTAGGATCAAACTGGATTGAAATCGAGTAGGAATTGATGGGTAATCAACCGGGTCAAGCCGCGGGTGGCAGGCCCATATTACAGATAAACGGGTGAAGGTAGTGACACTGTAGCTACAGTGTCAGGGGCGTGACTTTCACGCGCAGCCACTTTGGGCGGCGCGTGAGGGCGCGTTGAGCCTCATCTCTGATCACGATCAACATGAATTTTATTCCCCTCATCATTCTGAACATTTTTGGTGAATTAACCATGTTGATCTGAGATAGTTTTGATGGGTCAGTTTAGGGCCGGTTGTCTCGGGAATCGTGTTGGACGGGTTCCCCGAGCCGGTTTCTGTTTCGGACTTTTTGGTTAAATGTTTAAGACTTGTGGTGACCCTTACGTGTGATTTGGACTGACAGGAATTGTACGATAATCCCGGTACAGGTTCGTACGCGCAAATTCACTGCGGGATCGTACTGTGAGTGGGCCCGATTTCATTAAACTCTTGCATGCTTAAATGTTTTCCGATTTACTTATATGTTCACATGCTGGAATCAAGAAACGGTTTTGATGATATTAAAATTATGGTTATGGCACGTTTCACGGTATTTGGGCTTGTGACCCGTCTGATGAAACTTAAAGATCAGTTTGGATTTTATCTATGTATATATATGTTTTGCATGTGGATATCAATAAAATGTATTTGGTACTGCACTGTATAGATCCGTTCTTGTGATACTGTCTCCTCCGGATGTGGTACCCCGGAGTTGTCATAGCGCATTGCCTGCGAGAGGTCATTCTACGGAGGAACCGGACCGTAAAATGACTCAGGAGCAGGATTGCTTATTGGACATTAGAGACGTCGAGCGTCTAGGACGCTAGGCATTTGAGATGCCGTACCCGGACAGGGTTCGGGGATTGGACTCGGAATTGAGACCCGAGTGGCACGCGTAGCCTTGAGACTATGACCTTATCGGACGTCAGGGACGCCAGACATCGGGGATGTCTGGATCGGAGTGTATAGTGCAGTGGCTAAAATTTATCTTATGATTTTATTACATGCCTTATGGTTCATACTATATGATTTATGGTTTTAAATTCTAATGCATGCATGTTTGGAAAACGGAGGGGTAAATTATATGATTTACTTATTAAACGATTTTATAAACTTGAGTTTCGGCCCACTCACCCTTAATGTTTTGGTAACCCCTTCAGGTCGTGCTACTCAGGTAGAGGAGGAACCTGAGGCTGAGGCATAGATCTACTTCTGCGTACCTAAACCCCTGTTGGGTGGCTTACCCGCAGGTTTATTTTAGAGTCGTGCTCGTAACTTGTAATTTTGGATTTCATCCCTTGTCTGACATCTGTTTAATTCGGATTTGATGTATAACTTTAATTTGGTTATTTATGCATTTGATGTTTTGAGGTTAAAATTGGTATGAATTTTGAGTGTCAGACGGGAGCAGGTGTAACGACCCGTCCCAACTTCCTAGATTGGATTAGTGACTAATCACGATTAGTGATGCTAATCGGTGATTAGTTAGGCGAAATCGGACGAACGATGCGAAATGACCGTTTTGCCCTTGGGCGTGGGCAAAACGTTGACTTTTCGTTCGGGCGGTCAAACAGACTTTGACCGATGACCGTGACGTAGTTCGTGACGTCACGAGTTCATAGACAGGTGGCACGTTCAATTCCGACGTTCGAGGAGGAAGTTATGACGTTCGGAAGTTTAGGGGCATTTTGGTAATTTTGGTTAAAAGGGCAAAATAGTTGACTTTTTTACCAGGATGTCCGATGGATGAGGGCCGAGGACCATTACGTAGATAAGGACAATACGAATCCATAGACAGGCGGCACGTCGAATTCAGACGTTCGACGACGAAGTTACGGTTCACGGAAGTTTCAGGATACTATTTACGGCGACACATTTTACGAGACAAAAACTGCAGTTTTGTCTCTAGTGGGCCCAGATATTTGTCCTGATGCCAATGGATGAGTGACAAGTGTCACCCATCCAATGGACACCATATTTCCTTCATGCACCGTGCAAACCAATCCATTTTCTCCATTTCAAACACACCCAAAACCCACCCGATCTCACCATTTCTCTCATTCCCATGCAACCCCAAAACCCATCCATTTCGACCAGGATTGAGACCAAAGTGTGGGGAGGCGGTTGGATACGATGGCCGGCCCAGGGAGCGCCACCGTGGACGGCGGTGGTGGCCAACCCGCGAGGTAATCGGTTTTGCCCATTTTAATCCATTTTCGATTTCTAATTATTAGGGGCTTGTTTGGACGTTTGGGTTGAACTAATTAGGTTGCTAGGGGGTTTTTAGGAAGGTTTGGAGAAGGGTTGGACGTCGGGGAAGCTCTGTGGAGGGTTTTGGATTTTTGAACCGTGAGGACCAAATTAGACCGGTCGGATTTACGGCGTTTTAGGAGTTATAATTAATTGGGTTAGATAGGAAATGAAGAAATAGGAATTTAGGAATTGAAACGGAGGCAAACGGACCAAAATTGAGGGAGAAGGAGGCCTGGACCGGTTACGCCGGTCCAGTTGCAGGCGAACCGGCCGGTTCAGACCGGCTGCGCGAGGAAGAAGACGCACTATGCAGTGGCGCGTGAGGCCCACGCGCAGTGCACTCCCAGGGCGCGTGAGGGCGCGTGGCAGGGAATCTGTTGAAGGTTCCAACATGTGAAATCATCTATTCGATGTAACGAACATTTTGGGACTGATTTCGTGTCAATCGAACATTGTTTCGATAGGTTTCGGGCTGTCCGAAGGTTTAGGTTTGGTTTTAAAAATAGTTAAAAGTTCGGGAAAATTACGGGGCTTTGGTAGGAGGTTAATTAAGTAGTTAGTAACCTTCTATTAAAATTTGGACAGGTTTGGGAATCCCGGTGATGGTGATCGGCTCGGGGATCTATATAGCACGCAAATCGAGGCGGCAGCTCGGACGGTCTGTGAGTGGACTTTGTTTTCTAAATTAGTGCATGCATAAATGTTTATTATATGTTTTATTACATGTTTGGTGATGTCATGGGTGCATTTGTATGTGGTTACGTATAGGCACGTATTTCGAGGTTTTGGCCCTATACGGTGCCTATACGGGTCTGTATTTCTTTATTGGTCTAAATGAAAAGGTTTTGGATTTCTAAAAAGATAAACTCGGGTATAAGACCCATTTGGTTTGGTCTCGGGCATATGACGCTATTTAGGACCTTCGGGTCTAAATCGTGGTCGCGACTGGTGCTATGTGCACGGCGATCGACGATACGACACTCGCCTCCATATTAGGATGTGTTCCTTCCAGAGAGGTCACGATGCACGACTCGTGGTCGGGCAGCCTGGGGAGGCTTGACTTTGGAGTGCTGACGGTTCAGGATATCGATCGGTGATGAGTGTACTATGATCTTGTGGTGGTCACGTCGGTTGATTCGTTCACGGCGACATATCAGGATTGAGAGCGGTCCTGGATGGATGGTTGCACGCATCACTATGATCGGAGTCGTGACTGACCGTTAGATATCGGGCACGGTGCCCAGTTGTGTCATATGTTCGGGTACGAGACCCAGTTGTTTTACACTGATGATTTCGGGTCAGGGACCCTAGATGGATTTCCAAGTTCATGACGGTTTATGGGAACCGGCATGAACTCTGGAAAGGTCATTCTGGTTCATGACGGTTTATGGGAACCAGCATGAACCCTAGTTAATGGATGTTATGGATCATGACGGTTCAAGGGAACCGGACATGAATGTTTATGTTATGTATATATATATATATATATATATATATGTTCATATACCTTCCTTTACTTCTATTATCTCCTCCGGGGAGGGTCGTTGGCCTGGGTGGACCCCGGAGTAGTCACGGAGCACCGACTGAGTGGAGTCACCCCCCAGTTGGGTTCCTTACTCTCAGGAAAGCTATGGTTACTATTACCTCGGGTAGGGTCAGTGGTCTACGGACATTGATCTTGACTTTGAGAAGACTCGGATTGAGACCTGGGTAGCACGCGCGTAGCTTTGGAAACCGTGAAAGGATTGGTTGTGTGAATTATATGTATATATGATGTATGACTATATGAGATATATGATAGGTGATATGCACAGGTTTTGGGCGGTGGCCCGTGTACGTGGTTTTACTATGGTTTGGGCTGAGTCCCGTATGGTCGTTTTCATTATGGTTTCTTTGGTCAAATGGCTTTCTAATGCATGCATGCTTTTTAGTGAAGGGTACAAATGTCTTCTCGTTAAAATGTTTTTACAAACTCTTGTTTTGTCCACTCACAGTTTTTAATGTTTTGACTGCCCTTCAGGTTGACATCGGATGTGGACTGTAGCAGAGACCGAGATATCACATACCTCCTCCGGATCCTGGTGTACTCTGATAGCTCGGGAGGGCAAAGGTTGGAACTATCGCTTGTCTGACACTTCGTGTCAGACGGGAGCAGGGTCATCCCGCACTAATCCCGGAGGGATTGGGATGGGTCCTATCAGCGTGGTATCAGAGCATAGGATTGCTTATCAGAGCGGGGTTGTCTCTATTCGAGCAACCGTGTAGCTCTTGGAGTATGTATGCAGGTCGAGGATGTGATATCTCAATGGGCTACAGTTCGTGGTCAACCTGATTGTTGGGATACCGGTACGATAGTTAGTAGGACTGTATCATGATATGTCTTGGTTCGGCACTGGATGCCGGGGTTGCCATAGTTCTGTCAGGGTTGATAGTGTGGGACCTTACGAAAGGATGAACGTATTCGAACGTTAGAGTTTTGGATCGTGAGACGGTTAGTTGGGATCGTCTTTCACGATGTCATAGGATCGGTTCCGACGACTGGTTGGGTGTTATGACCATCCGATGATTGGATTTGGTTAAGTTAAATGGATATATTGCTGGAGGCTGCCGGATTCGGGGAATCCTAGTTGGATTGACGTCTTTTTGATGTTAAGACCACGTGGATGGTCATATTATGGATTATACTGCCTTATGCAGTTGGGTTCAGAGTGACCCTAGGGCGTGATTGTGGAACCCTACTTTTGGGTGTATGGTTCGGAAATGTGAGTTGACGAGTGATTTGACTTGGACGACTATTCGGATTTGGATTCGTTAGTTGGTCTAGTCATGTCAGCTTGTGTTGGGACTGCACTTCGCAGTCGTAGTTGTACTTATCAGTTAGACCGAGTTGGTTGTCGTGCTACTTCAGTTGTGATGGACTGTTGGTGCAACTAAGGTCGTGGGTGACCTAATAGACGACATTGGTTGAGTCGAGTTACGACTGATTAGAGTTTGGTTGGACAAGTTATCAAGGTTGGTACTTGTCGATGGAATCCCAGAGCGGGGATACAGAGTAGTTGGTACGATCGATTGATTCTGTTGGACGTGAATCTCGATTGTGATGTCTGGTAGTTAGGTCTGCACGAGTGTGTGGCAGGCGCTACTACCGAGAGTGGTTGTAGCTGTGGTTGTTGGGAATCGGGGACGTTCGGGGAGCGTTTCCTTTTCTCGTATGAGTTGTCAGGGTGATTGTACCCAGAGTTGTTGGGTACGAAGGAGGCAGAGTTTCTCCTATTCGAGCAAAGGTACGGGATCGTCGTTCTGTATGAGCGGAGATCCAGGGTTGTCAGTTTGCACACGGGGTGCTGATACTGATACTGATGTCTGTGTGCCGATGCTAACACTGATGTTGGTGCTTGTGTGCTGGTACTGGTGCCGGTGATTGTGATGACGGTGAGTCACGAGTCGGGATGTGACTCCATCGAGTTACGCATATGTTCGGTGTCTATGGTCCCAGAGTGGATCTCAGATAGAGTTAAATTGGTTAGGGGACACGTGGTTGATGTCCGGGTATGTTGTTTCCAATCTTGTTGGAATTTCGGAATCGCGATAGGTTGCGATTGAGGTGACGAGTGGAATGCGGGTTTTCTGCATTGGTATCGGGTATTTCGAAGTCCTTTTGGGTGACTTCTCAGGTTCTGCCATGGTATATAGTGTAGATGTTGTTGGTTGCCACTAGTACACCGATCGTGTATTGGATGGTGGACCCGTGATTTGTCTTGGGTCATCAGGTGGAGTTGAGTATATCGAAGTTAGATGACTGAGATTTCTCATCTTCTGCTTGGTGGCAGACGATGTTGGATTACGTGGCGTGGTGAGTGCGGCGAGTTTTGGTTGCGTTCACGTAGGATGAATTTTGATGTCATAGTCTTGTATCATCCTTGATTTTCCACAGTGGAATGACAAGGATCGATACGAGGTAATCAGTGAGAACCCACAGTCTTGGCGTATCTCGTCGTTGACTGATGTATTTAAGATGTGGGAATTGGTTTAGAACTTTGGACGTCATGATGATTCTCGATCGTGACGTTTATGGTCGGTTGACGTAGTGATAGATCTGGATCATGATCTTAATGATCCAGATAGGTGGGGAGTTTATCACTCTTACCTGGACGTTTGAGTTGAGGATGTTGGGACTGAACTTCTTTTCGAGGTAAATCCTGTATGCTATATTACTCAGGTGAGTAAGTGTCCGATGAGGTCGGATTTTGTCAACCTAGATATGTTGATGTTGGGATTGGCTTCCCTATGAAGTCAATCGATCGTATTGTGGTAATCGATTGAGCGGGTAACCGATAGGTTTGGTTTTGGTACGTCTCGGTAGACGTGAACGATATTTCAGGTTTTGGAATCAGATTTCTGGATGACGATCCAGGATTTGATTTTGGAACTTGAAAGAGGATTTCTGGATTTGGGTTTTGGAATCGGATTCTGGGTGACGATTCAGGATTTGATTCTAGAGCTTGACTGTGGATTTTCTTTTTTATGGATTTGGGGTCGGAATGGTTATTCCAAATGCTAGCTTACGGAATAATGATTTCGGATTCGGATTTGAACATGGCTATGGATATGATTTCTGGGTTTGGATTCAGGATTTCTTACGAAATTGCGGATTCGGATTCAGATTCGGATTTGGAAATGGATAATGGGTCGGAGTTTCGATTTGTCTAATACTGGATTGGACAAATGGACTCTATAGTAGAAACGTGATTAGCTACAACCTAGGTGGTTGTAAGCTGATTGATGGGTAGATGTGCGTACCTTGTACGTTGTTCGAGGTACGATATCGGGCAGACTTTTCGTGCTTGGTGACGGTATATAGGTTATACCCGTAGTAGGTTGGTGAACGTGCTGGTAGTCGGATTGGTTCCGATACCATCAGATTAGTTGAGGTCGTGGACTGGACATTGGATACTGTGCAGTGGGTCATGGTATTCTGATAGGTCTAGTTACACACAGATTGAGTGAAATGCTTTGTGGGTAAGTGTTTACTCCTGGTTGGGTCCGTTGGTGGTTAGTGTAACCACGAGTGAGTATAGTGTCAGTTTTTGACTGACGACTGTCAAGTGGTGACAGTTTTTCGGAGGTGTCAGAGTGGACGTCAGGATAGATTAGTGATTGAGAAGGGAACCGTCAAGTTGTTGTGTCAATGAAACGGTAGATTTGACAAGTGGTGTCAATTTGGACCGTATGGCTACTGTTATTCGACGTGGTCGAATGTGGTCGATGCGACGTGAGTGTTAGTGGTACGTCTGGTTGCAGACGAGGTTCATGTTGACTCGTGGGTGTACTAGTGTACACGTGTTTCGAGGTCGATTCTACTTTCCACGAGATGGGTGTGGAATCAGGATAGTTGAAGTTTCAAGAACGAAACTAATTAAGGAGGGAAGAACGGCTGGAATTATGTCGGTTGGAATTTCGAGGACGAAATTAATTAAGGAGGGAAGGTTGTAACGACCCGTCCCAAATCCTAGATTAGATTAGTGACTAATCACGATTAGTGAGGCTAATCGGTGATTAGTTAGGCGAAATCGGACGAACAATGCGAAATGACCGTTTTGCCCTTGGGCGTGGGTAAAACGTTGACTTTTTGTTCGGGGGGTCAAACAGACTTTAACCGATGACTGTGGCGTAGTTCGTGACGTCATGAGTTCATAGACAAGTGGCACGTTCAATTCCGACGTTCGAGGAGGAAGTTATGACGTTCAGAAGTTTAGGGGCATTTTGGTAATTTTGGTTAAAGCAAAATAGTTGATTTTTTGACCGGGATGTCCGATGGACGAGGGCCGAGGACCATTACGTAGATAAGGACGATACGAATCCATAGACAGGCGGCACGTCGAATTCGGACGTTCGACGACGAAGTTACGGTTCACGGAAGTTTCAGGATACTATTTACGGCGACACGTTTTACGAGACAAAAAGTGCAGTTTTGTCTCTAGTGGGCCCAGATATTTGTCCTGATGCCAATGGAAGAGTGACAAGTGTCACCTATCCAATGGACACCATATTTCCTTCATGCACCGTGCAAACCAATCCATTTTCACCATTTCAAACACACACCCAAAACCCACCCGATCTCACTATTTCTCTCATTCCCGTGCAACCCCAAAACCCATCCATTTCGACTAGGATTGAGAGCAGAGAGTGGGGAGGAGGTTGGATGCGATGGCCGGCCCAGGGAGCGCCGCCGTGGACGACGGTGGTGGCCAACCCGCGAGGTAATCGGTTTTGCCCATTTTAATCCATTTTCAATTTCTAATTATTAGGGGCTTGTTTGGACGTTTGGGTTGAACTAATTAGGTTGCTAGGGGGTTTTTAGGAAGGTTTGGAGAAGGGTTGGACGTCGGGGAAGCTCTGTGGAGGGTTTTGGATTTTTGAACCGTGAGGACCAAATTGGACCGGTCGGATTTATGACGTTTTAGGAGTTATAATTAATTGGGTTAGATAGGAAATGAAGAAATAGGAATTTAGGAATTGAAATGGAGGCAAACGGACCAAAATTGAGGGAGAAGGAGGCCTGGACCGGTTACGCCGGTCCAGTTGCAGGTGAACCAGCCAGTTCAGACCGGCTGCGCGAGGAAGAAGACGCACTATGCAGTGGCGCGTGAGGCCCACGCGCAGTGCACTCCCAGTACGCGTAAGGGCGCGTGGCAGGGAATCTGGGGAAGGTTCCAACATGTGAAATCATCTATTCGATGTAACGAACATTTTGGGACTGGTTTCGTGTCAATCAGACATTGTTTCGATAGGTTTCGGGCTGTCCGAAGGTTTAGGTTTGGTTTTAAAAATAGTTAAAAGTTCGGGAAAATTACGGGGCTTTGGTAGGAGGTTAATTAAGTAGTTAGTAACCTTCTATTAAAATTTGGACAGGTTTGGGAGTCCCGGTGATGGTGATTGGCTCGGGGATTCGTATGGCACGCAAATCGAGGCGGCAGCTCGGACGGTCTATGAGTGGACCTTATTTTCTAAATTAGTGCATGCATAAATGTTTATTATATGTTTTATTACATGTTTGATGATGTCATGGGTGCATTTGTATGTGGTTATGTATAGGCACATATTTCGAGGTTTCGGTCCTATACGGTGCTTATACGGGTCTGTATTTCTTTATTGGTCTAAATGAAAAGGTTTTGGATTTCTAAAAAGATAAACTCGGGTATGAGACCCATTTGGTTTTGTCTCGGGCATATGACGCTATTTACGACCTTCGGGTCTAAATCGTGGTCGCGACGGGTGCTATGTGCACGGCGATCGACGATACGACGCTCGCCTCCAGATTATGATGTGTTCCTTCCGGAGAGGTCACGATGAACAACTCGTGGTCGGGTAGCCTGGGGAGGCTCGACTTCGGAGTGCTGACGGTTCAGGATATCGATCGGTGATGAGTGCACCATGATCTTGTGGTGGTCGCGTCGGTTGATTCCTTCACGGCGACTTACCAGGATTGAGAGCGGTCCTGGATGGATGGTTGCACGCATCACTATGATCAGAGTCGTGACTGACCCTTAGATTTCGGGCACGGTGCCCAGTTGAGTCATATATTCGGGTACGAGACCCAGTTGTTTTACACTGATGATTTCGGGTCAGGGACCCTAGATGGATTTCCAAGTTCATGACGGTTTATGGGAACCGGCATGAACTCTGGAAAGGTCATTCTGGTTTATGACGGTTTATGGGAACCAGCATGAACCCTAGTTAATGGATGTTATGGATCATTACGATTCAAGGGAACCGGGCATGAATGTTTATGTTATGTATATATATATATATATATGTTCATATACCTTCCTTTACTTCTATTATCTCCTCCGGGGAGGGTCGTTAGCCTGGGTGGACCCCGGAGTAGTCACGGAGCACCGACTGAGTGGAGTCACCCCCTAGTTGGATTCCTTACTCTCAGGAAGGCTATGGTTACTATTACCTCGGGTAGGGTCAGTGGTCTACGGACATTGATCTTGACTTTGAGAAGACTCGGATTGAGACCTGGGTAGCACGCGCGTAGCTTTGGAAACCGTGACAGGATCGGTTGTCTGAATTATATGTATATATGATGTATGACTATATGAGATATATGATAGGTGATATGCACAGGTTTTGGGCGGTGGCCCGTGTACGTGGTTTTACTATGGTTTGGGTTGAGTCCCATATGGTCGTTTTCATTATGGTTTCTTTGGTCAAATGGCTTTCTAATGCATGCATGCTTTTTAGTGAAGGGTACAAATGTCTTCTCGTTAAAATGTTTTTACAAACTCTTGTTTTGTCCACTCACAGTTTTTAATTTTTTGACTGCCCTTCAGGTTGACATCGGATGTGGACTGTAGCAGAGACCGAGATATCACATACCTCCTCCGGATCCTTGTGTACTCTGATAGCCCGGGAGGGCAAAGGTTGGAACTATCCCTTGTCTGACACTTCGTGTCAGACGGGAGCAGGGTCATCCCGCACTAATCCCGGAGGGATTGGGATGGGTCCTGTCAGCAGGGCACGTCCCCTTGTGGTCCCTGTGGGATCGGGGCGGGTCCTGTCAAGACCAGTCTGAACCGGCCCACTGCAACATCGGTCCAACCGAACCGGCGAAACCGGTTCACCCTCATATCTTCCATTTTTTCTATCCGTTTTCATCCCTTCCAATTCCAATCTCTTTGTCTCATCATTTCCTATCGATCTATGGATTCAAAAACACGTAAAACGACCTAAAGGATACCTGTTCGAATCGAACTTCACGGCTCTGTTTTCCTAGCCTCTGTCCAGGCTGCATAGCCATCCTCCACCGTCCAAAATCGTCCTTACATGATCGTACAAACCTCCCAAACATCATCAAATCATTAGAAATAGCCTTAAACGTCTAAAACCAAAATTCCAAAACTTTGAATCGTAAAAACTCACCTTCGTGGTTTCCCGGCCACCATGCACGACGTCCCCCGATCTTGCCACCGTCCAGCTCATCTCGACCTCCTCTCCCTTTTTCATTCAGGGTTATGATCATCAGGTGAGGTTGAGGGGTGTTTTTGAGGGATGGGGTTGCACGGTTTATGAGTTTCGGGTTGGTTTGAATGAATGGAACAGATGATGAAGGAATGTGCATGTATGTGTGTCTGTGGGTAATGGATGGGTGACACTTGTCACTCATCCATTGGGCCTAGGAAAATATATGGTGCCACATCAGACAAAAACAAAGTCAACTGCCTCGTAAAATATGTCGTCGTAAATAGTACTTCGAAACTTCTGTGACCCGTAACTTCCCATTGAAAGGACATTTTGACGTGCTGCCTGTTTACGGACTCGTATCGATTCGATCTACGTAACGATCCTAGGCCCTCGGTCCTCCCGTTACACGACCCATCCCAATCCCCCTGGGATTTCCATGGAATGTGTTATGCTCCCGTCTAACAAGAGGTGTCAGACAATGGATAACCTGTTGCCACTGCCCAACCGGGCTTCCAGAGTGCGCAAGGATCGATGGAGGAGGTGTGCGATGTACCAGTCTCTGCTGCAGTCGCATCCGTAATCATCCTGAAGGGCATTAAAAACAAAAGCTGTGAGTGGACGAAAATAAACAAGTCTGTTTAAAACATTTATAAAGACCTTTATGCCCCTCAGTAAAAACATATGCATGCGTCAAAAACCAATAATCACATATGTATTTAGAAATAACCATTAGGGCCTTAGCCCGGAAACCATAAGCATAGTTTCAAATCCCAAAAATCAATCCAAGAGTTATTTCATAAATCCAGTAACATACATTTATTATTTTTCCATCTCCGACATCCCTGATGCCTAGCGTCCCCGACGCTTGACGTCCCTGACGTCATATCTCACGGTATTAAGCAACGCGTGCTGCCCGGGGTCTCACCGGGTCCATATCTCTGACATCCCCGATGTCTGACGTCCTTGACGTCTAATCATAGCAATCCTGCTCCTGGATCACTATACGGTCCGGTAGCTCCGTACAATGACCCCTCGCAGGCAATGCACCGTGACTTGTCCAGTGTCCCCGACACTTGGAGGAGACCAATATATATATCCTCATATCGAGATGGTTTTATGGAACACATTTTATTATTCATTTCCAAAATATCACATGGGCCCTGCCCCGAATTTCCATAAAACCGTCATAAGTCCAAATAGTTGATTATCAAATCCGAAATCATTTATTCAATTCCATTTTAGGGTCCCCGACCCGAAATCACATATATAAATCAGCTGGGCCCCTGACCCGATTTCATAAGTCAACTGGGCCCCTGGCCCGATTTCTTAAATCAACTGGGCCCCTGGCCCGAATTTACTTTATCAAATCCGTAACTGTTTCATAAAATCATATCTGAACCACAATTATGGAAATCAGTGCAAATTCGGAAAACCTCGATTTACGCGCAACCCGTAAATCGCCTCGAAATGCGTGAAATCACATAAATTCACCGATATCCAAATCAAAGCATATAAAACCAATTATAACAATCATGAAACAGTTATGCATGCATCAAATTTATAAAACCAATGTCCACTCACAGACCGTTTAACCGAGCGCCTCGATACACGTGCCATAGGCCTTCCCGGGCCACACTACTATCACCGGGACTCCCAATCCTGTCCAAATCACATTAGAGGGTCACTAACCTCTTCATTAACATCCTATTAAAGTCCCGTAATTTTTCTGAATTTTTAACTATTTTAAAACTGGATTTAAAACCTTCGGACATCCCGAACAATATCGGAACGGGGTCCGATTGGCACGAAACCAACGTTAAAATGTTTATTACATTTCATAGGATAAAAGTCATGTTGACCTTACCTCGAGATCCGTGCCCACGCGCCGTCACGCGCCGCCGTGAGTGGCTGCGCGTGAAAGCCACGCGCCTGCTACAGTGACTGCTACAGTCATCGTTCCAACCCGTATGTCTGGTAAACGGGTCTGATTACCCGCGATCTGACCCGGCTAGATAACCATCGATTCAAACTCGAATCCTTCCGTTTTTTATCCTAAAACAATCATTAACCAATCAATTTCAGTTTTGTGTCAATGATCAACACCAAACGTCCCTCAATCGTGCCATCAACCCGTGATCACTCAAAACGGGTCGATCACCGTAACTCCACGATTCCCCAACCATAATCAAATTAACTTCCCAGTAAGCACATTAGGATTAATACGAACTAATTCTCATGATTAATTGAACATGAAGTTACCTCAATCACCACGACTCAAGCTTGGATTTTCCGGCCGTCCACCTCGTCCGTCCACGGCTCTAGGAGCTTCAAAACTTGCCCCAAATGATTTGGATCGACCAAGAAAGTTTCCAGAAAGCCATTTCGGACCTCCATTAGGCTTGGGCTGGCCTAAAAACTGAAATTTGATTTTGAACTCTTCAAAAACCAGCTTCGGGTTTTTGAACATTCCTTCACCATTTTCACTCTTTTCCTTCCTTTCTCAATCTCAGAGTAACCCTCACGACTTACTCTCAATTCTTTCAATCCAAATCAGTCATTAAAAGCACTCCAAAGCATTCCTCAATCCTCTGTTTAAAGTCCCCTGCACTGACCCGAAACCAATATAAAATCAGTGTCCATGTTGTGCAATCAATAGCCAGCTCAACACATGTGCAACCACACCTCAAAGCTGCCCCAAAATCAGTTCTAAATGTTAAACAATCCATGGAACAGATCTCACAAAACTTCCCATTTCACGGTTGTTCGATCAAACAGTGCCCCTGCGAAATTACTATTCTGCCCCTGTGCAGAAAATTACCAAAATGCCCCTCACGCATCCAGACCCGTAACTCGGTCATTCAGACTCCGATTTATGCGTGCCGCCTGTCTACGGACTCAGGGCATCGAGACCTTCCTAACGGTCCTTGGCCCTCGGCCATCGGACCTCCCGATCAAAAAGTCAACATTTTTCCTCATTTCGTCCAAATTACGAAAATGCCCTTGGGCTTCCGAACGTCATAACTTTCACCACGAATGTCGGAATCGAACGTGCCACCTGTCTATGAACTTGTGACGTCCCAAACTACGTCACGGTCATTGGTCAAAGTCCATTTGACCGTCCGAATTAAAAGTCAACGTTTTGCCCACGCCCACGGGCAAAACGGTCATTTTACACAATTCTTCCGAATTCACTCAACTAATCCCCGATTAGTCATTCTAAATCATAATTAAATAATAGTAAATCCCGATACTCGGGACGGGTCGTTACATCCCGTGTCAGGGCCCACCCCTAATCCCCCTAGATTAAGGGCTAAACCCCGCTCTCGTCTAACTTACGCATGACACGAGAGCCAAACATACGTCTAACCTCCGTGTGACACGTAAGTCGGACAAGGGAGTTCCGGTCCGACCATCTCAACAACTTTCGAACTTTGCAGAGTGTGCAGAGTCTACTGTGGAACGTCATGTGATGTCTTCGTCCCTCAACCAACAGTCTGCACCGCATCAACTTGGAGGGTATCGAAAACACGAAAAGACTGTGAGTGGACAAAAATAAAGTTTAAGTTTAAAAACATTTATCAGAAAAAACATACAGTTATACCCTCTGTTTTAAAGACCAATGCATGCATATCAATTTCATATCACAAAACCATGTACGAAAAATCAAACACATTTTTCCTTTTTCTCAAATCCCGGGCCTCAGCCCAAAACCACCGAAAACCAATATAACCAACGAAAACCATTATAACCATCATTTCCATCCATCGAACCTGCTGGATCTATCCGAGTCTTTAAACTCCCGAGTTTTTAAACTCAATCCGGGTCTTTAAACCCAATCCGGGCCCGTCCCCCGTCAATCACAATATCCGGGTCTTTAAACCCAATAATCAGATCCAGGAAATCCAATCCAAAACCATTTGAAAAAACAATTTCTAAATCCACATCCAAACCCGAATCCGAAATCACTGGTCTGAAGCCCTTCCGGCGTCCAGAACCTTCATTCCAAACCCAAATCCGGAACTCATATCCATTCTTTTCCAGATCCGAGTCCGCAACCATCATTCCGTAAGCTAGCATCCGGAATAACCATTCCGAACCCAAACCTGAAAATCCATTCCAAGTCCCAAATCGAATCCATAATCGTCACCCGGAATTCCGATTCCAAAACCCGAAAACACGTTTCTCAAAAACCACTTTTTGAACTGGGCCTTAAGCCCGAAAACACTTTTCCAAAATCCTTTTACTTTCTTTGAAATCAAATCGTATTTCAAATCCCGAAATCAATTCATTAAACTAAGTTCAAATCACGATAGTTATCAAAACCTCGTAAAACGTGAGAACCGTCATTTCCTCGAAAAACGTGCAAAAACCATAAATCATCACAAGCCATAATCAAATCATAGAATCACATATGAAAACATATAAAAACATATATGCATGCATCAAGAGTTAGAAAGCAAAGTCCACTCACAGACCATTCCGATGTCGCCTCGATATCCGCGCACTTACGCCATTCTCGGCCATTCTGCTACTCTCGGCTTTCCCGAACCTGTCCAAAGTCCATAACGAGGTTACTAACTACTTCACAAAAGTCCTACTCAAATCCCATAACTTCCCCGAACTTCTATGCGTACTTTAAACGGGACCCTAGACCTTCGATCCCGCAGAACTAACCTGAAACAATGCCCGATAGTCTCGAAACCTATTCCAATGGATTCATCATATCATTTAGACCAAAAACCATGTTGGAAGGTTCCTCAGAATCCTCCCCACGCGCCGTCCAAAGTGGCTGTGCGTGGGCCTCACGCGCCTGCACCAGTGCATTGTTCATCATCGTCTTCATTGAACGAACCGGTCTGAACCAGCTTTCCCGGTTCTCTACAATTCCTCCATGATTTTCCACCATTTCAATCCCATCAGTTTCGTCTAGTTCCCAGCAATCATTTCCCGCCCTAAAATCTATAAATCAAAGCCCTAAACCCTTCATCTTCAACCTCGAAATAAAACAACCCGATATCCCTGTTACGGGCCCCGGCCACTCAGACATTCCCCCATCACGGCAACCACCCTAGACGACTCCTAGGAACCTCCTGAGTCTCACACCACTCACCAAATCCCTCGACTCTTACCCAGAAGCCACGACTTTTGATTTAAGAAAATCGGGAAAAACAGGGGATTTGAGTCTTACCGTCGAATCGTCCTCCGCCGTTCACACCGCCGTGTACCACGGTGTCCACTGAGTCCCCTGCAGTCGTCCTAGCTCCTTCTCAGCCTGGGTTGGGCCGGCACAACCACCACCAACTTCCCACGGCCCTCTCTGTTTTCCCTGAAAATCGAACCTCACAACCATCGTGTTTCTTGCACGATTTCACTCCCAGTCCTAGTCACCAGCTTCTATTCTTCTCTCTGTCACTCTCACAACTCACAAAACTCTCACACACTCACTGAATCGATCAAAGTCCTCACCGCCTCACCTCTCTATTTTATGTTCTTCAAGACCAAACACACGATTGAAATCAAACAAAATGTGCCCATGTGTATTTTAGACAATCCTAGAAACCTCTAGTGTCCATCCATGTGTCCCCTTCTCCATGGTCATCAGCACAAATATCCAATCCCACTAATACCAAATGCCCTTATCTGATTGGTCCTAAGGGGAAAAGACCAAAATGCCCCTAGAATTAAAATTACCATTTTGCCCTTCAACTTTCCAGACCCATAACTATTCCGTCTGACGTCCGATGACAGCGTGCCGCCTGTCGTTGTACTCAGGACGTCGAGAGCTATCTAACGGTCCTCGATCTAAGTGAAAATCAAAAGTCCAATAAAAAGTCAACCTTTTTCCTTCATTTAATCAAAATTACGGTAACGCCCTCAATCTTCTGAACGTCATAACTTCCTCCTCGGATGTCGGAATCGGGTGTGCCACCTGTCTACGAATTCGTGACGTCCCGAACTAAGTCATAGTCACCGGTCAATATCCAATTGACCGTCCGAACTAAAAGTCAACATTTTTGCCCGTACTAGAGGTAAAATCGTCATTCGACGCTAAAGTCCAAAAGTGCCCAACTAACCACCGATTAGGCTCACTAATCCTTCACTAATCACCATCTTATTCCTAGTGTCCAGGACGGGTCGTTACATCCCGGCCCAAAAGTTAATTTTTTGCCCTAATCTAAGGGCAAAATCGTAATTTCGCCCTGAACGTCCAATAATCCTCGATTAATCAGGGATTAGTCACATTAATCCATGATTAATTCTTAATTAATCCTAAGAATTTGGGACTCGTCGTTACAATTAATCACAGAACTAACCCTAGCATGAGCAGCCAACCCAAAATCCCCAACCATCTCATTACCCTCCAAAACTCCTAACGTGCCCATTTCTAACCAATAATCACACCACAAAAACACATCAACCCCATTCCCAATCACCGCCTTAATGAAAGGCCTGGCAAGAGGTTTCACCTTTAGCAACTTCCTCCAATTCCAACAACACTGAGTATGAGGGGTAAGACACCAAAAACACATTCGACAAATAAAATAGCTCTTGACCCACATACACCAAAGACTGGAATTCTCAACATCAAATAGTGACCATATATGACGCGCCATAAGGGCCACATTCCACAAGTGAAGACGTCGAAACCCCAAACCACCTTCCACCTTCGGCTTGCAAATTTGGTTCCACGCAACATTAGCATAGTACTTCCCACAAACATTACCAGACCATAAGAATCTTCGGCACTTAAGCTCCAGGTCACGAAAAATTTTCTTCGGGAGGAAGAGATGAGAGGACCAAAAAACATGTACATTGGACAACATAGACTTAATTAGTTGCAACCGACCATCGAAAGAAAGCTTACGGTGCTCCCAAATACTAATTCTGCCTTCCATATGCTCCAAAAGAGGACGACAAGCATAGAACCCAAGTTTACAAGAAAATAGAGAGATGCCTAAATAACGGATAGGCAGGGACCCTTCACCAAACCCAAAAATCCTCATAACCTGACCCAGAAGATGATTAGACCCTCTTGTCACAAAAACATTACCCATGGCCAGATTAGGGACCAACCCCGAGGCCCTAGAAAACACCGCTAAGGTACCATTAATAATTTTAGCATAATACCTATCACCATGACAAAAAATCAACAAATCATCCGCAAAAACCAAATGAGTGAGGTCCACTTTGCCACACCTCCAGTGATACCTGAACCGAGGGCATAAAGCAACCCTAGCCTTCAACATCCAAGATAGGATTTCCATAGCAATGATAAAAAGATGCGGCGAAAGTGGGTCCCCTTGCCGTAACCCCCGCTTTCCGGCAAAGAATCCCACCAATTCCCAATTGACAGCAACCGAAAATCTAGGTGTGGATATGCATTTCTCCACCCCAAGCAACCAATTTAGGGTGGAAATTAAACGCTCTCATAGCATGTAAGAGAAACCCAGTTCAGAGAATTATACGCTTTCAAAAAGTCAACCTTGGCCATACACCTAGGCACTCCCTTATTCAGATGGTACCCACGCATGAGCTCCTGAACCAACAAAATAGTATCTCTAATCTGACGGCCCCCCACAAGTCGACTGATTCGCACTAATGAGAAGGGAGAATCCCCACAATCCGATTAGCAATCAGTTTGGAAATAATCTTATACAGGGTATTACAACAAGAAATAGGATGAAAATCAGACATGGTAGAGGGATTAGAAACTTTAGGGACCAAGGTAATAATAGTGGCATTAACCTGACTAAGTAAACAACTAGTAGACAAAAATTCACTAACCGCAGCAAAGACATGACTTCTCACCACACTCCATGATTTCTGGAAGAAGAGGTCATTGAACCCATCAGGCCTCAGGGACTTATTAGGCTTGAGCTGGAAACACACATTACGGATCTCCTCCGCTGAAAACTCACCACTCTTGATCTCTGATTCATTAGAGGTCACACTACCATCCCGTAATTCAATAGAAGACATCTGGTTCCTGTTGGAACGTTTCTTGACCAAACTATGAAAGTAAGCGGTGTTGAGATCACCATCAGCCATCCACTTGAGCCTAGACTTTTGCTGGAAGAAACTTTCGTCCCATAATAAACATGCAGCATAAGCCTGAAGACAATATTTCTCCCTACATAGCAAGTCATTATCAAGAGGATTATCTCTTAACAAGGTCTCACATTCATCAAGATCCACCCTAGCTTTCAATACCTACTCAGAGATGTGACGACCCGGAAATTCGAAAAAGGAAAAATTGGAAAAATTGAAGGAAATGACGATTTTACACCTAGTTATAAGGGCCGAAAGTTGACTTTTTCATTGGGACACTATTTGGACTGGCCGTAAAGACCGTTGGATAGGTCTCGGGACGCTGAATCTGTTGACAGGCGGCATGCGTCAATTAGAGGTCGGATGTGAAAGTTGTGGGTCTCGAACGACGAGGGGCATTTTGGTCATTTTGTTAGTAAGGGTAAAATGGTAATTCGGCTGGGATATTTGATGAATCACCCACCAATGACTCATGCCACCCGCCAGTGACACATTTCACCTCAATTTGAGGCTTAGTGGCTTAGATTGACACGGGTTGTCTAACAAAAGTCATATTAATCCATAATTATTAAAAATGAAAACAAAAACAGAGAACGGGTGAAATTGAGGCAAGGCAATCAAAAATTCCCTAAACTGAAACTGTGAGACTCCTTTTGAATTGGGAGTGTGATATTGTGAGGAAATAGGGAAGAAAAAGGGAAGGAAAAACCAGAAAAACCGAAACCAACCCGAAAACCTTGAATTGATAACTTAGGATCGAATTTTGAATTGGACGATTAATTGATGGAAACAGAGACGAGGATGAGCTTCTAGAGGTTCAAACGAGTTGATTGGAATCGAAATTGAGGGGAATGGTGAAGAAACAAGCCCAGACGAACCTGGTATTCGTTTTACAAATCTTGAGTTGAGTTCGAATGGTTGGTAAGGATTAAAGCTATAATTGAGATTGAAACTAGGTTAATATAAATCCTGCGAAGCTTCTGAGTGAATCAATTGCAAGAATTCAATTGGAATTGGTCGAGATTGAATGATGAACAGTACCCGGGTGTTCATCGACAAAGTCGAGTTTGAATTGAAGGATTAAGGTAAGCTGCCATGTAATTGAGTTTACAGAACTTTAATTAGACCTAAAACGATGTTATTGGCTTGATCAATTATGAAAATCAACTGAGAATGTACAGGAATTGAACCGGGTCAACACGCGGGCTGAACGACTTGTTTAACAGAGAAACGGGTGAGGATGATGCACTGTAGCACTTTACTGTGCAAGCGCGTGGGTTTCACGCGCAGCCACTCACGGCGGCGCGTGAGGGCGCGTGGTGGCTTATCTCGAGGTGAGGTCAACATGACTTTTGTTCCATTTAATGTAACGAACATTTTGGTGTTAGTTTCAAGTCAATCGGACACCGTTTCGATATTGTTTCGAGGGTCCGAAGGTTTATGTTATGTTTTAAATTAATATTTATTTCCCAAAAAATTATGGGAAATTGATATGATATTTATTGAGTCATTAGTGACCCTTAATGATGATTTTGGGCAGGAATTGGGATTCCTAAAAAGTACCAAAAATTACGAAAACGCGTGCAGCTCGGAAAGCAAGCGGTTTGGACGGTGTGTGAGTGGACGTTTGTTTTATAAATTGTTATGCATGCATAGTTAAATGTTTTACATGATTGATTGCATGAGTTGATTTGCAATGATGTCATGGTGATTTGGTATGATTAATTGTGATTTAATGATTATTTTAATCGGTCTTTTGGGCACGTTTTACGAGGAATGTGTCAATGATATTTCGGGCTAGGCCCGGAGTCAAAATGGTTTCAAGAGGATATTTTGACTTAGTTAGTGAGTCAATGATGATTTATGGATTATGTTAATGTTTTCAAATGAGATTTTACAGATTTACGTGTAAATGGCATTAGGGATTGAGACCCTGTCGGGAATGCTTTTGACTTGGTTTGAAGTCATGGATATGATTGATATGTGTTTGTGGTATGGATTGTGTTTGTGATTATGGATACTGGACCATGTTATCGATGGTGCGAGTGCAGTTCCTAGACGTGACTCGGATGTTGCGTGAGTGCAGTTCCCGAGTATGTGATACGTCTAGATGATGCGTGTGCAGTTCCCAGACATTACTGATGTGACTCGGATGGTGCCTGAGTGCAGTTCTCGAGGTTGGCCTACGCGTAGTGCGGATATGACTATGTGATTGTTTGTGCACTTGTGAGTAGTGCGGATTGATTGATTGATTGTGCACTTGTGAATAGTGTTGTCTGATGTTGATTGTGATTGCGTACTGGTATTGAGTACGGGTTTTGGTTATTCTTCGCGTACTGGTATTGAGTACGGGTTTTTGTTCTTTGTGACCAGGTGATTATGTTTTCATATGTTTGGCTTGAGAGCCGGGGTTTGATACTTGTCATGTGATTTGGTTGGAAAACCGGTGGTTGTGATTAATATGTTTTACCCTATGCATACATGGTTTGACAAACTGGAGGGGTAAATGATCTATTTGAAATGTATTTTCAAATGATATTATTTTTGTCCACTCACACCTTTCCTGTTTTGATGACCCTTCAGGCCGTGGCACAACGTTCGGGGCGGATCGAGAGGCGGAGGCATGAGCGGAAATCAGTGCAGTTATCCCTTGTCTGACAAGTGCTGAGGGGTAGTTTCAGGACTTCATTTGACTTATCAGACGGGAGCAGAACCGGGCACGGTTATCAAAGTCCAGTAGGGACGGGTCTTGTCAAGAGACATCCGAATTAGGCCCTCGATTAATATGTTTCAAAGCCTCCTTAAGGATCTTTAACCTCCTAAACAAACAGTATTGGTGAGTACCATGACATGAGGAATCAAAAACTTGTTGAACAATATCACGAAAATCAGGTCGGTCAACATAGAAATCAAAGAACTTAAAAGGGGCTCGGCGGTTAGAGCTAGGAAGACCAAAGTCAATAAAATCAGGGCAATGGTCCGAAGACCCACGATTAAGGAACTTCACAGAGCAATTAGGAAAAATAGATAGTCATGCCTCATTGGCCAAGACCCGGTCTAGTTTCCGCTGAATAAGAGACCCACCAAATTGAAGGTTGCACCAGGTAAGGTGATTACCACTATACCCCAAATCATCAAGACCCACCTCCCTTAACCAATCATTGAAAGCAGAGATAGCCCCCCTACGGCCATCAATACTCCCAGTACTATCATTAAGACATCTGATAATATTAAAGTCCCCCAACACAACCCAAGGAGCCTCACCCAAACAATTAGCAAAGGAATTAAGACTTTCCCACAACCTTAGACGAGTAGAGTCAACATTCGACCCATAGACCATAGAAAGAAACACCGTAGTACCAAAACTCAGAACCTGAACACGACAGTTCACCACCTGATCAGTAATACTCAGGACAGACATCATAACCACATTAGGATCCCAACCTAACCAAATTCTCCCATTGAAGTGATGAGAATAGTTATTGCAGAAATTCCAATTACGAAGAATAGAGGAGGATATGCCAGGAAAATTTGGAATCTTTACTCTAGTTTCCAACAAACCAACAATACACAAATTATTAGTGATACCCAAATTGGCAGTTGCACCCACCAGAAAATCATTATTGGCCTGATCCATCTCGGAGGAATTGATTTCATCCTCCACTAAATCCAAGTCATCCACCAAAACACCAAGTGTACCAAAACAATTAGGGCTAGAAAAATCATCAGTCCGAAGAGGCGACTAACCGATCTTTGATCCACCTCCCATCACAATTGGAGGTGAAACCCCGAGAGCTTCCTTTCCCCCTCCCACCCTAGTATTATGGCTACGCAAAGCAGGCACAATCAAGCTCTTGCCACCACCCCTGTTAGTAATTGTAGTTGAGCCCACAGGGACCACAGGAGCAGTATCAAGGACCTGAAAATTAAGCTCCTCCAAACCCACGCAGACAGGCCTACGAAGTTCAATAGGAGCATCCAGCGCCAAGGATTTATTCTTATTTGATGGACCCAAACGTTTCTGAGAACCCACAGAAGGACGATCCCTAGAATTAGTCCCTTTGTCCCCCTCAGGTCGACGACTAAGAGAACACAAGGACTCCAAATGGCCAAAACCTTTACAATTCCCACAAACTCGTGGCAAACTCTCATACTCAACCCGGACCTCCACAACTTGAGGAATCTCTCCTTTTTCTTCCGAGCAAAGTTGAATATCAAATGAGTCAATTGGCTCATCTGCAACATTCACTTCAACACACACGCATGAAAGCAATCCTCTTTTTATTCATTATGAATAAATCAGCAAACAAAGGTTTACCTACGGCGCTCGCCATGTGTCCAAAACCCTTCAAATTCCAGTGTTCAAGATGAACATTATAGAATCTAATCCAAATAGGCACTTTGGTGTGGGAGTAGTACCAAAACTTTTATGGTCTCACTTAATGAGGGTTTATGTTGCCCATGTCACCGTATGACAGATATTGTTAAACACCATGAAAGGCCTCCATTCAAGAACAAATATTCATTAAAAAAAAACAATAAAAATAATATTAATTTGTTCATATAATTACTATGTAACAAGAAAACAAAAACAAAAACAAATAGTTGACAAAAATTCGATTAACGCACATATAGATGGGCTTACATACATTCACAAAATGTTCATATAAACCTTACAACTTACGCAACGAGTAGAAGAAAATCAAGAATTGCAGAGTTAACGGAAGGGAAATACTGGAAATTAATTTGAAGGAAATCAGGAGATATTTATTTTAGTTTCTTTTAAGCATTTCTTTGTAGCGCAAAAGAGAGTCCATCCTTTGCAGTTTCAGCTGCTGCTTAAACCTGTTAATAAAATCGTCAGCTTTCGCGTCAACCTCTTCATCGCCACCAAACGACAGCGTTTTCTCCACCTTCACTGTCGCAGGCCTCCTCTTCTCAACGACCTCCTTGTCTTCATCATCCTCACCTCGGCTCGGCACTTTCTGGCTAACTGACTTTTTCATTTTTCGTTTTGCCCGAGCTCCACCATCCGAGTCCGATTTGCTCCGATGAACCAAATTCTCATGCGTCGGGTTCGGACTAGGATCACGGGCCTCATGTTCGGACCCACTTGGTTCGGGCTGCCCTTGTTCGTAAAAGGGGAAATCCATAGACTTGAGGCGCTCCAAGAGCGAGGGAGTCCGGGTTAACCGGGCCGGGCTATGCGGGTCTCCATGTTCCAATGCCATGTGTTCTGTGGACCGGAGAGCCACGGCTTCCGGGTTGTGTTGTTCGAATACGCAGTGGGAGAAGTTGAAGGACCTGACCTGCTCCAAAAACGACGGAGTCCGGGTTAACCTGATCGGCATATAAGGGTCAGCATGTTCCACTGCCATGTGTTGGTGTTCTGCAGGCCGCAGAGCCTCGGATTCCGGGTTGGCTTGTTCGAGCACGTAGTGGGAGAAGTTGAAGGACCTGATCCGCTCCAAAAACGACGGAGACCGGGTTAGCCCGATCGGTATATCCAGGTCTGCATGTTCTGCTGCCATATGTTCGTGTCCTGCGGGCCGGAGTGTCTCGGGTTCCGAATTGTGTTGTTCGTATAAGTAGTGGGAGAAGTTAATGGACCTAACCCGGTCCAAGAGTGACGGGGTTCGGACGAGCCGGGGCGGGCTGGACGACTCCAGTTGGTCGTGATGGTGCGGAGGGTTTTTGTGGGTCCCAAAGCGATGGCTGAGAATGATGGTGCCGATGACGAGGTTGAGGTAGAGGAAGAGGGAGAGGGAGGTGGGCGTGATCCAGCTGAGGAGGAAAGCCCAGAAAGATGAGGGTGATGGGCCGGGCACTGCCATGGCCAGGTGGTCTCGGACTCTCTGCAGCTTTTTTTCTGTTGTGTGGCAGGTGAAAATTATGGCGGAGTTTTAGGTGTGTGACTGCGTGATGACTTGGATGAAGCTGACATTATATAAAGAAGTGTGAGGTGACGTTTTTGTTTTGGGGTGAAAATGAGATAATGCACAAATAATAGCGTTTTAGAAGGAGCTGAGTATGATGGGGCTTAAACTTTAAAGGCCTGTTATTTTTGTTGCGCGTGAATGTATTGTTTTCACACGTGAGTTTATATCATAAAACATTCAAAAATCATTGAAAAAAAATTAAAAATTTTGAGCGAGGTTTTCTAAATCTGGATTGTCTTTATTAACGAACATCATATCTTGTAATTATATGACTCAAATCAAGTATAATTTAAACTCAATCCCACCTCGTCCGAGAAGAAAGGCGACACCTCTTCTTACGAGAACTCCCTCTTCACCGTGAGAGTTATTTCGCCTCCTTTGTGAGCGCTGCCAATTTTTTATGAATTTGGCACTCTTGTAGTTGTGACCTATACAATTTTGTAAAATTTAAGTATATAATTGCCACTTATTAAATTTGATAAATAATAAAAATTAATGTGAACTTTATGAGAGTAAAATGAACAAGATTCATTATGAAAAAGAAGTTAAAAAAATAAAATAAATGTTATTATTTCATGAGGTTTTGAGATTAGGTTGAGTTTAAATTTGATGTGTAACATAATTATAAAGTCATAATAAGTCTATTTCTATTATAGGCAAGGAGACTTAGGACATCTCTAATGGAGAGTCCCAACCCCTATAATTATAGCTTCATTTTAGAATCCAGCTCTCCAATGATACTTTTAGAAGATCTAAAACCTATATATTTTAGGGTGGAGATCTAAGACAAAATCTATACTAGGACTTTGCTTAGATCCCGATCTACAATTTTGGAGGAGAAATCTAGTCCGATATTTTGATAAGTTCTATGCAGATAACGTAATCTTGTCCTGGAATCTTATCCGATATTTTGATACTTTACAAGTAGCAGATAACGTAATCTTGCCAACTCGGATATCTATACAATGTACTTGTGAAACGACCAACACATGTGAAACGAAAGTATATCCGATTTGTGAATAATGCATATGTCACTCAAATTTTTTTTTTTAATTATAATAATTATTATTTATTATGTACAATTATATTTTACAAAGTTTAAATTATTATTAAAAATAACATTAAACAAAGATTATCTAAATATATAAACGTAGTATTTTGAGATAGGACCTTAACTATTGGATATGGTTGAAGTCTTAAATGAATAGTGTCAAAATGAAGTCCAAAAATACGTTTAAGACTCCATATAGGACTTCTCCCATTGGAGATGCCTATAGTATATAATGTTTCACTAGGCGATGAGTAATAGACGATTAGTGCCTTAGTGGTAATCTCTATTATTATAAAGCAAAGAGGGTTAATAAGCTTCACCAACTTTTCTGACCAAAATAACCTTACTTAACAAAAAATTTAAAGCAACATAAATTAAATATCACGAGGGTTTAATAGTCATTTTACATTAGTTAACAAAAAAAATTAAATATTTTTCTTCAATAATTAATTATCATAAAAAGAAGAACAACTGCTCCATTAAAACTATACTCACGGAAAACCCACAAACAACTGCTTCATCCTCCATCTCTACCTCATTATCCTCATTACCCACGAAATAACTTTTTTAATATAATTAATTAACATAAAAGAAGACACAACTGCTCCATTTTGAAACTCTACTCACGGAAAACCCACAAACAACTGCTCCATCCTCCATCTCTAACTCATTATCCTCATTACCCACGAAAAATTTAAAACCCACGACCAAAAACTTCATCTTCATGTCGATCGTGCAGCATCGAGCAACGACGTGGGCGATCACACATATGGGTTAGTTTGATTTTTCTTTTTTATCTTCATATTATGCCCAATATTTTTGCATCCTCACCTAAAAACTCTGCAATTTCTGGATTCTGTTGCAGACCAAATTATGTGCAGATTCTGTATCCTAGAGACCGGAGTCCAGTGACCTAGATTCATCGCGCTGTCGCATCTCGATTGTCCTTTCTTCTTCGTAAGTTTTATGCTTCCTCTTGATGTCTAGAACGTAACGCAACATTCCCCTGACTTATCAACAGACCTAAGCAACTAATGTACAACTTGAAGTTCAACCCAAACACCATTATACAACATCCTTCTATAGCTTGAAACCTTTTAAGAAAATTTATAATGTGAAACAAATAATGATAGACATCCAACACGATTGAGTACCTTAACAAAGCTTCACTCAATGCATGTTTCTTCTGGTAAAAATCTTAGCTATACATTCCTTAGACAGAGAGAGATTTCCAAGTACTTCTATAAAAAAAAAATGCAAGATCTGGTAGTGGCACCATTTTGATGATCTGGGAGCTCCGAATGCAGTGTGGTGATGAGCATGAATATTGAGCCTGTGATGACCATTCTCCCTCAAATGGAATGAATGGGTTTAGTAATGGTTGGGTTTAATTATTAGCAGTATTTTTTACAAGTGATCCTAGGTCAAAACTTTCAGGTGAAGTTTTGGTTTTTCAATTTTTGGGATGTAATTTGCTCATAATTGGGTTTCTTAACAGCTTTTAATGTATTCTTTGGTGAATTACTGGGTTTCAATTTTAAATTCTTTGATGGGTTTATGGCGATTGTGCAGAAAAGTGGTGATTTGAGTCGAAATAATTGGGTGAGAGTGCTCTCTGACCTCAGTCCCACTGTTTTATTTGAATCATTGTTATTGTTTCAATTATAATCTTTTTGATTGTTATTGTTTCAATTATAATCCTTTTGAGAAGCACCCAATAGAGAAAAAAGTGGCCCAAGAAAACCCATAAAGTAATTCGATATTTTGATTCGTTTTTATACAGTTTATGTGTGAGTGGTTTTCGAGGAATAATTCAGATTTAAGATGCAAGTATGGTGAACTTCAACAAGACTGATTACCAGAGAGAGAGAAAGAGTTGAATTTTACCTTTCGGTGAGGAGTGGAATCGTCGTTCCCCCTTCCCCTATCCACTTCGGGTTTTAGTCAATACTACCACAAGATATATATCTTCATTCGGTTTTCTCTTCTTCTAATTCTAGGTTTTCAATTTTAAATTTTAAATTTTAAGTTCTTTGATGAATCTTTATTTGTGGATATTGAGGTTCAGTAGCCTGTGATCATTGAAAATCCCGAGGGACACTTTCACGGTGACTGCCTTTGATGCCCATTACTATTCTGTTGAGAAATTGTAAGTTTATCTTCCTTCAATTTTCTCTTCTTAAAAAGTTAATTTTAGGGGTTTTTAATCCAATCTTGAAATTTGTTGGCAGGGTTCAGCAACTCAGTTTATCTTCCTCCAAATAAAACCCATCTACCGTACATTTTTCATTGTCAATGAGGGTGTTGCAGGAGTTGATGATTGTGTAAGTGTGGGTAGTGTGAAACACTTTGTAAAGGGTCCGTTTACTTTGCATCTTGGTGCTTTTATGTCATTTGGTATGTCATCAGGGTACTCTTTTTTCTTCCTCTGGAAAAAAAAAAACAGTAAATACTAGCCTCACTGCGGGCTGCTTTGCGCCCGTGCGAGGCTCTTCGGCGCGCTCCGCGCGCCATTTTTCGTTACCCGAAATTACGTTCTTTCCTATTTACAATTCTTAAGTATAAAAATGACTAAATCATATAATAAAATTGGATCGTGTGCAAACTAAATTTACATAACAAATATACTTAGCTAGGGAGATTTTGAATTTTCCTTTACCTAAAAAAAATGCGTACATCAAAAATAAAAATTCAAAATCTCTCTAGTTAGGCATATTTGTTATGTAAATTTAGTTTGCACACGATCCAATTTTATTATATAATTTAGTCATTTTTATACTTGAGAATTGTAAATAGGAAAGAACGTAATTTTGGGTAACGAAAAATAGATAAAAAAGGAGATTCTTGGTATTAATATTAGAGATAATATTTGATGATGAATGCTTACGTGGCATTTGATTAACGAAGTAAATATATGATTGAAAAGGAAATATTTAATTTGACATATAATTATCAAATTAATATTGCATCTACTTGGCAACTGGGAGTAAACAAAGTCAATGTCAATATGCAATCGATCATCATTATTGTTATGTTTTTTTTTTTAATAAGAACATGCAGTCGATTGTGGAGCTCAAGACTTGTACGATTTTTTGGGGACAAGAAAGACTTTTACGATAAGCTAAAAAACAACAAAAATTATGTGTCCAGAAGATTGGTTGAGAATTAATTGTTTATACATAGGGTAGGCCTGGCCGGGCCATACCCGCACCCCACATGTACTATAGATAGAATCCAAGGCACGGTGAAAATTATGGGCCAAAATGGTGATAGGGGCCCATTTCAGCTTATTTCCATTTTTTCAAATTGTGAGGAAAAAAAACCTAATTATCCAAATATAGAAAAAGAAAGAAAAAAAAACCTAATAAAAAGATTTGATTTGATTTGCTAATAGTATCAGTAATTTATTACAAAGATCATTTTTTTTTAACAGAGGAGAGTGAAATTTTTTAAAATTATTTTTGGAAATTTTACATACAATATGTTATCGAGATTCAAATTTGATACTAATTGTTTACAAGTCAACGTTAGAACTAACTGAATTAGTCTCTCTTGATTACTAGGTACATCATTAACAATTGACAAAAAAAAATATATATATACAAAAAAAATACAATAATATCTGCTTAAAAGACTATTTAAGTTGTTTCCACTTCCAATTTTTTTAATTTTATTTTTTCTGTTTCATATTATTATTACTATTCTAGTATTCTACTTCTTCCATACATATTAACACATGATTTTAAAATAAAATGAAGTAATTAGCAAATACCAGCATAGTTTTGGGAACTGCTTGATCTCCAACAAAGACAGAAGGAGGAAACGAAAGAAGAAAATTCACCATGTAATTCGTTTTAGACATTTTATTAAGTGTCACCTTTACACTGAAGCATATATAATATATGTGATATATCCATTAAAAATCCATTTCATCTCATTCAATATTTTGGATATTTTACTCTATAAAAATAAGGGATAATTAGAAATAGGGATTTTTTTAAAATTAGAGTTCAAGTTATAAATCAATTCATTACAATAAATAAGAATAGTAATATAGAATGATCAATGATGTAATTTTTATTATTGTTTAATCGGTATCATTTGTTTTAGTTCGTTATTTTCAGAAAAAATTACACGCATGTCATTTAAATTATGTATCATTTTTTTAAAGAAAAATACATATATATTAGGTCAAGATTAGCAATTTGGAAATTAATCTACTTGAAATAGTGTTTCCATCTAGATGTGGGCATATGTATATTACTATATTATACCCGATGTACCTTTTTCGGATATAATTATATCTGCAATTTACATTTTAGAATTTAATTGTTTGTATATATTTTTAGTTTTGGTAGATTAAATAAATTTGAAAGTGTCAAATTCCGGAAATAGAATGATGGATTAATATAGAACATAAATATAGGTAAGAGTTAGATAATTATTAATTTACTTTTAAGAAAAAAATCATTAATTTACTTACTAATACTATAATTTTAATTACAAGGAATACAACAACAAATTTAAAAGATAAATAAAATATGACTGTAATCTTACAAAAAATATCAAATTGTACCTAACAAATTCAAACGATTAAAATGACTCATAAAAAATTTATTTAGAATAATTATATTTTTCAAAATAAATATTAAATTAAAAATGAGAAATAAAATATTTAAAATTTGAAACAACATCGAGAAACAGACTCCAACAAAAATAAGTACAACAGGTAAATATTTGGTTAAAAGGGTATAAAGCATATTAGAAAAATAAAAAAAAACAATTAAATTAAAGAAAAAGTAAAATACTTAAAAGGAATATCATAAATTACTAAATAGACTAATTTATATATTACGTCTCAAAAATAGATTAATTTATAATTAATTCTAAAAATAATTAGATTTCAAATTCTAAATAGATATAAGTTATTTCTGATAGATAAATTAAATTTAAAAATTTCACTTATTAAAAATAAAAACGAAAAACCTCTTTATTGATAAGTCTCCTGAAGGCTCGATATCTCAAAAAAAAAAAAAAAATTCTTAACTTTCTTCCCAATGCTCGCGGTTCTTCTCTGGTCGTTAAGCATTAAGTTTGAAAACAATAAAAAAATAAAGAGACGAAAGAAATGGACAAAGTTTTTGAATTTTTTTACTGCGAGTCGTAATTTTCAAAAATTGAGAAGCTAGCTGGATAGCAATCCATGGTAAAGCAAGACGAAGACGAAGACGAAGCCCAAGACCAAGACTTGTGTCACAGTCAACATATATAAGATATTAGGGTTTTAATGAAGACCTTTTGATTCAATTTTAAGCAAGTTCACACTTGAGTCTTTAACCAGCACGTGCTCTAATTGTAATTCATGAGTCACCAACAACAATGTCAGTGTTTGGAGGATTATGGTTGGACCACATTAATTTATCTAAAATTGTAAATGTGAAAGTTGAATTCAAGTAATACCGTGAGTGTGAATACTTCCATTTTCCATATTCATAATGAAATCAACCAAATTAGTACCCTTTTTTCCCCCAATTTTTTTTTTCTTTCTCATTTTCCTAGAGAATTTACAACTTACATGCCATTTGATGATGAAATTTTGGAAGATCAAGGTCATATTGGACGGCGAATTTTTTTCATGGACAACTATTAGTTTGAAATGTCAAAACAAAGTTATAAAATAATGTAAATATGTAAGTAATTTTTTAATGTGCCTCTCACATTGTTAAATAAAATTAAGTTTAGACGTGTTAAATCACATTTACTTATTAAAGAGTACAAATGTGCACCAATATTACAATTTACAGCATTGCATTTTGCTTAATTTTGATAAGTTCCCAATTGTTCACATATCAATCCACATCTTAATTTTATTTTGTAGCTATCTACCATGAGGATTCCACCTTTCCCTAGTGCTGGTTGACACAATGATCCTCTCATAATTGATGGCTGAAATATTAAGGGATGAATTTAAATTTTCATTAGATGCATATGTGCTGCATTCTTTTTTCTCTGTTTAGATTTTTTTTTCCACTAGGTTTCCAAGCAAAGGTTTTTAATGAGACATCACAATGCTCACTACTTGATAGGACCCTCATCGAAAATCACCTCGATACTCATGAAAAAACCTGCTGCATTTGACGCAAAAATCTTAAATTCCAAAAGTATCCTCAGTCCCGAGATAATTACAAAAATAATGTCATATAATGAGTAAACTTCATGTGTCAACCGCTAACAAAAGCTCATAAATTAACGGTTACACATAACACTAGACAAGAAATAAATAACTAGAATCCTATTCTGGATAACTGGATAACGAGAGTGAGCAGTCCAAAATAATAAGCCTCATTCTCAATATAGCCCTCGTCACATGAATTTCTTGGAAGGTACACAAACCATAGAAAATGTGAGTGAACGAAAAAAAAAAAGTTTTTGAAAAAAGTTTCAGAAATAATATTTTTCCCTTCCGGTTTATAAAAACATGCATGCATAAGTAAATAAACACATGGTTTCAGATAAGACAATTTAATATATAAAATTGTGGAAACAATATAAATCATGTAAATCATTTAAATGCCCCTGACTTACATTTCTTTGAAATCCCTGTTTGTAAGCATTTCAAAAACCTATAGACACGATAACCAATAATAGTCAAACCTCGAACTCTGTTGGTCTAACCAGTTAATCCCATGTACTACGTGTAGACAACTAAGGAACCTGCGGAGTCCAATTCCATCACAACATGCAGGGTCCAACTCCGACGATGTATGAGTCTGTATTCGGGGACATTCGGAGTCCAATTCTAGAATAACGATCCAATCGCATGAAGATGACTATAATGAAAAAAAAAGTATACCAAAATTACAGTTTAACTTACTTATGAAATACCCAGAAAAGCCCAAAACAATTGTAAGTCAAGTATAAGCCCAAACTCTGTAATAACTTGTGTCCAGAAATAACATACTGAATATATGAACTAGGCAATTAACCGAAAATCATGTAGAATCATATACTTTATCCATTGCAAACCATACCATGCAATAAAACCATATAAATATATACTATGCATGCACCACATTTTAATAAACAAACAGTCCACTCACAGTCCAACCGGTAGCTCACCTTGAGTTGTGCGTGTAAGGACCCGTGCCTTGTGGGCATGGTTAACAATCCCACATCGCCCGAGGGGGGATATGGGGGATGCGCCTTATATGTGTGGGCGCATATCTATCCAATAAGAGGCCTTTTGGGAGCTCACTGACTTTGAATTCCTTGGGAACTTCAAAATTAAGTGAGTTGAGGCTGGTGCAATCTCATGATGGGTGATCTACTAGGAAGTTGCATGTGAGCTTCGGGGAACAAAACCCCTCGAGTTCAGAGGGGACAATATCTTGTTTGGTAGATTTAGCAAGTTGTCACTACACATCTCTGACTCAAATGAGGCTTTTTGGGAGCTCACTAGTTTTGGGTTTAGTTAGAACCCCAAAATTAAGCGAGTTGAGGCTGGTGAAATCTCAGGATGTGTGACCCATTAACAAATTGCACGTGAGCTTCCGAGAACAAACCGGTGAGGGCTGGGCCCAAAGCGGACAATATCATGTTGGAGAAGCTCGGGTCGTGACAATTTGGTATCATAACCCAACTCCGGCTGGAATTGAATGTGCCAGAGAGGACGCTCGGCCCCAAGGGGGGTGGATTGTAAAGACATGTGCCTTGTGGGCATGGTTAGCAATCCCACATCGCCTGAGGCGATCTGGGGAATGCACCTTATATGTGTGTGCGCGCATCTATCTAAGATAAGGTCTTTTAGGAGATCACTAGTTTTGGACTCCTAGGAACTCCAAAGTTAAGTGAGTAGAGGCTGATGCAATCCCAAGATGGGTGACCCACTGGGAAGTTGCACGTGAGCTCCTAGGAACAAAACCATGAGGGCTGGGCCTAAAGCGGACAATATCATATTGGAGAAGGTCGGGTGGTGACATTGCACTCCTCAAAAGTCCCTAGAACGTCCTGCCCTATCAAATTAATAACCAAGGGTCACCAACAGTATATATATCTTATGCACAAACCTCACCCCCCCCCCCCCCCCCTCTCCCCCCCCCAAAAAAAAAAATTCCTGAAAAGGTACCTGTATCCTAAACATGCAACTTGTGACTTTGAATAACCAAAACTATCCTCTAAACGAACTTCGATCGATCTGAAGCAACACCATTAGATTCAACACGTTAATTTTTTTTGGCCATAAGCAGTCATTTCTTGAAACTCCCCGCCACACGCTGCTATGCACCAGTGGAAGGATGGTGGCCTTCGCCATGTGTTCTAACGTGGCATGCTAACGTTGCATGTTAACGTCAGCCTCTGATGACATGGTACCTGCTGATGTCACTTTCGATGATGTGGCAACCTACTGACATGGTATGACAGGACCCATCCCAAATCCCTCGGGATTAGCGTGGGACATGCCTGCTCCCGTCTGACACGAAGTGTCAGACCAGGGATATTTTTGTCTTTTGCCCAATCGGGCCTATCAGAGTACGCCAGGATCCGAAGGAGGGAAGTGATGTCTCGTCTCTGCTACAGCCGCATCCACGATCAACCTGAAGGGCATTCAAAACACAAAAGCCGTGAGTGGACAAAACAAATATTTTATGAAAACATTTCACAAAAGAACTTTATGCACTTCATTAACATATGCATGCATTTGAAAACCATTTCTAGGGTTCATGCCTGGTTCCCATAAACCGTCATGAACCATCAAACCATTTGGGCCTTGGCCCGAAATCAATCAAACAATACTTGGGACCTCTGCCCAAAACCAAAACACGTGGGAACTCGTCCCAAAACCATCTCATAAGGGTCTCATCCCAAAACCAATACGCGAGGGTCTTAACCCAACGCCATCTCAGTGAAAACTCATCCACATGTATATCCCATCCTAGGCACTTCCGGAGAAGATGCCATCTCGAGGCACATAGCTAATCCGTCACTAATCCTTAATTAATCCCGTTAATTCGGGACGGGTCGTTACATGGCAGTTGATGTCATTGTGCTGATGTCGCCTACTGGCGTCATCATGACATCATGCTGACCTCATGGCCACATCGTTGTACACCGTCGTGGGCATTGTCGTTGGCCGGTTGGAAACCTTTTTTTTTGTCCAAATTTTCAAACCTTTATATGTTCCTCATTTCTCAACCAAATTGGACAAACCAAGTATGGAAATTCATCTACTCAACCTCAAGAATTCAAATCCAGGCTTGAAATCAAGAAAAAGTACACGCAATTCATGATATAAGCCTTGGAAGTTGTGGATTCCGTTCCGTCTCGAGTGTGGGTCGATTCCACGTGGTTCCACCTTCAAATTTGGGTTATTTCTAATTGTGAGCGTCCAAGGAACACGATCACTGCAATGGTTTGAGCTAAAAAGGTCCTAAAATTGAAGTTCAATTAATGGGTTTGTGTGGGTTTTCTTTGGGGTACATGAGTGAACGAAGGAGAGATAGATGGAGATGATAATTGATGAAAAATTGATGGTGTGGTTCCCGCCCCACACACTAACAACCTTCCCAAACTATCACAAATCCAACTTGACCAAAATACGTTTCTCCAAAATAGCAACCTAACAAAATATTCAAGGGCAAAGTAGTCCAACTACTATTAAAAATCTATTTAAAAATCCTGGTCGTTACACTACTGTTAGCATACGATGTTAGCATTTGTGTTAAGCTTAGCTGAATGTGTGGGCTACAATGTTAGCATACATTTGCAATTTTTTGCTTTGAATCGGATAATTTGTTCCTCACATTGACTAGGGGTTACTCTAGTCACTCTTCATGGAAGGTCAGTGATTAATTTACATTCTAAGGATTGGAGTTATTGGGTGTGGTAAGAACAGGTGAATGCTTAAAGGTTGCGATAACTCAGGCTAGTTTTAGATTTATAATATCAGAATAAATGTATAATATAATATTAGAATAAATCTATAATGGAGTATCTTTAGATTTAAAATGAGTGGACACATTTTTTACTTTTCTAAACCAAAGAGGCAGCAATGTCCAGATCATTATAAGACACAAATGGATTCATTTGATACAGTTAACAAGAGAAGCATCATTCATCAATTCAATCATCTCTCAACATAGGCTTAGGCATTTGGTTGTAGAAAAATATGCATAATACACATCCACCAACATTCCAAATCATAACCAGAGCATCCAAATTTTCGGAATGATTTCAACAACATTCCAAATAACATCATACAAATATGCGTGACGGAATAACAGATAATTAAAAGAAAACAAAAAACAAAGTGTTAACATCATACGAATATGCATATAACTCTTCAGGAGAACTAGTAGTATCAGTAGTTGAACTTGAAGCCTTCTTCTCGCTCTCAGAGATCTTACTTAGAGCCATCTTATATTCTTAGCACAATATTAAATAATCAACCAAAAAAAAGCATATATTCAAAATCAAGAAAAATTTGGTGAAATTGAGGGAGAAAGTGAGAAACACATTGTGAACTTGTGAAGATGAGAAGAGTAAGATTCGACTGTAAAGCTTCGATGCGACTGTGAGGGCTCAATACGACTGTGAGGGCTCGATGTGACCGTGAGACTGATAAGGATCGATGAGGCGTAAGGCCAATAAGGGTTCGATGAGGCATGAGACCAGTGAGAGTTCGATGAGGCGTGAGGTTGGTGACCATGAGAGATTGATATTTCGATGAGGTGTACTGGTTTGGAATGGTGCGACATGAGTGCTCGACTATTCAGTTTGGTCTTCGAAATTGAATGAAGAAGATGAAAATTGAGAAGAATAGCGGACTAGAAGACTTCGATGACTAGGGTTAGTGGCCAAAATAGATCCCCAAAACAATGTACTTTTAATAAAATAGGGGTCAGAGTTCGGTTTGACTTGGTTCAGGTCGATATTTTACTTTAGCCCAATTCGGTTTGATTATGGTAATCAAGAAATGAAAACCAAAAACGAATCGAATCCATTTCAGTTCAGTTCAATTTTCTTATTACGGTTTGGTTATTTTTTTGGGACGATTCCGTTCACTTTAATAAATTGGTTGATTTTTTTGTACCTATTAACAGCCCTACACAAAAGTTTTGCTTTCTTGATTCAGGAATACTTCGGGTTTGGCTCATTTTTTAATCTGGGCACAAAGCTTTTGGTTTCTTGATTTGGGGATTCAATCGAGTTGGCTCAATGGTTAATCATTTATGCCTCTGATTTGGTGATTTGGGGATATGATCGAAATGACTGCTCTTCAATTTTTATTGTGAATGTTAATGGGTGTGTACCTTTAATCTAAAATTCAGATTTCTCTTTTGTTAGTCTTTGGATCTACAATGGAATTGTCAGTAGAATGCAAGGTATGGATGAGATTGGTATGTCCACCTTGCTTGAATTTTGTAGAAAAGTTCAATCTTTGAATGAAGACATTCTTCTAAATGTGGAAGCTATCAGTTATAGACATTGATGAAAATATCAACACTATCGCCGATATATCGGTAAATTTGGCCAGTGGCACGTAAAAGAGGGAGAAAGAAATTGAGCGAAATATCGACATTATTCCTTATTTTAAGCTCATTGATCTCCTTAATTCATTAAAACGATCTAGATAGGGCTAAATTTCATGAAAATCGGACGTAAAACCAATGAGTTTCAGTTGGGTCATGTCACTAGGTCAAAAAACCCGAATCGTAGACCCGCGCGAGGTTGAAGATGACTATTATAGATGTATGTATGTATGCTTTATATATTATTTGGTTGCTTATGTTTTCAATTGGGCTTGCTTAGCCAAGTTGGTTTGTTGTTGTCTTATTTGGCTTTAAAATGTGAAGGTCCTAGGTTCGACCCCAGGTGCACACGACAACTTTTTTTTTTTTCGTTTTTCCAAATTTGCAACTATATTTGTCTTTTTTTTTTCAATTTTAAATATATTAATTCTTTCTAATTTTTTGAACAAAGATTGACTCTATTTTTTCATCCTTTTTCCAATTTTAAATCTATTTACTCATTTTATAATTTTTCTTCTATTGAATTTTTTTTTATACTTATTGTTATGTTTTTAATTATATTAACATTCAATTATAGTAATTCACTTCAATTTATATTTATGTTTAAAATTTTATATTATTAGTCATCGACAGAATTCTATTGTATCATATTATTCATCATCTATTTATTATAACAAAGTCATTTTATAGTTTTTATTAGTCCTATATAACCATCATTGAGTACTTAAGTTTTTTCCAAAGTTTCATTCCAAATTTCCAACTTTTAGACCGAATTTCTGTCATTTTTGTTGACCATAAATGATATCGTTATCGATTTTTAGGGCGAGATATCCGTAAATTTGACTAGCGATATATCTGTCGATATCGATATCGAACTTGTTGAAGCGTTAAATGTTCCAACTGTCGAGTACTCGTTGCCCAATCATCAAATGACGCGTGTCCCTCTTGTGACCTGTCAACTTAAGTGGATCGCGGGTTTCCGTTAGTACGGGCACCGGTGTGGTGCCGGCCTAAGGCTCTCCGACGACCAAGTCAGTTACTTTCGTTCGTAAGAGGAAGCAGTAAATGGTAAGTTCGGTAGAGTAATTGTAATAGTAAAACTTAGTTACCTTTATTGGGAAATGTGTACCCTTTATGTATAGGTAGGTGGGATGTTCAATTCCCAAAGTTCCGATGTGGGACAAATGCTTCTCGATTTACGTGCGGACACGTGTTACGTAAATCGAGAGTGGATATGCTTCCACGTGGCATCCCGCATTGGGCCCGGTGTTAGGGCTGTCGCAAGTATGGTGTTCTTGGGCCTTGAGCGTTGTCAGGGCTTTAAGTATACGGCCCAGTGGGTCTGGTCAGATATGGTGTCAACAGAAGTCCCCCAAGTCGTTGACTGAGGTGGAATTTCTCGGTCGGGGACTTGTTTCATTCTCCCAGACCCTGGTGGGAAGTATACCTGTAGTCCCCCAAGTCCCCTGGTGGGATAGTCCGCCGAGACAGTCTCGGTCATGGAGAGGAAGTAGCTAGTAGGCGGCCGGTGATAAAGAGCACTCGGCGGAAAAGTGGCTCAGTCGGTCGCGGTTGTGCGCAGTCGGTCGGTGGCGGCGTCATGGTCGGTGAAAGGAGCCAAATGACGCGTTGGAGCTGCGGAGACCGAGCGGTGTACACGGGTCGGTTGGGGGGGGGGGGACCAGCGTCCGTACGGGGGTGAGAACACCGAGCGGTGTATACGAGTCGGTGAATAGAGCCAACACCCGCCCACGGATGAGAGCACCGAGCGGTGTACATGGGTCGGTGGGAGGACCAGCGTCTGTTAAGCAGTCCCGGACACCGAGCGGTGTACGGAAGTCGGTGTCGACCTGTAGGAAGACGGTTGGGCTTCCTCGGACAGATGGTTGACACGTGTCCGGTTAGAATGTGTGGTTGCAACACGTGTCTGTCACTGAGGGGAGTGACGCCTCGTAGTCTGTGCATCAATTGCTATAAATATGGGGAGCTCTTCACCGATTTCCGCACTTGTGTTTTTTGAGAGAATTGGGGAAATTCTATCCAACCAAAGAGGCGATTTCCGACTAGCTTTTGACGGCGGTGCGTACGGTGTTTCCGATTTCCGACCTACGGTCCTCCGTGAAAAACAAGGTAAGAACTTATCCAAGTTCAGTTTTGTCGATTAAAAGTGGGAGGGTGTGAAGAACTGGCCATGAACGTGGTGAAGGTTGTGGTCAGATCTTCATAGGAACGAGTCGGTCGGCTGAGTTCTGTTTTTCTGTTTTTTCTTTTGTAGATGTCGGTCGAAAGTGACTCGGTAGCTGAGGGTAAATGCTACGACTCACAGGGCGGTGAGTCGTCAGATAGTAGTGTGGAGGTGCTCACTCCCATCTCAGGGAGTGAGGACGAGGCCTCCTTGGCGGAGGTACAAAAAAGGGTAGAGTCAGTGCACAGTACAGCCGAGTCGTCCGGTAGGACCACAGACACCGGTTCTGGGGCTGGGCCGACGGGTAGGTCGGATGCTGAAACGATAGTAAAGGTGGGGGTGCACCGAGTGTTGAAGTTGACCCACGGCCGTGATAAGGGCACGGTTCGGCTGAACAAAGTGAAAACGGCCGGGGACGAGTCGGTCCCGGAAGCCGTGCCGATTGAGCGGGCGGCCTTCACCGTGGACGAAATGGTGAACAAGGAGACCGAGAAGGGCCTGATGAAAATGAGGATTGAGTTGGGCGTTCCTGACTCGGTGACGACAAGGTTACCTACTAGAGAGGAAAGACCGAGCAACCCCCCAGCCGGTATGGCATTGTTCTATACCGAGCTGATGCACCACGGGGTAAGGCTGCCTCGTTCACCCCTGGCTGCGGAGGATGGTGAAGAAGATGGGGGTGGCACTCGGCCAGCTCAATCCGAACGTGTGGATTGTGCTATGCTCACTCCACACGGCCTTCAGATGGGCCGAGCAGCCAGAGCCGACCTATGCCCAACTGATGTACCTGTACGAGTTCGGGTTCCAGCAGTAGAGTACCGGGTGGGTCTTCGTCCGTCACCGTAAGAAGAGCAAACGGGGGGAGTTCATTTTGGACATACCGACCTCCCAAAAATCGTACAAGACGAAGTTCTGCCTGGTCGGTGGGGACTGGGAGGGGAATACCGAGGGACCCCCAATACCATCCAAATTCCAGACCCAAGGTGGATAGTTGTAGCGTAGGCCGACCGTTCATGTAAAAACTGATATGTTTGTATGCCGAGTGTGAGTATTGTGGCTGACCGGTTTTCGATGTGCAGGTTTGTTCCCAGACGAAGAAATCTCTCCGGAGGAGAATGTAGTCGTCCACCGAGTAAGGGAGATCTTGGACGAGCTTAATCGAAACCGGCGGGTACTTCGGCTACCTGGGTTTCAGTACAAGGCCGGCCTCATCGACACCGACGAGGGTAAGTCTGTTTTTGTTGTTGGTTTGCTATTTGTTTTCTTATATCTGACCTGTTTCTCGGTGTTGTAGTCCCCTACCACCTCGGCAGCCGGATTTACAAGGATTGTGAGCAACTGAGAATGAAGGCAGACAAAGGCTCCGGAGAATCCGCGTCCCTATCCAAGGCGGCCGAGCGCTTGGAGCTGCTGCTCAAGAAGAAAAAGGAGCGAGCCGAGAAGAAGCAGCCTGGGAATTCCGGCCGAGCACAGCAGGGCCAATCCTCAAAATCGAGGCCCCCCAGCCCTCCACCCAGGTCGCCAAAGCGGAAGCAGAGCACAGTCGAAGGAGACCGAGTGATCTCCCCCGACCCAAGGCAGACGAAGGTGAGAAAAGAGGCCGAGACGATCCTGTTGGCACAGGAAGCAATTGGCGGCAAGAGGACGATGCCGGTACCCGAGTTCAATCCTCCACCGTCCCCCCCTCGGTTGGATGCGAGGATCCTGGAGATGCTCTAGAGGAGAGGAGATGTGAATCTCGGTGTGTTCACCGACGGGGAGGCGATCGGCGAGGGATCCAGTGCCGAGACAACCCTCTGCTGCCCGAGGCAAATGGTGCCGTTGCTGAATGGGGTCTGTCAGGGGGCTTCGACGCCCTTAGAAGAGCTGGCTGAGGTGCAATGCTGGTCGTCTGATCAGAGGATGGAGAAGGCCCTGCTGCTACTGAGCAATGTAAGTTTTTCGTATGTTGCAAGTGTGGTATGTTAGGCCGAGTGAGTTGCTAACGGTTGTCATGTGCAGGCTCTCGGTGAGGTGTACCTCCAGTTTGGGAACAGCCAGAGGAGGGTGGCGTCTGCTCGGCGGGAGAAAGACCGGCTGAAGAAGAAACAGGAAGAACTCACTCCCAAACTTCAGGAAGCCGAGAGGGCGATGAAAGAGGCGGCCGACCTCACTCGAAAGTTGGAAACCGAGAGGTGGAAGACTCAGGAGGCCCTGGCTTCTAGAGATCAGTTGAAGATCGAGGTGGAGGCCAAGGAGAAGGACATGCTGAAGCACTAGAAGGAGCTCTGTCGGGTGAAGACAGCGAGAGAGGCCGACCTGGAAGAGGCGGGGAAAAAAGCGGTGGCGGAGTTCAAGGCTTCAGAGGAGTTTGATCAGCTGAAGAACGAGTATGCCGCCGAGTGCGAGCAGGAGTTCTTCCGCAACCTCTTCCTGCATAATCCTGGACTGACCGTGAAGACCCCCTGGCTCGGTCAGGACATTACTGCCGACATGTTTGAGGACGAGTCGGGGGAGGAGGATGAGGAGGGTGCCCAGCCGAGTGACCAGCCGGAAGCCGACCAGGTGGAGCCGCAAAAGGAGCCTGAGCCAGAGGTGGAGGGAGCTCAGCAAGCCGAGCAGCCGGTGGAAGAGCTAGTGTAGGACGCTTGTGTTTCTCCCCCTCTTTGTTTTTGTTTGTTTTTTTTTTTTGTTAAGAATAGTGGGGACGACCGAGAGGTCGAATTTTGTAAAGCTCTTGCAGGCCGAGCATAATAGGTCTGCATATTTTGAATGAAAATAGACTCTTATGGATCAAAAATTATAGACCGAGTTATCCTTCGATTTCTGTTTGTCTGAATGTTGGTGTAGGCCGAGTGAGGCTGTATACCGACTCTAATGTTTGAGTCAAAATAACAAGTGTTGGGGTGTAGGCCGAGTAAGACCGAACCCCCGACTCGTATGTTTGAGTCGTAATGTTAGTGCAAGCCGAGTAGGGCTGTACACCGACTCTAATGTTTGAGTCAAAATAGCAAGTGTTGGGGTGTAGGCCGAGTAAGACCGAACCCCGACTCGTATGTTTGAGTCGTAATGGTAGTGCAAGCCGAGTAGGGCTGTACACCGACTCTAATGTTCGAGGCAAAATAGCAAGTGTTGGGGTGTAGGCCGAGTAAGACCGAACCCCGACTCGTATGTTTGAGTCGTAATGGTAGTACAAGCCGAGTTGGGCTGTACACCGACTCTAATGTTCGAGTCAAAATAGCAAGTGTTGGGGTGTAGGCCGAGTAAGACCGAAACCCCGACTCGTATGTTTGAGTCGTAATGTTAGTGCAAGCCGAGTAGGGCTGTACACCGACTCTAATGTTTGAGTCAAAATAGCAAGTGTTGGGGTGTAGGCCGAGTAAAACCGAACCCCGACTCGTATGTTTGAGTCGTAATGGTAGTGCAAGCCGAGTAGGGCTGTACACCGACTCTAATGTTTGAGTCAAAATAGCAAGTGTTGAGGTGTAGGCCGAGTAAGACCGAAACCCGACTCGTATGTTTGAGTCGTAATTTTAGTACAAGCCGAGTAGGGCTGTACACCGACTCGTTTAGTTTGAGTCAAAATAGCAAGTGTTGGGGTGTAGGCCGAGTAAGACCGAACCCCGACTCGTATGTTTGGGTCGAAATGTACATCAAGTCATAAGAAGGAAGAGTTTATAAATAACTGGTGCAAGAACGGGTAAAGTACAGCAAGTCATAAGAAGGAAAAAATACAGCCTTAAATGTAGTATTTCTTCAAATTATCGGCATTCCATGGGTGGCCCAGTCTTCGCCCATCTGGGTCTTCCAGTTCGTAAGTTCCGGGCCGGCAGATTCTGGTAACCCGATATGGACCCTCCCAATTGGGGCCGAGAGTCCCTGCTGAGCTATCCTTGGTGGCAAGGCTGACTTTTCGGAGGACCCAATCGCCTTCCTGAAAACCCCGATGTTTGACTCTAGCGTTATGGTAGTTGCAAAGCCGCTGCTTGCAGGCGATGTTTCTGAGGTTGGCCTGCTCCCTGTGCTCCTCCATGAGGTCTAGACTGAGTGCGATCTGACGGTTGTTTTGTTCAGGCTCATAAGACGACACTCGGTAAGAAGTTTTGCTTAGTTCAGCGGGAATGACTGCTTTCGTTCCGAAAGTTAGCGAGAAGGGGGTTTCATTTGTAGATGTGCGGTAGGATGTCCGATACGACCAGAGTGCGTTGGGGAGAATTTCGGACCACTTGCCCTTGGCCTCGTCCAGCTGCGTTTTCAGTGTATGCTTGATGATTTTGTTTATGGCCTCAACTTGACCGTTGGACTGAGGGTGAGCTGGTGAGGCGAAGCAAAGGCGGATGTTGTGTCTGTCACAAAAGGCAAAAAAGCGTGCGTTGTCGAATTGCTCCCCATTGTCCGTGACGATTGTGTGGGAGAGACTAAAACGGCAGATAATGTTCTGGAAGACGAACGTTTCGATCTGGGCCGTGGTGATAGAAGCCAAAGCTTTCGCCTCAACCCACTTTGTGAAGTAATCCACCGCTACCACCGCATACTCTGTCTTGCCCTTTCCAGCCGGCATTTTCCCAATCAAATCAAGTCCCCACTGCGAGAAGGGCCAGGGGCTGACCATTGGTGTGAGGTTTTCTGGAGGTAGGTGGAAGAGAGGGGCGAACCGTTGACACTTATCGCACCGCTTGGTCAGCTCGGCCGCGTCTCCGTGCATGGTTGGCCAATAGAAACCTTACCGGAAAGCCTTGTGGGCCAATGACCGTGGTCCAGAATGATTTCCCCAAATACCGGCGTGGATTTCCTCGAGAACGGCTCTGCCTGCCTCCGGGACGAGACACTTCAAGAGGGGCAAAGTGAAACCCCGTTTGTAGAGTTGGTCGTTGATGAGTGTATAGCGGGCTGCCCGTCTCCGGACCTTTTTGGCCTCGATCTTGTCAGAAGGAAGAGTTCTGTCTACGAGGAAATGAATCAGCGGGGCCATCCACGTGCCGTTAGCGTTGATGGCGCAGACCGTCGAGCATTGTGTACTGGGTTGATCCAGAATTTCGATCAGCACACTTCGACTCTGCTTCTCATCGAGGGAGGATGCGAGCCGGGCCAGAGCGTCAGCATGGCTGTTTTCGGAGCGTGGAATCCGAGTGATAGCATAGCTACGGAAACTACATAGAAGGGTCTTTGATAGTGCTCTGTATGTTGCCATGGAAGAGTCTTTCGCCTCATAGGCGTTGTTGATCTGGTTGACGATGAGCTGTGAATCGCAGAAGATCTTGACCTGTTCTGCCTCCATGGTTTTAGCGAGGCGGAGCCCTGCAAGGAGGGCCTCATACTCGGCAGCATTGTTGGAGGCCTTGAATTGGAAACGAAGGGCATACTCCATCCGGACCTTGTCCGGTGTGGTAAGGACATGTCCGGCTCCCGACCCGTTGTGGCAAGCCGACCCGTCAACATAAAGGAGCCAGGTTGGCCGAGTGGGGTCGAGTGGGGGGTTCTCTTCGTCCAAAGTATGTTTTATGGACAGAGGGGAAGATGGTGGGACCTTAGCTGCGGCCGCTGCTGGGACGTAGGAGAACTCAGATATAAAGTCCGTCATGGCCTGTCCTTTCTCGGCAGTGCGGGGAATGAAAGTGATGTCGAATTCGCTGAGTTCTATTGCCCATTTCAGTAAGCGGCCCGAAGTTTCGGGCTTCTGAAGCACTTGCCGGAGCGGTCTGTCGGTTAAGACGATGATAGAATGAGCCTGAAAGTATGGTCTGAGCTTCCGGGCGGACATGATGAGGGCGAAAGCGAGCTTCTCTAAGTCAGAGTATCTTGTCTCGGCGTCCTGCAGAGCCTTGCTGACGTAATACACCGGATGTTTGGCGCCGTCCCTACGCTTGACCAAAACTGAACTTGTGGCAGAAGCGGAGACAGATAGATACATGTAAAGGGTTTCCCCGGTGTCTGGTCTTGCTAGCAGCGGCGCTTTTCCCATGTATTCCTTAAGTTCAATGAAGGCCTTGGTGCATTCCTCGGTCCAGGTGATGTGTTTGGACCTGCCCTTTAGGGCCTTGAAGAAAGGAACGCACCTATCCGTGGCCTTGGAGATGAAGCGTGTAAGGGCCGCGACTCGGCCCGTTAAGCTTTGCACTTCTTTCTGGGCTCGTGGGGGCTCCATATCGACCAGGGCCTTGATTTTTTCCGGGTTGGCCTCGATGCCCCTCTGGCTAATCATGAAACCCATAAATTTTCCAGAGCTGACTCCGAACACGCACTTCGCCGGATTTAACCTCATTCGATACCGTTTGAGGACGTCAAACATTCGCTAGAGATTGGGGATGTGGAGGTCAGCCAATTTACTTTTGACGAGCATGTCGTCGACGTAAACCTCCATGGTTTTCCCAATCTGGTAGGCGAACATGAAGTTCACTAGGCGCTGGTAAGTGGCCCCGACATTTTTGAGTCCGAAAGGCATGACATTGTAGCAGTATAACCCCTGATCCGTCCGGAAGGTTGTGTGGATCTGATCTGCCGGATGCATAAAGATTTGGTTGTAGCCCGAGTACGCATCCATAAAACTCAGGAGCCCATGTCCTGCCGTGGCGTCGACCAGTTGGTCAATCTTGGGCAAAGGAAAACTGTCCTTGGGGCAGGCCTTGTTAAGGTCGGTAAAATCAATGCACATTCGCCACGCCCCAGCGGGTTTTTTGACGAGTACAACATTGGCAACCCAGGCAGCATAGACGGCCTTCCGGACAAAGCGGATGGTGCTGAGCTTGATGATCTCTGCCTTCATAGCCTCGGTCCTCTCAGCATCGTAGAGGCGGCGTTTCTGTTCGACGGGCTTGTAGGTAGGATCGATACTGAGTCGGTGGCAGATCACGTCAGTGGAGATGCCGGGCATGTCGGCGTACGACCAGGCAAAGACCTCAGAGTTGTCCCTTAAAAACCGGATCAGTTGTGAGCGTAGGTCGGGCGAAAGAGTGGTCCAAATCTTTACCTTCCGGTCCGCAAAGTCGTGGGAGAGTACTATCTCTTCAACATCTTCAATGGGCTGTGGATGGGGTGTTGCTGAATGGTCCCGAGGATCTTCGATTGGTTCGGCCCGGATTTTCTGTGCGTCCTGAGGGCTCACGAGGTCGGCCTCGAACGCGGACTCTGATACTGCCATGATCTCTTTCGGAGGTTGGATGAGGGTGACAGAATTGCAGGCCCTTGCAGCCATTTGGTCTCCCTTGACTTGACCAATCCTCATAGGGGTTGGGAATTTTACTAGTAGTAGGTGGGTGGAGACGACTGCCCTCATCTGGTTGAGTATTCCCCGCCCGAGAATGGCGTTGTAGGCCGCGGGGCAGTCTACCACCAAGAAAGGTGCCAGTACGGTTGCCTTCCGTGGATGTGTTCCGAGGGAGAGAGGGAGAGTGACCGTTCCATGCGGGACAATGGAGTCCCCCGTGAAGCCAAAGAGCGGCGTGGGTGAGCGGTCCAGACTTGCTTCTGGGATGCCCAATTGCTTGAAAGCTCGCATGAAAAGGACGTTGACCGAGCTTCCAGTGTCGACCATTACCCGTTGTACATCGAAGTTAGATATCTCCGCCATAACGACAATGGGGTCGTCGTGAGGATAGATGATCCCGTGCTCCTCCTCCTCGGAAAACATGATCGGTTCCCAACCGAGTCGACTTGTTTTCTTGGCTCTTCCCTCCTCGATGCTGAAGAGCTGCTGATTCTGTTTGGTGGCCCGTAGAAAGTTCTTCCTTGCCCGGTTGGAAGTGAGCGGGGAAGAAATTGACGGTCCTCCGGAGATCGTGTTGATCTGCGGGTTGCGAGGTGGAGGCGGAGCGTGTTGAAGAAATTGGTTGATCTTCCCATCCCGGGCCAGAGCCTCCACCAGATCTCGGAATGCAACGCATTGGTCAATGCTATGGCCATTGTATTTGTGGTATTGGCAATAAATTCCCGTGTCTTTGCCAAGCTTGCCCTTCGCTGGTGCCCAAGTAGACTTTGGGATCATGTGTTCCACATTGAGGAGGACATTTTCGTAGGGGGTGTTGAGGATGGTGTATGTCTCATACTTGGAACGAGGAACCCGTTTTTCCCCGGTGTTTGACCGCTCCCCCTGTTGTCTTTCCTGGTGATTCGGGTTCTTACCCTTCTTCCCAGGGCTGTACAGATTGTTGATGTGGGGGTAGTCTTTCCGTTTTCCCCCATAGCTCTGTTGCCCCTGCTCCTGTGGACGCAGTGCCGAGCCCTGCTGTTCCGGGACGCTCGGTGGGTATGTTTTCACCGAGTCGGCCCGGGGGGGTTGGTAGGCATTGGCAGCGTTGGACTTTTGGGTTAGTGCTTCGGCTTTGGCGTGGATCGCCGCCTGTTTCATTATTTCGTTATAAATTGTCCAACCTTGGGTGTGAGCTGCGTACCTGAATAGGGAGTCTCAGAGGCCGCCCTTGAAGGCCGTGAAAGCTGCTCGATCGTCCGTTTCCGCGCACCGAGAGTACTCATGACTGAATCTTGCTGCATATCGCTGTAGCAACTCGTGTTCTCCTTGTTTGAGTTGGAAGAGGTCCTCGGCCGAGGACAGGCGGTCGGTTTGTATCATGAACTGGTTCATGAAGGTGGAGGTGAGCTGCTCGAAAGAGCCCATGGACCTAGATTCCAACTTGTAGAACCAATTGATCGCTGCCTCGGTCAGTGTGGAACTGAAGATGAGGCACTGTTCCTCATCGGCGAGGTTCTTGAGGGCGATGGCCGAGTAGAAATTGTTCAGATGATTCCACGGGTCGTCCTTTCCGTTGTAAAGGGGAATTTTCAGGGGTTTAATCTCGTGGTTGATCCTGAACTAGTTGATTCTTTCTGTGAAGGGGCCCGGGCTGGTTTTCGACCAGGCTGGCCTCGCTTCCCGAGCTGTAACGACCCGAACTTTCGTAATTCTTATTTTATTGTAAAATGACCGTTTTGCCCTTGAGGGGGGAAAAGTTGACTTTTACCTCGGGAAGTACTTAGGACTTTGACACATGACCGTGACGTAGTTTAGGACGTCACGAGTTCATAGGCAGGTGGCACGTTCGATTCCGACGTTCGAGGAAGAAGTTGTGACGTTCGGAAGTCGAGGGGCATTTTGGTAATTTCGCCATTTGGGGGCCAAATGTTGACTTTTGACCTAGGAAGTCCAACGGACGAGGGCCAATGATCGTTACGTAGTTCTCGTCGATACGAATCCGTAGACAGGCGGCACACCGAAATCGGACTTACGACGAAAAAGTTATGGTCAAGAACGTAACCGAACTAACCGAGACTCGGAACTTAAAATAATATTAAAATAATGAAATCTGGTTACTTTATTCAAAATCAATCTGGACCCTTGATGAGTGACACATGTCACTCATCTACCTCATCCACATCATCCCCAAGAACCAGGATCTGTGTTTGCCATTCCATTAATTAATTAATTTAACTTCCTTAAATCCTCACCCTTCATCCTTAAATCAGATTGAATCTCAGCCCTTCATTCCATTTTCTCCTTCTATTCTTAAACCATCAGAGAATCATATTTTCATTTTCATTTCTCTCTAAACCGTGCATCCTCTCACTCTCTGCACAAACACACCAGCGATCACTCCACCTCTCAGCCTCAACCCACACACCAGACTACCTCTCAGCCACCTCCAGACGGCCATCACCACCACCACGGACGGCGGCGCAACCCGGAAAACCCACAAACCCGAAAAGGAACCCGTGCAGCCCAAACTAACCAAACCGTCCAAACCATGACTTCTGGGCTCGAACCAACCTAGGGCTAGGACCATTGTGACGGCTGGATGACTCAGGACCGGACTGGGCAGCCCACGGCGGCGACACGGCGGCGGTAAGCCCATAAACCCGAGAAGACCGATTTTCCTTCCCTATTTCGAAACTTCCGTTTTTAACGTTAGAAATGTTTGGTTGCTTTTGAGACATAACCTAGGGGACTAGACGACCATTTCAGACCTAAGTACGCGATTGGAAGCTCGACGACTCACCGGAGAAGACGAACCAGAGCCGGCAGCCAGTTCCCTGTCGATTTTCAGGTGGTTTCTCGAACTTAAAAACCTGTTTTAATCCCACAGAACCATAGAACATGTTTAGACGAGTTTATAGGAACAAATCCCATCGATTTTGGTGGTCGGGTTGATGAGAACTGGTCGGGTCGAACCGTGGGTCTGCGGTGACTCGGTTCTCAGACCCGGTTACTGTAGCTGATGACGTCATCATGCTGACGTAGCAGTGACGTCATGATGACGTCATCATGTCAGAATATTGTCAGACCAGGGACCAATGGGCTGTTGACATGTGTCCTCTGACACTGTCAGTGATGACGTCATGTTGACGTCAGTAGTGACGTCATGCTGACGTCAGCATCACTGTAGCACTATTGACCAGGGAGTTGACCGGCGCGTGGGGGGCGCGTGTGAACAGTATTTTGTGTGGGACCAGTGCCATTTTCAAGGTTTCGACGATACGGATCCAATGACGGTGGTTTCGTGTCGATCGGAGATCGTTAAGTTGGTCAAATTAGGGTTTGACGCTTTGGGAAGCGTGTTCGGACGGCTTTCCCGGGCCGGTTTCAGTCTAGGGTTTCTTAGTTGTTTAGTAGGGACTTAAAGTGACCTTTACGTATGCTTTGGACATGACGTGAATTGTACTTTAACCCTTGGACGGGGCTATACGCTCGGGATTGCAGCAGGATTGTACTGTGAGTGGGCCTTTGATTTCACTAAACTTCGGCATGCATAACTGTTTTACTTTCTATTATATCTATATGTGATTCAAGTAAAAGTATCTGTTTATCTTGAGTATGATTTATGGCACGTATTACGATGTTTGGGCATGAGACCTGTCTGGTTGTTTATGAATGGTTTGGAGTCATATATATGTGTAATGGATCTCGATATTATCTGTGGTACTGCACTGTATAGATCTACCCTAGGATTCTATCTCCTCCGGATGTAGGTACACCGGAGTGGCCACGGCGCATTGCCTGTGAGGAGTCATTCTACGGAGGGACCGGACCGTAGAGTGAGTCAGGAGCAGGATTGCTACTATTGGACGTCTGGGACGTCAAGCATCTAGAATGCCATGCTCGGACTAGGTTCGGGATTTGGACTCGGGATTGAGACCCCGGGTGGCACGCGTAGCCTTGAGTCTGTGACCATATCGGGCGTCTGGGACGTCAGGCATCTGGGATGTCAGGGTTGGGATGTATAGTGCAGTGACTAAGATTATATTATGTTGATATTATTCTGCTTATGATTATATGGTTTTGTGGTTTATGATACTAATGCATGTCTTTTCGGAAAACGGAGGGGAAAAGCTATATGTTTTCGAAATGGTGAACTACTTTGTAAACCTCGAGTTTCGGCCCACTCACCTTTGTTGTTTTACTACCCCTCCAGGTAGTGCTATCGAGGAGGAGGATCCCGAGGAGGAGGAGGAGGAGGATCCCGAGGAGGAAGAGGCATAGGTTTACGTTGCGTACCTGAACCCTACTGCTGGGTAGGTTGGCACGTTGTGTGTCTAGAGTCGTGCTCAATAAACTGTATTCGGGAACTATCCCTTGTCTGACACTATTTGTATTCGAGTATTTGTGTGGCGTGCTATGTATGACTTAACTTTGGTTTTTCTTTATGCATTTCATCTTCAATAAGGGTATTTTTGGTATTTTAATGTCGGGTGTCAGACGGGAGCAGGGCACGTCCCGGGTGGTCCCAGGGGCATCGGACTCGGTCCATGAGGTGCTGGACGAGCGAGTCGGTCTTGGATTGGTGTTTATCCCTGGATGCTTGGTCGCGGTCGACCCTATAAGGCCGGTCGGTGCCACCTCCGCTTGGCGGGCTTTGTGACTCACTCCTTCTGTGACCGACCTGCCGTGACCGCTCGGTGTACCCCTGTTTGGGTATGCTTCGGCATATACTTGCATTTTGACCGACCGGCCTAGACCGCTCGCTGTCCCGCAGGCGGGATCGTTCCTGAGGCTTGTCGTTCTGCCGCCCAGCCTGCCCTGACCGCTCGGTGCTCCTTCGGCGGGTTGGTTCGGGGCGAGGAGGGAGCGGGAGGCCGAGGTGGGTTGACCGCTCGGTGTCGCTGCGAGGGGACTTCGATGTTTGCCTCCCCCTGTCCGAGCGGTTGGTCCTGGTGACAAGATGCCGAGCGGACTTGGCCGTGCTCTCGGCTTCCATGGACGAGTCGGTGATGGGGACAGGATCCCCGGTCACGAAGGTCCCATGGCTGACATTTGGGCGGGACCACCGAGCGGTTACGTTTCCTCGGTGGTGGTCTCCCCTTCCCATCTCCGACCGAGGGTCAGGTCGGCGTGAAGGTTGTTCGTTGACCGACCGGTTCTGCCCTCCCTCGCTGAGGGCGTCTCGGGCGTCCCGGTAGATCCTAGTGTCGCCGGGTTGGTTGCCGGGGATGATCAACATCCGAGCCGGTTTCTTGCTCGGCTCGGTGTCCCCATGCCTTCCCTTACGCGGCTCGGCGACTGCATGTTCCTTTCCTTTTTCCGCCAGTCGGCGATTCTTCTCGGCACGCTCCGCGCATTCGGCCACTACCTTGTCGGCCTCAGCGCCACCGACACGGGCTCGGTGGGCAGCGAGCTCTGCTTGTGCGACCCGTAACTGTTCGGCCACCTCAGTGTATCGATCGTCGAGCACCTGACACCTCGACTCGGCCTGGGTGCCCTTAGCTTTTACCTCGGCCATGTCGCTCTGGAGTTTCTCGATTATCTGCAAGAAGTTGGGAGAGGGTTCTCCCCTCGTTCTGGGGCCTTGCTTGGGTGTGATTTCACCGAGGTCGTGTTCGCCCTGCATGTTCAGTGACGACGAGCTGTTTCTCGGTGTAACTGGTGGATGAGCCGTAACTCGGTCTGGTTGAGCGTGGGCAACCTTAGTTAGATTTCCCACAGACGGCGCCAAACTGTTGAAGCGTTAAATGTTCCAACTGTCGAGTACTCGTTGCCCAATCACCAAATGACGCGTGTCCCTCTTGTGACCTGTCAACTTAAGTGGATTGCGGGTTTCCGTTAGTACGGGCACCGGTGTGGTGCCGACCTAAGGCTCTCCGACGACCAAGTCAGTTACTTTCGTTCGTAAGAGGAAGCAGTAAATGGTAAGTTCGGTAGAGTAATTGTAATAGTAAAACTTAGTTACCTTTATTGGGAAATGTGTACCCTTTATGTATAGGTAGGTGGGATGTTCAATTCCCAAAGTTCCGATGTGGGACAAATGCTTCTCGATTTACGTGCGGACACGTGTTACGTAAATCGAGAGTGGATATGCTTCCACGTGGCATCCCGCATTGGGCCCGGTGTTAGGGCTGTCGCAAGTATGGTGTTCTTGGGCCTTGAGCGTTGTCAAGGCTTTAAGTATACGGCCCAGTGGGTCTGGTCAGATATGGTGTCAACAGAACTCAACTGGGTATTTTTAACAAGGTAGCACATCGCATACTACCGCATTTTCATCCTATGAGGGACAAAATATGATATTTGTACAAGTTTTAAGTTTATAAGTTGTAGTCATGAACACAATTATAATTATTTTATTTTTGTCTTTTATTTTATTTGATTCTGACTTCGTTCTCCATGAATTTTTTCGAACGACAAATCTTTTTTTAATTTTTTTTTTGTTCTTAATGTTTATGACTTGGTGCACAAATTGAGTTATTATTGTCCTTGAACTTTTTCACGGGGTTTCGAGTAAAACATCTATTCAAACAAAAACATTGTCATTTTGCTTACAAAATCATTTTCCTAAATTTAGAAATATAAATAAAAAATTTATCCAAGTGGCTATAATCTGGGCCTAAATTGGGTCACCGACCTTAAAAGCCCAAAACAGCCGAAGTTTTTCTGTAAACCCAAAATAATTTTTATTTTGAGCAATAGTTGCTCAGGCGGTCAGGCCCATTAGCTCGCCGTCCCATCTTCCGTCTTCAACCTCCAAAACACGCCCTCTCTCAGTCACTTTCTTCAATGGCTCCTCCAAAAATTCTGCTATGCGGCGACGTTTTGGGCCGTCTGAAGCAGCTCTTCAAACGAGTCGCTTCGGTATCTCTCTATACCTTTTGTTTCGTTGGTTTTAGCTTCACGAACTTTAAATTTCTAATTTTACCGAGTTTACTCGTTCTAGGTCAATAAATCTGCGGGTCCATTTGACGCTTTATTCTGCGTGGGCCAGTTTTTCCCCGACTCGGCGGATCAGCTCGAGGATTTCAATGACTACATTGAAGGCCGGGCCCAAATTCCTCTTCCATCTTACTTCATCGGTGACTATGGTGTTGGCGCCACTAAGTTCCTATTGCCCGCAACCAAAGACCCGGGTAACCAGGGCTTCAAATTAGACGGCCTGAAGATGTGCGACAATCTCTACTGGTTGAAAGGCAGTGGCAAATTCAAACTCCACGGTATGGTTTATTTTGCCGTCATTCAGGCCTATTTTTCTCGCTTAAGTCTCTGTTTGGTTACTAGGAAAGATGAAGGAGGGATTTTTTTTTTGGGTCAGGTCGAGAAAAGGAGGGAACTTGAAGTGAAGATTTTGGTTTGAAAATTGTGTTTACATAGGAATCAGTAGTTTAATTTTATTTTTTTGATCAGTTGCGTTAAGCTTAACTGAATGCGTGCGCCATGGTGTTAGCATACATTTGTTTTTTTTTGCTTTGAATCGGATTAGTTGTTGCTCACATTGACTACGGATTACTCTGGTCGCTCTTAATTTCATGAAGGGCAATGATTATTGTGCACTTTAGGGATTGGAGTAACTGGGTGTGGTAAGAACAGGTGAATGCGTAAAGGGTTTCTATAGCTTGGGCTAGTTTTCTGTTATATGTTTCAGGATGTAGTAGTTTCATTTCTGGTTATAGCTAATTAGTGCACTCATTTATAGGTTTATCTGTGGCATATTTATCTGGTCTCCAAGCTTCCGATAGTCAACAGTTTGGGACATATACACAGGATGATGTTGATGCATTGCGAGCAATTGCTGAGGAGCCGGGGATTGTTGATTTGTTTCTAACATATCCTTTGGTTTGTTACTTTAGAATGAAAAAGAGGCTCATTTGATATCCCTTACATGCTCCTTCTTGCTGCATCTTTTCAGTTCTTGGATCATTTGTCTGATTCTTTAACTGATTATTACTAACAAATGGCCAAGTGGGATCACTAATAGAGCAGCTATATCTGATGTTCCCCCTGGAGCCTCTGAGCCGTTTGGCAGTGACTCTATTGTGGCAGAGTTAGTAGCTGAGATCAAACCACGGTATGAAATCTTAGAGATTATTGCATGGCTTGTTACTTTTATTACTCTTTTCAACGGAATAAAGTAGCAGACTGAATAAGTTTAGTGTTATTATTGAACAGTAGCTACAACTCTATGATTCTGATCGAAGTCCATCTTCTGTGGTAGCTATCATATTGCAGGTACAAAAGGCATATTCTATGCACGTGAACCTTACTCTAATGTTGATGCTGTGCATGTGACTCGCTTCTTGGGTATTGCTCCAGTTGGAAACAAAGATAAGCAGGTTTGTTATCTCAGCATAATTTCAAATTTTATTATCAAGCATGCTAACATCTTTATTTGACTTAAGATTTGGTCTTAGGATGTATTGATACGTGTGCTGTTCTCTAGTTTTAGATAATATCCTTGAGTTTCTTGTCGTTGCATCTCCATTTTCTGTCCTTAGATATAGTTTCTACATCAATAACCCTTTGCATTGTCCATCCTCCTCAGAAATTTATTCATGCACTTTCTCCTACTCCAGCATCTACAATGTCTGCCTTTGAGATTAGTACAAAGTCAGCAACCACTACCTTATCTCCGTACACATATGATGAGAAAACAACTCATGCTGTAGAAGGTGGAAAGAGGTCTAGTGATAGTCTTTCTGATTCGCAGTACTGGAGGTATGATGTTGCCCAAAAAAGGCAGAAACATGGAGATGGTAATAGGCTGTGTTTTAAGTTTGTATCATCTGGTTCTTGTCCTCGAGGGGAAACTTGCAACTTTCAACATGACGTAGATGCAAGAGAACAGTCGTTGAGAGGTGTTTGTTTTGATTTTATGAACAAAGGAAAATGCGAAAGGGGCCCAGATTGCAAATTTAAGCACAGCTTACAGGATGAAGGTGAGAGCAATTCTCACCAGAAACATGGATCTGGAAAGGTTACAAGTAACAGGTTCGTCTGTAAATGACCCTTTTTAATCTTTACTTAGCAGACCATTGAGAAGGGTTTAAATTTTTATTTATTTATTTATTTTTTGAAACAGGTCAACAGAGTGCTGGTTTTGTTTGTCAAGCTCCAAAGTAGAATCGCATCTAATTATCAGCATAGGAGAGCATTACTATTGTGCCCTTGCTAAAGGCCCTCTTGTTGAAGACCACGTACTGCTACTCCCTATTAGTCATTCACCCAATACCCTGTCTCTGCCTTCAGAATGCGAAACTGAGCTTGGTAAATTCCAGGATTGTCTGCACAAGTATTATGAAAAACAAGGGAAGGAAGTTGTTTTCTTTGAGTGGGCTTCGAAACGTACAACTCATGCTAATCTTCAGGTAACGGTGTGTGCTGCTTTTGTTTATATAAGAACTTTCTCGGGCGAATTACTTACCCCATTAGTTCGCATGGATAGGTCCTTCCCGTTCCATCATCCAAAGCAGCAGCTGTTCAAAATATATTTAACTTAGCTGCTGAGAAGCTAGGCTTCAAGTTCATGACCATGAAATGTAAGATTATAGTAAATATTTGCGTACATTTGCTAGCAGAGGATTCTGGGTTTCCTTTCATGACAAACTATTGATACCTAATTAAATATTAGAACTTTGTTTTCCAATATAAGTTCTGCCATTTTTGTTGTGCTCAATCTAAATGTAGTTTTTCAAGTGTAATTTTGAGAAACGTCTGATATTTCTTAGCTTATAGTGCATCTTTTTAAACTTTCTTCTTTTGGCGTGTACTGCCTGTTTATCCTGATGCTTTTCTTCATTCCAGCCAGTAACAATTCTGAAGGAAGAAAATTGTTGAGGGAACAGTTCGACAAAGATTTTAGTTTCTTCTATGTTCAGCTCCCTGATGGTACAATCCTATCACATTTAATTGAGGAGAATGAGAAATTCCTACCCCAATTTGGACGTGAGGTATGTACATAAGTTCTACTGATACTTTTTACTCTGCCAATTCCTTTCCGGACACTCGGAAGGTTGAAATCCAATGAAAAATGAATATTTTACAGGTTATGGCAGGTTTGTTGAACAAGGCTGACAGGGCTGATTGGAGGAATTGTACAGATAGCAAAGAAGAGGAAGCTAAGATGGTGGGAGATTTCAAAAGTGGATTTGAAGAATTCGATCCAAATAAGTAATTCTCTCGAAAAAGAAAGTAAGCACCGGAAGTCCTCTAAACTTGCGACCTGATGTGAGTGAGAGTACTTTGTTCACCAACCCCTTAGCATCCCTATTGTTGTCACTTTCAAGAACCAAAGCGTAGGCTATTAAACAGAAACAAAAACTGTCATATATAGTCACTTCAAGGTGGATGTATACCACTTCTAAATGACAACTAACCCTAAATCATGGTCTCGAATTCCTTCCAGAACAAGTAGGATGTAGAGGTGGCAGCCTTACTTCCTGAACAACTATCTTCAAAGATGAGAATCTCCCGGTAAATTAAACCCAAGGGCTTCATTAACATCTATTTAAATTTCTCTGATCTTCCTCTCATTTTATTTTTGCATTCGGAACTGAGTTGTGTTCTGTAACTTCCACACCTATTTAAATTTCTCTGATCTCCTCTCATTTTTATTTTTGCATTCGGAACTGAGTTGTGTTCTTTAACTTCCTCTGGGCATGTAATTTCTGCTACAGATATTCAGTCCTTCGATTGGCTCTCTCTCAGTTTTGTGTCATTTGATACTCAATTATTGAACTCATTTTGCTGCCTAGAGGCATTATTTATTCTTTTATCGATGCCTCTTATCATTGCAATGATATGTTTCTTGACTCTAATTTATGATATCTAGAATTTCTGTAGGGACCAAAAGTCAGCCGTATCAACGTTCTATGCCCCAACGTTGGGGCAAGAGTCACTCTCGCAGGGTCCAGAAAACTTATGGCGATCCCTTCTTGCTACGAAGAGGTTGTTGAGAGTTTAAAGTTAGGTAGGGGACCTCGAAGGAGGCTGCCTTAGCTGAGTGGGCGACGAATATTCATTGTTGTGAAAGATAGTTTGAAGTTTCTTTTCAGCCTTAGCAAAGCTGCAAAGAGACAAAGCAATGAAAAGTCCCACCGAATCGATTCGATTGGCTCTGTATTCTTGGGACTTTATGTTTTCTGGTTGATCAATAGTTGAAGCTATGCTGGGATCAGTTCTTCGCTGAACGTGATGTATGGTGTTCCGATATCATTAGCATACTCTATAACAAGGGAATTTATATATCGCTACTTTTGACTAAGACGGATGTTCTGTACTGAGAATTTTCGCGACTACGATGGTCTCCAAAGTAAGGGACTAATAGGACCCTCCCAATTTGCCCCTTACTTTCGAATAGGGTTCTTAGTAGAACCTTTTTCGGAAACGGAAATAAAGGTGATATTGTTCCTGTATTGGATAGGATCCAATAGGATCTTCCTTTTTCAGAACTATCCGACTATGAAGTCTATGAGAAATAAAAACCAGCAATCATTTATCGATTCCTCCCGAGTTCTTTATTATTAAATTTTTAGTTTTAGGGTGCAGAGATAAAGTACAATCAGCTGCACCCGCTATTGTGCCTTGTCAACATGTTGTTGCTTTCAGTGTGCCGACTAAAAGAAGATTGAAAGAAGGAAGATTTGGAATCCCCTCATACGATGAGAGAAAGGGAAGGTTCAGTTCATCTTTCACGTAAAGAGATGCCAATTAGCGACACACTGTTGGGGAATAAGCATCGGCTAACTCGGTGCAAGCAGCTGCGGTAATCTTTTCCTAACGACCAAGTCATAATGAGATTAAAAAATGATGTAATTTTTTAACATTACAAGAAAGTGAGTGTTTCCTCGTATTTTGAATTTTTGGTATTTTTTGTTTCTTCGGATGATATGATAGGTCAATTATTTGTGTCTCAGCAGTCCACCTGCTGAGCTGGTGGTTTCTTGGCTTCACCTACAAGTTCTCAAGTTTGATGGTTGTAAAGAAGGTTTGTGGTAAAAATAATTGAGTGAGGGACAAGAAAATTATTGGACCACAAGGGAGTTGGCTCCACTTTGCTGCTGTGTGTGATGATCATGATAGCCTAAAAAATGTGTGTGTGTTTTTTTTTTTTACAGAAGCAATAATGTTCATTTTCTTAGTCCGTGAGTAGTAAAGTAAAAAGACAGAAAAAATAAAGGAAAATAAAATAGAAGCGTGCAGAGACAAATTTTGGATGCTGAGTTTAATTTGGTTTTATGGTCCACTATAGCCTTGTGATTATCCATCCCATCTTGTGGGGTGGGACCGTGGGAGTTTGAGTGGCTTGTCTACATGACTACATCACATAGTCTTTATTTGTCTGATTAAATGGACGGTCCATGATGTACTCAAAGAATGCTAATGATGATTAAAATTCCCAAAAAATATAGTTCATCACACAAAGTCTGGTAATGTGTTCAACTTGGAATGCATCATATTCAACCCAGTACAGAGAACAAGTTCAATTTGATCAAGTATGTTTTAGCCACTGGGAAAGGAGCATTTGTGCCTCCAGCCTCACATTTTTAGATTTTTATTTTTAGTTTAAAATTCAAGATTAAAATAATATGTCTAATTTAACTTGTTAAGCTCGTAATTATCTTTATTCTTTATTTATTTTAATTTTTACATTTTACAAGCACATATGTTGATATGAAATTAGTTATCGCGTCTCATGGAATCCCAACATCGACATAAAGTAGATATCAAATCAATAACACTTCTTACACTTTCCGAAATCCTTAAGAAATGGCCAATAGAATCCCAACATATCAGGTCACGGATAATCCGTACGTTTTTCCGAGGCTATAAGAAATGACCAATAGAATTCAAACATTAAATCCAAGAACAAACCAAACAAGTGCTTAAATAATTAGAATACAACGACAACCATTAAAACTAGAAACAAACCACACTAATTTTTCTTTCTTATATATATATATATATATATATATATATATATGATCGGGTCTAACTTGGCAAGGCTAAGTTAGAAAAATTAAGAATGGTCTAATATTTTACTTCATTGTAAAATTAATAATCTCAAATTAAAATCTCCGATAGTCAGATTAATATCCTCCCTTCAATATATTTGTATTAAAAGGAAACCCTTTGAAATGCATTGGATCGTATTTATTCATGTCACCACATGACTCGGTGAGATGTTATCACATGTTACCTGTGGATTATTTTTAATTTAATTGTGATGGTTTCATGATAATGCACTTTCTAGCTCATTAAGATGAATTTTAATAACGGAGTTTTATAGGGACCCTAATTTAGCACAACTGCAAATTCATATTCCACTGTTAGATATTAATAAAATAGATTAAAAAAAATTATATTAAACAAGCGTTTACATTGTAATTAATCTCGATTAGCGGTTTAAATCTCAGGCATTTCAAATGAAGCCAGAAATGGTGGTGGCAGATTGTGTGTCGGCTTGTCTATATGCGCCATTACCCGAATCCAAAACAACAATGACCTTAGGAGCTGGATCAGTGGGAACCTGTGTCACTCATAATCTGCTCTAGGTTTGGACAAAATCGACCAGAAGGGTGGGCTCCACTATAGCAACATTTTAATATTTTGTGGCTTTCCCTAATCCCATCACTGGTCCTAATCAAGTTTAAGCCTGCAAATTTCGACGTTTATTTCTTCCTCTATATTATGGAAAAGGCAAATAATTTTATAACTAAGTGCTTAGAGCTTAATATTTACTCTGTATGTCAAATTTCGTATTTGATTCTATTTATGTGTATTGATTTAGCATAATTGATACCTACTGATGCTACACCAGAGACATAATGCTCTTCAATATTCATGGACCCTCTTATAAATGAAAAACTCATTTCAACCCTTTTAAGAGAGAATAAGATGGCATCTCATATTTGTAGTTAAATGTTAGGAATGAATTGACTTATTAGTCATTGTTGTTGGAAAATAGGGAAAATTCAGCTGAGGAAAAAAGTGTTTTTCTTTGAAAGATTTCAATTATGAAGTCCAAAATCTACAAAAAAATTGTTAAAAAATTGCGTTAGGGGTAGGTCCATGGTTTTGGACACATATGCAACTAACAAAACTGCCTAACCATGTTATGTTTTCTTCTTTTTACTCTGTAAAGTTTGTGGCGCACCAAAGAAACGGATGAAGAAGAAAGGCTTCTACTTCAATCCATCAAAAAATGTCCTCCAACCAAAAAGAAAATTACTTTTTATCTTGGATGCTGATTGACAAACAAATTATTAATCTTGTATTAAATTAAGATTGGAGGGAGAGGGTAATGTGTCAAGCCTTGACTTTGACACCTCACACCTAAAATGGCTAATTTTTCAGTAGAAGTCCACTATCTCTATCTCCACGCCCAACCAACAAGAAAATCTGCAAACTAAATGAGTCAAGTAAAAACCCATTAACAACAAACCCAAGAATTTTCAACCCCAAATTAAAGATTTGCACTAAGGCACTTTGGCTTATTACACTTTAACTAAAGGAAAAATCCTGCCTTCCCAACATAAAATATTACCCAGAAATCTCTCTTTCTCTCTCTTTCTCAATCAATCAAAGTCTGTTACTTTAGCACTGTAAGTTTGTTACTTTGTTCGGTGTAAATCAATATAAAAATTTGATTTTCTGGTTTGGTTCCAAATTTCCATCTGGGTTTCTGTAACTCATGTCTTTAGAAAAGGCTCAATCATTCATGGACCTCTCAAAGCTCTGCAAATTTCAGAGCGTTGGTTCTCAGAAAGCTAGCGTTGTACCTCTCCTAGCTATTTTCACCAAACCCATTTCTGGGTATTTTCATATGTTGTTTTCTCATCATTGCTTTCCTCTCATTGCTTGTGGGATTTTTTTAATCTAATCCCTCTTTAAACCTTGCTTCAAGTTACAACTCATACTATACAGAGAGATTAATTTATTATTATTATTATTTATCATTATTATTATTTTATTGTTCTCCAATCTCTTCTTCTTCGTTGAGGAGTCGTGGGTAGAGATTCTAAGATTTGCTGTTTTATGGGATGGGACCAGCTTTTCTCAAGCTGGTTAATTTCTGCGTCGTCGGCTTTGCTTTAGCTCTTCCAGGATCTGCAGGTAAGTTTTAATTTTACAAATCTCAATCACTCTTTCATATTAGAATTGTTGGGGATAGTTGTTAACTTTTGTATGAATTTCAAAAATCTTTTGTGCCTTAGCAACATTGTAGCGATTTGGGTCTTCTGATTTTCTTGTTCGTATTGGTTTTTACGAGCCCAATAATCTTTTATGCCTTAGCAGATATATGTATGATCAAATGCTGTAAGCACATTTCTGTTTTAGTAGACATATGAAGCATGTTAGGAAAGTGATTAAATGAATGAATTTCGGCATGTTCTTCTATTCGTACATTGAATTGTCTTCAAAATAGTGACATGTATAAATTTAGTACCTGAGCTCGCTACAATTGGTCATCTACTGCATCATGGCGCCAGGAAAGAAATGGTCATTTAGCTGCTTCTTCCTTAGTTCGGGTTTCATCTTGATCTGAGAAATGCCTCATCATTGATGCTTCATCTACTGAAATGCGGTTTCTATAAGTTCTCACATTTTCTTAGGTTTCTTAGTTGTCTTCTTATCAACACCAGCTTTTACTTTCTCTCAGGGTTAAATCTATCACCCTCTCCAGAGCCTCTCTCTGTGATTTCTCCTATTGAAACAGCACCAGCTCCTCTGGCTCATAGAGAGCCAGTCACAAGCAATGAACCAATCCCTGCGTTACAGCCAAATGGTAAGTCCTATAATCTTATAAGTCTGCTGTTGTAGATTTAGAATTTCAGAACATATGATCAAGCTCCTAATTTGGCAATCCAGGGTCAGATTTGCACCCTCCGCCTGCAATGCCACCTCGTTTGTCTTCCCCGGTGCCACCAAAGATCGGACAAGTACCATCCTTGTCACCAAGTACTCCAGAAGTTTTGCCACCAGTTAATGCAGCTACTCCACCAGTAAGTGTTGAAGGTCATTCACTCCCAATGTCACCAAATAATGCTCCTCCACCACTAAGTGTTGAAGTTCATGGACCGCCTATACCGCCAAATAATGCTTCTCCGCCACCAAGTGTTGAAGTTCATGTACCGTCTATGCCACCAAATAATGTTCCTCCACCACCAAGTGTCGAAGGTCATGTACCATCTATGCCACCAAATAATGCTCCTCTGACGCCACCAAGTTCTGAAGGTCATGTACCACCTATGCCACAAAATAATGCTTCTCCGCCACTTAGCGTTGAAGGTCATGTACCGCCTATGCTGCCAAATAACGCTCCTCCTCCACTAAGTGTTGAAGGTCACATACCGCCTATGCCACCAAATAATGCTCCTCGGCCACCAAGTTTTGAAGGCCATGTACCACCTATGCTACCAAATAATGCTCCTCAGCCACCAAGTTTTGAAGGCCATGTACCACCTATGCTACCAAATAATGCTCCTCCGCCACTAAGTGTTGAAGGTCGTGTACCACCAAATAATGCTCCTCCGCCGCTGAGTGTTGAAGGTCATGTACCGCCTATGTCACCAAATAATGCTCCTCCGCCACCAATTGTTGAAGTTCATGTACCGCCTGTGCCACCAAATAATAATACTCCTCCGCCACAAGCTGTTGAAGGTCATGTACCACCTGTGCCACCAAATAATAATGCTCCTCCGCCGCTAAGTGTTGTAGGTCATGTACGGCCGATGCCACCCAATAATGCTCCTCTGCCCAGTGTTGAAGTTCATGCACCGACCATGTCACCAAATAATACTCCTCCACCACCAGTTGAAGGTCATGCACCATCAATGCCACCAAATAATGCTTCTCCACCACTAAATGTTGAAGGTCAGGTACCACCACTTCCACCAGTTTATGCTCCTCCCATTGGAGATCATGTACCACCTATGGCACCAAATAATGCTCCTCCACCACTAAGTGTTGAAGGTCGTGTACTGCCTATGCCACCAAGTAATGCTCCTCCACCACCAAGTGTTGAAGGTCATGTACCCTCTATGCCACCAACTACTCCACAAACAAAGGTACCAGTCAATAGGAGTCCAGTGCCAGTTTCTCCAGGTAGCTACACCATCAAAGCTGTCTGTAATGAAATTTCTGTTTGATTAGTTCTAACAAGATGTTTGTTGTGTTAATTATTCAGTACCCATTGCAACACCTTCGAGGAGTTCGCCACAAATGTCCCCAGCCATCCATTCAAGCACACCGGATACTTCACCTGCAAGTTCTCATCAAAGACATGTACCAAACAAGAAGGTTCCCATACCAGGGCCAGTTGCTCCAGGTAGGTACACCATCAGAGCTATGTCTGATCAATTTTCTGTCTGATTAGTTCTAACAAGATGTTTGTTGTTTTAATTATTCAGTACCTATTGCAACACCTTCGAGGAGTTTGCCACAAATTTCACCAGTCATTCATTCAAGCACACCGGATACTTCACCTGCAAGTTCTCATCAAAGACATTTACCAAACAGCAAGGTTCCCATGCCAGAGCCAGTTGCTCCAGGTAGGTGTAGTATTTTGTTATCATATTACATGATCTCAGATTCTGGTTGTAAGAACTTTTTAATTTATTTACAATTTCAAAATACAGCACCTGTTTCATCACTGCCGAGTACATTTGGACCAAATCCACAAGTTAAACCTGGAGAATCTCCATCGACATTTCCTGGTACTACTTCGCTCAGAGCATAGTATAATCTTTAGTTTCGCTCACATTGTGTTGCCCACTTGAATCAGTTGAATAGCTTTATTGAGTCATTGTCCTCATAGTAGTTAACTTTGAACCTTTAGTCTTCATTTCCAGAAAATTATTCATATTTTCACTGTTTGTGAAATTGCACCTTGAGTGTGTTTGATCATTCTTATCATTTGAATAACTACAATATGTATATTCACTGTTCCCCACCATATGAAGCTCCCAAGCCATCACTACCGATGGACCACACTCCAGCTAAAGGTTAGAAAAGCTGGACATTTTTTGTTGGCTCCTGCATAAAATTTCGTCATCAACCTTCTAATTCTAGGTTATTATTTCTTCTGTAGCACCTTCTGTTCACAAACCTGTGTTATCATCACCTCCCTCCAGCACCAACCGGAAAAGGAGCCACATAAGATTTGGTGCACCATCATATGAAGCTCCCAAGCCATCACAGCCCATAGGCCATACACCAGCTAAAGGTACAAAAAACCTGCATTTTTCATATTAGTTACTACTTGAAAGTTTGTGTTTTCAGGTTTTTAACTCCAGGTTCTATTTTCTGCTGTAGCTCCAGCTTTTCACAAACCTCTGAGACACACTACACTTAATCCTGCACCTCCTAATTCATCTCCGGAACCTCCTTTTGATAAGGGACATCTTTCTCCTGCATCTTCACCTTCAACCCCATATCTTGTCTCTCCTTCTAGTTCAAAACAGCAAGGTTTCTTGTCTCACCTGAATCACATTAGATAAAAATACTATCTGTGACTTGTCATGTTCTTTGACATTATTAAACGATAGTTTGAAAATGTATACAGGTCCAGTGATTCCACCATTGTCATTTCGAACAGGCAGGCAAAGACATGATGCTCCTCCACCCCTAAATCCAGGTACCAAAGCATTGAAATGTGGTGTTCAATTCCAAATTAATTTTCTGTTCATCAATTCTAACAAAATTTCTATATGCCAGCTTCTTCAGTGCCTCCATCTCATTTATCTGCCACTCCATCAGTAAGCCATACTTCACCTGCTCCTTCACCATCTTTTAAAGATGCACCTCACTTTACCACAAGTAAGACTCTTTGCCTCTCGTTTTCTGCGCTGATTTTATATCAAATTTAATCATTTATCTTATCGCCTACAAGTGCCCCCTAAGCTTTCTCCATCGGGGTCTTCGGAAAAAAGCCCAAAAGTGCCACCCCTGCCACTTGTCCAAGCATTCCCACCACCACCTCCCAATGAAGGTATATAAGCTAGAATTCTTCTTTACCTGTTTACTGGTGTCTCTGGTCTGTTTGTTGTTGGTCTTATGATATTCTTACTTGAAGTTAAAACTAAAATATAATGCAAGCTTCTTCCTTTTTGTAGATTGTTCATCAACTATTTGCACAGATCCGTATACAAATACCCCTCCTGGGTCGCCTTGTGGCTGTATCTTGCCTATGCAAATTGGACTGCGGCTAAGTGTTGCTCTTTATACCTTCTTCCCGTTGGTTTCGGAGCTAGCCCAGGAAATTGCCGTGGAGGTATTTATGCAGCAAAGTCAGGTTCGCATTATCGGAGCCAATGCAGCTACCCAGTCACCAGAGAAGACAGTAGCCCTCATTGACTTGGTTCCCCTGGGCGAAAAGTTTGATAACACAACAGCTGTTTTGACTTCCCAGAGATTTTGGCATAAACAAGTTGTTATAAAAGCATCCTACTTTGGTGACTATGATGTACTATACGTGCGCTATCCAGGTACCAATCTATCTGTATGCATAGACATATCTGTATGCATAGACATACTTTAACTATTTGCATCAATAATGTTTATCTTTACATGAAACTACACATGCACAGGTTTACCCCCATCCCCACCTTCTTCGGACGCTGATGTAATGAATGAGGGACCATATCCTAGCAATGAAAATAATGGAAGGACGGTAAAGCCCCTCGGGGTTGATGTGCACAAGAGGAATAAAAATGGGCTTAGTGGCGGGATCATTGCCATTATTGCTTTGTCTTGCTTTGTAGCAGTTACTTTATGCTCGGCTGCTGTTTGGGTTTTTGTGTTCAAACCTAGACACGGTGCTTCTCAACCAACAACTCCAAAGGCCAAACTTCCTTCTTCTGGAAAACCATCAGGTGATAAATAAAACACAAATTCAATAGAATTAGGATGTTGCTTTAGTGTTTCTAATATAGGAAAAGATGTTTATATTTGCAGCTACTGCTGGGTCTATGTTGGAAAGTAGGCACAGTTTCGTGTCGCTATCATTTGGATCTAGCATGGCAACTTATACAGGATCTGCTCACACTTTCAGTGCAAGTGACATTGAGAGAGCCACTCACAATTATGACCCTTCAAGAATACTTGGGGAAGGTGGCTTTGGTCTTGTTTATAGTGGTGTTCTTGAAGACAGGACTAAGATTGCTGTCAAAGTTCTAAAAAGAGATGATCAGCAAGGTGGTCGGGAGTTTTTGGCTGAAGTTGAGATGCTTAGTCGCCTTCACCATCGAAATTTAGTCAAGTTGATTGGCATATGTACTGAAGAGCATTCCCGTTCCTTGGTTTATGAGCTCATTCCTAATGGCAGTGTCGAATCTCATTTGCATGGTAGCTTTATTTTGCTAATAATTGTTCCATTCAAGATGAATTTGTTGGGTGTCAGAAAGATTCTTTTTTGACATAGTTATGCTTCTGCACATTTTTCTTGATGTCAGGAATTGACAAGGACAATGCTCCACTTAATTGGGCGCACCGCATGCAGATAGCCCTTGGTGCTGCTCGGGGACTGGCATATCTTCACGAAGATTCCAGCCCCCGTGTAATACACAGGGATTTCAAAGCCAGCAATATTTTGCTGGAAGATGATTTTACACCAAAAGTGTCTGACTTTGGTTTGGCGCGGACTGCAATGGATGAGGAAAACAGACACATATCAACCCGGGTCATGGGAACTTTCGGGTATGAAATCTAGTCTTCACTTTCTTAAGCATTCCTCTAGTCCCTTTCACAGTTTGTCACATCTTTAAATTCTGATGATAATATTCAGGTATGTGGCCCCGGAATATGCAATGACTGGGCATCTTCTTGTCAAGAGTGATGTATACAGCTATGGGGTTGTCCTTCTTGAACTCTTAACCGGAAGAAAACCAGTAGACATGTCACAGCCACCTGGTGAAGAAAACCTCGTTGCGTGGGCCCGGCCACTTCTCACAAGTAAAGAAGGGTTGGAAGCAATCGTAGATCCAAATCTATCTGATGTCCCCTTTGACAGTATCGCGAAAGTGGCAGCTATTGCTTCAATGTGTGTACAACCAGAGGTATCACACCGGCCTTTTATGGGTGAAGTTGTTCAGGCCTTAAAACTAGTATGCAATGAATTTGACGAGACAAAACAAATGGGTTCAAGGAGCTCTAGTCGGGACGATTTGTCCATTGATGTGCCTTCTGGAGGAAGTACTGCCTCAGTACAGCTGCCAGATACTTTCCAAAGCCAATATTCGATTCTCACCTATGATACCGACATTGAGACAAATCAGGAAGCATCAATGTTGAAGATGTTCAGTACGGCAATGAGCACTGGGAAGCAAGATTCTGAATCTTTTAGAAGGCTGTCTAGTTCAGGTCCTTTGGGAACAGGAAGGAGTAAGCAGTTCTGGCAGAAGTTGAGATCATCCGGGGGCAGTGTGAGCGAACATGGGTTTATGTTGAAGTTCTGGAAAGGATCATCTCATTGAATACTTACAAGTTTATGATGATGGGTTCTGTTTCTAGATATCAAAATGCAAGCTTTTGCTTTCATGCATTCAAGAAAAGTAACCACTGAGCTGCATTGGAATAACTTTGATCTGAGGAAGTTGTGCAGATGTGTAGAATTGCAGCCAGTACTTGTTACCAAAGAGCGGTTACTTAACATGAAGATGGTACCAAGCGCTAGCAAACGAGCCGGTGTTTTCGAGGGTGTTAGAAATTGTTTGGTCTGTAAATTCTGTGATATTTGTGTATTAACAGAAGAAGAGGATGCTCTACCAAAATGTACAGAAATATTTGTGCCCTGAAATGAATCCATGATATCATTCATCTGTTTCGTTGTATTTCCAGAGCAGTTAAATGTCCATATATCCAACTAGCGTCTGTTTTCTTAATCTAGACTCACTCAGCCCTAAAATCACAAACCCTAAACAAATTTTACAATCATTTGCCTCTCATGATTATAGGTTGGGAATACAATATAATTACCAATAAATAGATGCTCAAGTTGTTTGGGGAACTCCAAATGATGTATGAACAGTGAACACACGTAATTCGATTACAAAGTGACACTTTTTATTCCGCCTCATCGTAAGATGTAAAAACTAGTAGATTAAATTTTAAGGCCAAAAGCAGAAGACTAGGCAAACGTAGATTATCTTTTAGGTATTCATTTTTTTTGTTTTTATTCAATGTATGTAATTTGAAAGGTAATAATTTTATATACTGATGTCTATTTGAGATGAAAAAAATTTGGTTCCCTGTAGGGGATTTATACCGTCTCAACGTACCATTTAGCGATAAGACCTATTAGTAATAGTATCCCTTTATTCACTCATTATACGGAAAATTTTAAATTTGAATATTGTAAATTGTAATGTTCATATTTAATATGTGTATTGTAATTCTTCTCTAATATCATTTTTTTTAAATGCTAAGAGGGCTTTATTCAATACCCTTGCACATAAAATCATTATTCTTCTAAAAAAAAGTACTCTTTATGAGGTCTCTGCTAGGGTTTTTTCTATTTAGGGTTTTGAGATATTGGTGACTTCCGTTCCCTCTCTTGACGACTTATGCTTGCTTTTTGGCGAGAGTCTCTACATTTTCCTCTCATGTGCAGAGTGGTGTGAGCGAGTGATACAGGTGACGAAATGTTATTCGAGTGGCTGGGTTTGGCGACTGTCTCGCGTGGTGTAAAAGTCCGTGTTCTGCAGGGAACAGTGAACGATCCCACATTCCTGCGAGGGGAATGGTGGTGTGCCTTAAATATGTAGGCACACACCTATCTAGCACGAGGCCTTTTGGGAGCTCAATGACTTTGGGTTCGATCGGAACTCTAAAATTAAGCGAGTTGAGGCTGGTGCAATTCCATGATGGGTGACCCCCTGGGAAGTTGCACCGTGAACTCCCGAAAACAAAACCGTGAGGGCGAGGAGGCCCAAAGCGAACAATATTGTGCTAGAGTCGGGTCCTGACCGAGGAGGGTCAGATTCGGACAGAATGGTATCAGAGTCAGAACCTGACCGGGAAGTGTGCCAGCGAGGACGCTGGGCCGTAAGGGGGATGGATTGTAAAAGTTCGTATCCTAGAGGGAACGGTGAACGATCCCACATTCTTGCGAGGGGAATGGTTTGGGAGTGGAATGGCGGTGTTCCTTAAATGTGTAGGCACACACTTATCTAGCACGAGGCCTTTTGGGAGTTCAGTGACTTTGGGTTCGATTGGAACTCCAAAATTAAGCAAGTTGAGACTGGTGCAATATCATGATGGGTGACCCCCTGAGAAGTTGCACCGTGAGCTCCCGAAAACAAAACCGTGAGGGTGAGTAGGCCCAAAATGGACAATGAGTGTGTTGGTGTTGTGTTGAGTAAGCAAGACACGACTAGGGTCTTGGTTAGAGCACGATTCAATTTTCTGGTGGAGATATGCACCCAAAAACTAGTGAACATGAAGGCTTTTATCTCTATTTTCACTGGCTTATGGAAGGGATCTGCTGGTGTGTCGTTCAAGGAAATGACGGATAAGTGATATCTACTTCTTTTTGGGGAATTGAGGGATAAGAACAAGGTGTTGGAGATGGAACCTTGGTTGTTCAAGGAGTCCCTATTCTGGTCAGTGCTATTAAGGATGGGCAAGGTCCTCACTCCATTCGACTGTCAATGGCGGTCCTCTAGGTCCAGCTGCATGAAGTGCCACCGTTGTGCATAACAGTGGATGTAGCACAACGTATTGGAGATTGGGTTGGCACGATTCTGGAAGTAGATCAGGCGGAGGGGGATAACTATGTAGGATGTTTCATCCGAAGGGAATCTTTCATAAAAGGGGACATACATAGACTTCCTAGATTTGAGAACCAAGTAGATCGAGTTCAAGTATGAGAACTTTCCTGGGTATTGCACTAGGTGTGGAATTGTCTCTCACATCTCTAGGATATGCTTGAAGATAGGCCAAGATAAGGGAAGTGGTGTTTCTGATGGTCTGAGCAGTGAACCAGATATGTTTGCGAGGCTAGATGCAACTGAAAATCTTCGAGGTCGCAAGTTGAAGATCTTCCCACGTATTAGGAAAGTCGACAGAAGTCTTACAAAAGCAATAGTAGACCCACTGATTTTTCTTCTAGTGACAGCAGCAAGACCCTGAGTGAACCTGGTCCGCCCTTGAAGCATATGGTGATTAGGAGCAAATGTCATGACAATTTTGATGCAGTTGTGTAGGAGGACTCTGAGGGTTGCACTATGTCAGGGCCCACCCCTAATCCCCCGGGATTAAGGGCTAAACCCCGCTCCCGTCTAACTTACGCATGACACGAGAGCCAAACCAACGTCTAACCTTTGTGTGACACATAAGTCGGACAAGGGAGTTCCGATCCGACCACCTCAACAACTTTCGAACTTCCCAGAGTGCGCAGAGTCTACTGTGGATTGTACGTGTGATGTCTCCATTTCTCTCGGCCGACAGCCCGCACAGCAGCAACCTGGAGGGTATCGAAAACACGAAAAGACTGTGAGTGGACAAAAATAAAATTTAAGTTCAAAAACAGTTATCAGAAAACACATACATTTATACCCTCCGCGTAAAAACCAATGCATGCATATCAATTTCATGTCATAAAACCATATACGAAAACCAAACACATTTTCTTTTTTCCAAATCCCGGGCCTCAGCCCAAAACCACCAAAATCATTATAGCCAACGAAAATCATTCCATCCGGGCCACTACCCAAAACATCATCATCAAGTCTCAGTGAAAAATCAAACACATTTAAAGCCACATTCTCATCCATCGAACATGCTGGATCTATCCGAGTCTTTAAACTCAATAACCAGGCCTCAATAATCTGAGTCTTTAAACTCCCGAGTCTTTAAACTCAACAGGCCTACGGGGGAAATATTAATATATCCGAGTCTTTAAACTCCCGAGTCTTTAAACTCAATCCGGGCCGTCCCTCGTCAATCAGAATCCGGATCTTTAAACCCAATAACCAGATCCAGCAAATCCAATCAAAACCATTTGAAAACCATTTTCCATTTCCATATCCAAATCCAGAACTCATATCCTTTTCCTTTCCAGATCCGAGTCCGCAACCATCATTCCGTAAGCTGGCATCCGGAATAATCATTCCGAACCCAAACCCAGAAATCCATTTCAAGTCCTGAATCGAATCCCGAATCGTCATCCGGAATTCCGATTCCAAAACCCGACATCACATTTCTCAAAACCACTTTTGAACTGGGCTTCAAGCCCGAAATCCCTTTCTGAAATCCTTTTACTTTCTTTGAAATCAAATCGTATTTCAAATCCCAAAATCAAAATATAAACCAGGGTCAAATCACGATATTTATCAAAACCTCGTGAAACGTGAAAAATCGTCATTTTCTCGAAAAGCGTACAAATACCGTAAACCATCACAATCATAAATCCAATCATAGAATCACGTATAGAAAACATATAAAAACATATATGCATGCATCAATAGTTAGAAAGCAAAGTCCACTCACAGACCATTCCGTCGTCGCCTCGATACGCGCGCACTTACGCCGTTCCCGGCCATTCCGCTACCCTCGGCTTTCCCGAACCTATCACAAGTCACCAAATTACGTCACTAACGCGGCTACTAAGACTCTCCTAATTTTCCACAAGAATCCCCGGATCCTAAGCGTAACAAACCAGAACCCTAAACCTTTAACCTCGCGGAACTAACTTCAAAAGACGTCCGATTAACCCGAAACCAATTCCATTAGACTCATTACAACTCCTAGACCAAAAACCATGTTGACCGTTTTTCCAACCGCCGCCGCACGCTCCCCCACGCGCCTGCTACATTGTCATCGTCTACCTCGGGTCGACTGGTTCGACTGTACTGAACCGGCGTTCCCGGTTCTCCGCCGTCCGTCCACCAATTCGACTCCTCTCTTCACCATCCTCACCGTCCAGTCCTAAGCAATCCATTCCCCTTACTCTAACACCTCGATACAATCCCTAGATCATCGTCCCAAACTCGACACAAAAACCCGTATGTCCCCTGTTTCCCATTCCGGCCACCCAAGTCCTCCCCCGTCACGGTGGAAACACTAGAACACACCTAGGACCCTCCTAAAGCTCACCCAACTCACCAAATCCCTCGACTCTCACTCAAAACCCACGGCTTACCGTCTGAATCACGGCGGAAAAACAGAGCAAGCAAAGGGAAACAGAGAAATTACCTGTACGCCGACCACCTCCGTGAGCTCTGCTGGATCTACTCCACTCTCCTCCGTCCTCACAACACCACTACGGGTCCAATTTAACAGGTTTGTCACGGGAAATTCTCAACCCTGCACGGTGATCCTCTGATTTGTACTCCCTGTTTCCTGCGAACTCACGCCTCACACACACACACCCAACTACTCAGCTTCACTCCTCAGCCCTCACTCAATCTCCAGTTTCTCACTCACTCACCAGGATACACAAACACTCCTTTCACTCGATCGATTTCACTCTCTAACCTCACTCTGTTCTCTCCTCATCGAACAAACACGAACACATACCCATATAATTGGAGCCGTGCTTCCTAGAACCAACCAGACCCCTAACACGTGTCACCATCCCCTCAGCCTTCTCACCAGTGGCTCCATCACAGCTGTACACTTGTCCCTATCCAATTGCACAATTTCCAATGTGCAAAAGACCAGAATACCCCTCTTTTGAGCCAAAATTACGATAATACCACTACCTTCCTAGACCCGTAACTCACACGTCCTAACTCCGATGAACACGTGTCGCCTGTCGTTGAACTCAAGACGGTGAGATCTACCTAACGGTCCTAGGTCAACGTGTCAAAACCCGATCGTACGAAAAGTCAACTCTTCCCCATATTTTACCCAAATTACGGTAATGCCCTCAACCTTCTGAACATCATAACTTCCTCCTCGGATGTCGGAATCGGGCGTGCCACCTGTCTACGGATTCGTGACGTCCCGAACTACGTTACGGCCATTGGCCAATACCCAAGTGACGACTCGAACTAAAAGTCAACTTTTTGCCCAAACTAGGGCCAAAATCCTCATTCTACGCTACGGACCTATCGGGACCACCTAACCACCGATTAAGCTCACTAATCTCATCTTAAACACACTCTTAACCCTAATTTTTGGGACGGGTCGTTACACACTAGGCGCCCTAAACTGAATCTGGATGTGGATGATTTTTAGGTGGTCGGGACCTCCCTTAATAGGTCTCTTGAGCGAGGGGTGATGTGTCCACCTTCCCTGAGGGGCTGTGAGTTCCATGAGAATTCTATGTTGGAACTATCAAGGCATCAGGAGTGTCTTGGCAATTCAAAGCTTGGTGGACCAGTGTAACCTCTTCAAGTTTGATGTTGTTATTTTATTAGAAACAAAGAATAAAAGTTCGAAGTCCGAGTACTTGAAGTGTAAACTTAATTTTGATTGTATGCTGGTTGTTGAGCCTAAGGGCCGTAATGGTAGGTTATGCATCTTTTGGAAATCTTTGGATTCTGTGGCTCTAGTTAGTATGGTGATTTTTTTTATTGAAATGATAATTCATGATGGGTTTCCAAGCAAGGTGTGGAGACTTTATGTTGTGTATGCTAGTATGAATGATAAAGTTAGGGAAAAACAATGGGATTGCCTCCAGCATCGAATTAAGTGTTTTGGGGAGGCCTGCTTGATTTTGGGGGACTTAATGATATTCTAAGTACCGAGGAAAAAGTTGGGCCCAATACTCGAACAAAAAATAGTATGGGGAGATTCATAAGGTTTGTTTCCAATTGAAATTTATTAAATCTTGGTTATAAAGGTTACCCTTTCACATGGCGGAACAATAGAGAGGGTGGCTATATCCAAGAGTGGATTGATAGGAGTTTTGCCTCTAATTAATGGCTTCACTAGTATCTTGAGTCTCAAGTAGATCATGTGGTAATTGCGGGTTCTGACCATGCAATGCTTGCCCTTGACACGATGCCTAGTTTCAAACGTAAGCGATGATAGTTTATCTATGATCCAAGACAGGGTATTGATCAGGGTTGCATTGAGGTAATTAAAGAGGAGTGAAGACCGCCAGCTCTCCTAAAGGGTATGGCTTCTATTGAGCATAAACTGAATGGGGTGAGGCGAGGGATCTTAACCTGGAGAAAGAAGTCAACCCCTAATGCACAACTGAGTATTGGGGCACTTAGAAGGAGTTGTGGTATGCTTTTCCTTTGAGGGTAATCGAATTAAAGTACTAGAATCTGACTTAAAACAGGCCATTTTGGATGAGGAAGTCCATTGGAAGTTGAAGTCTCGAAATCAGTGGTTGGATGAGGGTGATAGGAATACAAAGTTTTTTCATGCAAAAACTATTAAGCGTCGACATCAAAATCGACTTTTGGGTATCCATGACAAGGGGGGTCATTGGACTGAGGATCCTGAAGAGATTCATGCAATTGTTGTGGACTATTTCCAATCCATGTTTACAGCATCTCACCTCGCATATACTACTACAGTTAGTCATTGTATTCCTTGTTGTGTTTTTGCTAATGAAAATAGTCTGCTTACTTTCCAGGTTAAGTATAAGGAGTTTTGACAAGAAATGATGTCCTTACATCCCTCAAATCACCAGGTCCTAATAGGTTCACAGTTGCTTTCTATCACAAACATTGGGGTATCATTGGTACAAATGTTATTACCTTGTTAAAGCTTACTTTGCCACGGGCTAGCTGAGAGGCAGGTATAAGCATACCAATATTGCCCTGATCTCAAAGGTACCTAATCCTACCTAGACGACTTAGTTGAGACTAATAGCTTTATGCAATGTTATCTATAAGTTCATTTCCAAGATTACCACTAACTATTTGAAGAAGGTGCTTAAATGAATTATTAGTCCATTTCAGTATGCTTTTGTTGAAGGTAGACAGATTACTGATAATATCTTGGTAGTGCATGAAGTTTTACAAACCTTGAAAAAGAGAAGAGGGATGGAAGAGGACGAAATGGTTTTGAAACTTGACATGGCTAAAGCTTATGACTGCGTTAAGTGGGGTTTTCTATAGGTTGTGATGCAGAAGTTCAGTTTTGCTGAGTCTTTTGTTCAATGGGTTATAGGTTGTGTTACCACTACCATGTACAATGTCTTGATAAATGGCCAACCCTCTGGTTTTATTCTGCCTTCGCGTGCTATACGACAAGGGGGTCCCCTAGCCCCTTTCTTGTTTGTGCTTTGTGCTGAGGGACTCACTGTCCTTATTCGGAGACATTAGGAAAATGGTATATTTCGAGGGATCCGGTTAGCTCCAAATGGTATTAATCTCACCCCTTTTTTGTTTGCTAATGATTCGATATTTATGTGTAAAACTACTTGGAATGCGGCTCATTATGTTAAGGAGATTCTGAATACCTATGCTACTAAGTCGGGCCAACTCATCGATTTTGATAAGAGTGCTGTGACGACCCGGAAATTCGAAAAAGGAAAATTTGGAAAATTTGAAGGAAATGACGATTTTACCCCTGGTTATAAGGGCCGAAAGTTGACTTTTTGTTCGGGATGCCTTTTGGACTTTTGGCCATGACTGTTGGATAGGTCTCGGGATCCTGAATTCGTAGACAGGCGGCATGCGTCAATCGAAGGTCGGATGTGAAAGTTGTGGGTCTCGAACGGTGAGGGGCATTTTGGTCATTTTGTTAGTAAGGGTAAAATGGTAATTTGGCTGGGATATCTGATGAATCAGCCAAATGGGGTGACTCATTTTGTCTAACAAGGGACACCTGTCACTGAACTTAAAAGGCTGAGTGGCACTAGTTTCCGCTAAACATAGACAATACAGAATACAAAACAAATAAACGTATACATATCCATATTACCCCTTGTTGATCATATCTGATCGATTGCACTTCAAACGTTGAGAGACTGAACAGAGAGAGTAAAGGGAAATTGTAGAGTGAAAACGGGAAGAAAGAAGAGAGAACACTGAGAGGAAACTCATAAACCCGAGAGAAAACCCGAAATCAGATTTTGGACATTTAAATTTTGATTTTCAAGTATTGGCCTAGTTGAAGTGAAATTGAGTTGAGATTAAGTCTTCTGAGAGCTAAACGAATCGAACCAAATCAAATGGGAAGGGAATTGATGGAGATTTGACTGGGAACGAGTCTTGGGACAATTCTGAAATTTTGAGGTTTGGTTGGATTGATTCAAGGTAAGAAATGATATAATTGATGTCGAAATTGTGTTCATGTGATTCCTCTATAACTTCCTGATGCATTAGAATGTACAATTTAAGTCGAATTGGTCGAATTGGGATTTTGAGTTTAACGGGTATTGAAATTGGAATTGGTAGTTTTAATCTATGTTGTATAAATTGAAGGATACAGAACTCAAATTAAGGTCACAAAGATGAGATTAGAAGAATCAATTGAAAGAATTGATGTGAAATTGGATAGGATTGAATCGGGTTGCTTCGCGGGTTGCAGACCCGTATGACAGTGAATCGGGTGAGAACGATGACACTGTAGCACCAATGTTCACTCGCGTGGCTTTCAAGCGCAGCCGCTTGCAGCGGCGCGGGAGGGCGCATGGTGAGTTTTCTGGGGAAGTGTTCAACATGTGGTTTACTCCATTCAATGTAACGAACATTTTGGTGTTGGTTTCGAGTCAATCGGACACCATTTCGATATTGTTCCGAGGGTCCGAAGATTTATGTTATGTTTTAAATTAATATTTAATTCCCGAAAAGTTATGGGAAATTAGTATGATGTTAATTAAGTCATTAGTGACCCTGAGTAATGATTTTGGACAGGATTCGGGATTCCTAGAAAATGTTGGAAATTATGGAAACGCGTGCAGCTTGGAATTGAGCGATTTGGACGGTATGTGAGTGGACGTTTGTTTTATAAACTGATATGCATACATAGTTAAATGTTTTATATGATTGATTGAATGATGTGAGTTGCAATGATGTCCTGATGGTGTGGCATGATTATCTATGATTTAATGATTATTTTAATCGGTCTTTCGGGCACGTTTTATGAGAAATGTGCGAATGATATTTTGGGCTAGGTCCGGAGTCAAAAAGGTTTCTAAAAGGATGTTTTGACTTAATTGGTGAGTCAATGAGGATTTTTGGATTATTTTATTGTTTGAAAATGAGATTTTACGGATTTACGTGTAAATGATATTTGGGCTTGAGACCCTGTCGGGAATGCTTTTGACTGGGTTTGAAGTCATGGATATAATTGATATGTGTTGTGGTATGGATTGGGTTTGTGATTGTGGATACTAGATCATGTTCTGGATGGTGCGAGTGCAATTCCTAGACGTGACTCGAATGTTGCATGAGTGCAGTTCCCGAGTATGTGGTACGTCTAGATGGTGCGTGTGCAGTTCCCAGACATGACTGATATGACTCAGATGGTGCTTGAGTGCAGTTCCCGAGGTTGGCCTACGCATAGTGCAGATGTGACTGTGTGATTGTTTGTGCACTTGTGAATAGTACAGATTGATGGATTGATTGATTGATTGTGCACTTGTGAATAGTGTTGTTTGATGTTGATTGTGATTGCGTACTGGTATTGAGTACGGGTTTCTGGTCTGTGTGGCCAGGTGATTATGTTTTCACATGTTTGGCTTGAGAGCCGGGATTTGATATGTTTCATGTGATTTGGCTGGAAAGCTGGTGATTGATTCATATGTTTTTCCCTATGCATGCATGGTTTGATAAACTGGAGGGTAAATGATGTATTTTGAAATGTGTTTTAAATGATATTATTTTTGTCCACTCACACCTTTTCTGTTTTGATGACCCTACAAGCCGTGGCACGACGTTCGGGGCTGATCAAGAGGCGGAGGCATGAGCGGAAATCAGTGCGGTTATTCCTTGTCTGACAGGTGCCGAAGGATAGTTTCGGGACTTCAGTTGACTTGTCAGACAGGAGCAGGACCGGGCACGGTTATCAACGTCCAGTTGGGACTGGTCCTGTCAAGTGCGGTCTTTTCTAGTTGTGATGTTACATTGGAAACTAAAGCTGATATGTCTGCTATTCTTGGAATTCAGTGTAATCATGATTTTGGTAAATATATGGGTTTCATGGCAGACTTTGGTTCCTCGAAGACAAAGGTCTTTGAAAAGACTAATAACCGTATTAAAGGTCGTATCCAAAGGTGGACCGAGCATTTCTTATCTCCGACAGGTAAATAAGTCCTTTTCAAATATGTTGCTATGGCCATTCCAATATATTATATGGCATACTTTTTGCTACCTGTGGCTTTATCAAAATATTACTCGGATAATGGCGGATTTTTGGTGGGGTGTATAGGCAAAAAGACAGGTATCCATTAGGGCTCTTAGGACAAACTGGCTAGGCCAAAGTAATCTGGTGGATTGGGCTTCAAAGACTTGAAATGTTTTAATCTAGCAATACTTGCCAAGCTCACCTGGAGAATTTTAATTTGCCCTGACTCTCTATTAACTCAAACTTTGAGAGCTAAATACTTTCCAGATGGGAATATCCTTAGAGCTAAAGAAGTATGGGGGAGTTCTTAGAGTTAGAAGAGGATTCTACAAGGATCCAAGTACTACAAGCTAGAATTAGATGACGAATATGGGATGGTAAATAATTACATTCTCTATTTGATCCTTGGCTAACACGTAGGCCTTTCCTACCGCTATCACGCCATCCTCTTATGCCCTAGTTGGCAACTGATCTTATTGATGAGGAGAATAGATGATGAAATACTGAGCTAGTTACCATGGTTTTTAATCAAGATGAAGGTCCAAGTGTCTTAGCCTTGCCCCTTAAAATCAGGTTTTCACGTCTAGAGTGGAAAGTACACTGTGAAATCAGGTTATAATGCGGCTCTTGATTAGCTAAAGTGTCAGGACTGCCTCCAATCCCCCTGGATTAAGGGCTGAATCCTACTCCTGTCTAATTTACGCATAACACGAAGGCTAAACTGACGTTCAACTTTCATGTGACACGTAAGTCGGACAAGGGATTCTCGAACCAACCATCCTAAGAGTATCCGGATGTTCCAGAGTGCGCCGAAACTAATGGGGATCGCGGGTGTGATGTCTCCGTCACTTTCGACCAACAGCCCGCACCGAAATAACCTGGAAGGTATCGGAAACACAAAAATACTATGAATGAATAAAATAAATAATAAGTTAGAAAACCGTTCATAAAATAAGTACATTTCTACCCTCCATTTAAAAACCAATGCATGCATATCAATACATGTTATGAAACCATTCATATCAAAACCATCAATGAAAACCATTTGAAAACCCGAATCAAATCCACTATGCAAATCCAGGCCTCAGCCTCAAGTCACAAATCAATCTCAAATACGGGAACTCAGTCCCAAAACTCATCAAATCCATATCATCTGGGCCACTGCCCAAAACATCTGAAAACCAATGAAAACCAGTGAAAATACCAATCATGCGAGTTTGCTGGATCTTAAGTGGGGCCCGAGTATTTAAACTCAAAACCATGCGCAATAATCAGGCCTTCCCGGGATATCAACGAATCTTTAAACTCAAAAAACAATCACAGGCATCAGAGGGTATCATAACCGAGTCTTTAAACTCAAAACATATACCGAGTCTTTAAACTCAAAACACATCAATCAAGGGCCCTCCCTTTGTCAATCAACCGAGTCTTTAAACTCAAAACCAGATCCAGCAGTTTTTCTTTTTCTTTTCCAGGTCTTTAAACCCAAAACCATTTTTCCAATCAACAGTGAAAACCACAGAAAATCCTTATCCAAATTCGCAACAATGATTTCGTAAGCCGGCATCCGGAACCACTGTCCCGAACCCAAATCCAGATTTTCCTTCCAAGTCTCAAAACCAAATCCGAAACATCGTTTCCGAAATCCAGTTTCAAAACCGAAATCTCATTCCGGAATCACTTGAACAGGGCTCTAAGCCCGAAATTACTTTTCCAAACTCCATTTCAAATCCTTGAAATCAAATCATATTTCAAATTCCGAAATCAAATCATTAAAACCATCGTCAAATCAAAAGATAGATTGAAACCTCGTAAAACGTGCAATTCTATAAATATATCGAAAATCGTGCCAAATTGTAAATCATCAAGATCATAAATCAAATCATAGAATCGCGTATAGAAAACATATAAAAACATATATGCATGCATCATGAGTTAGAAAGCAAAGTCCACTCATAGACCATTTCGCTGTTGCCTCGATAAGCGTGCACTTATGCCGTTTCCGGCCAATCCACTATCACCGCCTTTCCCGAACCTATCCGAATCCCATAATAAGGTCACTAACTACTTTATTAAACTTATACTAAGTCCCCGTAATTTTCTCGAATTTTTAACTATTTTTAAACGAGCCCTAAAGCCTTCAAACATCCCAAAAACTATCGAGACGATATCCGATCGACTCGAAACCAATCCCAAAATGTTCGTTTCATCGAATACTTTAAAAATCGTGTTGAAAGATTTTCCAAACTACCCTTCACGCGCCCCCATGCGCATCTGGAACCTTCTGCGCTTGAAACCCACGCGCGTGAACAGTGTCATCGTCAACCTCCAGCCAACCCGGTTCAGACTGGTCCGGTCCAACCGAGCCGGCGAGGACGGTTTTCACCCATTCCAACCGTTTTCAGTCCTTTCTACACCCTAAGCTTTGTCCTTAAATTTGGGATTGATTCCACTAATTAAAACACAAAAAGGAACCCTAAATCTTAACTCCCAAACGTCGAGCCAAACCCAGAAAATTCTAGTTTCTGTTCCCGGCCACCAGCCGTCTTCTCAGGGCACGAGTTCGAATCCTTAGCTCAGTAATACCTTCCTACAACTATTAAGACCAATAAAACAATTCAACAACTCTCCAAAACCCACGACTTTTGATTTGAACCCAAAACTGGAAAAACAGAGGAAACCGAAACCTCACCTATTTTTTGGCCTCCACCTTGGCCTCCACCGTGATTCTTCGGGTCCACAAGGAAATCCTCACCCCTCTAAACAGTCCCACAGACCAAATTAGACCAATTTGATCGATTGAGGTTGCACCACGACCCACGATTCTTCCTCTGTTTTCTCTGGTTTTCTTACATCTCACACACATCCAACACTTAAGTTTCCCTCAACATTATCACACAACTCACAGGTAGACCTCTGGCACTCACTCAAGCTCAAAGAAATCACACGACTCTCACACACTCACTGGAAATTGATCGATTGTTCTCTGTCCCTGTTTTCTCCCTTAAACGATAAACTCAATTTAAATTTTAACCGTGTGCGAATTTGGTAGAAGCCCCTAGGCTGGCCAGGTGTCCTCCAATCGACGGTGCAGTCCAAAAATATCTCCAATAACTCAGGCCCAATTGTCCCTATCTGATTGCTCACAATTCCCAAGGTGCCAAAAGACCAATTTTCCCCTAAGTGTCCAAATTACCATTTTACCCTTCAATTTACTAGACCCGTAACTTAACCATCCGACGTCCGATGACGGCGTGCCACCTGTCATTGTACTCAGGACATCGAGACCTTTCTAAAGGTTCTCGATTTACGTAAAAAATCACTGTCGTTTGAAAAGTCAACAAATTGTCCATATTTAACAATATAACCAAAGTGCCCTCGAACTTCTGAACGTCATAACTTTCTCCTCGGATGTCAGAATCGGACGTGCCACCTGTCTATGAACTTGTGACGTCTCGAACTACGTCACAGTCATCAGCCAAAGTCCATTTGGCCGTCCAAACGAAAAGTCAACATTTGTGCCCATTTTAGGGGCAAAATCGTCATTTCGCACTGTCCGATCGAAATCGTCCAACTAATTACCGATTAACCTCACTAATCTGTCATTAATCACTAATATAATCGTTATTTCTGGAACAGGTCATTACAATCTACCCCCCCTTAAATAATTTTGTCCCCGAAATTCCTAGTCTCGTACTTCCGTAAGTAAGTGGGGGAAATCTAACTAAACTCACACCTGGGTCTCCTACCCGGTGTCCAGCACCTGCCAATCCAACTTCCGTCAGTGATATTTAGCTAATCTTTTCACCAGTGGTTCCACTACCTGTGGGAACACCATCTACGTCTCACACTACCTCTTTGCAACCGGACCATAACACATACCTGTTTAACCATGAGCATACATTTCAATGTTAGGGTCTCACCAGCCACTCATGGCTCGGAGTATCCAATTCATCTCAAATCTGAAACCTGTAACAACCAATTAACCACTCAGGATCACCCTGATCCGGCCCATATGATTTGTCAAAAACCATCATATCGGAACTACACCGAGTATCCATCTATTCATAACATACTTCAGCACTAAGCTGTTCACCAACACTTCTACCAGAACGTCACACTGCACGTCCAATTACATTGGCATGGTTTCGACCACTGCAGAACCAGTACGTACACCTTCCAAGTACATGCACCCGTTGCCACCAATTAGAACCACGGTGCATACCACCAACCACATGCAAGGACAACCTTACAAACCTTAAAGGAAACAAAGTTATTTTAGAATACCTCAAACACGGCTCATAGAGTATATCCTCACGTACTTCCAACTACACGTCTTCCGGGAAAGTCCAACTCAGCCCTGAGCCAGGAGCGATCCAATCCCGATCTACTCACCCTTAAGTAGATCCTACTCACTGGCTCACTACTTCGCCTTCACTTCCTACCAATGATCAAACCACCACGTCGGATCAAATCGATCAAGTACTCAACACGTCTAAAGGCACGTCCAGATTGTGGGTTCTCTTCAATAACCTTATATCGATTAGTTATAGTCACTCCGTTTTCCATTTTTTTCGTCATCCTTCAACGGAACACACAATGGTCCTCAACCATGTGATCACAAATCATTCTACCTCAATCCATCTTAATACAAACCCACGACACTCGTCACACATGCCCAACATGTCATCACTAAGTCATCTTTTTACTCCTGAACACAACCACAAGTGTCCATGACCAAGAGGGGATTCACAACTCCTGAAGTTCCATTAATGAGTCATCTGAATCGACCCCGAAGTATACCTCACTCATCAAGTAACACCAATCTCGGAATCAACACAACAATCACTGACCTCGGACTCCTCAGTTACCACCCTCGAAGTCGTCAGTCTCCAAGTGCCAGCCTCAATATCCGCCGACAAATGCCAACCATCAGGGGAGTCCACTAAAATCGACCTCACAAACGGTCAAACCCGACCATACCAACATAGCCCGATCCAACACGAAGCATAGGTCCACTGTGCTTCCACTGCGCCACTCTGATCAAACCACCGACATCCTAACCGTTAATACCAAACAGAACCTGCCCATGGTCATCACATCTCCCCGCTAGGTTAGTGGTTCCTACCAGACACCGTCACCTCATAACTGGCCACAACCTCGACTCGATGTGCCCATCCGACCATTTACAAGTGTCCCAACTCATGGCACATCATTCTGATCTAGTGCTCACAGCACCCTAGTCCCGAGCCTCTGCTCCTACCGAGCCAAAACCCTCAATCGACGCTCGGTTCGGGGAAACTAACCTCCCTCGTAGTCCAAAGCTCTGAGCAACTCAATACTCAACCAACTCACTGCCTCGGCTGTACCCAACAACACCATCTCTAATTCGGCAGTAAGTCGGCCCATCCACAACAACTACCGAACCACAAATCCCCATTCACGATTTCCAAACTAAGCACTTTCCCTGGCGTTTGTCACTCAGGTACTCACAGTCCAACCCAGTCATCCCACGGGGTTCCTCAGATTATCCTCGCCATACGGGTTATCCAAATCCGCGACAGTCACTAGTTCACAACAACCCTACCACTCAGGTTATCGAAACCGCCAACCAGTAACCCTCGCTAGGGGGAAAACTCTCAAATCTCAAAGTAGTTTCTCGACCTTGCCACTCGAGGCATCTAGCTACTCGTAGCTGTAAAAGTCCAGTTTCAACCAAACTGACCAAAAAGGTCACCAGTCCAAACTATCGCCATCCGGCCGAACTAGCCACCGTCAACTGGCCTCTTCGGCCCACGTATACCACCAACTCAACAGGTTACTATCGGGCTCCACAAACCAACCAGTCGACCCTCAGTTGACCAACCTACTCGTAATTGTAGCTCACTGCTACCATCCAGATTCACCACGCTGGCAACCATCAAACCATATGGTCCAACTGTCGAGCATATCCAGCGCCAAACACGCTAACTATTCCGGCCTTAAGCCGACGCATATCTCACCACACTCCGCGTATCGGGCAAAAAATCCCCTATTTACTTATATCTACCACTGCGTATCGAGCGACTATCACCCAGGCACCAACAATCACCGCTAACTAACCACTAACAAGCGTACTATCACTATCGCATCCAGGTTGATGACGGGCTGTTCTGCGTCGAGACTTCACATCCACAGTAGTATCACACCACCCAAGTCGACAAACCAACGACTCTGGGAACCAAACCTCGCGCAGAACACATGAAACCTTGCTCTGATACCAAATTGTCAGGACCGCCCTCAATCCCCTTGGATTAAGGGCTAAATCCTGCTCCCGTCTAACTTACGCATAACACGAAAGCTAAACTGACGTCCAACCTTCATGTGACACGTAAGTCGGACAAGGGATTCTCGAACCAACCATCCTAGGAGTATCCGGATGCTCCAGAGTGCATCAAAACTACTGTGGATCGCGGGTGTGATGTCTCCGTCACTTTCGACCAACAGCCCGCACCGTAATAACCTGGAGGGTATCGGAAACACAAAAAGACTGTGAGTGAAAAAAATAAAATAATAAGTTAGAAAACAGTTCATAAAACAAGTACATTTCTACCCTCCATTTAAAAACCAATGCATGCATATCAATACATGTTATGAAACCATTCATATCAAAACCATCAATGAAAACCATTTGAAAACCCGAATCAAATCCACTATGCAAATCCAGGCCTCAGTCTCAAGTCACAAATCAATCTCAAATACGGGAACTCAGTCCCAAAACTCATCAAATCCATATCATCCGGGCCACTGCCCAAAACATCTGAAAACCAGTGAAAAACTAGTGAAAATACCAATCATGCGAGTTTTCTGGATCTCAAGTGCACCCGAGTCTTTAAACTCAAAACCATGCGTAATAATCAGGCCTTCCCGGGATATCAACGAGTCTTTAAACTCAAAATACAATCACATGCCTCGGGGGGTATCATAACCGAGTCTTTAAACTCAAAACATATACCGAGTCTTTAAACTCAAAACACATCAATCCAGGGCCCTCCCCCCGTGTAACGACCCATCCCGGGAGTTGGGATTAGCGAAGTGATTAGTGCTGGATTTGCTGAGTTAATCGGTGTTTAGTTGGTTACTTTTGGACGTTAGTGCGGAATGACGATTTTGCCCTTGGTTTGGGCAAATTGTTGACTTTTAGTTCCGGCGGTCAATTGGGCATTGACCGATGACTGTGACATAGTTCGGGACGTCACGAGTCCGTAGACAGGTGGGACGCCCGATTCCGACATCTGAGGAGGAAATTATGGTGTTCGGAAGGTGAAGGGCGTTACCGTAATTTTCATTAATTAGAAGGAACATGTTGACTTTTTGCTGGACTCTTGGTTTTCACGTAGACCGAGGATCGTTAGATAGGTCTCGACGTCTTGAGTACAACGACAGGCGGCACGCTGTCATCGGACGTCGGATGATTAAGTTATGGGTCTAGGAAATTGGAGGGCAAAATGGTAATTTTGGACTTAGGGACAATTTGGTCTTTTCACAATTGGGCCAATCAGATAAGGCCATCTGGGTTTGTGTGAGTGGATATTTATTTGTTGTCCATGGAAAGTTGGACACGTGGGGTGAACCTAGAGGCTTCTAGGAAGTGTATAATGTGCACGGTTACAAATTGTCCAAGTTTAAACCCGTGCAATTGTTCCTTTAACAGAAAACAGAGAGTAAGACGGTGAGGATTCCGGATCGATTCTGTGTGTGTGGGAAGCCTTGTGTCTTGGTGAGAGTGAGTAGAGACTAAGTGAGAGTTAGTGAGTGAGTTGTGAGGAAGATTGTGTGAGGAAAACTTGTGTGTGTGCGGGGTACGTTTTCAGGAAAACAGAGAGGTGTCGAGGGAGTTTGGTGGTGGTGCTGCCGTGCTTTGATTACTCGTGGTTGCTGGTGGTGTTCAGTGACCGTAGTGGAACCTTAGGGACCCAGTGGACACGGCGGAGCTCACGGTGGAGGGCAGGACGCAGGTAATTCCTCGACTTTTCTCTGTGTGCTCTATTTTTCCGTTTTGGTTCAAACGTAGAGTCGTGGCTTTTGGGGCTGAGTCGAAGTGTTTTGTGAGTGCTATTAGGTTCGGTAAGTTCCTAGGGAGCTTCTGGTTGTGAAGCCATGATGGGAGGAAGCCCTGGTGGCTGGGAACCGAAACAGGGGTTTTCGGGTGGTTTTGTTCTAGCTTGAGGGAGGTAGGTTAGAGGCTGTGTTGTGGTGTTTTAAGGAATGGAATAGATTGCTAGGGTATGACGAAGCTTCTGGTGTTGGAAGGAACAAAAACGGACGGGAGATGACGGAGAACCGGTCACGCCGGTTCAGACCGGGTGACCATCGAAGAAGAAGGTCAATAGTGCCCTGTATGCAGGCGCGTGAGGCCCACGCGCAGCCACTTTGGGCGGCGCGTGGGGGCATGTGGTGAGGTTTCTGGGGAAGTGTCCAACATAGTTTTTGGTCTAATCAGTGTAACGAATCTGTTGGGACAAGTTTCGGGACAATCGGACAACGTCTCGGGTTAGTTTTAAGTGGTCGAAGGTTTAGGGTCCCGTTTACGTACGTTTAGAAGTTCGAGAAAATTATGTGTCAGGACCCGTCCCAAATATCACCTCGATACTCGGGATGAACCCTGCTCCCGTCTGACAATCATACTTACAATACCAAAAAGAAACTTAATACAACTATAAGCATAACCATCAGACGAAGGAGTAAATATATACAACAGTAAGTCAGAGCATAGTTCTACAAAATGGGCACCAAAAGTCCTACAAGTCTAAGTCCGCAACGGAAGAACGTCGGAAGCCCTATGCCTCGATCTCTGCCTCAACGTTCACCCCAGCGCTATCACCACGACCTGGAGGGAAAAATTAAAAACAAAAGGTGTGAGTGGACCAAAAAAAAATGAAAGTTTAAAACCGTTTACCAACAAATCAACGTAAGGAAATAAAATCCTTTATTCCCTCCGGTTTAAAACCAGGCATGCCAATGAAGTATTAGAAAAATCATAATATGGAAAACATAAGAAACAGAGACACTATAAATACCATAAGAAACAGATACACTATAAAACATCATAAGAAACCAGAGTATAACCCGATCAAACCTGCTGGACCTATCCGAGTCTTTAAACTCAACCAGGCCTCACATATCAATCCGAGTCTTTAAACTCCCGAGTCTTTAAACTCAATAGGCCTATGGGGGTAATATCATAGTATCCGAGTCTTTAAACTCCCGAGTCTTTAAACTCAATCCGGGCCCGTCCCCCATCAATATCAATCCGGGCCCTGGAAAAGCAGTACTGAAGTGTAATTTAGTCCCAAAAGCTTCCTGTAAGCTCTGCCAAAAACGAGAAGTGAATCTCGGATCTCTATCAGATACTATCGACTCCGGAGTCCCATGCAATCGAATAATCTCATTAATAAACAACTGTGCAAACTGTTCCAACCTGAAGTTCTCCCGTACTGGCAAGAAATGAGCAGACTTCGTAAGTCGATCCACAACAACCCACACACCATCGTGTCCCTTCGGTGTTCTCGGAAGCTTGAACACAAAATCCATAGTCAGGTGATCCCATTTCCACTCGGGAATCGGCAAAGGTTGCATCGCTCCATAAGGTCTCTGCCGCCCGGCTTTTACCTGTTGACAAATCAAACATCTACTGACATACTCTGCAATTCCACGTTTCATCCCTGACCACCAGTAATGCTCTCGAAGTGTACGATACATCTTGGTCCCACCAGGATGCAACGCATAAGCTGAACAGTGAGCCTCATCAAGTATCACCTTCTTCAAAACTTCATCCTCAGGTACACACAACCGTCCATTCTTAACCAAGGCTTCATCCTCACGGATCTCAAAATCCTGTCGTTCTCCAGCCTCGACCTCAATCCGAATGATGCCCAGAATAGGGTCCTCAAACTGAGCATCAATCACCTGATCAATCAAAACGGGTCGCACATGAAAACTCGCTAGGAGTGCTCCCTGATCATCCACGGTCAACTCTACTCCCAACTTACGGAGTTCAACCAACAAAGGTAACCGTACTGTCCTCAGATGCGACAAAGAACCAGCTGACTTTCTGCTCAGAGCATCGGCTACCACATTAGCCTTCCCTGGATGATACTCAATAGTACAGTCGTAGTCCTTAAGTAACTCCAACCAACGGCGCTGTCTGAGGTTCAATTCCTTTTGAGTGAACAAATACTTCAAACTCTTGTGGTCCGTAAAAATCCTGCACTTCTCACCGTACAAGTAATGTCGCCAAATCTTCAATGCATGAACCACCGCAGCCAATTCCAAGTCATGTGTAGGGTAGTTCACCTCATAGGGTTTCAATTGCCGGGAAGCATAAGCAATCACTTTCCCGTGCTGCATCAAGACACAACCCAAACCTTGTAAAGAAGCATCACTGTACACCTCGAACTCCCCACTATCATCTGGAAGGGCTAACACAGGAGCAGATGTCAACCGCCTTTTAAGCTCCTGGAAACTCTGTTCACAGTTATCATCCCACTCAAACCGAACTCCCTTCCGTGTCAACCTCGTCAACGGTGCTGCAAGAATAGAAAAACCCGCAATAAAACGCCGGTAATACCCTGCCAAACCCAGAAAACTCCGAATCTCCGTCACCGTCTTAGGCTGTTCCCAATTGGCTACCGCCTCAACTTTCTGAGGATCCACACGAATACCCTCGGCCGAAATCACATGGCCAAGAAATCCAACACTGGTCAACCAGAACTGACACTTACTGAGCTTCGCATACAACTGATGCTCCCTCAACGTTTTAAGCACGATCCTCAGATGTTTCTCATGCGCCTTCGCACTCTTCGAAAACACCAAAATATCATCAATGAAAACAATCACAAAACGATCCAAGTAGGGCCGGAACACTCGGTTCATAAGGTCCATAAAAGCTGCTGGGGCATTAGTCAAACCAAAAGGCATCACCACAAACTCATAGTGACCGTACCTGGTCCGGAAAGCTGTCTTCGGTATATCCTCCTCTTTAACCCGTAACTGGTGATAGCCGGAGCGAAGGTCAATCTTCGAGAAATACTGTGCTCCCTTGAGCTGGTCAAACAAATCATCAATCCGGGGTAGGGGGTACTTATTCCGAATAGTTACCTTATTCAGTTGCCTGTAATCCACACACAATCTCAATCCTCCATCCTTTTTCTTGACAAACAAAACAGGTGCTCCCCAAGGCGACGTACTCGGTCGAATAAATCCTATATCGACCAACTCTTGCAACTGGGCCTTAAGTTCCCTCAATTCGGCAGGTGCCATACGATAAGGAGTCTGAGAAATAGGCTGTGTACCTGGTAGAAGCTCAATCGTGAACTCAAGATCTCGGTGTGGGGGTAGTCCTGGCAACTCCTCGGGAAAAACATCGGGAAACTCCCGTACCACTGGTATATCCTCCGCCCTCTCTGGCGTAGCACGCGTATCCACCACATGAGCTAAGTAACCCTGACACCCCTTCCGTAACAGTTTACTAGCCTCGAGTGCCGAAATAACTCCCGTAGGAAGTGCACGCTGATCCCCCTGAAAAACGTGCAAAACCCCGAAAATATCTCGAAAAACGTGCAAACATCTCAATCACGTATAACCATCATAAAAACACACATAGAATCATAAAACAGTAATTAAAACAGTTGGCATGCTCGGAAATAAGAAAAAAATCCACTCACAGTTTACGACACGTCACTCGCGCTCCGTGCGCTCCTCAACCGTCTCTGGTGTCTCCCGTCCTGTCAATAGATACCAAATAGGGTCACAATAACATCAAGGATACCTTCCCTATTTTCCCCAATTTTTCGGGAATTTAATAATATTTTAATCATAAACCCTAAACCGTACGGATTCCCGAACCATTCCGTAACACCGTCCGATTAACCCGAAAACTATACCATTGGACTCCTTAGGACATTTAGAGTTAAACTCATGTTGGACGCTTAACCGGATTCCTTCCCACGCGCCCCCACGCGCCGCCCAAAGTGGCTGCGCGTGGGCCTCACGCGCCTGCTACAGTCACCTTCAACCTCGAGTCACCCGGTTCAACACAGTTGAACCGGCGTGACCGGTTCTCCGCCGTTCACCCACCGTTCTTCTCCATTTCAATCCCACTAGCTTCGTCCAGTTCCCTGCAACCAATCCCAGTCCTAAACTCCTCCAGATCGATCACCGCCTCACTCAACCTTCTCTCTGTTTTCTGTGTTTCAAACCCAAACACGGTTTGATTTTTGTACAAGGTGTGGCCGTGTGTAACACCCCGGAAATTCGAGGATTCTCATTTTGTAATTTAATGTGTGATTTGACGATTTTACCCTTGTGAATGGTATGGTCAAATTATTGACTTTTTGATTGATGAACTAAATGGACTTTGACCTATGACCGTGACGTAGTTCGGGATGTCACGAGTTCATAGACAGGTGGCACGACCGATTCGGACGATCAGGGTGAAAGTTATGGCTATCGGAAGTTCAGGGGCATTACCGTAATTTGGACTCTCGGGGGAAAATGTTGACTTTTCTTTTGACAACTAATTTTCAGTTGACTCAAGGACCGTTGGGTAGGCCTCAACGTCCTGAGTCCGTAGACAGGCGGCACGCTGAAATCGGACTTCGTACGAGGAAGTTATGGTCAGAAACGTGAATTCGGGAAGTTCGTGTCTCGGTTTTCGTGTCGAATATTATATTCAGAAATTCTGATTGAAGGACACCTGGGGAGTGACAAGTGTCACTCACCCATTGGCTAGATTGGATCAGATCCACTATTGGATTAATTAACATTTGAACCAGCTTTAAATTTCAGCCTTTGGATTGAAAACCCCAGATCAGATCTCAGCCCTTGATCTAATCTGGAGATTCAATCTGAGCCGTCCATTTCCTTCCCTCCATTTCTTTATATTTCCCACCCGCAGGGCACATTCTGCCATTTCGATCCAACCTTTCCAGCAAACCATCCACTCTCTGTGTCTGTGTATTGGAGACTTGCCGGCGAGGCTGAACGGTGGCAGTGAGCACGGCAGTACGGCGGCGTGGGGGGAAAACCGGAAAACCCGAAACGGTTTCTAAAACTCAGATTTTGGTAACTCGAATTCCCACGTTTAGTTTTGTTTCCTATTAATCCTAATCGACTCTAGGGACTTATAGGAACCTTCTGGGCTTGAGTTCACGACCGGAGGTAGCCTGAACGGAGTGCAAACGGCGACGGGAACCCGGGTCTGTTCATCGAGGTAAGTCTTTGTTTCAGCCCTTGTTTATTGATTTTAATTAGCTAGAACTATTCCTGGGTATAAGACGAACATCTAGGAACAAACCAGAGTGAAAATGGTTGGGTGTAGAAGAATTGGTGACCGGGTCGTGATCGCGGGTCTGTTCGACCCAAGTTGCAGAGATACGGGTCAACCCGTCTGAGGACAGAGGTGATGACGTGGCACCCTGTCAGACTGTCAGGTGACGTGGACCAACCGTGAGCCGACACGTGTCACATGTCAGTGCACAGTCAGCACTGACATGTCAGTGACGTGGACCAGTCAGGGACTGCCACGTGTCACTGACATGTCAGTGACGTGGACCAGTGCCGTGCTGACACGTGGCACATGTCAGATCTGACACGTGGTCTGACAGATCAGTGAGGTGGACTAATTGGATGTTGACACGTGGCACCTGTCAGAGTCTGACACGTCAGACCTGACAGCTGTCAGATGACGTCAGCAGCGACGTCATGCTGACGTCAGCAGTGACGTCAGCGATGACGTCAGCAGGAACTGTTCCTGCGTTGACCGCCACGTTGACCGGCGCGTGGGGGCGCGTGTGAACAGTGTTTCTAGTGGGACCACCACCATTCTTTAGGTTTCGACGATCCGGATCCAATGGCGGTGGTTTCGGGTCGATCGGAGATCATTAAGTTGGTCAAAATAAGGTTTATTGCCTTGGGAAGCGCGTTCGGGCGGCTTTTCCGGGTCGGTTTCGACCTAGGCTTTCATGGTTGAATGTTGGGGGTTTAATTTGACCGTTACGAATACTTGGATTTGACAGGGATTGTACATTTGTACCAGGACGAGGGTATACGTTCGGTTTCTAGCAGGATTGTACTGTGAGTGGGCCATTTTCTTAAACCCTTGTGTGCATAAATGTTTTCTGGTTTTATTATACTTATTCACATGCTAAAACAATGATGGTTTTGATGATATGGAAAATGTGGTTATGGCACGTTTCACGGTATTTGGGCTTGAGACCCGTTTGATGAAACTTAATGATTGATTCTGTATATTTATATGTTTGCATGTGGATATCAATAAAATGTATTTTTACTGCACTGTATAGATCCTTCCATATTGTATTGTCTCCTCCGGATGAGGTACCCCGGAGAGGTCACGGACGTCTAGTACGTCCAGCGTCTATGACGCTAAGCATCGGGGATGCTGTACCCGAACGGGGTTCGGGGATTGAACTCGGAAATTGAGACCCGAGTGGCACGCGTAGCCTTGTGATTGTGACCTATTGGACGTCAGGGACGTCAGACATCAGGGATGTCGGGATTGGAGTGTATAGTGCAGCAACTAAAATTATGGTTATGGTTTTGCTATATGCCTTATGGTTCATATTCTATGGTTTATGATTTTGGAATTATGGTGCACGCATATTTGGAAAACGGAGGGGTAAATTATATGTTTTACTTATCAAACGATTTCATAAACTTGTGTTTCGGTCCACTCACCCTTACTGTTTGATAACCCCTCCAGGTCGGGAAACTGAGGTAGAGGAGGAGCCAGAGGCTGAGGCATAGATCTACTTCTGCGTACCTGAACCCCTGCTGGGCGGTGTACCCGCAGGATTACTTTAGAGTCGTGCTCGCAAATTTGTAATTTTGGATTATATCCCTTGTCTGACATTCGTTTAATTCGGATTTTATGTATGACTTTAATTTGGTTATTTATGCTTTTAAATGTTTTGAGGTTAAAATTGGTATGAATTATTGGGTGTCAGACGGGAGCAGGGCACGTCCCCTTGTGGTCCCTGTGGGATCGGGGCGGGTCCTGTCACCGTGCACACTTGAGAATGGCCTGGAACCATCCAGCCACTCCCACGTGTCCAACATCCATAGGCCAGCCCCAAATATCTGCCACTTGCCCTTATCTGATTGGGCTGAGGAAAAATGACCAAAATGCCCCTCCTGCACAAAATTACCATTTTGCCCTCAGACTTTCCGGACCCGTATCTTTTCCGTCCGACGTCCGATGACAGCGTGCCGCCTGTCGTTGAACTCAGGACGTCGAGACCTATCCAACGGTCCTCTGGAGGCCAGGGAGAGTGAGGAGTGACTGGTGAGAGTGACAGAGAGACGTGGGTGAGGTGCTGATCGTGTTTTGGGATTGGAATCGTGCACGGCGGCACGGTGGTGGTGCGGCGAACGTGTGAGGAAAACAGAGGAGATCGTGGACGGTGGAGGCTGTTGTGCCGTGTGGTGAGGCAAACCGAGGCGGTAGGAAACTTAGGAGGTTGAGGGGAGTCCCACGAGCACGGTGGTGGTTGACGATTCTCACGGCGGCGCCGGAATCGAAAGGTAAGCCCGTTTACTCTGTTTTTCGTGGCTTTTTCAAATGCAAAGTCGTGATGATGGGCTTAGAGTCGAGGGGATAGGAGGTCAGGGTGTTGTTCAGGGAGGTCGTAGGCGTCGTCTGTGGTGGTTGCCGTGACGGGAGGATCACGGTGGCTGGTGGTTCGACGGCGAGTATCCAATACTCTGTTTTGGCCGTGATTTCAAACTTGAAGTCGTGGACTTCGGGGATGAATCGACGGATTCTGTGAGTTGGGTAGGACTAAGTAAGGTCCTAGGGTGGTGCTGGTATCACCACCGTGAAGGGGGAAGCTGTGGACGGCCGGGTAGGAAAACAGAGCCACGGGCAAGGTTTTTCGAGGTTGAAGACGAAGGGTTCTAGGCCGTGATTTCTGGATTTTAGGACTGGGTTTGATTGCAGGGAACTGGACGAAGCTAGTGGGATTGAAATGGAGAAGAACGGTGGGTGGACTCCTTAGGACATTTAGAGTTAAACTCATGTTGGACGCTTAACCGGATTCCTCCCCACGCGCCCCCACGCGCCGCCCAAAGTGGCTGCGCGTGGGCCTCACGCGCCTGCTACAGTCACCTTCAACCTCGAGTCACCCGGTTCAACACAGTTGAACCGGCGTGACCGGTTCTCCGCCGTTCACCCACCGTTCTTCTCCATTTCAATCCCACTAGCTTCGTCCAGTTCCCTGCAATCAAACCCAGTCCTAAAATCCAGAAATCACGGCCTCGGCCCCGACGTCCTGAGTTCAACGACAGGCGGCACGCTGTCATCGGACGTCGGACGGAAAAGATACGGGTCTGGAAAGTCTGAGGGCAAAATGGTAATTTTGTGCAGGAGGGGCATTTTGGTCATTTTTCCTCAGCCCAATCAGATAAGGGCAAGTGGCAGATATTTGGGGCTGGCCTATGGATGTTGGACACGTGGGAGTGGCTGGATGGTTCCAGGCCATTCTCAAGTGTGCACGGCCACACCTTGTACAAAAATCAAACCGTGTTTGGGTTTGAAACACAGAAAACAGAGAGAAGGTTGAGTGAGGCGGTGATCGATCTGGAGGCCAGGGAGAGTGAGGAGTGACTGGTGAGAGTGACAGAGAGACGTGGGTGAGGTGCTGATCGTGTTTTGGGATTGGAATCGTGCACGGCGGCACGGTGGTGGTGCGGCGAACGTGTGAGGGAAACAGGGGAGACCGTGGACGGTGGAGGCTGTTGTGTCGTGTGGTGAGGCAAACCAGGGCGGTAGGAAACTCAGGAGGTTGAGGGGAGTCCCACGAGCACGGTGGTGGTTGACGGTTCTCACGGCGGCGCCGGAATCGAAAGGTAAGCCCGTTTACTCTGTTTTTCGTGGCTTTTTCAATTGCAAAGTCGTGATGATGGGCTTAGAGTCGAGGGTTTAGGAGGTCAGGGTGTTGTTCAGGGAGGTCTTAGGCGTCGTCTGTGGTGGTTGCCGTGACGGGAGGATCACGGTGGCTGGTGGTTCGACGGCGAGTATCCAATACTCTGTTTTGGCCGTGATTTCAAACTTGAAGTCGTGGACTTCGGGGATGAATCGACGGATTCTGTGAGTTGGGTAGGACTAAGTAAGGTCCTAGGGTGGTGCTGGTATCACCACCGTGAAGGGGGAAGCTGTGGACGGCCGGGAAGGAAAACAGAGCCACGGGCAAGGTTTTTCGAGGTTGAAGACGAAGGGTTCTAGGCCGTGATTGCTGGATTTTAGGACTGGGATTGGTTGCAGGGAACTGGACGAAGCTAGTGGGATTGAAATGGAGAAGAACGGTGGGTGAACGGCGGAGAACCGGTCACGCCGGTTCAACTGTGTTGAACCGGGTGACTCGAGGTTGAAGGTGACTGTAGCAGGCGCGTGAGGCCCACGCGCAGCCACTTTGGGCGGCGCGTGGGGGCGCGTGGGAAGGAATCCGGTTAAGCGTCCAACATGAGTTTAACTCTAAATGTCCTAAGGAGTCCAATGGTATAGTTTTCGGGTTAATCGGACAGTGTTACGGAATGGTTCGGGAATCCGTACGGTTTAGGGTTTATGATTAAAATATTATTACATTTTTCCCTTCCCGTAGGTACGGGTTGTTACATTATGGGACTTGAGTAGGACTTTTGTGAAGAAGTTAGTGACCTCGTTATGGGTTTTGGACAGGTTCGGGAAAGCCGAGGATAGCGAACTGGCCGGGAACGGCGTAAGTGCTCGCGTATCGAGACAACGTCAGAATGGTCTGCGAGTGGACTTTGCTTCCTAACTCTTGATGCATGCATATATGTTTTTATATGTTTTCTATACGTGATTCTATGATTTGATTTATGATTGTGATAGTTAGGGTTTTTGCACGTTTTTCGAGGAAACTCTGGAATTTTACGTTTTACGAGATTTGACGGATATTGTGATTTGAACCTGGTTTTAATGATTTGATTTCGGAATTTGAAATACGATTTGATTTCAATGAAAGTAAAAGGATTTTTGAAAATGACTTCGGGCTTCGAGGCCCAGTTCAAAAAGTGGTTTTGAGAAACGTGATTTCAGGTTTTGAATCGGAATTCCGGTTGACGATTCAGGATTCGATTTGGGACTTGGAAGTGGATTCCGGGTTTGGGTTCGGAATGGTTATTCTTGATGCCGGCTTACAGAATGATGGTTGCGGACTCGGATCTGGAAGGGAGATGGATATGAGTTCTGGGTTTGGATTCGGGATCCTGATGAGATTGCGGATTCAGAGTCGAAAATGGAAAATGGTTTTCAAACGGTTTTGGATTGGATTTGCTGGATCTGGTTATTGGGTTTAAAGACCCGAATTATGATTGACGGGGGACGGGCCCAGATTAGGTTTAAAGACCCGGATTGAGTTTAAAGACTCGGATATTATGATATTTTCCCCCGTAGGCCTGTTGAGTTTAAAGACTAGGATTATATTGAGGCCTGGATTGAGTTTAAAGACTCGGATAGATCCAGCAGGTTCGATGAATGGAAGTGTGGTATGATTTTCAATAATGGTTTTTTCGATGGTTTTGGGCTGAGGCCCGGGATTTGGAAAAAGAAATTGTGTTTGGCTTCTTACATGGTTTTATGACATGAATTGGATATACATGCATTGGTTTTTACGTGGAGGATAAAAATGTAATTGTTTTATTGAACTGTATTCTAAATTATACTTTATTTTGTCCACTCACAGTCTTTTCGTGTTTTCGATACCCTCCAGGTTGTTGCGGCACGGGCTGTTGATCGAGAGAGATGGACATCACACCCGCGATCCACAATAGATTCAGCACGCTCTGGGAACTTCGGTTGCTGTTAAGCGGTCGAATCTAGAATCCCTTGTCCGACTTACGTGTCACATGCAGGTTGGACGCCAGTTTAACCTTCGTGTCATGCGTAAGTTAGACGGGATAGGGATTTAGACCTTAATCCCGGGGGATTAGGGGTGGGTCCTGACACCCCGTCAATCAACCGAGTCTTTAAACTCAAAACCAGATCGAGCGGTTTTTCATTTTCTTTTCTGGGTCTTTAAACCCAAAACCATTTTTCCAATCAACAGTGAAAAACCACAGAAAATCCTTATCCGAATTTGCAACAATGATTCCATAAGCCAGCATCCGGAACCACTGTCCCGAACCGAAATCCAGATTTTCCTTCCAAGTCTCAAAACCAAATCAGAAACATCGTTTCCGAAATCCAGTTTCAAAACCGAAATCTCATTTCCAGAATCACTTGAACAGGGCTCTAAGACCGAAATCACTTTTCCAAACTCCATTTCAAATCCTTGAAATCAAATCGTATTTCAAATTCTGAAATCAAATCATTAAAACCATCGTCAAATCACAAGATAGATCGAAACCTCGTAAAACGTGTAATTCTATAAATATCTCGAAACTCGTGCCAAATCGTAAATCACCAAGATCATAAATCAAATCATAGAATCACGTATAGAAAACATATAAAAACATATATGCATGCATCAAGAGTTAGAAAGCAAAGTCCAATCATAGACCATTTCGATATTGTCTCGATACGCGTGCACTTATGTCGTTTCTGGCCAATCCACTATCACCGGCTTTCCCGATCCTGTCCAAATCCCATAATAAGGTCACTAACTACTTTATAAAACTTATACTAAGTCCTCGTAATTTTTCCGAATTTTTAACTATTTTTAAACAAGCCCTAAAGCCTTCGAACATCCCGAAAACTATCGAGACGATGTCCGATCGACTCGAAACCAATCCCAAAATGTTCGTTACATCGAATAATTTAAAAGTCGTGTTGAAAGATTTTCCAAACTACCCTTCACGCGCCTCCATGCGCGTCTGGAACCTTCTGCGCGTGAAATCCACGAGCGTGAACAGTGTCATCGTCAACCTTCATCCAACCCGGTTCAGACCTGTCCAACCGAGCCGGCGAGGTCGATTTTCACCCATTCCAACCGTTTTTCAGTTCTTTCTACACCCTAAGCTTCTTCCTTAAATTTGGGATTGATTCCACTAATTAAAACACGAAAAGGAACCCTAAATCTTACCTCCCAAACGTCGAGCCAAACCCAGAAATTTCCAGTTTCTGTTCTCGGCCACCAGCCGTCTTCTCAAGGCACGAGTTCGAATCCTTAGCTCAGTAATACCTTCCTACAACTGTTAGGACCAATAAAACGATTCAACAACTCTCCAAAACCCACGACTTTTGATTTGAACCCAAAACTGGAAAAACAGAGGAAACCGAAACCTCACCTGTTTTCTGGCCTCCACCGTGATTCTTCGGGTCCACAAGGAAATACTCACCCCTCTAAACAGTCCCAAAGACCAAATTAGACCAATTTGATCGATTGAGGTTGCACCACGACCCACGATTCTTCCTCTGTTTTCTCTGGTTTCCTCACCTCTCACACACAGCCAACACTTAAGTTTCCCTCAACATGATCACACAACTCACAGGTAGACCTCTGGCACTCACTCAAGCACAAAGAAATCACACGACACTAACACACTCACTGGAAATTGATCGATTGTTCTCTGTCCCTGTTTTCTCCCTTAAACGATAAACTCAATTTAAATTTTAACCGTGTGCGAATTTGGTAGAAGCCCCTAGGCTGGCCAGGTGTCCTCCAATCAACGGTGCAGTCCAAAAATATCTCTAATAACTTAGGCCCAATTGTCCCTATCTGATTTCTCACAATTCCCAAGGTGCCAAAAGACCAATTTGCCCCTAAGTGTCCAAATTACCATTTTACCCTTCAATTTACTAGACTCGTAACTTAACCATCTGACGTCCGATGACGGCGTGCCGCCTGTCATTGTACTCAAGACATCGAGACCTTCATAACGGTTCTTGAGTTACGTGAAAAATCCATGTCGTATGAGAAGTCAACAAATTGCCCCTATTCAACAATATTACCAAAGTGCCCTCGAACTTCTGAACGTCATAACTTTCTCCTCGGATGTCGGAATCGGACGTGCCACCTGTCTATGAACTCGTGACGTCCCGAACTACGTCACGATCATCGGTAAAAGTCAATTTGACCGTTCAAATGAAAAGTCAACTTTGGTCCCATTCTAGGGGCAAAATCATCATTTCGCACCGTCCGTCCGACTAATTACTGATTAACCTCACTAATCTGTCATTAATCACTAATCTAATCCTTATTTCTGGAACAGGTCGTTACATAAAGAGTGGGGATTGCAAAAGAAAACAGGGATCTGAGGAAACTAGTAATCCCAACCTGCAGACTGATCATTGGTGCTCAATTTGGTTAGTAAATGTTTCTCCTAAGATTAAAATATTCTTATGAAAATGTTTCAAACAATATTTGGTAGTGTGAGTTAACCTGGTTAGACGTCGTATTTTGGTGGATACAGTTTGTCCTCAGTGTGGTGAAGCGGAGGAAACTCAGGTACATTTATTCTTCCAATGCAAATTTGATCAACTTTTATAGTATGGTTGTTCATTGCAGCTTGATATGAGTAGAGTTGTAGATGGTGATTTAGCTTGGTACTGGAAATTCTTTATCCAGAAGCTTACGTGGACTAGACATGTTAGGACTCACCCCGGTTTCACCTCGAAAACCGAGGTAAATCCTGCTCTCGTCTGACACCCCGACACGCAACTAAAGTAAACTCACTCTAAACCACCAAAATACACAGTCAAACGCAGGAGAAACTATATAAAACATTCTGAAGTCAGAATTTACAGCGCATAGTACTACAAACCAAGGAAATAAAACTGATAACCAGTACACGCACACGGAAAACTTAAAACACTCTGGGGTCGCTCTCGTGTATTCTATGCCTTTGACGCTGACTCGACGTCACAACCCTGCACTAGCGCCACGACCTGGAGGGCAAGTTAAAAACAGAAAAGTGTGAGTGGACCATAATAAGAAAAAAATTTCCAAAAACCATTTCATAATAAAACCAGGGTTTTAGCCCTCCGTTTTGAAATCACATGCATAACCCTTTACGAAAAACAATTATAAATCACACAAAGATCGTCATAAAAACAGTGGCAGAATCATTATAAAAACAGTGATAGAAATCATATCATGAGCATCATAAAACCGCATCATCAAAACACAAGTCTCAACTAATCATTATCCGATCAAACCTGCTGGATCTATCCGAGTCTTTAAACTCCCGAGTCTTTAACTCAATCCAGGCCTCAATAATATCCGAGTCTTTAAACTCCCGAGTCTTTAAACTCAACAGGCCTACGGGGGAAATATCAATATATCCAAGTCTTTAAACTCCCGAGTCTTTAAACTCAATCTGGGCCCGTCCCCCGTCAATCAAAATATCCGGGTCTTAAAACCCAATAACCAGATCCAGCAAATCCAATCAAAACCATTTGAAAACCATTTATGAATCCATATGCAAACCCGAATCTGAAATCACCGGTCTGAAGCCCTTCCGGCGTCCAGAACCGTCATTCCGAACCCAAATCCGGAATTCCACTTTTCCGACTTTAAAATCAAATCTCGCATCTCGAAATCCGATTTTAAAACCAAAACCTTGATCCTCGAAATCATATTCCAAAATCCCTTTATAACCATTGAACACCATTTATCATTTGAAATCCCGAAACTATAACATCATAATCAGGAATCAACCGTTTATCATAAAACGTGTCAAATACGTTATTTCTCGAAAAGCGTACAATAATGTAAAACCAACATCATATATTCAATAATCATGTAATCTCATGTAAAACCATAAATCAAGTAATTAAAAGCAGTTACGCATGCTTGAGTTTAGAGAAAGTGTAATGACCTGAACTTTCGTAATCATTATTTTATTGTAAAATGACCATTTTGTCACTAAGGGGGGGGGGAAAGTTGACTTTTGCCCCGGGGAATATTTAGGACTTTGATCCATGAATGTGACGTAGTTTAGGACGTCACGAGTTCATAGGCAGGTGGCACGTTCGATTCCAACGTTCGAGGAAGAAGTTGTGACGTTCGGAAGTCGAGGGGTATTTTGGTAATTTGGTCAAAGAGGGGCCAAATGTTGACTTTTAACCCACGAAGTCCAACGGACGAGGGTGAAGGACCGTTACGTAGGTCGAGTCAATACGAATCCGTAGACGGGCGGCACGCCGAAATCGGACGTACGACGAAAAAGTTATGGTCACGGAAGTAATCGCAATTAACCGAACTAACCGAGACCCGGATTAAAATAATATTAAATTAATAGAATCTGATTACTTTAATCAAATCAATCTGGACCCTTGGATGAGTGACAAGTGTCACTCATCCTCTACATTCCCTAAAACCAGGATCTTTGTTGGCCATTGGATTATTAAATTATTTTCTCTCCTGAAATCATCACCCTTCATTTTAAACTGAGAATGAATCTGGGCCGTTGATTCATTTCCTTCTCTCTTTATTTGTTCAGACTACTCACACTCTCACTTTCATTTCTCTCAAACCCGTGAGCACGGTTACCACTTTGAACAAACACTCCACCACCTCTTAGCCTCAACCCACACACCAAACACCTCCAGACACACATCAGCCACCTCCAGACGGCCACTACCACCCCACGGCCGCCCTGCACAGCCGGGAAACCTCCTAGACCCGAGAAGGAACCAAACAGCTCAACTTGTCCAACCGTCCAAACCACCTCACCAGGATTTGAACTAACCTAGGTTTAGGTTAACTAGAGCCTTAGGACGACTGAGAACTGGACTGGGCCCACGGCGGCGACACGGCGGCGGTAAGCTCAGAAACCCGAGAAGGCCCGATTTTCTTCCCTGCTTTGAAATGTTTGTTTTTTACGTTGGAATTGTTTGTTTGCTTATGAGACATACATAGGGGACCTAGACGACCAGTTTGAACCAAGACTCGTGGTTGGAAGCTCGACGACTCGCTGGAGAAGACGACCTGAGTTCTCAGCCGGTTTTCCCGTCAAGTTTCAGGTAGTTTCTTGAACCTAAAAGCTATTTTCGAGTCCACAGAACCATAGAGTAGGTCGTGACGAGTCCATGGGATCAAATCTAACCAGAAATGGTGGTCGGGTTGATGAACACTGATGGGGTCAAACCGTGGGTCAACGTTGACCCAGTTTCAGACCCGTCACTGTAGCTGATGAAGTCATCATGCTGACGTCATCATGTCAGAAAACAGTCAGATCAGGGACCAATGGGCTGCTGACACGTGTCCTCTGACACTGTCAGTGATGACGTCAGCAGTACTGTAGCACAGTTGACCAGAGAGTTGACCAGGTGCGTAAGGGCGCGTGTGAATAGTATTTTGTGTGGGACCAGGACCATTTTTAAGGTTTCGGCGATACGAATCCAATGGCAGTGGTTTCGTGTCGATCGGAGATCGTTAGGTTGGTCAAATTAGGGTTTGAAGCCTTGGGAAGCGTGTTCGGACGGTTTTCCCGGGCCAGTTTCAGTCTAGGGTTTCTTAGTTGTTTAGTAGGGACTTAAAGTGACCTTTACGTATACTTTGGACGTGACAGGAATCGTACTTTAGCACTTGGACGGGATTATACGCTTGGGATTGCAGCGGGATTGTACTGTGAGTGGGCCTTTGATTTCACTAAACCTTGGCATGCATAACTGTTTTCCTTTCTATTATATCTATATGTGATTCAAGCAAAAGTATCTATTTATCCTGAGTATGATTTATGGCACGTATTACGATGTTTAGGCATGAGACCCGTCCGGTTGATTATGCACGGTTTTGAGTCATGTATATGTATATGGATTTCGATATTTATCTTTGGTACTGCATTGTATAGATCTACCCTAGGATACTGTCTCCTTCGGATGTAGGTACCCCGGAGTGGTCACGGCGCATTGCCTGTAATGACCCGTCCCGAATATCGGGATTGAATATTAATTAATTATGATTTAGAATGACTAATCGGGGATTAGTTGAGTGAAATCGGACGAATTGTGCAAAATGACCGTTTTGCCCCTAGCGTGGGCAAAATGTTTACTTTTAGTTCGAGCGGTCAAATGGACTTTGACCGATGTCTGTGACGTAGTTTGGGACGTCACGAGTTCATAGACAGGTGGAACGTTCGATTCCGACATTCGAGGAAAAAGTTATGGCGTTCGGAAGTTGAGGGGTATTTTGGTAATTTGGCATATTAGGGGCCAAATGTTGACTTTTGACCCGGGAGGCCCGATGGACGAGGGTCTCGGACCGTTACGTAGGTCTCGTCGATACGAATCCAACGACAGGCGGCATGCCGAAATCGGAGATTCGACGACGAAGTTATCGTCACGGAATCGGGCTCGATTAACCGAACGAACCGAGATTAAAATAATATTTTAATATGAACAGTACCCGGTGACTGAACACACCTGGATGAGTGACAAGTGTCACTCATCCCTTAAATTATGGCCTGATTTCAGCTCCATGTTTTGGGGTAAAAACAATCATGATGTTTTATTAATTAATTAATCCTAATTATTTTTAATTCCTCCATTAATCTCCTTTGTTCTTCAAACCATGTAAAAATTTGGGAAGCAAATTGGAGAGAGTTAGCTGCCTTCTCTAACTGGTTTTGAGGGAAAAATCGAGTGCTTGTTGAGACTAACTCAACTGGGTAAACACGAGAGATTGATTGTGAGAAGGAAACTGGAATTCGGGTTTTAGAAATTTGGAGGAAAAATCGAATTGGAAGAATTGAGCCTTGTTGATCGAAATTGGATTCAATGTTAGTCTTCTGGGATTGCTACGATCAATTTTGTAGAAGGAACGAAGTTGAATTGAGGTCGATTTGAGGTAGAACTGAGGAAGGAAGCTTTCTGAAATTTTGAGCTTGAGTCGAGGAATTTGAGGCTTCGATGGATGAAATTGAACTGGGGATGATGTTCCTGAGGATCCCACGATGCTTTTGGAAAGATCAATTGAAGGAAAACATTGGAGATTGATGAAGTTCCATCTTTGCACAGTGTGCGGCTGTTCTTCGAATAATCGAGTTTGTGTCGACTGATTTGAGGTAAGTGTTCGTGAAATTGACTTCACAGAACCTTAATTGGATTCAAATAGAAGCTGTTTGAATGCTCAATTGAATTAATTAGTATCGAATTGATAGGAGACAAGTCGGGTTATCTCGCGGGCCAACTGGACCCGTTTTACAGAGAAACGGGTTGAGACGACAGTACTGTAGCTGGCGCGTGGCTTCCATGCGCAGCCGCTTGCGGCGGCGCGTGGGGGCGCGTGAGTGAGAATCCCGAGGTACGATCAACATGACTTTTGATCCTCTCAGTGTAACGAACATTTTAACGTTGGTTTCGAGGAAATCGGATATTGTTTCGATAATGTTCCGCGTATCCGAAGTTTTGTTTTACGTTAAAAATACGTATTTAAATCCCGGAAAAATTGGGAAAAATTATATGATGTATTTTGAGATGTTAGTAACCCTCTATAATGATTTTGGACAGGAGTTGTGATTTCCAGAATTTACGGAAAAACGTGTAGCTCGGAAACGAACCGTTTTGGACGGTGTGTGTGAGTGGACTTTGTTTTCTAACCGTGATGCATGCATATATGATTTAAATGCCTTATTATATGATTTTATATGCTTTGGCATGATTGACGTTTCAATCCGGTAATTTCTCGATTTTATGATTATTATATTATTATTTTGGGCACGATTTTCGAGAAATTACGAAATTTGGTAAAAATAATGTTTGGACTCGGATTATTGATTCATGGATTGAAAAATGATGTGGTGACTCGGGAATGAGTCAAGGGTCAAATTCGTGGATTTACGTGAAAATGGCAACGGAGGTTGCAACGCATGGATTTGCGTGATAATGTTATTTTGGGCGTGAGAACCCAAGTGAATAGTGATTTTGACTCGAATTTGGAGTCACTTGTGAATTTGTGAAATTAACGATTTATTGTGATTTATGATTATTTTAATCAGTCTTTCGGGCACGTTTTACGAGGAACGTGCAAATGATGTTTTGGGCTAGGCCCGGAGTTTAAATAATTTCTAAAATGATATTTTGACTTTGTTGGTGAGTCAATGATGATTTTCGGATTATTTTATTGATTTAAAAGGTGATTTTAAAGAAGTACGTGTAAATGGTATTTTGGGCTTGAGACCCAGTTGGGAATGATCTTGACTTTGTATGAAGACAAGATTTGATTGAAATGTTTTGGGATGTAATTCCCTAGATAGTTTTCATTGTGATTATGATATTCCCAGACGGTCGGAGCTTGGGGGGGATTACCCAGACGACCGGAGCTTGGGGGATGTGATTGTAGGATCCGGAGTTGATCCTATGGTAGTCAGCTTCTCGGATGAGACTGAGCCTGGATGTACCACTCGGATGGGTCTGAGCCTGGGGATGTGTTCGCCCAGAGGTGACTGAGCCCGAGGGGGTTGAGCTCGGAGGTGTCTGTTCCCGAGAGTGTGACTGGATATTGGCCTACGCGTAGTGCAGCACTTGTGAGTAGTGCAGTTTGATTGATTGTGCACTTGTGAGTAGTGCAGATGTGATTTGTGATATTTTATGCACTTGTGAGTAGTGCGGATTGATTGGATTGATATATTTATTGTGCACTGGTGATTAGTGCTGATTGATGTTGTTTGTGATAACGTACTGGTATTGAGTACGGGTTCTTGGTCTTTGTGGCCAGGTGATTATGTTTGCACATGTTTTGGCCTGAGAGCCGGGATTTGATGTTTTATAACATGAACTGATTTGGTGAACATGAGTTTTATGGACCATGGGAAAATATGTTTTGAGTTCATCGGTCCACTGTTCATACTTGAATGATTTCATATTATTACTCATGTTTTACGATATGCATGCAGGTTTGTGAAAACTGGAGGGTAAGAATGTATTTTGGCAAATGTTTTTATAAGAGGTCATTTTTGTCCACTCACACCTTTTCTGTTTTATTGACCCTTCAGGTCGTGTCGCGATGATCGAGGCTATTTGAGAGGTGGAGGTATGAGCGGGCACCGGCGCAAATGTCCCTTGTCTGGCAGGTGCTGAAGGGTAGTTTCGGACTTTCAGTTGACTTGTCAGACGGGAGTAGGACCAGGCACGGTTAACTTTGTCCTTCAGGGACGGGTCCTGTCAAATTGGTATCAGAGCACTAGGTTTCTGATGCTGTTGCCATGCCATGCCTCCGGAACGTGAGCCTCGTGCGCGACCTGGTAGTGAGATGGGTATGTTAGGGTATTTGAGACCTTGTGATTAATCTCGGAATGTAATTGACCTTGGTTTGTGGGCCAGATATTAATTTGTGTAACTACGGCTTACTAATTGTCGAATCAGTATTCATGTGGGTCCCAGGATTTATTGGATCCAGAGGCTTGGAAGGTAGTACAATTGGGTAGGTTGGACCCAGGATGAGAATATTCTCAGTAAATTCCTTGTGCGGAAATGTGTGCTGGCGAGTGGTTTGACTCTTAATGACTTTTCAAAGTCGAGGCCGAGTGACGATTGTGTCAGGTCTAGTCATGTCAGCTTTAGTGGTGGAACTGCAATCCACAGTCGGGGTTGGTACATGTCGATGGAATCCCAGAGTGGGGATACAGAGTAGTGTACGGGTACATGATTCCATTAGATGTGGAGTCTCGATACCGGTGTCTGGTGGTTAGGTCTGCACAAGTTTGTGGCAGGCACTACTACCGAGAGTGGTTGTTGAGAATTGGGGGACGTTCAGGGGACGTTTCCTTTTCTCACATAAGTGGTCAGGGTGACTGTACCCATAGTTGTGAGGTACGAAGGAGGCAGAGTTTCTCCTATTCGAGCAGAGGTACGGGGTCGTCGCTTGTTATGAGCGGAGATCCAGGGTTGTCAGTTTTGCACATGGTGTGCTCATACTGACACTGTTGTCTATGTGCTGGTGTTGGTGCCGGTGTTTGTGCTAACGATGAGTCACGAGTCGAGTTATGACTTCGTCGAGTTGGGCATATGTCCGTAACCAGTCTAAATGGGACACGTGGTTGGTGTCCGAGGACGATGGTTCCAACATGGTTGGACCTACGGAATCGTGAGAGGTTGTGTTTGAGGTGATTGCGGGTTTTCCGCATTGGGGTTGACTTGGTGAGCATGTGTGGCTCCCAGGTGGATCGGGAATGTGATGTTGTGGACATTGGGCATTGTGACGATCTAGGATCGTGATGTTCATGGTCGACTGACGTAGTGATGGATCTGGACCGTGATCCTGATGATCCAGTTGGGTAGAGAGTTTGTCACTCTTACTCCGGTATGTGAGTCGTAAATGGCGGGACTGAGCTTCTTTTCGAAGTGGAGCCCCTTGTGGTATATTACTCGAGCGAGTAGGTTTCCGACGGGGTCAAATTTGGTCAGCCTTAGAGTTGTGACTGATGGGATTGGCTTCCTTATGAAGTCAATCAGATGTAATGTGTTACTCGTTTGAACTGGTAACCGATAGGTTCGGTTTTGGGTGTGTCCGAGTGGACGTGAACGAGATTTCGGGTTTTGGAATCGAATTTCTGGGTGACGATTCAGGATTCGATTTTAGAACTTGAAAGTGGAATACTGGATTTGGTGCGGAATGATTATTCCAAATGCTAGCTTCTGGAATAATGATTTCGGATTCGGATTTGGACATAGATTAAAAAAAAAAATGTGATGTCAGGGTTTGGATTCGGAATTTCTTACGAAATTGCGGAGTCGGATTTGGAATTGGAACTAGCTGATTGGTGGAGTTTCGATTTGCCTCTTGCTGGTTTGGGCAAATGGACTCCATTATTGGAACGTGTTTGGTTATGACCTAGGCGGTTGTAGTCTGGTCAAGGGATAAATGTATGTACTTTGTACATGGTTTCGGGTATGATACTTTGCAGACTTGTGGTGCCGGGTGACGGTATACGGGTTATACCAGTGGTACGTTGGTGAACGTGTTAGTAGTCGGCTTAATCCTGATACCATTGGTTTTTGGTTGTGAACGTGAACTGGACATTGAACACGATGCCCTGGGCATGGGGATTTTGATGATTTCAGTGATTGTTTGAGCAGGTGCTCTTAGCCATGGTTGGCTAGTGTAACTCTAGGGTTGAGTTGTATGATCACTGCTAGGCTGGTGTTCAATATGTTCCAGTTACACCATCTAATTGAGTAAGTTGGTGGTTAGTGTGACCGCAAGTTGCTTTGCGGCGAAGTGTTATCATGTCGTGACCTTACCAGCATCTGGGATCGCTGAGGGGGTGACAGTTGTGGTTACTGCTGTTGGTATTTGTCGCAGGACTGAGTTTGCCATGCGAGGTGAGATCGTGTTGTTGATCTTGTGCTATATTGACGGACGTTGTAGTATGATGTGTTGTCACTGATTTGTTACTGATTGGCGCTTTACTAGAGTGGTAAAGCTTAGTGGTGACAGTTTGGCTTGTAGTGTCAGCATGGACTGACAAGTGAGTTTTGGTGACTCTCGATGAGAGCGAAGGTCAGGGCACATTAGTGAGTACGTGGGGCCGTCAAGCTGAAAGAGTCAGCTTAACGGTGACATTGCCAATTTCTGGTGATTAATTTTCACTAGGGGTGGTCGAGTGTAGTTAGTACGACGTGCATCTGTGATGTGACGTCTGAGTGCAGACGAGTTCTGTGTTGGCTAGTGGGTGTACAGGTGTATACAAGTTGTGTGACCCATTTGTTCTCCACGAGGTAGTTGTGGAATACGGATAGTTGGAATTTCGGGGACGAAATTCTTTAAGGAGGGAAAGTTGTAATGACCCGTCCCGAATATCGGGATTGAATATTAATTAATTATGATTTAGAATGACTAATCGGGGATTAGTTGAGTGAAATCGGACGAATTGTGCAAAATGACCGTTTTGCCCCTAGCGTGGGCAAAATGTTGACTTTTAGTTCGGGCGGTCAAATGGACTTTGACCGATGTCTGTGACGTAGTTTGGGACGTCACGAGTTCATAGACAGGTGGAACGTTCGATTCCGATATTCGAGGAAAAAGTTATGGCGTTCGGAAGTTGAGGGGTATTTTGGTAATTTGGCATATTAGGGGCCAAATGTTGACTTTTGACCCGGGAGGCCCGATGGACGAGGGCCAAGGACCGTTACGTAGGTCTCGTCGATACGAATCCAACGACAGGCGGCATGCCGAAATCGGAGATTCGACGACGAAGTTATCGTCACGGAATCGGGCTCGATTAACCGAACGAACCGGGATTAAAATAATATTTTAATATGAACAGTACCTGGTGACTGAACACACCTGGATGAGTGACAAGTGTCACTCATCCCTTAAATTATGGCCTGATTTCAGCTCCATGTTTTGGGGTAAAAACAATCATGATGTTTTATTAATTAATTAATCCTAATTATTTTTAATTCCTCCATTAATCTCCTTTGTTCTTCAAACCGTGTAAAAATGTGGGAAGCAAATTGGAGAGAGTTAGCTGCCTTCTCTAACTGGTTTTGAGGGCAAAATCGAGTGCTTGTTGAGACTAACTCAACTGGGTAAACACGAGAGATTGATTGTGAGAAGGAAACTGGAATTCGGGTTTTAGAAATTTGGAGGAAAAATCGAATTGGAAGAATTGAGCCTTGTTGATCGAAATTGGATTCAATGTTAGTCTTCTGGGATTGCTACGATCAATTTTGTAGAAGGAACGAAGTTGAATTGAGGTCGATTTGAGGTAGAACTGAGGAAGGAAGCTTTCTGAAATTTTGAGCTTGAGTCGAGGAATTTGAGGCTTCGATGGATGAAATTGAACTGGGGATGATGTTCCTGAGGATCCCACGATGCTTTTGGAAAGATCAATTGAAGGAAAACATTGGAGATTGATGAAGTTCCATCTTTGCACAGTGTGCGGCTGTTCTTCGAATAATCGAGTTTGTGTCGACTGATTTGAGGTAAGTGTTCGTGAAATTGACTTCACAGAACCTTAATTGGATTCAAATAGAAGCTGTTTGAATGCTCAATTGAATTAATTAGTATCGAATTGATAGGAGACAAGTCGGGTTATCTCGCGGGCCAACTGGACCCGTTTTACAGAGAAACGGGTTGAGACGACAGTACTGTAGATGGCGCGTGGCTTCCACGCGCAGCCGCTTGCGGCGGCGCGTGGGGGCGCGTGAGTGAGAATCCCGAGGTACGATCAACATGACTTTTGATCCTCTCAGTGTAACGAACATTTTAACGTTGGTTTCGAGGAAATCGGATATTGTTTCGATAATGTTCCGCGTATCCGAAGTTTTGTTTTACGTTAAAAATACGTATTTAAATCCCGGAAAAAGTGGGGAAAATTATATGATGTATTTTGAGATGTTAGTAACCCTCTATAATGATTTTGGAAAAGAGTTGTGATTTCCAGAATTTACGGAAAAACGTGCAGCTCGGAAACGAACCGTTTTGGACGGTGTGTGTGAGTGGACTTTGTTTTCTAACCGTGATGCATGCATATATGATTTAAATGCCTTATTATATGATTTTAGATGCTTTGGCATGATTGACGTTTCAATTCGGTAATTTCTCAGTTTTATGATTATTATATTATTATTTTGGGCACGATTTTCGAGAAATTACGAAATTTGGTAAAAATAATGTTTGGACTCGGATTATTGAGTCATGGATTGAAAAATGATGTGGTGACTCGGGAATGAGTCAAGGGTCAAATTCGTGGATTTACGTGAAAATGGCAACGGAGGTTGCAACGCATGGATTTGCGTGATAATGTTATTTTGGGCGTGAGAACCCAAGTGAATAGTGATTTTGACTCGAATTTGGAGTCACTTGTGAATTTGTGAAATTAACGATTTATTGTGATTTATGATTATTTTAATCAGTCTTTCGTGCACGTTTTACGAGGAACGTGCAAATGATGTTTTGGGCTAGGCCCGGAGTTTAAATGATTTCTAAAATGATATTTTGACTTTGTTGGTGAGTCAATGATGATTTCCGGATTATTTTATTGATTTAAAAGGTGATTTTAAAGAAGTATGTGTAAATGGTATTTTGGGCTTGAGACCCAGTTGGGAATGATCTTGACTTTGTATGAAGACAAGATTTGATTGAAATGTTTTGGGATGTAATTCCCGAGATAGTTTTCATTGTGATTGTGATATTCCCAGACGGTCGGAGCTTGGGGGGGATTACCCAGACGACCGGAGCTTGGGGGATGTGATTGTAGGATCCGGAGTTGATCCTATGGTAGTCAGCTTCTCGGATGAGACTGAGCCTGGATGTACCACTCGGATGGGTCTGAGCCTGGGGATGTGTTCGCCCAGAGGTGACTGAGCCCGAGGAGGTTGAGCCCGGAGGTGTCTGTTCCCGAGAGTGTGACTGGATATTGGCCTACGCGTAGTGCAGCACTTGTGAGTAGTGCAGTTTGATTGATTGTGCACTTGTGAGTAGTGCAGATGTGATTTGTGATATTTCATGCACTTGTGAGTAGTGCGGATTGATTGGATTGATATATTTATTGTGCACTGGTGATTAGTGCTGATTGATGTTGTTTGTGATAACGTACTGGTATTGAGTACGGGTTCTTGGTCTTTGTGGCCAGGTGATTATGTTTGCACATGTTTTGGCCTGAGAGTCGGGATTTGATGTTTTATAACATGAACTGATTTGGTGAACATGAGTTTTATGGACCATGGAAAAATATGTTTTGAGTTCATCGGTCCACTGTTCATACTTGAATGATTTCATATTATTACTCATGTTTTACGATATGCATGCAAGTTTGTGAAAACTGGAGGGTAAGAATGTATTTTGGCAAATGTTTTTATAAGAGGTCATTTTTGTCCACTCACACCTTTTCTGTTTTATTGACCCTTCAGGTCGTGGCGCGATGATCGAGGCTATTTGAGAGGTGGAGGTATGAGCGGGCACCGGCGCAAATGTCCCTTGTCTGGAAGGTGCTGAAGGGTAGTTTCGGACTTTCAGTTGACTTGTCAGACGGGAGCAGGACCGAGCACGGTTAACTTTGTCCTTCAGGGACGGGTCCTGTCATTGCCTGTGAGGAGTCATTCTACGGAGGGACCGGTCCGTAGAGTGGCTCAGGAGCAGGATTGCTACTATTGGACGTCTGGGAAGTCAGGCATCTAGAATGTCATACCCGGACTTGGTTCGGGATCTGGACTCGGGATTGAGACCCCGGGTGGCACGCATAGCCTTGGGACTGTGACCTTATTGGGCGTCTGGGACGTCAGACATCTGGCATGTCAAGGTTGGGATGTATAGTGCAGTGACTGAGATTATATTATGTTGATATTATTCTGCTTATAATTATATGATTTTGTGGCTTTTGATACTGATGCATGCTTTTTGGAAAACGGAGGGGAAAATCTTTATGATTTTTATATGGTAAACTATTTTGTAAACCTTGAGTTTCGGCCCACTCACCCTTGTTGTTTTACAACCCCTCCAGGTGGTGTTATTGAGGAGAAAGAGAAGGAGGATCCCTAGGAAGAGGCATAGGTTTACGTTGCGCACCTGAACCCTACTGCTGGGTAGGTTGACATGTAAAATGTCTAGAGTCGTGCTCAATATACTATATTCGGGAACTACCCCTTGTCTGACACTATTTGTATTCGGATATTTTGTGTGGCGTGCTATGTATGACTTAAATTTGGATTTTCTTTATGCATTTGAATTTCTAAGGGTGATTTTGGTATCTTGAGGTCGAGTGTCAGACGGGAGCAGGGCACGTCCCCGGGTGGTCCCAAGGGGATCCGGGCGGGTCCTGTCAACTTGGTATCAGAGCACTAGGTTGTGGTCAGCATGCTAGACTAGTGGTCAGTACTTAGTTTAAAAGATGTCATTATCTAATCTATGCCTCTTAACAATGGGTTATGCCTCCAAGGAGAATTCCTCAAGCACGAACCGACGAGGAATTTGAGAGAGAGATGGAATGCGCTAGCATTGAGCGGGCTCAGCGGTTGGGAGCCACACCTTTCAACGGGGGATCAAACCCCGAGGATGCCTATGAGTGGATTGCTAAATGGGAAAGAATCTTCACAGTGATGCATTGCCCACCCGGCGAGCGGGTGACATTGGCGGCCTTCTTACTAGAAGGCAGAGCTTATCAATGGTGGCATGGTCTTGAGATGTCAGGGTGGTTGGTCCACACCACCACATGGGAGGTCTTTCGTGCCCGATTCCTAGATCAGTACTACCCGCGATCATTTCACGTGGCACGAGAGGCAGAGTTCCTGCGGCTGGAGCAGGGAGATATGTCAGTGGCAGAATATGAGCAGATTTTCGGGAAGCTTTCCCGTTTTGCGGCAGCTTTTGTGAGTACTGAGGAGGAAAAATGTCAAAGATTTGAGCTGGGACTCCGAGGAGAGTTACGGGCAGGTGTGACGGCTGCCAGCTATGCGACTCTGAGGGACATGGTCGACACTGCAGTTCGTGTCGAGGCCTGTCTGGCGGCATACCAGGCGCGACAATCATCAAGCGAGGGGCAGCGCCGGGATCGTCCACATCCGGGACCCACTGGCCTGAAGATCTCTAAGGGGGGAAGTTATCGAGGAGCACCCTCATCTTTACGTGGTCGTGGCTGGTCAGGTCGACATGGGGGCTCTCAGAGGAGCGGGTCGAGATTCAGTTCTGGACAGCATCAGTGGAGTGGTGCATCAGGAAGGTCTTGGGATGGATCGAGGATAGTTAGTTGTTTTGCTTGTGGAGGAGCGGGCCACTATGCTAGAGATTGCCCTTTGTTGTCAAGGAACAACGAGGCTAAAGGTGCTAGTGTTACACAGAGTTCGGCTTCCAACATTGCCGGAGGCCGAGGACAGGGTGCTGAGCGTGGCGCGCGTGGGCGCGGACAAACTACGGGGCCCAGGGCTCGTGTTTTTGCAGTGACTCAGCAACAGGCGAGGTCAGCCCCAGGCGTGGTTACAGGTACTCTTCATATTTCAAATCTTGTTGTACGGGTGTTAATGGATGCTGGGGCTACCCATTCTTTTATTTCAAAGAGTTGTGCGGGTATGTTAGATAGCGAGGTGTCAGCCTTGGATAGTGAGATGGGTGTTGGTACATCGATGGACGTTGTGTACATAGTGAATCAGGTGATCCGGAGATGCCCAGTAAGCGTGGAGGATGTAGATCTACTAGCTGATCTAATCCTTACGGATATCCATGACTTTGATGTTATCTTGGGAATGGATTGGTTGACGGAGCACGGTTCGCTCATCGACTGTTGTAGTAGGCGAGTGATTCTGCGGAGTCCGGGTTTGCCGGAAGTTACTTTTCAGGGAGAGCTTGATGGTTCGCTACCTGAAGTAATTTCTTCGCTTGCCGCTAACAAGCTTCTACAAAAGGGATGCCAGGGTTATCTGGCGCATGTTGTGACGACGCAGAGTGATACTCCGAGTGCCGATGATATACCTGTGGTGCGAGAATTTCCGGATGTGTTCCGAAAGATTTGCCTGGCTTACCACCACATCGGGAGATCGAGTTCACGATTGAACTACTTCCCGGCACACGACCTATATCACAGGCACCATATCGGATGACACCAACTGAGTTGCGGGAGCTGAAAACCCAATTGCAGGAGTTGGTGGATTTGGGATTCATCCGACCAAGTACATCACCGTGGGGAGCACCGGTGTTATTTGTGAAGAAGAAAGAGGGGAGCCTCCGTTTGTGTGTGGACTATCGACAGCTCAACATGGTCACGGTAAGGAACCAGTACCCCTTACCCAGGATTGACGATCTATTCGATCAACTGCGAGGAGCACAGTACTTCTCGAAGATTGATTTACGATCCGGTTATCATCAGTTGAAGATTGCTGAGGAGGATGTCCTGAAGACAACGTTTCGGACAAGATACGGGCATTATGAGTTCCTTGTGATGCCTTTCGGCTTGACGAATGCTCCAGCAGCGTTCATGGATCTGATGAATAGGATCTTCCGATCTTATTTGGATAATTTCTTGATCGTGTTCATTGATGACATCCTAGTGTACTCAAGGAGTGCTCGGGCTCATGAGAAACACTTACGGTTGGTGTTAGGGAAGCTGAGGCAGAACCAGTTATACGCCAAGCTGAGTAAGTGCCAGTTTTGGCTAACCAACATTGGTTTTCTGGGACATGTGGTGTCAGCAGACGGGATTAGTGTGGATCCCCAGAAGACCGAAGCTGTGATGAATTGGGCTAGACCGACGACTGTGACTGAGGTACGGAGTTTCGTTGGTTTGGCAGGATACTACCGGAGATTTGTTGAGGTCTTCTCTAGTATCGCTGCACCGTTGACTCGTTTGACCAGGAAAGGAGTAAAGTTTGTTTGGGATGAATGGTGTGAGCAGAGTTATCAGGAATTAAAACGTCGGTTAACTACCGCACCTGTTCTTGCCTTACCGGATAACAGTGGAGAGTTCGAAGTCTACAGTGACGCATCCTTACAAGGTTTGGGTTGCGTGCTGATGCAGAATGGCAGAGTTATCGCTTATGCATCAAGACAACTAAAGACACATGAACTGAACTACCCTACGTGCGATCTGGAGTTGGCGGCAGTGGTTCACGCTTTAAAAATCTGGAGACATTATCGGTACGGGGTGACTTGCAGGATCTTCACCGATCATCAGAGTCTAAAGCATTTGTTCAATCAGAAGGAGCTGAACGTGAGGCAGCGACGGTGGTTGGAACTAATTAAGGACTATGATTGTACGATTGAATATCATCCAGGAAAGGCGAACGTCGTGGCAGACGCACTTAGCAGGAAGTTAGCAGGATCGATTGCACACCTGATACTGGTGTATCTTCCTTTGCTCGTGGAACTCCGAAGAGCTGGAGTTATGCTGGGGATAGATAAGCAAGGAGCTTTGTTGGCCAGTTTTCACGTACGACCTGTGCTAGTCGATCGGATTATCGAGGCACAATTACAGGATCCGACACTTTGTATCTACAGGATCGAGGTCGAAGCGGATGAGAGGCAGGACTTTACTATCCGAAGAGATGGAGCTCTGGTGAAATTGGGCCGTTTGTGCGTTCCTGCAGTGGCAGAGTTACGGGCAGAAATTCTTGAGGAAGCCCACAGTTCGTCTTATGCCATGCATCCGGGAGGTACAAAGATGTACCGTACCCTCCGGAACCATTATTGGTGGGCAGGAATGAAGAAGGATATTGCAGAGTTTGTGAGCAGATGTTTGACTTGTCAGTAGGTCAAGGCAGAGCGGCAGAGACCGTATGGAACTATGCAACCACTTCCGATTCCCGAGTGGAAGTGGGATCACCATGGATTTTGTCTTTAAGTTGCCAAGGACTCAGAGAGGATTCGATGGAGTTTGGGTGATTGTCGACCGATTGACCAAATCAGCTCATTTCTTACCGGTACATGAGACATTTAAGCCAAATCAGCTGGCTCAGCTATTTGTGAAGGAGATCATTCGACTTCATGGTACGCCGGAGTCGATAGTGTCTGATCGAGATCCGCGTTTCACTTCTAGGTTCTGGCGGAGTTTGAAGAACGCCTTGGGTACAAACTTACATTTCAGTACAACGTTCCATCCACATACCGATGGACAGTCAGAGAGGACTATTCAAACTCTGGAGGACATGATGAGGTCTTGTGTACTGCAGTTTCAGGATTCGTGGGATACTCATTTTCCTTTGATGGAGTTCGCATACAACAACAGTTATCAGGCAAGTATCGGGATGGCGCCCTATGAGGCACTGTATGGTCGGCAGTGCATGACACCTATCTGCTGGATGAAGGTAGGAGAGCGAGCAGCAATAGGGCCGGATTTGATGGACATGACCCAGGAAACAGTCCGAATCATCAAGGAAAGATTAAAGGTAGCGCAAGATCGCCAAAAGAGCTATGTTGATCGACGAATTCGAGACTTGGAATTCGAGGTTGGAGATTTTGTGTTCCTTAAGTTATCTCCATGGAAAGGAATTGTCCGTTTTGGCCAACGTGGGAAGTTGAGTCCACGTTATTTTGGACCATTCGAGATCACAGAAAGGATTGGACTAGTGGCATACCGGTTAGCATTACCTCCAGAACTTGCCAGAGTGCACGACGTTTTCCATGTGTCCATGTTACGGAAGTACTTACAGGACGATTCACATGCCTTGCTGGAACAACCATTGGAATTGATGACTGATCTGAGCTTTGAAGAGAAACCAGTACATATTCTAGATCAGAAGAACAAGGTTTTGAGGAACAAGACGATTCGGTTGGTGAAAGTACTGTGGAGGAACCATGACGTCGAGGAAGCAACGTGGGAACCCGAAGACTTAATGAGGGAATAGTACCACTTTTTATTTGAGTAAATTTCGAGGACGGAATTTTTGTAAGGTGGGTAGATTGTAACGACCCGAACTTTCGTAATCATTATTTTATTGTAAAATGACCATTTTGCCCCTATGTGGGGGGGGAAGTTGACTTTTACCCTGGGGAATATTTAGGACTTTGATCCATGACTGTGACGTAGTTTAGGACGTCACGAGTTCATAGGCAGGTGGCATGTTCGATTCCGACGTTCGAGGAAGAAGTTGTGACGTTCGGAAGTCGAGGGGTATTTTGGTAATTTGGTCAAAGAGGGGCCAAATATTGAATTTTGACCCGGCAAGTCCAACGAACAAGGGCCAAGGACCGTTACGTAGGTCGAGTCAATACGAATCCGTAGACAGGCGGCACGCCGAAATCGGACGTACGACGAAAAAGTTATGGTCACGGAAGTAATCGCGATTAACCGAACTAACCGAGACCCGGATTAAAATAATATTAAATTAATAGAATCTGATGACTTTAATCAAATCAATCTGGACCCTTGGATAAGTGACAAGTGTCACTCATCCCCTACATTCCCTAAAACCAGGATCTTTGTTGGCCATTGGATTATTAAATTATTTTCTCTCCTGAAATCCTCACCCTTCATTTTAAACTGAGATTGAATCTGGGCCGTTGATTCATTTCCTTCTCTCTTTATTTGTTCAGACTACTCACACTCTCACTTTCATTTCTCTCAAACCCGTGAGCACGGTTACCCCTTTGAACAAACACTCCACCACCTCTCAGCCTCAACCCACACACCAAACACCTCCAGACACACATCAGCCACCTCCAGACGGCCACCACCACCCCACGGCCGCCCTGCACGGCCGGGAAACCTCCCAGACCCAAGAAGGAACCAAACAGCTCAACTTGTCTAACCGTCCAAACCACCTCACCAGGACTCGAACTAACCTAGGGTTAGGTTAACTGGAGCCTTAGGATGACTGAGAACTGGACTGGACAGCCCACGGCGGCGACACGGCGGCGGTAAGCTCAGAAACCCGAGAAGGCCCGATTTTCTTCCCTGCTTTGAAATGTTTGTTTTTTACGTTGGAATTTTTTGTTTGCTTATGAGACATACTTAGGGGACCTAGACGACCAGTTTGAACCAAGACTCGTGGCTGGAAGCTCGACGACTCGCCGGAGAAGACGACCTGAGTTCTCAACCGGTTTTCCCGTCAAGTTTCAGGTAATTTCTTGAACCTAAAAGCTATTTTCGAGTCCACAGAACCATAGAGTAGGTCATGACGAGTCTATAGGATCAAATATCACCAGAAATGGTGGTCGGGTTGATGAACACTGATCGGGTCAAACCGTGGGTCAACGGTGACCCGGTTTCAAACCCGTCACTGTAACTGATGACGTCATCATGTTGACGTCAGCAGTGACGTCATGATGACGTCATCATGTCAGAAAACAGTCAGATCAGGGACCCATTGGCTACTGACACGTGTTCTCTGACACTGTCAGTGATGACGTCAGCAGTACTGTAGCACAGTTGACCAGAGAGTTGACCAGGTACGTGGGGGCGCGTTTGAACAGTATTTTATGTGGGACCAGGACCATTTTTAAGGTTTCGGCGATACGAATCCAATGGCGGTGGTTTCGTGTCGATCATAGATCGTTAGGTTGGTCAAATTAGGGTTTAAAGCCTTGGGAAGCGTGTTCGGACGGCTTTCCCGGGCCAGTTTCAGTCTAGGGTTTCTTAGTTGTTTAGTAGGGACTTAAAGTGACTTTTACGTATACTTTGGACGTGACAGGAATCGTACTTTAGCACTTGGACGGGATTATACGCTCGGGATTGCAGCGGGATTGTACTGTGAGTGGGCCTTTGATTTCACTAAAACTTGGCATGCATAACTGTTTTCCTTTCTATTATATCTATATGTGATTCAAGCAAAATTATCTATTTATCCTGAGTATGATTTATGGAACGTATTACGATGTTTGGGCATGAGACCCGTCTGGTTGATTATGCACGGTTTTGAGTCATGTATATGTATATGGATTTCGATATTTATCCTTGGTACTGCACTGTATAGATCTACCCTAGGATACTGTCTCCTCCGGATGTAGGTACCCCGGAGTGGTCACGGCGCATTGCCTGTGAGGAGTCATTCTACGGAGGGACTGGACCGTAGAGTGGCTCAGGAGCAGGATTGCTACTATTGGACGTCTGGGACGTCAGGCATCTAGAATGTCATACCCGGACTTGGTTCGGGATCTGGACTCGGGATTGAGACCCCGGGTGGCACGCGTAGCCTTGGGACTGTGACCTTATTGGGCGTCTGGGACGTCAGACATCTGGGATGTCAGGGTTGGGATGTATAGTGCAGTGACTGAGATTATATTATGTTGATATTATTCTGCTTATAATTATATGATTTTGTGGCTTTTGATACTGATGCATGCTGTTCGGAAAACAGAGGGGGAAATCTATATGTTTTCGATATGGTAAACTATTTTGTAAACCTTGAATTTCGGCCCACTCACCCTTGTTGTTTTACAACCCCTCTAGGTGGTGCTATTGAGGAGGAAGATGAGGAGGATCCCGAGGAAGATGCATAGGTTTACGTTGTGCACCTGAACCCTACTGCTGGGTAGGTTGGCACGTAGAATGTCTAGAGTCGTGCTCAATAAACTGTATTCGGGAACTATCCCTTGTCTGACACTATTTGTATTCGGATATTTTGTGTGGCGTGCTATGTATGACTTAAATTTGGATTTTCTTTATGCATTTGAATTTCTAAGGGTGATTTTGGTATCTTGAGGTCGAGTGTCAGACGGGAGCAGGGCATGTCCCTGGGTGGTCCCAAGGGGATCAGGGCGGGTCCTGTCAGAAAGGGTGCATTCACAATCACCGGCACGTTACTCGCGCCCCGTACGTCCCGTACGTTCCTCAGCTTCCTCGGGAAATCCCGATCCTGTCAACAATCACCCAAGAACGTTACTAACACGTCTACTAAGGTCCACCTAATTTTCCCCAAAAATCCCCGGATCCTAAACGTAACAAACCGGAACCCTAAACCTTCAACCTCGCGGAACTAACCTCAAACGACATCTGATCAACTCGAAACCTATTCCAATGGATTCGTTATAACATTTAGAACAAAAACTCAGTTGACACCTTCCTCAGAAACCACCGCACGCGCCTCCACGCGCCGCCCAAAGTGGCTGCAAGTGGGCCTCACGCGCCAGTACACAAAGTACTGTTCATCATCGTCTTCCTCGTGTGAACAGGCCTGAACCGGCGTTCCCGGTTCTCCGCCCAGCCGTCTCCGTTTTCCTCCCTCTCTTCACCATCCTCATCGTCCAGTCCTCAGCAATTTATTCCCCTCGCTCAAACACCTCGACACGACCCCTGGATCATCGTCCTAAACTCGAACTAAAACCCGATCGGTCCCCTGTTCTTCCTCCTGGCCAACCAGCCACTCCCCCTTCACGACAACCACACTAAACAACTCCTAGGAACCTACTGAAACTCACCCAACTCACCAAATCTCTCGACTCACACTCAAAACCCACGATTTCCCGTTTGAAATTCACGGAAAAACAGAGCAATCTAACGGGGGTGAGAAATTACCTGCTGTCGATCGCCGCCGTGCTCGCCACCGTACTCCCTGAAGTCCTCAGGGCATTCCCAGCCTCCTCTCGAGTCCAATTGAACCAACACACGGCCACACCACCACCCAACTCTTCTCTGTTCTCTCTGTTTTCTGTAACTCACACCTCACACATCGATTCCCTCACAACTTCTCACTCACCTCCACTCAGCAGCTCTCACTTAAACTCTCACACACTCAACAAGTCACACAAACACCCCACACCGCCTTCACCTGTTCGATTCCCTCTCAGCCTCACTCTGTCTCTGTTTCTCCCAAAGGCACGATTAACAGCCCCCAATTATTTGGACCCGTGAGAGATCCTAGAAGCCATTGGACCCTTAGCACGTGTCACCATCCCAAAGCCCCTCTCTGTCCTCCTGTCCCAATCCAATTGTACAATTCCCAATATGCAAAAGACCAAAATGCCCTTCGTTTGAACCAAAATTACGATTGTGCCACTACCTTTCTAGACCCGTAACTCACACGTCCTAACTCCGACGAACACGTGCCGCCTGTCGTTGAATTCAGGACGACGAGATCTACCTAACGGTCCTAGGTCAACGTGTCAAAACCCGATCGTACGAAAAGTCAACTATTCCCCCTAGTTTAACCAAATTACGGTAATGCCCTCAACCTTCCGAACATCATAACTTCCTCCTCAGATGTCGGAATCGGGCGTGCCACCTGTCTACGGATTCATGACGTCCCGAACTACGTCACGGTCATCGGTCAAAGTCCATTTGACCGCCCGAACTAAAAGTCAACTATTTACCCAAACCAGGGGCAAAATCGTCATTCTATGCTAACGGACCTATTGGAACCAACTAACCACCAACTAAGCTCACTAATCCCATCTTAACCACGATCTTAATCCTAATTTCCGGGATGGGTCGTTACAAGACATGGGGAGACTGATATTCAGACTTTCAGTTTTGGTCTATGGTGGTTATGGAAGTGTCGAAATCAACAATGTTATAATGATATTAGCACTGAGCCCGGTTCTGCTATCCAAATGCTGGTGGATCAGCTGACTGAGTTTCATACGGCTAGACTAGAGAAACCTCTACTCATCCAACTAGTTCCACATCCAATAATGGTTCAGTCTGCTAGCCCTTCTTGGCAACGTCCCCCAGAAGGTTTTGTGAAAGTAAACCGTGATGGTGTTTTGGTAATACGGAAGTCAAGGTGCCTATGGATGGGTTCATAGATCCTCAATGGGAGAGTTCATTGTTGCGGGTTGTGAGGGGGATTTCCTTGTGGTAGTTCCTTGCAGGCTGAAACTTATGCCCTCTATGCTGCTATGGGTGTTTGTGCAGATTTTGATTGCAAGAAAGTAATCTTCGCGTTTGAATCCCAACTTCTGGTGCAATATATTACAACGGGTTCTTATTTGGAGGCTAGTATCGAATTAGTGATTCATGATAGCTAACTATGCAACCTCTCTTTGAGATTGTACAGTTTAGGTACACCTCCCGCAAATATAATAATGCAGTTCATAAAGTTGTTGCTTTATGTAAACGTTTTAAACGTTATTTGAGATGGAAATACCTAAAGTTCCCATGGTTATTTAACATTTTAGCTAAATATATAAACGTGTATGGTCGTTTGTTTGAGTTAATAAAGTATATTTTTGACAAAAAACAAAATACCCCTGCACATAGAAGTTGTTGTTTATCGATTTTTCCCTACATGTTCAGTAACGGGGCGCGGAAGTTCTTTTCAGGTACCCTCAGTACTCAACGATGTCGTACTGGTTGGTCGCGCGCCATACCACTGATCAATGGTCACGATGGAGCCAATACCCAATTACAACCGAAGAAGCAGAGGATTCTAGTCTCCTCGGTCAAATACACTGAGCGCCTCTTCTCACTCGCCAAAGTCTGCACCCGGCTTCGATCTGAACAGATAGAAGCCGAAGGTTGAAGAACATCCAACTTCTCTTCTTCAACACCGATTCTGATGGTAATCCAAAACGCTCGGAAATAAATTCTCTTCGTTTTTCTTTTTTGCTGGTTTTGCTTCTGACGTTTTTGGTCTTCTTATTTTTTCTCTTCTCAAGGCTCCGAAGCCAATTGCCAGTCCTGTGCCGGTCACGTGGTACCCGGCCCTCTCCGTGGTGATGCTCGCCATCGGCCTCATCTTCACCGCTTCCTTCTTCATGTGAGTCCGATCCGCCAAAGCTAGATCGCTTTTCTGTTTTAATTTCGTTTTTCATTTAGATCTTGTTGTCCTTTTAGAAAATTCAAGCCTGCTGTTTCGAATGTGCACAATGAATGGAGATACCAATTTTAGACAGTAGAGTAGAGATGGGAATTTCATTTTCTTAGCATTTTTCCCAGCAGCCCTACATTAAATAAAACTGCATCTTTATAATGCATTTGTTACCATCGATGTATACTATGTAGAACTGGAACTTAATCGGATAAATACAAATGTCAAGCCAAGTTAACCTTCAAAAATTCAAATGAGTGTCTAAATTCTAAAAGAGCTGGTGAAAATTGATATACCCAATGGAAAAAAGCCTAGTATTTTATGTCTCAAGAAGGTGTAAAATTGGAATGTCAGGCTATACCAGGAACTGATGTTTGTCTGATCGTCTTTGTTTATCTGTTCTGGTTAAGATAAGATGTCAATGTAAAATGAACGATAAGAAATCTGAAAGACTGAAACTTTACCTTTTGATCAATTGAAGTAAGTAGGGTATACATGTGTATATAATTTTTGGATCCATGAATGTGCCTGGCAGGGCACTAGCATTAGGTTGTAATAGTTTGCTGCAGTTTTGAATTAGGGTATAATAGGCGAGCTAGTTCTCAAAATCTCAGCCTAATATATTATAGAATGCCTTTTTCCATATGATTCATGGATTAATCAGCAGCCTGTAAAGATTCTTGACACTTTTAAACCCTCATGTTTGCATGATCAAGTATTATTACAATTCATTGGCCTAGCATAATCCTTTGTTGTTTATGTCAATAAGTCTGTTAAGTTTTGCATTCCCCCGCCCTTCATCTTCTGAATGCAGTAGTTAGTAATGGTGGTAAATATTTGTTGCAGCTATGAAACAACCATTTCTAGGAAAAACCGCAGTCTTGCTAAGGAGCTCATTACAGGAACAGTGGCCTCTGTCTTCTTGGTGCGTTTTGTAGTCTTCCTCCTCTATTAACTATCAATGAAACACTAGATTCCTCATTTCCTTGCTGTTCCTATCAGTGCCGACTGTTTTCTTTCGTGTGCAGGGTTTTGGTTCATTGTTCTTGCTGCTTGCATCTGGCGTTTATGTCTAAACCTCTATAGTTATGATTTTTTTAAGAAAAACCAGAGATTTACGTCAAGGATAAGATATTGTTGACACCTTGTTAGTTAAATGCACTCTTGTGGTTTCTTAAATGTGACAAGTTTTTTAAAACTGGCTTATGAACATAATGTCTCAGGAGCTAGATGTTGAATTTTCATTTTCATGGTGCGTAGATTTTTCATTTTCTGCTTTTCTCTTGAGATATAGGGTTCATTTGATCGGTAGTATTGGATGGATTGATAACTCATTAAATCCATGTATTTTGATGGGATAGGATATACAAAGAAACTTCAATTTTCTAACCCTTTGGATTGGTCAAGTTTCCTTTTTATGTCTAATTTTTTATAATGAAAAATACTCACTTCTACCTCCAAAATATCTTGAATTATTTGTGTTTTTCTCAATCCAGTATTCCCGATGAATCCTTACTCATCGAGAGTGGTTAAGTATTTTTTATTTAAACTACAGGATCAGTCTCATAGGATCTACAAGCATCTGCATTTACTTTTGGTTTTTTACTGTAGATGCACCATAAACGCGTTAAGGTATCTTAAAATGTACCAGGAACAGAAATTCGTTCCACTTTATATCAGGAAGTCCTTAAATACTGTTCGTCTTCTCCCTTTTCATCTTCTTCATCTCTCCTCTCAAATTCCCAATTCAAACTCCCTAAAGTCCTCCACTTACTTCCATGGCTTCACCACCAAACTCTCTCCTTCCTAAGCCCATAAATTCCTTTATCGGCTGAGCAATCTTGATTGCAATTTCTGAGTTTAGGAGGAGGAGCCTCTCTGCATCTCTTGAAAGAGTTCGATTTTGACCTGGCATTAAGGCCAATCTTGGCAATGATGCTCTGTAACGAGGGCTGCCACGATTTTGACCTCAAGGCAGCCGCCGTAGTAGCAGCATTGGATGATGATGTCGTCATCCTTGATCGGTGACACTCACGTTTTGTCGCCTGAAATTATTTGTACGGCGGCGATATCATTAGCATTTCAGAGTATGACCATAAACAGTTCAAAATCATTGATTGGATTGTTTATTTTGTTCGAAAGTTGGAAACTACATACATGATTGATACTGTTCTGATCTGACTCCCCTTCTTCCTCCTCGCAGCCTGATGATCTCTGTTTGTCCCCTGCTTGCAACTTCTCGAGCGTTTCCAGCTGCTGTTTCTTCGTCTTTGCGTACTTTGCTCTCAACACCTTCATAACCTCTAAAACCACCAAAAAATACAAATATTAATCAAACACTGTTGACACGTAGGCAGAGACCCTTTAAACCCAGAAATCTTGAACTCGTACATTCATACCTTGAGTGGTGACGAAGAGATAAGAATGACCAAGGGCGAGAGTTTCATTGGGAGTTCCCTCATAGGTTCAGGAGGTGAAGGAACTCCTATTCATTGTTGGGATTTTTAGAAATGGGAAATTGTCAGGCGATTGATGCAGCTGCGCTGGTGCTACATCATCCAAGTGGGAAGATAAAGAGAATGTATGTTTTCCAAACAACTTCAATCAAATACTTCTTACTTTCTGTGCACGTTTGCCCTCACGCTGGCAAATGTTTTGCCTTATTACCACCTATAATATGTGGTGCATGAAGCTCGACTTTTTATTGCATCACCATTTGAATTATTATAATTTTGCCTAACTTAACCATTTTCTGGTAAATGCAAACCAGATATTCAGTGAATTTTTGCTCAAAGAGTATGGAGGACGGACCTGGGACATTATTGGTAGAGCCTTTCACTGATATGTTGGTTGTTCTCAAGGAGAGGGAACTCCCAAGAGCACCTTTGGCTGCGAGGGGTATCTCTGTTATGGGCACAAAGCTACGTCGATGGAGACTGGGAAATTTGGCACTCAATTATGAGGATGCAGAGAGCGTAAACGCCTCAGGTTGATTTCGTACTTGATAGCTTGTAAAGCTCTCCTCCTAAGCCCAGAAATTACAATCAAGATTGCTCTGCCGATGAAGGAATTTCTAGGCTTGGGAGAGGAGAGCTTGGTGGAGAAGTCAGGAAAGTAGGTGCGAAGGATTTTGGGGGGTTTGAGTTGGGAGTTTCATAGGAGAGAAGAAGAAGATGAACAGTATTTAAGGACATTTAAGGAAATAAACAGTAATTTTAACGGTGTTAAAGACGAAATCCACTAAATGGTGCAACCGATCTAACGTTGCACCAATTTTTGGTGCAAAATGGAACAAATTCCCGTTCATGACACATTTTAAGACACATTGGCGCGTTCTAAGTGCATTTACTGTAAAAAAAACCTTTACTTTTTCTTTTTTTGGTCAATGAACATTTACTACAATGGACATTTGTGATTAACACGTTTCGGCATAAGTAAATTCTTACAATCTTATATTTGTTGATTTATGAAATGTACCAACTTAAGATTATGCTCTGTTCATTTATTGTGTCACGTATCCCTAAAGATAGTAGATAGTATTAAGAATGAGTACCGTTATAGTATCGATTTAAGGCTTATCCGACAACTAAGTCATTAGTAATTATGATAGAGATGTAGTAAATAGTATTGACTATTGACAGTTGAGGAATATTTGATGAATAATTTTGATATGAGACATTTGTGCTTCTTATGTGATACTAGACACTTGGCATCTAGATCGATGGTGGAGATGCATTACTGTTAGGCTTGTTTGCTTTGTGGGCTTACTTTAGTGTTTTTTTTTTTTTGGAGAGAGTTCTGCTTAATGTTTGGGCATGTTTGTTGGGATTGGGTTTAGTTCATGTGGCTATTGAGTGTGGTCTAGTATGATGTTAATAATATTCATCTACATAAATTCTCAAATTTTAAGGGTATATTCATTTGTCTCTTTCAAATTTTTTACTGTTCATTTTTTCAAACTAATTTCTTTTTGCTTCACTTTTTTTTTTTCAATTTCTTTTGCTTTTCATTTTTTCTCTCTATTATGAATAATAAACTATATTATATCATGATTTTTAGACAGCATATTTGTTTCTTTTTTGGTCATAGTATATGTATCAAAGTTAAAAATATTACAACATTTAAGCTCAGTCTTATAAAATTTTAACAAAATAGTGAGGACGTTTGTGCGAATTTATTCATCATCATTGATATCATCATCACTCTCCCGACTCCAAGTTGAAATTCATTAATTCATTTGAGAATTGTTCTTTATTTTTCGTTTTCTGAGCTCTAATATTACAATCCATCCCGAAATTACAAAATTAGAGTTATTAAATTGCTAACTTACCCTTCCATTCAGTGGTGGATCAATTGACCTCTTCAACATCTCAATTTCTCCCTAAGAAATGTATTTTGAACCTTAAAGCCTTGATTCCATGCTCACATTTATACGAAATCATGGTTTTTTTTTTCTGGCTTTGAACTTTGAAGGTCTGGTTTTACAGCAAGGAGAAGCTGATCTGCATTTTTTTTTAAATAGAACCTTGCCAACATGACGTCATTTTGAATAGAATTTTAAAAAAATTGATAGATGTTACAACACAAGTTGCCTTGATTGTGTTACCGATCACAAAGGGAACTCAGGGGTTGTTCTCCTGAAGAGCCAACACAACAGGAATGAGCTTTTAGGATTCCACTTTCATTCCCATCTCTAAATCAAATAATCAAATAGAGCCAAATCAAATTTCAATTTCAAATTTAATTGCCCAATTATTTAGCAATCCCATTATTACCTGACAAGCCAAAGAGTCAATAAGAGTATCTAAATTCCTTCTATCTTTTGACAATTCCATGTAAGTTTCAATTCAAGTCGTTTTAAATTCTTAATTCCTTTTTATAAGTGTATTAGAAATTAGTTGAAGTTGTGTTATAAATAATTCTTATAGCCTTTTGTTTTTATTTACTCATATGAATTTATTTTTATATGCAAGGATATGAATTTTTGTTTGAACTTATATGAGTTTTGTTAATGAAAGCCAATATTGTTTTTGTTTCAATTGATATGAATCATATTTAGGTTATTCGATAATTGATAAGGTGTATCAATTTATTATTAGTATATTTTGTTGATTAATATAAGTTTTAAATTGGTTAGTATAGCTACGACTATGAGAGATTTTTTTTTATCCAAGGTCCTGGACCCACGAGGTGTCCTGAGTAAGCTTCATCACAATGAGTGACACCTTTAACCTGTAACTACACTCAGACTAATCCCCTCTCGCACCGGGTCGGCCCGTAAGAGATAAAGTGCTGACTAAAGTGCTGACTAAAGTGGCGACTCCATACAAGAGCAAGGGTTCTCGAACTCCAGACCTCTATTAAGGGAATGAGAGTGCCGAACTACTCACACCAACCACCTTGGTTGACTATGAGAGATTTTTATTTGTTAGTATAACTATGATTTTTTTAATGATCAATTATCTTCATTTTCTTTTTACTTTGACTTTAGATTTACCAGTTGTAACTATTTTGTTAGAGAGTGCATTTTCTACTATAAATATAGTAAAAACTCAATTCCGCAACTAGATAGAAAATCAATGGTTGAGCGATAATATGGTTGTTTATATTGAGAAATATGTTTTTGTTTGAATTGATAACGAAAATATAATGCAATGTTTTTAAGGTATTGAAACCGATCGTGAATAATTATAAGATTGTAATATTATTTCTTTCATGAATTTGTGATATTTTATTATTTTATTATTGATGTGTGACACTATTTTTTCTTAGTAAAGTTGAAATCTACGACAAAATTTAATAATGTCACTTTATGCATATTTTATAATGTTTTATCGTATATTAATGAGAATTACGTATTTCTTTAAAAAAAATTGGAAGTATTGTTTTTATTTGATAAATTTAAAATTTGTCAAAAAGAAAAAAAAATTAGAAGCTTTTTACATGTTGAATTTTTAACACCCTCCTGGAATAATTTTCTGGGTCTCCACCACCACCACTTCCATTTCATTTAGTTACTCGGTGTGTATTTATTTATAGGATTTAGTAAAATAAGGGTTTTCAAAAGTCGTAACCAAACTCGGCGGAGCAGAGGTAGGGACAGTACCCATGGACTCTCAGTCGCAGCAGCAGCAGCAACAACAAGTCGGAGTAGTGAAGAAGAAGGAAACTCGGGGCCGAAAGCCCAAGCCCAAGGAAGAAAAGAAGGACGATCACCAGCAACAAGCTAAGATGAAGAAGGCACAACAAGCCACCGTCGACGACAAGTACACTCAGTGGAAGTCACTCGTCCCCGTCCTCTATGACTGGCTCGCCAACCACAACCTCGTCTGGCCCTCTCTCTCTTGCCGGTACTCCATCTCTCTCTCTCTCTAACTTCTTGATCACCATTTTGGGGATTTAGGGTTTTTGTGCAACCTCGATGTCTCTTTGGCGTTTCTATCTGGTTTTCGCTCTAATTTTTAGACTTTTACGTGCCTGTGCATCTTCCCGTTTCTCTGATTTTTAGGGTTTTTGAGGCAAAGTGATGTTTGAAGTCTGCAATTTCCCCTTTTTTTTTAGCATTATGTATTTTTCTGCTTTCTATTGGTCAGGTGGGGTCCTCAGCTCGAGCAAGCAACTTACAAGAATCGCCAGCGTCTCTACCTTTCCGAGCAGGTAAAGCTTTCTCATTTAGATTTTCGTTACTGACAGTTAATTTTGAATATCCCCTATGGAATTGTTACTTCCTGCGAACTGCATTTGAATTTTATATGATTTAAAGAACAAATTTGTTTGTTTGGATTTGCAACCGTGAAATCGTACTTGAAACGTTTAAAATTTGGTATCTTGTGCCAAATCACAAATTTCTTATGATGTTAATCCTGGTGATCTATACTTAAAATGTTTGTAAGGTTATGTTCTCTTCAAAAAAAAAAAAATCTATTTTGTGTTTGGTTGGCAGACGGACGGCAGTGTCCCAAATACTCTAGTGATTGCTAATTGCGAGGTTGTCAAACCTAGAGTTGCTGCAGCAGAGCATATATCTCAGGTATGCATGCTTGTGTTCAATATTGTGCATAAACCTTTAACTCTTTGTTAATATCCCTATTACTTGCTTCATTTTCCAGTTCAATGAAGAATCCCGCTCTCCATTTGTAAAGAAATACAAGACCATCATACATCCTGGAGAGGTATGAACGACATACATGTTAAGTCCCTATTTAATCCAAATGAAAAATGAGGGGATGCACATTTTATTTTAACTGAACTTAGAATGTTTCAATACTGTTGTGAGAGAGGGAAGATGGACCATATTCTTTGATACAAACTGGGGGGAAATAGCGTATATACCATGTCGAATGTCGTCTTGCTGATTCTTGATTATTTTCTCATTTTGGGTATAAGCTGGTGATCTCCAAAGCTTGCATTATGTGTATTCCTCACTAATATTTTCATTTAATTTGGTAGGTAAATAGAATCAGAGAACTTCCGCAGAACAGTAAGATAGTGGCCACACATACAGACAGTCCTCATGTAAGTATTTGTTGTTTTATTAATTTGGACCATGTCATTTCTTTCTTATTTGGTCTAATTTTGAAATTATTTTGAAAATTCCTAAAAATTTAGGTTTTGATTTGGGATGTAGAAGCTCAACCTAACCGTCACGCTGTCTTTGGAGCTTCAAACTCGCGTCCGGATTTGGTAAACTTTTTATGCTCATTGTCCCTTTTCCTGATTTTTTTCTGTAGTCCTTGGAGCCATAATTATTAAATAGTGAACTCTGTCAAGACTTGTGTGATAAAGAGTCAAAGAAATGGTACTTCTCTTGAAATTTGCTTACTAAATATTTTTGTAATTAAAAGATACAGAACCTGTTTGACTTTTTTTCTCCTTTCAGATTTTGACTGGACATCAAGATAATGCAGAGTTTGCCCTTGCTATGTGTCCAACTGAACCTTATGTGCTCTCTGGAGGTGGGGACAACTAGTTTTTTAAATTTAAGATGATGTTAAATGATGCGCCTGACATTTGTAGGTTTTTTTGTTTTAGTTTAACTCTTTTTGTTTGGAATTTCCAAATTTTGTACTGTGGCATACTATTTTTACCGTGAAACTTTATTACTTTCTGGATTCTGTATATTTTTCATTTTTTTTTAATTTCAAGCCCTGATATGATTTTCGTTATTCTTATTTTCATTGGGCTCACAAGAAATTTATTTTTATATGTTATGAAGGGCCATTTTGTTGTCACTGAAAGTTATTTTTATTGCAGGGAAGGATAAAACGGTCGTTTTGTGGAGTATTCAGGACCACATATCAGCGTCTACCACAGATCCAGCAGCGACCAAATCTCCTGGGTCTGGTGGATCAATTATTAAACAGAACTCAAAGCCTGGGGATGGTAATGATAAGGCTGCTGATGGCCCTTCTGTTGCACCACGAGGAATCTACTGTGGGCATGAGGATACAGTTGAAGATGTGGCATTTTGCCCATCTAGGTAACTTATGCTTTCTTATTTACCAAGCCTCTAAAAATTTCATAAGCTAACCATAGAGAACTGTTAATGATATGGAATTCTTGTTCGTTGGGAATTCTTGTTTGTTTTATACCATAGTAGTAGCAATTTCTTTGCATATGGCATGACAATTGTTTCTTATGATTCTACATCTCTACTGAAGTTCACAGGAGTTCTGTAGTGTTGGGGATGATTCCTGCCTCATATTATGGGATGCACGTGTGGGCTCTAGCCCTGCTGTGAAGGTTACCTTTCTCCTTTATTTTCTCATTATACCTTTGGAAATTTATTGTCAATAACGTTTCAAATTACTTCAGAGTTTGGTGAATAAGTTGGTTACAAGTTTGCATGTAGAATCTGGCTGGGTAGTGGCAGCTTGTAGCATATATCGTTGATGTAACCATTTTTTTGTTTACACCCACTGCTTGGCCATGATAGTAGCATGCCTATAACAGTATGTTTTAGGGTGCTAATTTTTGCTACTCAAAGAAATTGAGTTACGTCCAAGGATAAAAATATCGATCTCGTCGGATATATCGTTAGTCAAATTTATGAATATCTTGCCCCAAATATCGATATCAATATCGTTTGCGGTTAACAAAAATGACAGAAATTCGATCAAGAAGTTAGAAATTTGGAATGAAGTTTTGGGAAAAACTTAAGTACCTAATGATGGTTATATAAGACTAATAAAAATTATAAAATGATTTTGATATAATAAATATATGATGAATAATATGATACAATAAAGTTTTGTCGATGACTAATAATATAAAATTTTAAATATAAACATGAATTGAAGTAAATTATTATAATTGAATGTTAATATAATTAAAAAGATAACAATAAGTATAATAATGAAGTTTACATTTACATAATAATTTAGAAAATCGAGGAGTTTATATTTACATAATAATTTAAAAAATTAGACATAAGTGAAAATTAGACGTAAAAAGAATTCTTATTAACTGTATGTTCATCTTATATTTTTCTAAAATCCATTCATATTCAAATTAACCATTCGACATAATTTGCTTCAATTCAACATAATTTGCTTCAATTCAACATAATTTGCTTCAAATTAACCATCTCTACGAATTTTTCCATTCAACATAATTTTCTTCTAAAATCAATTAATATTCAAATCAACCTTATATTTATATTCCCAAATTTTCCTACATCAAATACTAATTTAAATCTAAAACATATTATATCGGATATTTAGAAATATACTCATATGGTATCCAATTAACTTAAAAGTTGTACCATTAAACTTAAAACTTAAAAACAAACATAGACTTCATAATATTGAACTAAATTGAAAGTTAACTTCAATTTTTTCATGGTAATTCAAAAAGTTTATTGGCAATTTTTCAAAAAATGAGATTCAAAGTGAAAAGATTGAATTCGTAAAAAATCGAAAATAAATTAGAGTAAAATAAAATAAAATATAACATTATTTTTAATTAAATTATAAATTCAAAATTATATTTAATTATAATTTTTAGAATACATAGAGGCTATATAGCATAATTGAATTGAAACCCCCAATTCTTGAAACCCTCAATTTTTAAGTACCCAATTCGGTCTATAGTTCTATATTATTAAAACCCTTTTTTTAAAGTTATTAAAACCCCCTTTCAAAAAACAATATATATATTTCAAGGGAAAAAACAAAACAATATAATATATTATCAATATTTAATTTCCTATCTTCTCTCTCCCCCTCCCTCCCGAAGACCTTCTCAGTTCCCAGTATTCATCTTCTCTGCAAGCCTGCAACTCCATAGCCAAATCCAATCAAATTAGGACTAAATTTAGTCATATTTTTCACAAAAATCATTTCCCATGTCGCGATAAACAAGATGAGGAAAGTCCAACCCTTCTTTGCCTGCTTTGGTGGAAATCGCTGATATACTTCGATATCTGACGAAACCATGAATATTGAGGGAAAAAATTTCTTCCCCCCTTGTTTAGATGTCGAAGGCTAATTTTTCCGATATATCAATCGAAATATCGGCGAAATTGCCGATATTTCAATCCATGGTTACATTTTTTACTATTTGCTCTTGATTAAAAATTACACCCTATTTTTGTTGATTCCATGGCATTCAGGGCTTTACCTCCAAGAAACCACTCAATTATTAAAAATTCTGATATGTGTATTAAGTCCAACTTGGACCATGCTATAACAAGAATGCTGTTTTTAGGCAATTTTTGATGACTTATCTTTCCGACTCTTTCTGCATGCAAGATACTCTTGGCTATATTGATGCTATCTTCTCGTGGTGGGTATAACGATCCTAGAAGTTTGTCGTGGAAGAGACTAGGTTTTGAGTTTCTCATCTGAATGTGGGGACATGGGGTTTTAGGCTTATGTGGTGTTGACCGGACCAAAGTCATCCAGCTTTGAAGTTAAAGAAGCGTGCATTTAACTCAGCTGGAAATTATTTCGGAGGGTCTTTTATTGTGTACTTAGAGAGCACCCGGAAGTGATGTGGCTCTTTGTTCAAGCATTCATGTTTTTGGTGTATTTGTTTGCATTTGTTACCTTTTATTTTGACCTTGCTAAATATCTCTAATCATTAATCTTGGCAGATGCCTTTTTATGCCTTTCTCTTAACCCGATGTTTTGTTCTACGTACTGTGCATTTAGGCTGTTCTTGTTTCTGCTTTGGCAGGTTGAAAAAGCCCATGATGCTGATCTTCACTGTGTTGATTGGAATCCCCATAATGATAGCCTTATTCTGACAGGGTAAATGCTGCTTTGCTAATCCTCTGTTTTGGTTGCACTTTTTTATTTGTACTGTTGAGAAGATATGAAACTTTCAAATACATCTATGCTGGTATAATTGTATATTTGTATTAACAGGTCAGCAGATAATTCTGTTCGCTTGTTTGATCGCCGGAATCTCACTTCTGATGGAGTTGGGGAACCTATATATAAATTTGAGGGTCATAAAGAAGCTGTTCTTTCTGTCCAGGTAATACTTCTGGATGTTTTGCTAGTTTCTCTTTCTAAAAATTCCTCCCCCCCCCCCCCCCCCCCCCCCCCCCCTGTTGGGAAGTACATCTGTTCAAGAACTGCAAGTATATATATTTTTTATGAAATTTTGTTTATACTTTCAGTGGTCTCCAGACAAATCGTCTATCTTTGGAAGTTCTGCTGAGGATGGCCTTTTGAACATTTGGGATTATGAGAAGGTATGGTTGCCTTCAGAATGTACAATGGTTTAGTATATATCAATCGAGTAAATTTCTGACTGTTTCCTTTTCCATTCCTCTCTCGTCATATGTCAATCAGATAGAACTTGTAATAACTTTAAGCAAACATGATAAATTGTAGGTCAATAAGAAGGAGCGAACTACAAAAGGCCCAAATTCTCCACCTGGATTGTTTTTCCAGCATGCTGGGCACAGGTTCAAGGCCATCTCTTTTACTTAAATGATATTCAAATGTGCTTAGTTAAACCTTTTCAATTTTCTGTACTGGACTCTTGAGACCGTGGGTGGTCAATTTTTTCTTTTTGTAAATTGATTTGCATCTCGCTAGGCTATCTTCCTCGGTGTCTCTTTTATGGGCATCATGCGTGAGTTTATAATTGTGACTGCCATCTGCATATAGTTTTCTGTTAGGTTCATGTGATGAGTAGACTACATGGTGAGAAGCATGTTCCTTTTGTATTTACTGTTAACTGGAGATTTTAAGTTTGTCTTTTGAAAACCCTACTAACTTGAGTTGCCAAAATGGGAAAATATTCTGCATATAGTTGTCAGCTTTTTTTATCTATGGTGTATCTTATTGCTAACAGTCTTCTTGCTTAGTTTAAACTATTTGGCTCAGATTTCCTTTTTCTTTCAATGGTTATATCTAGAACATATTTTGGAATATCCTGGTAGACTCTACTCTAGTATCTTTTCTGAAATTTGATCCTGAATTAGTGAGTTATGTTTTAGATTGGATACGGTCTCTGTATCCCATAGTTTCTCTCTCTCATGGTTTGCTTTACTTCGCATTTGCATGCAGGGACAAAGTTGTTGATTTTCATTGGAATGCATCCGACCCATGGACTATTGTTAGTGTGTCTGATGACTGTGATAGTACTGGTGGAGGGGGGACATTGCAGGTATGCCTTACTTTTGTTCGCCTTTTCCTCCTTGGATTGGTTTCAATTTTCAAGTCAACAAATACGAAGTAGAGGTTTGAAAACATTATGATTGACAAAGAAAAACATCTTTTGGGAGAGATGAAAATATTTTAATGTCCCAGAGATTGTTTTCTGCATGATGACAATATAATAGAAGAAGAAATGACCCCATTGACAATATAATGGAAATTAACTACCGAAGCTGACAATTGTTTGCAGATATGGCGGATGAGTGATCTTATTTACAGGCCGGAAGAAGAGGTTTTGGCAGAGCTTGAAAAATTCAAGTCCCATGTCGTTTCTTGCGCTTCGAAGCCTTGAGACTTTCAGAATCCTGGGGAAAAAAGCTATGTAGCAAGCGTTATTGGATGAACCTAGAGCTATTATTATGTCAGAGAGATAGAGGATGCTTTTCTAGGTCTGCTAAGCGATGGGAGTGAAAACTGTTGCTTGAACTAAGTCGTTATATATGTATCACCGTGTCGGAGCAGTACTTGTATTACAGAAATTTTAACCCTGTCTTGTACCATGATGACACAACTCTTTTATGCCATGTTCTTTTTGTTGTGGATTTAAATTTTATTGGGCATGATTTTTCAGAACCCCTAAGAGGACCAATTCTCTTTATGGCCAGATTTTCTTTTTATTGGAGAGCAGGTAAGGTAAGAGCGTCTGAAGAAAAAATGATCCCTTGTATCTTGCAACTCAATTTGTTCTTTACTCAAGTGATTAAGGATGGAAAGTAGGTTCACACCTTGGAAGGTGTAATCACGAACTTTAAGTTCATTATATAAACAAACAATAATTAAAGGATAAACAATCAAAATGTGTATCCGCAATAGCGATATAAAAATGTTTTCCCAGTGGCCTATCGTGTTTGGAACGATGCGCCAATCCCTGCGGCTGTGCAGCAGTATAAGGCAGCTGAAATGGGGGTTTTAAAACATGGCTCCTAAATATTGATTCAAATATTTATAATCTGTAAAATTTTCGTTAATATATCCTGATATTTCAATATTAAAATAAAGAAAATAAATATTTACGATTTTTTCGTGAATATATCTGTATTTAAAAGTTTTGACATAAAAATAGAGAGAAGAAAAATCTCATTAATTTTCATGATATAGGTATTGTCTTATATAAATATGATTGGTTGCTTATGGTTTTTTTTTTTTAATTTCATTTAAAATTTTAAATTTTTTGACGAAATTTTCAACTTTTCTTTGTTGAGCCTGAATTATATTGAAACTGATATTTCCATAAATGTTACTATTGATATTTCGTGATAAAAGATATTTTCATTTTTGCTCCTCATTAATCGGTGCAGCACGTCTATAATGGTCTATGGACTTCGCTGGGCTACGTTCTTTGCCTTTATGTGTTGGGCTATGTGAGAGCAAATTGAATGGTGGAAAGCAAATTGTAAGAGCTCTTTGAAGCCTCCTCATCAGGTTAGATTAGTTGCTTAGACTTGGCCTGATTATGAGTTTTTCAAAGTCAACACGAATAGGTGTAGGACTGATGGAGGAGTAATTGTTGCTGGAGGTGCGATGCAGGAGGATAGTGGTGCGTGGCTCTCGGGTTTTGCAGCCAACTTGGGTGAAGGTGAAGTTCTAGAAACATAATTATGTGGGATTTATCTTGGTCTCCATGTAGCTTGGGATAGTGGTCATTGTCAAATGGTGCTGAAGTCAGATTTTGTAGCCGCTGCTCTCCTTGTTAACTAGATGTTGGTGGATTCTCATCCCTAGCGACTCTTATTGGTGGGTGTAAGTTGTTTCTGAACCACCAGTGGGTGTGCTCCGTGAACCATATCTATCGAGAATGTAATAGGGTGGCGGATGGGCTGGGTGGCGTAGGTGTTTTGGCTGCTCTGGGGAAGACTATTTTCATTGACCCCCTGATAGTATTATTCTTCTTCTTGCGGATGACTACGCCGGTGCTATAACAATTTAGGAGATATAAACTTAGCTGCTTAAATGTAGCAGTCAGAGACTCAGAGATGAATTCATTATATAATGGTAGAGTCGTACATGATACAAGAGTCCATGATAAGGACTGAAACTTATAAGTTAAGGATGCACAAAGATAATGAGTAAATCTACTTATTATTACAAGAGTCCTAAACTAAGTGGAACATGGGAGAGACTTATCAGACTTATCTAGATCACAGCCCCGCAAGCTGATAGGGTGAGGGCGCACAAAAAGCTTGGAGATCATAGTACCAAAACGAGGGTTGGAGAGCCCTTTCATGAAGATATCAGCAACCTGATAAGTGGTAGAAACAAAACTAAGGTTCAATTCGCGACAAGTGACATTCTCACGAACGTAGTGGTAATTAACTTCAATGTGACGAGTGCGGGCATGGAACATGCCAGCGACAAAGTAGAAATATTATCACACCACAAGCGCGGAATTGTCATAAGCAAGCGAAGATCGTTAAAGAGAGCACGAAACCAAGCAATGGCAGCGGTGGTATACGCGAGTTGGTGATATTCGGCCTCAGTGCTGGATTGAGAGGCACCACCTTGTTTCTTAGAACTCTAAGACACAAGATTAGAGCCTACATATAAACAATAACCACCAGTGGACCGGCGGGTGTCCGGATCACCCGCATAGTCCGCATCAGAGAAGGCCGAAATGCAAAGAGAGCTAGGACAAAAGTGGAGGCCATGGGTGGATGTGCCTCATAAATAACATAAAATATGCTTAACAAAAATCCAATGATCAGAGGAAGGATGATGCATGAATTGGCATACTTGAAAAACAACAAAGGCGATATCCGGACGAAATAACAGTCAAGTATTGAAAAACACCTACCACGCAGCGGAACTTAGTACCATCAGGGAAAGGATCACCATCCTCCAAGCTAAGGCGTTTGCCCCACACAGTTGGGGTAGGCATTGGTTTCCCCTGTGACATATTGGATCGTTTGAGCAAATCTTGAATATATTTATGCTGGGTGAGAAACATGTCGGTAGAATTACAGGTTACTTCCATGCCCAAGAAATAATAAACCAGACCTAAGTCTTTCATAGAGAAGAGAGAACCCAAATCTTTGATAAGACCATCAATGTAAGAAGGGGGATTTCCAGTTATAAGGATATCATCCACATATATTAATAAATAAACTCAAACGAAGCCATGAAAGAAAATGAACAAAGATGGGTCAGCTTGAGAGGCGACAAAACCCAATTCCACCAAGAACGCCACCAACAAAGTTATTACCCCGATATTCCCAAGCAAAAGATAACTAACTCAAGTCATTGGTAAGGTGAGAGTTCACACTGATATACAGAACCCAGTTATGAGTCGTGTGCCAATTTTAGGAACCCATTGAAGAAGGAGTCGTTGATGTCATGCTAGTGAGGCGAGAAGGAGGAAGACGGTTGTCATAAAAAGAAGCATCATGAAGCGGATAATCATGAGCATAATGCCCTAATTGTAACATGAACATTGAGAAGCATTGAACACGAGCAAGTGTAGAAGAAGGAATGGTGCCAGTAAGTGACCGAGTCACGGCCAAAACACCAGGTCCAGAAGAGTAAATCGGATGCTGCAGGAAATTGCCACAATGGCCACCACGGAAACCAGCACCACGACCACCGTATACACCACGGAAACCACCACCACGGCCTCCGTGAAAACCGCCACACCCTCCGTGAAACCACCACGACCATGTGAGGAAGACCGGTCAAAACGATCACGAGTGGCCATGAGAGTCTGCAAACCCCAGAGGGCAAGTTGTCACAGAGGGAAGAAAGTTAGAGATGCTACTTAGCTGCAAGGATGAGGGCCTTGAGATAAAAAATAGGAATTGGATCATCACAGGCTTGGGTTGTAACAACCCGTCCCGAATTTCAGGATTAGATTAGTGACTAATCACGATTAGTGAGGTTAATCGGTGATTAGTAGGGCGAAATCGGATGAACGATGCAAAATGACCGTTTTGCCCCTAGGCGTGGATAAAACGTTGACTTCCCATTCTGGCGGTCAAATAGACTTTGACCGATGACCGTGACGTAGTTCGTGACGTCACGAGTTCATAGACAGGTGACACGTTCAATTCCGACATTCGAGGAAGAAGTTATGACGTTTGGAAGTTTAAGGTCATTTTGGTAATTATGGTTAAAAGGGGCAAAATGTTGACTTTTTGACCAGGAGGTCCGATGGCCGAGGGCCGAGGACCGTTACGTAGATTGGGATGATACGAATCCATAGACAGGCGGTACGCTGAAATCGGACTTTGAACGGGAGAATTATGGGTCACGAAAGGTCGATTTCACTATGATGATTTGACAAATTCTGATTGGGCAGATATTTTAAGTGGGTCCCATGGATGAGTGACAAGTGTCACTCATCCCATTGGCTAAATCCCCTAAATTGTGGATCTCATTAATGAAATATTATTATAATTATTATTTTATAATTAATCTTTCCAACATTAAATCCTAACCATCCATCTAATTTAATCTCTCAAATCCTCACCATTCATCCATCCCAATCTCCCTCTCATCTCATCAGCTATCCTTATTTCCTTTGTTCATCTTCAAACCCGAAACACCATAACCCATATTCCTTCCTTTTCCATTTTCATTCCCTCTATATGAACACAACAAACACCACCCGGTTTTCCTCACCACCATAATCATCATGTGTGTCGTGTGTAACCGTGAGAGAGTGATGAGAGACTGAGGACGACGACGGTGGACACGGCGGAGGGAACCCGTGAGGTAAGGTTTATTCAAAAATTGGAAAATGAAATTTTGAGGTTTTTAGCTAATTCTATTGATTGGGTTATGCTTCTGGGGACCTTAGGAGCTTATTGTAATCAAAATGGGGAGCTGGGACAGCCTGGACCGACGGGGAACGGCGGAGGAAGTCACCCCGCCATAACCGATCGGAAAGGTACAGATTTTGGTGATTTTTCTTCGGTTTATAATGTCTAAATGATAGGAAATAGGATTAGGATGATATTAGGATAAAAAGGGAACAAAATAGGGTAGAAATGGACGGTTTAGGCCTTGAACCGGCCCAGACCGGTTCGGCCGGTCCAAGAACCAGAGAACCGGTTCACGTGTTGGAGAAGATGAACAGTGTACCGCGCGTGGGCTTCACGCGCAGTACCTTCATTGGGCGCGTGGGGGGCGCGTGGTAGGTCCAATGGGAAGTGTTCAACATGTAAAATCTTCCATTCAATGTAACGAACATTTTGGGACTAGTTTCGTGTCAATCGGACACCGTTTCGATAATGTTCGGGGCATCTGAAGGTTTCAGATCGGGATAAAAAATAGTTAAAAATTCTATAAAATTACGGGGCTTCAGTGGGAGGTTAATTAAGTAGTTAGTAATCTTCTATTACGATTTGGATAGGTTCGGGAGTCCCGGTGATGGTGATTAGCTCGGGAGAGCCGTATAACACGCATATCGAGGCAGCAACTCGGACGGTCTGTGAGTGGACCTTGTTTTCTAAATTGGTGCATGCATAAATGTTTATTATATATTTTAATACATTTTTGGTAATTCCATGGGTGCATTTGGTTGTGGTTACGTATAAGCACGTATTTTAAGGTTTTAGCCTTATACGGTGCCTATACGGGTCGGTATTTCTTTAATGGTCTAAATGAAATAGTTTTGGATTTCAACTGGATAAACTCGGGTATGAGACCCATTTGGTTTTTTCTCGGACATATGACCTTATTGATGGCCTTCGGGTCTAAATCGTGGTCGCGACGGGTGCTATGTGCACGGCGACAGACGATATGACGCTAGCCTCCGGATTGGGATATGTTCCTTCCGGAGGGGTCACGACGCACGATCCGTTGTCGGGTAGCTGAGGGAGGCTCGACTTTGGAGTGCTGACGGTTCAGGATATCGATCGATGATGAGTGCACCATGATCTTGTGGTGGTCGCGTCGGTTGATTCGTTCACGGCGACATACTAGGATTGAGGGTGGTCCTGAATGGATGATTGAACGCATCACTACGATCGGAGTCGTGACTGGCCCTGAGATATCGAGCAGGATGCCCAGCTGATGTCATATGTTCGGGTACGAGACTCGGTTGTTTTACATTGATGATTTCGGGTCAGGGACCCTAGATGGATTTCCATGTTCATGGCGATTTTGGGAACCGACATGAACCCTGGAAAGGTTATTGTGGTACATGACGGTTTATAGGAACCGGGAATGAACCCTTAAATGGATGTTATAGATCATGAAGGTTCAGGGGGACTGGGCATGAATGTTTATGTTACGTATATATATGTATGTATATTCATATACCTTTCTTTACTTGGACTATCTCCTCGGGGGAGGGTCGTTGGCCTGGGTGGACCCCGGAGTAGTCACGGAGCACCGACTGAGTGGAGTCGCCCCCCAGTTGGGTTCCTTACTCTCAAGAAGGTTTGGATCGTAACCTCATGACAGATCATTGGTCTACGGGCATTGCCCTTGGACTCTGAGAGACTTGGGTTTGAGACCCCAGGTAGCACGCGCGTAGCTTTGGAAACCGTGACAGGATTGGTTGTGTGAATTATATGTATATATGATGTATATGATATATGGTTATGAGATATGATATGTGATATGCACAGGTTTTGGGCTGTGGCCCGTGTACTTGGTTTCAGTATGGATATGGTTTTGGGCTGAGTCCCTTATGGATTGGGCAGTGGCCCGTATACTTGCTTTCATTATGGTTTTGGGCTTAGTTCCCACATGTGGTTCATTTGGTTAAATGGTTTTGCGAATGCATGCATGATTTTTAGTGAAGGGTACAAATGTCTTCTTATGAAAAGTTTTTATAAACTGGTTGTTTTGTCCACTCACAGCTTTTAATGTTTTGACTGCCCTTCAGGTTGACAGCTGATGTGGACTATAGCAAAGACCGCATCCTGGCCACTCTGATGGCCCGAGAGGGCTAAGGTTGAAAATTTCCCTTGTCTGACACTCCGTGTCAGACGGGATCAGGGTCGTTCCTCGTTAATCCCAGGGGGATTGGGGACGGGTCCTGACATGGGTAGCGGTGTTTTCGAACATAGAACCAACATTGTTCATGATTGTCATAACAAGTTCATTTTCGGAAATGTAATGGCTAGAGAGAACAAGAATGTCAACAAGGGAAGTAAGTTTGTTAAAATAGTCTGTGATAGATGAGTCACCACGGGCAAGGCAAAGCAAAACACTTTTAAGGCGCAAAATGTAATTCATGTTGGGAGAAGCATTACGCTTCTCAAGAGATGCCAAAACAGCACGAGAAATGGAGAGTATGGTAACGATATCAAGAAGAGGATGATTGAGAGAACCATTAATGTGAGAGATGACGATTTGGTCCTTCTGAACCCATTCGGCATATTTCGAATCGGGTTCCGTGGTGGGGGCACCTTCGTTATCAAGAAGGGATTTAGAAGGACATGTGTAACGACCTGTCCCAAATTCCAGGATTAGATTAGTGAATAAGCATGATTAGTGAGGTTAATCGGTGATTAGTTGAGCGAAATAGGACGAACAATGCAAAATGACCGTTTTGCCCCTAAAATGGGTAAAACGTTGACTTTTCATTCTAACGGCCAAATGGACTTTGACCAATGACCGTGACGTAGCTTAGGACGTCACGAGTTCATAGACATGTGGCACATTCAATTCTGACATTCGAGGAAGAAGTTATGACGTTCGGAAGTTCAAGGGCATTTTGGTAATTATGGTTAAAAGGGGCAAATAGTTGACTTTTGGACTGGGAGGTAGCCCTGTTAATTGGTTCGGAAAAACCGACCGAAAAACCGAACCGAACCGGAACCGAACCGAAAAAAACCGAACCGAAGGAAAACCGAAACCGATTGGAGAAAACCGAACCGAATTGAACTGGTTTGGTTTCGGTTTTTGGTATAATAATACCGAACCGAACCGAACCGAACCGAATATACCTAAAAATCGAACCGAACCGAACCGTCCCGAACCGAAATGCTTTAGGTTACTTTGTAATGAACATTGATTAGTTATAATTGATCTTGATTAGTTGTAATAAATATTAATTAGGTTGTAATGGACATTAATTAGATAATAAATATTGATTATTGTATAAAAGTACAAAAAAAAATTGGTTTTTAGAGAAAATTGAACCGATTTAACCGAACCGATTCACCATAATTTGAAGGAAAAAAAACCGGTTTTAACCGAAACCGAACCGAACCGAACCGAATAAGAGGAAAAACCGAACCGAACTGCATTGGAGGAAAAACCGAACCGAACCGAACCAATTTTCCAACCGGTTTCGGTTTCGGTTTCGGTAAAAAAACCGAACTGAAAAATCGATTAACACCCTTACTGGGAGGTCTGATGGCCGAGGGCTGAGGACCGTTACGTAGATCGGGACGATATGAATCCATAGACAGGCGGCACGCTGAAATCGGACTTCGAACGGGGAAGTTATAGGTCACGGAAGTTCGATTTCACGATGCATGTACTTCGAAACGGGGATGATTTGGAAATATCTGATTGGGCAGATATTTTCAGTGGGTCCCATGGATGAGTGATAAGTGTCACTCATCCCATTGGCTAGATCCCCTAATTTATGGATCTCATTAATTAAATACTATTATTTTTATTATTTAATAATTAATCTTTTCTTCACTCAATCCTAGCCATTCACTTTATTTAAACACTCAATCCTCACCACTCATCTCATCTAATCCTCATCCCTCTCATCAGATCAAACATCTTCTCTTCCTTGTTCTTCTACAAACCCGAACCCCCCACCATTTTCTTCATCCTCCATTTTCAAACACCACACCACACACATACCACCACACCTCACCATCATTCATCTTGTGTGTGACCGTGAGGAATGAGAGGAAAGAATGAGAGGCTGAACGGTGGCACACGGTGGCAGTCCACGACGGGGAAACCCGAAAACCCGTAAGGTAAGTTTTTATTCGAATTTCGGATATTGGGTTTTAGTAGTTTTAATCAATGGGTTTGATTAGAAACGGCTTCTGGGGACTTTAAGAGATGATTGGAGTCGTTTTCGAGGCTCAGGAAGGCCGGGGAACGACCATGAACAGCAGAGGAAAACTCACCCGCCATGGTCGAGCATCAAGGTACGGCTTTTGATTGTTTTTCTTCCATTTTAATGGCTAGATAGATAGATTAGGATGAGAGGATTAAAATGGACCAAACGAGAGGAGTTTTGGTGGCCGGACATCGGAGAACTGACCCGGTCAACCCGTGGGTCATGGCGACCCGGATTGCAGGACCCGGCCAGAGGACAGGGACGGGTGTCCAGTGCCCGCGAGTGGGCTTCACGCGTGTGAGGTTTCTAGGGGCTAGTGAGGGCGCTTGGTCCCTCATTTGGGGAAAGTTTTAACATCCAAAATCTTCTATTCGATGTAACAAACATTTTGGGACTGGTTTTGTGCCGATCGGATACTGTCTCGATAATGTTCGGGGCATCAGAATGTTTCGGATCGGGATTAAAAATAGTTAGAAATTATGGAAAATTACGGGGTTTTAGTGGGAGGTTATTTAAGTAGTTAGTAACCTTCTATTACGATTTGGACAGGTTTGGGAGTCCCAGTGATGACGATTGGTTCGGGAGAGCCGTATGGCACGCAAATCGAGGCGGCAGCTCGGACGGTCTGTGAGTGGACCTTGGTTTTCTAAATTGGTGCATGCATATATGTTTATGATATATTTTAAATACTTGTTTGTGATTCCATGAGTGCATTTGGATGTGTGGTTACGTATAGGCACGTATTTCGAGGTTTCGGCCCTATACGGGTCTGTATTTCTTTATTGGTGTAAATGAAATGGTTTTGGATTTCCAAAAGGATAAACTCGGGTATGAGACCCATTTGGTTTTATCTCGGGCATATGACCCTATTGATGGCCTTCAGGTCTAAATCTTGGTTGCGACGGGTGCTATGTGCACGGCGACATACGATATGACGCTCGCCTCCGGATTCGGATGTGTTCCTTCCGGAGAGCTCACGATGCACGATTCGTGGTCGGGCAGCCTGGGTAGGCTCGACTTTGGAGTGCTGACGGTTCAGGATAGCGATCGGTGATGAGTGCACCATGATGATTTTGGGAACCAACATGAACCCTGGAATGGTTATTGTGGTACATGACGGTTTATGGGAACCAGTATGAACCCTTATTATGTTATGGTGGTACATGACGGTTCAGGGAACCGGGCATGAATTCTTAAATGGATATTATGGATCATGACGGTTCAGGGGAACCAGGCATGAATGTTTATGTTATGTATATATATGTTCATATACCTTCCTTTACTTGTTCTATCTCTTCCAGGGAGGGTCGTTGGCCTGGGTGGACGCCGGAGTAGTCACGGAGCACCGACTGAGTGGAGTCACCCCCCCAGTTGGGTTCCTTACTCTCAGGAAGGCTTGGATCGTAACCTCGGGACGAGTTATTGGTCTACGGACATTGACCTTGGATTCTGAGAGACTTGGGTTTGAGACCCTGGGTAGCATGCGCGTAGCTTTGGAAACCGTGACAGGATTGGTTGTGTGAATTATATGTATATATGATATATATGTTATGTGATATGTGATGTGCACAGGATTTGGGCAGTGGCCCGTGTACTTGGTTTCAGTATGGATATGGTTTTGGACTGAGTCCTTTATGGATTTGGGCAGTGGCCCGTATACTTGATTTGATTATGGTTGTGGGCTTAGTTTTCACATATGGTTCTTTCGGATAAATGGTTTTCGAATGCATGCATGCTTTTTAGTGAAGGGTACAAATGCCTTCGTTAAAATGTTTTTACAAACTATTGTTTTGTCCACTCACAGCTTTTAATGTTTTGACTGCCCTTCATGTTGACAGCGGTTGTGGACTGTAGCAGAGACCGAGATATCACATACCTCCTCCGGATCCTAGCGTACTCTGATAGCCCGAGAGGGCAAAGGTTGGAAATTTCCCTTATCTGACACTCCGTGTCAGACGGGATCAGGGGCGTTCCTCGTTAATCCCAGGGGGATTGAGGACGGGTCGTGACAACATGGGTTGGTGTCATCAACAAAGGAAACTAAGTTGCGGCTGCGGAGAAGCGGCATGAGCTGGACGTGCCAAATAGAGTAGTTATGGCGTTCAAATTTGATAGAGAGAACTTGGGACACGGAGGGAAAGGCTGTAGGAAGATCAAAGGAAAATGCAGACGCAGCCATGAGAACATAAACAAAAAATAATAAAGGTATTCAAAAAGCTCTGATATCATATAACAATATAGGAGATATAAATTGAGCTACTTAAATGTAGCAATCGGAGATGAGTTGATTATATAATGGTAGAGTCGTACATGATACAAGAGTCCATGATAAGGATTGAAACCTATTGGCTAAGGATACATAGAGATGATGAGTAAATCTAATTTTCATTACAAGTGTCCTAAAATAAGTGGAACACGGGAGGGACTTATGAATCTTATCTCGATCAGGTGTTATCTGGCTTAGAGCAGTTTGCTAAGTTTTTATTTTTTGTTTCTTTGTAATTCGTTTGATCATCATGCCGATCCAAATATTTGAAAGTCGAGGGTAAATAATTTAAATGTTTCATTTCCTACATTTAATCATTACAAATGTAATTTTTCATCAATTGATTATTTTATTTTTATACTAGAAGGCCTCACGAAACCTTATTAGGGAAAATTCATTGGGACAAAACATTAGACAAAGGAAAAATGACCTTTTGAACTAAAATCAAATTTACATGCTCTTATATTATTTATTTCACTGCATATTTTATTTATTATATATATAATATTGATAATTTTGGGCCGTATATTATTTTGGGTCGAGGACTTGCACCCCTTCGGCCCTCCCTTTTGGGCGACCATATTGATCACAAAAAAAAATCCATATAAATCAATGGGAAATGTCTTAGGAGGTGTATTCGATTATGACATTTAAATATTTTTATTTTTTAAATGATAAATTTTAAAAACATTTTTAAAATCTTATAAATTAGTATGGACATTTGGGTATTATCCAAACATTTTTTTTTATAAATTTTATTATAGACTTTCTCTTTAGAAATGTGATAGAATATCGACGTCCAAATTAGATTGATTCTTAAATATATAACCAAAACCATTAGATTGATTCTTATATATAAAAAGCAAAATCATGTAAAATGATAGGGAAATCCAATTATGACACAAAATGTTGTATAAAATATTGATTGTTTAAATTACATGAATCAAATACGATTTTGAAAATAGTAACGAGTTTAAAAATATTCTCTCATTTGTTATAATTTCTATTTCAAAATATTTTTTCATGGTAATCATCTTATAAGAGTTTATTCAGACTATTTATTTGTTATCCTTATCGGCCAAATAACAAAATGGATCATGACTCACAATCCTAGTGTTAGTGTTATGATGATAATGTTGATCCTTAATTGTTGATCTAACAACGACAGCTAGAGGATTAGACTAAATTAGAAGAGAGACTAGAAACGTCGACGTTTTTGCACACAAATAGCAAATAGCAAATAGCCAAATATAATATTCGATGTCCAAAAGAGTCATTCGCCATTCCGCCTGGCCTCCTTTTTTCCGCATATATCAAAACGGTGGAACTAAATTTGTCTTTTCTTTCCCTCCAAGCCTCTCAATTCCTACTTACGCGCTTCTTTCCTTCTTCCACAACACACCGCCACGTCACACAACACCCCTGCCACCACACCACCCTGCCAACACATCACCAAATCTCAAACCAAATCCCTACCTTCAGATCCTCCACCTCACTAAATCTCCACCGCTCAGATTACCAATTTCCCACCCATTGGGACCCACTCTATGGGCCCACTATCCTTCGTCTTGTTCTTTTGCCACATTATTCCCACTCAAAATATTTTAGCCTCCAACCAACATCACCATAATCACTCCGTGCCTGTGCCTCGCCGTACACTTGTCTCACTCTTCTCTCTCTCCGATGGAGGAGTCCAAGCGTAAGAGGCCGGGAGACGAGTCGGTGAGGGAGGATAACGACGTGAAGAGGCAGCGAGATCTGGAGGTGGAACAAGTTCAAGGCGACGGCTTTTTGGCTCTGTTGTCGGAGGTAGACCAGGAGACGCTCAATGAGGTCATGAAGCTTTTGGACGACGACTGGCCCATTTCGCCTACCGGCGGCAATCAGGTGTGGTTCGTCGACGACCCGTACAAGCCGTTGCGTGTGTTCCAAATGTCCCCGCCGCGGGTATTTCTAACATCGCCTTCGTGGGTATGCCAAACGGCGCCGTCGTCATACGTCACCATCAACGGCAACGAGGAGAGCTGCGGGTCGTCGTTCTCGGACCTGGAGACGTCGTTCATGGCTACCTTCGACTTGTGCGGCGGCGGGGTCGGCATCCAGAGGGAGTGCGAGAAGTGTTTGATGGCGGAGGCGGAGGAGCTCGAAATCGGAATGGAAGTTATGGGATTGGGATACGACGATCAGAAGCTATTGATGGCGGAGAGCGAGAAGGATGGCGGTGGGGGCTTGCTCAGCGGCGCGTATGGTGTAAACGACGTGGGGGCGAGTGGTGACGTGGGGTGGGATGATGCTGCGCTGGCAAGATTTATAGGAGATGACTATTTTGATCTCTGATCAGTATCTCAACCTGAAGAGAATAGAAGAGCGTCGTGGGTTTTGTCCAGGGGCATTCATGGAATTACAAAATTTGGGCTGGGCTTAAGAAGAAGATAAGATGAGTTTATTTATGAAAACATTGAAAAGGCGGCCTGGTCAGATGCGTTAGGTACGTTTTTACTTTTAGAGCCTAGCGGGGTAAAAATGTGAATAGAATAGGGGTAAATTACCATTTTAGGAAACACAGTGAAGAAAGTAGAAGGGGAAGGAGATTGTGCATTTTGGGTATTTCGTGTGCATGTGGAATTGATGATTCTGAGTTCTGAGTTGTACTTTATTTGAATTTTCTTGGCCATGAAGGAAAAGCCCATTTTAGAGTTTCTTTGCATTGACTGCCCAGAAGATGAACCGACCAGAATCTCAGAATTTCAAATTTCCTGGTGGCAAAAATGGAAATTGGTTTTCATGTTCCGTACACTGCCACACATCAGGACAATAATAACCGTTGCAGGGCTATTTTCAGCTCTGCCCTCTGCTCTGTCTCTTTGAAAGGGAATCAAAATAATTTAACAAACCACAAAGTGTGTTCATATTCAATAATCAATAGGTGAGGTAAATTGAGATGGATTTGAAAGCTTGATCTGAACCCTTGCATTTATCGGGAACTCTTCATAATTACGGTCGCTAAAAAACCAATAATACTGCACTAGAAATTTCAATTTAGTTTTATTGCGATTCGTTATATTTTTTTTTATCCAAGGTCCTGGACCCACTGTAGAATTCGATACTGCTATAAGACATTTGATCAAGTTAGAAGGGGTCTTCAAAATCACTCGCCCAACTGTAGACTGAGTCTTATAAAAAAATCGGAGGGAAATTCAACTTCAAAACGTGGGCCAAAAATGTGCTATGTGACATACTTATTCTTGGGCCAATTTAACAGTCCAATCGATTGAGCCCAATAATTGCTGGTTCACTATGGTCAAGTGTTACGAATTAGTTTGGATCAACTTGTTAAATGCAATGCAAGACCAAAATTGGACCGTATTGGCCCATCTTTTAGTCCTCATCTCTTCTACATAAATATCTCGTTATTATTTATCTATATCGTATCATAAGCTCTAAAAAGCCTAGTTGGAATACTTTATTTTGTTTCCTTTCATCATTTGATGACCAAATTATTCAGTAGGGAATAGGGACTGCCACTTTAACATGTTTGAAAGCTAAAGCTGATTAAGAGAGTGAATCTCTATAGTGGTTTGGTAAACTAAGAATATAATATAAAAGTATGAGATTTCAAGAATGGGATAAAGAAGGGTGTTATAGGTAGCTAGGCCACTTCATTATCTATGTCCATTGTTGACCAAAAGGCGAGCAACCAATCCAAAAACACACAAGTAGGGAGGGACAATTTGCCGCTCAAGAACCCTAGCTACTCCTAAAGTTTTATGCTAAATCTTTCTTACTTACCTTAGTAAAGGGAGGATCACGTCCGATCTTTAATTGAAAACTAGATCGTTGATATAGATATAAAATTTGTATCGGTATTATTTGAACATCAGATTATTTCGAATTACTGATAATAAACTTAAAATTTGGGTTTGTAGCCTTAATATTGACCATAATGCGGTTTACTACCAATAATATGATAATTACTAAAAGCCGAACGTTACCTGTGCTTGATTAAGATTTGTACGAAAGATAAAAAAAATTAAGATTTGTACACTATTAATTATTTTATATAACAAAGTAATTACATAATACATATATATATATTACATTGTCTAATTTAAGACGTTTCAATAAACCATGCCAAAAATACCATTACTCCATTACACACTAATACTAATAGTAGCATATACAATCACTAGGTTTAAGTAGATAATACAATGGCATATATTCAATGAAATAGTGGCACCATATATATATATATGAGAAATTATTGGCAGTGTTTGTAAATTTTATATTAATTTTTAGAAAAAAAATTATATAATATTATTTCCTAATATTTTCGTTTATAAATTTTATTATTAGTAGCATACATAATTAAACTAAATTTAACCTTGCAAATAATCATTTGTTTAAATTTATCAACAATTTATTTTATGGATAATGATAAAGTTATTCTAATAACGTATGTTTTTTTTATTAGTTCATAATTATCTATTATTAATAATAAAATTTATAAAAATCAGTGTAACATAGGGAGACACCTGTAAATATTCTATATATAGTAAATTGAAAACTCAGAAAGTGGAATTGGCAAATGATATATGAGTTGATGGCCTTATGTACCCCATTCCAATCCCATCATCATTCTCCCATCGATTCCTGATACCAAAATAATGAAAAAAGTGAACAACTGGGTCTCAAGTCTCAATCATCCATCCATCCATGTCATTCTCAGTAAAAGCAAAGTATCAATAATTAACTACTTTTTTTTCATAAAATAATAATATAAATACTGTTCAATATCTCTCAAAATTATTTATGATATATATGTTTCTATAATAATAATAATAATAATAATAATAATAATAATAATAATAATAATAATAATAATAATAATAATAATAATAATACGAGATAAATTGCAAGTGAAAATAGAGCTTTGCTTACAAAAGGAAGTTGTCACCATATCATCAATACAATAGATTTGATACCCTAAGCCTTGACCTTACCTTACAAGATTCTTAATTACTTGGATATTGAAGTTTCGTGCACGACGTTAGTAACTTAGTATTATTATAACTATAACTAATACTCATTTTTATTTCAACTAATTAACTAAACAAAAGTTTACTTACCAAATAGATTTTTTAACTTAATTTAATTGCGATTAGTACAAAACTTGTCATTCTATATATAAATCTCATATCTGCACTACCTTTGATGAAGATTTAGATGAAAGTGATGAAAGTTTGGATCTATGCGTGAAAATAATTGACATGATTTAAAGGTATTTATAGTGGAGAAGAAAATTTTTACCACATAATATGTTATCGGAGTTCGAATTTAAAACTACTGATTTGTAACGTCAAAGTTCTTATCAACATATCGAATTAAACTCACTTGTCATTGACATAATATATATATATATATATATATTTACATATGGTGTATGTTTTAAATAATAATAGCAATAATAATAACAATAAAACGTTGCGTCATCATCGTAATAAATGTTATCATTGTGCTTATGGCCACCAAGATTCCTTCCTCCATTGATCACAATTGCTTAGGGTTTTTGAACTTTCTACTTATGTCCCGTAACACATCTCGATATGTATTGATCTATGTAATTTATGTGAATAGTTAATTTATATATAGTTTATGTTAGTAGTAAAATGAAAGCATATTAACCGTTGGATTCAAGTAATAACAAAGATGTCTCGATTATCATTTTAAGGTCATATAATCACCATATTTATAAATAAAGCACTCTTATAAATGCGTAAACGGAATTTATATTGAATTTTTGAAACTTAACGACGGTAATTAATTTTTCCAAAATGAAAAATTATCTCAAATCAATCTCAAATCAAATTACGTGAAAGATAGAAGAAAAGGGGATGAGTATAAACTGGAAACAGTCAGGTGACTGTATATGATTGGTAAAAGTAGGATCTAAGGTCATGAAGCACACAATGACGGTCCGTCAAACTGATCACGATCGTTGAATTGTTGATCAGCTGGTGGTTTGTCACTTACGCAATATGTACATGTGAAGGTTGGTGAAAGGCCCTATCAACAGTGCCTATCAACCTTTAAAGCTTCAGAGAGATGTTCTGGGCATCACATACCATAAATATTTTATTTTATTTTATTTTTGACCTTTGCCTCTGGTAATTTTGGGTGATCAGTAACTAAAATTGATAATCAAAAAACTCAAACGAAATTTATTTATCAACAAATTACAATTTACTATTATATCATTTATATCTTGTAACACATTTATATTCGACATTTCAAGCGTTACAATTACACCTACAAATTTTTCAAATTGTGAGAACATGGCTCATCCATTAACTATTCCGATAAGATTTGTGTTAAATGCTGATGTGGACAAAATAAGACTAATTAATTAATTAATGACAAGTAGGCATCACACGGAAAAAGTAATAATAAATTAACTTAAATTTTTTAAAACTATTTATTAAAAAAATTGAAAGTGGAACCGAGGAAGTAGAGAAGAGAGAAAAAAAGAAGAGAAAAATTGAAGGAGAGAAAGAAGAAAATAAGAGAAATAAGCTATTGATGGAAATCTAAGGGGCGATGTATTTGATTAGGATATTTAAATATATATTTTTTTAAATCGCAAATTTTCAAGACATTTTACAAATCTCATAAATTGGTATGGACATTTGGGTATTATCCAATTATGGACTTTCTCTTTATTTTGACAATTTTGGTGGACATATATTAATAAATTTTGGTAAACATCGTGATTTCTCTATTTTATTCTTTCTTTTGTAGTAGTTTCTTTCACCCGAATATTAATGCTTGAATGTATCACTCCATCATCATCATTTTGAGTCACAAGTTCAGCAGAGACTAGTATCACATACTCACATGTATTATATTTTTTTCTAATGGAATTGATCACACCTTAAAATTGATCTATTTTATGCTTAATTTTGATATGTTCGGCTTTGGAATCGTTCCAAGGTAGTTTATGAAATTTTCTGGATTTTTTTTTTTGGAATTTTCATGATTTTCTGGAAAATCTAAAATTACTATGAAATTTTCGTCACTAAAAGCTAAATAACACTTTTGGTGACGAAAACCCTAAAGAACACCGCAACAAAAAAAGAGCAAAAGTAACGATTCTATAAATTTTGCAGAATTATGCAGAAAAAATATGCACTAATATATGGGATCAACCATTCTTATTAAGGATCATGAGTCTATTTGGAGAAAATGTTCTCAGCATAATGAAACGTTCTTGAGAAAAATGTCTTGTGAGGTTTTCAAGTAAATCCCTCGACTTGAGGCTAGAGATTTTTTTTTATCTTGTCATATGTATATTTCTAATGTATACACTATGGATTTTTGAAGATATTTTAAAACATTTAAATATTTTAATTGAATTCATCTGTATTTTTAAACTCTTTAAAAATAGTGATTGAATACTCTCCTTAGTTTAAGAGAATTTTCTAGATGTTTGTTGACGTGTTTGAAGGTTTGAAATCGTTCTGAAATGTTAAGAGAATTTTCTGGATTTTCTAGAGAATGTATGTGTTTACTAGAATATTTCGTTATGAACGAATAAGAACACCTTTAGAAATGAAAATTTTAGATGAACAACGTCAATTTGCAACGTTGTTAATATGATTTTTTTGCTATTAAAAGTGGTTCAGCCGTTAGTGACGAACTCTTCTAAGAAACTCATTTTCTACAAAAATTTAAGAAAATTCATGACAGGTTTGAGATAGATGAGAGAATATTATCCCAGTTATATTGACAGAGTACGAAATAATTGTTGCTGCAATCTAAAGTTTCTTTTCTATGATTTATATATCCACATCTTCGCATATTTCCTTTCATTATTTCTTTCTTTCTTTTTTACTATAGTCTAGTGTTTCCTCATTTTGTATTTCTTGTTTTGTTTTTAATTTTAAATAAATTACTTTTTATGGGAAAAAATAGTTTTAATAATTTTAATCAATGACATAGTGCCCATTTGTTATTAATTTAAATTAAATAATGGGTCTCATTTTGTTCACGTTGGTATTTAATAAAAATATTAATAGAATACTTAACGGATAGATCATGTTGTCATATTTTGAAAAGCTTAAGGAGATAATTTTAACTCTTGAAAAATTATGTTAAATCTTTTATAAGGTATAAATCATATGATAGTAGAGTGTATGTAAGACCCTTGTCCTGAAGGGAACGGGGAACGGTGAACAATCTCACATTCCTGCGAGGGGGAATGGTTTAGGAGAGGATGGTGGTGTGCCTTAGAGGTGTAGGCACACACCTATCTATCACTAGGCCTTTTGGGAGCTCAAGTGGCTTTGGGGGGAATTGGAACCCCAAAGCTAAGCGAGTTGAGGCTGGTGCAATTCCATGATGGGTGACCCCCTGGAAAGTTGCACCATGAGCTCCAGAAAACAAAACCGTGAGGGCGAGGCCCAAAGCGGACAATATGGTGCTAGATGAGTCGGGTCCTAACCGAGGAGGGTCGGGTCGTTGAGGCTGATGCAATTCCATGATGGGTGACTTCCTGGGAAGTTGCACCATGAGCTCCCGAAAACAAAACCGTGAGGGCGAGGCCCAAAGCGGACAATATGGTGCTAGATGAGTCGGGTCCTGACCGATGAGGGTCGGGTCCTGACCGATGAGGGTCGGGTCCTGACAATTTGGTATCAGAGCCAGACCCCGACCGGGAAGTGTGCCTGTAACGACCCGTCCCGAATTTCATGATTTGATTAGTGACTAATCACGATTAGTGAGGCTAATCTGTGATTAGTAGGGCGAAATCGGACGAACGATGCGGAATGACCGTTTTGCCCCTAGTGGTGGCAAAACGTTGACTTTTCGATCGGGCGGTCAAATGGACTTTGACCGATGACCGTGACGTAGTTCGTGACGTCACGAGTTCATAGACAGGTGGCACGTTCAATTCCGACGTTCGAGGAAAAAGTTATGACGTTCGAAAGTTTAGGGGCATTTTGGTAATTTGGGTGAATAGGAGGTCAAAAGTTGACTTTTTGACCAGGAGGTCCGATGGCCGAGGGCCGAAGACCGTTAAGTAGATAAGGACGATACGAATCCGTAGACAGGCGGCACGTCGAATTCGGACGTTCGACGGCGAAGTTACGGTTCACGAAAGTTTCGAGATACTATTCCCGGCGACACGTTTTACGAGGACCATTTGTCTTTAGTGGGCTCAACTACTTTTCAGCAACCAATGGATGAGTGACACTTGTCACCCATCCACTGGCTACCATTCCACATATATGCATCCAACCATTCACCGTGCATCCATTTTCCATTTTCCCCTCCAACCAAACCCGATCTCATTCCTCTCCTCTGTGCGATCCAAACACCAAACCCTTAATACCAAATACTCCTGGAGAGAACAGAGAGTGAGAGAGGAGGCCAGGACGGACTGGATGGTGGCGAGATCGGGGGCCGCCGTGCACGGTGGTCGTGGACCCGCGAAGGTAAAAATTTTACCTTCAAATTACATTTTCGGGTTTTAGGTGTTAGGGTTGAGTTCTAATGATTGGGATGAGTTTATTGAGGTTGTAGGAAGGCATAGAGGGTGGTTTGGACGGCGGTGAAGGGCTGAGCAGCCCTGGGTGCAATCGGAAAAATTGGACCGATTAGGGGAGATTTGGACGGACGGGTTTTGTGGGGTTTTTCCTAGTTTTCTTGATTAGGATAGATTGGAAATGAAGAAATAGGAACTTAGGAATTGGAATGGATGAAATCGGACCGAAAATGAGGGAGAAGGACACCTGGACCGGTTACGCCGGTCCAAGTTGCAGGAAAAACCGGACCGGACCGGTTCGGACCGGTCTGACCGATGTAGGGGATGACTGATGACGTCATCCTGATGACGTCATCATGTCAGGGATGACGTCATCATGTCAGATCTGACAATGTCAGACTGACATGTCAGACAGTGGGCCAATGGGAGCGTGACACGTGTCACTGTCAGGGGCTGTCAGTGATGACGTCATGCTGACGTCAGTGATGACGTCATGCTGACGTCAGCGATGACGTCAGCAGGTACTGTAGCAGGCGCGTGAAGCCCACGCGCAGCCACTTCAGGCGGCGCGTGAGGGCGCGTGGCAGGGAATCTGGGGAAGGTTCCAACATACGAAATCATCTATTCGATGTAACGAACATTTTGGGACTGGTTTCGAGTCGATCGGACACCGTCTCGATATGTTTCGGGGCATCGGAAGGTTTAGGTTCGGGATTAAAAATAGTTAAAAATACGGGAAAATTACGGGGCTTTGGTAGGAGGTTAATTAAGTAGTTAGTAACCTTCTATTACGATTTGGACAGGTTTGGGAGTCCCGGTAACGGTGATCGGCTCGGGGAGCCGTATGGCACGCAAATCGAGCCGGCAGCTCGGACGGTCTGTGAGTGGACCTTGTTTTCTAAATTGGTGCATGCATAAATGTTTATTATATGTTTTATTACTTGTTTGATGATGCCATGGGTGCATTTGTATGTGGTTACGTATAAGCACGTATTTCGAGGTTTCGGCCTTATACGGTGCTTATACGGGTCTGTATTTCTTTATTGATTTAAATGAACTGAATTTGGATTTCAAAATGATAAACTCGGGTATGAAACCCATTTGGTTTTGTCTCGGGCATATGACCTCAGATTCCGGGCACGGTGCCCAGTTGGTGTCCTATGTTCGGGTACGAGACCCAGTCACTTTACGGTTTTGATTTCAGGTCAGGGAACCTTAAATGGATTCCCAGGTTCATGACGGTTTATGGGAACCGGCATGAACCCTTGTTATGGTATCATGGTTCATGACGGTTTATGGGAACCGGCATGAACCCTTGTTGGTTATTACGGTACATGACGGTTTATGGGAACCGGCATGTTACCTGGTTATGTTATTACGGTACATGACGGTTTATGGGAACCGGCATGTTACCTGATTATGGATATTATGGATTCATGACGGTTCAGGGGAACCGGTCATGAATGTTTATGTTATGTATATATATGTTCGTCTACCTTCCTTTAAATGTTCTACTATCTCCTCCGGGGAGGGTCGTTGGCCTGGGTGGACCCCGGAGTAGTCACGGAGCACCGACTGAGTGGAGTCACCCCCCAGTTGGGTTCCTTACTCTCAGGAAGGCTATGATTACTATTACCTCGGGTAGGGTCAGTGGTCTACGGACATTGATCTTGACTTTGAGAAGACTCGGATTGAGACCTGGGTAGCATGCGCGTGGCTTTGGATACCGTGACAGGATTGGTTGTGTGACTTATATATATGTATGTGATGGATATATGATATATGATATGTGGTGTGTACAGGTGTGCACAGGATTTGGGCAGTGGCCCGTATGGTCGTTTTTATTGTGGTCCTTTCGACCTTAGTTTATATCTGCTTTGGGCTTAGTCCCACATATGGTTTGTTTTGGATAAATGGTTTTCGAATGCATGCATACTTTTTAGTGGAGGGTACAAATGTCTTCCTTATTAAATGTTTTTATAAACTCTTTGTTTTGTCCACTCACAGTTTTTAATGTTTTGACTGCCCTTCAGGTTGACATCGGATATGGACTGTAGCAGAGACCGAGATATCACATGCCTCCTCCGGATCCTGGCGTACTCTGATAGCCCGGGAGGGCAAAGGTCGGAAATATCCCTTGTCTGACACTTCGTGTCAGACGGGAGCAAGGTCATCCCGCACTAATCCCGGGGGGATTGGGATGGGTCCTGTCAGCGCCAGCGAGGATGCTGGGCCCTAAGGGGGGTGGATTGTAAGACCCTTGTCTTGGAGGGAACGGTGAACAATCCCACATTCCTGCGCGGGGGAATGGTCTGGGAGAGGATGGTGGTGTGCCTTAAAGGTGTAGGCACACACCTATCTAGCACTAGGCCTTTTGGGAGCTCAAGTGGCTTTGGGGGAGATTGGAATCCCAAAGTTAAGCGAGTTGAGGCTGGTGCAATTCCATGATGGGTGACCCCCTGGGAAGTTGCACCATGAGCTCCCGAAAACAAAACCGTGAGGGCGAGGCCCAAAGCGGACAATATGGTGCTAGATGAGTCGAGTCCTGACCGAGGAAGGTTGGATCCTGACAGTGTAATTTGCTCTTTATTTATTTACTCTTGAGTAGTCAAATAGTCGGTTCGATCAACAAATCGCGAAAGTTAATTATTAAGATTAGACCAAAAAAAAAACTTAATTATTAAGCTGATATTATCTAAATTTTACTTGATAGGATGAGTCAACTGTTATTTTGGATTTCCATCTTTAAAATAAAATAAAGGAAAAACTATATAAGAGTACCCAAATTATAGAGTCGATTTCAAAAATTATCCGAACTATAATAAGTTTCAATTCCATACCTAAAATATACTGTCGATTTCAAAATAGTACCCCCGTCACAAATTCCATCCAAATATCAATTAACTGTCTACGTGACAAATAATGAATGTCACTCAATATCTAGTATGATAATTTTTGAAGGGGCAATTTGGGAATAGTCCTAATTCACCATCATCTCCCCTTCCTTCTTTTTCCCAATTCATTATGTTCATCAATCATCACCTCATTTTCCCCAATTCTTCATCAATCATCATCCATGAATCCAAATTCAAAACTCAGAAATTATAATTTAATAAAGAAATTATCAATCATCATCTATGAATCCAAACCCAAAACCCATAAATTATAATTTAATAAAGAAATCATCAATCCAAATACAAAACCTAGAAATCACACAAATTCTAAAGTGAACTCCTTCTCTCTCCGTCTTCCTCACAAACAAACACATATATTTATGACTTCCCTCATTCCTCCTTTACTTCAGCTCTTAATTATATGTGAAAGCCATGCACACTCAAATCTGAACCTTTCTTCAAGCACTCTCAAACCCAAATCTCAATTCTTCATTTTTCGCAATTTTCAAATGGGAAACGCCATCGGAAAAGTTGGTCACTGCTTCTGCGCCGCTAGAGAAATCTCCCAATGACGAAGGTTTCAGTTGAGGACCCGAACCCAGCAACAACGACCTTCCAGTTAATCTCTGGGGTCTCTGCCAGCACCAACACATTCACCCTTTTCTCAACTTCTCTCTACAAGCTGTATGCGTGCAGCCCTGGCGACGATCAAGCTTCGAGGTTTGAGAGCTCGACCTCATTCACTACTCCAAGCTCACCAACCCTCCAAACGTCTCCGACAGGGACACAAAAAACTGATTGCATCTCGCATCCAACACTGTTAAGTTCTAGAGCATCCCATTATCTGGAAGATGAAGATTGATGATTTTTAGGTTTTGGAATTGATTTTGAAAATGGTGTTTCCCATTTGAAAATGGAGAAAAGGAAAATTTGGGTTTTGGGTTTGTGAGTATTTGAAGGAAGGTTCAGATTTGAGTGTTCATGGCTTTCACACAAAATTAAGAGCTGAAATAGATAAGAGAATGAGGGAAGTCATAAATCTATGTGTTTGTTTGTGAAGAATACGGAGAGAAGGAGTTCACTTTAGAATTTGTGTGATTTCTAGGTTTTGGATTTGGATTCATGGATGATGATTGATGATTTCTTTATTAAATTATAATTTGTGGGTTTTGGATTTGGATTTGGACATGGATTTGGGTTTATGGATGGTGATTGATGATTTCTTTATTAAATTATAATTTATGGGTTTTGGATTTAGATTCGTGGATGATGATTGATAATTGATGATTGACGAAGAATTGGGGAAAATGAGATGATGATTAATGAAGATAATGAATTGAGGAAAATGAAGATGATGAATTGGGGAAGATAAAAAAGTGAAAAAAGATGATGAATTGAGACACTATTCCCATATTGCCCCTTCAAAAATTGCCACATCAGATACTAGGTGGCGTGCACTTTTTGTCCCAAAGTCAATTAATTGTAATTTGGATAGAATTTGTGAGAGATGTATTATTTTGAAATTAACAGTATACTTTGGATACAAAAATGAAACTTTTATAATTTGAGTATTTTTTGAAATCGACCATATAATTTAGGTACTTTTGTGTAATTTTTCTTATAATAAATAATGATATTTCACACATAAATGGCAGTGAGATTGGAAGATACTAGGAAAAGAATTCATGGAGGAAGGTGTTTTGGGTATGAGCCATATTGCTACTAGAGCTCAACAAAAGTATAGCGCTGTCTTTATTATAAATAAAAAATAAATAAAAGAAAAGAAAAGAAATTTGTAATTTTGTAAAAGGAAACAAATTGCCCTTTATAAAATCATCTTCATCAGTAATCAAACTCACCTCACATTTGTTCTTCTTCTCCTTCTCTCTGTTTTTCTTGAACCTTTTGTGCTTCTAAATCCTGAAATTTGTTTTGTTTTGAGACAAAAATGGTGGGTAAAAAATCGAGGATTGTTATCCTAGGAGCGGGAATGGCGGGTGTGACGGCGGCCAACAAGATCTACACGGCGGCTGGGTCGAAGGACTTGTTTGAGCTCATTGTTGTGGAAGGTGGGTCGAGAATCGGTGGCAGAATCAACACGTCGGAGTTTGGTGGTGACCGTATTGAGATGGGGGCCACTTGGATCCATGGCATTGGAGGCAGCCCAGTTCATAGAATTGCTCAAGAAATCCATGCACTTGAGTCTGCCCAGCCATGGGAGTGCATGGATGGGTCCTCCGACGAGCCCATCACCATTGCTGAAGGGGGGTTCGAGCTGAAACCGGCGGTAGTGGACCCCATTTCGAATCTATTCAAGAATTTGATGGATTATGCTCAGAGGAAGGTGTTCGACGAAAGTCCTCAAACGCAGAGCAATGGCCGGTTGGAATACAATAAGATTGGAGACAAAGGTTCAAAGCTCAGTGTTGGCTCTTTTCTAAGACAAGGCCTTGAGGCTTATTGGTCTTCGAGGAAAAACAAAGACGAGCAGCTCAAAGATGGTTATGGAAATTGGACAAGAAATCTGCTGGAAGAAGCCATTTTTGCAATGCACGAGAGCACCCAAAGGACTTACACATCAGCTGGGGATTTGCAAACCCTTGATTACGATGCCGAAAGCGAGTACCGGATGTTTCCAGGTGAAGAGATCACCATTGCTAAAGGCTACTTGAGCATTGTTCAACATCTGGCCTCTGTTTTGCCCCCTGGGTTGATCCAATTAGGCAAAAAGGTGACAAAAATTGAATGGCAGCAGCAGCAGCAAAATCACCCAGTGACTCATATGAACAATGGGTTTGGTGGCACGAAGCCTGTGAAGCTTCAATTTTGTGATGGGTCAGTTTTGTTTGCTGATCATGTCATTGTCACAGTTTCTTTGGGGGTCCTTAAAGCTTCAATTCAGGAAGGTTCAACTATGTTCAAATTCAAACCCCCTTTACCTAATTTCAAGACTGAGGCAATCTCGAGGCTTGGTTTTGGTGTTGTCAACAAGCTGTTTCTGCAACTGAGCTCAACAACAACTCTAAAAGGTCAAGACTTTACGAAGTTTCCATTTTTGCAAATGGTTTTTCATAAACAAGACTCAGAGCTAAGGCACAAAAAGATCCCATGGTGGATGAGAAAGACAGCTTCTCTTTGCCCTTTGTACCACAATTCCAGCGTCTTGCTGTCTTGGTTTGCAGGGAAAGAGGCTCTCGAGCTTGAATCACTCAAAGATGAAGAAATCATCAATGGGGTTTCAGAAACAGTCTCCAGCCTTCTGCCAAATTCTCATTCACATGATTCCCTTGATTCCCATGAACTGTGCAATGGGAATGGGAATTCAGAAGAGGTGAGATTTGCAAAGGTTTTGAAGAGCCAATGGGGGAGTGATCCTCTCTTTCTGGGATCTTATTCTTATGTTGCTGCTGGATCAAGTGGTGAGGATTTGGACAGCATGGCAGAGCCATTGCCAAAGCTTAGCAGCAGCAACTATGGTGATGAGGCTGCAGCTGATTCTTCCTCATCTTCCCCACAACTTCAAATCCTGTTTGCAGGTGAAGCAACACACCGAACCCATTATTCCACAACTCATGGAGCTTACTTTAGTGGCCTTAGGGAAGCCAATAGGCTTCTCCAACATTACCACTTGCAGAAGGTTGATGGGGTTTAGAACAAGAGGAAGAAGATTATGGCGACTTTATTAATTATTAGTAGGAGGCTTTTTATTATTTTTGAACATTTATTTGCTATGATTATTATAATTATTTTCATGTAGAACATCTTTGTTTCTCCTTCAACATCTTTGTTAGATGTACTGCATGGATTAAAGAAGTAAACTTTGATTTTTCAATTACCTTCCTTTCTCTTTTGGTTTTGACTGTGCGATGTTATAGTACTGTTTGATGTTCGAACGCTACCAGTATCTCAAATCGAGTACGTACGTATTGTCGGATTAAACAGGAAACGAAAGAACACTGGTTGCTTTGGATGCGATGCCACCGTGTTCCCTAACAAGTGTCTGATTTGGATTGTTCAAATGGACAGGATCCGGTAAACCCGGTCTTTCCAGCTACGATTCTATTCATCCGTTCCTTTCACTGCCCATCATCACCTTGTCATTGCGTTCTTCAATCTCTCTAGCTTCTCTTGCTAACATGGATTCCATAGAAATCCAACGTCATATAATCAAACGAGGTGGCTCAAATCTAGGGTGCTTCATAGGAAGGTTCAACCCTTGTAACAGGTAACCTAATTTTCTCGAACAATCCTTGTTAGTTGATTTGATTCCTAAATTGAGAGGATGATAGGCCTAGTTCGGACCTGAATCCGGTTTACCATTTGTTTCGTCACTCCTACGGTATTAGTAAATGGGAGACACTCATGCATGATAATAATGTCATTTCGAATAATGTCATTTTTTCTCATTCTCATATTCATTATGTATAGGGACATATAGAGACGTGATACTTTTTTATTGTTTGTATCTGCATATGCAACTTCGTCTTAATGTGTGTTGATGCACGAAATGTGTCAACTTAGGGAGCAAATGCTGCTCTGACACGTGTCATATGTGAACCTGAAAAGGAAGGAAACTGGTCGGTTGGTGAGAGTATAGGCACCGGTGTGGTACCGGCTCAAAGGTACTCCGACCCCCAAGTCAGTGGTCTGTATAAGGTTTAGGGGGTAGCAGAAAGTATACTGTAGAAGTAATAGTAAACAATAGATTGCTTAGTTACCTTTGTACGACAAGTGGACCCCTTTTGTATGGGTGCAGCGAATATAATATTTGTATTTTCCCGATGTGGGACAAATATCAATTCGCTGTGGGCCTGACACGTGGAGGTGTCATCCAGACCGAGTGGGACTTGTCCGTGTAAGTGGGCCTGGGCCCCTTGGGCTTGTACCAGGCGGTGGCACTGGGCCGACCGGTCGGTCTGGGCCGACGCACCGACCGACAGGAGCTGGTCCTCTAGAGTCCGCCGGTGACATGGTGTCTGGAAGAGGGCTGGGCCTCTAGGTCGGTCTGGGCCGACACGCGGAGCCAGGTAGAGGGCTGGGCCTCCAAGACTAGTCCGGACTGGTGCTATTTCGGAAATGAGCTGGGCCAGTAGTCAGTATGGGCTTCAAGCTCGGTCTGGGCCGATATGGTATGAACAATGTGAAAAAATACAAATCCGTGCCATATAGAATCGGACCGTAGAATTATCAGTTATAGACAGACATAAGATTACGCATAAGAATCTTTCTACTAAAATGATTCGTTAAGTACTTACGATAAATATTTGGGATAATTGTTCCTGTTCCTGTAATATTGAGTGACTTTCAGTCATTATTTCATTTTATACATGAATATTTCATTCGTATAACAAGTGACTTAAACACGACTGGACTTGTGATGTGCTACACATACCGTGACAGTTAGCTCTTAATGCATTTACCTACCCAGCTGGTACTATTAGATTTGGGTACAGAGGAAATCCACATATTGTGCTTAGAGACACAGAAAATGACTGGCGAAAAGCAACACCAACCACAATCTAAATATTTATTTGAGATTCTTTGTGAATTGGTTTCAATCCCAACCGTCGGATTGGCCTATTTTGAGTCTAATCTATGGTTTTGGTTGGCCTTCAACAAGGTCCACATGCCTTAATGATTGACCCATGCCTACGTTGTGCATCACCACAGTAGACAACAAATCACATGTTTTAAGGCACTAGGTTATTGAGGGAGGGAGCCTACAATTTTAATTTTACTTTTACTTTTCTACCTTTAGTCGAATGAATCATTCACCCCCTGCCTTTAATATTGATTTATGTTTTTATTAACATATTGATAAGGAAATATCTAAATGCTATTAGAAACAAGCACGCAATTATGATTAAAATTAGAAGTGGATTAATCTAAACTTAATTTTTTCAGTGAAAATATTTTTTTGGAAATTTAGTAGAAAATTCTTTGGATTTTCAAAATATTCTATAATATATATATATATATATATATATATATACTTTCATCAGTATTAGACGAAGAACGCAATAAGAAATTGCAATATACAATTCAAATATCTGAAATCTTAAAAGAAATAAAAATGTATACTTAAATTGATATTGACTAAATAAACAAAAGATTAAATAAAAATAACTATACGCAACTTCTTCTTTTTTAATGCATATTTTCTCTTATCTTCGGACGTAGTATTCAAATTTTCAACGTAACTTCCTCTCCCTCTCCCTCTCCCTCTCCCTCTCTCGCTCCCTTTCCCTTTCCCTCCGGTCAAATCAAGAACTATTCACATATACTCCATTATTGTAAGATTTTCTCTTCCTAACAAAAAAGAAAAGAGAAGAAAAAAGAAAAAAAAAAACTAGTTTTGGCCCACTTGTGGTCTCTGTTTACCTCTTGTGGGCTTGAATTTGAATGAATGAGGATTTGATGATAGTGCAAATCACAGACCCATCTGTGACCAGTAGTCCTTGTCTTGGTTCATAAACAAACTCACCCAACCCAACCCCACCCACCCACTGCCCTCTTTCCTCAATCCTAACCCCAAACATCTTAATTACTTACCTTGACTCTCTTTTTAGCTATAATCATCACTATGCACCTTTGCTGAAGGATAATCTATGTTGCTAAAGTGATTGATTATCATCAATGGCCAAGTACCCAACACCTCCCAATTGACGGGACATCGTACATTTCTATAGAACTCATTACGTGATTTTTAATATTTCTACGATACTCATATCACATTATCAGCAAAATCCTTTATTCTAATATTTCGTTATAAATAAGTTTTTTCCCCTACTACCACACAAAGCCATTTGGCTCCCACCCAATTATACATCATTGGTTGGTGATTTAACGTATTTAACGTCTAAAACAATATATTTGCATACTTACTTTTTATCGTTCTGTATAATTAATAGAAATAAATTTTCTTTCTATTATATTCTAATAAAGATTTCAAATTTAAATTTCGTGAAATAATATATTCCGTGAAAACAATTATTTTTCATCACTCGATTATAATTAATTTTTTTCCCCTAGTTACCATATCCTTTAATGATATGAACTTCGCTATAGTTTTCAATCGTCAAAACTATAATATAGAGCAATTCAACAAACCAATGAGAAAATGACACCAAAAAAGGAAATGGGTAAAAGCTATATATATATGCTTTTTTTTTTCCGATTATTATTACATACATATACTTTACCTTAATTTACAGTTTAATGTCCCTCTCATTAAGTATTTGTTTAATGTTGGTCAACCTTTTTCAAATTTGACCACTGCCCTAATTTGATCTGGCTTGTACTTTGATCGAATTGACGACACGTGCAAATTGTGCGGTTGACAATGCAAGACGTTACACCTCTTTTCGAGCAATTCCAATTTTCTTGCAAACTACAAAAGATATTTATAAATATCTTTCCCACTTTTTATAATTTCAACCCAATCACATTCCAAAAAAAAAAAACAAAAAAAATCCAAAAAAAAAAAATCTATTGATCAATTAAATAATACATATAATTTGCTTCAACCGATAATTAAAATTGAACTTAAATACTCAAAAAAATAAAGTTGAATGTTAGATCGCTTTTAAAGACTACAACTTTACTTACGTGAATGATGCATGTATTTGACAAGAGGAAATCTGAATCATATGGACGGCTCGAGTGCCTGAGCTAAGAATTTATCCTTAAAAATGTTCATGATAGAATCATTTACATGCATATAATTGATGATTTGATAAGGTAATATCTTGGATGTATTTTCGCTTTTGATGAAACGAATCATATTCCTTTTCAAAATTATGAAGCTCTTAGCTCATTGTCTTTCACCTTTGGACAATGTCTCTTTTTTCTTTATGTGGCTAAAATCTTTAATCCAATGGCCCATGATGCTTTGCTTTTCCCCACCAAATCTTTAGATTGTGAGTGTGATAATATTATTTTGAAGCTATCTGTCTGCTTTTTATTCTCTCTAAAATGAAAATAGCTTTAGTGAGCTAGGCCAATGATGCTCAAAGGAAGAAGATAATCAATTAACAACTCATTTTAACTAAGTTATCTTATTGGTATCAAATATTTGCTTTGAGCCTTTCAAGGAAATGTAATAAAAATAAGGGATTTCTATTACTTTAAAAAACATGAAAGAAGAAGGCAATTAAAACAAAGAAAATTCTATCATTTTTTTAAAAAAATTTACCATAAAAAATCGACGTAAAATTATAAGATAACAACCACTTAAATTATCGATGACAACAATTTGAATTATCATTGGTAATAACTGAACACCATCATGCCATATCTTATTAATTTAGAAAAGGAATCTAGGGTCTACTCCTTGGGGACAAGGGTCTAGTTAGGAGTTTGGAGGGTTCCTAAAAACAAAAGCATGTCTAGTTCCTATGGGCTCTAAAAAATGTCTCAAAATTGAACTAAAACAAAGAAATGTCCTTCACACGGCAATTAATGCCCCATCTTCTTTGGATTTGCCCTCCTCAGAAATAATGGTCCATCTATGTTTACACAACCTCCACCAAATTGCAAAAGACAAAGTGTTGCATCTGACTTCAACTGCCCAATTGCTGTCTTAACTTTGGGGTAAAAATGAAGGATATTGTAGGAGGAAGGTTAAAAAAGAAAACTCACTGCCTTCTTAGTCATGTTTTCACTACACATTGCTCAATGGATCAAATGCAAGAGAGATATTTACAAAATGGTTCTATTGTAAATTTGTAATTGATATGACTTAATGTAGTTGATATTCTAAGGGTGTAAATGAGTAGATCGATGTTTCTCTTTGAGAGAAAAATACAATCATTTGATTTTTTATAATATTTTTAACTTAGTATTCGTATATATGCATTTTTCGATGAGAAATTAAGTCTATAATTAGTATCGAGCTGCAAAATTTTGAATACTATATATATGTATATTTTTCGATGATGAGAGAAATATCATTAGCATCAGATGACTTCCGATGAAGAATTAAGTCTATTATCATATTAATAATTGTACGGATCACACAGTCTCAGACTTTTGTTTGGATCACAATGAAGTTGAAATTTATCACAGTTTTTATTTTTATTTTTTATATACAACGATATTAAAGAAGAAGATTTTGCACAAATTGTGTTTCGATGACTTCATTATTCCCAATAGTCGAATCCAAACTATCTCTTGCACAATAAGAAAAATAGTGTATCGACTTTGTTATTCTCAATAGTCATTTGTAAACTACTTAATTACAATGATATCAAATAAGAAGATTGGTATAAATGGTATATCGACTTTGTTATTCCCAAGAGTCGAATCCCAACATGTAACTGACGAAGACTATTCTCTAATTAGTTTTGTACTGAGATCTGGCCTGGGAAACTGTTAGTCACCCCACCAGCAAGGACAATGAGTAGCAAAACAAGTGAAACACTCCAAGGCCCTAGCTATCTCCCATCATCATGCATTTCAAAACCTCATATCATGGGCACCTTTCTTTTTGGCACTATCTGATGATGAACACGCATACAAAGTTACACAGTTTTTGCCATCGACATTCGATTTTTGATTGAATAAATTCAGGTACATCATCTTCATACTGTAGATGAATTATTTAGTGAAGAATTATTTCTTTCCGACTTCGTAACTTTGGAATGGGAATTTTGGTTATCAATTATTTCAGTACGTAGTTTACTTTTCATCGATTCTGTTCACACCGAACATAATTGGTGGTGTGGGCTGCCAACATGACAAAGCCCACCAGCAACTGAGCTCAAGCCCATAGAGAGAATTCGTGCACCCCGCCGGGCTGCACTTTCTCTTTTTTTATATGGGACACATGTTAGCACAACAACAGCAACTAGGATTTAATTCCCGATCGAAAGTGTTCCACCAGATTCGTCATTTTTTTTCTTTCTATAAATAGAAGTATCTCCTTCCAGACAAATAATTTGACAATTTTATCTTTACTGACATCACACCAATCCCTTCCTTTTATCGTCATTTGTCGCTTTTTTCTAATAGGACACGTCAAGGGAGGAGAACCATGATAATGTTAGTAAAAATTCTACTTTTAGGTCGATCCGTTTTATGCATCAACATGTACAACTTTTAATTTGCGATTTTATCACTTCTCTTGAGCATGTCTAAAAAACTCGATGGTAAATTGCTGTTAATAATCATTCGGCTAGTGGGCCATTGGGCCTGAACAACTCAACCACTTGGATCATGCTTGGGCTACAAGGCCTAGGCTCAACCATAATAAGCTTAAATGCTTTAATTTGGCGCGAACCCGCATAACCATCGGCACTGGCCTTGGAGTCAGTCTCATTCAGTTCAGCATGACCACCCCCGTACCAGAAATAACCGACCTCCTCGCCATGGTCGCTTTCCGCCTCAAAACCCCAAACGACACGTCGTTAGCTCCTTACACTTCCAAAGAAGAACTGGACGAAGCGGCTCTGGACCTGTCTATTTCCAAGCTGAACCAATCTCTGAACCCCAACGGCAACTCGAGGGTTAGGGTTTTGGACACGGTGCTATCTCTAATGTGCTTCAAAGCTCCCCAGGTCAGCCCTCTCAAATTAGGGGTTTTTCATAAACAAAGAAATTTTGAAGTTTGAAGTTTGAATTTTGAATTTTCAAATTTGTATGTTGTTGTTTAGGTTTTCAATTCGGATATTGAGTATTTAGTGAAGACAGTTATCACCGTTTTACTGTCTTCCATTCGTTGCAAGGTCTTTCGGACTCCAAAAACCGAGACCTTGCTGGTTGGCAGCTCGATTTCTCGCCGGGATTCCTGGCATTTGATCGACGCGTCTGCTGATATTCTTGAGAAATTGGAGTGGCATGGTGGGTATACAGTATACTTAACTTAGAATTATATGATTCATATTCTATAAATTAACCGTTTTTTTTAATTTATTCTGAAATGAACGTTTCTTCAATGTGTTTGAAGGTAAGCTTTCGGTTTCGGATACTTTACTATCTGCCATTTTAAGGGTTGCAAGTTCAGCCTCTCTGTACCGGAACATTTCGATTCCCATTCTTGATGTAAAATCAGCGGATGGAAAAAGTACCTTGATTTCAAAGCTGCTATCTCATTTGCCGAGAGAAAAATTCCTTGAGAACAATAAAATACCGTTCAGGTTCTTGTTGATGTTCTTTCTCTAGTTCCTAATTTCATTCAGCTCTTTTTGTGTGAAATTTCAAACGTGGGATTTTAATGTCTATGTAGACTACTACTGTGGTATCTTGACCAACTAGTTTTAAAGCGCGATGTTTCAGACATTTTGCAACAAACAATGGAAAGGCCATTCCTTTGTTTGAGCAGTGAATTTCGTGAGAATGATGATTGGCGCTCAATTATTGTATCCTTGGTACTTTCTCCCATTATGTTTGTAGAGGCCCGAGCTTTGCTGCACCGATGGTTTCTGGTAACGTAAGTCCATTTCACTTTACACCTTCAAGTTCATTCTGCCTTAACTTTTAATTAGTTTGTTTGTTAATGAAATATATTTTCCATCAGGGGTCTGGCTTCTGTGTTTGAGCTTCTGATTCAGCTGGTCTCAGTGGCATTAGATGTGGTTTCAAGACCGATGTTCTGGGACATATCACAAGAAGTGGGAACAAATTTGCCATTTTCTAATGCTTATTTTCCTTACCACCAACGCTTGTTAAGGACTTTGGCCGGACCCCTCTCTTATGATAGTCTCCTACAATTCTTGCACGAGACAACTGAACTAGTGCCTTGTGCCCAGAAACAACTTTATCCACCATCTAGGCCACCTGCAGGGAAGGTTGCAACAATTGATCACAAATCTTTCTGGTAATTTCTTATCCCATGTGAAAAATGTTTGTGTCTACAACCATCTGAGTCATATAAACCAAAGTTTGATCCAAAAATGTTGCATAGTAGGTCCCTCGCCATCAACTTTCCAGATTGGTTTTATCTCGCATCTGCTTTGCTCTTCTCAGAAAAATGTTCTCATCATGGTTGTGATCCTGAATGCATATTGGGGGCATCAAAAGTTGGAAAAACACAGTTTGAAGAACGACCATACATTTCTGCAGCAAGGTACATTGCGTGGATTTTGAGTCCTGTCAGTAAATCTCATCAGGATGGGGTAACTGATTGTTTGATTGCAACATCACAGTCTTTAGCTTGTAAGCAATTTAGCTCAGGTTCACTTGACAAACACACGCACGGCCACAAGAAGAAAATCAAGAAACAGAAATTTTATGAAGACTATACTTCGACAAGAGAGTATGACTGTCAAACAGTTGCAGTCTGGGTCAGTGGATTCAATAATGCATACACAAGTTATTGCAATCAAGCTGCTAATAGTTCTACATCTCTTGAAGCAACACAAGCCTGCAGCCGTGGTCTGGAAAGTATCTTGTTTCGGAGAATCCCACTGGGCATCTTGCTTGGTTGCCCTCGTAGCATCAGTGAAGAAGGATGTGAGCTTCTGCTGCATTATGCTGCAACTGGTATAATTTTTCAGTTGAAGCATGGAAAATGGAATTCCGAAGTATCATGGAGTGACGAATGCAGTGAAAGGGAAGCTATAGCAGGTGCCTGTCTAGCCTTCAGTTTAACTGATATTACTGAAAGTATGTCTGCATCACTGTTTGAGTCCGAAGAGGCCAGCCTAGCCTTCATCTGCCAGGTGAAAATGCAGGTAAGCAAATACTTGTTAAAATGCATCAAGAGGCTAATCCAACTCAAAACTGATGATGGAAATTCGGTGGCGATCGATCTCTGCCCTAGATTAGAGAAGTGGAGGTATCAGGGACAAGAATTATCAAAGCTCCGCACAGATTTAGATGCTGTCATTCATGTCTTGAGTCAGAGAACATGAGGTCTTATGTTGCATTTGTACTAAAATATGCACTGTACTAAAAATATGTACTGTACTAAAATTATGTAATGAATGTAAAGGAAGACAAATTTTATTCATCTTAAACACCAACATTACAAATGTTTGCTAATATATCTATTAGATTTATTCTTGTAAAGAGAAGAATTACATCGGTTTCTTCGAAATGCTTGCGCAAACCTAAAGTTTAAACTTTGGATGTAACCCTAGGTATATATCATGTGGAGCTTTCTTGACCAACTATATATCTCTATGTAGTATGTACACAACCACTAAGGTGAAAATGAAATTTTAATGTGGCAACTTGTAACCCAAGACTTTATCTTCATGTAGTTCCTGTTTTTCTTTCAACCAAAGAAATCTTAGTCGGATCACCACCCCATTCTTCAAACACTACTAACAGATTCCCGGTTGGGGTCAACCATGACCGTGGAACATGGTACCTGAAAACAACAGCTCTATCACGAGGTTTTACTTGACAAATAAAAGAAAAAGTACGGAGAAGATGAACTTTTCTCACCATCTCTGTGAGGGCTGCCCACATTGAGTTCTGCATTTCTTATCATCAAAAATTCCGGCATAATAACATTTGCCACAATTACCATGCGCTGTATATGCGGGCCAGTGGCGTCCAATACTCTGTCCATTTACCCATATCTGGCCTTTTCCCATGCTACCCATATCTAAAGCTAAGGGGCCATTACCTGCTGGTGCATTGAAAGTGGCCTGGAAAACATCACAGCTTATATTAATATCTTGTTTCCGATGAACCCTGCAAGAAAAATCCACATGCAATAAATGGGGTTTTGCAAGTGTACTAAATTACTAACCTTGTACCATGTAAGAGGTAGTTTTTGAGCCAACGATGGACCTTCTACCCATTCAACAGAAGAACTCCCACTGACAGTATGGAGGCCCAAGGCTTCACCTTTCAAGCCAATCTACGAAAAAACATACGCCAGTGAGTAAATCTTTAATTTTCTTTTGTCAAATTTTCGGCATCCTAGGGTGGGAAGAAAGCGGAACAGAAATTTGAGAGGCAGCAAACCTTGTAAGTCCATTTCCATCGTGACATGTCCCATGTTCCTGAATTCAGCCCTTTCAATGTGATTGGGCCTAGAACTCCAGCATTCCATGTCTCATAGTGAGTGCCAACATTCTGATTATCATTAAAAGAAACAAAAATGTCAAATTCCATCTCAAATGTTTTCAAAAACCAAGATCGGGTTGGAGAATGAGGGAACTCACCGGCAGACCCACAGAGATACTAAGTAAAGCCAGCTTATTGATTCCAGCTCTCAGCTTCAAATTGTCACTAAACGTTAGTTTAGGATTCTCCAATGACCCATACACAGTTCCTGCATCAAATTCAGACCCTATTGTAAACTGATGTTCATTCCGTGGATGAAATAAGTAGACGGATTTATATAAAAAAATAAAAAATGACATCCTCTTCCATCTACCTGATAGTTGACCGTTCAAGAAAACATGCAAGGCATGACCTGCTGAATAGATGGTAATAAGTGGGAATTTTCTAGTCTTTAGAAATCCTTCGCCTGAACCGATTGTGATACTGGCCACAGAAATTGCAATGAATAAGTTAGAAAGATACAGAAGCACAACAAAAGAAATAAAAAGACTAAAAATTTATACTTACTCTGTCATGTACCACAGGTAGTCTGTAGTATCCCTAGTGATATTTATTTGTTCATATAACCCGTCAAGAGTAGTTGTATCAGATTCAATGGAAGAGGCAGTTTCTTCGACAAATGATTGAAAAGGAAGGGCAGTATTTACTGGCAACATCTTCATCTGCGAGCTTTTGGAACCAACCTGTGCATAGATAAGCATCCCAAGTGAATCTCCCCGTAGAAATATTTGCACATCCTAGACTTAAGAGAACATTTGAACATTCTAGACTAATATATCCAAGCCCTCCTCACCTTTGCAGTGTTGTAAACCACAGTTTTGCAGTCGGGCAGAATACTGACGGACCATGGTGGCAAGTCATATGGCATATTTCCGAAGCTCACTCTAACAGAGTATTTTGTGTCGTAATTTGCAAGGAATGCAGCACAGCCAGACTTCGACTTGAATACATGAGCCTACAAGTATAACAATAATAATATTCATGATTATGAAGAAATTGAGAATCGAAGCAAACCTAAAGAACAATAGGATTAATGATAGCAGGAAAGAAAAAAACCTACCTCTTGGCGAGCCCCAAGTGAAGTCTTTGTTGGATCAACAGACACTAAAACTCGCTCACATGACTTGATGGCTTTATGCAAATCTCTCAAATGTCCCCACTTTGGTTCCCTTGGTAGTCCTGCGATATGATAAGCAAACCACTTTATATCCATGTACAATTACAGGTTCTTGCGCATTTTAAGCACTTTCCAAGATGCTAATTCTATTTGCATACCATATTCATCTAACGGGGCGTCATAGTCATAGCTGGTGGCCATGAAGGGACCTCCAGCTGTTCGGCCAAAATTCGTTCCTCCGTGGTGTACTAGAACAACACAAACTAAGTATATTAGGTCACAAAAATCAATCAAGATATGATTAACTTGGATATACAAGATGTATAACTAACCATGTAATAGTTGATAAAAGAGCCACCATTTTGTATAAACCTTGCAACTGAAAATGCCAAGTCTTCTGCGGGCCTAGTGGGAACTGCCCCACCAAACTCTGTGTACCTGTAAAATGAATATATCATAATTTGAACAACAATACAAGAAAAGACCTATAAAATAAAGGCAACATGTAGGACTTACCAGCCAGTCCAGGCCTCTGTCCACATTTTGGGCTTATACTTTTTGTTCGGAGTGAAATTTTCACAGTAAAAACCATTGCAGGTATCAATCTGTGGGGCACAATCATGAAGCTTTGTTTAATGTATGTTATTAATAGCATATTTATTCACAGTACAATTCAAACCACCGAAAAAATTGACTTTTAAGTCTTCCAAATTAGACTCATAAAGAGAGTTATCACAATAAATAGGGCCATGCAAACAGCCGTACGTTCTAGTAGTATTTCTCTTCATTGGTAATTAAAAGGCTTTAAATTGTGTAATTTAGTTCAAATCTCCGACTGATTATATTAGAAAGTAGTTAAGTTGGACAACAAACTGTTTTAAAAATCCCACCAACAAAAAAGGACCATACTAATGAAGCACAGTTATGCGATTCTCTGTGAGAAAATGACAACATAGACATAAGAAAATGAGCAAAAAAGCCTTACAATTGGATCAGGGCATCCTCTTGCTTGCACATAATCCATGGGACACCAGTGTTAAGACCCACAGCCATCTGAGCTGCCCATTTGGTATAAGCTTTTCCAGGTGCACCAATTTCCCACTCAACTGGTCCATATTCATTTTCTATCTGTCACAATTTTCAAAATTAACACATCAAAGTCAATTTAGAATTAAAAAAATTAAAAAATAATACCCATTTCTAAAAACGTGGCAAAAAAATAGGCTTCAAAATTGAACTGATTTACTGACCTGAGACAAAATTATAGGACCTCCCTGACTTTGAAACAGCCTTTCTGCCTTCATCATACTCACAATCTTCTCGGTAAATTTTTGCATTGCCGCCTTCATAACCATAAATTAGCAATTAAACTGATGAATTAAAAAAATTAATAAATGGAATTAGCGATTGAAGAGCAAATATTATGCCTGACCTTGAAAGGTCCATTGTCTGTTCTAAATTGCATTCCAGGAACATATTTGAGCCAAACAGGAAATCCCCTGCATCAGAAAACAGAGCAAAAACAGAGTGATGAATATGACCACATTTACTATATATATATATATATTAATAAAATCAATAATTATTACCCAAAGTTCCATTCAGCACAAACATAGGGGCCAATCCGGAGATTAACAAATAGGCCGGCCTGTTTTACCAGCTTAATGAACTTCACCAAATCATATCTGTCCTCAAAATAATACTGCAAATTTGAAGAAATAGATAAATTTAAAACTGCAAATGAGTACACTTTTTAATCAGAAACAAGAAGGAAAATTTTAAAAAATTTAAATTTAAATGCAGTTGGGTTACTTTTCCAGGAGAAGGTTCATGCCCATTCCAAAAAACATAGGTCTGTATCACATCCAAGCCTCCATCTTTAGCCTTCTGAATCAAACCAGGCCACATCTGCAACCCACCCCCCCCAAAAAAAAAACCACATCACAAAAAACCTCAAACCTTAAAATAGAAAATAAAAAAGTCTTAAAATTTATAATGCAAGAACAAAAAAGCTCAAAAACCCCAGAAACTTAATCACATTGGCATTATAAAATATAAATAATCAGTACCGCAGGTGTGCTTCTGGGATAGTGAATGGAGCCAGAAATTAAAATTCTTTTCTGCCCATTGATGATTATAGCTTTGTGGTCATAACTGACAGAGGCTGTGGCTGAAAAACTCAGCCATGAAAACAAGAAAATTGCCAGAAACACAGTGCTGGTTTTCAACCTCGTCCTCCACATTGTCTGAAATCCAATTCCAATAATTTCTCTGTTTTAAAAGGAAAACGGGGCTTTTTTCTTTATGTTGTTTGCGTTTTTGGATTTATGGAGAAATTGAATATTGTTTTTGCGTCGGGATTTGGTTTTGGATTTTTGAAAACACGCTTTTCTTTTTTGGTGCTTTTGATATTGAAAAGAAAAGAGACAGAGTATGGCAGAGAGTGGAGGGAGTCGAGAGAGAAGAGAAGAGAAGAGAGAGTTTGGCTTGGTTTATGCAGAGAATGGGTAGCTCCCGCAACTGCTTTATATATACATTTTTGATTTCTCAAACCCCAAATTTTTGCAAAGGGAACAATTGGGGACCCCACACTTGTACTGTCCCTTCACAAGCCCTCCAAGTTGAAGATAAACACAACCCTAATTTGGGAGGGAATTGAATTTGCAGACTCGTAATTGGATATTATCGGTGATACTTTGAAATTTTCTTGTTACTTTAAGTTTTGTTAAAGATTTTATGCCGACGTGAGAAGTTTCCATTGTCTTGGTTATGATGCTTACTTGATTTGTTCGGATATATCTTTTTAAGAAAACGATATTGCATTTTCGAATTGATTTAAATTATAAAAAATGAAGATTTGAATGTATACTTATTACGAGTCATAGGATGTTTGAATTTTTTTTTTCGAAATTTTGTTATTGGATTAACTATACATTTTACATGTTTTAGTGATTTAGTTGACAATTTAGTCTATCGAATTTGTTTTAATAGAACGAAATACAAGTAAAAATTAGTATTACAGTTATCGATACTACATCTAACTAAGCAACGAACTTACCAAAACGCTACATTGGATTATGAAGTAAGTCTATCCATAAGGCTTTAAAGACCACACAAAGTTCATCATCAAGGCCCATGCATGAAATCTCATCACTAGATTCATGACCTGAATCTTAACTCTTGTCTATAAATAGCTCCCTTATTTGAGGGATCTCCTTCTCTCACTAGAGAAATCATTCTCTCTCTAATTTTGAGAACTCTCCATTCTCTATACACTTCATTTTCTCTCTCTAAAAGACTCTATTGTATCATGTTCAAACAAATATAGTTATATAATAAGAATGGAGTATACCACCGTGGACGTAGCCTATTTTGAGTGAACCACGTACATACTTGTGTTATTGGGTGGGTGCGGTCTCCCTCTTTTAAGTTACTACATTTTATGCATCAACAGTTTGACGCCGTCTATGGGAATCATAACAAAAATCCATGTCGGTTCCATCTCTTCCTCACACCTACGAAAACCCATAAGTCCAAAGAATACCGAGCACCCACTACAGGTAAACTCTTTCCAGTTAGGGACCTTTTTTCCCTCTACTAGGGTGCCTTCAAACCACCTTGTTTGTCACAAAATACCCTGCTCGGTCGGTGCCCATTAAATTCTGCTCGGTGGGCCACAATCCACAATTTTGGTCGGTCCCCACCGAATTTCACTCGGCGAGGCACAGGTCACTGTTTGGTGATTGTCCACCGAATCCTGCTCGGTATCTAAGCACAAATAGCACAACCAGTTTCTGGGCAAGGGTCTACCGAGGGGCCATTCGACGACCATCTACCGAGGAGCCACTCCTTACTCGGTAGCCTTCCATCGAACTCATAGAACTCGGCGACCGCTCAATATGCTGTTCTCCCCACCAATCGTAGTAGCCCTAGCACTCCATGTAATGACCCGTCCCGAATATCGGGATTGAATATTAATTAATTATGAATTAGAATGACTAATCGGGGATTAGTTGAGCGAAATCGGACGAAACGTGCAAAATGACCGTTTTGCCCCTGGTGTGGGCAAAATGTTGACTTTTAGTTCGGGCGGTCAAATGGACTTTGACCGATGACTGTGACATAGTTCGGGACGTCACGAGTTCATAGACAGGTGGCACGTTCAATTCCGACATTCGTAGAGAAAGTTATGATGTTCGGAAGTTGAGGGGTATTTTGGTAATTTGGCATATTAGGGGCCAAATGTTGACTTTTTGATCGGGAGGTCCGATGGACGAGGGCCAAGGACCGTTACGTAGGTCTCGTCGATACGAATCCAACAACAGGCGGCATGTCGAAATCGGAGATTCGACGACGAAGTTATGGTCACGGAATCGGGCTCGATTAACCGAACGAACGGGGAATAAAATAATATTTTAATAATGAACAGTACTCGGTGACTGAACACACTTGGATGAGTGACAAGTGTCACTCATCCCTTAAAATCAGGCACAAAACATGGATCCATGATTTTGGGGGAGACCTAATTATTATGTTTTATTATATTAAATTAATTAATTAATCCTAATTTCCATTAATCTCCCATATTTTCTTCAACCGTGTACAACCCACAAATCAGTTTTCTCCCAACCTCCAATTCTCCTCCATTTCTGAACCAAAGTGTGAGCATTTGAGAGTGAATTGAACTGGGAAAAACGAGGGATTAACTGAGAGCTGAGGACTGAGATTTCGGGTTTTAGAAAATTTGGAGGGAAAATCAAATTGGACGAATTGAGCTGGGATGATCGAATTGGAGCTTGGAAATAGCTTCCTGAGGTTGAGACGAGTTGTTTCAAATAAAAAACGAGAGGAATTCATGCCCAATTGGCTCTGAACGGGTTTGGTAACAGTGAGAGATATCGAGCTTGAGTCGTGATCAATGTGTGATCAAACGACGAAATTGAGGTGGGGAAACAATTCCTCATGGTCCATTGATGCTTCTGGGTTCATCAATTGGGAGGAATCAGTGGCCAAGGTGGAAACTCCATGGTTGCACAGTGCACGGATGTTCGAGTTTGAGTCGTGAAGATTGAGCAATGGATTGATGCAATTGAGTTGGGGGAAAGGTTTACCTGAGGTCAATGAAGCTTCTTGATGAATCAATTTAGGAAAATCATGTGGAATTGAGGTAATTCGAATGATGAACAGTGGCCGGAGGTCCTTCGATTGTTCATCCTTGATCGTGAGGATTGAGGTAATGTTTCAAGTAATTGATGTTACAGAACCCTAATTGAACTTAGAATGAAACTTACTGAATGTTCAATTGATGAAAACAGTGTGGAATTGACAGAAAACCAAACGGGCCTGATCGCGGGTTAAACGACCCGTTTACCAGACAAACGGGCTTGAACGACGACACTGTAGCTGGCGCGTGGGTTTCACGCGCAGCCACTCACTGCGGCACGTGAGGGCGCGTCCAGCCTAGTCTCAAGGTGAGGTCAACATGACTTTTGATCCTCTCAGTGTAACGAACATTTTGACGTTGATTTCGATGAAATCGGATATTGTTTCGATAATGTTCCGCGTATCCGAAGTTTTCTTTTACGTTTAAAATACGTATTTAAATTCCGGAAAAATTGGGGAAAATTATATGAAGTATTTTGAGATGTTAGTAACCCTCTATAATGATTTTGGACAGGAGTTGTGATTTCCAGAATTTACGGAAAAACGTGCAGCTCGGAAACGAACCGTTTTGAACGGTGTGTGTGAGTGGACTTTTGGTTTTCTAACTGTGATGCATGCATATATGATTTAAAATGCTTTATTATATGATTTGATATGCTTTGGGATGATTGGTATTTCAATTCGGTGATTTCTCGGTTTCGTGATTATTATATTATTATATTCTGGCACGATTTTTGAGAAATCATGAAATTGGTTAAAAATGATATTGTGGGCGTGAGAACCCAAGTAAATAATGATTTTGACTCGGATTTGGAGTTACATGTGAATTTGATGATTTTTGGTATCCTCGTGATTTTGTGATTATTTTAATCAGTCTTTCGGGCACGTTTTACGAGGAACGTGCAAATGATGTTTTGGGCTAAGCCCGGATTGAAAATGATGTTTTGACTCGGGTTATGAGTCAGGAAGTTGAAAATGATATTTGGACTCGGATTATGAGTCAGTGATTGATTTCATGGATTTACGTGATCGTGGCAACTCGGGTTTACGGTTGCACGGATTTACGTGATATTGATATTTTGGGCTTGAGACCCAATGGAATTGTGATTTTGGTTGGAATTGTATTTCCATGTGATGACATGATGATATTGATGATTTTCGGATTTATAAAGTAAATCGGGACTTGGGGCTGAGACCCTGTGTTGATATATGATTTGGTTTTTAATGCAACTGTTTTTCACTGGTTTTTGTGATGGTGATATGTTGCGGATATTTAGGGCTTTCGGGAGGAAATATGTTTTTCCCCGGAGTGCACCCTGGAGATAACGCTCGCCTTCGGGATGGAAGTGTTTAGCCCGAAGAGGTCACGTAGCACGATCTTTGTCTTGCAGCCCAAGGGAGGCTTGACTCAGATCAGATGTGCTGGATTATATGGATCGGTAAGTGATGTGTTCATGAGATCCGGATCGTCGGCTGGTGAGGTTTTTCCCAGCGACGGATTGCTGACTGATGATGTGTTCACAGCAGCGGATGCTCGGATTTTGAGCGGTCCTTGAGCCTATTGATTTGCACGCGTTGCAGGGATAAACGTGACTCTAAGCAACAGGATATGGAAATAAGTCCCGTGGATTATGGAAAATGATTTTGAGGAAACCGTGGTTTAGCGGTTAAAATGATTTAAAGAAATTGTGAACTTTTTGAGATGTTAAACTGATTTGGTGAACATGAGTTTTTGTGGACCATGGGAAAATATGTTTTGATTTTATCGGTCCACTGTTCATACTTGAATGATTTCATACTATTACTCATGTTTTACGATATGCATGCAAGTTTGTGAAAACTGGAGGGTAAGAATATATTTTGATAAATGTTTTTATAAGAGGTCATTTTTGTCCACTCACACCTTTTCTGTTTTGTTAACCCTTCAGGTCGTGGCGCGTTGATCGAGGCTATTCTAGAGGTGGAGGTATGTGCGGGCACATGCGCAAAAATTCCCTTGTCTGGCAGGTATTGAAGGGTAGTTTCGGACTTTCAGTTGACTTGTCAGACGGGAGCAGGACCGGGTACGGTTTTTGACGTCCAGTTGGGACGGGTCCTGTCACTCCACATCGCGCACCATGTAGGTCCGCTTTGGGCAGCACCGACGACCACATGCCGCTCAGCGGAAATCCACACATCGACTGCCTTCATCCCTCAAGGAGTTCGAGTCAAGCCCTAAGTACCATCACTTGGCAACGTATCGCTTCACCAAGCATCCTAGCAGACTTGGTCACCGAGTTGACCCTCACCAACCTACCAACCGCTCTCGTGAGATTGAGGTCGACGGTGTTGGGCAGCCAACTGCTCGTTCACATAGGTCGAGGCTTCGATGCGACCTCACATTTGGATCGACCCAAGCAACCACTCAGAAAGCTCTCACCGAGCCCAAGAAAAAATCTTGGTCTCATGCCACCATTGGCCATGTCGGCCAGGGTCTACCGAAGTCCCCTCGGACTCCCTGTTCGGTAGCTTTCCACTGAAGTCCCCTCAGACCCTTTTTGGTAGCTCTCCACCGAAGTCCCCTCAGACTTCCCATTCGGTATCTCTTCACTGAAGTTCCCTCGGTCCCCTTTTTAGTAGCTCTCCTCTGAAGTCCCCACAGACCCCTTGTTCAGTAGCTCTCCTCCGAAGGCCCCTCGGCTCCTCGTTTGGTAGCTCTCCACGGAAGTCTCCTCGGACACTCGGTTAGTCACCATCGACCTTTTTCTTGAACATTTGGTCGGTCCTCACCGACCTCATCTTGGTAGCCCCTTGCTGAAGCTTCCTCGGACGATCGGTGGGTTGTAACGACCCGTCCCAAATATCAGGATTAAATATTAATTAATTATAGATTTAGTATGATTAATCAGGGATTACTCGAGTAAAAATCGGACGGACGATTTAAATGACCGTTTTACCCTTGGACTTGGATAAAATGTTGACTTTTGACTCGGTGAGTCAAACATACGAGGACCGAGGACCGTTACATAGATCGGGACGTTACGAGTATGTAGATAGGTGGCACGTCGAAATCGAACGTCGAACGGAGAAGTTATGGTCATGGGATCGAAAATAGGAACTTACGTCTCGGGATTCGAATTAAATATTAATTAAATCAGATTGGCAGATATTTTTATGTGGGGTCTTTGGATGAGTGACAAGTGCCACTCATCCCATTGGCTACTTTCCCTAAAAGGGGATCTTGTTGATTGGGGAGATTAATTAATTATTAATTAATATTTTATATTATTTTACTTAATTTTTCCCTCATATTTTCTCTCCTCCCTTCCCGTGCACTCCCTCCATTTTCTCTCTAAACAAACACTCACCACCTCCTCTAAACCTCACCAAATGCTTGTAAACCATGAATGAAAATGAATGGGAATGGTGAGACGGCCACGGTGGTGACCACGACGGTGCACGACAACAGAGGTAAGTATTTTCTCCGAGGACTTTATTTTGGTTCGAAAATGGCAAGCTACGTTTTATTGATTATTGATCGATTTGGATGACCCTAGGGCGTTCCTACGACTCAGACAAGTCGAATGGGCCTGGTATCGAGGCCAAAGGTGGCCGGAATCGCGGGAAACAGACGGTGGAACCTTGGTCATTTGCTTCCGATCGGGAAGGTGAGTTTAAGGCCTCATTTCTATGTTTTTAGTAGATAGATCAATTGAAAATAATGGGACAAAGAGATAAGAATTGAAAAGGGTTGAAAAAGATGAAAAAAATGGGGAGAACTGGCCTCGTCGGTCTAGTTGAACCAACCCTGCAGTGAACCGATCTAGACTGGTTAAGCCGAGGAAGAAGAAGAACAGTACCCCGGCGCGTGGCTCCCACGCGCGTGAGGGCGTGTGAGGCCTTGTTTCCAGGTAAGGTCAACATGTAGTTTCATCCTTTCGATGTAACGAACATTTGGGGATAAGTTTCGAGTCGATCAGACATCATTTCGATATAGTTCGGGATGTCCGAAGGTTTAGGATCGAGTTTAAATACTTTTAAAAATCCAAAAAAATTACGGGGATTTAATGGAAGGATATTGGAAGTGTTAGTGGACCTTAGAATGTGATTTGGACAGGTCCGAATGTTCCAGTGATGATGATTTAGCTCGGGGAGGTTATAACACGCATATCGAGGTAGTAACGTAGGACGGTCTGTGAGTGGACACTGTTTTCTAAACTGTGATGCATGCATAATTGTTTTATATGTTTTATATATGTGATTTCTATGATGATGATTGTGGTATTGTTGATTTACATATTTGCATGTATTTCGAGATAATTTTCCTATTTGTACGTATATCGAGGTTTACAATTTTATACTGTAGTTTTACGTGCTTGTGGTTTCGGTGATGGTTTGATGAAAAGGTTTTGGAATTGGAAAGATGAACTCGGGCATGAGATCCATTTTTTTTGGAAACCCTAGGACATGAAGTCCATTTGAGTTATATTATCGGGTTAGGGGCCCAATTGGTTTACGAAATCGGGCATGAGGCCCAATTGTGTTTGATGAATGTGATTTTGGGTCGGAGACCCATAAATGGATTTGGGTAAAACGGATTTGGATTTGAGTACTCCATTAGGCCGGGGGCCCAGCTGGTTTGCATGATCGGGCTAGAGGCCTAATTGATTATGATATCGGGCATGAGTCTCATTTGTGGTTTATAGATGTGATTTCGGGTTCAGAGACCCTACTTGAATTTGGATTTGAGAAATCAGATTTGTGAGTTTACGATGGTTTTATGGAAATCCCGGGCATAGGCTTTGAACTGTTTGAGATGATTTATGAAATGTTTTCCATATACCATCCTTATATCTATGAATTGTCTCCTCCAGTCGTCTGGGACGCTGGAGTAGTCACGGCGCATTGCCTGCGAGGGGTCACAGAGCGACCAGACCGTATAGTGACTCAGGAGCAGGATTGCTAGACGTCTGGGACGTCAGAGATCTGGGATGTCAGAGATTGACTCGGGTTGAGACCCCGACTAGCACGCGTAGGTTGGACCGTGACATGATGTTTGGGACATCAGGCGTCTGGGACGCCAGGCATCTGGGATGCCGAGGATTTGTATATAATGGTATTGGATTGAATTGTGATTCATGGCTTTACTGGATTATGTATGTGGATTTCAGTGTTGGTGGTTTTTGGCTATGGCCCTAATGATTTAATTAAAGTAAATGGTTTGATTGTTGGTTTTCGAATGCATGCATGTTTTTTAGTGAAGGGCATAAATGTCTTCTTATGAAATGTGTTTTATTAAACTATTGATTTTTCATCCACTCACAGCTTTTAAATGATTTTAATGCCCTTCAAGTTGATCGCGGATGCGGGCTGTAGCAGAGACTGAGACATCACACTCCTCCACCGATCCTGCCGTGCTCTGGAAGCCCCGAACGGGGTGAGGTGTTGAGTTATCCCTTGTCTGACACTTTGTGTCAGATGGGAGTATGGCACATCCCGCGTTAATCGCAGGGAGATTTGGGATGGGTCGTGTCATAGGTCCCTTCGGACCCCACTAGGTGGCTCGCCACCGAGGTCCCCTCGGCCACTCTGCCATTATAATTCCAGGCAAACAACTCAGCATGTACCAAGGAAGACCTCATAACTTGCCTACACAAAATTGGGTAACGCCTCAAAACTGAAATTTATAAACTCATACATGTCAAGCATACATAACACTCATACATGGTGGCATACATGACACTCATACATGCCGAGCATACATGAACTCACGCATGCTGAACATGCATACATGTCAAGCATACACGACACCCATACATGCTGGCATACATGCCACTCATACATGCTGACATACATGCACACATACGTGTCAAGCATCTATGAACTCGTACATATGTTCGACACACTACCGAGCTACTCGACACATTACCGTTGTAACGACCCGAAAATTCGAAAAAGGAAAAAAATGGAAAAATTGGAAGGAAATGAAGATTTTTCCCCTGGTTATAAGGGCCGAAAGTTGACCTTTTGATCAGGAACTTGTTTGGACTTTCTAGAAGTACTGTTGGATAGGTCTCGGGACGCTGAATCCGTAGACAGGCGGCACACATCAATCGGAGTTCGGACGTGAAAGTTATGGGTCTAGAATTGTGAGGGGCATTTTGGTAGTTTGTTATGGCAAGGGCAAAATGGTAATTTGCCACAACAGAGTGATTAGGACAGTTACAGTGGCTGATTCAGCTAATTTGGGTGAGGATTGGTCACTTGGTGACACTTGTCACCATAATTGAAGGATTGGTGGCAAGTTGATGACGAGGATTAGTGGGTATTTGTACGTGTTGTACGTGTATGTGTGTACGGTGAAGGAAACAAAAGCAAAGACTGTAACCTTGCCTGATCGATTTTTCCCTGCAACCAAAACTGATGTAATTGAGAGTGAAACCGTGAGGAATTATAGAGAAGGATAAGGGGAGTTATGAACCTTGAGCAGAGTTGAACTTAAACCCAGAAAACCCGAAAAACTACCCATGAACATTAATGTCGAATTCGAATTGTTAGACGTTTTGAGTAAAATTGACCCTGAATTTAGCTTCCTGGGATTGAGACGAGTTGAACCCAATTAAATTTGAAGGAAATTGGACTCGTTTTGGACTAGAACAAAGAAATGGAGGATCTTGAATTTTCGAGATTGAGTCGTGATTCTAGAGGGATTAAACAATTCAATTGGACTCGAAAACAGGTTTATCATAGTCCAATAAAGCTTATCGATGCATCAATTGAAGGAAAACAATCGATTTTGAGTGAATTGAAATGATGAACAGTGCCCGGTGTTCTTCGAATGATCTAGTTCGAACTGATGGATTAAGGTATGTTTAATCCAAATTGATCTTACAGACCCATAATTAAGTTGTTTACGAAGCTAATAGAATGTTCAATTGCTGGAATGGATGTCGAATTGATATGAATTGAACCGGGTCACCTCGCGGGTTGCAGGACCCGAATTACAGAGATACGGGTTGGGACGATGCACTGTAGCGGGCGCGTGGGTTTCACGCACAGCCACTCACGACGGTGCGTGAGGGCGCGTGAGCACGATTCCCGAGGTGAGTTCAACATGACTTTTGTTCTATGCAATGTAACGAACATTTTGGCGTTGGTTTCGAGTCAATCGAACACCGTTTTGATATTATTTCGAGGGTCTGAAGGTTTATGTTATGTATTTAATTAATATTTAATTCCTGGAAAATTATGGGGAATTTATATAATGTTAATTAAGTTATTAGTGACCCCGATCAATGATTTTGGACAGGATTCGAGATTCCTGAAAAATGTCAGAAATTACGGAAACGTGTGCAGCTCGGAAAACGAGCGGTTTGAACGGTATGTGAGTTGACGTTTGTTTTATAAACCATTATGCATGCATAGCTAAATGTTTTACATGATTGATTGCATGATTTGAGTTGCAATGATGTCCTGATGATGTGGCATGATTATTCGTGATTTAATGATTATTTTAATCGATCTTTCGGGCACGTTTTACGAGAAATATGCAAATGATGTTTTGGGCTTGGCCCGGAGTCAAAAATGATTTTAGAAAGGATATTTTGACTTAGTTGGTGAGTCAAGGATGATTTCTGGATGTTTTTAATGTTTTCAAATGTGATTTTACGAATTTACGTATAATTGGCATTTGGGCTTGAGACCTTGTCAAGAATGCTTTTGACTTGGTTTGACGTCATGGATATGATTGATATGTGTTGTGGTATGGATTGTTTTTTTGATTGTGGATACTGGATACTAGATCATGTTCTGGATGGTGCGAGTGCAGTTCCTAGACGTGACTCGGATGTTGCGTGAGTGTAGTTCCCGAGTATGTGGTACGTCTAGATGGTGCGTGTGCAATCCCCAGACATGACTGATATGACTCAGATGGTGCCTGAGTGCAGTTCCCGAGGTTGGCCTACGCGTAGTGCGGATGTGATTATGTGATTGTTTGTGCACTTGTGAATAATGCGGATTGATTGATTGATTGTGCACTTGTGAGTAGTGCTGTTTGATGTTGATTGTGATTGCGTACTGGTATTGAGTACGGGTTCTGGTCTGTGTGGCCAGGTGATTATGTTTTCATATGTGTTGGCTTGAGAGCTGGGATTTGATACTTGTTACGTGATTTGGCTAGAAATCCGGTGATGTTTTCCATATGTTAATCTATACATGCATGGTTTGATAAACTAGAGGGTAAATGAGGTATTTTGAAATGCATTTTAAATGATATTATTTTTTTCCACTCACACCTTTGTTTTTGATGACCCTTCAGGCCGTGACACGACGTTTGGGGCTGATCAAGAGGCGGAGGCATGAGCGAAAATCAGTGCAGTTATCCCTGGTCTGACAGGTGCTGAAGGGTAGTTTTGGGACTTCAGTTGACTTGTCAGACGGGAGCAGGACCAGGCACGGTTATCAAAGTCTAGTTGGGACGGGTCCTGTCAAATTGGTATTAGAGCATTTGGTTACTGATTTGTCATGCCTCCGAGATGCGAGCTCTGTGAGCGGCCTGGTGATTAGACGGGATATGAGGGTATCGAAAATCCCTGGAGTGACTATGACTCTGGATTGGGGGTCGAACATTGCATTTTGTGTTCTGGTTGTGTCGGACTTGTGATGGTCCGGATGGTTGTTTACGATAACGATATGGTATATGGATAGGCATGTTGGGCCCAGGATGAACTTTACCCGAGGATAGGGGGTCAGATGAGTGACCTTTGGAGTTTTGGATATTCAATGGGACTCAGAGGGAGTCCGGAATTGGTTTAGTGAGGGTTGAGAGATCCTGGATAGGATGTGGTTTGCATAGGGGTGTTTTCTAGGTGACCGAATATGCCAGTAGTGGCATTGATGTTAGTGAATGTTGAATTCAGACTCGAGAAGAGTCGAGACATTGGTGTTGGACTCAGTAGGAGTCAGGAGTTGGTTTAGGACTCGAGATGAGTCATGATGTGATATGAGGGCTCAGGATGAGCCGGGGAAGATGGAAAAAGTGGTTAAGGTTGCACATAACGAGTGAGGGTTCACGTGGGAACCCGAGATATTGAATTGAATGTGACTTAAGTCTCCACGGTTGTTATTGGAGAGGCATGTTCGAATTTCTGGGATGAAATTCTTTGAGGGGGAAGGTTGTAACAACCCGGAAATTCGAAAAAGGAAAAAACTGGAAAAATTGGAAGGAAATGACTATTTTGCCCCTGGTTATAAGGGCCGAAAGTTGACCTTTTGATCGGGACCTTGTTTGGACTTTCCGGAAGTACCGTTGGATAGGTCTTGAGACGCTGAATCCGTAGACAGGCGGCACACGACAATCGGAGTTCCTCATGGATATGATTGATATGTGTTGTGGTATGGATTGTGTTTGTGATTGTGGATACTGGATACTAGATCATGTTCTGGATGGTGCGAGTGCAGTTCCTAGACGTGACTCAGATGTTGCGTGAGTGCAGTTCCCGAGTATGTGGTACGTCTAGATGGTGCGTGTGCAATCCCCAGACATGACTGATATGACTCGGATGGTGCCTGAGTGCAGTTCCAGAGGTTGGCCTACGCATAGTGCGGATGTGATTATGTGATTGTTTGTGCACTTGTGAATAGTGCAGATTGATTGATTGATTGTGCACTTGTGAGTAGTGCTGTTTGATGTTGATTGTGATTGCGTACTGGTATTGAGTACGGGTTATAGTCTGTGTGTCCAGTTGATTATGTTTTCATATGTGTTGGCTTGAGAGCCGGGATTTGATACTTGTTATGTGATTTGGCTAGAAAACCGGTGATGTTTTTCATATGTTGATTCTATGCATGCATGGTTTGATAATCTGGAGGGTAAATGAGGTATTTTGAAATGCGTTTTAAATGATATTATTTTTTTCCACTCACACCTTTGTTTTTGATGACCCTCCAGGCCGTGGCACGACGTTTGGGGCTGATCGAGAGGAGGAGGCATGAGCGGAAATCAGTGCAGTTATCCCTGGTCTGACAAGTGCTGAAGGGTAGTTTTGGGATTTCAGTTGACTTGTCAGATGGAAGTAGGACCGGGCACGGGTATCAAAATCCAGTTGGGACGGGTCCTGTCAACCGAGTATACACATGACTCAAACATTAAAGTCAAAGTACATGCGCACCCAGCCTACACTCAACGCTCGACACACTAGCGAGCTACTCGACACATTACCGAGTATACACACGACTCTAATATTAGAGTCAAAATACAGTCACACCCAGCCTACACTAAACGTTCGACACATTACCGAACTACTCGACATATTACTGAGTAAACATTCGCTCAACACATTACCGAGTTTAAACACGTCATTGAGCCCACAATCAAAGCTAAAACTTAGCTATTATGCCAACTAGCACACAGACACCGCAGAATCAATCAAAGGCATTCAAGCTCGTGCACGGAAATATACACACTGGGGGACTACCCAAGCACAACCACTACGAGTCTTCCTCTCAGTATCCTACCATAACCGAGGATTTTGGGGACTAACAATGGTACACCGAGCGAACCAATGGATGCAAACGAAGGAGTTGCTCGGTTAGTGTACTTTCTCTGGAAGTCCTCAACCGAGATAGTCCACCTCAATCAAGAACTTGGGGACTCGTTGACACTACATGACCAAGTAACGAGTTTGCCAAAACACTACACTAGACCACGAAGGAAGCCCATCTAAAAGATTTCAAAGATCACACAAAACTCACCATCAAGGCTCACGCCTGAAAAGCCCATCACTAGGCTCATGACCTAAACCCTAGCTCTTGCCTATAAATAAGGAGTTCCTCCCTCATTTGATGGATCTCCTTCTCACACTAAGGAAATCATTCTCTTTCTAATTTTCAGAGCTCTCCTTTCTCTCTGCACTTCCCTTTCTCTCTCTAAAAGACTCTACGCCTATTGTCTCATGTAAAAATAAAGATAGTTATAAAATGAGAATGGAGTATACACCGCGAACGTAGCCTATTCCGGGTGAACCACGTACATGCTTGTGTTCTTGGATGAGTATGGTCTCCTTCTTCTTTTTGACAATTTTTTTTTGTCAAACGGTCTCCCTCTTCTAAATTGATACATTTTGTGCATATACAACTGTCATATAAAATCAAATAAAAAATGTATCCATAAAAAGGATCTCAGCTTAGTTGTTACCTAATTGACAAGTGACCACACCAAGATTTTTATTCTAGGTTTTGTTAAGGAAAATGATCTTATTGTTCTATATACACAAAGACATTTGGAAAAATAAATATTCTAGGTTTTGTTAAGGATAAGGGTGATAAATTTAACATTTTCATGTGTTCATTTGGTTCAATTATCCTCTGCTTATTAACCCTTTTGTTGTTGTTGTTAGAAAATATGTTTTATATATTTAAATGATCGGGAAAACTGTTGTTATAGTCCATGAACTTTACCTAATATTAGCTATGATCCCTGAACTTTATTATTAGTAGCAAAGGTCCCTGAACTATACCCAAACGTATACTAACCATCACTCTGTTAAAATGCTAAAGAAATTGAGAAATTCTGTTAAAATTAAGGGTATAATTTTCTTTTTACTTTTCAACAAAATTCCCTTTTTTTCACTAACTGTTGTTATAGTCCTTGAACTTTACCTTAATGTTAGTTATGGTCCTTGAACTTCATTATTAGTAGCAAAAGTCCCTGAACTATATCCAAAATGTAAGTGTTAATAACTATAACTCATAAACTGGTACAATTTTTTCACCAATATTTCTAAAGCCCCTACAACTAATAACATAACGCAAAATTCAACATAAGTTACACAAAACTCAGCAAACTGAGATGTCAGGACCCGTCCTCAATCCCCCAGGGATTAACGAGGAACGATCCTGATCCCGTCTGACACGGAGTGTCAGACAAGGGAAATTTCCAACCTTTGCCCTCTCGGGCTATCAGAGTATGCTAGGATCCGGAGGAGGTATGTGATATCTCGGTCTCTGCTACAGTCCACATCGTATCCAACCTGAAGGGTATTAAAAACAGAAAGACTGTGAGTGGACAAAAATAAAGAATTTATAAAAACATATTTCATACAGACCTTTATACCCTTCACTAAAAAGTATGCATGCATAGTAAAACCATTTATCCAATCACATATGTTTAAACAACCATATTTAGGGTCACAGCCCCAAGTTCTGTAAATACAAGTCACACGGGCTCCTACCCAAAACCATTTACAGAAAACCATAACATAGTGAACATATGTGGGATCTCAGCCCAAATCCATTTATCATCATAAAACACAATTTCCCAAACCAATTGAAATCATGTTTATCCATTATATTTCATATCCAAGAACCTATCACGGTAAAATAGAGCTACGTGCGTGCTAACCGGGGTCTCAAACCCAAGTCTCTATAAGATCCACCACGGTCAATGTCCGTAGATCAATGACCCTCCCTGGAGGTAACGAACGATGCCCATCCTGAGAGTAAGGAACCCAAGGGGCGACTCCACTCAGTCAGTGCTTCGTGATTACTCCGGGGTTCACCCAGGCCAACGACCCTCCCGGAGGAGACAATCATATATAAAAGATGGCATATGAAAAACCGTTTGAAATCATTCTTTAAACCTTTCAAGGATTCATGCCCGGCCCCCATAAGCCGTCATGAACCATAAAATCCTTTCAAGGATTCATGTCGGTTCCCATAAACCGTCATGAACCATAAATCCATTTCAAGGGTTCATGCCGGTTCCCATAAACCGTCATGAACCATAAAAATCATTTGTAACACATAGCTGGGCCCTAGGCCCGTATCCACATACAAACTGGACCTCCGGTTCGAATTGTAAACTAACTGGGCCTCCGACCCGATGCCTCGTTAAATCAAATGGACCTTAAGTCCGAGAGTTCGTAGATCAAATGGGTTTCAAACCCGAGTTTACCTTTTTCAAATCCAAAACCATTTCATGAAATCATATCCAAAACCATAAGTACGGAAAATCAGAGTAAAACTGGAAAACCTCGATTTACGTGTAAACACGTAAATCGCCTCGTAAAGCGTGAAACCATATAATTCACAATCATCCAAATCAACATCATAGAATCACATTCATAATCCATATAAAACATTTATGCATGCATCACAGTTTAGGAATCAAGGTCCACTCACAGACCGTCCTATGCTACCGCCTCAGTTTGCGTGCCGTAAGCGTCACCGGGCAAATCATCGTCATCGAGACTCCCAAACCTGTCCAAATCGTAATAGAAGGTTACTAACTACTTAATTAACCTCCCATTGATGCCCCATAATTTCCTAGAATTTTTAAGTATTTTAAATCTCGAACCTAAACCTTCCGATGTCCCGAACATTATCGAGACGGTGTTGGATCGACACGAAACCAGTCCCAAAATGTTCGTTACATTGAATAGAAGATTTCGTATGTTGGAAGCACCCTCAAATTCCCCCTCACGTGCTTGCACGTGCCCCAAGGATGTCCTGCACGTGGGCCTCACGCGCCTGCTACTGTAGCCGTGTCTTCAACCTCCAGCCGGTTCGGCCCATTTTCTGCAATTGGACCGGCGTGACCGGTCCAGCAGTTTTCCTCCCCTATTTCAGCCCGATTCAAGCCCTAATTAATCCTATACTTTTCCTAACATCCATATGAATCTAAATATATAAATTAGAACATTAAAAACCTACATAAACTCATGGTTCGATCATCCCCCCTCACGGTTCAAAACATCCATTTGTTCCCAGGCTTCAAAACCATCAAATCCCATCAAAAATCTTCATATTAAATCCCTAGCAACCTAAATAACCTTGTCCAAACGTCCTAAACGATCCATAATGCCTAAACCGACAAAAAGAGGAAAAATGGGTTAACCGAGTACTTACCATTTCTCAGCCGTGCACGGTGGCCCAGCCGCCTCCTGCCACCTTCCTTAACATCCTCAGCCTCCATCTCACTCTCTGGTCTCAGTCATGGCCGCATGGGAAGGGTTGGATGGGTTTTGGGTTCAAAGGGAATGAGATCAGGTTTGGTGGGGTGAAATGGGAATGAATGATCGATGAAGATGATATGCATGAAGGCATAAGGATGGCCTGTGGATGGGTGACACTTGTCACTCATCCATAGGGCAGGAACTAAATATCTGGGGCTCACTAGAATCCAAAAGTTAACTCGTTTCGTAATTCGTGCAATAGTGCACTTGAACTTCCTTGAACCGTAACTTCGTCGTTGAACGTCTGAATTCGACGCGCAGCCTGTCTACGTATTCGTATCGTCCCGATCTACGTAACGGTCCTTGGCCCTCGGTCATCGGACATCCCAGTCCAAAAGTCAACATTTCGCCTCTTTTAATCAAAATTACCAAAATGTCCCTAAGCTTCCGAACGTCATAACTTCTTCTTCGCATGTCGGAATTGAACGTGCCACCTGTCTATGAACTCGTGACGTCCTAAGCTACGTCACGGTCATCGGTCAAAGTCCATTTGACCGCCAGAATGAAACGTCAACGTTTTACCCATTCTAGGGGCAAAACGGTCATTTTGCATCGTTCGTCCGATTTCGCCCAACTAATCACGGATCAACCTCACTAATCGAGATTAGTCACTAATCTAATCCAGGAATTCGGGACGGGTTGTTACAACCTTCCCTCCTTAATTAATTTCGTCCTCGAAATTCCAACCGACCTAATTCCAATTGTTCTTCCCTCTTTAATTAGTTCCGTTCTCGAAACTCCAACTATTCTGATTCCACATCCACCTCGTGGAAATAATTCGATCTCACGACAAGTGTATACTCGTACACCAACCAACCAGAACAAAACTCGTCTGCACCCAGACGTACCACTAACACTTGCGTCGTATCGACTACATTCGACCGCGTCGAATGACAGAAACCAACACGTTCCGAGTTAACACTACTTGTCAAATCTACCATTTTGCTGACACAAACAACTCGACGATTCCTTCCTCAATCACCAATCTATCCTGACGTCTGCTCCCACTGGGAGTCACCGAATCTCACTAATCGATCCACTCTGACGCCTTCGACAAACTGTCACCACTTGACAGTCGTCAGTCGAAAACTGACACTATACTCCCTCGTGGTTACACTAACCACCAACTCACTCAACCTGAGTATACAATCACCTACATCTAACTCGACCTGTGTGTAACTAGACCCATCAGGAATACCATGACCTAGTGCACAGTATCCAATGTCCAGTTCACGACCTCAACTAATCCAATGGTATCGGAACTAAGCCGACTACCAGCACGTTCACCAACGTACTACCGGTATAACCTATATACCGTCACCAAACACCATAAATCTGCCCGGTATCGTACCTCAAACTAAGTACAAGGTACATACGTCCATCTACCCATCAATCAGCCTACAACCATCTAGGTCGTAGCCAATCACGTTTCTATAATGGAGTCCATCTGTCCAATCCAGTATTAGACAAATCAAAACTCCGACCCATTAACCATTTCCAAATCTGAATCCGAAATCATCATTCCGTAAACTAGTATTAGGAATGACCATTCCGAACCCAAATCCATAAATCCACTTTCAAGTTCCAAAATCGAATCCTGAATCGTCACCCAGAAATCCGATTCCAAAACTCAAAATCTCGTTCACGTCTACCGAGACGTACTATATCTGAACCTATCGGATATACACATTACATTTGATTGACTTCATAGGGAAGCCAATCCCAACATCAACTCATCTAAGGCTGACAAAATCTGACCTCATCGGACGCCTACTCAGGCGAGTAATATACCATAGGGGATTTACCTCGAAAAGAAGTTCAGTCCCAACATCCTCAACTCAAACTATCCAAGTAAGAGTAATAAACACTCCACCTTTCTGGATCATCAAGATCACGATCCAGATTCATCACCACGTCACCTAACCATGAACATCACGATCATCGATTGTCACGACGTCCAAAGCCCACAACATCAAAATCTCGATCCACAACACGATCCTAGATCGTCACAATACCCTATATCCTCAACACCACGATCCTGATTCATAACACGATCCTAAGTTCTTAACATCACAATCTCGCTCCACCTAGGATCCCCACAAGCTCATTCAGTTAACAATCCACCTGGAATTCGATCATAGGGTCTTACACCCTCCTGAATCCTTCGTCAGTCACATCACTCCTTAACCAATTCCCACATCTAAACAGATCAATCAACGATGAGACACGCCGAGACTGTGGGTTCTCTCCAATTACCTCGTATCCATCCTTGTCATTCCATCTAGGAAAAACCAAGAATGATCCAAAACCGATGACATCAAAGTCCATCCTACGTGAATGCAAACAAAATCGTTGCACTCACCACGCTATGTAAACCAACATCATCTGCCACCAAGCAAAAAATGAGAAATCTCAGTCACCTAGCTTCGATATACTCAATTCCTCATGATGACCCAAGATAAATCTCGGGTTCACCAACCAATATATGAACAATGTAATGGTGACAACAATCCCTCATTTATCATCATCTACCATCATATACCATCATCTACCATGGTAGAACATGAGAAGTCACCCTAATGACTTCGAAATACCCATTACCAATGCTGAAAACCCGTATTCCTCTCGTCACTTCAATCGCAACTCTCTCGATTCCGAAGTTCCAACCATGTCGGAACCATGCTTAACTGTTTCTATTCCCGAGCTAGAAGTTCTCTTTCTCCGTCCAACGACGAACGTCGATAACTATTATAATAACCCATTCTATTTCTCTCAATCAAAGTCCTCCTCAAACAAGCCTACCTGAAACTCAGGAGGCATGGTCAACCGCAGTCATCCACGTGTCCATAACCAAGAGAACTTGGTACCCCATCTCGTCTATCCGTTTGCATCGTGTATGTAGATACACTCATTCTGAGTGGAATTCACGCTACTCAAGATTAAACCTCGTATACTATTTACGGATGTGCATATACAGTCTCCAACACTCGTATCTCGTACCTCGAGTCTCAACTACTGCTGGATCTAATCCAGTCCATCATTATCCGTGATCCACTCCCGAACCACAGATACCGAACATATGCCCAACTTGATGGAGTCACATCCCGACTCGTAACTCATCGTCAACACAATCACCAGCACCGACACCAGCACTAGTACCAGTATCATCACTATCACCTGTCAGCATCAGCACACAAGCATCCACACTAGCATCAGCACTAACACTAGAACACCGTGTGCAAAACTGACAACCCTGGATCTCCGCTCATACCGAGCGACGATCCCGCACCTCTACTCGAATGGGAGAAACTCTGCCTCCCTCGTACCCAACAACTCTGGGTACAGTCATCCTGACAACGCATACGAGAAAAGGAAACGTCCCCTGAACGTCCCCGATTTCCAACAACCATAACTATAATCACTCTCGGTAGTAGCGCCTACCACAGACTCGTGCAGTCCTAACTACCAGACATTGCTATCGAACTCCGCATCCAACAGAATCGACTGCCCGTACCAATTACTTTGTATCCCACTCAGGGATTCCATCGACAAGTACCAGCCCTGGTAACCTGTCCAACAAAACTCTAACCTGTCGTAACTCGACTAAACCAATGTCGTCTACCAGGCCATCCATGACCTTAGCTGCACCAACTATCCATCTCAGCTAAAGTAGTACGACAACCAACTCGGTCTAACCGATAAGTAAAACCTCAATTGCGGAGTGCAGTCTCATCACAAACTAACATGACTAGACCTGACATGACCAGATCTGACATGACCGTCGGTCGGTCTCGACTCTGAAAAGTCATCAAAGTTAAACCATCTGTCAACTCACCTTTCCGAACCATTCACCCAAAGGTAGGGTTCCACGATCACACCTAGGGTCTCCCTGAACCCAACTGCGGAAAGTGACAGGACCCATCCCAATCCCCCCGGGATTAGTGCGGGATGACCCTGCTCCCGTCTGACACGAAGTGTTAGACAAGGGATATTTCCGACCTTTGCCCTCCCGGGCTATCAGAGTACGCCAGGATCCGAAGGAGGTATGTGATATCTCGGTCTCTGCTACAGTCCACATCCGATGTCAACCTGGAGGGCAGTCAAAACATTAAAAACTGTGAGTGGACAAAACAAAAGTTTATAAAAACATTTCATAAGACGTTTGTACCCTCCACTAAAAAGCATGCATGCATTCGAAAACCATTTATCCAAAACAAACCATATGTGGGACTAAGCCCAAAGAAGATATAAACCAAGGTCGAAAGGACCACAATGAAAACGACCATACGGGCCATTGCCCAAATCCATAAGGGACTCGGCCCCAAACCATAAAGAAACCAATTACACGAGCCACGGCTCAAATCCTGTGCACACCTGTGCACACCACATATCATATATTATATATATATATATATATAAGTCACACAACCAATCCTGTCACGGTATCCAAAGCTACGCGAGTGCTACCCGGGTCTCAATCCGAGTCATCTCAAAGTCAAGGTCAATGTCCGCAGACCACTGACCCTACCCGAGGTAATAGTAACCATAGCCTTCCTGAGAGTAAGGAACCCAACTGGGGGGTGACTCCACTCAGTCGGTGCTCCGTGACTACTTCGGGGTCCACCCAGGCCAACGACCCTCCCCGGAGGAGATAATAGAAGTAAAGGAAGGTAGATGAACATATATATACATAACATAAACATTCATGACCGGTTCCCCTGAACCGTCATGATCCATAATATCCATAATCAGGTAACATGCCAGTTCCCATAAACCGTCATGTACCGTATTAACATAACCGAGGTAACATGCTGGTTCTCATAAACTGTCATGTACCATAATAACCAACAAGGGTTCATGCCGGTTCCCATAAACCTTCATGTACCACGATACCATAACAAGGGTTCATGCCGGTTCCCATAAACCGTCATGAACCTGGGAATCCATTTAAGGTTCCCTGACCTGAAATCAAAACCGTAAAGTGACTGGGTCTCGTGCCCGAACATAGGACATCAACTGGGCACCGTGCCCGAAATCCGAGGTCATATGCCCGAGACAAAACCAAATGGGTCTCATACCCGAGTTTATCCTTTTGAAATTCAAATCCAGTTCATTTAAATCAATACAGAAATACAGACCCGTACAGGCACCGTATAAGGCCGAAACCTTGAAATACGTGCTTATACGTAACCACATACAAATGCACCCATGGCATTACAATCAAGCATTTAAAACATATAATAAACATTTATGCATGCACCAATTTAGAAAACAAGGTCCACTCACAGACCGTCCGAGTTGCCGCCTCGATTTGCGTGCCATACGGCTCCCCGAGCCGATCACTGTCACCGGAACTCCCAAACCTGTCCAAATCGTAATAGAAGGTTACTAACTACTTGATTAACCTCCTACCAAAGCCCGGTAATTTTCTGATATTTTTAACTATTTTTAATCCCGAACCTAAACCTTCTGATGCCCTGAAACAAATCGAGACGGTGTCCGATCGACAAGAAACCAGTCCCAAAATGTTCGATACATCGAATAGAAGATTTCCCGTGTTGAACACTTTCCCAAATTCCCTGCCACGCGCCCTCACGCGCCGCCTGAAGTGGCTGCGCGTGGGCTTCACGCGTCAGCTACAGTACCTGCTGACGTCATCGCTGACGTTAGCTGACAGCTGTCAGGTCTGACATGTCAGACTCTGACAGGTGCCATGTGTCATTCTCCCATTGGTCCACGTCACTGTGTTGTCAGTGCCACGTGGCAGTCTGACATGTGCCACGTGTCATCACGGCACTGGTCCACGTCTGTGCCACGTGTCAGCCCCTGATTGGGCCACGTCACTAACATGTCAGTGCTGACTGTGCACTGACATGTGACACGTGTCACACTCCTATTGGCCCATTTTCTGACATGTCAGCTGACATTGTTAGATCTGAAAATGCTGACGTCATCCCTGACATGATGACGTCAGCAGGATGACGTCACCTGTCATCTCTGTCCTCCCGCGGGTCGACCTGAATACCAGTAACCAGGTCGCCGTGACCCGCGACTTGACCCGGCCGGTTCTCCGCCGTCCGGCCACCAAAACCATTCCCGTTTGTCCCATTCTCTTCGTCTCTCCCTAACCTAGAGTTCTAGGACCTTAGAATGGAAGGGAAACATCAAAAACTAACCCTTCAAGATTGGCTATGGCGGGTGAGTTTTCCCCCGCCGTTCACGGGCCGTTCCAGGCCACCCCAAGCCCCAAAACCAATCATACTGACCTCCTAGGATTACCAGCAACCTAACCCAATCCTTGGAATCAGCTAAAAACCATTAAAACACAATTTCAAATTTTTGAAGTTTTCTTACCTCACGGGTTCGGCTCCGCCGTGTCCTCCGCCGCCTGCCACCGTCCAGTCTCTCAGCCCTCCGCCTCTCACACTCCTCACGATCATATTATCTCCTAGGGAATGGTGGTATGTGTGTGTGCTGCTTGGAGAGAAATGAAGAAAATGGTGAAGGGGGGGGGGGGGGGGTTTCGGGTTTTAGGAAAAACAAAGAAGAATGAAGTGATGATGAAGATGGTGAAGGATGAAGGATGAAGGCTGATCGGATGTGAGGGAGATGGGATGGAGGGTGTGGATTTAAAAATGAATTTGGAATGGATGGTTAGGATTAATGGTTGTTAGGTTTAATTATAAAATAATTAAAATAATAATATTATATTATATAGATCCACCAATTAGGGGATTTAGCCAATAGGATAAGTGACACTTGTCACTCATCCATGGGACCCACCAAAATATCTGCCCAATAAGATTTTGCCAAGTCGTTCCCGTCCCGAAGTTCGTGCATAGTGAAATCGAACTTTCGTGACCCATAACGCTCCCGTTCGAAGTCCGATTTCAGTGTGCCACCTGCCTATGGATTCGTATCGTCCTTATCTACGTAATGGTCTTCGGCCCTCGGCCATCGGACCTCCCGGTCAAAAAGTCAACATTTGACCCCCTTTTATCCAAAATTACCAAAATGCCCCTAAACTTCCGAAGGTCATAACTTCCTCCTCGAACGTCGGAATTGAACGTGCCACCTGTCTATGAACTCGTGACGTCACGAACTACGTCACAGTCATCAGTCAAAGTCCATTTGACCGCCCGATCGAAAAGTCAACGTTTTGCCACCATCATGGGCAAAACGGTCATTTTGCATCGTTCGTCAGATTTCGCCCAACTAATCACGGATTAACCTCACTAATCGTGATTAGTCATTAATCTAATCATGGATTTCGGGACGGGTCGTTACAGAAAGCAGTATAATCCATGATCTGACCGACTCCGCGGTCTTGACATCGTAAAGACGTCGATCCAATCCTACCGTAAGTTCAACTAGAATTTCTCGAATCCGACTGCTAACTGCCAGGAGCAGTAAATCCATCTAACTCAACAATATCCGACCATCAGCTGGTCACAATACCAAACTGTCGTCAAATCGATCCTACGACATCGTGAAAGACGATCCCAACTAACTATCTCACGATCAAAACTCTAAAGTACTGTTATGTTAATCCTTCCGTAGGGTCCCACACTGTCATCCACGATAGAACTATGGCAACCCCGACATCTAGTGCCGAACCAAGACATATCATGATTCCATCCTACTAACTATCGTACCGGCATCCCAACTATCAGGTTGATAACGAACTGTAGCCCATTGAGACATCACATCCTCGACCTGCGTACATAGTATCGCGCAAAATACGCTCTGGAATTCAAAGTAACATGAGCAAACCTGCTCTGATAAGCAATCCTATGCTCTGATAGGAGCTAGCCGAGCTCTGATAAGCCAACCTCGCTCTGATACCACCTGTCAGGACCCGTCCTCAATCCCCCAGGGATTAACGAGGAACGACCGTGATCCCGTCTGACACAGAGTGTCAGACAAGGGAAATTTCCAACCTTTGCCCTCTCGGGCTATCAGAGTACGCCAGGATCCGGAGGAGGTATGTGATATCTCAGTCTCTGCTACAGTCCACATCGTATCCAACCTGAAAGGTATTAAAAACAGAAAGATTGTGAGTGGACAAAAATAAAGAGTTTATAAAAACATATTTCATAAAGACCTTTATACCCTTCACTAAAAAGCATGCATGCATATTAAAACCATTTATCCAATCACATATGTTTAAACAATCATATTTAGGGTCACAGCCCCAAGTTCCGTAAATACAAGTCACACGGGCTCCTGCCCAAAACCATTTACAGAAAACCATAACATAGTGAACATATGTGGGATCTCAGCCCAAATCCATTTATCATTATAAAACACAATTTCCCAAACCAATTAAAATCATGTTTATCCATTATATTTCATATCCAAGAACCTGTCACGGTAAAATAGAGCTACGTGCGTGCTAACCGGGGTCTCAAACCCAAGTCTCTCCAGGGTCCACCCAGGTCAATGTCCGTAGATCAATGACCCTCCCTGGAGGTAACGAACCATGTCCATTCTGAGAGTAAGGAACCCAACTGGGGGGCAACTTCACTCAGTCAGTGCTCCGTGACTATTCCGGGGTCCACCCAGGCCAACGACCCTCCCCGAAGGAGACAATCATATATAAAGGATGGCATATGAAAAACCGTTTGAAATCATTCTTTAAACCTTTCAAGGATTCATGCCCGGCCCCCATAAGCCGTCATGAACCATAAAATCCTTTCAAGGATTCATGCTGGTTCCCATAAATCGTCATGAACCATAAATCCATTTCAAGGGTTCATGCCGGTTCCCATAAACCGTCATGAACCATAAAAACAATTTGTAACACATAGCTGGGCCCTAGGCCCGTATCCACATACAAACTGGACCTCAGGTCCCAATTGTAAACCAATTGGGCCTCCGGCCCGATGCCTCGTTAAATCAAATGGACCTCAAGTCCGAGAGTTCGTAGATCAAATGGGTTTCGAACCCGAGTTTACCTTTTCAAATCCAAAACCATTTCATGAAATCATATCCAAAACCATAAGTACGGAAAATCAGAGTAAAACTGGAAAACCTCGATTTACGTACAAACACGTAAATCGCCTCGTAAAGCGTGAAACCATATAATTCACAATCATCCAAATCAACATCATAGAATCACATTCATAATCCATATAAAACATTTATGCATGCATCACAGTTTAGAAATCAAGGTCCACTCACAGACCGTCCTATGTTGCCGCCTTGGTTTGCGTGCCGTAAGCGTCACCGGGCAAATCATCGTCACCGGGACTCCCAAACCTGTCCAAATCGTAGTAGAAGGTTACTAACTACTTAATTAACCTCCCATTGAAGCCCCGTAATTTCCTAGAATTTTTAAGTATTTTAAATCTCGAACCTAAACCTTCCGATGTCCCGAACATTATCGAGACGGTGTTGGATCGACACGAAACCAGTCCCAAAATGTTCGTTACATCGAATAGAAGATTTCGTATGTTGGAAGCACCCTCAAATTCCCCCTCACGCGCTTGCACACGCCCCAAGGATGGCCTGCGCGTGGGCCTCACGCGCCGGCTACTGTAGCCGTGTCTTCAACCTCCAGCCGGTTCGGCCCATTTTCTGCAACTGGATCGGCGTGACCGGTCCATCGGTTTTCCTCCTCTATTTCGGTCCGATTCAAGCCCTAATTAATCCTATACTTTTCCTAACATCCATATGAATCTAAATATATAAATTAGAACATTAAAAACCTACATAAACTCATGGTTCGATCATCCCTCTTCACGGTTCAAAACCTCCATTTGTTCCCAGGCTTCACAGCCATCAAATCCCATAAAAAAATCTTCATATTAAATGTAACGACCCGAACTTTTGTAAATATTATTTTATTGTAAAATGACCATTTTGCCCCTAAGGGGGGGGGGGGGAAGTTGACTTTTTCCCCGAGGAATATTTAGGACTTTGACCCGTGACCGTGAGGTAGTTTAGGACGTCACGAGTCCGTAGGCAGGCGGCACGTCGAAAACGGACGTACGACGAAAAAGTTATGGTCACGGAAGTAAAATCGATTAACCGAACGAACCGAGGTTTGAAATAAAATAATAATATAATATTAGGATCTGTTTTAAAAATCAAACCAATCTGGACCCTTGGATGAGTGACACGTGTCACTCATCCCACACACCCTTTTTCCCCAAATTCTGGATCTTGTCCCTATTGGCTACATTTTTAAATAATTCTTTTTCCTTCACAAATTCTGGTCGTTCATCTCAGCCTATGACTCATATGGGTCGTTGATTTCATCACCTTCTCTCTTTTTATTTGATCAGAACCTCACTCTCCCTTTCACTTTGTTTTTCTCTTAAGCCGTGAGCAAGACTCACTGTCCTTGAACAAACACACGTCCAGGCCACCCTCCATGCCTTGCTCCACCACCAGCCACCACTAGACACCAGCCACCACCACCACAGCCGGCCTACACAACCCAAAACCTCCCAGACCCGAAAGGAAGGAAAAACAACCCAACACATCCCAACCATCCAAACCTCCACCTCTGGGCTCGAACAAATGTAGGGTTAGGAAAACAAGGACAGCAGAAGGACTGAGGAGTGGACACGACGGCGTACGGTGGCGACACGCCGGCGGTAAGTCGAGAAACCCGATTAGGTTCAGTTTTCTTCCCTATTTCGAAATGGTTAGTTTTGACGTTAGGTTTCATTTTTCTTCTCTGAGACGTGTCCTAGGGACTCAGACGACTAGTTTGGACCAAAGTTCATGGCCGGAATCTGGAAGAGTCGCCGGAGAAGACGACCAGAATTCTCAACCAACTTTCCCGTTGATTTTCAGGTATTTTTTTCACCCTAAAAGCTAATTTTGAGTCCATAGAACTGTAGAGGAGGTTGTGATGAGTCTATAGGACCGTGTGATTGAAAATGGTGGTCGGAAGCACGATCTGTGATCGAGTCAAGTCGTGGGTCAACGGCGACCCGATTTCTGTAAATCGGGTTGACCCGGTTACTGTAGCTGATGACGTCATCGTGCTGACGTTAGCAGTGACATCATGATGACATCATCATGTCAGAAAATAGTCAGACCTTGGACCAATGGGCAGGTGACACGTGTCCTCTAACACTGTCAGTGCTGACGGCAGCATTTACTGTAGCAGAGTTAACCAACCCTTTGACCAGGGGCATGGAGGCGCATGTGAACAGTAATTATTGTGGGACCAGTACCATTTTCAAGGTTTTGACGATATGAATCTAATGGCGGTGGTTTCGTGTCAATCGGAGATCGTTAGGTTGGTTAAATTAGGGTTTGAAGCCTTGGGAAGCGTGTTCAGACGGCTTTCCCAGGCCGGTTTCAGTCTAGGATTTCTTGGTTGTTTAGTAGGGACTTATAGTGACCCTTACGTATGCTTTGGACATGACAAGAATCGTGCAATAGCACTTGGACAGGGTTATACGCTCGGATTTGCAGCGGGATTGTACTGTGAGTGGGCCTTTGATTTCACTAAACCTTGGCATGCATAACTGCTTCCTTTATATATATGTGATTCAAGCAAAAGTATCTGTTTATCTTGAGTTATGTTTCTGGCACGTATTACGATGTTTGGGCATGAGACCCGTCTGGTTGGTTTATGCAATGGTTGAGTCAGATATATGTATATGGATTTCGATGATTATCTTTAGTACTGCACTGTATAGATCTACCCTAGGATATTGTCTCCTCCAGATGAGGGTACCCCGGAGTGGTCACGGTGCATTACCTGCGAGGGGTCATTCTACGGTGGAACCGGACCGTAGAGTGGCTCAGGAGCATGATTGCTATTATTGGACGTCTGGGACGTCAGACATCTCGGATGCCATACTCGGACTAGGTTGGGGATTTGGACTCGGGATTGAGACCCCGGGTGGCACGCTTAGCCTTGGGACTGTGACCTTATTGGACGTCTGGGACGTCAGACATCTGGGATGTCAGGGTTGGGATGTATAGTAGAGTGACTGAGGTTATGATTATGGTTATATTATTCTGCTTATGTATATATGATATGATATGATATTATGGCTTTTGATACTGATGCATGCTTTTCGGAAAACGGAGGGGAAAAAAACTATATGTTTTCGATATGATGAACTGTTTTATAAACTTGAGTTTCGACCCACTCACCCTTATTGTTTTATTAACCCCTCCAGGCCGTGCTATTGAGGAGGAAGAGGATCCCGAGGAAGAGGCATAGGTTTACATTGCGCACCTGAACCCTACTGCTGGGTAGGTTGGCACGTAGAATGTCTAGAGTCGTGCTCAATAACTTGTATTTGGAAACTATCCCTTGTCTGACACTATTTGTATTCAGATAATATGTATGACTTATATTTGGATATTTATGCATTTGATTTCCCTTAAGGGTATTTTTGGTATTTTGAGGTCGGGTGTCAGACGGGAGCAGGGCAAGTCCCTAGGTGGTCCTAGGGGGATCGGGACGGGTCCTGTCAACTAATTGTCAAGACCCGACCCTCCTCGATCAGAACCCGACTCATCTAGCACCATATTATCCGCTTTGGGCCTCGCCCTCACGGTTTTGTTTTCGGGAGCTCATGGTGCAACTTCCCAGGGGGTCACCCATCATGGAATTGCACCAGTTTCAACTCGCTTAACTTTGGGGTTCCAATCCCCCCCAAAGCCACTTGAGCTCCCAAAAGGCCTAGTGCTAGATAGGTGTGTGCCTACACCTTTACGGCACACCACCATCCTCTCCCAGACCATTCCCCCTTGCAGGAATGTGGGATTGTTCACCGTTCCCTACAGGACATGGGTCTTACAATCCACCCCCTTAGGGCCCAGCGTCCTCGCTGGCACACTTCCCGGTCGGGGTCTGGATCTGATACCAAATTGTCAGGACCCGACCCTCCTCGGTCAGGACCCGACTCATCTAGCACCATATTGTCCGCTTTGGGCCTCGCCCTCACGATTTTGTTTTCGGGAGCTCATGGTGTAACTTCCCAGGGGGTCACCCATCATGGAATTGCACCAGCCTCAACTCACTTAACTTTGGGGTTCCAATCCCCCCCAAAGCCACTTGAGCTCTCAAAAGGCCTAGTGTTAGATAGGTGTGTGCCTACACCTTTAAGGCACACCACCATCCTCTTCCAGACTATTCCCTCTCGTAGGAATGTGGGATTGTTCACCGTTCCCTATAGGACACGGGTCTTACATTAAATTCCTAGCAACCTAAATAACCTTGTCCAAACGTCCTAAACGATCCATAATGCCTAAATCGACAAATAGAGGAAAAATGGGTTAACCGAGTACTTACCATTTCTCAGCCATGCACGGCGGCCCAGCCGCCTCCTGCCATCTTCCTCAACATCCTCAGCCTCTCTCTTACTCTCTGGTCTCAGTCATGGTCGCATGGGAATGGTTGGATGGGTTTTGGGTTCAAAGGGAATGAGATCGGGTTTGGTGGGGTGAAATGGGAATGAATGATCGATGAAGATGATATGCATGAAGGCATAAGGATGGCCTGTCTATGTATTCGTATCGTCCCGATCTATGTAACGGTCCTTAGCCCTCGGCCATCAGACATCCCAGTCCAATAGTCAACATTTCGCCTCTTTTAATCAAAATTACCAAAATGCCGTTAAGCTTCTGAACATCATAACTTCTTCCTCGAATGTCGGAATTGAACGTGCCACCTGTCTATGAACTCATGACGGCCTAATCTACGTCACGGTCATCGGTCAAAGTTCATTTGACCACTAGAATGAAAAGTCAACGTTTTACCTATTCTAGGGGCAAAACAGTCATTTTGTATCGTTCGTCCGATTTCGCCCAACTAATCACGGATTAACCTCACTAATTGAGATTAGTCACTAATCTAATTCTGGAATTCGGGACGGGTCGTTACATGAGAGGTATATGTATCGACTTCCCACCTTAACAGTATCTAGCGGCAAGAACACTATTTAATATTTAGGGTAAAAACTAAAAATAATCCCCATCTACTATTTGTGGATAAACATGAAGAAGAAGAAGAAAAAATGACAAAAATCAAAATCAGTGTCATGAATTTGGACTGTTATGGTATTTACCAAATTGCCACCTAATGGAGTTGAGTACTTCGAAGTTGAATTCATCAATAACAGAAAAAGGTTAATATTTTTATAGAGGATGATTAGTAGATATTCAGGTATAATTCAGGGATCTTTACTAATAATAATAAAGTTTAGGGACCATAGTTAACATTATGGTAAAATTTAGGGACTATAACAATAGTTAGTAAAAAAAAGGGAATTTTGTTTAACAGTAAAAAGACATTTATACCCTTAATTTTAACAAAATTTCGTTAACATTTTAATGGATGGATGGTTAGTATACATTTAGGTATAGTTCAAGGACATTTTCTACTAATAAGGAAGTTCAAAGACCATAACTAAGATTAGGGTAAAATTTAAGGACTATAGCAACAATTAGCTTACCATAATAGAAACACAATTTCTCATGTACCCAAGTATGAGTAGTACAAAAGAGTAAAATTTTAAAAAATATATGCAATTTGAACTAATTCACCAAAAATATACCTGAATAAATGAAGAAAATAAATCATAAAAATATAAGAACATAGTGTGACGACCCATCCCGAATTAACGGGATTAATTAAGAATTAATGACGGATTAGCAAGGCTAATCGGAGATTAGACGTGGATTAGCGAAAGTTCGGGCGAAATGACGATTTTGTCTCTAGAATGGGCAAATCGTTGACTTTTCTTTCGGACGGTCAATTGGACTTGGGTCGATGACCGTGACGTAGTTCGTGATGTCACGAGTTCACAGACAGGTGACACGCTCGATTCCGACGTCCGAGGAGGAAGTTATGACGTTCGGAAGTTTAGGGGCATTTTGGTAATTTTAGGAAAAAGGAGTCAAAAGTTGACTTTTTGACCGGGAGGTTCGATGGCCGAGGGCCGAGCACCGTTACGTAGATCACGACGATACGAATCTGTAGACAGGCGGCACGTCGAATTAGGACGTTCGACGACGAAGTTACGGTTCACGGATCCCACGTAACTCTACGGCTCTCAGCCGCTGGCCTCCACAAGAACTGACCATACTCCGGGTCCAATACTGCACGAGCGCTACGTGCGCAAACACATCCTATCGCGTCACACCACATCTACTCTGGCATCCACTGCCAGTCGACATCCATCTAGGATTCAACACACAGAAATATGGCAACACATGCCAAATAGAATTACACGTTCCTATTCCCAACCGTGGTAAGTGTAGTCGTATAGGATCATTGTAAACCGGGCGACCCTGACCTCTGACCACCACTAGTATTAATCCGTACATCCTCTATCAGACACGACACTACCATCGAACGGTCACGACTCTCAAGTCATCATACGGTGTCTACCGGTCGACACAGTCCTATCCATCGGTAGCACCATGGCTTTGAGTCGATATCTAACACACAAATCCTGATCTTACTCGGGATCAACCATCGAAACATGTGGCTTCCGATACCAATCGAACCTCCAACGATCGTACCACTTGACAAACTTTATCTAACTAAGGTTCGATGCTACCGAAACCTCGTACTAATGCCCTAACTACCAGGTTGATGACGAGCTGTTACGACTTCAGAGACATCACATCCTTGACCTGCGCGTACTCCACGAGCAAAACACGCTCCGATACCAACTGGTATCAGAGTACCATGAGTATCAAATGAGCCAACCACGCTCTGATACCAACTTGTCAGGACCGGTCCCAAATCCCCCGGGATTAACGTGGGACCCGCCTGATCCCGTCTGACACGAAGTGTCAGACCAGGGAAGATTCCATCTCTGCCCTCGCCGGGGCTATCAGAGTGCATCAGGATCGTAGGAGGAGGGGAGTGATGTCTCGTCTCTGCTACATCCCGCATCCGCGATCAACTTGAAGGGCATTAAAATATATTCTTATGAAAATGTTTTTAAATGAAAAGTTTAAATTGTCCACTCACAGTTTTCGTGTTTTAATGCCCTTCAGGTTGATCGCGGATGCAGGCTGTAGCAGAGACGAGACATCACTCCCCTCCTCCTACGATCCTGGTGCACTCTGATAGCCCCGGCGAGGGCAGATATGGAATTTTCCCTGGTCTGACACGTGGTATCAGATGGGATCAGGCAGGTCCCAAGTTAATCCTGGGGGATTTGGGACCAGTCCTGACACATAGATTCTGAATTGTTGATTTACACATTAAACTTAGTCCTTCCAACAAAAATCTAATAAGATGCTTTGATCTTTTGGAATGCAGAGATTATTCGTAGATGTTTTGATCCTTTGGAGGCTTCTCTCATTTTGTCTATTCCTTTAAGCAAATTTGGCTTAGCTAATAAACTTAGATGACATGACTCGGTGACAGGGCAATATTCTGTTCGTTCGGCTTACTAACTTGCCTTACACCTCAGCCAAAATGGTGTCCTAGGGAGAAAGGGGGAGGGAGAATCAAGTACTTCCATCCACCTTGGAGAGCTATGGAGGGGGATCTGGAAGCTTCCGGTCCTTCAGAAATTGAAGTGGTTTATTTGGCGTTGTTGCTGGCATGCCCTAGCCTTGCGCGTAAACCTCCAAATGAGGCGTGTTCATGTGCATGGGGGAATGTCCAGTGTGTGGAAAACGAGAAGAGCCTGAAAAATATATTTTCTTCCAATGTGAATTTGCTCGGATATTTTGGTTTGCTTCCCCCCTGACTATGGATTGCTCCTTGGTCCAGGGTGATGATTTTTTAGCTATTTGGGGGTGGTTGCTTTAGAGTGTAAATGCAGCCCCGCATCGGGATGAACTGCTACAGGGTGGCCTTTGGAGGATTTGTAAGTGCAGAAACAACGTGGTCTTTAAAGATATTCGACTCTCGCCTGATGTGGCAGTGCAACTGGCAATCCAGCATGTCTGTGAAATCCGTCAACCTTCTTGCTACCCCCTAACTCCTGAGGCGACATTGGCTCTGAATGGGGTGAGTATGGAGCCCTACCCTAGTGGTAGGTCTCGCCCAGCTCAAAGATGGCTTAAGGTTAATTGCGACGGGGCTTGGAAGGAGCGAACGTTGCTCGGGGCTGCGGGGTGGGTTATTCGGGACCATTTTGGATGCTTAGTGATAGCAGGGGGAATATGGGGTTTGCATTTCATCTCGGCCATTGCTGCTGAGGCATTTGCTGTCCGAGATGCCCTGTCTAAATATGTGGCTGATGGCTTCCAGCAGGTGGTAATTGAGACTGACTCCCAAGTGATGGTTCGCATGCTGAAAGGGGAAATTGATGGCTATGAGAACCTTCAATGCATCCTGCATGACATCCATATGTTGCAGGCACGACTGTACCAAGTGATCTTTGCTTGGACTCCAAGAGATACTAATAGGGTTGCGCACGAGGTTACTTTTTTTGTTAACTGAGTTGTGGGTTATCATTTCTGGGACTTCCTGGGCCTGGAGTGGTTATTTAACACCTTGGCCTCTGATGCCAATGTAACCATTCATATTTGATTTGATTCAATGTTATTGTTATTAAAAAAAATCAAAAACCTAATTAAATTTTTTTTTGAGACTTATGTGTAAAAAAGTCACATGACAATAGTAAAAAAAAAGACCTCGGAGAAAAATCCAAATATTTTACTTTGCTTTGGTCGTATTCGTTGAGAGTATCAAGGTCAAGTTTCCACATCCATGGCTTGCAATCGGTGATGACATCGTCGACATGCTGGATAGCAATCGTGGCACGCCATGTGGAAAGTTATTATTCCTATATATTATACCAAAAAAATATGAAAATAATCTTCTTATTTTGCCATTTTCCATTTTCAAATTTTCACTCCACCTCCTCTGGTATTGCAGCTGACGTTTACAGAGGATCAAATTATACCGTCCCAAAGCTTATGGGACAAACTCATTCATTTTAATTCTAATTAATAAAATAGTAATCATTGGAAAATGCTAATAATTTAGCAAATACAGCTATAATTTTAAATCATGAAATTACCAAATTGTTTAATCATATAGTCTCACAATGAGAGTTGAAGCCAAAAATAACTCATAATATAATACATGATGTGTGTATTTATTAGTAATATTACTAACGTACATTAATACATAACATCGATCACGTGATAATTTGATAAAACACTAAAAAATTATCGTACTAATTTGTTAATTACATTATGAGTAATGTAGCAATCAGAAGTTTCCCATGAAAAAAAAAACATTATTGTGAAGGATAGGCTGGTTGTTATGGATTAGAGATGTGACTAGGTGACTAATAACCTACCACTAAAATCAGTTTGTATAAGACAATGCATGAGTCGATCTCCTATTTCGTTTTCAACTAAATAAAAATTCATGACAAAATGCAATAATTAAATTAAATTATTTTATTTTATTTATGATTATGGTTTGTGAGCTACCTCCATCGAGATTGGTGCAATTTCTAAGTCATTATATAAATCTTACATACGCCAAACAATCAAACAATCAAATTAAGCTTGTTAAAAACTTCCCCCCCAATAATTATACGCCATCATTTGATTCTCATATATGGTGCAACGACACTCAATCCCTAATAGATCCCATCTCATCACTACACACAAATTAACGATGTTTGTACATTAGTAATTACCAATTGGAGTAATTGTTAGGAAAACCGCTGGATTTTTAAGAAAAAAATATGTTTGTATATATCTAACCGATTAACTATTTTCTGACTTTATAACTATTGAGACCAACGCATGTTCATAAGTCTAAACTATATCACTTAAATGATTAACGTGCTCTAATTAAGATACGTGCCAGCTCAACAATATTGGATATTATTCTCAAAAAAAAAGAAGAAAAAGCTTCAACAACTTACTTTTTCAATGAACTATATATAAATGAAGGACTATTTTCCCTTCTAAAAGTAACTAACGGTACAATCCTTTTTTTTTTTTTTTTTTATGATGTTGAAATTATCACTTAATCCTCATATCTCTAACTAACTTAATTATGCCGGCACAGACCCAAGTGGTGGCTTGCGTGTGCTCTAGTCCACCTCAAATGTGAGAGATATAAAAAAAAATTAAATATAATAGTTTTTATCCAATCTATTAAAGACTATTACTAAAAAAATGGCTTTAATTTAGCCTAATTCTATTTTTAATTATGAATTCGTTTCTAAATTTATGCATTAGAGACTATAATACTGACACCTTCCAATTAGCTGATACTACCCGTTTTTGCGTCTTATATATAGGCCACCGGCCTACATATCAAAAGAGAAAATGATCACGCACCTAGTAAGGCAAGAGATCTTAATCCATTTTATGCATGAACAGCATATATCCTACTAAATTGTTCTAAAACACATAACAAGCATGGGTGACATAAAGGCATAAAGGCATCAACACTTTGGCACGGTAATTACAGACTTTCCAAAGGTGATCCGTGGAAATAATTCCTGCCTTACTCTAATGAGAAGCAATCGGATCCTCACGTACTTCACATTTTTTTTTTAAATTTTCTCCCTATAATTGATATTAAAAATACTCCAATGCTTTGTTTTTACACGATTGTTTTATCAATATTTTATATTGACAATTATGATTTTAAATTATTATTAAAATTATTGATCGTTTTAATACATACAAGTAAATTAGCGGTTTTTAATTTGATTAATTCTTTTTCGCTGTTGATTTTTATATGATGGTTTAAAAAAAAAAGAATATGGGTTTATTTATTTAGAAGAATATGGGCTAATAAAAAGAGATGAGATGGCCTTGCCTCGGCTATCTTGTCATGCAGTTTGATTACGTAGCAAAAACTATAACCGGCGGCCGGCGGGTCCCAAAAGCTTATTTTATTAATTGCATTATTATCCTATTATTTTGGTTTAATATTTATTTAATCAACTTCCGGATTCTGTCATTCTTCAAAAAAAAATTCTATTTTTATAACGATATTAAAATAATAATTTCGTATTTTATAAAAAATTATTTAAGAGTTTCGAGTACGAGTACCACCTAACCCTAACCTTATCCTCCTTATACTTGGAAATTTGGAGATTTATGTTAACGGTCTTTGTGACATAGTGAAGATGCATTTTGTTTGATGCATATAAATCTCACACGAAAAATTATGGGACAAATGAAATTTTTCTGATATCAATCCGTCTCTTTATTTCTGGTCGGGCCCATCATCTGGACGAAGTTGAGGGCGTCACGTTTGATTCATTTGAAGCCCAAAAGCAATGCTGGCGGCTGATTTCTCATACACATCCATAATTCATTGCCTAAGCTTAATTATCTCCTCTCTTTTTTTTTTCCTTCCTCTAAGTATGAACAATTCGCAAAAGCAATCAAAATTGCTTTTACGAAAAGCAGAAGCCAGAATCTAACAGATTGCTCCAACATATGAATTCTTCAACTTGTGATGAATCTAATATCAAGAGAGGATGCCGAAGATGGAACATCATTCATTGGCCCCATGATGACCAAATTGCCCCTGGATGGGACCCATAATAACAACATAGCCTCATATTAGAATATCCATATTGCTTTGCTCTCATGATAAGGCAAGGCGTTTAAGGTTTACCAAACAAAACCAAACGGATGAGTCCGCCACGTTTTGATACGTGGCCAATTCATTGGCATTTATCCGAGCTTGTAGGTTCCATGAGCCCTCTGGAGTCCAAACTAGGTCTTTTTTTTTTTTTTCTTCCAAACTATAATAAATTTCGTTACAAATAAATTACAACCTATTACATCAATTCATATCATTCGCATTTCTTCGTTATATTTAACGTTGTCGGAAGTTTCAAATTCAAATGTCTGCGAGTCTTCGACGAAAAATGGAAACAAAAAGAATAAGATCGATATACAGAATTGCAGCGCCTCATCTAGAAGGCTTTTGAGTTATGTGGTTTCGGTTGTTTACTTCTTGCTTCTTGGTCCATCATTTCTTGTAAGTCCATCGCATCTTATCTATATAGACTATTAATATATTTTCTAAACAATGTACGAATAATTAAAAAAGATATGACTTGCATGCTTATCAAAATTGAATTTGAAGAAAGGACCACACATTGCCAAAATGTTCAATATCATGACTCACGAGTCTTATGATGTGATACCAAGTCATATAAATTAAGCTCAAATGATGTGTATATATTGGACCAAAGCCATGAGCCACCCAAATTCTAATGTTTATCATCTCTTATTCCTAGCTTGTTATTGATCCACCTAAGGCCTAACCTAGTTTGGACAAACACTAAATATTAATTATGCTCGACAGTTTGTTATAAGTTTGATTAATAAAATAAAAGAACACGACCGATATTTACATTCATTATTTTTCAGTTCGTACGCAATTTCAAAGTTTATGTACGTCTGAATTGAAAAGAGAAATTCGCGGTTACTCTAAACCGGACATAAGGATTTTGTCGATTGACTTGCTAACAATTTAAATTAGAATTAGGTAAGCTAATGAAGCCTCAACCAACTCTTAGTACTCAAACTTGTCTGGTCAAATATCAAAAATTTCTCCATTCTTGGTTAGTTATAATGTTATATGATGATATCCAGCCGCTCATAAACTAATTTCCCAGCTTGAAACACTGAAAGCTATTTTTATCTAATATCAACCAACTCCACCGCCTACCTATTTTTACGTAACCCTAAACCCTACAACTTAAATTTATTTCGTTTTTAATTAATTTCAATTGTTGTATTTTTATTTATTTTTGTTTATTGCATTTCAAAACCTACTACCTACCACTTCCCAACCAAAATACATAATTTTTCCTTAGAGGAGAAGTTGACTGGCTTCTTGGCTGCAATTCCTTCTTCATGTCATCGTTTTGTTCATTTGTTGGTGGAGAGTAGGGACCAGACCAACCCATTTCGTGGTCTTGGTGGAATTTTAGATCGCAACCAAACCACCCAATAGAACCAAACCACCGGTCCAACAACCCGGGCCAGGCTTGGGGTAATCGGTTCGATGAGCCCCTTTTCTTGGGTGGATAGTAGGCCGAACTCACCAAATGAAACTCACAGCTTTTTTGTGTTGCAGACTTGCAATGTGAGGAAGGTTGATATGCTCCGCAATCATGCATAGCTAGGGTACGTGTAAAAGTATGTAGAAAAAAAGCTCCAGTACTGCAACGTGTTATGGAAGATATTTTACACCTAATCAACAGAAACATAATGATATTGTTACATATACATTTGAGTATATAATACCTTACATTCGGATTTTGTGTTTTTCAAAGTACGTTAAGATAAAAACATTTACGCTAATTTTTGAGTTGCGATTTAACTCTTTTCGTACAGATAAAGTTGTGGCTTAATTCTTTCCGTACAAATAAAACTAATTATTCTAATAGATATACAATCAACAGTTGAACGATTTAGCAAATTTGAATCATCGGTTTAACAATTTCCATGCAAATGATGTTGATTATAAGGGAAAAGAAGATCATTGATTTAACAATTTCCATGCAAATGATGTTGATTAATTGTAAGGGATAAGAAGAAAAAGACAGTTATATTATTTGAATTATTTCCAAGAGTTGCTTTCATTATCTGTATGATGAATTTAATACAAGATCCTATTAAAAAAGAAAAGAAAAAGAAGAATGCATGGGCCAATGAAATTGGAGAGACGATTTAATTAAACAAGTAAACGACACTATTAGCTTAATCCAAATCCCTCATAACAAGTAAAAACGACCCTACAATTATCTTTATATGGACCAGCTTCCTTCTTGGGCCCTTCAGGATAGGCCGTATATTACTATCCTTTATGCATTTGACAAGATTCTCATCAAGAGGATTTTTTCAGATTTAATTCAAAATCAATTTTGACTGCTGCATTCAATTCAATAATCAAGATATATTAAGTCTTATGTTGATAATCTTATCATATACTTAGAGGATTCTGATCCATTGTTCATTGCAAACGTACACCATTCATCAATTACATACATAAAGGATTGTGCACCGTTGATTGAGATGCGAATCTTTGATCAAGAATAAAGTCTTAAGAATCATCCAGATATGGAATTGGGAACTGGAAAACAAACTCTTTGTCCTATTTTATGTTCTTCGCGATGTATTAGCAATCTAGTTTTGCAAAAGAGGCCTAGAGTGGGGAGGGTTTCCACTGAATTGTTTGGTCCTTATTCCAAGGAAGTTGGGCTTTGAACTTAAACCAAATATGGCCCACGAAGATTATCTTTGTACTTTTATGTCGTGGTGGTATCAATTAGTTTGGTTAAACGGACCGAATGTCCATATCCATAATCAAAACCCGAATCAGCTGATTAATTGAATTTTTTATTCTTCAAAACCAAAACCGACCTGAATTATATAAAACCTAACGAGTTTGGTTCATTGTGTTGATACCATATCGACTGACCCAATCATAACTCGGAATGTCACTCAGGTCAAGCTTGGCCCACCGTCAGGATCCGTCACGACATGGAAGGCCACCTGGACTAGGCCCATCAAGAAGACCCATGCCTAAAGCCCATTATTAGGTTCATCATCTAAACCTATATGTTTCCTATAAATAGGGAGTCTCCTTCCTCATTTGAGGGATTCCACTATCCCTCTAGAAATGAGTTCTCTCTTCTCTTTGCATTCTTACTCTTTCTCTAAGGCTTAAGACCTCATGTATCGTGTACAAATACTTATATAATTAATGAGAATAAAGAAACACCGTGGACGAAGCCCGATGTAACGACCCGTCCTGGAATTCGGGATTAGATTACTAACTAATCACGATTAGCGGGGTTAATCGGTGATTAGTTGGGCGAATTCGGACGAACGGTGCAAAATGACCGTTTTGCCCCTGGCTGTGGGCAAAACGTCGACTTTTTATTCGGGCGGTCAAATGGACTTTGCCCAATGACCGTGACGTAGTTTGGGACGTCACGAGTTCATAGACAGGCGGCACGTTCGATTCCGACGTTCGTGGCGAAAGTTATGACGTTCGGAAGTCCGGGGGCATTTCCGTAATTCGGACGAAATAAGGGAAAATGTTGACTTTTTGACCGGGGGGTTCGATGGCCGAGGGCCAAGGACCGTTGGGAAGGTCTCGATGCCCGGAGTACGACGACAGGCGGCACGTCGAAAACGGACATCGGGTGACCAAGTTACGGGTCACGGACGGTGAGGGGCATTTTGGTAAATTGCCAAGTGAGGGCAAAATGGTAATTTCCTGCAGAGGGGCTGTTTGAATCGTGAAACAGAGGGAAGTACCCGTGCCGTGTGTGTCTGAAATCCAACAATTAATTAACCCAAGTGGTCTGATCAGTGGATTGTTTAACCAGGATAGTGACCTTGGGGAGTGTTAGTGGCTTGAGGCGTGGTATGGACAGAAGGGAACCGTGCACGGGAGGGTCTGTAATGGCTTTGGGTTCTGTTTGTGGGAAACCAAATTTCAGTGAAGCCAGAGAGATTCCCACGGCTTGTTTGCTGCCCGGCTTGAAAACAGAGAGATTAGGGACATTTGGGGGGCTCTGAGGGTCATTTTGGGTGAGGAAGAACTGGAAATTGAGAGAGAACTGAGTCGGGAGAAAACCAGAAAAAAATGGAGGGAAATTCAAAGGTCGAGTTTTGAGGTGAGTCGAGCCAAACAGTGGTTGGGATAAGTTTTCTGGGTTCATTACGAACCCAACCGTACAAAAATTGAGGAAGATTGATCACGGTTTGTCCAAGAACTCAAGCTCCAGTTTCTGGAAAATCGCAGTGTTGCGGACGACGACTTCCAGGTGAGTTCGTGTTCAATTGGTCGTGTTAGAGTGTTCTATTGGGTCCCCTTAAGCTCTTGTTTAGGTTAATTTGGAAATGGGATTGAGTTGAGTGAGTTTGGAATGTCGACCCGATTTGAGGTCCGAGTTTGGATGGGTCGATTTAGTCAGTGTCGAGGCTAATAGATGACATAGAACTGGAATTAAACGGTTATAGAAGATGTTAGGATCAAAAAGGAAAAGAATTGATTGTGAATTGATCGTTATCTAATCGGGTTGTCACGCGGGTTGCAGGACCCGTTTGCAGAGGAAACGGGCAAGGAAGGCGAACTGTTCACAGTTACTGTAGCTGGCGCGTGGCGGTCACGCGCAGCCACTCACGGCGGCGCGTGACGGCGCGTGGGCACGAATCCCGAGGTACGGTCAACACGACTTTTATCCTATACGTTATAACGAACATTTTAGCGTTAGTTTCAAAATTATCGGATACCATTTCGATGTTGTTTCGAGGGTCCGAAGGTCTATGTATCGTTTTTAATTAACGATTAAATCCCGGAAAATTATGGGGGATCTGTATGATGATATTTGAGACCTTAATGACCCGGGAATGTGTTTTCGGACAGGATTCGAGTTTCTGGAAAATGTCGGAAATTACGGGCATGCGTGCGGCGCGAAACCGAGCCTTAAGAATGGTGTGTGAGTGGACGTTGCTTTCAAATTTAATGCATGCATAAATTATTTCTATGGTTTTATGATTATGATTATAAGTTTTGATTGATTTTGATTTCCGTATTTATACGTATTCGATTCCCGTATTTATACGTATTTTTACTATACATGTGAAATTACCCGTATTTCGAGACTATGATCACTCGTGTGCTTAATGATGGTTTAATGGAAGAAGTTATAAGAAATGGGTGTAAAGTGATTTAAGAAGGTTGTTTATGATTTGCGAGTGTGACTTACGATTTTGACACGTTTTTCGAGAACGTTCCGGATTTGCACGTTTTACGAGATTTTGAGTTATTGTGATTTGATCATTGTTGACGTTTGAATTGGGGAATTAAAATGAGACTTGTGATTTTGAGGATTTTAAATGTGGGTTTTGAGTATGTTTTGCTTGGATTGTTATTTTGGTAATTATGATTGCGGTCATGATGTTTTGATAATGAGATTTGAGAAACGAAGTAATTTCAAGGAATTAAAATGGATTTTGAAACAGGTGATTTCGGGATTGACGCTCGGGGCATAAAAGAAATTTTAACGAACGAGGTTTCGGTTTTCGGAAGTTTAAAGTGGATTCTTGGTTTGGGTTCGGGATGATGCTTCCGGATGCCGGCTTACGGTATCATTATTGCGAATTCGAATTCGGGAATGGAAAAGGATTTAATAAAGTGATTCGCTATGATTGTGCATGCCCCGTGTTTAATGATGATTTGTTTATGTTTGTAAAGTATGATTTGGGGAAAATGAATGTGGAAATTCGGACCATGGGTCCTGTTATGAAAAATGTGATTTTGGGATGGATCCCACGTTGTCGTGATTGATAAACTGTTTTGGGGTTTAAAGACCCGTTGGAAACTGCTTGGGGTTTAAAGACCCGTTGTTGTGTTTGAAAACTGTTTTGGGTTTAAAAACTCGGTGCTATTGCTGGAGCACATTTTGAGTTTAAAGACTCGGTTAATTGATGACGGGGGAGGGCCCTTAATGAGTTTAGAGACTCGTGAGTTTAAAGACTCGGTTACTGTGATACCCCCGAGGCCTATTGATTATGTTCTGAGTTTAAAGACTCGTTGATATCCCGGGAAGGCCTGTTTATGCGCATGGTTTTGAGTTTAAAGACTCGGACGCACTTGATATCCAGCAAAATGATTGACTTGTGATTTATTGATGATTTCTGATGTTTCAGTTGAGTTGGGCAGTGGCCTGGTATATGGTTGTTGGTTTGGATCATGTTGTGCATTTGGTTTGATTCGTGGTTTTGGGCTGCGGCCCGGTGATTACGATTGCGGGCTAAGACCCGATGGTTGAGAAAGGAAAAATGATTTTGAGATTCATACGAGTTTTCCCTTGTGTTGATATTTGATACACGGTTTTTCTTATGTGGAAAATCTTAACCGATTGCGAAATGATTTTTTGTATGCATGCATTCGTTTTACGCGGAGGGTAAAAACGTTTGTTGTAACGGTTTTGCTAAACTGATTTATTTTTGTCCACGCACACCTTTTTGTTTTATTGACCCTCCAGGTTGTGGCGCGTTGTTCGAGGCTGTACGAGGGGCGGAGGCATGAGTAAGCACATGTGGCTATCCCTGGTCTGGCACGTACTGAGGGTAAACTTGGGTATTTCAGTCGACTTGCCAGACGGGAGCAGGACCGGGCACGGTTTTCGATGCCCCTTCCGGGGGCGGTCCTGTCACCCGATTTGGATGAACCACGTAACATCTGTTGTTCTTGATGTGTGTGCGGTTTTCACGGACTAGTTTGTTCATTATATGCATCAACAGTTGGCGTCGTCAGTAGGAAGATGACTAAAATCCATGTCAATATCTTTTTCTTCTCTCTCTCGCTGGAACCCACATCACTCAAGGGCACCGAGCATCTGCTACACCCGTCTTAGTTGGCCTGACCCATTTCTAGTCTTCCTAACCCATTTCTGGTCGGTTTGACAATTTTTCTAATTTTCCCGACCCCTTTTTGGTGTGCCTGACCCACTTTCTGGTCTTCCTAACCCATTTCTGGCCGGCTTGACACTCTTTCTAGTCTTTCCTGACCCATTTCTTGTCTTCCTCACCTATTTTTTGATCTTTTTAACCCATTTCTGGTCGGCCTAAACACTTTTTCTGGTCTTCCTGACCCATCTTCTGGTCTTCTTGACCCATTTTTGGTTTGTCCGACACTTTTTCTGGTATTCCTGACCCATTTTTCTGGTCTTATTGACTCATTTTCTGGTCTTCCTAACCCATTTATGGTCGGCATGACGCTCTTTCTGATCTTCATGAAACCTTTCTGGTCGGCCTGACATCTTTTCTAGTCTTCCTAACATTTTTCTTGTCGCTTGGCACTGTTTCTGGTTTTCATGATGCCTTATTGTCCTTCCTTCGTCTTCACCAAGGTCGATCGGCCACATGATCGTGCGAGGTCCCGCCAACTTGGTTCGATCAAATTGCCCTTGGTCTTCCTTCGTTTACACCAAGGCCGATCAGCCACATGATCGTGCGAGGTTCCGCCACTTGGTTCAATCAGATTGCTCTTGACCTTTCTTCGTCTTCACTAAGACCGATCGGCCACATGATTGTGTGAGGTTTGGCCAACTTGGTCCGATCAAATTACTCTTGCTCCAGACACTTCTTTGCTCGGCCGAACACCTTCTTGGTCGGCCTAGCACCATTTTTGGTCGGCTGGACACTCTCTTCCTTTACTAGACACTTCCTTGCTCGGCTGGACACCTTCTTGGTTGGCCTAACACCCTTTTTGGTTGGTCGGTCACCCAAACTCTATCCGTAGCTATCAATCGGACACATTACTCGACTTCCTCCATGAACTATGCTCCGATCGGAAAACACTATCCGTAGCTACTGATCGGATGCATTACTCGACTTCTTTTGGGAAACATGCTTTGATCAGCAAACGTTATCCGTAGCTACCAATTAAACGCATTACTCGATTTATTCCGGAAAGCATGCTCCGATCGGTAAACTCTTTCCGTAGCTACCAAGTGGGCACATTACCTAATTTCCTCCAGGAAGCATGCTCCGATCGGTAAACGTTATTCGTAGCTACTAATCAGTCGCATTACTCGACTTCCTTCAGAAAGTATGCTCCGATCAGAAAATGCTATCCGTAGCTATTGATCGGACACATTACTCGACTTCCTTTGGGAAAACATGCTCCAACCGGTAAACGCTTTTCGTATCTACCAATCAGGTGCATGACTCGACTTCGCATACTCCGATCGACAAACGTTATCCATAGCTACCAATTAGATGCATTACTCGACTTCCTCCGGGAAGTATGATCCGATAGGAAAATGTCATCCGTACTTACTAATCAGACGTATTACTCGACTTCCTCTGGGAAAACATGCCCAATCGGAAAACGTTAACCGTAGTTACCGATCAGATGCATTCCTTGACTTTCTCTTAGAAGCATGCTTCGATCGGAAAACGCTATATGTAGTTACCGATCGGATGCACGAGTTTACTTCCTCCGGGAAGCATGCTCCGATCAACAAAACGCTTTCAAAAGTTACCGATCGGATGGGCAAGTAGGCACATTGCAACCGATCCACATTCTGGGACTAGTGCAAGCTGTCAGACCAGGTACACTTCCTCACTCCAGGACTTGGGGGACGGGGGACGGGGGGGGGGGGGGGGGGGGTGATACACCTCTGATCGGTCGACACGTATCAGCCTGACTTACAAGTCCTCAATCGAGGAAATCCACCTCAGTCAATGACTTAGGGGACTTATGTTGATACCATATCGGCTGATCCGACCATGACTCAGAAGGTCACTCAGGCCAAGCTCAACTCACCGTCAGGGTCTGTCACGACATAGAAGGCCACCTAGACTAGGCCCATCAAGAAGGCACATGCCTAAAACCCATTACTAGGCTCATCACCTAAACCTATATATTTTTTTTATAAATAGGGAGCCCCATCCTGCATTTGAGGGTTTCCAGTCTCTCTCTAGAAAAAAGAGCTCTCTATTCTCTCTATATTTTTACTATTTCTCCAAGACTTAAGATCTATTTTATCATGTACAAACACTTATATCATTAATGAGAATAGAGTAACATCGTGGACGTAGCCCGATTTAAGTGAATCATATAACATCTCGTGTTTTTAGTGTGTGTGCAATTTTTACGGATTAGTTGATCCATTTTATACATCAACACATGGAAATTTCTTATTCTATTCCAGTTAAAAGGCCGGTAATGAATTGTCACCTGGATGTACTCACCTGATTTGACTAAATTACATAACACATCAACTTCTATGTATTAGAAAGTGTTAAATTCCAAATAAGTACATCATTTCTGCCATACAATATATAAAAGTACATTCTAAAATTGTACTCTTTTCAATAAAAATAAATATCACTAGTTTGCTGTCAATTAAATAATTAGCCGTATTCTAATTTTTCAATGTTTGTTATTGTAGAAAAGAATCCGCATCGATTCGATGGTTTCCATTTGGTTTGGCAGCTCTCGCAAGTCATAACGAGCCTAATCAGTAATTACACGCAAAGCATATCTGCATCGATCCTCACACGTAATATTACCCACCCGATTCAAGATCCGACCCCAACAATATCTTTTAGACCAAGAGAGATAGAGAGAGGTTGGACCCGGCGCCGGGGTCCTTGGCTCCTTGCTTTTTCTTGGCCATTGAATCAGCGAAACGGTCATATATCCCAGTGGTTATCGTGCCGTGCCCATGGTCCCTCAAAATTCAAATATTAAAACACATATATATATATATATATATTATGACAAATACATACATATATTTTTGTACTCACCCTAGCTATATATTATAAAGTTGGAATATAATATACAATTTGCGTGGCCAACGACGTCGTAATCGAACTATATGTCTTCACCCCCAACAGGCCAACAGGCAAACAGGCCAACCATGCACAGCGCACGGCAGGAGTGAACCATAAACAGCCTACGTAGCATGCCTCCTGATCGTAAAAAATTATGTGCTTCTCGTCACTTCTAGACTTCCACCTTCAGCTAGCTAGCTAGCTGCATGTTTTTATATATGACAATTCTTTATTTTATTAATATATTCTGATTTGATATTTATATATGGATATCAACAACAGAAAATAGGATATTAATGAATAGGTTGATTAATTATTGTGTGACTGCTAGCTGCTGCTGTTTCGGTGTTTCCTAATTCCTATGCTCCTTATCTGTTGTCGCAATAATAACAAGATAATGATGATGATATATACCAGATTCCCTATCTGTTTCCTAATTTCGTGTTACACAAATTTAACTCAAAATTTATTCAAAAAATATCAAATATAACCCTACATTAGATTCTTTATTTTTAATATAAATTTTAACATATTGAACACTGGTAGCTAACTAGCTACATTGTTTAAAATGGGAGGAAGATAAATGGGAATATTTTAATTCTTTTTGGTAAATTTTAATTCAAATTTATTTGAAAGCTACATTTAAGGATTCTAACTGTTGAAGTAGAATTCGACCATATTCTAAAAAATCTCATAGATTCCTGCAAATAGCAAACAACAAACAGTAAGTTATCGTTCGCTCTGATCGAGAACCTGAGGGGTTGTTCGACCAAAAACGCTACAATACTTAAGTCAGCTTTAAAATAGAAATCTCAAGAGTTTAAGTAGCGTTGAATCGAATTAACTTGGAAATAAAATGTGTTCCGCTATTTATAGAAAAGCCTTAAGAACCTCGGAGTATTCTGATTGGTCGTTGAATGTGTAATTAATAAGTAATATATTATGTCAGGACCCGACTCTGGCACGATATTGTCCGCTTTGGGACTCCTCGCTCTCACGATTTTGTTTTCGAGAGCTCACGGTGCAACTTCCCAGGGGATCACCCATCATGAAATTACACCAGCCTCAACTTGCTTAACTTTGGAGTTCTAACCAAACCTAAAGCCACTGAGTTCCCAAAAGGCCTCGTGCTAGATAGGTGTGTGCCTACACCGTTAAGGCACACCACCATTCCCCTCTCAGACCATTCCTCTCGCAGGAATGTGGGATCGTTCATTGTTCCCTGCAAGACACGGGTCTTATAATCCACCCCCTTAGGGCCCAGCGTCCTCGCTGGCACACTTCCCAGTTGGGGTCGGCTCTGATTCCATTCTGTCAGGACTCGACCCCCTCGGTCAAGACCCGACTCTAGCACAATATTTTCCGCTTTGGACCACCTCGCCCTCACAGTTTTGTTTTCGGGAGCTCACGGTGCAACTTCCCAAAGGGTCACCCATTATGGAATTGCACCAGCCTCAACTCGCTTAATTTTGGAGTTCCAACCGAACCCAAAGCTACTGAACTCCCAAAAAGCCTCGTCCTTGATAGGTGTATACCTACACCTTTAAGGCACACCATGTCAGGATCCACCCCGGTTTCACCCCGAAAACTGAGGTAAACCCTGCTCCCGTCTGACACCCCAACACAAAACCAAAGTAAACTCACTTGAAGCCACCAAAGTACTCAGTCAGACGCAGGAGAAACTATACAAAACATCCCGAAGTTTAAGTGTTTACAGAGCGTAGTACTAACTACAAAAGGAAGAAAACCGATAAATCAGATACACACACACGGAAAATTTAAAACACTTCGGGGTCGCTCTCGTAACTTCTATGCCTCCGACGCTGCCTCAACGCCGAAACCCCGCTCTAGCTCCACGACCTGGAGGGCAATTTAAAACAGAAGGTGTGAGTGGACCATAAATAAGAAAATAATTTCCGAAAACCATTTCATATTAAAACCAGGGTTTTAGCCCTCCGTTTTGAAATCGACCAGGGGCAAAATCGTCATTCTACCTTAACGACTCTAGTGTCACCAACTAACCACCGATTACGCTCACTAATCCTTCCTTAATCAATGGCTTAGCCCTAATTTCTGGGACGGGTCGTTACACACCACCATTCCCCTCCCAGACCATTCCGCTCGCAGGAATGTGGGATCGTTCACCGTTCCTTCCAGGACACGGGTTTTACATATTATTAATAAAATATATTATTTAATAATTATAATAATTGTTCATTATGATAATAATGATAATTAATGTTAATTATAATTATGATAATAATGTTAATTAATATTAATAATTTAATAGAAATTATGATTATAATGATAATTAATATTAATAACAAATTTTTTATTGTTAAGAATATCAATTTTTTATCGGAGAATATCAATATTATCGAGACTTTTAATCCAATTTAATAATGTACTTAGCTGGAAGTACATTATTTATTGTGCGGGTGTTTGTAAGCCGTTAATACCATTGCCAGCGGTAATTTGGGCATTTTGAGAATTATGAGTTACGTGACAGCTTCACAATTTTCGAGTAATTTTGAATTCCACACTAACATGGATGCTTTTAAGGATGATAAATGGGAGGATGAAGAAATTAATGAAGAATATATACACGAAACAAAAACTACTTAAACGTTAGAGAAAAAACTTGAAATATAGTCTAGTTATGTAACCATTTTCTTGAGATAGTGAAGTTTGTGTGAAGGGAATTAAGAAGGGATGAAGGTATACGTAGTACATATATAGATTCAAGAAATAAATTAATAAAGACAAAAAAAAAAACCAAAAATTGAAAGTAAAACTTATATCAATTTTTTCTGATAAAAAAAACTTATATTAATTTTTACGTTTTTATTTTGTTTTTTTTTTTTAATTTTGTGTGACATTCCACGTGGTGTACATTAATTTATTCATCACTATTTATTATCGGTATTTTAATATAAAAAATAAATTCTTACTCAAATATGGTTGAAGACAAGTTGCAAAAGTTGAAGCAAGACAAACTATAAATTCTGATAAAAAAGACAAACTATAAATTTGATTTCACCTCCTTATATGTATGTGAACATATCAGAAAATTATATATACGCACAAAATTGACTCATCAAATGACAACACCCGTTTTACTCCTTCCAAAAAGAGTCTTTATCTTCGGGGTAAATTTGAGAAAAGATCGATTGAGGTAAAACGGAATTGGAATTTTCTTCTTTTTATGGCAAACGACAGATATGAAAAGTTTGAAATATACATTATTGCAGCTGACCTGGGAATGGTATACGTACGTAAATACGACACACATTTAGGGGGAGAAGTTAGACTACTACATGAACATATGGTCCTAAGTTTTAACTTCATCAACCACACTTGTCCAAAAAAAAAAAAACTTCATCAACCATCATCACATGCATGAATGCCAAATGACACAATCTTACAAGATTATTTGTTCTTTTCTTTGCATGATGAGTCTGGATTATGTGAGAATGTAATGGTATATTCATATTGAAAAATTATACAATTTTGTAATAAGAGCTTATAATTAAGGAGTTGGACATCTCTTACCATTGCAAATTGATTTTGGAGTGTAATCTCAATTATTCATGGTATCAGAGTGAGTTCCCTTACGTGTAATGCTTAACCACTACATTGATTCCATGTCACCCAATATGCATTATTCACGTGTTAGGCTTGAAAATTCGCCACACGTGAGGGGACGTATGAGAGTGTGAAGGTACAAAGTCGCCACACATGAGGAGACATGAGAGAATGTGAAGGTACAAATATCCCACATTGGAAAGATACGCCACACGTAAGGGGCTTGGAAAATTGCACAACCTTACAATAGTTTATAAAGAGTTGAGTCTCTCCTTCTATCTTCAATTGATTTTTTCTTTAGATCAATCATGATTCATAAGAATTCAACGGTGTCGAGATCCATATAATTATGCGGAGATGGTCTGATAATCTTGCATGCTTCTCTAGCCAAATACCTCATTATCAATATGCCACCAACATATATAATCCTCAGTATGGTGTCGGATGCACGTATATTCATATGACTGCCGGTATATTATCAAAAAAGCCGATCATCAGAAACGGTGTCTGTGAGTTGTGAGTATGCATAACATATACATATGTTGATAGATGTACGTACTTGTGGTTGTAGTGTATTGAGGGTGGGGTGTGATGGCCACACACTCACACAGAGATTGAATAATTGGTTTTCAGAGATCAAGTGGTAATATTGGCATATTGCTCTCTTCGATCCTTCACGTGAGCTGCTAATTGGGGTTGACTCTACGATATATATATACATATTGTACGTGAGGTGCTAATTAGGGTTGACTATATATAGTTATATATATATATATATATATATATATATATAATAGTAGCGCTCTAGAACCGGTTGGCTGGTTCCGTAATACGGAATCAACTATTTTAATTAGATTCATTCAACAAAAATATATCACAATCTAATTAACCTTTCATTTTGTAATTCATTAATAAAAATCATTTCTGACAAAAAATTAATCAAATGTGTAATTATTTGGCTAAATAACAGAATAATTAAATATAAAACCCTCGTATTTATACTTTTCTGGTAAAGCAAAGAATATTTTACTACATTTCCTTGGGAGTAAATACCATAAAAATACAAGAACTAATCGAACTATACTAGCTACTTGTATCGATTATGTATAGCTATTGAATATATTATCAATAAAATAATAACTCATATATATATATATATATATATATATGCAAGGAGTTGAGAAGAGAGGAATTAGACTTGAAGAGTAGAGGAACGAGTAAAAAATCTCTTCGTATTCAACATACCACAGTGAAGGTGCTTACAACATTTATATAGTTCATCAATTGTTTAGAGCCTAAGTAACCACTTCTAGCTATCGGGTACCTCACTCAAATACAGTTGAAGATTTAATTGAATTAGTTACAATGATCACAACACTCACACCTACTCTAAACGGTTTCCTAGAATCATGGTGATTGTCACACTTTCAACATACCAGAGGAAGAACTAAGGACTTATGCAAGAGACAGACATAATCCTTCTGATGAAAATTCTCAAAACCAGGCGGTTGGGACATAAAGACTTCTTCTTTAAGGACTCCATGAAGAAATGCATTCTTCACATCAAATTGTCTCAATGGCCAAGCAAACTGAGCAGCCAAAACTAGAACCAATCTGACAGTTGTAGGTTTCACAATAGGACTAAAAGTTTCACCATAATCAATCCCTTCCACTTAACTAAACCCTTTGGCCATTAATTTAGCCTTATATCGTGCAACAGATCCATCCAAATTCCATTTGATTCTGTAAACCCACTTGCAGCCAACCAAATTCTTTTCTGCTGGAAGAGGGACAAGTGTCCATATGTTTTGAGCATGAAGAGCATCAATTTCCTCTTGCATAACAGTCCTCCATACATGAGACAGAATAACAAACATAAATGATGCAGGCTCAACTAGAGACAAATCAGCCTCAACAGATGGAGGAGTAAGAATTGAACTGAAGGCCTTTTCTTAACAATGCCACTTTTGGATTGAGTCTGCATAGAGTGCATGTTGACACCTGCTATAAGAAGAACAATTTGAAGAAGTTCATGTTGAAAAGGTGAACCAGAACTCAAACTATTCACTGGATCTAGGGGCTCAGAAGCTTGAATGTGAGAAGAGTCTTTATCAGCTGAAAAGACTCAGATGTCAGATGCTGGAGTGGAGGTAGAAAACTGAGGAATTGGTGACATATCTGAGAAGTCCTCAAGTGGAGAGGACACAGGAATCATAAGATCATTTGGAGAGCTAAATGAAGGGGTTGTAGGAGAAGGAAAAACAAGCAGAAGATAGGAATGATTACCAGCAACAGGTGAGGAAACAGAAGATTGTAGGGGAGACTTAAGAGTGAGAGGCTCAAAAGGAAATTTAGACTCATTGAACAAGACATGTCTGGAAATGAAGATCTTGGTGGAGACTGGATCAAAACAAATATAGCCCTTATAGGAGGTTGCATATCCCAAAAAATGTCAGGACCCATCCCCAATCCCCCCCAGGATTAACGAGGAACGCTCTTGATCCCGTCTGATACGGAGTGACAGACCAGGGAAAATTAAAACCTTTTGCCCGAAGGCTTCCAGAGTACGCCAGGATCTGGAGGAGGTATGTGATATCTTGGTCTCTGCTACAGTCTGCATCGTAGTCAACCTGAAGGGCATTGAAACAGAAATATTGTGAGTGGACAAAAAGTAATAGTTCGTAAATACATTTTATAAAAGACCTTTATACCCTTCACTAAAAAGCATGCATGCAAAGTAAAACCATTTATCCAATCACATATGTTTAAACCATCACATCCATACGGGCTCCTGCCCAAAATCATTTATAGAAAATCATAACATAGTAAACATATGTTGGATCTCAGTCCAAATCCATTTATCATCATAAAACACAATTTTGTAAACCAATTGAAATCATGTTTATCCAATTTCATATAACCAATCCTGTCACGGTATCTAGAGCTACGCGTGTGCTACCCGGGGTCTCGAACCCAAGTCTCCCCAGGGTCCACCCAGGTCAATGTCCTTAGATCAATGACCCTCCTTGGGGGTTATAATCCATAGCCTTTATGAGAGTAAGGAACCCAACGGGGGCAACTCCACTCAGTCAATGCTCCGTGACTACTCCGGGGTCCATGCCTGGTCCCCATAAACCGTCATGAACCATAAAAACTTTTCAAGGGTTCATGCCGATCCCTATAAACCGTCATGAACCATAAAAACTTTTCAAGGGTTCATGCCGATCCCTATAAACCGTCATGAACCATAAAAACTTTTCAAGGGTCCATGCCGATCCCTATAAACCGTCATGAACCATAAATCCATTTATGGGTCCCCGACCCGAAATCACAATTTTAAAACATAACTGGGCCCTAAGCCCGAATCCACATACAAACTGGACCTCAGGCCCGAATCGTAAACCAACTAGGCCTCGTGCCTGATTTCATAAACTAAATGGGCCTCGTGCCTGATATTGTAAACCCAATGGGCCTCGTGCCTGATATTGTAAACCAAATGGGCCTCGTGCCCGATACGTAAGTCAACTGGGCCTCGAGCCCGATACGCAAACCAATTGGGCCTCGAGCCCGATACGTAAACCAACTGGGCCTCCGACCTGATGCCTTGTTAAATCAAATGGACCTCAAGTCCGAGAGTTCGTAAATCAAATGGGTCTCGTGCTCGATCCATATTTCCAAATTCGAAATCAATTCAAGAACCAATTGGGCCTCTGACCCGAGAACGTAACTAAATGGGACTTCGAGTCCGAGGGTTTCCGAAACAAGGGGGTCTCGAACCCGAGTTTACCTTTTCAAATCCAAAATCATTTCATGAAAATATTTCCAAAACCATAAGTACGGAAAATCAAGTGTAAAACTGAAAACCTCGATTTACGTGCAAGCACGTAAATCGCCTCGAAATGCGTGAAATCATATATTTCACCAATATCCAAATCAACATCATAGAATCACATTCATAATCCATATAAAACATTTATGCATGCATCACAGTTTAGAAATCAAGGTCCACTCACAGACCGTCCTAAGCTACTGCCTCGGTTTGCGTGTCGTAAACCTCACCGGGCTAATCGTCATTATCGGGACCTCCAAACCTGTCCAAATCATAATAGAGGGTTACTAACTACTTAAATAACCTCTCACTAAAGCCCCATAATTTTTTTCGGAATTTCTAACTATTTTTAAATGCAAACCTAAACTTTCGGACACCCCGAAACCTATCGAAACGATGTCCGATTGACACGAAACCAGTCCCAAAATGTTCGTTACATCGAATAAATGATTTCACATCTTGGAAGTTTCCCCAAAAGACTATTTACGCACCCCAAGAAGGTGCTGCGAGTGGGCCTCACGCGCCAGGAAACTATTCACCTTCTTCAACCTCAGGCCGATCCGAACCGGTTTTCCCTGTGCAGTCTAGTCCAGCTGGACTGGCGTGACCGGTCCAGCCTGGTTTCTCCCCTCATTTTTGGTCCAATCTTTTCCTTTTTGATTCCTAAACCTTCATAACATCAAACCCAATCTTTTTAGCTAATAAAACATAGAAAAGTCCACTGAAAACTCACCTTCCATGAGCAAGCCGTGAGCTTGAACTTCAAGCTTGGTTCCTTGACTTCCTAGCCACTCATTTCCATCCAAAACGATCCTCCTAGAGTCTCCTTGGTCCCTAGGTCTCATTAGAATTGAAAGGAGCTCAAATTATCAACTAAAACCAAACTTTCAATTTTTGAATATTAAAAAGGGCTCTCGGGTTTTGGTCGACTTACCCCCGCCGTGAGCCGCCGTGAGTCGTCATTCCTAGTCTCTCAAGGTTCCTCCCATGATCGTGATGATGCAAGGTGATGGTGGTGTGATGTGGTGTGGGTGTTTGTTTAAGGGAAAGGAAAATGGTGGTTTCAGGTTTGTGAGAAAACAGAGAGGGAGGATGGCTGGTGTTCAAGTGTGAGAGAAGGGGAAATGAACGGCCAGGATGAAGGGAATGGGTGAGATGAAGGGCTAGGATTTAAAGTGGTTAGGGAAATGATTAAATAAAGCAAATGGACCAATCACATCTTAGATCCACTAACTGGGGGTTTGGGCCAATGGGATGAGTGACACTTAAATATCTGCCCAATGGGATGAGTGACACTTGTCACTCATCCATGGGTCCCACCTAAATATCTGCCCAATCAGATATGCCAAGTGTCTTCGCCTCATAATGCATGCAATAGTGAAATCGAACTTCCGTGAACCATTACTTTCTTGTTCGAAGTCCGATTCGGCGTGCCGCCTGTCTACAGATTCGTATTGATCCGATCTAAGTAACGGTCCTCGGCCCTCGGCCATCGGACCTCCCAAGTCAAAAGTCAACTATTTTTCCCTTTTAGCCAAATTACCAAAATACCCATGCATTTCCGAACGTCATAACTTTTTCCTTGAACGCCGAAATCGAACGTGCCACCTGTCTATGAACTCGTGACCTCCCAAACTATGTCACAATCATCGGTCAAAGTACATTTGACCGCCTGAACGAAAAGTCAACATTTTGCCCACGACTAGGGGCAAAACGGTCATTTTACATCGTTCGTCCGATTTCGCCCAACTAATCACGGATTAACCTCACTAATCAGGATTAGTCACTAATCTAATTCCGAAAGTCGGGACGGGTCATTACAAAAAAACACACTTAACAGTTTTTGGTTGTAATTTGGTTGTGTTATATTACTTGAGTAAAGGAAAATAGGAGCAACCAAAAATTTTCAGGAAGCTGATATCAGGAGAAGAACCAAAAAGTCTTTCATAAGGAGATACCATTTGCAGATTATAGCAGGGCATTCTATTGATTAGATAAACAGATGTGAGACAAGCATAAACCCAAAATTGTGCAGGAAGTTTAGCAGACTGTAACAATGTCACAGTAGTTTCTATTATGTGCCTGTGTTTTCTCTTTGCTAATCCATTTTGTTTAGGTGTATAGGGGCAAGATTTCTGGTGCTTAATTCCTTTTAGTGTAAGAAACTGTTGTAACTTGGAACTGGTGTATTCAGCTCCACCATCATATTGGAGGATTTTGATTGAGATAGAAAAAGTGTTCAGAATGAAAGCACAAAAGGAAACAAAGATTGAGTAGAAATCAGACTTGTTTTTCATTGGAAATAACCAAGTAAATCTTGTACATTCATCAATCAGTGTAACATAGTATCTAAAGCCTTCAGAAGAAGGTTAAGGTAAAGGTCCCCATATATCCGTGTGAACTACTTCAAAAAAGTTTGAGGATTTATAAGCAAGAAAAGAAAAAGATAACTTTGTAAACTTTCATTGTAAACAAAGTTCACAGGGATATTGATGACTATCAAGAGAGAAGTCCACACTAGATTTGTGAAGAATTGAGGAAACTACATCATTGGCAGGATGCCCTAATCGATGATGCTATAGACTAAATGGTACCTTCTCACAAAGAAAGACAGACTGAGGAAATTTCTGGAGAACCTGGAAGGCATAAAGTGAGAGTAACTAACATGGAATTGAGTACAACCCTTCATTGCTTAACCCTTTGTAAAGCGTTTGTCTTGTGATTCTGCCCTGGATTACAAAGCAAGCATCAACAAGAATAAAACTACACTGATTATCCTTACAAAATTGATTAACATAAAGTAGGTTTTGAGTGATGTTGGACACATGTAAGACTTGATTTAGCTTAAAGCACTGTAGGGAAGGAAAATTTGTAACAAGAGATGCTTTTCCAATATTAGCAATATGCAAACCTGTCCCACTAGTAGTGGTAACTGTCTCAAATGAAGTATGTGGTGACACCATGTTGAGGTGAGAAAGATTAGCTGTCATGTGAGCTGTCGCACCTGTGTCAGCAATCCAAAATTCTTAATTCTGTGAGACTCCTTGTGAATTTGACTGAGGATATGAAACATTTGGAGTTGAGGCTGTCATGGCTTGAACATTGTTGGTCAAGACTGTGGAAGGAGGAGTGCCTTAATAGGAGAAGTTGACTCTGTGATAGCAGTTCAATGCACTATGTCCATATTTCTAGCAGATTTGGCAGGGGTCGGACATCTTAGGAGCCTGGGAAAAAGATTGTCTATGATAGCAGTCTAGAGCAACATTTCCCCGTTTTCCACAAATCTGGCAAGTTGGCACCTGCTGTGAGCCTTGAAGGTGTGATTGTGGACACGGTCCCCTTCCTTGACCATTAAACCTGCCACCTTTGTAGTTGTTGTAAAACTTGTTCTTTTTGCCTCTATAACCATTGTTTTGTCCTCTTCATTGATTGCTGTAAGAAGGTGCATTATACCCTCCATTGTACCCATATTGTTGAAAATTGCCACTGAATTATTGACAGTTATCCATCTGCTGATCTGTATCTTGATTCTGAACAGAAACAGTGAAATGATGAGATATGTTAGAAGATGAGCCAGTAGATAAACCTCCAAATGAGCTTGATCCTCCAGGTTCAAAATTGGAGCTCTGGAAGAGAGGAGCAGGATTTCGACTTGCAGGCAAAGCAGACAAAAAAGGAACTTGATCACTTGCTTGTTCTATGATTGCTTTCTCAGCAAGAAGCTGAGCTTTGAATTCTTTAAGGGGAATGATCCTCTCATGCCCTCTGATCACACACTTGAAGGTATTGTACTCTACAGGAAGACCCCTTAAGGCAAAAATTACCACATCATCATTTTTGAAGTGTATACCACACGACTCAAGCTTGTCTCTAGCATCTTTAATTCTTTGTAAATATTGAACCATATTCTCAGAGCCCTTCTTGATACTTTGAAGATCAGTTTTCATCTGAAACATGGAAGCTTTGGTGATTGAAGCAAACCTATCTTTGAGATTTGACCACATCTCTTGTGAGGTTTACAACCAAGAACACAAGACATTGCTCAGGAAGACAATGTTGATGTGATCTGTAACGACCTATCCCGAATTCCTGGATTAGATTAGTGACTAATTACGATTAGTGAGGTTAATCGGTGATTAGTGGGGTACTTTCGGACGAGCGATGCAAAATGACCGTTTTGTCCCTAAGCGTGGGTAAAATATTGACTTTTCCTTCTAGGGGTCAAATGGACTTTGACCGATGACTGTGACGTATTTTGGGACGTCACGAGTTCATAGACAGGTGGCACGTTCGATTCTGACATTCGAGGAAGAAGTTATGACGTTCGGAAGTTCAAGGGCATTTTGGTAATTTTGGTTAAAAAGGGGTAAATAGTTGACTTTTTGACCAAGAGGTCCAATGGCCAAGGGCCAAGGACCGTTACGTAGATCGGGACTATACGAATCCATAGGCAGGTGGTACGCTGAAATCGGACTTCGAACGGGAAAGTTATGGGTCACGGAAGTTCGATTTCAGTATGCACATACTTCGAGACGATGATGAATTGGCTTATTCTGATTGGGCAGATATTTTAAGTGGGACCCATGGATGAGTGACAAGTGTCACTCATCCCATTGGTCAAATCCCCTAAATTGTGGATCTATCCTAATTAAATATTATTATAATTATTATTTTATAATTAATCCATCTATCACTCAATCCTAGCCCTCCATTCTAATTAATCTCTCAATCCTCACCATTCATCTAATCCTCATCTCTCTAATCTGATCAGCCATCATCTTCTTCTCTTTTCTTCATCCAAACCCGAAACACCATTTTCATTCTCTCTAAAACAAACACACATCCCACCACCCGGTTTCCTCACCATCATATTCATGCTAAGTGCTCGTGTGTGTGACCGTGAGAGAGTGAGGTGAAGGACGATGACGGAGAGCCACGGCGGGGAAAACCCGAAAGCCTTTTTAATATTAAAAAATTGGAAGTTGGTTTGTAAGGCTTTTTGATTGGGGCTGAGGATTGGGTCGTGTTTCTAGGACTCAGGGGAGTCGAGTGGTGCTGGATTCGAGGACTGGAGTGGCCGGAGTCGACGACATAAGCTAGTTGCAGGGACCGTCGCCATGGCCAGCCTTTGAAGGTTCGTTTTAGTTGTTTTTCTTATGTTTTCAAGTGTGAAAAAGATAGGAAAGGATGATAGGAACACTTAGGGATTAAAATGGGTTGAAATGGATAGAAAACATGAAGGTTTGGATGTTGAACCGGTCCAGACCGTTTCGGCCGGTTCAGAACCAACGAACCCGGTTCAACCATTGGAGAAGATGGTGAATAGTACCGCGTGTGATCTCACGCGTAGAGGCTTCCTTGGGCACGTGGGGGCGCGTGAGGGAAATTTTGGGGATGTCTTCAACACGTGAAATCTTCTATTCGATGTAACGAACATTTTGGGATTGGTTTCGTGTCGATCGGACACAGTCTCGATTGGTTATGTGAGACCCCAGGTAGCACGCGCGTAGCTTTAGAAAAGGATTTGTTGTGTGAATTATATGTATATATGTTTATATGATATATGATATGTGATGTGTACAGGTTTTGGGCTGAGTCCCGTATGGATTTGGGCAGTGGCCCGTATGATTGGTTTCTTTATAGATTCGGGCAGTGGCCCGTATGGTTGGTTCTTTATGGTTCTTTTGGTTATGGTTTTGGGCTTAGTTCCCACATATGGTACTGCTGGTTAAATGGTTTTCGAATGCATGCATGCTTTTTAGTGAAGGGTACAAATGTCTTTTGATAAACTGTTTTTATAAACTCTTTGTTTTGCCCACTCACAGCTTTTAATGTTTTAACTGCCCTTCAGGTTGACAGCGGATGTGGGCTGTAGCAGAGACCGAGATATCACATACCTCCTTCGGATCCTGGCGTACTCTGATGGCCCGAGAGGCTAAGGTTGGAAATTCCCTTGTCTGACACTTCGTGTCAAACGGGATCAGGGTCGTCTCGTGTAAATCCCGGGGGGATTGGGACGGGTCCTGACATGATTAGTTGCATGAAAGCTCTATCGTGCAGCTTCCAAACTTGAGCACTTTGAGTAGCTGAGTCATTAACAGTTTTTGGACATGGACTCGAGCCGTTCACAAATCCTGTCAAATTATGTACACTAAGTAACAAATTCATCTGAATGTTCCAAGTCATATAGTTGTGATCAGCAAGCTTAACTTGGACTTAATTCCCCACAGTGGTTGTGAGACCTGCAATAGGTGACTGCATGATTTGAAGTTGTGAAACATTCACCATTGCTAGAATTCAATCTTCCTTGATTCACTAAGGCCTTTTGTCAAACATCTGAAGAGCTTCTTTGACTTCTTGGTTTTTCTTTGAACTAAGCTTATTTGAGCTCTTTGATTGTCTCTTGCTTCTTTGAGCTTCTTGATTCTCTCTTTTGATCTATCTGTTGATCTTTCTGAACTTTCTTTATCGTTCTTACACACAGCTTCTTTGGGCTTCAAATAGAAACATGAATCTTGAACGAAAAAGTAACTAAAGAAAAAAGAAAGAAAAGGAAATGAAGAAACAAAGTGGAAGAGGGAAGATGTAAAAGTTCGTGCCCTGGAGGGAATGGTGAACGATCCCACATTCATGCTAAGGGAATAGTCTGGGAGGGGAATGATGGTGTTCCTTAAATTTGTAGGTGCACACTTATCTAGCACGAGGCCTTTTGGGAGCTCAGTGGCTTTGGGTTCTGTTGGAACTCCAAAGTAAAGCGAGTTGAGGCTGATGCAATTCCATGATGGGTGACCCATTGGGAAGTTTCACCATAAGTTTCCGAAAACAAAACCGTACGGGCTGAGCTGGTGTGTCCTGCGGCTTAGAGGAGACAATATCGTGCTAGATGAGTCAGGTCAGAACCGAGAAGGGTTGGGTCCTGACAAATTGGTATTAGAGCCATCGAGGACGTTGGACCCTAAGGGGGGTGGATTGTAAAAGTCTATGTCCTGGAAGGAACGGTGAACGATCCCACATTCCTGTGAGGGGAATGGTCTGGGAGGGGAATGAAGGTGTACCTTAAATGTGTAGGCACACACCTATCTAGCATGAGGCCTTTTGGGAACTCAATGGCTTTGGGTTCGGTTGGAACTCCAAAGTTAAGCGAGTTGAGGCTGGTGCAATCTCATGATGGGTGACCCATTGGGAAGTTGCATGTAACGGCCTGGAACGTCAAAAAGGGCAAAAATGTAAATTCGAAAAAGTTGTATAAAAATGACGTTTTTACCTTTGTGAATAGTATGGTCAAACGCTGACTTTTTGTTCGAAAGTTCGAACTGACGTTGGACGATGACTGTGACGTAGTTCGGGATGTCACGAGTCCGTAGACAGGTGGTATGTCCGATTTCGACATTCGAGGAAGAAGTTATGATATTCAGAAGTTCGAGGGTATTTTGGTAATTTGGTAGAAAAGGGGCAAATTGTTGACTTTTTATATGACAAGTATTTTTCACGTATTTCGAAGATCGTTAGGTAGGTCTCGATCCCCTGAGTAAAACGACATGCGGCATGCTGTCATCGGACGTCGGACAGTTCGGATTTTGGTCTTAAAGCCTTAGGGTCAAAATGGTATTTATGTGACAGCAGGGGTAAAATGGTCTTTTACCTACTTTTGTTTAAATGCTGATCAATGGGATGGGGGCACCTGTCCTTGAGGGATTGGATATTTTCAGCTGAGAACCAGAGAGATGGGGACATCTGTCCATCCTCTAGTGGCTTCCACCCACTTCTTCTATGTGATCGATTAAAAAAAACAAGGCAGAGGGCAATCATGCATTTTAGTTCAGTTGTGTGAGTCGTGTGTGATCTCAGTGCTGGTTGTGTGCATCTGAGTGAAAACCAGAGATAAGGGTGGTGTGAGAGTGAAGAAATAGAAAGAAGACAGTGAGGAGGGAAAAAGAAGTGAGTCGAGAGAAAGGAGTTTGACACTGTGACATTTTTAAGCTGCGAAACACAAACGTGCAATCTATGTAACCTTCAGTTGTTGGTTGTGTTTAGTGATAAAAAAAGGACTAAAAAAGGTGTGAGGATCGTGGTGGTGTCCACGGTGGAGAAGAAGGGTGAAGGTAAGCCGTTTTCATACCTCTATTTTCTCAGTTTGATCAGAAATGGCAGTTTTGATTTTGGGTGATGCCTAAATGCTTTGGATGCTTGGTTTAGCCTCTGGAAGTGTAATGACCCGTTCCAGAAATCGGGATTAGTTTAGTGATTAATGACGGATTAGTGAAGTTCATCGGTGATTAGTTGGACATTTTCGGACGGACGGTGCCGAAAGACGATTTTGCCCTTGGAATTGGGCCAACAATTGACTTTTTGTTTGGGAGGTCAAATGGATTTTGACTGATGATCGTGACATAGTTCGGGACGTCACAAGTTCATAGACAGGTGGCATGTCCGATTCCGACATCCGAGAAAAAAGTTATGACGTTTGGAAGTTCGAGGGTACTTTGGTAATTTCGTTGAATAGGGGCAAATTGTTGACTTTTCAAACGACATGAAATTTGCACGCATTTCGAGGACAGTTAGGAAGATCTCAATCTCCTGATTACAATGATAGGCGTCATGTATCATTCGGAGGTCGGGAGAGAGAATTATGGGCCTAGGATTACGAGGGGTAAAATGGTAATTTAAGCATCAAGGGGCATTTTGGTCATTTAGGGCCTAGGGATCTGTGCCCAATTAGAGAAGGACACTTGGCTTGCTTTGGGAAGTGTGCCCACTAGGATTTGGACACCTGGCTGGGTCTAGATGGACGTAAAACTCTCAGCCACCGTCCTAAGTCTAATTTAAACGGTGGTGTGTGTGTTGTGGAAAAAACAGAGAAACAGAGGCTTAGCCCCCTCAGTTAGCCTTAATTGGCTGAGCTGTGTGAACAAGAAGGAGAGGGTTGACGATGTAGGTTACGGTGGTGATGCTACGGATAGCCGTCGTGCACGGTGGTGACGGACAGAGGAAGAAACCGTAAGTTCTGTTTTTGAATTCGAAATCGAATTTTCAGCTTAGGCCACTACTGACAGTTCTACTTGTCAACACGGTTTTTACTCTAATCGATATAACGAACATTTTGGGACAAGTTTTGAGTCAATCAGACATCGTCTCAGGGTAGTTTTGAGTGTCCGAAGGTTTAGGTGACAGGACCCGTCCCCAAAGGAACATTGATAACCGTGTCCGGTCCTGCTCCAGTCTGACAAGTCAACTGAAGTTCCCAAATTACCCTCAGCACTTGCCAAACAAGGGATAACCGCACCTATGCCTACGCATGCCTCCACCTCTAAATCGGCCTCGATTGTCGCGCCACGACCTTGAGGGTCAATAAAAATACAAAAGGTGTGAGTGGACAAAAATAAATCAGTTATAAAACATGTTACAGAGAAGACATTTCTACCGTCCACGTAAAACCAATACATGCGTTCGAAAATCATTTCATAATCCATTTCATTTCCAATATAAGAAAACCAAAATCATTACTTTTTCTCAAACCTCGGCCTTGGCCTGAAACCATAAACACGGGGCCTCAGCCCAAAATCATGAATCAAAATCCAAGTACATGAACATAGCCCAAAATCCATAAAACCATATAAACTGGGCCACTGCCCAACACATCCGAAAACATCGGAAATCAACAGTAAATCACGAGTCAATCAATCTGCTGGATCTCAATCACCGAGTCTTAAACTCACATATATCAGGCCTTCCCGGGATATCAACGAGTCTTTAAACTCAAAACACAATCAATAGGCCTCGGGAGATATCACAATAACCGAGTCTTTAAACTCAAAACATATCAATCAAGGGCCTTCCCCCGTCATCAATCAACCAGTTCTTTAAACCCAAAACTAGATCCAGTAATAGTATCGGGTCTTTAAACTCAAAACCATGTGTAAATCATAACAAATCCAGAATCCATCGTAGTCCAAATTCCAAAACCAAATTCGAGATCACATTTTTATCGAAATGGAACTCATGTCCGAATTTCACGTTCAAATCCCAAATCATACTCTCAATCATAATCAAAAAATCATCAAAACATGATATGTATAAACCAAATAAAATCCTTCATCAAAGTATAACATAAACTGTATTCTCGAAATACGTGCAATTACGTATTGCATATCGAAATATGTGTAAATACGAAAATCGTAATTACCATAATCATAAGCATAGAAATCATAAATATAAAGCATAGAAAACAATTATGCCTGCATTGAAATATAGAAAACAAAGTCCACTCACACACCGTCCAAACGTCTCGCTTTCGAGCTGCACGTTTTTTTGTAAATTCCAGAAATCATAATTCCTGTCCAAAATCAATATCGAGGGTCACTAACACTTAAATATGCCTCATATAATTTTCCCTAATTTTTTCTGGGATTTAAATACGTATTTTAAACGTATATGAAAACTTCGGATACACTGAACACTATCGAAACGATATCTGATTTCCTCGAAACTAGTGCTAAAATGTTCTTTACATTAAAAGAAGCAAGTTTCATGTTGAACTCACCTCGAGATTCAGTCTCACGCGCCCTCACGCGCCGCCGTGAGTGGCTGCGCTTGAAGTCCACGCGCCAGCTACAGTGCAGGCACTGTTCATCGTCCCAACCCGTTTCCTCTATCAAACGGGTCTGCAACCCGCGTGTTCGACCCGATTCAATCCTGTCAATTTCCAGTCGATTTCTTTAATTGATTCAGTCAAAAGCATCCTTATGAATCTAATTATGGTTCTGAAACTTCAATTTCATTAGAACTTACCTCAATCCGTCAATTCGAGCTCGAGTTTTTGATGAACATCCGAACACTGGTCATCCTCCAATTCCACTCTATTTCGCCTGTTTTCTTCCAATTAATTTATCAGAAAGCTTCCTGGGAACCTTATAAACATGTTTCCTACCTCAATTGCAACTGAAACTCCCTCCAATTACGCACCCAATCTTCAAATCTCTTCACACCCCGCCATGTTCGTTCATAGCCAACATGACACTAATTTCTTTCATTTTTGCATTGGATCGACTTGAATTGATCCCAGAAGACTCAATTAAACCTCAATTTGCATCATCATGGCCTACAACTACTTCTCTCCTTTCTTCCCTCATTCTCCCTCGTTTCTCTTTGTTTTTCACTCGGGATCAGTTCTCTCCTCTCAGAAACACTCTCCTGGATTCAATTGATTACACATCGATGGATATGTTTATCACGGTTTGTAAATCAAGCGGCAAAAATTGCCACTAATCCTCATTTGTAAGTGACAGGTGTCACTCTAAGAACAATCTGAGGTTGCATCAGTTAATAATCAGCCGTCCTGCCAATTGACCGTTTTACCCCTGCTTTAACAAATTACCAAAATGCTCTTTACATTCTGAGGTTCGTAACTTGGTCGTCTGAACTCCAATTGACGCATGTCGCCTGTCTACGGACTCAGCGTCTCGAGACCTTCCCAACGGTCTTCGAATTACGTGAAAAGTCCATGTCGTTTGCAAAGTTAACAAATTGCCCCTTTAATCAAATTACCGAATTACCCTTGAACTTCCGAACATCATAACTTCCTCCTCGAATGTCAGAATCGGACGTGCCACCTGTCTATGAACTCGTGACGTCCCGAACTACGTCACAGTCATCGGTCAAAGTCCGTTTGACTGTTCGAACCAAAAGTCAACGGTTCGCCCAATTCCAGGGGCAAAATCGTCATTTTCTTCAAATTTTTCCAAATTTTCTTTTTTTTTCTTCGAATTTCCGGGTCGTTACAATAGGGCTTAATTTAATTACATTTAAATATCCTGAAAAATTGGGGGAATTTAGTGTGAGCCAAATTAAGGTATTTGTGATCGAAATTACGATGTTTGACAGGTCAGGACATTTCTGAGGCGTCCGGGGAGCGTGCAGGACACGATTAATGCGTTCGGACTTTGTGAGTGGACTTTTATTTTCTAACCGAGCATGCATAACTGTTTTTATCCACTTATTCCATGTTTCCAAATATGGTTTTATGCTTTTGATTATGATATTTCTGCTTTACATAATTGCACTCTTTTCGAGGTGTTTCTTTTATGTATATGACAGGACCCACCCCCAATCCCCGGGATTAAGGGCTAAGCCCTTCTCCCGTCTAACTTACGCATGACACAAAGGCTAAACTGACGTCCAGCCTCCATGTGACACGTAAGTCGGACAAGGGATTCTCGATCCGACCGTCCAAAAGTTTCTGGACTTCCCAGAGTGCACGTAAACTACTGTGGATCGCAGGTGTGATGTCTCCGTCTCTCTCGACCAACAGCCCGCACCGCAACAACCTGGAGGGTATCGAAAACACGAAGAGACTGTGAGTGGACAAAATAAGTAATAAGTTCAGAAAAATAGGTTATAAAAACAATTACATTCATACCCTCTGTTTAAAAACAATGCTTGCATATCAAAAACCATGTCATAAAACCATTATATATTCAAGTCATTCAGATCATTTAAGAAAAACCAAACTCATTTTCCTTTATTAATCCCGGGCCTAAGCCCAAAACCATCAAAAATCATACCATTCGGGCATAGCCCAAAACATCAGAAAACCATTATCGAAAACCATTATCATCAAGTCTCAGTGAAAAACCAAAACACATTTGAAACCATATTTCCATCCATCGAACATGCTGGATCTATCCGAGTCTTTAAACTCAATCCAGGCCTTAATATAATCCGAGTCTTTAAACTCAATAGGCCTACGGGGGAAATATCAATATCCGAGTCTTTAAACTCAATCCGGGTCTTTAAACCCAATCCGGGCCTGCCCCCGTCATAATCATATCCGGGTCTTTAAACCCAATAACCAGATCCAGCAAATCCAGTCCGAAAACCATTTGAAAACCATTATCCATTTCCGAATCCGAATCCGAAATCTCATCAGGATCCCGAATCCAAACCCAGTACTTATATCCATATCCATTTCCAAATCCGAGTCCGAAACTATCATTCCGTAAGCCAGTATCCAGAATAACCATTCAGAACCTAAACCCAGAAATCCACTTTCAAGTTTCCAAAATCGAATCCAAAATCGTCATTTTGAAATCTGATTCAAAAACCCGAAATTACGTTCTTTAAAACCACTTTTTTGAACTGGGCTTCAAGCCCGAATTTACTTTCCAAAATCCATATGAAACCATTGAAATCAAATCATGTTTCAAATCCTGAAATCAAATCATGAAAACCCGGTTCAAATCACAACATCCATCATATTCTTATAAAATGTATAATTCTATAAATACCTCGAAAAATGTGCAAAACCGTAAACCATCAAAATCATAAATCAAATCATAGAATCACGTATAGAAAACATATAAAAACATATATGCAAGCATCAAGAGTTAGAAAACAAAGTTCACTCACAGACCATTAGCGTCGCCGCCTCGATATGCGTGCACTTATGATTTCCCGACTACTCCGCTATCACAGGCTTTCCCGAACCTGTCCAAATCCCACAATAAGGACACTAACTACTTCATTAAGCTTCTACTTAAACCCCGTAATTTTTTTCGAATTTTTAACTATTTTTAATCGAGCCCTGAAACCTTTGGACTTCCAGAAACATATCGAGATGATGTCCGATCGGCTCGAAACCAGTCTTAAAATGTTCGTTACATCGAATACTTTAAAATTCATGTTGGGACCTTCCTCGAAAGGCTTGCCACGTGCCCACACACACCGCTTGAAGTGGCTGCGCGTGGGCCTCACACGTGGCTACTGTTTACCCATGTGTTCCCGCCGAACCGGGTCCATACCAGTTTGGTTCAGGCCGGTCTGATCAAACTGGAGATCACGGTTCACGACCATTCCAACCATCCTTCAACCCAATTTCAACCCTATTTGATCCTATTCCTCTACTTAAGTCATTTCTTATCAATCCATAAGTTCACAAAAGAGAAAACACAAGTTAAACCCATATACCTGAATCAAATTATCGAACCGGTCAAGTGCTTGCTTCGGTTTCCATGGGTTTGGCCATCTCAGGCCGTGGGTCTGGTTCTAATCAACTCCTAGGACCTTCACCAACAACCTCCAATTAGCACAATCGATTAATAATGGTTACTTTACAAGTTACCATTTTTTAAACCATAAAGGGACCTGCTCGAGAACTCAGACATAACTCCACGGCCGTGCCTCGTCGTGCCCCTCAGATGATTCCCCATACTACCTTTTCCATCTGTTATGCACCCAGCAAGACCACGACTGAAATTGAGGACAAGTGGGCAACTTGGATCACACTGGGACAAAGCCTCTGTTTTCCATGGGCTGAGCGCCACCGTCCACGGCGGCTCACGGTGTTTATGGCACGATACCTGTCTTTTGTAAAGACCCGTACTAGAAGTTGGGATTAGATTAGTGGTTAATGACGGATTAACGAAGATAATCAGTGATTAGTTGGCTACTTTGGACAGAAGGTGCAGAATGACGATTTTGCGCCTAGAATGGGCAAAATGTTGACTTTTAGTTCAAGCGGTCAAATGGACTTTGACCAATGACCGTGACGTAGTTGAGGACGTAACGAGTCCGTAGAAAAGTGGCACGTCCGATTCCGACATCCCAGGAAGAAGTTGTGATGTCCGGAAGGTCGAGGGCATTTTTATAATTTGGTTAAAAAGAGGGAATTTGTTGACTTTTTGTACGACAAGTTTTCTTCATGCAAACCGAGAACCGTTAGATAGGTCTCGACGTCCTGAGTACAACGACAAGCGGCACGCCTTCATCAGACATCGAACGGATAAGATATGGCTCTAGGAAATGAAGGGTAAAATGGTAATTTGGACTTTTAGGGGCAAATCAGCCTTTTAACACCTTGGAAATTGTGTAACTGGAGGATATTTGTGAGAGTGGACCACAGGTTGGAGGACACCTAGCTTCTGTCTAGTGGCTTCCAACCTTCTCTCACGGTTAAACCAACATTTTAAATTGGATTGTTAATCGATCGACTGAGAAACAGAGAGACTGAGACAGTGAGCAATTGATCGTCCCTCTGTGTGTGTGAGTCCTCTGTTAGAGTGTGAGTGATCAGAAAGTCTGGTGAGTGGTGCTTGGTGGAAGTTTGGGTGAGAAAAGGACTATGAGAAGGTGAGTATACCCAGGAACAGAGAGGTTAAGGTGTGAGCAGCCGTGGAAATCGATCAAACCCATCAAATTTGGGCTTGTGGTGGTGTTCAGAGACCTGAGGAGAGACTCTAGGACGTGCAGGGCTGTGGTGGAGATCACGGTGGTGAGTAAAAAAATGTATGGTCTCTGGGTTCCCCTATTTTTCCAAGATTGTTCAAATTAAAAGTCATGAGTTTTAGGGACTGGTTGAGTGTTTTTGTTGACACTAACAGCTGAAGGAAGTTACTATGAAGCTCAGGGACTCGAACCTGTGACTGGAAGGGCGACTGGTGGCCGGAATCCGAAGGACGACTTTTTTGAGTTTTTGGTTCGACTTTGGGAGGTAAGGTTTAGGGCTTTATTTCACGATTTTGTTAAGAGAATCAATCAAAAATTCAAGGACGAAACTTAGGGTGTAGATAGGATTGAAAATGGACTGAAAATGAGTGAAAACCGGCCTCACCGGCTCGATTGGACCGGTCTGAACCGGGTTTGCTGGAGGTTGACGATGACACTGTAGCAGCGCGTGGCTCCCACGTGCAGACCCTTTGGACGGCGCGTGAGGGCGTGTGGGGCTTCTTTTGGGGAAACGTTCAACACGGTTTTCACTCCAATTGATGTAACAAACATTTTAGGACAAGTTTCGAGTTGATCAGACACCGTATCGGGGTAGTTCTGAGTGTTCGATGGTTTAAGGGTTTGTTTAATTACATTTAAAAATCCCAAAAAATTGGGGAAATTAGGGTAAGCTTAAATGAAGTGCTTGTGACCCGGAATGGTGACTTTTGACAGGTCGGGATATTCCTGAGACAGCCGAGGAGCGTACGGGACGCGAGTGACGTGTTCGGACCTTGTGAGTGCACTGTTTGTTTTCTAACCGAGCATGCATAACTGTTTTACTTATTTATTTCTATTTTGATATATGATTTTATGCATTCGATGCATGATTTTAGGTTTATGATTTCTATATTCTTGCTTTACTTGATTGCACGTTTTTCAATACGAGTTATCGGATTTGCATGTACTTCGAGAATATGATTTCTGTTATGCTTTTGAGGATGGTTTCGAATGAATGATTTATGTTTATATGCATTATGTTTTACTAGAGATTTGAGGATATGAATTGAGATTTGAAGTAAATTCGGGCGGAAGTCCTCTTTCGGTTAAACATGTTTTCGGTTTTCGAAGATTTCCGGTTTGGTTTTGATTTTCGGATGTCGATGCATTTTCTTATGCTTGAAAAATGGTTTTGGGTTTAAAGACCTGGAAAAAGAGAAAAAAACCCACTGGATCTTGTTTTGAGTTTAAAGAATCGGATTGATTGACGGGGGGAGGGCCCCGGATTGAGATGTTTTGAGTTTAAAGACTTGGTATATGTTTTGAGTTTAAAGACTCGGTAATTGTGATATCCCCCGAGGCCTGTGATTGTGTTTTGAGTTTAAAGACTCGTTGATATCCCGGGAAGGCCTGGTTATTGCGAATGGTTTTGAGTTTAAAGACTCGAGCGCACTTGAGATCCAGTAAACTTGTATGATTGATGTTTTTCACTCGTTTTCGAATGTTTTGGGTTGTGACTCGAATAACTTGTGTCAGGACCCACCCCGGTTTCCACCCCGAAAACCAAGGTAAATCCTGCTCCCGTCTGACACCCCGACACTAAACCGAAGTAAACTCACGAAAAACCAGAAAAATATACAGTCAGACGCAGGAGAAACTGTAAACATCCCGAAGTCAAGTTTTACAGAGCATAGTACCAAAAACAAAAGAAAGAAAAATCGATGAACAAGATACACGCACAACGGAAAATTTAAAACACTCCGTGGACGCTCTCGTAAATTCTATGCCTCCGACGCTGCCTCGACGCCGAACCCCGCACTAGCTCCACGACCTGGAGGGCAATTTAAAACAGAAGGTGTGAGTAGACCATAAATAAGAAAAGAATTTCCAAAAACTATTTTATAACAAAACCAGGGTTTTAGCCCTCTGTTTTAAAATCACATGCATAACCCAGTTATCAAAACAGTTATAATTCACGTAAAGATCATCATAAAAACATTTACTGAATCATTCTAAAAACAGTGATAGAACTCATATCATAAGCATCATAAAAGCCACGTCATAAAACATAAGTTTCAACCAATCATTATCCGATCAAACCTGCTGGACCTATCCGAGTCTTTAAACTCCCGAGTCTTTAAACTCAATCCAGGCCTCAATAATATCCGAGTCTTTAAACTCCCGAGTCTTTAAACTCAATCCAGGCCTCAATAATATCCGAGTCTTTAAACTCCTGAGTCTTTAAACTCAAAAGGCCTACGGGAAAAATATCAATATATCTGAGTCTTTAAACTCCCAAGTCTTTAAACTCAATCCGGGTCTTTAAACCCAATCCGGGCCCGTCCCCCGTCAAATCAATATCCGGGTCTTTAAACCCAATAACCAGATCCAGCAAATCCAATCCAAAACCATTTGAAAAACCATTTCTAAATCCATATCCAAACCCGAATTCGAAATCACCGGCCTGATGCCCTTCCGGCATCCAAAACCGTCATTCCGAACCCAAATCCGGAATTCCACTTTTCAACTTTAAAACCAATTCTCGCTTTCCGAAATCCGATTTTAAAACCGAAAAACATGATCATCGAAATCTCGTCTCAAAATCCATTTATAAGCATTCAAAACCAGTTATCATTTGAAAACCACAAAACCATGGCATTATACTCAGAAATCGACATTCCTCGTAAAACGTGCCAATTACGTTATTTCTCAAAAACCGTGCAATTATGTAAAACTATCATCACATATTCAACCATCATAAAATCACATATAAAACCATAAAACAATTATAGAAAAATATTTATGCATGCTCGAGTTTAGAGAAGGGGTCCACTCACAGTCACCGGCACGTCACTCGCGCCTCGTACGTCCCGTACGTTTCTCAGCTTCCTCGGGAAGTCCCGATCCTGTCACAAGTCACCAAAGAACGTCACTAACACGTCTACCAAGACTCTCCTAATTTCCTCCAAAAATCTCCGGGTCCTAAACATAACGAACCGAAACCCTACACCTTCAACCTCGCGGAACTACTTCGATTCGACGTCCGAACAACCCAAAATCAATTCCAATAGACTCACCACAACACCTAGACCAAAAACCTAGTTGACACCTTCCTCAGAAATCACCACACGCGCCCCCACGCGCCGCCCAAAGTGGCTGCGCGTGGGCCTCACCCGCCGCCCAATGTACCATCGTCTACCTCGGATCGACCGGTTCGACTGAACCGAACCGGCGCGACCGGTTATTCTTCATTCCTCCACCATTTTCACCCAATCCAATCCCCGTAGTTTCGTCCAGTTCCCAGCACTCCATTCCAGTCCTAAAATCTAGAAATCAAAGCCCGAAACCCATCGTCTACAACCTCGAAAATTTTGCCCGAAAGCCCTATTTTGGTTTCCAACCACCCAGACCTTCCCCCATCACGACACCAACCTCAGACGACTCCTGAGACCTTCATGAGTCTTACACTACCCACCAGAGTCCTTGACTCTAACCCAAAAGCCACGATTTTCGAAATTAACAAAACGGGAAAAATAGGGGATTTGGGTCTCACCTTTGAATCGTCCTCCGCCGTCTGCACCGCCGTGTACCACGGTGTCCACTGAGTCCCCTGCAGTCGTCTTAGCCTCCCCGTAGCTTGGATTAAGCCAACACACGGCACAACCACCACCTCTGTCCCACAGCTCTCTCTGTTTTCTCTGAAAACCAAACCCTCCAACCATCGTGTTTCTTACACAATTTCACTCCCCCAAACACTCACCAGTTCTCCTTCTTCTCTTTGTCACTCTCACCAGTCCACAAAACTCTCTCATGCTCACTGAATCGATCGAAGTCTCTCACTTTCCTCCTCTTTTTTTTTTTTCTGTAATTCACACCTCACACACACCAATCCTTCACAACTCTCTCTCACCTTCACTCAGCAGCCCTCACTTACACTCTCACATACTCAGCAAGTTACACAAACACTCCACACCGCCTTCACCTGCTCGATTCCCTCTCAGCCTCACTCTGTCTCTGTTCTCTCTTCTCTTCGAACACACACACACGGGTACACGATCAACTAGCCCAAATAATTGGACCGTGTTCCCTAGAACCCTCTAGCTCTCTTACACGTGTCACAATCCTAAAACCATTCTCACAAAAATCTCCTCTCTGCCCTGGACACTTGTCCAAATCTGGCTGCACCAAGCCCAAAGTACAAAAGACCAAACTGCCCTTTCTTTTAAGTCAAAATTACCATTTTGCCACTACCTTTCTAGACCCATAACGCACACATCCCAACTCCGATGAATACGTGCCGCCTGTCGTTGAATTCAGGATGACGAGGTCTACTTAATTGTCCTCGGTCAACATGTCAAAACCCGATCGTACGAAAAGTCAACTCTTCCCCTTATTTTACCCAATTTACGGTAATGCCCTCAACCTTCCGAACATCATAACTTCCTCCTCGGATGTCAGAATCGGGCGTACCACCTGTCTACGGATTTGTGACATCCCAAACTACGTCACAGTCATTGGTCAAAGTCCATTTGACCGCCCGAACTCAAAGTCAACATTTTGCCCAACCTAGGGGCAAAATCGTCATTCGAACCTATCGTCACCAACTAACCACTGATTAAGCTCACTAATCCTTCACTAAGCACTGTCTTAACCCTAATTTCTGGGACATGTCGTTACAACCTACCCTCCTAAAAAGAATTTCATCCCCGAAATTCCACAACTAGTTCTTGACACCTAGGGGTCTCCTACCCGGTGATCAACACTAACTCAACAACAACTTCTCCTGGGTTTCTTGTCTATCATCTCCACCTTGGGTATTTCACACCATCCCCAACTACCAGTTCACCACGTCTAGCCCTTTCTCAGTCCCACGAAAACTTTATGGTGTACGCAAGGGAAACTATATGAACAGAAAATAAAGGTATTTTAAAATACCTCATATAGAGCACCCAACAAAATTCATAGAGTACATCCTCTTGTACTACCACCGACACTTCCCGGAACCAACTCGATTCCTAACCCAGAACAATCTAGGCCAAACAGGAACTCCTACCTACTAGCTCACTCCCTCGCTAACACGTCCCTCGGCTGTTACTTTGACCACTTGTCGGAATAAATCTACAAAGTTCTAAAGGCAAACTCTAGATTGTGGGTTCTCTCCTTCAATAACCTCATATCGATCAGTTAGAGTCACTCCTTTCCCGTTTCTTCCGTCATCCTTCAACGGAACTCACCGTAACACTCCAGGTCACCTAGGGTAAGGCCTAAATTCTACCCTGGGATCCAACAATAAACATGACACAACTAAGGATAGTAACAGTACCTGTCCCCGCACCTGGTGCCGACTGAGCCTCCTGCTGAATCATCGAAAACACTCGGGCCTGAGGTCCTGAAGATCTACCACGTCCCCTCAAACTACTAGTGGCACCATCACCTGCTCTAGTGCCCGCTGTCCCTGACGCTATACTCTGTCCGGGCTCCACCATACCTCGGCCTACACCACCCTCCTGTGGCAACAGTGGACACTCACGTCGGAAGTGACCTCGCTCCCCGCAGTAGAAACAAACATCCCGACCAGAAGGACTCGGTCTCCCTGTCGACGCAACAGACGTCGCACTAGCTTGCGGAGTCGGCTGTGTTCGATAACCACGAAACCCTGAACTCTGGAAACTACCAGGTCTACCGAAACGATCATCGCTCGACGATGATGCTCCACTGAAGTTACCTCTCTTCGGTGTCCTATGATTCAAAACTCCAGAAAAAGATGGCTCCCGGCGTCGTACCGGCAAGTTAGCCTCAACTTGCACCGCAGCGTCCGACAACTCTCGGAGGGTAGCAAACGATCCAGCCGTCACTATAGCTCGAATCTCACCTCGCAGGCCCAACTCAAACCTACGACACTTCTCGGCTTCAGTAGCCACAAACGCAGGAGAAAACCGAGACAACATCTGAAACTTCTGTTCGTACTCACCCACACTCAGATTCCCTTGTTGAAGCTGCAGAAACTCAGCCTCCTTGGCATCTCGAAAAGAACGAGGGTAATACTGATCTAAGAACCTCTCCCGAAACGTCTCCCAGGTCACTGTATGGGCATCCCAGCAAAACAACTCGAGGGTATACCACCACTCGTACGCCGCACTATCCAGTAAAAACGTGGCCAATAACACTCGGTCCTCCGGTGGACAATGCATCACTGCAAAGATCCGCTCAAGTCTCGTGATCCACCTCTGGGCTTCCTCAGGATCTACCCCAAAACTAAAACTAGTAGCCCCGAGCCGCTGGGCTCGCTCAATCGTAGCACTCTTTGTCCCTCTTGCCGCTTCGTCTTCAGGTCGTGGAGAGGGTCTACGTCTCGGAGGCGTCGTCAATCGCAAGCTGGAAGAGGCATAGAAACAATCAGACAACCTAAACACAACCTCACAAACCGAAAAACCCGACAAACTCGACAAACGTATGCTCTGATACCAATTGTCAGGACCCACCCCGGTTTCCACCCCGAAAACTGAGGTAAATCCTGCTCCCGTCTGACACCCCGACACTAAACCGAAGTAAACTCACGAAAAACCAGCAAAATATACAGTCAGACGCAGGAGAAACTGTAAACATCCCGAAGTCAAGTTTTACAGAGCATAGTACCAAAAACAAAAGAAAGAAAAACCGCTGAACTAGATACACGCACAACAGAAAATTTAAAACACTCCGGGGTTGCTCTCGTAAATTCTATGTCTCTGACGTTGCCTCGACGCCGAACCCCGCACTAGCTCCACGACCTGGAGGGAAATTTAAAACAGAAGGTGTGAGTGGACCATAAAGAAGAAAATAATTTCCGAAAACCATTTCATAAAAAAACCAGGGTTTTAGCCCTCCGTTTTAAAATCACATGCATAACCCAGTTATCAAAACAGTTATAATTCACGTAAAGATCATCATAAAAACATTTACTAAATAATTCTAAAAACAGTGATAGAACTCATATCATAAGCATCATAAAAACCACGTCATAAAACATAAGTTTCAACCAATCATTATCCGATCAAACCTGCTGGACCTATCCGAGTCTTTAAACTCCCGAGTCTTTAAACTCAATCCAGGCCTCAATAATATCCGAGTCTTTAAACTCCCGAGTCTTTAAACTCAACAGGCCTACGGGGGAAATATCAATATATCCGAGTCTTTAAACTCCCGAGTCTTTAAACTCAATCCGGGTCTTTAAACCCAATCCGGGCCCGTCCCCCGTCAAATCAATATCCGGGTCTTTAAACCCAATAACCAGATCCAGCAAATCCAATCCAAAACCATTTGAAAAACCATTTCTAAATCCATATCCAAACCCGAATTCGAAATCACCGGCTTGATGCCCTTCCGGCATCCAAAACCGTCATTCCGAACCCAAATCCGGAATTCCACTTTTCAACTTTAAAACCAAATCTCACTTTCCGAAATCCAATTTTAAAACCGAAAAACTTGATCATCGAAATCTCGTCTTAAAATCCATTTATAAGCAATCAAAACTAGTTATCATTTGAAAACGCCAAAACCATGGCATTATACTCAGAAATCGACATTCCTCGTAAAACGTGCCAATTACGTCATTTCTCGAAAACCGTGCAATTATGTAAAACTATCATCACATATTCAACCATCATAAAATCACATAGAAAACCATAAAACAATTATAGAAAAACAGTTATGCATGCTCGAGTTTAGAGAAGGGGTCCACTCACAGTCACCGGCACGTCACTCGCGCCTCGTACGTCCCGTACGTTCCTCAGCTTCCTCAGGAAGTCCCGATCCTGTCACAAGTCACCAAAGAACGTCACTAACACGTCTACCAAGACTCTCCTAATTTCCTCCAAAAATCCCCGGGTCCTAAACATAACGAACCGAAACCCTACACCTTCAACCTCGCGGAACTACTTCGATTCGACGTCCGAACAACCCAAAACAAATTCCAATAGACTCGTCACAACACCTAGACCAAAAACCTAGTTGACACCTTCCTCAGAAACCACCACACGCGCCCCCACGCGCCGCCCAAAGTGGCTGCTCGTGGGCCTCACGCGCCTGCTACAGTACCATCGTCTACCTCGGATCGACCGGTTCGACTGTACTGAACCGGCGCGACCGGTTCTTCTTCATTCCTCCACCATTTTCACCCAATCCAATCCCAGTAGTTTCGCCCAGTTCCCAGCACTCCATTCCAGTCCTAAAACCTAGAAATCAAAGCCCGAAACCCATCGTCTACAACCTCGAAAGTTTTTACCTGAAAGCCCTATTTTGGTTTCCGACCACCCAGACCTTCCCCCATCACGGCACCAAACTCAGACGACTCCTGAGACCTTCATGTGTCTCACACTATGTAACAACCCGTACCTTCAGGAAGGGTACAAATGTAATTTTGTAAAAGAATTGTATAAAAGGACGATTTTGCCCTTGCGAATAGTGTGTCAAAAGTTGACTTTTTGATTTACAGGTTGGATGAGTGTTGACCATTGGCCGTGACGTAGTTTAGGACGTCACGAGTCCGTAGACAGGTGGCAGGTCCGATTTGGACAATCGGAGGAAAAGTTATGACGTTCAGAAGATTGTGGGCGTTACCGTAATTTTGACTAATCGAGGGAAATGTTGACTTGTTAGTGGACTTGTTATTTTCACGTAGACCGTCGACCGTTAGATATGACTTGTTATTTCCTGAGTACAACGACAGGTGGCACGCTGTCATCGGACGTCGGACGAAATAGTTACGGGTCTGGAAAGCTTGAGGGAAAAATAGTAATTTCTAAACCTAGGGGCAATTTGGTTTTTTCTCTCAGGCCCAATCAGATAGAACAAGTGGCTGAGTGGGTGTGGATATTTTGTACTGAAGACCATGGAGAAGTGGACACATGGGCTTTGCTGGATGGTTCTAGGAGAGTCTCACATACACACGGTCACAAAGTGTTCATTTTGAACCGTGCATTTGGGCTTCGACACAGAGAAACAGAGAGTGAAGAATAGAGAGACGGTGATCGATTTGGTGTGTGGGTGAGAGTGTGGTGAGTTGTGAGAGTGACAGAGAGAAGAGAGGGAGCTGGTGATCGAATTTTGGGAGTGAGATCATGCATGGAGACACGGCAGTGGTGAGGCTGAGTTTCTGAGAAAACAGAGGAGCCGTGGGACTGAGGCGGTGGTTATGCCGTGTGGTGGCTCAATCCAAGCCAACATGAGGCTAAGACGACTGCAGCGGACCCAGTAAGCACCGTGGCACACGGCAGTGCAGACGACGGAGGAAGAATCGAAGGTATGGTTTGAATCCCCTGTTTTCCCGTGTTATTGTTTTCAAAAGTCGTGGACCTTGTGACAGGACCCATCCCAATCCCCCCGGGATTAGTGCGGGATGACCCTGCTCCCGTCTCACACGGAGTGTCAGACCAGGTATATTTCCGACCTTTGCCCTCCCGGGCTATCAGAGTACGCCAGGATCCGGAGGAGGCATGTGATATCTCTGTCTCTGCTACAGTCCACAATCTGATGTCAACCTGAAGGGCAGTCAAAACATTAAAAGCTGTGAGTGGACAAAAATAAAGAGTTTATAAAACATTTCATAAGAAGACATTTGTACCCTCCACTAAAAAGCATGCATGCATTCGAAAACCATTTATCCAGAAAAACCATAATGAAATCGAATATACGGGCCATTGCCCAAATCCATAAGGAACTCAGCCCAAATCATAAGAAACTAACCATACGGGCCATTGCCCAAAACCTGTGTAAACGCACATATCACAATCCATATATCATATATATGTATATCTCATAAGGCATACATCATATATACATATAATTCACACAACCAATCTTGTCACGGTTTCCAAAGCTACGCGCATGCTACCCAGGTCTCAATCCGAGTCTTCTCAAAGTCAAGATCAATGTCCGCAGACCACTGACCCTACCTGAGGTAATAGTAATCACAGCCTTCCTGAGAGTAAGGAACCCAACTGGGGGGTGACTCCACTCAGTCGGTGCTCCGTGACTACTCCGGGGTCCACCTAGGCCAACAACCCTCCCCGGAGGAGATAATAGAAGTAAAGGAAGGTATATGAATACATATATATACATAACATAAACGTTCATGCCCGGTTCCCTTGAACCGTCATGATCCATAACACCCATAACAAGGGTTCATGCCGGTTCCCATAAATCGTCATGAACCAGAATGACCTGACAAAGGTTCATGCCGGTTCCCATAAACCGTCATGAACCACAATGACCTTTCCAGAGTTCGTGCCGGTTCCCATACACCGCCATGAACTTGGAAATCCATCTAGGGTCCCTGACCCGAAATCATAAACCGTAAAGTAACTGGGTCTCGTGCCCGAACATATGGCTCAACTGGGCACCGTGCCCGATATCTAAGGGTCAGTCACGACTTCGATCATAGTGATGCGTGCAACCATCCATTCAGGACCGCCCTCATCCGGGTATGTCGCCGTGAACGTATCAACCGACGCGACCACCACAAGATCATGGTGCACTCATCACCGATCACTATCCTCAACCGTCAGCACTCCGAAGTCGAGCCTCCCCAGGCTGCCCGACCACGAATCGTGCATCGTGACCTCTCCGGAATGAACACATCACAATCCGGAGACGAGCGTCGTAACGTTGAACTTCGTTCACATAGCTCCTATCGCGACCACGATTTAGACCCGGAGGTCGTAAATAGTGTCATATGCCCGAGACAATACCAAATGGGTCTCATACCCGATTTTATCCATTTAGAAATCCAAAACCATTTCATTTAAATCAATAAAGGAATACAGACCCGTATAAGCACCGTATAAGGCCGAAACCTTGAAATACATGCTTATACGTAACCACATACAAATGCACCCATGGCATCATCAAACATGTAATAAAACATATAATAAACATTTATGCATGCACCAATTTAGAAAACAAAGTCCACTCACAGACCGTCCGAGCTGCCGCCTCGATTTGCGTACCATTCGGCTCCCTGAGCCGATCACCATCACCGGGACTCCCGAACCTGTCCAAATCGTAATAGAAGGTTACTAACTACTTAATTAACCTCCTACCAAAGCCCCATAATTTTCCCGAACTTCATAACTTCCTCCTCGAACGTCGGAATTGAACGTGTCACCTGCCTATGAACTCGTGACGTCACGAACTATGTCACGGTCATCGGTCGAAGTCCATTTCACCGTCCGATTGAAAAGTCAACGTTTTTCCATGACTAGGGGCAAAACGGTCATTTTGCATCGTTCGTCCGATTTCGCTCTACTAATCACAGATTAGCCTCACTAATCGTGATTAGTCACTAATCTAATCATGGAATTTGGGACGGGTCGTTACACCTTGGGCTAGAGTCGAGAGATTTGGAGGTTAGGGTGAGACTCCTGAAGGTCCCAGGAGTCATCTGAGTGTGGTGCCGTGACGGGGGAGGACCTGGGTGGCCGGCGGCCAAAACAGCGGTCACGGGTAGTGTTTTTCGAGGATGAAGACGAGGGGTTTTAGGCCGTGATTTCTGGATTTTAGGACTGGGTTTGATTTCTAGGAATTGGACGCAACTCATAGGATTGGAATGGTGGAAAATCATGGCGGAATTGCAGAGAACCGGTCATGCCGGTTCAACACAGTTGAACTGGGTGACTCGAGGTTGAAGATGCACTGTAGCTGGCGCGTGAGGCCCACGTGCATCCACTTTGGGCGGCGCATGGGGGCGTGTGGGGAAGAGTTTAAGAAATTTTCCAACATGGTTTTGGTTCTAAATGTCATAAGAAATCTATTGGTGCAATTTTTGGGTTAATCGGACGATGTTACGAGATAGTTCGGGAATCCGGACGGTTTAGGGTCTAAGTTTAATTTACGTATAAATTCCCGAAAAATTTGGGGAAATTAGGGTAGCATATTTGACATATTTGTGACCCTATTTGGTGCTTATTGACAGGACGGGAGACGCTTGAGACGGTCGAGGAGAGCACGGAGCGCGATTGACACGTTCTGATTCGTGAGTGGACTCTTTCTTTTCTTACGAGCATGCCTAGCTGTTTTTATCTATGTTTTATGATTTTAAGTATGTTTTTATGCTTGTTAATTATGAGGATGTCATTGATATGTTTGCACGTTTTTCGAGACATTTTTGGGTTTTTGCACGTTTTTCGAGAAAAAGCGGGATTTCTAATTTTTGATGCTATACTTTGGGATTTCAAATTATAATTACTTTCTTATGGGTATAAATGGATTATGAAATATGACTTTTGGTAATCGTGATTTTCGGCGTAAAAAGTGGAATTCCGGATTTGGGTTCGGAATGACGGTTCTGAACGCCTGAAGGGCTTCGAACCGGGGATTTCGGATTCGAGTTTGGATATGGATTTGGAATTGATTTAAAATTGATTTTAAATTGGATTTGCTGGATCTGGATATTGGGTTTAAAGACCCGGATTCTGATTGACGAGGGACGGGCCCCGATTGAGTTTAAAGACTCGGATAGACCCAGCAGGTTTGATCGGACCTTGATATTTGTGTATTTGGTTTTATGATACGATCTTAGCATACTGATTATACTGTTTTATGTCGTGGTTTTCTGATACTTCGTTAGGCATGCATGTTTTTAAAACGGAGGGAAAAACCTGATTGTTTTCTCTAAACTGTTTTATTCTTAAATCGTGTTTCAAACCTTTTATTTCTTTTAGTCCACTCACACTTTTGTTTTTTTTAACTTACCCTCCAGGTCGTGGTGATAGCGCTGGGGTGAACGTTGAGGCAGGAACTGAGGCATAGAGCTTACAACGTTCTTCCGTTGCGAGATTAGCCTAGTAGGGTTTTGTGCTTGTTTTGTATAAACTATGCTCTAAATTACGGTTGTATTATATTATCCATTGTCTGATAGTTGTGCTTATGGTTGTGTTGAGGTTATTTTGGTACTTTAAGTGTGATTGTCAGACGGGAGCAGGGTTCGTCCCGGGTATCGAGGTGATATTTGGGACGGGTCCTGGCAATTGGTATCAGAGCATAGGTTTGTCGGTTTGCGTCGGTACGAAGTCGTTTTTAGGTTTTTTTACTAACTCCATGCCTCTTTCAGTGCACGTTTGACCATGCCTCCGAGACGTGAACCCATTCCACGACCTGAATAAGCAGAGAGTGCGTCGATTGAGCGAGCCCAGCGGCTCGGGGCTACTACGTTCAGTGGTGGGGCAGACCCAGAAGAAGCCCACCGATGGATCACCTGGCTTGAGCGGATTTTCCGGGTGATGCATTGTCCTCCAGGAGATCGTGTGTTGTTGGCTACTTTTCTGCTAGACGGCGCAGCGTATGAGTGGTGGTATACGCTGGAGTTGTCAGGTTGGGACGCTCATACCGTGACTTGGGAGACTTTTCGGGAGCGGTTCTTGGACCAGTATTATCCTCGCTCTTTTCGGGATGCCAAAGAGGCGGAGTTTCTTCAATTGAAACGAGGGAGCGTGACAGTGGCCGAGTATGAGCAGAGATTCCAGATGTTGTCCCGATTCGCTCTTTCATTTGTTGCAACCGAGGCTTAGAAGTGTCATCGGTTTGAGTTGGGTCTTCGAGGAGAGATTAGAGCCATTGTGACAGCCGGCTCATTTTGCTACTTTCAGGGAGTTTTCAGACGCTTCTGTGCGAGTGGAGGCCAGTTTGCCTGCCCGGCCACAATACTCAGGCAGTGTGCGGCGCCGTGAGTATTCTTTTCCTGGAGCGTCGAGTCAGAGAACCCCGAAGAGGGGCAACTATGGGGGTACCTCATCAGCTGGTGGAGCCCGGTTTGGCAGACCAGGTAGTTTTCAGGGCTCAGGGTTTCGGGGAGCTAGAGCATAGCCGACTCCTCAGGCGAGTGCTACTTCAGTTGCTTCTACTGGGAGACAGACAGGTGGACCCGGTAGAGATGCCTGCTATTATTGTGGAGAGCGGGGCCACTTTTGGAGAGAGTGCCCGTTATTAGCCCAGGAGGGTGGAGCAGGTCGAGGTGCAGCAGAACCTGGGCGGAGTACTGCATCTGTGTCAGGGGCGGCAGGCCCTAGAGGTGGCAGTGGTGCCACGAGCAGTTCCAGAGGACGCGGTAGGTCATCAGGACCTCAGGCACTAGTTTTCGCTATGACCCAGCAGGAGGCCAGATCAGCACCTGGAGTGGTGACAGGTACACTCACCCAACATGGTCACACTGTTTTTGCTTTGATAGATCCCGGGGCGACTCACTCATTTATAGCCCAGAGTTGTAGTCTGGTTACGTAGAGGGAGGTGTCTACCTTGGATTGTGCCTTAGGGGTGAGTACACCTACCGGGGAGGTGTTGGTAGTGACTCAGGTTTTGAGAGAGTGTCCGGTGATGGTAGGTGAGGTTAAGTTAGTGGCGGACTTGTTACTGCTGGATCTACGGGACTTCGATGTTATATTGGGTATGGACTGGTTGACGAGACATCATGCTTCTATTGAGTGTCTCAATAGGAGATTGACCTTTTGGAGTCCAGGATTTCCAGAGACCACGTTTCAGGGCGATCAGCGTGCACTTCCTACAGGAGTTATTTCGGCACTTGAGGCTAGCAAGCTGTTGCGGAAGGGGTGCCAGGGTTACATAGCTCACGTAGTGGATACACGTGCCACACCAGTGAGGGCGGAGGATATTCCAGTGGTGAGGGAGTTTCCCGATGTTTTTCCCGAGGAGTTGCCAGGATTACCACCTCATCGAGATATCGAGTTCACGATTGATCTTCTTCCAGGTACACAGCCTATTTCACAGACTCCTTACCGAATGGCACCTGCAGAATTGAGGGAACTAAAGGCCCAGTTACAAGAGTTGGTCGATATGGGATTCATTCGACCGAGTATGTCACCTTGGGGAGCGCCTGTACTGTTTGTAAAGAAAAAGGACGGAGGTTTGAGATTGTGTGTTGATTACAGACAGTTGAATAAGGTAACCATTCGGAATAAGTATCCCTTACCCCAGATTGATGATTTGTTTAACCAACTGAAGGAAGCACAGTACTTTTCGAAGATTGATCTTCGCTCCGGCTATCATCAGTTACGGGTCAAAGAGGAGGATGTATCGAAGACAGCCTTTCGAACCAGGTACGGTCACTATGAGTTTGTTGTGATGCCTTTTGGATTGACTAACGCCCCAGCAGGTTTTATGGATCTTATGAACCGAGTGTTCCGGTCGTACTTGGATCGTTTTGTGATTGTCTTCATTGATGACATCTTGGTGTATTCAAAGAGTGCGAAAGCGCACGAGAAGCATGTGAGGATAGTGCTTAAGACCCTGAGAGAGCATCAGTTGTATGCAAAGTTGAGTAAGTGCCAGTTTTGGTTGACCAGTGTCGGATTTCTAGGTCACGTGATTTTAGCCGAGGGCATCAGAGTAGATCCTCAGAAGGTCGAGGCGGTAGCAAATTGGGAACAGCCCAAGACGGTGACAGAGATCAGGAGTTTTCTGGGTTTAGCAGGCTATTACCAGCGCTTTATTGAAGGTTTTTCTATTCTTGCTGCTCCGTTGACACGGCTGACTCGGAAGGGAGTTCGGTTTGACTGGGATGAGAACTGTGAGCAGAGTTTCCAGGAGCTCAAGAGACGATTGACATCGGCTCCTGTGTTGGCCCTTCCAGACGACAGTGGGGAGTTCGAGGTTTATAGTGACGCTTCTTTACACGGTTTGGGCTGTGTGTTGATGCAGCACGGGAGCGTGATTGCTTATGCTTCCCGGCAATTGAAACCCCATTAGATGAACTACCCTACACATGACTTGGAACTGGCTGCGGTGGTTCATGCACTGAAGATTTGGCGACATTATTTGTACGGCGAGAGGTGCAGGATTTTCACGGACCACAAGAGTCTGAAGTATCTGTTTACTCAGAAGGAACTGAATCTGCGACAGTGTCGATGGTTAGAGCTGCTTAAGGACTACGACTGTACTATCGAGTATCATCTAGGAAAGGCTAATGTGGTAGCCGATGCCTTGAGCAGGAAGTTAGCTAGTTCTTTGTCGCATATGAGGACAGTCCGGTTACCTTTGTTGGTTGAGCTCCGTAGACTTGGAGTAGAGTTGACTGTGGATGGTCAGGGAGCACTACTAGCGAGTTTCCACGTGCGACCTGTTTTGATTGATCAGGTTATTGATGCTCAGTTCGAGGACCCCATCTTGGGCATCATACGGATTGAGGTAGAGGCTGGAGAGAGATAGGACTTTGAGATTCGCGAGGATGGCGCCTTGGTTAAGGATGGACGGTTGTGTGTACATGAGGACGAATCACTGAAGAAGGTGATACTGGATGAGGCTCACTGTTCAGCTTATGCGAAGCATCCTGGTGGGACCAAGATGTATCGTACTCTTCGAGAGCATTACTGGTGGTCAGGTATGAAACGTGAGATTGCAGAGCATGTCAGTAGATGCTTGATCTGTCAACAGGTGACAGCCGAGCGGCAGAGACCCTATGGAGCCATGCAACCTTTGCCGATCCCCGAGTGGAAATGGGATCACCTGACGATGGATTTTGTATTCAAACTTACCAGGACACCGAAGGGACACGATGGCCTGTGGGTGATCGTGGATAGACTTACGAAGTCTGCTCATTTCTTGCCAGTACGGGAGAACTTCAGGTTGACGCAGTTTGCCCAGTTGTTTATTGATGAGATTATTCGGTTGCATGGTACACCAGAGTCGATAATATCTGACAGAGATCCGAGATTTACTTCCCCAATTTTGGTAGAGCTTACAGGAAGCTTTTGGGACAAAGTTGCATTTCAGTACTGCCTTTCATCCTCAGATCGATGGATAGTCTGAGCGGACTATCCAGATTCTCGAGGATATGATGAGAGCGTGTGTCTTACAGTTTCAGGGTACTTGGGGGTCACATTTACCTTTGATGGAGTTCGCCTACAATAACAGTTATCAGGAGAGTATTGGGATGGCCCCTTATGAGGCTTTGTACGGGCGACAGTGTCGGACTCCATTGTGTTGGACCGAGGTTGGTGAGAGGAGATTGACTACTTCCGAGCTGGTAGACCTTACTCAAGAAAAAGTGGCACTGATTAGAGATCGACTGAAGTCGGCTCAGGACCGACAGAAGAGCTACGCCGACCGTAGGATCAGGAATTTGGAATTTTCAGTAGGAGACTGGGTTTTCTTGAAGTTAGCTCCTTGGAAGGGAATCGTACGGTTTGGCAGGCGAGGAAAGTTGAGTCCTCGTTATATTGGACCCTATGAGATCTTGGAGCGCATTGGTCCTGTTGCTTATCGATTGGCTTTACCAGCAGACTTGGCAAAGGTACATAATGTCTTTCATGTATCTATGATTCGGAAGTATATACGGGATGATTCACACGTTCTAGAAGCACAACCTGTTGAGCTTAGGGAAGATTTGAGCTTTGAAGAGCAGCTTGTAGCGATTTTGGATTGGAAGGACAAAGTCTTACGGAGGAAGACGGTTCCCTTAGTTAAAGTATTGTGGAGGAATCATCAGGTGGAAGATGTTACCTGGGAACCCGAGGCCTTAATGCGCAAACAGTACCCTTACTTGTTTCACTGAATTTCGGGGATGAAATTTTTTTTAGGGTGGTAGATTGTAACAACCCGTACCTTCAGGAAGGGTACAAATGTAATTTTGTAAAAGAATTGTATAAAAGGACAATTTAGCCCTTACGAATAGTGAGTCAAAAGTTTACTTTTTGATTTACAAGTTGGATGAGTGTTGACCATTGACCGTGACGTAGTTTAGTGACAAGTGGCAGGTCCGATTTGGACAATCGGAGGAAAAGTTATGACGTTCGGAAGATTGAGGGCGTTACCGTAATTTTGTCTAATTGAGGGAAATGTTGACTGTTTAGTGGACTTGTGATTTTCACGTAGACCGAAGACCGTTAGATAGGTCTCGACGTCCTGAGTACAACGACAGGCGGCACGCTGTCATCGGAAGTCGGACGAAATAGTTACGGGTCTGGAAAGCTTGAGGGCAAAATAGTAATTTCTAAACCTAGGGGAAATTTGGTCTTTTTCTCTCAGGCCCAATCAGATAGGAACAAGTGGTTGAGTGGGTGTGGATATTTTGTACTAAAGACCATGGAAAAGTGGACACGTGGGCTTTGCTGGATGGTTCTAGGAGAGTCTCACATACACACGGTCACAAAGTGTTCATTTTGAACCGTGCATTTGGGCTTCGACACAGAGAAACAGAGAGTGAAGAATTGAGAGACGGTGATCGATTTGGTGTGTGGGTGAGAGTGTGGTGAGTTGTGAGAGTGACAGAGAGAAGAGAGGGAGCTAGTGATCGAGTTTTAGGAGTGAGATCGTGCACGGAGACACGGCGGTGGTGAGGCTGAGTTTCTGAGAAAACAGAGGAGCCGTGGGACTGAGGCGGTGGTTGTGCCGTGTGGTGGCTCAATACAAGCCAACAGGAGGCTAAGACGACTGCAGCGGACCCAATAAGCACCGTGGCACACGACGGTGCAGACGGCGGAGGAAGAATCGAAGGTACGGTTTGAATCCCCTGTTTTCCTGTGTTATTGTTTTCAAAAGTCATGGACCTTGGGCTAGAGTCAAGGGATTTGGAGGTTAGGGTGAGACTCCTGAAGGTCCCAGGAGTCGTCTGAGTGTGGTGTCGTGACGGGGGAGGACCTGGGTGGCCGGCGGCCAAAACAGGGGTCACGGGCAGTGTTTTTCGAGGATGAAGACGAGGGGTTTTAGGCCGTGATTTCTGGATTTTAGGACTGGGTTTGATTGCTAGGAATTGGACGCAACTCATAGGATTGGAATGGTGGAAAATCATGGCGGAATTGCTGAGAACCGGTCACGCCGGTTCAACACAGTTGAACTGGGTGACTCGAGGTTGAAGATGCACTGTAGCTAGCGCGTGAGGCCCACGCGCAGCCATTTTGGGCGGCGCGTGGAGAGGAGTTTGAGAAATTGTCCAACTTGGTAATGTTCTAAATTTCATAAGGAATCTATTGGTGCAATTTTCGGGTTAATCGGACGATGTTACGGGATAGTTCGGGAATCCGGACGGTTTAGGGTCTAAGTTTAATTTACGTATAAATTCCCGAAAAATTTGGGGAAATTAGGGTAGCATATTTGACATATTTGTGACCCTATTTGGTGCTTATTGACAGGACGGGAGATGCCTGAGACGGTCGAGGAGCGCACGGAGCGCGATTGACACGTTCTGATTCGTGAGTGGACTCTTTCTTTTCTTACGAGCATGCCTAGCTGTTTTTATCTATGTTTTATGATTTTAAGTATGTTTTTATGCTTGTTAATGATGAGGATGTCATTGATATGTTTTCACATTTTTCGAGACATTTTTTTGAACGTTTTTCGAGAAAAGCGGGATTTCTTATTTTTGATGCTATACTTTGGGATTTCAAATTATAATTGCTTTCTTATGGGTATAAATGGATTATGAAATATGACTTTTGGTAATCCCGATTTTCGGTGTAAAAAGTGGAATTTCGGATTTGGTTCGGAATGACGTTTCTGAGCGCCGGAAGGGCTTCGAACCGGGGATTTCGGATTCAAGTTTGGATATGGATTTAGAATTGATTTAAAATTGATTTTGGATTGGATTTGCTGGATCTGGATATTGGGTTTAAAGACCCGGATTCTGATTGACGGGGGACGGGCCCGGATTGAGTTTACAGACTCGGGAGTTTAAAGACTCGGATATTTACGATATTACCCCGTAGGCCTTTTGAGTTTAAAGACTCGGAATACATTTGAGGCCTGGTTGAGTATAAGGACTCGGATAGACCCAGCAGGTTTGATCGGAATTTGATATTTTTGGATTTGGTTTTATGATACGATCTTAGCATACTGATTATACTGTTTTATGTCGTGGTTTTCTGATACTTCGTTAGGCATGCATGTTTTTAAAACGGAGGGAAAAACCTGATTGTTTTCTCTAAACTGTTTTATTCTTAAATCGTGTTTCAAACCTTTTATTTCTTTTAGTCCACTCACACTTTTGTTTTTTTTAACTTACCCTCCAGGTCGTGGTGATAGCGCTGGGGTGAACGTTGAGGCAGGAACTGAGGCATAGAGCTTACAACGTTCTTCCGTTGCGAGATTAGCCTAGTAGGGTTTTGTGCTTGTTTTGTATAAACTATGCTCTGAATTACGGTTGTATTATATTATCCCTTGTCTGATAGTTATGCTTATGGTTGTGTTGAGGTTATTTTGGTACTTTAAGTGTGATTGTCATACGGGAGCAGGGTTCGTCCCGGGTATCGAGGTGATATTTGGGACGGGTCCTGACACACTACCCACCAGAGTCCTCGACTCTAACCCAAAAGCCACGACTTTCGAAATTAACAAAACGGGAAAAACATGGGATTTGGGTCTCACCTTTGAATCGTCCTCCGCCGTCTGCACCGCCGTGTACCACGGTGTCCACTGAGTCCCCTGCAGTCGTCTTAGCCTCCCGTTAGCTTGGATTAAGCCAACACACGACACAACCACCAACTCTGTCCCACAGCTCTCTTTGTTTTCTCTGAAAACCAAACCCTCCGACCACCGTGTTTCTTACACAATTTCACTCCCCCAAACACTCACCAGTTCTCCTTTTTCTCTTTGTCACTCTCACCAGTCTACAAAACTCTCTCATGCTCACAGAATCGATCAAAGTTTCTCACTTGCCTCCTCTCTGTTTTCTGTAACTCACACCTCACAAACACCAATCCTTCACAACTCTCTCTCACCTTCACTCAGCAGCCCTCACTTACACTCTCACATACTCAGCAAGTTACACAAACACTCCACACTGCCTTCACCTGCTCGATTCCCTCTCAGCCTCACTCTGTCTCTGTTTTCTCTTCTCTTCGAACACACACACACGGGTACACGATCAACTAGCCCAAATAATTGGACCATGTTCCCTAGAACCCTCTAGCTCTCTTACACGTGTCACAATCTTAAAACCCTTCTCACAAAAATCTCCTCTCTGCCCTGGACACTTGTCCAAATCTGGTTGCACCGAGGCCAAAGTACAAAAGACCAAACTGCCTTTCCTTTTAAGTCAAAATTACCATTTTGCCACTACCTTTCTAGACTCGTAACACACACATCCTAACTCCGATGAATACGTGCCGCCTGTCGTTGAATTCAGGACGACGAGATCCACTTAACTGTCCTCGGTCAACGTGTCAAAACCCGATCGTACAAAAAGTCAACTCTTCCCCCTATTTTACCCAATTTACGGTAATGCTCTCAACCTTTCGAACATCATAACTTCCTCCTCGCATGTCGGAATCGGATGTGCCACCTGTCTACGAATTTGTGACGTCCCGAACTACGTCACTGTCATCGGTCAAAGTCCATTTGACCCCCCGAACTCAAAGTCAACATTTTTCCCAACCTAGGGGCAAAATCGCCATCCGAACCTATCGTCACCAACTAACCACTGATTAAGCTCACTAATCCTTCACTAAGCACTGTCTTAACCGTAATTTCTGGGACGGGTCGTTACAACTTGGTTCTTATGGATTTAGGGCCGAGTGCCCGAACTTGGGTTTGATTTCTGTTGATTTCTGCACTTATTTTCATATAGTACATATGGTTATTTTAAGTTACTTGGTCATGCATGCATATTTTCAAACGGAGGGTGAACCCTGGTTTTATTTCGTAAACCGGTTTTTTATAACTCTTATTTTTAGTCCACTCACGCTTTTAATGTTTTTAACACCCTCCAGGTCGTGGTGCTAGCTCAGGGGCTAACGTTGAGGTAGAGGCGGAGGCATAGAGTTTTCCCGTTGCACGTGTAGTCAACCCTCAATAGGATTTTTTTGTCTTCTCTTGTACTGTTACTATGCTCTGTGCTACTGTGGACTAGTTGTATTATAACTTCTCCCTAGTCTGGCAATGTTTATATCATGGTTTTTGAGGTTATTTTGTGGTAGTTTTGAGGTTATTTTGGTCTTTTCATTAGGTTGTCAGAGGGGAGCAGGGTTCGTCCCGGTTATCGAGGTGATAATTGGGGTGGGTCCTGTCATCTTTACTCCCTCTCCCTTTCTGATTCATCATTCTGAGTCATAGAATCATTTTGAGGACAATTTGGGTTCAAAATCGTTCACCTCTCCTCTGTTTTTCATTCTCCCCGTCGCACACACACATATCCCTGATTTTGAACTAAACAAGGGCGGTGAGAAGGGTCTACCGTCTTCCTGAGTGGGACATGTGTCCTTCATCTGATGGTCATAGCTTCCCAATCCTGCCAAATGTCCCAAAGTCATCGGGCACAAATCCCCTTGCACAAGAATGACCAAAATACCCCTTTAATGGCAAATTACTCTTTTACCCTTCATAATTTTTTGCCCAAATTTAATTCGTCTGATGTCCTATGACGGCGTGCCGCCTGTCGTTTTACTCAGGGCATCGAGACCTACCTAATGGTCCTCAAAGTACGTGAAAATTCCATGTCATTTGAAAAGTCAACAAATGGACCCTATTCAACGAAATTACCAAAATACCCTCGAATTTCCTAACGTCATAACTTCCTCCTCGGTTGTCGGAATCGGACGTGCCACCTGTCTATGAACTCGTGACGTCCCGAACTACGTCACAGTCATCGGTCAAAGTCCTTTTGAAGTTGTGAGTAGCAGTGGACGAAATCGATCAAACCCATCGAAGTTGGGCTTGTGGTGGTGTTCAGAGACCTGAGGGGAGACTCTAGGACGTGCAGGGCTGTGGTGGAGATCACGGCGGTGAGCAAAAATAGGTATGGTCTATGGGTTCCCCTATTTTTCCAAGATTGTTCAAATTAAAAGTCGTGAGTTTTAGGGACTGGTTGAGTGTTTTTGTTGACACTAACAGCTGAAGGAAGTTACTACCAAGCTCAGGGACTCGAACCCGTGACTGGAAGGGCAACTGGTGGCCGGAATCCAATGGTCGACTTTTCTGAGTTTTTGGTTCGACTTTGGGAGGTATGGTTTAGGGCTTTATTTCACGATTTTGTTAAGAGAGTCAATCAAAAATTCATGGACGAAACTTAGGGTGTAGATAGGATTGAAAATGGACTGATAATGAGTGAAAGCGGCTTCGCCGGCTCGGTTGGACCTGACCGATCTGAACCGGGTTGGCCAGAGATTGACGATGACACTGTAGCAGCGCGTGGCTCCCACGCGCAGTCCCTTTGGGCGGCGCGTGAGGGCGCGTGGGGCTTCTTTTTGGGAAACGTTCAACACCGTTTTCACTCTAATCGATGTAACGAACATTTTAGGACAAGTTTCGAGTCGATCGGACACCGTATCGGGGTAGTTCTGAGTGTTCGATGGTTTAAGGGTTCGTTTAATTACGTTTAAAAATCCCGAAAAATTGGGGAAATTAGGGTAAGCTTAAATGAAGTGTTTGTGATCCGGAATGGTGACTTTTGACAGGTCGGGATATTCCTGAGATAGCCGAGGAGCGTACGGGACACGTGTAACTTGTTCGGACCTTGTGAGTGGACTGTTGTTTTCTAACCGAGCATGCATAACTGTTTTACTTATTTATTTCTGTTTTGATATATGATTTTATGCTTTCGATGCATGATTTTAAGTTTATGATTTCTATATTCTTGCTTTACTTGATTGCACGTTTTTCAATACGAGTTATCAGATTTACACGTACTTCGAGAATATGATTTCTGTTATGCTTTTGAAGATGGTTTCGAATGAATGATTTATGTTATACGCATTATGTTTTACTAGATATTTGAGGATATGAATTGAGATTTGAAGTGAAATTCGAGCGGAAGTCCCCTTTCGGTTAAACGTGATTTCGGTTTTGAAAGATTTCCCGTTTGGTTTTGGTTTTCGGATGTCGATGCATTTTCTTATGCTTGAAAAATGGTTTTGGGTTTAAAGACCGGGAAAAAGAGAAAAAACCCACTAGATCTGGTTTTGAGTTTAAAGACTCGGATTGATTGACAGGGGGAGGGCCCTGGATTGAGATGTTTTGAGTTTAAAGACTCGGTATATGTTTTGAGTTTAAAGACTCGGTGATTGTGATACCCCCTTGAGGCCTGTGATTGTGTTTTGAGTTTAAAGACTCGTTGATATCTCGGGAAGGCCTGGTTATTGCGCATAGTTTTGAGTTTAAAGATTCGGGCGCACTTGAGATCCAGTAAACATGTATGATTGATTTTTTTCACTGGTTTTCGAATGTTTTGGGCTGTGACCCGAATAAATTGGTTCTTATGTAACACGACCCATCCCAATCCCCCCGGGATTACCATGGAATGTATCATGCTCCCGTCTGACAAGGGGCGTCAGACAAGGGATAACCGATTGCCATTGCCCAAACGGGCTTCCAGAGTGCGTAAGGATCGATGGAGGAGGTGTGCGATGCTCAACTCTCTGCTGCAGTCGTATCCGGAATCAACCTGAAGGGCATTAAAAACAAAAGCTGTGAGTGGACGAAAATAAACAAGTCTGTTAAAAACATTTATAAGACATTTATGCCCCTCAGTAAAATCATATGCATGCACCAAAAACCAATAATCCCATATTTATTTAGAAATAACCATTAGGGGCTTAGCCCGGAAACCAAAGCATAGTTTCAAATTCCAAAAGTCAATCCAAGAGTTATTTCATCAATCCAGTAATATTCATTTATTATTTTTCCATCTCCGGCATCCCCGATGCCTAGCGTCCTAGACGCTTGACGTTCCAGACGTCATATCTCACGGTATTAAGCAACGCGTGCTGCCCGGGGTCTCACCGGGTCCATATCTCTGACATCCCCGATGTCTGACATCCATGACGTCTAGCAATCCTGCTCCTGGATCACTATACGGTCCGGTAGCTCCGTACAATGAGCCCTCGCAGGCAATGCACCGTGACTTTTCCAGTGTCCCCGACACTTGCAGGAGACCAGGATATAAATATCCTCATATCGAGATGGTTTTATGGAACACATTCTATTATTCATTTCCAAAATATCACAAGGGCCCTGCCCCGAATTTCCATAAAACCGTGATAAGTCCAAATAGTTGAATCAATCCGAAATAGTTTATTCAATTCCATTTTAGGGTCCCCGACCCGAAATCACATATATAAGTTAACTGGGCCCCTGGCCCGATTTCATAAGTCAACTGGGCCCCTGGCCCGATTTCACAAGTTAACTGGACCCCTGGCCCGATTTTTACTTTATCAAATCCGTAACCGTTTCATGAAATCATATCCATCCATATTTATGGAAATCAGTGCAAATCCAGAAAACCTCGATTCACGTGCAAACACGTAAATCGCCTCGAAATGCGTGAAAACATATAAATTCACTGATATCCAAAATAAATCATATAATCACAATTATAACAATCATGAAACAGTTATGCATGCATCGAATTTATAAAACAATGTCCACTCACAGACCGTTTAACTGAGTGCCTCGATACGCATGCCATAGGCCTTCCCGGGCCACACCACTATCACCGGGACTCCCAATCCTGTTCAAATCACATTAGAGGATCACTAACCTCATCATTAACATCCTATTCAAGTCCCGTATTTTTCCCGAATTTTTAAGTATTTTTAAACTCGATTTAAAACCTTCGGACATCCCGAACAATATTGAAACGAGATCCGATCGACACGAAACCAACGCTAAAATGTTCGTTACATTGTATAGGATAAAAGTCATGTTGACCTCACCTCGAGATTCGTGCCCATGCGCCGTCACGCGCCGCCGTGAGTGGTTGCGCGTGAAAGCCACGCGCCTGCTACAGTGACTGCTACAGTCACCATCTTCACCCGTTTGTCTGGTAAACGGGTTGGAAAGCCCGCGATAGGATCCGGTTCAATCACACCCAAATCGACATCAATTCAATCCGTTCTTGATCCTAAAACAATCATTAGCATATGAATTTCAGTTCTGTGACATCGATCAACATCAACCATTCCTTAATCAAGCCATCAACCCGTGATCACCCAAAACGGGTCAATCACCAAAACTCCATCAATCCTCAACCATTGTCAAATTAACTTCATAAGAAGCAAATAAGGACTAACACGAACCAATTAGCATGATTAATTGAACACGACATTACCTCAATCACCACAACTCAAGCTTGAGTTTTCCGGCCGTCCACCTCGTCCGTCCACGGCCCTAGGAGCCCCAAAGCTTGCCCCATTTGATCTGGTTCGACACGTTGAAGTTCCAGAAAGCTCAATCCATCCTCAATTAGGCTTGGGCTGGCCTAAAACTGGAAGTTCGAATTTGAATTTCCCAGAACCCAGTTTCGGGTTTTTCAGAGAATTCCAGCATCAAAATTCACTCATTCCTTTCATTCTCAATCACAGAGTGACCCTCTCGACTCACTCTCAATTCTAACAATCCAACTCAGTCCCTAAAAGCACTCAAAACCGTCCTCAATCCACTTTGTACAGATCCCCTGCACTGACCCGAAAACACAATAAAATGGTACCCACGTTCTTGTGATCGATTGCCAGCACCATCACATGTGCAATTCCACCTCAAACTGACCCAATTAACTCAATTAATTGATAAACAAATCATGGGATTGATCACACAAAGCATCCACCTTCACGGCTGTTCAATGAAACAGTACCCCCCGTGTGAAATTAAAATTCTGCCCTTGTGCAGAAAATTACCAAAATGCCCCTCACGCACCTGACCCGTAACTCGGTCATACGGACTCCGATTGATGCGTGCCGCCTGTCTACGAACTCAGGGCATCGAGACCTTCCTAACGGTCCTCGGTCCCCGGCCATCGGACCTCCTGATCAAAAAGTCAACATTTCCCCCTTATTACGTTTAAATTACGAAAACGCCCATGAACTTCCGTACATCATAACTTTCACCACGAACGTCGGAATCGAACGTGCCACCTGTCTATGAACTCGTGACGTCCCGAACTACGTCACGGTCATCGGTCAAATTCCATTTGACCATCTGAATTAAAAGTCAACGTTTTGCCCACGCCTAGGGGCAAAAAGGTCATTTTGCACAATTCGTCTGAAATCGCCCAACTAATCCCAGATTAGTAAATCACAATTAAATATTATTAAATCCCGATATTCGGGACGGGTCGTTACATTATGGATTTAGGGGCGAGTGCCCGAACTTTGGTTTGATTTCTGATGATTTCCGTACTTATTTTCATATAGTCCATATGGTTGTTTTAAGTTACTTGGTTATGCATGCATGTTTTCAAACGGAGGGTGAACCCTGGTTTATTTCGTAAACGGGTTTTTATAACTCTTATTTTTAGTCCACTCATGCTTTTAATGTTTTTAACACCCTCTCAGTCGTGGTGCTAGCGCAGGTACTAATGTTGAGGCAGAGGCGGAGGCATAGAGTTTTCCCGTTGCGCGTGTGCTGTACTGTTACTATGCTCTGTGCTACTGTACTGTTTTTAACACCCTCTCAGTAGGATTTTTTTTGTCTTCTCTTGTACTGTTACTATGCTCTGTGCTACTGTGAACTAGTTGTATTATAACTTCTCCATGGTTTGTCAATGTTTATATCGTGGTTTTTGAGGTTATTTTGTAGTTGTTTTGAGGTTATTTTGTGGTTGTTTTGGTCTTTTCGTTGGATTGTCAGACTGGAGCAGGGATTTTCCCGGTTATCGAGGTGATAATCGGGGTGGGTCCTATCAATTGGTATCAGAGCATAGGTTTACGGTTTGTGTCTACTACGAGGTTGTGTCTAGGTCGTTATATTGACTTTATGCCTCTTTCAGAGTACGATCGACCATGCCTCCGAGACCTGAGCCGCCTCCACGACCTGCTGAAGACGGTGCAAGAGATGCAGAAAGTGCTATGATTGAGCGAGCCTAGCATCTTGGGGCTACGACGTTTAGTGGTGGGGCAGACCCTGAGGAAGCCCACAGGTGGATTACAAGACTTGAGAGCGGATTTTCGCAGTGATGCGATGCCCCTCGGAGGATCGAGTGTTACTGGCTACCTTTTTACTGGACGGTGCGGCGTATGAGTGGTGGTACACTCTTGAGTTGTCAGGTTGGGATGCTCACACGGTGACCTGGGAGACTTTTCGTGAGCGGTTCCTTGATCAGTATTACCCTCGTTCGTTCCGCGATGCCAAGGAGGTTGAGTTTCTACAGCTCCAACAGGGGAGTATGACTGTGGCCGAGTATGAACAGAAATTTCAGATGTTATCCCGTTTTTCTCCTGCTTTTCTGGCTACGGAAGCCGAGAAGTGCCACAGGTTTGAGTTGGGCCTGCGAGGTGAGATTCGAGCCATCTTGACGGTTGGATCGTTTTCTACCCTTAGAGAATTGTCGAATGCTGTAGTGAGGGTGGAAGCTAGTTTTCCAACACGACCATAGTTCTTGGGTGGTGTACGACGCCAAGAGCATCCTTTTTCTGGAGCTTCGAGCTAGAGGACCCCGAAGAGGGGCAGTTATAGTGGAGCTTCATCCGCGGGCGATGATCGATTTGGTAGACCGCGTAGTTCCCAGAGTCCAGGGTTCCGTGGACAACGAGTGCAGCTGACTCCGCAAGCAAGTTCGACATCTGTTGTGTCCACAGATAGACCGAGTGGAGGACCCAATCGGGATGTTTATAGTGTCATTTGTTTCTTCTGTGGTGAGCGAGGCCACTACCGAAGGGAAGGTTCATCCTTACCACCAGGTGGAGGCGCAGGCCGAGGTACGGTGGAGCCAGGATAGAGTACGGCTTCAGTTTCAGTGGCAGTAGGCACTAGAGGAGGTGGTGGTGCCACTAGTGGTTTGAGGGGACGCAGCCGATCTTCAGGACCCCAGGCCCGAGTTTTTGAGATGACGCAGCATGAGGCTCAATCAGCACCCGACGTAGTGACAGGTACGATTACCCTCCTTGGTCTTGATGTACATGTTTTGTTTGATCCTGGGACTACCTTATTCTTTTAGAGCAGAGAGTCTAGGTTTTCCTCAGAGTAGTAAAGAAGGTGACGTGTAGACAATTAGTCTGGAGATTGGCATACCTAAGGATAACGTACCATGATTGGAATCTCGGAATTTGGAGATGCTGTGGTTTGGACGATGACACGTGGTGTTAATTCCGAGTTGGTGCAGGTGGCGAGTGTCAGGAGATGACAGTAAGTTGGATTAAGGTAGAATGACTCGGAGTGACAAGGTTGGGACTCGCGGTGTGTTCCGTTGAAGGATAATGGAAGGAATGGAAAAAGAGTAACTGTAACTGATCAAGATAAGGTTATTGAAGAGAACTCACAATCTAGGTGTGCCTTTAGATGTGTTGAGGACTTTATCGATTTGATTTGACGAGGTGGTCTCAGCAATTGTGGGAAGGGAAGGCGAAGTAGTGAGTCGGTAGGTGGAATCAAATTAAGGGACGAGTAGATCAGAATTAGATTGCTCATGGCTCAGGGTTTGAGTTGGTGTTGAACAGGAGAATTATTTGTGAAATATAAGTTGGGTATTTTTACTAGGTTGGATGTTTGTGGTCTGTGGTTGCATACGTATGACTAGTGGACTTAGAACTGGTACTGGGTTACGCCAGATTTGTAGTTGTGATACCATAGGATTTCATTTTGGTCAGGAGACCGGGAGGCTGGGAAGGACTTTGAGTTGGACTTTCCCGAAAGATGCGTAGTTGGAAGTACGTAAGGATATACTCTATGAGCAGTGTTTGAGGTATTCTAAAATACCTTTTTTTTCTATTTTAAGTTTGTAGGGTTGTCCTTGCGTGTGTAATGTCGTTCTAGTTGGTGGTACTGGGCGAAGGTACGTGGAAGGTACGTACTGATTCTGCAGTGGTCGGAACCAAGCCGATGTAATTGGATGAGCAGTTCTGGTAGAAGTGTTGGTGATCAACTTAGAGTCAAGGTATGTTGTGGATAGACGGACGATTGGTGTATTTCCCACATGTTGGATGTTGTTGGATGGAACATGTGGACCGGATCAAGGTGATCCCGAGCGACTGATTGATTTGTAGGCTACAGTGTTGTTTTGAGCTAGATGCTCCGAACTGAGTGGCTGGTGGGACCCTGACTTTTAGAGGTATGTTCTTGGTTAAACAGGAAGGTGATAGGGTTCGGTGGCAATTAGACAGTGTGGGACGTGGTTGGTGTGCCCAGAGGATGACTGTGTTAGTGTCACAGGACCCACCCCCAATCCCCTGGGATTAAAGACTAAGTCCTGCTCCGGTCTAACTTACGCATGACACGAAGGCTAACCCAACGTCCAACCTCCATGTGACACGCAAGTCGGACAAGGGATTCTCGATCCGACCGTCCAAAAGCTTCTGAACTTCCCAGAGTGTACGAAAAACTATTGTGGATCTCGTGTGTGATGTCTCCGTCTCACTCGACCAACAGCCCGCACCGCTACAACCTGGAGGGTATCGAAAACACAAAAAGACTGTGAGTGGACAAAAATAAAGTATAAGTTCAAAAACAGTTATCAGAAACCACAATTTCAATTATACCCTCTGTTTAAAAAACCAATGCATGCATATCAAATCTATGTCATAAAACCATGTAAGAAAAACCAAACATAGTTTCCTTTTCTCAAACCCCGGGCCTCAGTCCAAAACCATCAAAGCCATATCATCCGGGCAGAGCCCAAAACATCGGAAAACTTTTATTGAAAACCAATCAACATCAAAACTCAGTGAAATCCAAATACATTTAAAACCACATATTCATCCATCGAACCTGCTGGATCTATCCGAGTCTTTAAACTCCCAAGTCTTTAAACTCAATCCAGGCCTCAATATAATCCGAGTCTTTAAACTCCTGAGTCTTTAAACTCAACAGGCCTACGGGGGAAATATCAATATCCGAGTCTTTAAACTCCCGAGTCTTTAAACTCAATCCGGGTCTTTAAACCCAATCCGGGCCCTCCCCCGTCATATCATATCCGAGTCTTTAAATCCAATAACTAGATCCAGCAAATCCAACCCATAACCACTCTCCATATCCGAATCCGAATCCGCAATCTCATCAGGATCCCGGATCCAAACCCAGAACTCATATCCATATCCATTTCCAAATCCGAGTCCGAAACCATCATTCTGTAAGCTAGCATCCAGAATAACCATTCTGAACCCAAACCCGGAAATCCACTTTCAAGTTCCCAAAATCGAATTCAAAATCGTCATTTCGAAATCCGATTCAAAAACCCGAAATCACATTCTTGAAAACCACTTTTCTAAACTGGGCTTCAAGCCCGAATTTTACTTCCCAAAATCCATATGAAACCATTGAAATCAAATCAAGTTTCAAATCCCGAAACTAAATCAGGAAAACCCGGTTCAAATCACAACATCCATCATAGTCTCATAAAACATATAATTCCGTAAATATCTCGAAAACGTGCAAAACCGTAAACTGTCAAGATCATAAATTAAATCATAGAATCACATATAGAAAACATATAAAAACATATATGCATGCATCAAGAGTTAGAAAACAAAGTCCACTCACAGACCATTTACGACGCCGCCTCGATACGTGCACACTTATACTTTCCCGGCTAATCCACTATCACCGGCTTTCCTGAACCTGTCCAAATTCTGTCATAAGGTTACTAACTACTTCACAATGATCATACTTAAGCCCCGCAATTTTTAACTATTTTTAACCGAGGCCTAAAACCTTCGGACATCCCGAAACTTATCTAGACGATGTCTGATTGACTCGAAACCAATCCCAAAATGTTCGTTACATCGATACGATAAAAAGTCATGTTGACCACTTTCCCATGAACAGTGCCACGAGCCCTCACGCGCCGATTACTGTTCATCTTCTTCCTTGTGTGAATCGGGTTCAGTTCGATCCAAGGTTCAGCCGGTTCAATTGAACCGGCGTCCACGGTTCCCTCCATTTTCGACTCGTTTCCAACATCTGTTTAGCCCAGTACCTTCATCCTATTCTATAGAACTGATTTACCTACTAAAAACATGAATTACAAGATAGAATAGTACTTACTCGACCGAGCTACAATCCTTCGATTTCCTCGACTCTGTTTTATTGGTTTCCAGCCATTGTAGTCCCTTTTCCACGTCCATTAACATCCTTTTGACGCCCAAAACCTTACACAAAGAACCAAATTACTTCGCAACCACTGTAATTCATTTTGCCATTATCGACTTCAAATTTCCAACATCACGGAACTCACCTGCCGTTGCCGTCGTACTCTGTCCTGATCACCACCAATCCAGTTCCAACCTTGCTTCTTATTCTTATGTTAACACCAAGCTAAAACCCACGCTTGTGTGCACTCTTTCTTTTTTTCAAAGTCATAGTCCCCTGTTTCTTCCTTTTGCCTCACGGGGTTTTAGGGAGCCACCACTAACCGCCGTCTACGGCCACCCTCTATGGCGGCACCACCACCTCTCCCATCCTTTTGTCTCTCACTTCCCTGCTCAACCCTTAGAAAAATGCTGAAGACCGAAGAAAAATGGGAGAATTTGTCAAGCCCTGTTTTATGTTTTCCCCACCGTGCACAAATTTGCACTTTGATTTTCAAGATATATTAATAAGGCGGCAGAGAGGTTCCACACACCTCTAGAACTGAGACACGTGTTGCAATCTTACAACCCCACCATTACTGAGCAACCAAATGTCCTGATCTCACATGGCACATATTCCAGGATAGACAAAAGACCCTTTTGCCCCTATCTTGCACAATTACCATGTAACGATTCGTCCCGAATTCCAGGATTAGATTAGTGACTAATCACGATTAGTGAGGTTAATCGGTGATTAGTTTAGCGAAATCGGACGAACGATGCAAAATGACCGTTTTGCCCTAGGCGTGGGCAAAATGTTGACTTTTCATTCTGGTGATCAAATGGACTTTGACCGATGACCGTGACGTAGTTCATGACGTCACGAGTTTATAGACAGGTGACACGTTCAATTCCGACATTCGAGGAAGAAGTTATGACGAGCGGAAGTCCAAGGGCATTTTGATAATTTTGGTTAAAAGGGGCAAAATGTTGACTTTTGGACTGAGGGGTCCAATGGCTGAGGGCCAAGGACCGTTACGTAGATCGGGACGATACGAATCCGTAGATAGGCGGCACGTTGAAATCGGACTTCGAACGGGAGAGTTATGGGTCACGGAAGGTCAATTTCACTATACACGTACTTCGAGACGATGATGATTTAGCAATATCTGATTGGGCAGATATTTTGGTGGGACCCATGGATGAGTGACAAGTGTCACTCATCCCATTGGATAAAATTCCTAAAAAGGTGGATCTAACATAATTAAATACTATTATTTCTATTATTTTATAATTAACCTTTTCAACATTAAATTCTAGCCATCCATCTAACTTAATCTCTCAAATCCTAACCATCCATTTAATCCTCTCTCCTCCCATCTGATCAAACATCAATATCTTCTTTGTTTTTCCTCACAAACCCGAACCCCCCTACCCCATATTTGTTCGTCCTCCATTTTTCTCTCTTAAACACAAACTCACATACCACCACAGCTCACCATCCCTTATCTGAGCTCGTGTGTGACCTTGAGAGTGTGATGAAGGAATGAGAGGGCAGTGACGACCAGCCACGGCGACAGCTCACGGCGGGGAAACCCGAAACCTTAGGTAAGTATTCAAAAATTCAAGTTTCGATTTTGTTGGTTTTTGTTCGGTTCTAAGGATTGGGTTGTGTCCCTAGGACCTAGGGGAGTCGAATAGGATCATTTACTAAGGCTTGGACGGCTGGAATGCATGGCGGAGAAAGGTTGCAGCGGCCGTCACCATTGTCGAACATGGAGGTACGGTTTCCTTCGCGTTTTGATGTTCTTTCACGACTAAAATGATAGGAAATGAGATTAGGAATATATTAGAATCAAAAAGGGATGAAATGGACCAAAAATGAACGACTTAGGGCCGTGAACCGGTCCAGACCGGTTCGGCCGGTTCAAACCAGCCGAACCCGGTCCAGTCGAAGGTTAGTGACGATGAACAGTGCGGCGCGTGATCTCACGCGCAGCACCTTCCCTGGGCGCGTGTTCCACTGTTTGGGAATGTTTTCAACATGTGAAATCTTCTATTTGATGTAACAAACATTTTGGGACTAGTTTCGTGTCGATTGGACATCGTCTCGATAATGTTCGGGCATCAGAAGGTTTCGGATCGGGATTAAAAATAGTTAGAAATTCCAAAAAATTACGGGCCTTTAATGGGAGGTTAATTAAGTAGTTAGTAACCTCCTATTACGATTTGGACAGATTTGGGAGTCCCGGTGACGGTGATTGGCTGGGGAGAGCCGTATGGCACGCGTATCGAGGCGGCAGCTCGGACGGTCTGTGAGTGGACCTTGTTTTCTAAATTGGTGCATGCATAAATGTTTATTATATGTTTTAATCCATGTTTGGTGATGCCATGAGTGCATTTGGTTGTGGTTACGTATAGGCACGTATTTCGAGGTTTCAGCCTTATACGGTGCCTATATGGGTCTGTATTTCTTTATTGGTCTAAATGAAAAGGATTTGGATTTCCAAAAGGATAAACTCGCGTATGAGACTCATTTGGTTTTGTCCCAGGCCTATGACTCTAGTTACGACCTACGGGTCTAAATCGTGGTCGCGGCGAGTGCTATGTGCACGACGATCGACGATACGACGCTCGCCTCCGAATTGGGATGTGTTCCTTCTGGAGAGGTCACGATGCACGATCTGTTGTCGGGTAGCTGATGGAGGCTCAACTTCGGAGTGCTGACGGTTCAGGATATCTATCGGTGATGAGTGCACCATGATCTTGTGGTGGTCGCGTCGGTTGATTCGTTCACGGTGACATACCAGGATTGAGGGCGGTCCTGGATGGATGGTTGCACGCATCACTACGATCGGAGTCGTGACTGACCCTTAGATATTGGGCACGATGCCCAGCTGATGTCATATATTCGGGAACGAGACCCAGTTGTTTTACATTGATGATTTCGGGTCAGGGACCCTAGATGGATTTCCAAGTTGATGGCGGTTTATGGGAACCGGCATGAACCCTGGAAAGGTTATTGTGGTACATGACGGTTTATGGGAACCGGGCATGGAGGATGTTTTATATATATATATATATATATGAATGGCATGGATATTATGGATCATGACGGTTCAGGGGGACCGGGCATGAATGTGTATGTTATATGTATATATATATGTTCATATACCTTCCTTTACTTCTATTATCTCCTCTGGCGAGGGTCGTTGGCCTAGGTGGACCCCGGAGTAGTCACGGAGCACCGACTGAGTGGAGTCGCCCCAGTTGGGTTCCTTACTCTCAGGAAGGCTTGGATCGTAACCTCAGGACAGGTAATTGGTCTACGGACATTGACCTTGGACTCTGAGAGACTTGGGTTTGAGACCCCGGGTAGCACGCGCGTAGCTTTGGAAACCGTGACATGATTGGTTGTGTGAATTATATGTATATATGATGTATATGATGTGTGATGGATACAGGTTTTGGGCAGTGGCCCATGTACTTGGTTTCTTTATGATTTGGGCTGAGTCCTGCATGGATTTGGGCAGTGGCCCGTATGATAGGTTCTTTCATTATGGTTTTGGGCTTAGTTCCCACATGTGGTTCATTTGGTTAAATGGTTTCCGAATGCATGCAGGCTTTTTAGTGAAGGGTACAAATGTCTTTCTTATGAAATGTTTTTATAAACTGGTTGTTTTGTCCACTCACAGCTTTTAATGTTTTGACTACCCTTCAGGTTGACAACGGATGTGCACTGTAGTAGAGACCGATATATCACATACCTCCTCCGGATCCTGACATACTCTGATAGCCCGAGAGGGCAAAGGTCGGAAATATCCTTTGTCTGACGGGAGCAGGGTCATCCCACATTAATCCCATGGGGATTGGGATGGGTCCTCTCATACCATTTTACCCCTCGTAGTCCTAGACCCATAATTCTCTCTCCCGACCTCCGAATGACACATGCCATCTGACGCTGAAATCAGGGACTCAAGACCTACCTAACGGTCCTCCAGTTATGTAAAAATGACGTGTTGCACGAAAAGTCAACATTTTGCCCCTATTCGATAAAATTAGCCAAATACCCTTCAACTTCTGAAAGTCATAACTTTTTCCTCGGATGTTGGAATCGGACGTGCCACCTGTCTATGAACTTATGATGTCCTGAACTACGTCATGATCATCGGTCAAAGTCCATCTGATCGTCCGAACTAAAAGTCAACATTTTTGCCCATTCTAGGGGCAAAATAGTCATTTGCACTGTCCGTCCGAATGCCTCCAACTAATCACCGATTAACTTCACTAGTCCGTCATTAACAACTAATCTAATCTCGATTTCCGGGACGGGTCGTTACATAGTGATTAGTTGAACCATTGGTGAGGTGTTTGGTCAATTCAGGGTAAAGACGAGTACGTTGTAACTCTGGTAGGGTCGGAACGGATCGCTGACAGAAGTACAGTTACGAGGTACGCTCGACTCAAGAAGGCGTCAAAAGTTTTAAAAACTAGTAACAGGGGTGTTGTAGTGTACGTAGCGATTGATCTCAAGAAAAAGAAAAAGGAGTACGAGGTGAGCTGGAAGTCACATGTTTTGGTTCGTTTGATCGAGTTGAGATGACAGGTTGGGAACTGTCAGGATAAGTTTTATTGGCAGGAGATGAACACCGGGTAGGAGACCCAAGTGTAGGATCAGTTGGATTTCTCCCTGCTGGTTACGGAGGTACGAGATGTGGAATTTCGGGGACGAAATTTTTTTAAGGAGGGTAGATTGTAACGACCCGTTCCAGAAGTTAGGATTAGATTAGTGGTTAATGACAGATTAACGAAGATAATCGGTGATTAGTTGGCTACTTTGGAAGGACGGTGTAGAATGACGATTTTGCCCCTAGAATGGTCAAAATGCTAACTTTTAGTTCAGAAGGTCAAATGGACTGTGACTGATGACCATGACGTAGTTCGGGACGTCACGAGTCCGTAGACAAGCGGCACGTACGATTCCGACATCCGAGGAAGAAGTTGTGATGTCCGGAAGGTCGAGGACATTTTCGTAATTTGGTTAAAAAGAGGGAATTTGTTGACTTTTTGTATGGCAAGTTTTCTTCATGCAAACCGAGAACTGTTAGATAGGTCTCGACGTCCTGGGTACAAAGACAGGCGGCACGCCGTTATCGGACATCGAACAGATAAGATATGGGTCTAGGAAGTGAAGGGTAAAATGGTAATTTGGACTTTTAGGAGCAAATCAGTCTTTTAACACCTTGGAAATTGTGTAACTGGAGGATATTTGTGAGAGTGGACCACAGGTTGGAGGACACCTGGCTTCTGTCTAGTGGTTTCCAACCTTCTCTCACGGTTAAACCAACATTTTAAATTGGATTCTTAATCGATCAACTCAGAAACAGAGAGACTGAGACAGTGAGCAATTGATCATCCCTCTGTGTGTGTGAGTCCTCTGTTAGAGTGTGAGTGATCAAAAAGTCTGGTGAGTGGTGCTTGGTGGAAGTTTGGGTGAGAAAAGGACTGTGAGAAGGTGAGTATACCCAGGAACAGAGAGGTTAAGGTGTGAGCAGCCGTGGACGAAATCGATCAAACCCATCAAAGTTGGGTTTGTGGTGGTGTTCAGAGACTTGATGAGAGACTCTAGGACGTGCAGGGCTGTGGTGGAGATCACGGCAGTGAGCAGAAACAGGTATAGTCTCTAGGTTCCCCTATTTTTCCAAGATTGTTCAAATTAAAAGTCATGAGTTTTAGGGACTGGTTGAGTGTTTTTGTTGACACTAACAGCTGAAGGAAGTTACTATCAAGCTCAGGGACTCGAACCCGTGACTGGAAGGGCGACTGGTGGCCGGAATCCGAAGGTCGACTTTTCTGAGTTTTTGGTTCGACTTTGGGAGGTAAGGTTTAGGGATTTATTTCACGATTTTGTTAAGAGAATCAATCACAAATTCAAGGACGAAAATTAGGGTGTAGATAGGATTGAAAATGGACTGAAAATGAGTGAAAACCGGCCTCACCGGCTCGGTTGGACCCGTCTGAACCGGGTTGGCTGAAGGTTGACGATGACACTGTAGCAGCGCGTGACTCCCACGCGCAGCACTTTTGGGCGGCGCGTGAGGGCGCGTGGGGCTTCTTTTGGGGAAACGTTCAACACGATTTTCACTCTAATCGATGTAACAATCATTTTAGGACAAGTTTCGAGTCGATCGGACACCGTATCGGGGTAATACTGAGTGTTCGATGGTTTAAGGGTTCGTTTAATTACGTTTAAAAATCCCGAAAAATTGGGGAAATTAGGGTAAGCTTAAATGAAGTGCTTGTGACCTGGAATGGTGACTTTTGACAGGTCGGGATATTCCTGAGACAGCCGAGGAGCGTATGAGACGCGAGTGTCGTGTTCGGACCTTGTGAGTGCACTGTTTGTTTTCTAACCGAGCATGCATAACTGTTTTACTTATTTATTTCTATTTTGATATATGATTTTATGCATTCGATGCATGATTTTAGGTTTATGATTTCTATATTCTTGCTTTACTTGATTGTACGTTTTTCAATACGAGTTATCGGATTTGCACGTACTTCGAGAATATGATTTCTATTATGCTTTTGAGGATGGTTTCGAATGAATGATTTATGTTTATACGCATTATGTTTTACTAGAGATTTGAGGATATGAATTGAGATTTGAAGTAAATTCGGGCGGAAGTCCTCTTTCGGTTAAACGTGATTTCAGTTTTCGAAGATTTTCGGTTTGGTTTTGGTTTTCGGATTTCGATGCATTTTCTTATGCTTGAAAAATGGTTTTGGGTTTAAGGACCCGGAAAAAGAGAAAAAACCCACTGGGTCTTGTTTTGAGTTTAAAGACTCGGATTGATTGACGGGGGGAGGGCCCTGGATTGAGATGTTTTGAGTTTAAAGACTCTGTATATGTTTTGAGTTTAAAGACTCGGTAATTGTGATACCCCCCAAGGCCTGTGATTATGTTTTGAGTTTAAAGACTCGTTGATATCCCGGAAAGGCCTGGTTATTGTGCATGGTTTTGTGTTTAAAGACTCGGGCGCACTTGAGATTCAGTAAACTTGTATGATTGATGTTTTTCACTGGTTTTCTAATGTTTTGGGTTGTGACTCGAATAACTTGGTTCTTATGGATTTAGGGCCGAGTGCCCGAACTTTGGTTTGATTTCTGATGATTTCCGCACTTATTTTCATATAGTACATATGGTTATTTTAAGTTACTTGGTTATGCATGCATGTTTTCAAACGGAGGGTGAACCCTGGTTTTATTTCGTAAACGGGTTTTTTATAACTCTTATTTTTAGTCCACTCACGCTTTTAATGTTTTTAACACCCTCCAGGTCGTGGTGCTAGCGCAGGGGCTAACGTTGAGGTAGAGGCGGAGGCATAGAGTTTTTCAGTTGCACGTGTAGTCAACCCTCAATAGGATTTTTTTTTGTCTTCTCTTGTACTGTTACTATGCTCTGTGCTACTGTGGACTAGTTGTATTATAACTTCTCCCTGGTCTGGCAATGTTTATATCATGGTTTTTGAGGTTATTTTGTGGTAGTTTTGAGGTTATTTTGGTCTTTTCATTGGGTAGTCAGAGAGGAGCAGGGTTCGTCCCGGTTATCGAGGTGATAATCGGGGTGAGTCCTGTCATCTTTACTCCCTCTCCCATTTCTGATTTATCATTCTGAGTCATAGAATCATTTTGAGGATAATTTGGGTTCAAAATCGTTCACCTCTCCTCTGTTTTTCATTCTCCCCGTCGCACACACACATATCCCTGATTTTGAACTAAACAAGGGCGGTGGGAAGGGTCTACCGTCTTCCTGAGTGGGACATGTGTCCTTCATCTGATGGTCATAGCTTACCAATCCTGCCAAATGTCCCAAAGTCATCGGGCACAAATCCCCTTGCACAAGAATGACCAAAATACCCCTTTAATGGCAAATTACGCTTTTACCCTTCATAATTTTTTGCCCAAATTTAATTCGTCTGATGTCCTATGACGGCGTGCCGCCTGTCGTTTTACTCAGGGCATCGAGACCTACCTAACGGTACTCGAAGTACGTGAGAATTCCATGTCGTTTGAAAAGTCAACAAATGGACCCTATTCAATGAAATTACCAAAATACCCTCGAACTTCCGAATGTCATAACTTCCTCCTCGGTTGTCGGAATCGGACCTGCCACCTGTCTATGAACTCGTGACGTCCCGAATTACGTCACAGTCATCGATCAAAGTCCTTTTGATCGTCCGAACAGAAAGTCAACTGTTGGCCCAATTCCAAGGGCAAAATCGTCTTTCGGCACCGTCCATTCGAAAATGTCCAACTGATCACCGATTAACTTCGCTAATCCGTCATTGACAGCTAATCTAATCCCGAGTTTCGGGACGGGCTGTTATAGTATACGTATTTCGACACGTAGTTCGAGACTATGGTTTTATGCTATGATATGATCATGATTCCGATGCTATGATTTTGGGATTTGAATTATGTCTTGATTTCAAAGGTTTGGAAATGGATTTTGCAAAGGGATTGCAAAAAACATGATTTCTGTTTTGGAATCGGATTTCGGAAATACGATTCAGGATTCGGTTTTGGAACTTGAAAGTGGATATCTGGATTTGGATTCGGAATGATGATTCCGGATGCAGACTTGGCTTTGGAATGTTGATTTCGGATTCGGATTTGTACATGGATTTGAAAATGGTTTGAAAATGGTTTTTAATTGGATTTGATGGATCTGGCTGCGTTTAAAAACCCAGATATGACATGTGACGGGGCGTGCCTATATTGGGTTTAAAGACCTGGATTGAGTTTAAAGACTCAGGAGTTTAATGATTTTCCCCCGTAGGCCTATTGAGTTTAAAGACTCGGGAGTTTAAAGACTCGGATTGCTATTGAGTTTAAAGATTCGGACAGATCCAGCAGGTTCGATTTATTGATGTTATATTTAGTTTTTCATGCTTTTATGATGATTTTCCATAACAATTGCTATACGGTTTATATAGTTGTTTTTCAGATACTTAGTTATACATGCATGTTTTGAAACGTAGGGTGAACCCTGGTTTGCTTTTAAAACTATTTTTATAACTCTTATTTTTAGTCCACTCACACTTTTATGATTTTTAACACCCTCCTGGTCGTGGTGCAAGCGTTGGGGCTAACGTCGAGGTAGAGGCAGAGGCATAAAGTTTTCCCGTTGCGCGTCTAGATAGCTCACAGTAGGATTTTATTCTTATCTTGTACTGTTAATTATGCTTTGTGCTACTGTAGACTGGTTGTATCGTAACTTCTCCCTGGTCTAATAATGTATGTTTTGCGGTTATTACGGTTATTTTGGTCATTTTGAGTTCGGTTGTCAGACGGGAGCATGGTTCGTCCCGGTTATCGAGGTGATAATCGGGGTGGGTCCTGTCATTGCATCGTGAGCTTCCGAAAACAAAATCCTGCAAGCTGAGCTGGTGTGTCCTGCGGTCCAGAGGGGACAATATCGTGCTAGATGAGTCGCGTACGGACCGAAGATGATCGGATCCTTACAGAAGAGGTCACTAGGCTTTTTCAGGCTTTGATGCCATGTTGAAAGAGTTGGAAAGAGAGGAATTAGACTTGAAGAGTAGAGGAGCGAATAAAAAATCTCTTCGTATTCAACATACCAGAGTGAAGGTGCTTACAACATTTATATAGTTCATCAATTGCTTAGAGCCTAAGTAACCACTTCTAGCTATCGGGTACCTCACTCAAATACAATTAGAGATTTAATTGAATTAGTTACAATGAAATCACAGCACTCGCATCTACTCTAAACGGTTTCCTATCACACTTTCAACATACCAGAGGAAGAACTAAGGTAAGAGCTGGAACACCTGCACTTTGCTGACGGTGAGTGACCTAAGCACATTCATGAGGAGAACACCTGTACTGCTAACAATATATATATATATAATGAATCCATGTAAATTAAATAGACACCGCAGAAAAGCAGGCTTGCTCGACAATAAGGCTTCGTCGGGTACACCACCACTCGCAGTAAAAACTATATATATACGACGACTTTTCTTCGGGTAGAGGTCGACGTCTAAATTAGTTCGTGGAGCAAATTTTGGCTCAAGGAAAAAAAGCTAGTTCATCGGATAACGTTCCATGTAGCCTGAGAAATATTATTAGTCGTGAGAATGTCGTCGTGCGAAACAATAATGAACGCTTGGCAATCCGACGAAGAAAATTGTTGTGATATCCCATTTTTCCCGACAATTTTGTTATGATATCGACATGCATGAAATATTCTTATAAAAGATATACAAGGAAGATCATATGGGAAAGGTGTGGGGGAGGGGTTGGGCGCAAGGTTTGTCCCTTGCCTGCACAAGCATTAATTAATTTTTGGCAATATTAAAGTGAGGGGGCTTGTGACCATCCCAGGCAATTATAAGTACCCATATATATCTAATCACCGATTTAACCTTGAATCGTTTATATTGATCTTCAATTATTCGTTTGATGCATATATATATATGACTAAATGATCATCAATTTAATTAAAATTTTACATTTTTATATATGATTGATGTTGAAAGGATCGATCACTGTACGGAAATGATGATGTACTATACGTTTTGATTATGAGCAATATATATAAGAAAATTTTCCTCAATAAAAAAAAAATGAAATGAGAATATTTCCTTATAAGTGAAACACAAGTATTTTTCTTATATTATATTAGTAAATGCGGACCCATAAATAACATATTATTTTATTAAGCGAATGAAATTTGTGCTGAACCTAAACCCTAGTTAGGAAGATATGCACGATATTTGAAAGTATGCATTAAGGGTGACAATTTTTGACACGACTCGAAACCCGCACGAGATTTACCCGGGTCAACCCGCACGATTAAAATTTCGGGTCATTTTCAGGTCAATCCGTTATGACACGTTTAATAAACATGTAGGTTTCGGGTCAACCTGTTAACGCATAAAATGACATGTTAACTCATTTAATAAATGGGTACGTTTCGGATTGACCTGTTAACCCGTATAATGACATATACATTGATCTGTTTAATAAACGTGTCATTACTAACTCATATATATACTATCAGGACCCACCCCGGTTTCACCCCGAAAACCGAGGTAAACCCTGCTCCCGTCTAACACCCCGACACGCAACTAAAGTAAACTCACGCAAACCACCAAAATACACAGTCAGACGCAGGAGAAACTTTACACATCCCGAAGTCAAAGTTTTACAACGCATAGTACCAATACAAAAGAAAGAAAACCAATGAACAGTACACGCACACGGAAGAAACTTAAAACACTCCGGGGTCGCTCTCGTACTTCTATGCCTCCGACGCTACCTCGACGTTGAAACCCCGCTCTAACTCCACGACCTGGAGGGCAATTTAAAACAGAAGGTGTGAGTGGACCATAAATAATAAAAGAATTTCCGAAAACCATTTCATAATAAAACCAGAGTTTTAGCCCTCCGTTTTGAAAACACATGCATAACCCAGTTACCGAAAACAGTTATAAATCATGTAAAGATCATCATAAAAACATTTGCAGAAACCATCACAAAATCAGTTATAGAAATCATATCATAAGCATCATAAAACCGTATCACAAAACATAAATATCAAGTCATCATTATCCGATCAAACCTGCTGGATCTATCCGAGTCTTTAAACTCCCGAGTCTTTAAACTCAATGCAGACCTCAATAATATCCGAGTCTTTAAACTCCCGAGTCTTTAAACTCAACAGGCCTACGGGGGAAATATCAATATATCCGAGTCTTTAAACTCCCGAGTCTTTAAACTCAATCCGGGTCTTTAAACCCAATCCGGGCCCGTCCCCCGTCATTCACAATATCCGGGTCTTTAAACCCAATAATCAGATCTAGCAAATCCAATCCAAAACCATTTGAAAACCATTTCTAAATCCATATCCAAACCCGAATCCGAAATCACTGGTCTGATGCCCTTCCGGCATCCAAAACCGTCATTCCGAACCCAAATCCGGAATTCCACTTTTCAACTTTAAAACCAAATTCCGCTTTCTGAAATCCGATTCCAAAACCGAAAATCTCTTTAATCACCAAATCATGTTTCAAAATTTCTTTATAGTCACTTAAACCATTTATTCGTTGAAATCCCAAAACCATAGCATCATACTCAGAAATCACACTTTTCTCGTAAAACTTGCCAAATACGCACTTTCTCGAAAACGTGCAATTAAGTAAAACATTTATAGCCTATTCCAATAACCATGAAATAACATATAAAACCATAAAATAAGTAATTAAAAGCAGTTATGCATGCTCAAGTTTAGAGAAGGGGTTCATTCACAGTACCGAGCCCTTAGTCGCGTCCCGAACGTCTCGTACGTTCCTCAGCTTCCTCGGGAAGTTCCGATCCTGTCAACAATCACCCAAGAACGTCACTAACACGTCTACGAAGGTCCACCTAAGCTTCCCCAAAAATCCTCGGGTCCTAAACGTATCGAACCGGAACTCTAAACCTTCGACCTCGCGGAACTAACTTCAAACGATGTCCGAACAACCCGAAACCAATTCCATTAGACTCGTTACAACTCCTAGACCAAAAGCCTAGTTGACACCTTCCCCAAACACCGCCGTATGCGCCCCCACGCCCCGCCCAAAGTGGCTGCGCGTGGGCCTCACGCGCCTGCTATAGTGTCATTGTCTACCTCAGGTCGACCGGTTCGACTGTACTAAACCGGCGTTCCCGGTTCTTCGCCGTCCGTTCACCAATTCAAATCCTCTCTTCACCATCCTCACCGTTCAGTCCTAAACAACTCATTCCCCTTACTCTAACACCTCGACAACAGTCCCTAGATCATCGTCCCAAACTCGACATAAAAAACTCGTCTGTCCCCTGTTCTTCCTCCCAGCCAACCAGCATTCCCCCTTCACGGCAACCACACTAAACAACTCCTAAGGACCTACTGAAGCTCACCCAACTCACCAAATCTCTCGACTCACACTCAAAACCCACAACTTCCCGTTTGAAATTTACGGCAAAACAGAGTAATTACAGGAGAACACGAAATTACCTCTACTCAGGCCACCGCCGTGAGCTCAGCCGTGCGTAAGTAGCTCCTCTCGTCCTCCTCCGTCCTCTGAACGCAACCACCAGCCTCGACTGGTCGAATATGGTAGCACCACCACTCAAATTCCTCTCTGTTTTCTGATTTTCCGTGAACTCACCCTTCCTTCTCACTCACTCACGATCACACAACCCCTCCAGTTCACTCCTCAACTCTCCCTATTCACTCTCACCAGCTCACAACACTCAAACCTTCCCAGCCATCGATCGATTTCCTCACCGCCTTACTCTGTCTCTGTTTTCTCGAATGCACGGTTAACAGCCCCCTAATTATTTGGACCCGTAAACAAAATCCTGGAATCCACTAGACCCCTAGCACGTGTCACCATCCCAAAGCCCCTCTCACAAGTGTCTCCATCTCAACCGTCCACTTGTCCCAATCTGTTGCACAATCCACAATGTGGAAAAGACCAAAATGCCCTTCTTTTTAAGCCAAAATTACCATTTTGCCACTACCTTCCTAGACTCGTAACTCACACATCCTAACTCCGATGACTACGTGCCGCCTGTCGTTGAATTCAGGACGACGAGATCTACTTAACTATCCTAGGGCAAGGTGTCAAAACTCGATCGTACGAAAAGTCAACTCTTCCCCCTATTTTACCCAATTTACGGTAATGCCCTCAACCTTCCGAACATTATAACTTCCTCCTCGGATGTCGGAATCGGGCGTGCCACCTGTCTACGGACTCGTGATGTCCCGAACCACGTCACAGTCACCGGTCAAAGTCCACTTGGCCTCCTGAACTAAAAGTCAATAATTTGCCCGAACTAGGGGCAAAATCGTCAATCCATGCTAACGGACCTATCGTCACCAACTAACCATTGATTAAGCTCACTAATCCCCTCTTAAGCACCGTATTAAACCTAAGTTCCTGGGACGGGTCGTTACATATACCCATTTACTTACCTAAATACTTATTAGATCTTATAGTTTAAATAGACTAAACATGTTAAATAGGTTAAACGAGTTGTGTAACGACCCGTCCCGGAAGTTGGGATTAGCTCGTAGTAATGACGGATTAACGAAGACAATTGGTGTTTAGTTGGATACTTTTGGACGTTTAGCGCGGAATGACGATTTTGCCCCTAGAATGGGCAAAATGTTGAATTTTAGTTCGGGAGGTCAATTGGACATTGACCCATGACCATGACGTAGTTTGGGACCACCACGAATCCATAGACAGGTGGCACGTCCGATTTCGAAGTCCGAGGAAAACGTTATGACGTTCAGAAGTTTAAGGGCAAATTGGTAATTTAGTTCAAATGAGGCATTTTGTTGACTTTGCAAACGACATGACATTTTCACGCAAACCGAGGACCGTTAGATAGGTCTCGACGCCCTGAGTACAACGACAGGCGGCACGCTGCCATTGGATTTCGGATAGTTAGATTTTTGGTCTAAGAATGAGAAGGGCAAAATGGTAAATTACAAAGGCAAAGGTATTTTAGTCATTTTTGTGCCCAAGGATCTGTGACCAGCCAGTGTTGGACACCTGGCTGCTTGGGACATTGGGTCCATTAGATGGGGACACGTGGCCCTTACTAGAAGGTCGTGGAACCTTGTTTCACCGCCTCACTTGGTTTCAAACAATTAAATTGGAAGTTTGGTTGTCGTGTGCTTGAGAACAGAGATTAGAACAATTGGTTGTGGGGTGTAGTGCCTATGTTTAGATTATGCTCGTGCCGTGGGCAGGTTTGTGTTGTGCGGTTGTGATCAAGTGGAAAACGTAGGGAAGTGTGTGAGAGAAGTGAGAGGAACAGAGAAAATAGGAACAGGGGATTGTGCAGGTTTATCTGGGTTGTAGGCAAGTTTGAGTGGAACCAGGGTCGTGGGTAGTGTTCAGTGATCAAAGAGAAGTGAGGGAAACTGGAGGATGATGGTTCTGCCAAGGAGAAATCAAAGGGTGCAGGTAAACTATACCAACCACCTTTATTTTTCGATTTGATTAGAAAAGAGCAAATTCTTGGTTTATAAGTTAAAACTCATTTTGGTTGATTATGATAGCTCCTGGAGATGAATTCAGAGGATAGAAAACCGTGACCGGAGACTTCGCGGTGGCCGGGAACAGAGGGTTGCGGTTTTCTGAAAATTTTCCTTCAAATCGGGAGGTAAGTTTTAAGGTTTAAATTCATAGGTTCATGAGAGAAATCAATTGTAAATCAAAAGGAAAACACGTAGGAATTAACATGAGGGAAATCGGAAGTTAAAAACCGCACTTGCCAGTTCGGTTGGGTCGGGCCGGTTCGAACCGGTCCAGCGAGGGGTTGAAGACAATGAATAGTGTGGCGCGTGGGCCTCACGCGCAGCCCATTTGGGCGGCGCGTGAGAGTGCGTGGGCCCCTTTTTGGGGAAGGTTCTAACACGACTTTTAAAGTATTCGATGTAACGAATATTTTGGCGCTGGTTTCGAGTCAATCAGACATCGTCTCGTTAGCTTTCGGGCTATCCGAAGGTTTTAGGGCTCGATTAAAAATAGTTAAAAATACGGAAAAATTATGAGTATTTAGTATGACCTTCGTGAAGTAGTTAGTGACCTTTGTATGGGATTTGAATAGGTTCGGGAAGCCGAGGATAGCGGAATGTCCGGGAACGGCGTAAGTGCGCGCGTATCGAGGGGACGTCGGAATGGTCTGTGAGTGGACTTTACTTTCTAACTCTGAATGCATGCATATATGTTTTTATATGTTTTCCATACGTGATTCTATGATTTGATTTATGATCATGATGGTTTATGGTTTTTGCACGTTTTTCGAGGAAATTACGGAATTTCACGTTTTACGAGATTTCGATGAATATTGTGATTTGAACCTGGTTTTAATGATTTTATTTGAGGATTTGAAATACGATTTGATTTCAAAGAAAGAAAAACAATTTTGGAAAGTGTTTTCGGGCTTGAAGCCGAGTTCAGAAAAGTGGTTTTGAGAAATGTGATTTCGGGTTTTTGAATCGGAATTCCGGATGACGATTCAGGATTCGATTTGGGATTTGAAAGTGGATTTCCGGGTTTGGGTCCGGAATGATTATTACGGATGCCGGCTTACGGAATGATGGTTGCGGACTCAGATCTAGAAAAGAGATGGATATGAGTTCTGGGTTTGGATTCGGGATCCTGATGAGATTGCGGGTTCAGATTCGGAAATGGAAAATGGTTTTCAAACGGTTTTGTATTGGATTTGCTGGATCTGGTTATTGGGTTTAAAGACCCAGATTATGTTTGACGGGGGACGGGCCCGGATTGGGTTTAAAGACCCGAATTGAGTTTAAAGACTCGGGAGTTTAAAGACTCGAATATTGATATTTCCCTCGTAGGCCTGTTGAGTTTAAAGACTCGGAAGTTTAAAGACTCGGATTATATTGAGGCCTGGATTGAGTTTAAAGACTCGAGAGTTTAAAGACTCGGATAGATCCAGCAGGTTCGATGAACGGAAATGTGGTATGGTTTTCAATCATGGTTTTCCAAGGTTTTGGGCTATGCCCGGATGAAATGGTTTTCGGTGGTTTTGGGCTGAGGCCCGGGATTTGGAAAAAGGAACTTGTGTTCGGTTTTTCTTATATGGTTTGTTTAACTGGAATATTGAATGGTTTTATGACATGAATTGGATATTCATGCATTGGTTTTGAAACGGAGGGTATAAATGTCATTGTTTTATGAAATGTTTTTTAACTTATACTTTATTTTTGTCCACTCACAGTCTTTTCGTGTTTTCGATACCCTCTAGGTTGTTGCGGTTCGGGCTGTTGGTCGAGAGAGAGACGAAGGCATCACACCCGCGATCCACAGTAGTTCGGATGGCTGGATTCGAGAATCCCTGGTTCGACTTACGTGTTACATGGAGGTTAGACGTCAGTCTGGCATTCGTGTCATGCGTAAGTCAGACGGGAGCAGGGTTTAGTCCCTAATCCTGGGGGATTAAGGGTGGGCCCTGACAAGTTGGTCATAGGTTAAATAGGTTTCCAGTACAACCTATTTATTAAATGAGTTATACGGGTTACACGGGTTACCTGAGTCATTAGCAGGTCAGGTTCGAGTTGGACATTCTTGACACGATTATTAAATAGGTTAGGTTCGGGTTGGACATATTTGGATAAAACAGAATTCATGGCATGACATGAACCCGACACGACACGACCCATTATCAGCCCTAACATGCATCACGGTAGACATGTACCATATATATAGTTCATTAAATTGATATAGTTGATGATAGTACAAGGCAATGATATTTATAATATTTCTGGGTTAAAATTGATTGAGAGGATCATTGGTTTAAGTAATCATATATACTTTTGTAGTTTTGTGTGGCTAGCATTGAATGTTGAGAATGATTATGAAGTCGATCGATCAAGAGGGGTACAATTATTCGATTATTATTGCCCCTAGGTCCTATTGGACTTAAGGGGTACAATTATTCGATTATTATTGCCCTTAGGTCCTATTGGACTTAATTCAGAAGTCAAGTTAAAATTAACTGTAAACTTAAAAGTTAGTATGTTAATGGATACTTCATTTTTCGCAAGTTTCTAATTTACCACCGCATATACTATATAGCTGAAATTATATATAAATCTAAGTTAAGTTATTTGATGTTCATTTCGCTATAAGTTCATGATTTACTATCACAAGCGTTATAGGTTGTAAGTACATATAAATTTAGAGGTCAATTGTCGGATGCTCATTGCTATGTAAGTTTTTTATATATTACCACCATATGCATGCATTATAGGGTTGGGAGTATAAATATGTAAACCTAGAGGTCAACTATTCAATGTTCTTTTCTTCGTAAGTTTCTAATTTACCGCTGTATATATTGGGAGACTGTAAATATGAGACGGAGTTTTTTCAGACATGAGTGGACCCACTTTGGCTGTTTTTATTTTTATTTATTTGTGACTGCTGCATGAGGGGGGCCTGATTGTGGGGTGAAAACTGAAAAAAATTGCAGGGTTGGCAGATAGGGTTTCGATATGAATATGGGGTGTGTGTAGTAGCATTCCACACATCTCCTTTTGCTTTGTCTTTTTAAATTTTTTTTTTATCAGTCTCATCTCTCAATTACAAATTAAAGAAGAAAGTCACGTGAATGTCATCTTATACAAATTATCATTACTTCTCTCTCTGATCCATGATCTTTCTGCCATAGCTGCTACTACTTAATTTCTACCTCATCTCCATCTTATTTAAAAATCCGACACTACTCTTCAGCTTAAGCCCTTATGCCTCTCTATCTCTCTCTCTCCATCTTTGATCTTCTTCCACCTTTACTGGAGTAGAGAGTATACATATATATATATATATATATAACTCTTTTGATCTCTCTCGATCACTATAAATATATATGGCTCTACCTTTCTGGAATCAATCACCGCCTTCCGCTTTCAATCTTGAGCTCAGTGGATATCGCGGAGATCATCATGATCAATACCACCATCTCTTCAATCTAGAAGAGCCTCGTGATCATCAAACTTCTTTTTCTTCATCATCTCTTTCTAGTCCCATGTTCTTCACTCCGCCACCTGATCATGATCAACCCCAACCACCATCGCAATATAGAGAGCAGCCACAAAAGTTTCAATTCCAACTACTAGAGGTATGTATACATATACATATACATATCTATATATAACATCTAACTTCCCTAATTAATTAAATTATGTGATCGATCTATATATATTTGATTTTTTTTTTGTTTTCGTAATTAGTTACCTTTCTTTATCAGCAGAGAACTTGATCATGTTTCTCGTTATGCAGTTCTTTATTTTTCTAACTGTCCAATTAAGAAAAAAAATATGAAATTAATTCATCCCCTTGATCACATGTAACCGTGCGCTTAATTAATTTCGAGTTATCACGTATGTATACATATCTAATTTAACGATGTTAATATTATTAATTAATTTTATGAATTTGTAGGGTGATAAAATTGGTTCGTACGGCGGATCATGTGATGATCAAACCCTTGAGAATGAAGGTGGTGGCAATGGTAGCACTGTTCTGAAGCTAAGCATTTCCAAAAACGGAGCTCCGAGAAATGGCGGTGATGCGATGAATAATAATAGTTCGTCAGTGAAGTGGATGTCTTCAAAGATGAGGATCATGAGGAAGATGACGAACCCGGATCAAAGCAGCAGCTCCTGTCCTACTGCAACTACTAATACAATTTCTAGTGACGAAAAACCATTTTCAATGTCCCGAAAAATGAGCTCATCATCAAACAACACAAATACCGCCCCAATTACTAGGGTTTGCTCGGATTGCAACACTACGAAGACACCTCTTTGGAGGAGCGGACCAAGAGGTCCTAAGGTACGTATTTAATTCCTTCATTTTTTAACATCTCCATTTTATTTAATTAAACTACGACACTTAATTTAATTACAAGTGTTTCAGATACAAATTAATTAAGGTGGAGTTAATTTTTTTCTTTTGTTAGTTTTATTATATATTAATTTGCAGTCGCTTTGTAATGCGTGTGGAATTCGGCAAAGGAAGGCGAGGCGGGCCATGGCAGCAGCTGCGGCCGTGGCAAATGGCACAACCCTAGCTGCTGCGGCAGCGGCAGGTGGGGCTATGAAGATTAATACGAGTGCTGGTAAGCTAGTACAACACAAAGAAAACAAGTCAAGAGTTGGCTCTAGTACTGTTCCCTTCAAGAAAAGGCCGTACAAGCTCGCATCATCATCAACATCCCCATCTCCAAGAGGCAATAAATCAGCAAATAAGAAGCTTTGTACTTTCGAGGATTTTGCAATCACTATGAACACTAACAGTTCATCAGACGGCGGTGGAGGCGGCACTACCACAACCACCACCTCTACTACCGCCACCACCACCACCACCACCACAGCTCTTCATCAACGAGTTTTCCCTCAGGATGAGAAGGAAGCCGCGATCTTGCTAATGGCCCTTTCTTATGGACTTGTCCATGGTTGAATGTATTAAGTTCAACAAGTACGTACACGGTACACATGATGATCCTCAAATTTGATTAGTATTTTGTAGTAGTCATTTTTAAATTTTAATTACTTATTAAGATTGAATTAGAGAGAGCGAGAGTAACAAATTGTACGAGTGATATGAACCCAAATTAATTAGATAACATTATCATTAGTATTCAATAAAAAAACAAGAATAATGCTTAATTAGTTATAAATTAGCTGCTTGTTCTTGATATATATAAATATTTATGAACGTCGACCATGGTGTGGTGTGCTATCAACTTATGATATATATATATATATATATATATATACATATGTTGATCAAATATTGGTTATTTTTGTAGATCCAAGGTTCATTTGCAATTGTGCAGCATTATTAATGGTGCTGAGTATGTTTGTCTTTTTGTTGTTTTGATTTCAGTGCTGCGAATGGAATAAAATAGTAGATAGGGTTTGTTCGATCACTATGAGTTGAGAGTTTAAATTGATGTATAGTGCTACTGCTAGATGGATAGATTGATGATCTCTGGATCATCGATCATCAATAATATATCAAACATTGCTGGTTAAATTTGGAGCATTGTATATAAATGGAGAGCCAACAAAAATATTTGAGAGTCATCACATGACGTTTAGTGGTGCTACTGCATTTGCAGTAGGGCACGTACATTGATGGGTGCACATCATCACATGTGCATATATATATATATATATATATATATAACTCTTAAAATTTATTGATACATTGTTGATTTAATTGTTTAACGTTTATTGTAAAGTTATTGATACATTGTTGATATAATTGTTTAACGTCTATTGTAAAATGTCCGAAATTACTTTGAAGCTAGCTGAATATAGGTAGATATTCAATATGCATATTGGAAGTTTGATTCAGATGAAGAGAATTCAGTTGAGCTAGAGTTAGACTTAGGCCGGGGTATATTCAAGTGAGAAAGCAACAGTGATGATGGCATTGATCGATGGCAGTCTTTTTTTTTTTCTGCTTTATATATATATATATATATATATATATTGTTTTGTCGGTGAAATTAAAGTTTGATGGGAACAAACCAATGATGATGGCGATGATTCATGAGTTAAGATCATAGGCAGCTTTTTACGGCTGTGAAAATGTTGTCACGTAGATGATTGTCTCTCAAGATACTCTCTAGATTTGAAGCTGATCATCCATATGGGGGGAGAGAGAGAGTAGGGAGCTTGACATTTAGCATAAAGTGGTACTAAAGGACTACAAAATTGCTAGCAGTCTGTCTGTGCAGTGCAGTGAGCTTTCAGCTCTGACAATTTCTGACACGACCTGATATATGATTCGAAACTCGCACAAAATTAATCCGAACTAACTCGACTCGATAATAATTCGGATCATTTTTTGAGTCAATCCGTTTATTAAACAGGTGAGTTTCGGGTCAATCCGCTAACCTATTTAATAACCTATTAACCCGTTTACTAAACGGGTTATTGAATCCCAACCTGCTAACCCATCAACCCGCGAACCCATTACAAGGACCAAAATATAAATACTAAAACTTCATAATTTATAACCTAATTAAACACAAAAACCAAATCAGCAGCTCCACGCCTCTACTTCCATTTCTCCAGCAATCCTCCTCTGATCTTCTCCATTCTCAACCTTCATCAACAAGAACAACTCAACAAGAACAGCCCTCCTCTGATCTTCTCCATTCTCAACCTTCACCAACAAGAACAATCTGACGTCGCCGGCCTCTCCACGCCGCCACCACGCATCCAAGCGACCGAGTCGCCGAACGCCGACCTCTCCACGCTACTGACGTTGCCGGCCTCTGCACGCGAAGGTACGTCGCTGGCCTCTGCACGCATATCTGACACATTTACGGCACATTCCAAGTAAATTTTCGATTTTTTTTTCTTAGCAATTTAAGTCGAAAGTCTAAATGGAAGATTATGTATTTAGTGCCTTTAGTTAGTATGGCCACATAGTTGCAGTTTATAACTACAAGATAAGAAATTAAGAGGAGTCAGTTTGATTGTCTTCTTGTGTTAGATTATTACTGTATTCTGTACGGCCTTCATCTTCCTTGATACTGGCATTTCCAATTTGCCACCGACGCCGCCACCTCCTCAAACGTTCCCTTCCAATTTCGTTCCAATCTTGAAACTTCCATTTCCTTTCCTTTCCTGTCCTATCCTAGTCTCCTATTGTCTTCCAAGTCCTTAGTCAAGCTCTTAGCCTTCCCCGGCTCCTCTCTCGTTCTTTGTGGAATGAATAGTAATGTGTCGTTGTGTCTTTTAATTTTTGGTTAATTTTCTTGAGTTTCAGCTTCAAAAGTATTCAACTTTTGCTTCAACCTCCATTACGATTCATGATTCAGGTAATTTATCAATTCAGTAGTTTTTCAGGCTGTACTTGTCGAGCTTTCAAACCTAATAGAAAGATGATTTAGCTGAGAGATTGCAAACCATGTTCTGCGTCCCATCCCTTCATTAATTCATGCTGTTTATAAAATCCATATGCCAAAAGACGGTTTTGGTCTGTGCTTTTCGCTTTCCTATACCTTTAATTATACGTTACATTATACCTTATGAATGCTTATACCTTGAATACTTGAATCCATGTTGCTTAATTGTTTTGTTTAGGTTATATAGCCAATTAGTCAATCATTTGAGTAAAAAAAACTTCATGAATCTCTTATTGCAACCTTTGTACTGTTTATAGAGATGCGAACCTGTAAAGCAATTAGAGTAACCTCTCTGTTAGCAAATGGGGTTCATATCATTATCTGGAGTTCTGGACAGCCATCTGAACAATGCATATATGTGTTAATTGACAGGACCCACCCCTAATCCCCCGGGATTAAGGGCTGAATCTTGCTCCCGTTTAACTTAAGCATGACACGAAGGCTAAATTGACGTCCAACCTCCATGTGACACGTAAGTCGGACAAGGAATTCTCGATCCAACCATCCTAAAAGTAACCGGACTTCCCAGAGTGCACCAAACTACTGTGAATCGCGGGTGTGATGTCTCCATCTCTCTCGACCAACAGCCCATACTACAACAACCTGGAGTGTATCGAAAACACAAAAAGACTGTGAGTGGACAAAAATAAAGTATAAGTTCAAAAACAATTTTCAAACATATTTACATTTATACCATCCATTTAAAAACCAATGCATGCATATCAAATCCAAGTCATGAAACCATTCATATCAAAAACCATCATTGAAAACTATTTGGAAACCCGAATCAAATCCGCTATTCAATTCCAGGCCTCAGCCTCAAATCACAAATCAATCTCAAATACGGGAACTCAGTCCCAAAACTCATCAAATCCAATTCATCCGGGCCACTGCCCAAAACATCGGAAAACCAGTGAAAAACCAGTGAAAAAAATCAAGCATACAATTTTACTGGATTTCAAGTGCGCCCGAGTCTTTAAACTCAAAACCATGCGCAATAATCAGGCCTTCTCGGGATATCAACGAGTCTTTAAACTCAAAACAAAATCACAGGCCTCGGGGGGTATCATAACCGAGTCTTTAAACTCAAAACATATACCGAGTCTTTAAACTCAAAACATATCAATCCAGGGCCCTCCCCCCGTCAATCAACCGAGTCTTTAAACTCAAAACCAGATCCAGCGATTTTTCATTTTCTTTTTCTTTCAATCAACAGTGAAAACCATACAAAATCCTTATCCGATAATGATTCCGTAAGCCGGCATCCGGAACCACCGTCCCGAACCCAAATCCAGATTTCCTTTCCAAATCTCGAACACCAAATCCGAAATCTCAATCACATGAATAGGGCTCCAAGCCTGAAATCTCTTTTCTGAAACCATTTCAAAACCTTGAAATAAAATCATATTTCAAATCCCGAAAACCAATCATCAAAATCATAATCGAATCGCAACATAATCGAAATCTCGTAAATACCTCGAAATACGTGCAAAATCGAAAAGCATCAAGATCATAAACCAAATCATAGAATCACGTATAGAAAACATAGAAAAAACATATATGCATGCATCATAAGTTTGAAAGCAAAGTCCACTCACAGACCATTATATCATTGCCTCGATACGCACGCACCTATGCCGTTCTCGGCCAATCCACTATCCTCGGCTTTCCCGAACCTGTCCAAATCCTATAATAAGGTCACTAACTACTTAATAAAGTTTGTACTAAAGCTCCGTAATTTTCCCGAATTTTTAAATATTTTTAACCGAGGCCTAAAACCTTCGGACATCCTGAAACCTATCGAGACGATGTCCGGTCGACTCGAAACCAATCTCAAAATGTTCGTTACATCGAATACTTTAAAAGTCGTGTTGGAAACTTCCCCAAAAGGGGCCCCACAAGCCCTGTCACTGTTCATCTTCAACCTCAGTTCAGCCGGTTTGAACCGGTTCGAACCGGCCCGGTTCGACCAAGCCGGTTTTCACGGGTTTCTAGCTATTCTAGGTTTGTTTTCAGTCCTTTTTATTCCATTAGATTCGTCCAACTACATATTATTGATTTAGCTAATTAAATCGTTAAGGTTGAGCATGTTTCTTACCTTCCAAATCGAGCAACAAACCCAGAAAATTGCAGTCCCTGATTCCGTCCACCACCAGTCTTCTCAGGCACGGGGTCGAATCCTTAGCTCAGTAACAACCTCCTACAACTGTAAGGAGCATTAGAACGACTCGACAGCTCCCCAAAACCAACAACTTCCAATCTGAACCAAAACTGGAAATGTCAGGACCCGTCCCAAATATCACCTCGATACCCGGGACGAACCCTGCTCCCGTCTGACAATCACACTTAAAGTACCACAAGAACCTCAAAATAACCATAAGCATGACTATCAGACAAGGGAGTAAATATAATACAACTGTAGAACAGAGCATAGCGTTATACAAAACATGCACAAAAGTCCTACTAGGCTAATCTTGCAACGGAAGAACGTCGTAAGCTCTATGCCTCGATCCCTGCCTCAACGTTCACCCCAGCGCTATCACCACGACCTGGAGGGTAAGTTAAAACAAAAAAGTGTGAGTGGACTAAAAGAAATAAGAGTTTCAAATACGAGTTAGAAATCAAACAAGGAGTAAGAAAAACAATAAGATTTTACCCTCCGTTTTAAAATATGCATGCCTAACAAGTATAAGAAAACCACAATATAAAACAGTATGATAAGTATGCTAAGATCGTATCGTAAAACCAAATATCCAAATCCGATCAAACCTGCTTGGTCTATCCGAGTCTTTAAACTCAACCAGGCCTCAAATGTAATCCGAGTCTTTAAACTCACGAGTCTTTAAACTCAATCCGGGCCCGTCCCCCGTCAATCACAATATCTCAATCACAATATCCGGGTCTTTAAACCCAATATCCAGATCCAGCAAATCCAATCCAAAACCAATTGAAAACCATTTCTAAATCCATATCCAAACCCGAATCCGAAATCACTGGTCTGAAGCTCTTCTAGCATCCAGAACCGTCATTCCGAACCCAAATCCGGAAATCCACTTTTCAACTTTAAAACCAAATTCCTCTTTCCGAAATCCGATTCTAAAACCGAAAACCTTGATCATCAAAATCATGTTCCAAAATCCCTTTATAATCATTGAAAACCATTTATTGTTTGAAATCCCAAAACCATGGCATCATAATCAGAAATCAAGTCTTTCTCATAAAACGTGCAAAATACGTTATTTCTCGAAAAACGTGCAAACATATCAACCACGTATAATCACCATTAAAAAGCATAAAAACATCCTTTGAATCATAAAACATAACTAAAAACAGTTAGGCATGCTCGTAAGAAAAAGAAAGAGTCCACTCACGAATCCGACAGTATCAATCGCGCTCCGTGCGCTCTTCAACCGTCTCAGGCGTCTCCCGTCCTGTCAATAGGCACAAAATAGGGTCACAAATACGTCAAATATACTAACCCTAATTTCCCAAAATTTCCGGGAATTTATACATAATTTAAACTTAAACCCTAAACCGTCCGAATCCTCGAACTATCCCGTAACATCGTCCGATTAACCCCGAAAGTTACACCAATGGATTCTTTATGACATTTAGAACAAAACCCATGTTGGAAGTTTGTTCAGAATCCTCCCCACGGGCCCCCACGCACCTCCCAAAGTGGCTGCGCGTGGGCCTCACGCGCCTGCTATAGTGCATCGTCTACCTAGAGTCACCCGGTTCAACTGTGTTGAACCGGCATAGCCGGTTCTCCTTCATTCTTCCACTATTTTTGTCCAATCCAATCCCAGAAGCTTCGTCCAGTTCCCTGCAACCAAACCCAGTCCTAAAACTTGGAAATCGAAGCCTAAAACCCCTCGTCTTCATCCTTGAAACAAACTACCCGTTTGCCCTGTTTTGGCCTCCGGCCACCCAGGTCATCCCCCGTCACGGCACCAACCTCAGACGACTCCTGGAACTTTCAAGAGTCTCACCCTAACCTCCAAAACCCTCGATTCTAGCCCAAAGTCCACGAATTTCGAATTGAAGGAAATGGGAAAAACATGGGATTCGAATCATACCTTCGATTTCCTCCTCCGCCGTCTGCACCTCCGTGAACCACGGTGTTCAAAGAGTCCTCTGCGGTCGTCCTAACTCCTCATCAGCTTGGTTTGAACCACAACACGACACAACCACCACCTCTGTCCCACGGCCTCTATGTTTTCTCTGAAAACTCAGCCTCACCACCGCCGTGTTTCCGTGCACGATCTCACTCCCAGACTCAGTCACCAACTTCCTCTCTTCTCTCTGTCACTCTCACAATTCACCCAACACTCTCCCACTCACTGAATCGATCACAAACTCTCACTTTCTTCCTCTCTGTTTTCTGTTTCTCACAGCCAATTTGCACGGTTCAAATTTAACAAAAATGCGGCCGTGTACATTTTAGGCCTTCCTAGAACCATCCAACCATCACCACGTGTCCAATTTCCATGGATCAGTACAAAATATCCAAGCCCACTCAGCCACTTGCCCTTATCTGATTGGTCTTAAGAGAAAAGGACTAAATTTCCCCTAGGTTTAGAAATTGCCATTTTGTCATTAAGCTTTCCAGACCCGTAACTATTTCGTCCGACGTCTGATGACAGCGTGCCGCCTGTCGTTGTATTCAGGACGTCGAGACCTATCTAACGGTCCTCGGTCTACGTGAAAATCACAAGTCCACTAAAAAGTCAACATTTTCTCCTAATTAATCAAAATTACGGTAACGCCCTTAATCTTCCGAACGTCATAACTTTTTCTCCGATTTTCCAAATCGGACATGCCACCTGTCTACGGACTCGTGACGTCCTAAACTACGTCACGGTCAATGGTCAACACTCATCAAACCTGTAAATCAAAAATTCAACTTTTACACACTCTTCACAAGGGCAAAATCCTCTTTTATACAAATCTTTTACAAAATTACATTTATACTCTTCCCGAAGGTACGGGTTGTTACAGGAAAAACAGAGGAAACCGATAACTTACCGTTTTCTGACCTCCGCCGTGACCTCAACCGTGATTCCTAACGTCCAAGCAGCAATCCTTAACTCCCTAATCACTCCCACAGATCAAATTAAACTAATTTGACCGATTGAGGTTCCATAGCTGTCCACAATTCCTTCTCTGTTTTCGTTGGTTTTTCCACCTCTCGCAGTCCCTCTTCAGTCGAACTTTCCCCTAAACACTCCCACACACAGCACAACACCTCTCTGGTCTCTCACACACCACCACCAAGAACCTACACGACTCTCTCACACACTAAAAATTGATCGATGTCCTCTATCCCTGTTTCTCCCTTAAACGATAAACCCAATTAAACATTTAACCGTGTGCGAATTTGGTAGAAGCCCCTAGGCTGGCCAGGTTTCCTCCAATCAACGGTTCAGTCCAAAAATATCCAACAACTTAGGCCCAAGTGTCCTTATCTGATTGCTCACAAATCCCAACGTGCCAAAAGACCATTTTACTCCTAAGTGTCCAAATTACCATTTTGCCCTTCAATCTACTAGACCCGTAACTTAACCATCCGACGTCCGATGACGGCGTGCCACCTGTCGTCGTACTCAGGACATCGAGACCTATCTAACGGTCCTCGAGTTTCGTGAACAAATAGTGATCAAGCAAAAAGTCAACAAAGTCCCTCTTTTCAACCTAATTATGAAAATACCCTCAAACTTCCAAACGTCATAACTTCTTCTCTGATTGTCCGAATCGGACGTGCCACCTGTCTACGGACTCGTGACGTCCCGAACTACGTCACGGTCATCGGTCAAAGTCCATTTGACCGTCCGAGAGAAAAGTCAACATTTTTGCCTATTATGGGGGCAAAATCGTCATTTCGCACCATCCGTCCGAAATCATCCAACTAATCACCGATTATCTTCACTCATCTGTCTTTAACCACTAATCTCATCTCGGTTTACGGGACGGTTCGTTACTTTAATGATGTGAATAAAGATGCATTGTCCACTTCCAAAAACCATAAAAGCTATTGAAAAGGAGAGGCTATTTTGTACAGTGCCTGAATTTAATTTCAATGGTGCTGCTATAATTGGCTAGATGTGGGCCCGTTAAGAGTTTTGGTGGGTAATGAGATGGTTGGTGATTCCGGGTTGGCTGCTCATGCTAGGGTTAGTTCTGTGATCGTTGGCTCTTGCTGGTGTTGGCTTTCTCCTCTTTCTCCGGTGATTAGTTTGATTAGTGCTGCTGCTAGGAGGTTGTGCCCTAATGTTTCTGTTCCTGATTCTTATCGTTGGGTGGCTAATCCTTCTGGGAAATTTTCCTCTTCGTCCTTGTGGAATAGTTTGTCTCCTTCAGATCCCCGTGTCTCTTGGGATCGTTTGGTGTGGTTCTCTGGTCATATTCCTAGGCCGAGCTTTTTCTTGTGGCTTGTTATTCAGTTTAGGTTGTCTATGTTGCATAGATTGAGAAACTTGACTGCACATGGTAATAAAATGTGTTTTCTTTGCAATCTTGCTTCTGAATCTCATTCTCATCTATTCTTTGAGTGTCAGTTCTCTACGTATGTGTGGGAGCGAGTTTTGCTTCGATGTCGGATTGCATGGCAGCTTCCTTCGTGGAAATATCTTATGACAGGACCCATCCCAATCCCCCCGGGATTAACGCGAAATGACCCTACTCCCGTCTGACACGAAGTGTCAGATAAGGGATATTTCCGACCTTTGCCCTCCCGGGCTATCAAAGTACGCCAGGATCCGGAGGAGGTATGTGATATCTCGGTCTCTGCTACAGTCCACATCCGCTGTCAACTTGAAGGGCAGTCAAAACATTAAAAACTGTGAGTGGACAAAACAAAAGTTTATAAAAACATTTCCATAAAGAGACATTTGTACCCTTCACTAAAAAGCATGCATGCATTCGAAAACCATTTAAACAAATGGACCACATGTGGGAACTAAGCCCGGTTCCCCTGAACCGTCATGATCCATAATATCCAGTTCATATACATATAGACCATATCCTCCATGTGCGGTTCCCATAAACCATCATTTACCAACATAACATAACCAGAGTTCATGCCGATCCCCATAATCCGTCATGAACCACAATACCATAACCAGGGTTCATGCCGGTCCCCATAAACCATGTACCATAATAACATAACCAGGGTTCATGTCGGTCCCCATAATCCGTCATGAACCACGATACCATAACGAGGGTTCATACCGGTCCCCATAATCCGTCATGAACCGGGAAATCCATTTAAGGTTCCCTGACCTGAATTGAAAACCGTAAAGTAACCTGGGTCTCGTGCCCGAACATAGGACATCAGCTGGGTACCGTGCCCGAGATCTGAGGTCATATTCCCGAGACAAAACCAAATCGGTCTCATACCCGAGTTTATCCTTTTGGAAATCCAAATCCATTTCATTAAAACCAATAAAGAAATACCAACCTGTATAGGCACCGTATAGGGCCAAAACCTCGAAATACGTGCCTATGTGTAACCACACACAAATGCACCCATGGCATCATCAAACATGTAATAAAACATATAATAAAAATTTATGCATGCACCAATTTAGAAAAACAAGGTCCACTCACAGACCGTCCGAGCTGCCGCCTCGATTTGCGTACCATAGGCTCTCCCGTGCCGATCACTGTCACCGGGACTCCCGAACCTATCCAAATCGTAATAGAAGGTTACTAACTACCTTATTAACCTCCTACCAAAGCCCCGTAATTTTTCCAAACTTTTAACTATTTTTAAACCGATCATAAAACTTCCGATGCCCCGAAACATATCGAAACGGTGTCCGATCGACACGAAACCAGTCCCAAAATGTTCGTTACATCGAATAGAATATTTCATATGTTGAACACTTCTCCAAATTACTGTTCACACGCCCTCACGCGCCCTAGAAGGCTCAGAACACTATTCATCATCACTAACCTCCAGCTGACCCGGTTCACTGTTCACCAGCACTGTACTGAACCGGCGTGGCCGGTTCAGTGCTTTCCTCCCTCTGTTTTGGTCCGATTTCAACCCTAATCAATCCTATAATTCTTATTTCTTCATTCTCTATAATTTCCAATCATTAAAACAACCTAAAAACACCTAAATCCTATGGTTTGATTTTGAACCAAACGGTTCAAACTTCCTAAAATGCACTTACGGCTTCACGGCCGTCCTAAGCTTCCTAAAACCTTCCTAATGACCTCCTAACAACCTAATGGATTCATTAAAACCATTAAAAATGACCCATAACAATAAAAATGGAAAATGGATCAAAAATGGGCTAAACTGCTTACCTCGCGGGTTTCTCCTTCACGCCGCCGTTCACGGCGGTTCTACCCACCCAGCAGCCGTCCTCCGTCTCTCACAACCCTCTCTGGTCACTCAGGCCTGCTCCTCTGGGGTTGGGTTGGATTGGTTTGAATGGTTGGGTGAGATCGGGTTTAGTTTGTTTAGGGAGAAAGGAAAATGATCGATGCACGGGAAAAAGGGAGATGCATGAATATGTGTGGGCTGTGCAATGGATGGGTGACACTTGTCACTCATCCATTGGGCCTCCATAAAATATCTGGGCCCCACTATAGTCCAAAAGTTAACTCGTTTCGTAATTCGTGCAATAGTACCCTTGAACTTCCGTGAACCGTAACTTCGCCGTCGAACGTCCGAATTCGACGTGCCGCCTGTCTATAGATTCATATTGTCCTTATCTATGGAATAGTCCTCGGCCCTCGGCCATCGGACATCCCGGTCAAAAAGTCAACTATTTGGCCATTTTAACCATAATTACCAAAATGCCCCTAAACTTCCGAACATCATAACTTCTTCCTCGAACGTCGGAATTGAACATGCCACCTGTCTATGAACTCGTGACCTCATGAACTACGTCACGGTCATCGGTCAAAGTCTATTTGACCACAAGAATGAAAAGTCAACGTTTTGCCACGACTAAGGGCAAAATGGTCATTTTACATCGTTTGTCCGATTTCGCCTAACTAATCACGAATTAACCTCACTAATCGTGATTAGTCACTAATTTAATCCTGGAATTCGGGACGGGTCGTTACAACCTTCCTTCCTTAATTAATTTCGTCCTCGAAATTCCAACCAACCTAAATCCAACAGTTCTTCCCTCCTTAATTAGTTTCGTTCTCGAAACTCCAACTGTCCTGATTCCACATCCACCTCGTGGAAAGTACAATCGACCTCGTAACACATGTACACTCGTACACCAACTAGCTAGAACAATACTTACTCGTCTGCAACCAGACGTACCATTAACGCTCACGTCGTATCGACTACACTCGACCCCGTCGAATGACCGTAGTCATACGTTCCGAATTGACACCACTTATCAAATCTACCGTTTTTGCTGACATAAACAACTAGATGGTTCCCTTCTCAATCACTAATCTATCCGGACGTCTGCTCCCACTAAGAGTCATCAGACCTCACTAACCGATTCAGGTTGACACCTCCGACAAACTGTCACCACTTGACAGTCGTCAATCGAAAATTGTTACTATACTCACTTGTTGTTACACTAACCACCAACTCACTCAACCTGAGTATACGTATACCAACAAAGCACTCGAACTGTGTGTAACCGGACCCATCAGAACTACTATGACCCAATGCACAGTATCCAATGTCCAGTCCACGACCTCAACTAATCCAATGGTATCGGAACCAAGCCGACTACCACTACGCTCACCAACGTACCACTGGTATAACCTATATATCGTCACCAGACACCACAAGTCTGCTCGGTATAGTACCTCGAACTACGTACAAGGTACGTACATCTATCGATCAACCAGTGTACAACCACTTAGGTCGTAGTAAATCACGTTTCTATAATGGAGTCCATTTGTCCAATCCAGTATTAGAAAAATCGAACTCCGACCCATTATCCATTTTCAAATCCGAACCCGAATCCGTAATTTCGTAAGAAATCCCGAATCCAAACCCAGAAATCAAATTCATAACCATGTCCAAATCTGAATCCGAAATCAGCATTCCGTAAACTAGCATTTGGAATAACCATTCCGAACCCAAATCCATAAAAGGAAATCCACTGTCAAGCTCCAGAATCAAATCTTGAATCGTCACCCAGAATCCGATTCCAAAACCCAAATCCAGAAATCCACTTTCAAGTTCCAAAATCTAATCCTGAATCGTCATCCAGAAATCTAATTCCAAAACCCGAAATTTCGTTCACGTCTACCCCGACACACCAAAACCGAACCTATTAGTTACCAGTTCAATTGATTTACACATTTCCCTCGATTGACTTCATAGGGAAGCCAATCCCAACATACACACATATCTAAGGCTGACCAAATCCGACCTCTTCGGACACTTACTCGCCCGAGTAATATACCATACGTGATTCACTTCGAAAAGAAGTTCAGTCCCAACATCCTCAACTCAAACATCCAAGTAAGAGCGATATACTCTCTACCCATCTGGATTATCAAGATCACAATCCAGATCCAACACTACGTCAATTGACCATAGACGTCACGATCAAGATCCACTTAGGATCCACACAGTCAACTACCAGATTCCAAGTCATAGGGTCTTACACCCTCAACGAATCTGCATACTGCCAGATCATTCATCAACCAATTCCCACATCTAAACAGACCAGTCAATGACGAGACACGCCGAGAGTGTGGGTCCTCCCCAATCACTTCGTATCGATCCTTATCATTTCACCGAGGAAAAACCAAGGATGATCGAATACAATGACATCAAAATTCATCCTACGTGAATGCAAACAACACTCGCTGCACTCACCACGTCATGTAACCTGACATCGTCTACCACCAAGTAGAGAATGAGAAATCTCAGTCACCTAACTTCGATATACTCACTCCACCTGATGACCCAAGACAAGCCACGGGTCCACCAACTAATACACGATCGGCGTACTAGTGGCAACCAACAACCTCTATATCATCAACATCATCTACCATCATCAATCATGGTAGAACCTGAGAAGTCACCCTAATGACTTCGAAATACCCAATACCATTGAGGAAAACCTGCATTCCTCGTGTCACCTCAATCGCAACCTCTCGCGATTCCGAAGTTCCATCCAAATTGGAAACAACATACTCGGACATCATCCACATGTCCCCCTTTTTGACTATTTACGGACACATGCCCATTTATGACCGTATATGTACCTCTTGACTAGAGAGTCACATCCATGCTGTGATCTGCAGTCAAATCACTGTATACCACCATATCTGACCAACTCTGGCCAACACCGACCAACTGGTCGCTAATCCCCATGACAATACTCGTTCCTTAAGTCTTATTTACCGTTGGATCCAATCTGGTCCATCACTATCTGTGATCCACTCCCGAACCACAGATACCGTACATATGCTCATTTTGACGGAGTCACATCCCGATTCGCGACTCATTGTCATCACAATCACCGGCACCAGCACCAGCACTAGTACCCGTATCATCACCTGTCAGCATCAGCACAAAGTGTGCGAATCAGACAACCTTGGATCTCCGATCATACCGAGCGACGATCTCGTACCTCTGCTCGAAAAGGAGAAACTCTGCCTCCTTCGTACCCAACACCTCTGGCACAGTCACCCTGACAACTCATACGAGAAAAGGAAACGTCCCCCGAACGACCCTGTCTCATTCTGCGATCGCACTCAGCCGTAACCGAGTCGAATCCAGAATCACCGCTCGTACATATGCGTTACCCACGCAACTCGTATCATCGTCACAACTGACAATCCCATCGTCACAATCGTCACGACAACCTTAGTCTACTCGACCTGATAAGACTCGACTACGTCCATTGATAGTAGCGTCTGCCACAACCTCGTGCAGACCTAACTACCAGGCATCACGATCTAAACTCCGCATCCCACGGAATCAACCGTCCGTACTACTACTCCGTATCCCAACTCTGGGATTCCATCGACAAGTACCAACCACGGTAACCTATCCAACCAACTCTAACCAGTCGTAACTCGACTAAACCAATGTCGTCTACCAGGTCGCCCACGACCTTAGTTGTTCCAATAATCCCTCACAACTATCGTAGTACGACAACCAACTAAGTTTAACCGATAAGTATAACTCCGACTGCAGTCCCAACACAAGTTGACATGACTAGACCGACTAACTAATCCAAATCCGAATAGTCGTCAAAGTCAAACCACTCGCCAATTCACATCTCTGAACCATACAACCTAATGTAGGGTTCCACGATCACGCCCTAGGGTCAATCTGAACCCAACTGCTACTGCCAACCGCAGTACACTCCACGAATTGACCGACTACGCGGTTTGGACATCGTAAAGACGTCAATCCAACTAGGATTCCCCAAATCCGGCTGCTAACTGCTAGGAGCAGTAAATCCATCTAATTCAACAATATCCGACCATCGAATGGCCCTAACACCGAACGAGTCGTCGAAACAGATCCTACGACATCGTGAAAGACGATCCCAACTAACCGTCTCACGATCAAAATCTAACGTACGAATACGTTCATCCTTCCGTAGGGTTCCACACTATCAACCATGACAGAACTATGGCAACCCCAGCATCAAATGCCGAACCAAGATATACCACGATACAGTCCTACTAACTATCGTATCGGCATCCCACTATCAGATTGACCACGAACTGTAGTCCATTGAGATATCACATCCTCGACCTGCGTACCACTCCAAGAGCTCCGCGGTTGCTCGAATAGAGACAACCTCGCTCTGATAAGAGCTAACTGAGCTTCGATATGAGCTAGCCTCGCTCTGATACCACGTTGACAGGACCCATCCCAATCCCCCCGGGATTAACGCGGGATGACCCTGCTCCCGTCTGACACGAAGTGTCAGACAAGGGATATTTCTAACCTTTGCCCTCCCGGGCTATCAGAGTATGCCAGGATCCGGAGGAGGTATGTGATATCTCGGTCTCTGCTACAGTCCACATCCGCTCTCAACCTGAAGGGCAGTCAAAACATTAAAAAATGTGAGTGGACAAAACAAAAGTTTATAAAAACATTTCCATAAAGAGACATTTGTACCCTTCACTAAAAAGCATGCATGCATTCGAAAACCATTTAACCAAATGGACCACATGTGGGAACTAAGCCCAAATCCGAAATAAACCAAGGTCGAAAGGACCACAATTAAATCGACCATACGGGCCACTGCCCAAATCCATAAGGAAACCAATAAGGGACTCAGCCCATAATGTAACGACCCGTCCCAAATTCCAAGATTAGATTAGTGACTAATCATGAATAGTGAGGTTAATCGGTGATTAGTTAGGCGAAATCGGACGAACGAAGCGAAATGATCGTTTTGCCCTTGGGCGTGGGTAAAACGTTGACTTTTCGTTTGGGCTGTCAAATGGACTTTGACCGATGACTGTGACGTAGTTCGTGACGTCACGAGTTCATAGACAGGTGGCACGTTCAATTCCGACGTTCGAGGAGGAAGTTATGACGTTCGGAGGTTTAGGGGCATTTTGGTAATTATGGTTAAAATGAGCAAATAGTTAACTTTTGACCTGGGATGTCCGATGGCCAAGGGCCGAGGACCATTACGTAGATCGGGAGGATACGAATCCATAGACAGGCGGCACGTTGAATTCGGACGTTCGACGACGAAGTTATAGTTCACGGAAGTTCAAGTGCACTATTGCACGAATTACGAGATGAGTTAACTTTTGGACTTTAGTGGGGCCCAGATATTTAATGGAGGCCCAATGGATGAGTGACACTTGTCACCCATCCACAGGCCACCCAAATTGTATTCATGCATCCCCCTTCACCGTGCATTTCATTTTCTTCATTCAAACACACAAACCCATTACCCGATCTCACCCCACCCCCTTAAACCAATCCAACCCTTCCCATTTGACCATGACTGAGGACAGAGTGAAGTGAGGATGGTGAGGAGGTTGCTGGGCGACCATAACCACCATCCAAGACGGCGAGAGGAGGAGAAACCCGAGAGGATTTCACGGTTAGGCCCATTTGTCCATAATTTTTTATTCTTGCATTATGGGTCATTTTGGTTGTTTTTATTGAATTAAATGGGTTGTTAGGAAGGTGGTAGACTGGTTTTGAGGATGGTTAGGGGCTGTAGGACACCATGGGAGGTTTTGGGAACCTTGAACCGTATGGTTCAAAATGGAACCATGGGATTTGAACGGTTTTAGGTTGTTTTAATGATTGGAAATGATAGGGAATGAAGAAATAGGAATTATAGGATTAATTAGGGTTGAAATCGGACCAAAATAGGGGAGGGAAACCACTGAACCGGTCACGCCGGTTCAGCACAGTGGCTGTGAACAGTGAACTGGTTCAGTTGGATGTTAGCGACGATGAACAGTGATATGAGCCTTCTTGGGGCGCGTAAGGGCGTCTGAACAGTAATTTGGGGAAGTGTTCAACATATGAAATCTTCTATTCGATGTAAAGAACGTTTTGGGACTGGTCTCGTGTCAATCGGACACCGTTTCGATATGTTTCGGGGCATCGGAAGGTTTCAGGTCGGGATTAAAAATAGTTAAAAGTTCAGGAAAATTACGGGGCTTTGGTAGGAGGTTAATAAGGTAGTTAGTAACCTTCTATTAAAATTTGGACAGGTTTGGGAGTCCCGGTGATAGCGATTGGCTCGGGAGATCCAATGGCACGCAAATCGAGGCGGCAGCTCGGACGGTCTGTGAGTGGACGTTGATTTCTAAACTGTGATGCATGCATAAATGTTTTATATGGATTATGATTATGAATATATGATATAGATTTGGATATTGGTGAATTATATGCTTTCGTGCATTTCGAGGCGATTTACGTGCTTGCACGTAAATCGAGATTTTCTGGTTTTACTCTGATTTTCCATTCTTATGGTTTTGGAAATGGTTTAATGAAATGATTTTGGATTTGAAAAGGTAAACTTGATTTATGAACTCTCGGACTTGAGGTCCAGTTGATTTAAAGAGGCATCGGGCCGGAGGCTCAGTTGGTTTACGATTCGGACCGGAGGTCCAGTTTGTATGTGGTTCGGGCCTATGGCCCAGTTATGTGTTATGATGGTGATTTCGGGTTAGGGACCCTAGAAATGGTTTTTACAGGTCATGACGGTTTATGGGAATCGGCATGAACCCTTGAAATGGATTTACGAGTCATGCCGATTTATGGGAACCGGCATGAACCCTTGGAATGGATTGTATGGTTCATGACGGCTAGTGAGGGTCGGGCATGAATCCTTGAAAGGTTTAAAGAATGATTTCAAAAGGTTTTTCATATACCATCCTTTATATATGATTGTCTCCTCCGGGGAGGGTCGTTGGCCTGGGTGGACCCCGGAGTAGTCACGGAGCACTGACTGAGTGGAGTCGCCCCCCAGTTGGGTTCCTTACTCTCAGGATGGGCATGGTTCGTTACCTCTAGGGAGGGTTATTGATCTACGGACATTGACCTGGGTGGACCCTGGAGAGACTTGGGTTTGAGACCCCGGTTGTCAGGACCTGACCCTCCTCGGTCAGGACCCGACTCATCTAGCACCATATTGTCCGTTTTGGGCCTCGCCCTCACGGTTTTGTTTTCGGGAGCTCATGGTGCAACTTCCCAGGGGGTTACCCATCATGGAATTGCACCAACCTCAACTCGCTTAACTATGGGGTTCCAATCCCCCCCAAAGCCACTTGAGCTCCCAAAAGGCCTAGTGCTAGATAGGTGTGTGCCTACACCTTTAAGGCACACCGCCAACCTCTCCTAGACCATTCCCCCTCGCAGGAATGTGGGATTGTTCATTGTTCCCTCCAGGACACGGGTCTTACAATCCCCGCCCCTTAGGGCCCAGCGTCCTCACTGGCACACTTCCCGGTCGGGGTCTGGCTCTGATACCAAATTGTCAGGACCCGACCCTTCTCGGTCAGGACCCGACTCATCTAGCACCATATTGTCCACTTTGGGCCTCGCCCTCACGGTTTTGATTTCGGGAGCTCATGGTGCAACTTCCTAGGGGGTTACCCATCATGGAATTGTACCAACCTCAACTCGCTTAACTTTGGGGTTCCAATCCCCCCCAAAGCCACTTGAGCTCCCAAAAGGCCTAGTGTTAGATAGGTGTGTGCCTACACCTTTAAGGCACACCACCAACCTCTCCCAGACCATTCCCCCTCGTAGTAATGTGGGATTGTTCACCGTTCCCTCTAGGACACGGGTCTTACACCAGTTAGCACGCGCGTAGCTTTATTATACCGTGACAGGTTCTTGGATATGAAATATAATGGATAAACATGATTTCAAGTGGATTGGGAAATTGTGTTTTATGATGATAAATGGATTTGGGCTGAGATCCCACATATGTTTATGATGTTATGGTTTTCTGTAAATGGTTTTGGACAGGAGCCCGTATGACTTGTATTTAAGGAATTTGGGGCTGAGACCCGAATGATGGTTGTTTAAACATATGTTTTTGGATAAATGGTTTAACTATGCATGCATGCTTTTTAGTGAAGGGTATAAAGATCTTTATAAAATATGTTTTATAAACTCTTTTATTTTTGTCCACTCACAGTCTTTCTGCTTTTGATACCCTTCAGGTTGAATACGATGTGGACTGTAGCAGCGACCGAGATATCACATACCTCCTCCGGATCCTGGCGTACTCTGATAGCCTGGGAGGGCAAAGGTCGGAAATATCCCTTGTCTGACACTTCGTGTCAGACGGCAGTAGGGTCATCCCGCGTTAATCCCGGGGGGATTGGGATGGGTCCTGTCACATAACAATAAACATACATGAGCCACTGCTCAATCCTGTGCACACCACATATCAAAGAATCATAAAGATTCAACCATACGGGCCACTGCCCAAAACCTGTGTAACCACACATCACATCTCATATATAATATCATATATCATGTATACATATAAGTCACACAACCAATCCTGTCACGGTATCGAAAGCTACGCGCGTACTACCCGGGACTCAATCTGAGTCTTCTCAAAGTCAAGGTCAATGTCTGCAGACCACTGATCCTACTCGAGGTTATAGTAACCATAGACTTCCTGAGAGTAAGGAACCCAACTGGGGGGTGACTCCACTCAATCGGTGCTCCGTGACTACTCCGGGGTCCACCCAGGCCAACGACTCTCCCCAGAGGAGATAATAGACGTAAAGGAAGGTATATGCACATATATATACATATCCATGCCCGGTTCCCCTGAACCGTCATGATCCATAATATCCAGTTCATATACATATAGACCATATCCTCCATGTCCGGTTCCCATAAACCGTCATCTACCAACATAACATAACCAGGGTTCATGCCGGTCCCCATAATCCGTCATGAACCACAATAACATAACCAGGGTTCATGCCGGTCCCCATAATCCATCATGAACCACGATACCAAAAGAAGGGTTCATGACGGTCCCCATAATCCTTCATGAACCACGATACCATAAGAAGGGTTCATGCCGGTCCCCATAATCCGTCATGAACCGGGAAATCCATTTAAAGTTCCTTGACCTGAAATCAAAACCGTAAAGTAACTTGGGTCTCGTGCCCGAACATAGGACATCAACTGGGCACCGTGCCAGAGATCTGAGGTTATATGCCCGAGACAAAACCAAATGGGTCTCATACCCGAGTTTATCCTTTCGGAAATCCAAATCCATTTCATTAAAACCAATAAAGAAATACCGACCCGTATAGGCACCGTATAAGGACGAAACCTCGAAATACGTGCCTATACGTAACCACATACAAATGCACCCATAGCATCATCAAACATGTAATAAAACATATAATAAACATTTATGCATGCACCAATTTAGAAAACCAAGGTCCACTCACAGACCGTCGGAGCTGCCACCTCGATTTGTGTGCCATAGGCTCTCCTGAGTTGATCACTTTCACCGGGACTCCCGAACCTGTTCAAATCGTAGTAGAAGGTTACTAACTACCTTATTAACCTCCTACCAAAGCCCCGTAATTTTCCCGAACTTTTAACTATTTTTAAACCGATCATAAACCTTCCGATACCCCGAAACATATCGAGACGGTGTCCGATCGACACGAAACCAGTCCCAAAATGTTCGTTACATTGAATAGAATATTTCATATGTTGAACACTTCTCCAAATTACTATTCACACGCCCTCACGTGCCCCTAGAAGGCTCTAAACACTATTCATCATCACTAACCTCCAGCTGACCCGGTTCACTGTTCACCAGCACTGTGCTGAACCGGCGTGGCTGGTTCAGTGCTTTCCTCCCTCTGTTTTGGTCCGATTTCAACCCTAATCAATCCTATAATTCTTATTTCTTCATTCTCTATAATTTCCAATCATTAAAACAACCTAAAAACACCTAAATCCTATGGTTTGATTTTGAACCAAACGGTTCAAACTTCCTAAAATGCACTTACGGCTTCACGGCCATCCTAAGCTTCCTAAAACCTTCCTAATGACCTCCTAACAACCTAATGGATTCATTAAAACCATTAAAACGACCCATAACAATAAAAATGGAAAATGGATCAAAAATGGGCTAAACTGCTTACCTCGCGGGTTTCTCCTTCACGCCGCCGTTCACGGCGGTTCTGGCCGCCCAGCAGCCGTCCTCCGTCTCTCACAACCCTCTCAGGTCACTCAGGCCTGCTCCTCTGGGGTTGGGTTGGATTGGTTTGAATGGTTGGGTGAGATCGGGTTTAGTTTGTTTAGGGAGAAAGGAAAATGATCGATGCACGGAAAAAAGGGAGATGCATGAATATGTGTGGGCTATGCAATGGATGGGTGACACTTGTCACTCATCCATTGGGCCTCCATAAAATATCTGGGCCCCACTATAGTCCAAAAGTTAACTCGTTTCGTAATTCGTGCAATAGTACCCTTGAACTTCCGTGAACCGTAACTTCGCCGTCGAACGTCCGAATTCGACGTGCCGCCTGTCTATGGATTCGTATCGTCCTTATCTATGGAATAGTCCTCGACCCACGGACATCGGACATCCTGGTCAAAAATTCAACTATTTTGCCATTTTAACCATAATTACCAAACTACCCCTAAACTTCCGAATATCATAACTTCTTCCTCGAACGTCGGAATTGAACGTGCCACCTGTCTATGAACTCGTGACGTCACGGTCATCGGTCAAAGTCCATTTGACCCCTCGAATGAAAAGTCAACGTTTTGCCACGATTGGGGGAAACACAGTTATTTTGCATCGTTCGTCTGATTTCGCCTAACTAATCACGGATTAACCTCACTAATCGTGAGTAGTCACTAATTAATCCTGGAATTCGGAACGGCTCGTTACATCTTATCCCCAAACTTGCTAGCTGGTGCCGAGGGGGAGGGGGGTATGTCCTTAGAGCTATTGCCTGCAAACTTGCACTTGCTGCATCAGTTTATGGAATCTAGTTGGAACGTAACCATCGTGTGTTTAGACACCCCCCAAGGTCTTGATGACACGACCCACCCCCAATCCCCCTCGATTAAGGGCTAAGTCATGCTCCCGTCTAACTTACGCATGACACGAAGGCTAAACCAACATCCAACCTCCATTTGACACGTAAGGCAAACAAGGGATTCCCAAACGAACCGTTTACTACTTCCGGACTTCCCAGAGCGCGCAGACTCTACTGTGGAACGTGTGTGTGATGTCTCCGTCTCTCTCGACCAACAGCCCGCATCGCAACAACCTGGAGGGTATCGAAAACATAAAAAGACTATGAGTGGACAAAAATAATTAGTACATTCAGAAAACAGTTTATAGAAAAGTACTTTTATACCCTCCATTTAAAAATCAATGCATGCATATACAACTAATTCACAAAACCATTTGATATCCAAAATCATCATTGAAAACCAGAATCATTTCCTTTCCACAAATCTGCAATTCAAATACAGGGCCTCAGCCCAAAATCATAAATCAAACATCAAAGTACAGGAACTCAGCCCCAAAACTCATCAAATCCAAATCATCTGGGCCACTGTCCAAAACATTTGAAAACCAGCGAAAAACCAGTGAAAAACATCAATCAATCGAGTTGCTGGATCTCAAGTGCGCCCGAGTCTTTAAACTCAAAACCATGCGTATAATCAGGCCTTCCCCGGATATCAACGAGTCTTTAAACTCAAAACATAATCAACAGGCCTCGGGGGATATCATAACCGAATCTTTAAACTCAAAACATATCAATCCAGGGCCCTCCCCCGCCAATCAACTGAGTCTTTAAACTCAAAACCAGATCCAGCCGTTTTCTTTTCTTTTTCCGGGTCTTTAAACCCAAAACCATTTTCAATCAAGTGAAAACCATAGAAAATCCATATTCGAATTCGCAATAATGATTCCGTAAGCTAGCATCCGAAACCATCATCCCGAACCTAAATCCAGAATTTCCCTTTCAAGTTTCAAAACCGAATCAAGAATCATCTTTTCAAAATCTGATTCTAAAATCGAAATCGCGTTTATCGAAAGCACATGAACAGGGATCCAAGCCCGAAATCCCTTTTCCAAAATCCGTTATAAATCATTGAAATCAAGTCATATTTCAAATCCCAAAATCAATTCATCAAAGCCATCATCAAACCATAACAGAAAACTGTATCTCGTAAAATGTGCAAATACGTAATTATCTCGAAATACGTGTAAAACCGTAAATCATCAATATCAAATCACAACATAGAAATCACGTATAGAAAACATATAACAACATATATGCATGCATCATAAGTTAGAAAGCAAAGTCCACTCACAGACCATTTACACCGTTGCCTCGATACGCGTGCACTTATGCCGTTCCCGACCAATCCACTATCACCGGTTTTCCCGAACCTGTCTAAATCCCATATTAAGGTCACTAACTACTTCACAAAGCTTCTACTAAAGCCCCATAATTTTCCCGTATTTTTAACTATTTTTAACCGAGCCCTAAAACCTTCGGGCATCCTGAAACATATCGAGACGATATCCGATCGACTCGAAACCAGTTCCAAAATGTTCGTTACATCGAATACTTTAAAAGTCGTGTTGGAAACTTCCCCAAAAGGAGCCCCACGCGCCCTCACGCGCCTGCACTGTTCATCGTCTCCTTCCTCTCGGCGACCCGGTCAAGACCTGTTCAAACCGGTCCGGTTCGACCGAACTGGCGCATGCGGTTTTCCACCATTTTTCCATCTTTTTCATTTGTTTTAATCCCTATAGCTTCGTCCTCTTTAGCCCAAGCGATCTAACTAAAAAAACATGAACTTAAAGCGGGTTTCTCACCTTCCAAAATCAAAGTACGATTTCGAATTTTCCTCCTCCCTATCTTCGAGACTCAGGCCACCTCCTTCCTTGCTTCTGCTCCCAACAGTTCCTGGAACTCCTAGAAACACTTCCCAATCGTCACAACCTCTCAATAGCCATCAATTCTTAACTTACCATAATCAATTTCAAACTAAGCTATTTCGAGAAAATGACCTTACCTCCATCGTCGCCCTCTACTATGGCCACCACCAGTTTCACCTCTTCACTCTTAGCATTTTTTAAAAACAAACCAATAGTAAAGGATCATGTTTGAAGGTATTGGAAATCCATGGTTCTTCGGGTTTTTTTTTCCCTGCACTCTGTTTCTCTATTCCTCCCAAAATCCACGGGCACCGTCTAGGACGGTGGCACCACTACTCGTCTCATCTCAACACTTCACTTCCCTTCACATAATACTCACAACTAATGAAGATCATAGGGTTAATCTAGGTTGTTTTCATGGTTCCCCTGCTTTGTTTTCTCTCAAGGCCAACTCGTGCAAACAAGACTCCCAATTTTTTAAAACTGATCAAGTCGGCTGAGAAAGGTTCCACATCCCTCTAGAGATGGGACAAGTGTCCCAATCTCATTAAACCAGCATTCCAAGGCAGCCAAGTGTCCATTTAGTATTGGGCACAGATCCCAATGCATTATAAGGACCAAAATGCCCCTGCCTTCATAAATTACCATTTTGCCCTTTAGGCATTTAGACCAAAACTCGAACCAACCGACGTCCAATGATAGTGTGCCGCCTGCCATTATACTCAGGGGATCGAGACCTACTTAACGGTCCTCGAATTACGTGAAAATAACTTGTCATCTAAAAAGTCAACCATTTTCCCTATTTCAACCAATTTACCAAAATACCCTCAAACTCCCGAACGTCATAACTTCCTCCTCGGATGTCGGAATCTGACGTGCCATCTGTATATGAACTCGTGACGTCCCAAACTACGTCACATTCATCGATCAAAGTCCAATTGACCGTCCGATCGAAAAGTCAACATTTTACCCATTTCAAGGGCAAAACCGTCATTTCGCACCGTCCGGCTGAAATCACCTAACTAATCACCGATTAACTTCACTAATCTGTCATTAACCACTAATCTAATCCCGATTTCTGGGACAAGTCCTTACACTCAAGATGTTGTCTTTCTTTCTATTTGTAATATGGTTAGGTTCCGGTTAAGTACTTTGAGTATTAGAACTTCAAGCATAACTGTGCTGAAAGCTCTAAGATGGAATATTAGTTTTTAGGTAGGGTTGTTGTGGGGGTCCTTTGTGACCTTCTTTGGGTTTTTGCTGGGTTTGCTCCAGCTCTGTGTTCGTTGTTAAGTTATTTTTTTGTTCCCTTTGGTGCCAGTTTTGCTGGTGTTATATAATATTTTTGTTTAACAAAAAAAAAAAATTAAGGCCATAAATTAATCACTCGGAAGAGGATGGCCTGCAACCATTGGTCTACCAGCAAGTAACTCTTTTTTCTTCATTTACTTTATAATTGAGTACCGATCTACTCAAGGTTTCAGCACATGTATTTAATTAATGCGATTGTTCGATTCAAGGATATTGGTGAATGGGTTTCTATACTATTGTATATAAATTGAGTATAGATATCGGTATGTATCTTTTGTTTCTAATTATAGAGATTATGAATTCTAATTTTAAGCAGGATGTGTATGTCTTTTTTCTTAATTTTTGGTTTGCTGCATGGGGATGGGAATGTGTCTTTTAGCTCAAAATATGAACGGTCAAATTTATGTCTTCAAATGTTGAAACTTACCCCAAAAGGGAATACTAATTTTCAGTTGGTTGTCTATGTGACCATACTAACCAAAATAGACCTTGCTTAAAAGAATGTAAGTGTACATGAGTGTTAAGGATAAATACGGACAAATAAATATGCATATTTAAATGAATCGGAAAAGGATTTCTTGTAATATTGGTTTTCTTGGAAGCCTCATCTCATTTACTATTTTATACTTTGTTTGTTGTTAAAAGATGGTTTTTGTGTTTGCTTTTATTCAGATGGAAAATCTGTTTGATGATATTGGAGATAGTTTCGAAGATAGAAGTGTATCGAAAATGATAATGAAAGATCAATTCCAGTTGATGCAGAGCCTCTATCTCAAGCTCATGTAGCTGTTGTAGCTAGTAAGAGGAGAAGAAGGTTGACTTCGGAGGTATAGAAACATTTTGAAATTCTTCCTCCTACTGAAGGAGAGAAAAAATAAAGAGCTAAGTGCATGAAATGTGGGTTAACATATATTGATGATAGTAGTTATGGTACTGGGAATCTTAAAAGACATATTGAAACATGCATAAGGAAAGATACTAGAGATCTAGGACAATTGTTGTTATCAAAATTTGATGGAGCAATTATAACTAGATCTGCAAAATTCGATGAAGATAAGTTTAGGGAGCTATTGGTGATGACTATTGTTATGCATGACTTATCATTTCATTTTGTTGAATATGCTGGTATTAGACGAGTTTTTAGCTATATATGTGCTGATCTCAAGTTGATATCTAGGAATATTGCCAAAACTGATATTTTAAGCATGTATAAAAGAGAAAAAGATAGGCTTAAGAAGATATTAGGGATCATTTCTGGAAGAATTTGTTTGACCTCAGATATGTGAAGCCCTTTAACAACTGATGGTGATCCATTCTTGACTGCCCATTATGTTGATGCTAATTGGAAACTATAGAAAAAAAAAAATTTAACTTCAGTTTCATGTCTCCTCTACATAGTGGTGTTGCCTTATCTGAGAAAATTTATAATTTGTTGTGTGATTGGGGGATTGAAAGAAAATTGTTTTCTATCACTCTGGATAATGCATCTGCAAATGATTGTTTTGTTGACTTGTTGAAAAGACAACTTCTTTTGAAGGATGCACTTTTAGTGAATGGAAACTATTTTCATATCCGTTGTTCTGCGCACATTCTGAATTTAATTGTGCAAGATGGTATGAAAGAAATTGATGATGTTGTGATAAAGATAAGGGAGAGAATTAAGTATGTTAAGGGTTCACAGATGAGGAAAAAAAAATTTAGATTGTGCAACACAAGTGTCCTTATAATGTAAGAAAGGTTTGCGTCAAGATGTACCAACTAGATGGAACTCCACTTTTCTTATGCTTGATGGGCTCTCTATTATCAACGTTCATTTCTTCATTTGCAATTGAGTGATTATAATTATAAACATCTTCCCTCTCAAGATGAGTGGGATAAGGTGGAGAAACTCTGTAAGTTTCTCAAGGTGTTTTATGATGCAACCTGCTTGTTTTCCGGCATGCAATATCCCACATCAAATCTGTATTTTCCTCAAGTTTTTATTTTCCAAGATACTTTAAGATAGGCCAAGAAGGATTTAGATAGTTTTATGAGGACCATGGCTATATGAATGATGCAAAGTTTGATAAGTATTGGAAAGACTACATCATGATCCTTTCTATTGCTGTAATTTTGGATCCTCGATACAAAATTAGTTTGTGGAATTCAGTTATAAGAGGTTGTACGGTCCTGCCTCCAGGGAAATGACTACTGTGTGTGATAAGTTGTTTGAGCTATTTGACTTATACATGCAAAAGTATTCTAAACCTACGGGTCCAACAATTAGCTCATTATTTTCTTGGTCTTCCAATGATGTTGATATGGTTTCTAAAGAATGCATGGATGTAATGCAGGTCGAAATAATATCTAGTATACAATTTCTTACTATAGTTGTTTATGCATTTAAAATTGTAGAATGTAGTTTCTATTTTTTTTTTCTATATATTTGTTGTCGTCAATATGAATTAGTCTTATAGATTATGATATCATATAGGAATTTGATGACTTTGAGAGTGAGGAATTCACTTTTTCGGCCCAAAAGAGTCATCTACAGCTATATTTGAACGAGCCAAAAGTTGATAGGAAGATAAAATTGAATGTTCTTGATTTTTGGAAAACTAATCAATTTCGTTATCCTGAATTATCTATCATGGCACGTGATATTTTGTCTATTCCTATTTCTATTTCTATGGTTGCGTCTGAATCGGCTTTTAGTGTTGGTGGAAGAGTTTTAGATCAGTATCGCAGTGTACTCAAACCTAAAAATGTAGAAGCTATAATCTGCACACGTGATTGGATATTTGGTAGCGATGGTTTGTTTTCTTGTTTTCACCTTTTAGTTAGATTTTTCTTATCTATTGTTTTCTTAATTAAGAAATCTCATTTAAATATTCAATTTTGTAGATGATTTAGCACTTGCACCTAACTTGGAGGATCTCACTGAGGATATCAGTAAATTAGAAATTAGTATCAATAATTCTCAATCTGTTGAATACTCTAATACCATTCCTAATGATGGATATCATTTAGGTAATAAAAAATCACATTCTAGCATGTCTTTACACATTGTTATTAATATTGTGGTTGAATTCTAATGTTTTCTTCATTTTATTGTAGGTGCTGATTAGTTGTTGTGTTCTTGTGCAATTCACGAAGATCTAATCAATTTTAACACTTTTTTTGTTGAAACTTTTCCCTTAGAGTTTGTTAATTAATCACTTAATTTTATTTGGTATTATGTACTATGCGTATTTTCTATTGGAACTTAATATTATATTGATGATATTGTATTGTTGGTCAAGGTTACTAAATTATTGCATGAACTTATGAATTATGAATTATGAAGTTTGTTGAATTATGAAGTTCGTTGATGGTTGATATAATATTTTAGTGAAAAAATTCGGCTTCAAATATTATGTAGGATATATGGTTAAACAGGTTAAATGGGTTAAACAGGTTAAATAAGTTAAATGGGTTAAACATGTTAAATGGGTTAAATAGGTTAAACGGGTTAAACAGGTTATTCAACACGACACGTTTAATAAACGGGTTAAACAGGTGGATTCGGGTTACTTGTTTAATAAACAGGCTGAGTTCGGATTTACATGTTTTGACATGATTAATAAACGAGTTGGGTTTGAGTTGAGCTTAAATAGGTAAAATAGAGTACATGACACGGCACGAACCCGACATGACACAACCCATTGTCAGGCCTAACTACTGTCCTCACTCATCAGCTAGCTTATACAAGTATTAAAAAAGGATGAAAATATGAATATCAATCGAAATATACACAGCTAAATTTACTAATATATCGATATCGGTATCGGTATCGTGATATCGATATCATTTATGCTTAATAAAAATTGTGGAAATTTAGTTCAAAAATCAGAAGTTTTTAATGAAATTTTGGGAAAAACTTAAGTATTACTCAATAATGGTTATATAGGACTAAAAAAATTATAAAATGACTTTAATATAATAAATATATGATATATAATATGATATAATTTGGTGAGATGATGACAAATATGTATAAAAAATCAAACATAAACTTAAATTAAAACATAATTTTATTGATAATTTTGCACCAAAAATACTTTACTTGTTGAATTTTGCTAAAAACAATAGAATGTCTACCTGGTTTTAAACCGTATTGGGCTCCATCTACCAAAACATAATATTATATTAATTACTTAGTTTTTCAAATGTAAACAAATAAATAATTAATAATTAGTTATTTATTTTTAGCATAATAATAATAATAATAATAATAATAATAATAATAATAATAATAATAATAATAATAGATGTTGATAATGATGTACCAATGTAACACCCCGGAAATTCGAGGATTTTAATATTGTAATTTAATGTGTGAATTGACGCTTTTACCCTTGTGATTGGTGTGGCCAAATTGTTGACTTTTTGATTGGTGGGTTAAATGGACTTTGACCTATGACCGTGACGTAGTTCGGGATGTCACGAGTTCATAGACAGGTGGCACGTCCAATTCGGACGATCAGGGGAAAAGTTACGACTATCGGAAGTTCAGAGGCATTACCGTAATTTGGACGTTAGGGGCGAAAATGTTGACTTTTCGTTTGACAACTAATTTTCACGCGACTCAAGGACCGTTAGGTAGGTCTCGACGTCCTGAGTCCGTAGACAGGCGGCACGCCGAAATCGGACTTCGTATGAGGAAGTTATGGTCAGAAACGTGAAATCGGGAGGTTCGTGTCTCGGTTTTCGTGTCGAATATTTTATTCTGAAATTTCTGATTGGAGGACACCTGGTGAGTGAAAAGTGTCACTCACCCATTGGCTAGATTGGATCAAGCTCCACTAAGCATTTAAATAAAATTAAAAACCACTTTTGATCTCAGCCCTTGATCTCATTTCTGAGATTCAATCTGGGCCGTCCATCATTTCCCTCCATTTCTATATATTTCTCACCCTAACCCACACACTGCCTATTTCATCCATCACACCCGCACTACACCCTGTCTCTGTGTCTGTGTGTTGCTGGACTCACGGGGAAGGACGGAGGCACGGCGGTGGATGGCGGCAGACGGCGGCGAGGTGAGCCGGCTTCAAAACCCGAAACGGTTTCAAAAACCCAGGATTTGGTAACTTGAATTCCAACGTTTAGTTTTGGTTTCTATTTACCCTAATCAACTCTAGGGACTGTTAGGAACCTATTGGGGTCAATTGCGTGACCGGAGGTAGCCTGAACAGAGGACAAACGGCGACGGGAACCGGGTCTGTTCATCAAGGTAAGCCTTCGATCCTATCTGTGTTTATCGATTTTGATTCCATAGAACCCTTCCTGGGATTGAGACGAACATCTAGGAACAAACTAGGACTGAAATGGTTGAGAATTGAAGGAATGGTGATCGGGTCATGATCGCGGGTCTGATCGACCCGAGTTGCAGAAATACGGGTCAACCCGTCTGAGGACAGAGGTGATGACGTGGCACCCTGTCAGACTGTCAGGTGACGTGGACCAACCGTGAGCTAACACGTGTCACATGTCAGTGCACAGTCAGCACTGACATGTCAGTGACGTGGCCTAGTCAGGGACTGCCACGTGTCACTGACATGTCAGTGATGTGGACCAGTGCCGTGCTGACACGTGACACATGTCAGATCTGACACGTGGCCTGACAGATCAGTGAGGTGGACCAATCGGGTGTTGACACGTGGCACCTGTCAGAGTCTGACATGTCAGACCTGACAGCTGTCAGATGACGTCAGCAGGGACTGTTCCTGCGTTGACCGACGCGTTGACAGGCGCGTGGGGGCGCGTGTAAACAGTACTTTTGGTGGGACCACCACCATTCTTTAGGTTTTGACGATCCGGATCCAATGGCGGTGGTTTCGGGTCTATCGGAGATCATTAAGTTGGTCAAAATGAGGTTTATTGCCTTGGGAAGCAAGTCCGGGCGGCTTTTTCGGACCGGTTTCGGTCTAGGGTTTCATGGTTAAATGTTAGGGGTTTAAATTGACCTTTACGAATACTTTGGACTTGACAGGGATTGTACATTTGTACCAGGACGAGGGTATACGTTCGGTTCCTAGCAGGATTGTACTGTGAGTGGGCCCGATTTCATTAAAACCTTGCATGCTTAAATGTTTTCTGATTTACTTATATGTTCACATGCTGGAATCAATAAATGGTTTTGATGATATTGAAATTTCGGTTATGGCACGTTTCACGGTATTTGGGCATGAGACCCGTTTGATGAAACGTAACGATCGGTTCGGATTCTACCTATGTATACATATATGTTTTGCATGTGGATATCAATAAAATGTATTTGGTACTGCACTGTATAGATCCTTCCATATGATACTGTCTCCTCCGGATGAGGTACCCCAGAGAGGTCACGGACGTCTAGAACATCCAGCGTCTATGACGCTAAGCATCGGGGATGCTGTACCCGAACGGGGTTCGGGGATTGAACTCGGAATTGAGACCCGAGTGGCACGCGTAGCCTTGTGATTGTGACCTTATTGGACGTCAGGGACGTCAGACATCAGGGATGTCGGATTGGAGTGTATAGTGTAGTGGCTAAAATTATACTTATGGTTTTATTACATGCCTTATGATTCATGTTATATGATTTATGGTTTTAAATGATGATGCATGCATGTTTGGAAAACGGAAGGGGTAAATTATATGTTTTACTTATCAAATGATTTTATAAACTTGAGTTTCGGTCCACTCACCCTTAATGTTTTGGTAACCCCTCCAGGTCATGATACTGAGGTAGAGGAGGAACCTGAGGCTGAGGCATAGATCTACTTCTGCGTACCTGAACCCCTGCTGGGTGGTTTACCCGCAGGTTTATGTTAGAGTCGTGCTCGCAACTTGTAATTGTGGATTTCATCCCTTGTCTGACATCTGTTTAATTCGGATTTGATGTATGACTTTACTTTGGTTATTTATGCATTTGATGTTTTGAGGTTAAAATTGGGATGAATTATTGGGTGTTAGACGGGAGCAGGGCACGTCCCCTTGTGGTCCCTGTGGGATCGGGGCGGGTCCTGTCAACCAACATTTAATAAAACATAATTACAAATTTAAAATGTACTATAATAATAATAATAATAATAATAATAATAATAATAATAATAATAATAATAACTAGTAGTATTGAAAACATTAGAACTGTGTAGAAACTAATAATAATAAGTAATAAACTAATAACATTAGAAGTGTAGACCAAGTAGAAGAGTCTTTCATCTTCTTCATTTAATTAAAAACTCTGGGCCGCCTGTTCTCTATTGACCACTTGAGCATGCTTGAGAAACAAAGAGGATAAGATTTAGACTTCAGCTGTCAAGACCGGTCCCAAATCCCTCGAAATTAACGTGGGACCCGCTTGATCCCGTCTGACACGAAGTGTCAGACCAGGGAAAATTCCATCTCTAACCCTCGCCGGGGCTATCAGAGTGCGGCAGGATCGTAGGAGGAGGGGAGTGATGTCTCGTCTCTGTTACAGCCTGCATCCGCGATCAACCTGAAGGGCATTAAAACACGAAAACTGTGAGTGGACAAAATAAACTTTTCATTAAAAACATTTTCGCTTAAAGACATTTATGCCCTTCATAAAAACATACGCATGCATTCAAACCCATTTATCAACCATTCATAAAACTATTTATCAAACATATCAAAACCTTTCAAGGGTTCATGCCCGGTCCATAAACCTTCATGACCCATAAATCCATTTGGGTCCCCGACCCGAAATCACAAAAACCCGTAAGTCAAATCACTAGGGACTTAACCCAAATCACGTCAAGTGGGTCTCAGCCCAAAACCATTCTCAAAATATCACAAACGGGGTCTCCGGCCCAAATCACTTTCACAACTTCAAATACGGGGGCCTCTGCCCCAAATCACTTTCTAAAACATAAAATATAGAACACGGGGTCTCCGCCCCCAAATCACTTTTCTGAAATTCTCATACGTACTCGTACATATAACCCATCCTAGGCACTTCTGGAGAAGATGCCAACTCGGGGCACACAACCCCTAGGGAACACATCCCTGATATAGTCACGATGACATAAATCTATCTAGTGTGCACACTACTCAGGGTCTCACTCCGAGTCTTCTCCCAGGAATCTCCATCTGGGAGGCTCAATCTCTGGATCTAGTCCGAGCTCTCTCTTTGGATCTAGTCCACATATCTCTCCAGAATCTGGTCCGGGACCACATCATATCCAGTAACCACCACTCCTGGAACGGGATCCCTATGGGGATACCCATTATGTTCTGTGGATCGTGACTCTCCAGGTCGACGTCTGGAGGAGACCATATAATCAATATGGAGGGTTCATTCATTTCAAATCTCTTTCGTTCTTTCTCAAATACTTTCTTTCTCAAAACTCATTTCTCAACTGGGTCTCATACCCGATTCATCTCAACGGGATTCCTCGAATCCGATGAAAATTGATTTCATAGGCCTCGGCCTAAATCCATAGTTCAATAGGGTCTCATGCCCACATACTCATTTCATAAACTGAACTGGGACTCAAGCCCGATATCACGACTAACTGGGCCCTAAGCCCGAAACCATAACTCAACAGGACCCGATATCATAAATCAACAGGGCATCAAGCCCGATAGTACCACTAACTGGGCCTCAAACACGAATTGTAAACCAACTGGGCCCCGGCCTGATCGTATAGCTCAAATGGACCCTAGGTCCGATTCCTCGTCAAATCAAATGGACTACAAGTCCGAGAGTTCATAAATCAAATGGGTCTTGTGCCCGATTTCATATTTCTAAATTCGAAATCCATTTATTAAACCCTCGTCGAAAACATGGTATGCAAAGGTACGACATAAAGCCGAAAACCTTGAAATACGTACAATTATGTCGATCCTAAGCTACCACAAACAAATGCGCTCATGGCATCACAAAACATATATTAAAAAAATTATAAAACATTTATGCATGCATCGAATTCAAAAGAAAGGTCCACTCACAGACCGTCCGAAGTCGCGCCTCGATATGGGTGCCATAATCGTCTCCCGGGTCAATCGTCGCCTCCGGGATTCCCGAACCTGTCCAAATTAATTTAGAGGGTTACTAACTACTTAAATAACCCCTCACTAAAGTCCCGTAATTTTCCGGAATTTCTAACTATTTTTAAAACCGAACCTAAACCTTCGGACGTCCCGAACTATATCGAAACGATGTCCGATTGACACGAAACAAGTCCCAAAATGTTCGTTAAATCGAATAGATGATTTCACATGTTGGAACCACCCTCAAAGGACACCTCACGCTCCCGCACACGCCCCTAGAAAGGACTGCGCGTGGGCCTCAAGCGCCGGTGCACAGTTCCTTCTTCTCCACGCAGTCGACCGGTTCACCTGGTTTGGCCGTTCCAATTGGACCGGCGTGACCGGTTCGATTCTCCTACTCCCTCATTTTCGGTCCCTTTCTTCCCTTTTTGATTCCAATCATCTTATATCATCCCTAGCAAGCTTTTTGTATAAAGAAAACAAAGAAAAACCCTTTGAAACCACCCCGTTCACTTTCTCCCTCACGGCCTCAATTTTTCCCGGCCACCCAAGGGCTTCCTCAGCCACCAACTGCCACCAAAACCATCCTAACATCTTCTAACTAACTCACTAACTTCATCCTAATCATCCAAAACAATCTAAAACGTTGAAATCAAATTAAAATGGAAATTTGGGCAAACCGAGTACCTCTCGGTTTTCATGGCCGCCGTGCACGGTGGCGTTGCTCCCTGGCCGGTCACCACCTTCCAAACATCCTCCCTCACTCTCTGGCCTCTCAGTCATGATCACAAGGTTGGAGGGTTGGATTTGGGGAGAATGGGTTGATCGGTTTGTTTGGCGACAAGGAAAATGATCGATGAAAATGCAAGGGTTGAAATGCATAAATGTGGAATGGTGGCCAGTGGATGAGTGACACTTGTCACTCATCCATTGGTTGCTGGGGAAAATATCTGGCCCCACCAAAGTCCAAAAGTAATTTGTCTCGAAATTCGTGTAATAGTTCCCTCGAACTTTCGAACGTCATAACTTTTTCCTCGGACGTCGGAATCTAGCGTGCCACCTGTCTAGGAACTCGTGAAGTCACAAACTACGTCACGGTCATCGGTCAAAGTCCATTTGACCACCTGAACGAAAAAGTCAACGATTTGCCCATTCTAGGGGTAAAATCGTCATTTCGCCCGAACGTCCGCTAATCCTCGTCTAATCTCCGATTAGTCTCGCTAATCCGTCATTAATTCTTAATTAATCCCGTTAATTCGGGACGGGTCAGTCACATCAGCCGTCGAGACTCGACTCAAGACACTGAGAGAGAAGAAGATCGTGAAGGAAAATAAGGGATGATGAAGGTGTGAACTAAAGATGGCTGCCCTTTCCTCTGGCTGTGCAGCCGTCGCTGCTACCGCCAATGCTGCTGCTAGCCGCTCGTTGAAGAATTTAAGGACTAGGTCTACAAAAGTGAGTGTTTGGGTCTCCAATTTATTGAATTTATTGTTTTGATTTGAGATTTCGTTAAAATGTCGGTGATATTTTAGAATTTTGCTAATATTCTCCGAAATTAAACTAAAGCTTCGATTTTGGGGGAAAAAATTTCTTTCCCCCTGGTTTAGATGTCAAACCCTCACATTCCCGATATATCGGTCAATATTTCGCCAATATTACCGATATTTTCAAACCTAAGGGAGGTGTATTCAATTAAGACATTTAAATATTTATAAGGACTTTAGGAATATAGATGTATTGAATTAAGACATTTAAATGTTTTAAAATACATTTAAAAGGTCATGATGTATTCAATTAAAACTTTTAATGTTATTAAAAATGTCAAAACAAGTCTTAAGGTATTCGATTAAGACTTATTTTTTAAGGACTTATTTAAGTTGTGGACTTGGTGAGATTTAGTGTTAAAAAGATACACATGATAAGACAATAAATGTCTAGTCTCAAGTGGAGTGATTTACTTTTAAATTAACCTCATAAGGAATTTTTTTTCAAGAACGTTCCCTTCTTCCTAAAAGGCTCATTCCGTAATAAAAATTAACTTGAAAAAACATACGCCAAAAGTCGACAAAAAAATCTTTATTTTAGTACAGATTTTTTTTTGGCATAATTCTACATAATTTTTTCATGAAGTGTCACTTTTGCTCTTTTTTATCGATACGTTCTTTGGAATTTTTTTCACCAAATTTGTTCTTCAGTTTTTAATGACGAAAACTTCATAGTAATATAAGACTTTCCATAAAATCAAGAAAAATTAAGAAAAACTGTATAAAATTCTAGAACCACTTTGGAACGATTCCAAAACATCCAACATATTCAAAAGACATCAAATAGATCAATTATAAGGTGTGATCAATTCCAATATATTTGTTTAACAAAAATGTTCAAGCATTTAAACTTTATAAAATGAGGATACAATGGTAAAATATCTTTGTTAAATCTATTTATCTAAAGTCAAAATATTATTCTAGTTAATTTTTCAATATCCCTAAAACACCCTTGATATATTAACAAGAATGTTCCAGCATTTAAATATCATAAGATAAGGTACCATGGTAAAATCTCTTTGTTAAAACTTATCTATCTAAATCCACAAATAAATTCAAATTCAAACCGTTAAAATTTTAAGGATTCAATATGGTTTGGATTTTCAAAAATTATAATTGAAATCCTTCCAATCTAAACCATCATTAACGGATTCGTTTGGATCATTTTGACGGATTAAGCATAACGTTTGCATGCAATTTATTCACACCATGAGTTTATTTATTCATAGAAATATTTCATTTATAAATATCAGAAAATTTTAAAATTGCAACATATATATATAAAGTCAAAACTCTCTTTTGGTTAAATTTTCAATAACCCTAAAATACCTAATTTGGTTTTGTTCAATAACATTTTAAAATTTTAAAAGCAATGAACATCATGTGATTCTTTATTTTTTCTTATTGCAAGGAATGGTGGGTAGGCACTCTTTAGATCGATGTGGATATCATCCAAATTCAAATATGAATCATTAAAATTCTAATAATTTTATATGATTTGAATTCAAAAAATTGGATCATTAGGACAATCTAAGCATACAATTTTCATGTAATTTTTTCACTACAAAGACTCATCCAAAACACAAATTTTTCTATATTTAGGTATATGAAAATGTCTTGCGCACACATGTGCCAATTTGCTATTGAATTGTGAAGTCGTGCGTAATGCGCCAAAATACCACACACCTACAATGAGGCTAGTCATACTTATATTACACATGGTGTTTTCTATAAATTTATATTACAAAATCTCATATTATATGAGCTACTTTAAACTTTAAAGCAAATTAAATCGAAAGCAAAATAATGATTAACAATTCTTTCGGTGCAAATAAATTTTAAATTGAGACCTTTATTTATATCCAATTATTTAACTTTTTTTACTCAACAAATTTTCTAAAATACCCCTAGCACAAAACTTTAATTTTTAAATTATTAAAAGGAAACTAAAGAAACAAGAAAACAATTAGAAAAATGGTATAAATATAGGATGATTACAAATTAATTCATACTCAAACTACGAAATTTTTTTATCTACATACCAAACCTATATATGAATATCAAGGATCACTAGCTACTTTCATTATGTTTTTCATTCAATACGCAATTAAAGGGACACGTGGCAAGTATATGGTTTTAAATTAAAACGGCAATTTTGTCACAAAATTTGGGCTGACAAGGGAAGAAGACATCAAAACTACATTTGATTTCAACACAACTGCTTCCGCAGCGGTTCCAGCTGCCATGAAACCTCCGGTATCCACTGCTTCGCGGCGGTGGATGCAATTGGGCCTGCTAATTGGAGAGCGACGATGGTGGCGGGGAAGTAGAGTCTCATAGCAAATAGTTCAAAACCAAAATAGTAACTCGCTTTTCTCCCACCGGACGCCAATATTGCAGACACCATCAAGTCCTTTTTCCTATTGGGTGCTTCTGCTGCAACCGAGGTTCCATCGTCGACCATACAGTTTCATATGAACTATCCACCAGATTTACTCGCAAGAACAAGTAGCCAGAGCTAGGATCTGCACCTATCTTTGCACCTTGCAGTCTTTTGAAGACACAATTCTTCTCGGCCACCACCAAGGGTCCAAACTTGATCAGCAGGCTCATCAAACCCATCGTTCAGAATGAGCAAACTCTCTTCTCAGGTAGGGCTAATAAATTGGGGACGTAAGGCACAAATTATAAAAATGGAACCATAATCTATACTTACACATACAATTTTTTTTTTAATTTTAATTGTTTTTTCATTTTCCTAGGAATATACTAAAAAAATTCAAGAATTTAAGACATCAATCATACATAAAAAAACATAATCATCTTGCAATATATTTTTAAGAAAATAGTGAACTTTTATCAAAAAATTTAGAATTTGAATCTTAATGACTTTATAAAACAAGTTTGACAACTATATAGTAATCAGAATAACTCTTATAATATTTCAAGAATACGGGCCTAAATTTTTAATAAAATATTTCTTCAAACTCAATTTAGATATTTTTCAAAAAATTTAAATGTAATATAGTTAAAAACATAACAATAAATTGAATGAAGGTGTTTCGTGTCCGTCGAGTGTAGGAGATGGGTGGACAAGGTGGGTGCGACGTGGGTGAGTGATTTATGTACCTTTGTACTTGAAAGTTTGGTTTTAGTTTGATTTCTGCACTTGAAATTCCAATTTGAGATTTTGGGTTCTGAATTAGAAGATCATTATCGGTGGATATCGACTTGGGTTTTGCTGCATTTGCTTGGGTTTTGTCCACTATTGGTGTTTGCTGCATCCATAGATTCCAATTTTGTGTTTTTATCCAATTGTTTTGTTCGTTGCTGGTGCATTTTCGTTGCAAAATCGGTGATTTCGGGGGAAGAATTTCCTTTACCCCCGTTTTAGGTGTCGTTGGCTGCAAATCCCAATATATCGGCAATATATTCGATATTTTAAACTAATTTGATTTCTGCACTTGAAATTCCAATTTGAGATTTTGGGTTTTCCTACATATGCTTGGGTTTTGTCCACTATTGGTGTTTGTTGCATCTATGGATTCCAATTTTGTGTTTTTGTCCAATTGTTTTGTTCTCTACTGGTGTATTTTTTCCAATTTTGTGTTTTTGTCCAATTGTTTTTTTCGCTGTTGGTGTATTTTCGCTGCAAAATCGGTAATTTTGGACAATATCGGTGATTTTGGGGGAAGAATTTCCTTCATCCCTGGTTTAGGTATCGCTGGCTGAAAATATCGATATATCGGCAATATATTCAAAATTTTAAACCATGGTTGTAAGTCCTTTATGGCCAGTCAAATGTAAAATATATAATTTCTAATTTTATGTTAAATAATTTATTGGGTCAAATGTAAGTCCTTTATAGCTTTATACCCAGTCAAATGTAAAAAGTACAATCTCTCATTATATTTCAGACAATGCACTTATCTCACTTTGGTGGTAGTTTTTCATACAATTTTTTATTTATCTTTTTATATAACTATTTTGAATTATAAAATTATTTTTTTATATAGATATCATGTCGGAACCTTTTATCGATAATTCATCATTTCAATATCATCTCAGTAAAAATCTAATAAGTTTAGAGGTTATTTAGTCATTCACATGTATCAAATAAATCAACGATTTTAGTAACAGTTAATATCCCCACGACAAATCGTCTATTTAGTTGATACATACTAAGCCTCGTCATTAGGCGGGTCGAGCAAGTTCGACCCAAATTTTTTGAGCATGGGTCAGGCAGGGTCTAGTTTGCTGTTGAATTTTTGAAAAGTATCGGGCCATATCAGGCGTGCTTAGTCACATATACACTTTTTCTCGCTAGTTTTTTTATCGGGCTTTACAGGTAGCCAATGAGCTCACTCAAGCTAGGCTCAATTAAACTTTTTGAATTATTTGGAAAATAAAAAGATAAATATGAAAAAAAAAGTATATATATATATATTATTTAAAAAAAAAAAGATACTCAAGGTTATGCTACCTATTAATTTAATTGTCATATTACAAATTTGTTGGTTACAAAAATGTACTAAAACTTCATCCTTAAATTGCCTCACTTTCACTCTCAAGTTAAATTGCTTCACTTTCACTCTCGAGTCGTAGTGCAAGTTTAATTATAATAGGTTTTATATATTCGGGCTTACTGATTAGACTTATATGGACGTATTAGACTGAGTTTTATTGGGCCGAACCCATCTGGTATATCGAATTTAGACACTTAAGTCCAAGTCCGACTCACTAAATTTTGTGCCGAGCTGGCCCATGACTTATAGTGGGTAGAGTCTAGCTTTCGCCCACAGGGCCAAGCGGGCTCCCACAAGCTCATGGATTTCTGGATCAAATGGTGAGAGGCTAAATTACATATAAATAGCTAAATAATTTCTAGTTTTATTGATTTTTTATTTAAACTATTTTAAAATGATAATTTAGAAATTAAACGATTTCGATTATAATATATGTACAATAATAATTAAATACATCAAAAGGTTGTATGAAAAAAATACTATTAAAATGAGATGTCAACATCAATCACCCATAAATAAAATTTTCAAAAGAATGAGTTAACGAAACCAAAACATAAATAATAGTAGCCAAGTTGATTACATCAATCAACGTGTTATATAAATCAATTTCAAACAGGTGGAGGTATGGGAATCAAACTTGTATTAACCAAATATACGTTATTTATTTATTTATTTATTTTTTGAGTCCTATGAATCTTATACCAAACCAAAAACAAACAAAATAAAAAATAAAAATAAAAGGAGAGAAAACCTATATGCTCGAGTGAAACGACACGTCGTCCAGTTCCCATCCCAATTTTCGCACTACTTTGAAGTCCTAAATTCGCATTTGGGTAAATCCGTTACAAATTTTACAGGAAGGAAAGCTCCGAGTATCTGGATTGAGATTTCAACGGATTCATTGCGTTCTCCATAGTCAAAACATAAATGCCGGAGCCACCACCATCGTCGTCCAAGCCAAAGGAATTGCCAATCAATCGCTACAAGTTCATTTGGCGGGTCCTCATGATCTCTAATCTCGCTCTCGGAGGTCAGCTTCCCGGTCCTTTCCGTTCTAATTTCTGTATTCTTTTTTTCTTGACTTTACTCGGTGATATGGCCTTGTAAAACCCTAGATTTTATTACAGTTTATGTGCTTGAGAAAAATTGGGTTATGCGTTTGGTTTCTCTAAGCAGAAATTTAATTTTAGTGATTAGGAATGTATATTTTCATTTTGGCCTATAATATGTTTGATTTATTGACCCAGAGAAGCTTTAATTGGTGGAGAAGGTGATTTTGTTGTTGATTTTGGCTTCTCCAAATTATCTCCACTTCATGTTGAGGCAATGCCTAATAATGGGATTGGTGGTCGTTCTTTTGATATGATAATGAGGAAACTTTGGAAGGCCTTGGGTGTGGCCTGATAGAATTTAGAAACTTAAAAATGTGATTTTTAAAATCAAGCCGTAGCATGTTGGCATTAATGTGTTTAATTAGGGAATCTGGCTGGAGCAATGACTTAGAGATTACTCTTCCATTGGAAGAACTTTGTTCCTGCTTGCTTTGTGTTAGTATGGTCTAATACCATTAATGCCAAGATTCATTACCATAAATGGGAAGATTTTTGATAATTTCACATTTTATTTCATCTATTGAAAAAGTGGTTTCACATTCCTTGGACCAAGCTACAAATTAGGTTTCACTCTCTTAGAGTTGTGATTGACTGAAATCTTGCCAAAAGTATACATCTGTAATTCCTGTGGGCTTTTCTCTCTTAATCCAATCTTTTGTGTTCGCCCTATCTGTTAATAGAGGGGGAAGGTGGCAAGGGGATTGGAGGTAGTTAAAGCAGTCCTCTTGGAAAATATGATTGACATGGGAATTACATCCTTTCATAAAACAAGAAGCGTTAGGTATCTTTGCATGAATATATCTTCTATGCTTCTTATTTGGTTGTGCTTTGAGTGTCTGTGAATGAATTCTGTGACTGGCTCAGTGTGGTTGCTCTTTATAATCTGGGAGCTACTTCCATAGCTTTTACGTTGATCACATGAAATGGTGAACTGCTTAATTATTAAAGGACATACTCTAGTTTTCCACTTCACGCACAGTGATATTTTCATTACATTGAGTAATGGAGGTTGAAGTCTGGCTCTTTAAGGAGCTATTGATTAGTTCCTCCGCTCATGACTTGGTTAAATCGTTTCTTATATAGGAGGATATATTCACAATTACTTGATGTCTATGGTTATAACACAACTTTGTCACCGTACTAATATTAACAATTGTTGACTTCTTGTTAAATTCAAAAGTTATCCTCAGTTTCATTCCTTATGGAGTTGATAGACATTAAAAGAAGAAGGAAGCTGAGATAAGAGGAGAGGTACAGGATCTTACTGACTTTTGTATGAACTTTTGCAGCTTACATGTTTGTTGGGGCCAGAACAAGGGATATTGACAAAGTGAGAAGGAAAGCCGTGGAAAAAAGCGCTAAAAATCGCAAAGCTGTAGTTGAAGTTCCCCCTCCCCCTCCAGTAACTACCACGCCTTCTACGACAACCACAACAACTTCTGAGACATGGGATATGTGAAGGCGCGGCTGCCTATCCTAGAAGACCAGCAACACGACCGTATCAAGTAGATGTCAGAAGAAAAAGGAATTTCAAAATGAAAGGATCCTGAAGAGAAGAAACGAAATGATGAAGAAGACAACATTCTTAAACAGTTTTATCTGTGCAAATTTCGTACCAAGCTTTTAATTGGTGCTTCTCTTTACTGATAGAATCTTATACAGAGAAATGTTGTTTCTACGTATAGATCGTCGTATAGTGGGAGATGGATATTGAACTAGGTTGCATTTGAGTTTGAGCTAGCGGCTTTGCATCCTTAACTAGCCTGTTGACTTTAAAAACATGTTTGCTATGTTAATTGTAGTGTCTTTAGTTAGCTACAAATAAGGTTTGATTGAGTCAATTGACAAAGTCAGTTCAGGTCCTATATTTTAGGAAGTGGATGAGCTTTGTTCTCCATTCTTCAGATCGTGTTTTACTTGAGCCGTAAAAGGCTGTTTGTGTTCTAGAGTTTGTAGTGTATTAGGACTTCTTTCTATAAATATGTGTTGTTGTTCAGCATTGATTAATTAATTAAAAATTTCAGAACGAAGGTTTCAGCTTCAATCTCTTTTGTGCTGTTCTTGTGCTTTCCCTTAGTTTTTCAGGTTTTAATCTCAACATCTGGTATCAGAGCCCCCATTGGGCCTGGGAATTGAAAATCAAGAGAGTGATAGCCATTCATCTTGCTGCAAGCAAAGATGACAACTGAGAGGAATGGAGAGAATTTTGTCCAACCAGCCATACCAAGGTTGGATGGATTCTATGATCACTGGAGTCTTTTGATGGAGAACTTCCTCAGATCGAAGGAGTACTTCGAACTTGTCGAGATAGGCTATGAGGAACCAAAAAAAGGGTGGAGTTGACAGCAGCTCAACAAACCAAACTTGACGCATTGAGATTAAAAGATCTCAAGGTTAAGAACTATCTATTTCAGGCAATAGATAGGGCAATCCTGGAGACAATTCTGCATAAGGACACATCCAAACAGATTTGGGACTCGTTAAAGAAAAAATATCAAGGTACTTCAAGGGTTAGGCGTGCACTGCTTCAAACCTTGAAGAGGCAATTTGAGACTCTCCAGATGCAAAAAGGAGAGACAATTGATGGGTACTTTGGTAGGGTGATAGGGATTGTCAACAAGATGAGGCTGCATGGTGATCAATTAGATGATGAAGCTGTCGTAGAGAAGATTTTGAGGTCATTGACTCCAAAATTTGACTATGTCGTATGCTCAATTGAGGAGTCAAATGGCATAGAAGATATGTCAATTGATGAGCTGCAAAGCTCTCTGCGTGTGCATGAGCAGAGGCTTAAAAGAAGTCTTGCAATAGATGAAATGCAAGCCTTACAGGTTTCTACACAGGATGAAGGCTCTAGCTCGAGAGGAAGAGATAGAGGAAGAAGTGGTAAAGGCCATGGATGTGGTGGCAGAGGCAACTATTATGGTGGTCGAGATGGATCAAGAGATGACAGTAAATTATCTAAAAAGAATGGCAGTTCTCAAGACAAAGGCAAGAATTATTTTAACAAATCCAAAATAGAGTGTTATCGATGTGGAAAGAAGGGGCACTTCAAGAATGAATGCCACATGGATTTGTCTAAAGAAAAAGGTGAGAAATCAAACTTTGCTGAGAAGAATGAAGAAGAAACGTTGTTGATGGCATTCCACGGCACAAAAGACATGGAACCTGAAATCTGGTACGTTGATACTGGATGCAGCAACCATATGAGTGGCAGCAAGTTCTCATTCTTGAACCTAGATGAGACCTTCAGATCCTCGGTGAAGTTTGGAGATCAGTCCAGTGTTGAAGTTATGGGAAAAGGGGATGTGAAGATCAGAACAAAAAATGATTTTGTAGAGACAATCTCAAATGTCTTCTACATACCTGACTTGAAGACCAACCTACTCAGTGCTGGACAATTACAAGACAAGGGGTACATTATCACAATCCAACATGGAAAATGTGAAATTTATGATCCAAAGAGGGGTTCAATTGCTGTGGTACAAATGGCAGCAAACAGACTATTTCTATTAAGGATCAAACCAGTGCAAACATGCTTGCTGGTTAAGGAACCCGATGAAGCTCGTAAGTGGCATTGTAGGTATGCACACTTACACTTCAATGGTTTAAAAACACTGCATAAGAAGTTCATGGTCACTGGATTGCCTGAGATCACACACACAACACAAATTTGTGACCAATGCATTGTTGGAAAGCATGATAGAGATGAATTCCCTACTGGAAAGTCAGTGAGGGCAAAAGGGATCCTGGAGCTAATCCACTTCAGATTTGTGTGGTCCAATCTCCCCAAACCCAAACGGCAACAAAAGGTACTTCATCACTTTCATTGATGATTTTAGTAGGAAGACATGGGTTTATTTCTTAGAAGAAAAATCTGAAGCATTTGGTGTAAAAACCCTTAGGACTGATAGGGGTGGGGAATTCTGTTCTAATGAGTTCATAACATTTTGTGATGAAAAGGGCATTAGAAGATAGTTAACAACTGCATACACACCACAACAAAATGGTGTGTGTGAAAGAAAGAACAAAATCATAATGAATATGGTAAGAAGTCTGTTAGCAACAAAATGGATTCCTAAGAGTTTCTGGCCAGAATAAGTATTATGGACAGTGCATGTCCTTAATCGAAGCCCTACTCTATCAGTCAAGAATATGACTCCACATGAAGCTTGGAGTGGAAAGAAACCAGCAGTTGATCATTTCAGGATCTTTGGGTGCATAGCATATGCACACATTCCTGATCAAAAGAGGAAGAAACTTGATGATAAAAGTGAGTTGTGTGTGTTCCTTGGTGTTAGTGAAAATGCAAAAGCCTACAAGCTGTTCAATCCCATTACAAAAAAGGTGGTTGTGAGCAAGGATGTTATCTTCAAGGAGGAAAGTTCATGGGACTGGGAAGATAAGAAATTAGTGCAGAACAAGCTGATCATTGTAGTGAGGAAAGTGACAGTGAAGAGATGAATGAAGCTGAGGCACAAACTGAGGTACAGACTGTGACACACCCTGAAACTCAGGCTGTGAATGGTGAAGAGCAAGGGCAGATTGAAGATGTTCCTAATCTTGACACAAGATATAAGCTCAGAAATCGAAGTGCACTTGAAAGACCTGCTTGGATGATAGATTATAAGGTAAATTACAGCGAGTCATGTGTTGATACAGTTAACTTTGCCTTATTTGCTGAAACAGATCCGGTCACATTCGAAGATGGCATCCAAGAAGCTAAGTGGAAAGAAGCTATGGATAGTGAAATCCATTCATTTGAGAAGAATAACAAGTGGAAATTGACTGAGTTACCTGAGGGGTAGAAATCCATTGGAGTTAAGTGGGTATTCAAGACCAAATTGAATGAGAAATGAGAGGTGGAGAAGCACAAAGCAAGGTTGGTTGCTAAAGGGTACAAAAAAAAGCATGAGATTGATTACAAGGAAGTGTTTGCACCAGTGGCCAGACTAGATACAATAAGAATGACTGTTGCATTGGCAGCCCAGAATTCCTGGCCTATTTTCCAACTAGATGTGAAATCGGCATTTCTTCATGGAGACTTGGAGGAGCAAGTCTACATTGACCAGCCACAAGGATATGAAATAGAAGGAAAAGAAGAAATGGTGTACAAGCTGAATAAAGCACTCTATGGCTTGAAACAAGCACCAAGGGAATGGTACAGCAGAATAAATGCTTACTTTGTCAACATGGGATTTCAAAAGTGTCCTCATGAACACACCTTATATGTCAAAGCTCGAGAAGGAGGTAACATTATCATTGTATGTTTATATGTTTATGATCTCGTTTACACTGGTAGTGATGATAGCTTAATTAAAGATTTCAAGTTATCCATAATGAAAGAGTTTGAGATGAGTGATCTAGGGCTTATGCACTATTTTCTTGGTGTTGAGGTCAAACAAACAGCTTCTGGTAATTTCATTTACCAGAAGAAGTATGCTCAAGAAATTATAGAAAGGTTTGAGATGAAGGATTGTAGGACAGCTGCTACACCAGTAGAATTAGGCCTAAAGCTTAACAAGGATCCTAATGGCGATGCAATTGATAGCCCCTACTTCAAACAACTAGTTGGAAGTCTAATGTATCTTACTTCAACTAGACCTGATTTGATGTATAGTGTGAGTTTGATAAGCAGGTACATGGAAAGGGCAACTGAGATGCATCTCAGTGCAGCCAAAAGAATCCTGAAATATGCACAAGGTACACTACATTATGGAGTCCTCTATAAGAAGAGTAAAACTGGATTCAAGTGTAACACCCCGGAAATTCGAAGATTTTAATATTGTAATTTAATATATGAATTGACGTTTTTACCCTTATGAATAGTATGGCCAAATTATTGACTTTTTGATTGGTGGGTCAAATGGACTTTGACCACTGACTGTGACGTAGTTCGGGACGTCACGAGTTCATAGACAGGGGGCACGTCCAATTCGGACGATCAGGGAAAAAGTTATGACTATCGGGAGTTCAGGGGCATTACCGTAATTTGGACTTTAGGGGCGAAAATGTTGACTTTTCGTTTGGCAACTAATTTTCACATGACTCAAGGACCGTTAGGTAGGTCTTGATGTCCTGATTCCGTAGACAGGCGGCACGCCAAAATCGGACTTCGTACGAGGAAGTTATGGTCAGAAACGTGAAATCGGGAGGTTCGCGTCTCGATTTTCGTGTCGAATATTTTATTCTGATATTCTGATTGGAGGACACCTGGATGAGTGACAAGTGTCACTCACCCATTGGCTAGATTGGATCAGATCCACTATGGGTTTAAATACCATTAAAACCAACTTTTAATTCCAGCCATTGATCTGAAACCTCCAGATTTCATCCCAACCATTGATCTTATCCCTGAGATCAAATCTGGACCATCCATTTTGTGTGAACAGATTCCCTCCATTTCTATATATTTTCCTACCCGACACCACATTCTGCCCATTTCAACCATCACACCTGCATAACACCTGGTTCCTGCGTTGTGAGTGGCTGGACTGGACTGGTGAGGCGGTAGACGGCAGTGATCACGACGGCGGACGGCGGCGAGACAGGCAGTCCTCAAAACCCGAAACGGTTTGAAAAACTCAGAATTTGAAACTTGATTTCCAACGTGTGTCTTTGATTTCTATTAACCCTAATCGATTCTAGGGACTAATAGGAACCTCAAGAGCTTGTTTTCGTGAGCTGAGAAGGCTTGAACGGAGGCTAAACGGCGACGGGAAAAATTGGGTTCTGTTCATCGAGGTAAGTCTCTGATCCAGTGCTTGTTTGATGATTTTAATTAGCTAGAACCCTTTCTGGGATTGAGACGAGTAATTAGGAACAAACCTGAACAAAAATGGTTGAGAATTGAGGGATTGGTGACTGGGTCATGATCGCGGGTCTGATCGACCCAGTTGCAGAGAAACGGGTCGACCCGTCTGAGGACAGGGGTGATGACGTGGCACCATGTCAGACCTGTCAGTGACGTGGACCACTCTTGTGTCGACACGTGTCATATGTCAGTGCACAGTCAGCACTGACATGTCAGTGACGTGGCCCAATCAGGGACTGCCACGTGTCACTGACATGTTAGTGACGTGGACCAGTGCGGTGCTGACACGTGGCCTGACAGATCAGTGAGGTGGACCAATCAGGTGTTGACACGTGGCACCTGTCAGAGTCTGACATGTCTGACCTGACAGCTGTCAGATGACGTCAGCATGATGTCAGCGGGGACTGTTCCTGCGTTGACCGAAGCGTTGACCGGCGCGTGGGGGCGCGTGTGAACAGTGTTTTTGATGGGACCACCACCATTCTTTAGGTTTCGACGATCCGAATCCAATGACGGTGGGTTCGGGTTGATCGGAGATCATTAAGTTGGTCAAAATGAGTTTTATTGCCTCGGGAAGCGCGTTCGGGCGGCTTTGCCTAGCCGGTTTCGGTCTAGGGTTTCATGGTTAAATGTTAGGGGTTTTTATTGACCTTTACGTATACTTTGGACATGACAGGGATTGTACAATTGTACCAGAACGAGGGTATACGTTCGGTTTTCAGCAGGATTGTACTGTGAGTGGGCCGTTTTCCTTAAACCCTTGCGTGCATAAATGTTTTCTGGTTTACTTATATATATTCACATGCTAAAAACAAATAACGGTTTTGATGATATGAAAATTATGGTTATGGCACGTTTCACGGTATTTGGGCATGAGACCCGTCTGATGAAACTTAAAGATTGGTTTGGATTTTATCTATGTATATATATATATGTTTTGCATGTGGATATCAATAAAATGTATTTGGTACTGCACTGTATAGATCCATTCATGTGATACTGTCTCCTCCGGATGAGGTATCCCGGAGTGGTCACGGACGTCTAGAACGTCCAGCGTCTATGACGCTAAGCATCGGGGATGCTGTACCCGAACGGGGTTCGGGGATTGAACTCGGAATTGAGACCCGAGTGGCACGCGTAGCCTTGAGATTGTGACCTTATTGGACGTCAGGGACGTCAGACATCGGGGATGTCAAGATCGGAGTGTATAGTGCAGTGGCTAAAATTATGTTTATGGTTTTATTATATGTCTTATGATACATATTATATGAATTATGGTTTTTAAATTCTGATGCATGCATGTTTGGAAAACGGAGGGGTAAATTATATGTTTTACTTACTAAACGATTTTATAAACTTGAGTTTCGGTCCACTCACCCTTGATGTTTTGGTAACCCCTCCAGGTCGTGCTAATGAGGTAGAGGAGGAACCTGAGGTTGAGGCATAGATCTACTTCTGCGTACCTGAATCCCTGTTGGGTGATTTTTCCCACAGGTTTATGTTAGAGTCGTGCTCGCAACTTGTGATTTGGATTCCATGCCTTGTTTGACATCTGTTTATTTCGAACTTGATGTAAAACTTTAATTTGGTTTTCATGCATTTGAACGTTTAAGGTTAAAATTGGAACATTATTTTGGGTGTCAGACGGGAGCAGGGCACGTCCCCATGTGGTCCCAGAGAGGATCGGGGCGGGTCCTGTCATCAAGGGCTTTACAGATAGTGACTACGCGGGTGACATAGATGACAGAAAAAGCACATCAGGGTATGCATTTCTGATGAGTAATGGTGATGTTTCGTGGTGTTCAAGAAAGCAGTCCATTGTAACTCTATCAACCACTGAAGCTGAATTTGTGGCAGCAGCTTCAAGTGCATGTCAAGCCATCTGGATGAGGAAAATGCTCGAGTTCTTAAAGGAAGAGCAGATGGGGACTTCTACAATTTACTGTGATAATGTTTCAACCATCAAGCTATCCAGAAATCCAGTGTTGCATGGTAGGAGCAAACACATCGATGTAAGGTATCATTTTCTAAGAGATTTGTGTAAAGATGAAGTTATAGAGCTGGTGTATTGCAAGAGTGAGAATCAAGTGGCAGATATTCTCACCAAACCTCTCAAGCAAGCACTGTTTGAGAAACACTAGGGACTGCTTGGAATGTGTTCATTTCAAGCACTTGAAGATGAAGACTCATAGATGGTGAAGACTTCCTAAACTAATTCTTGCAGAGATAAGTTTAAGGGAGGGTGTTAATTGTAGCGTGTCTTTAGTTAGCTACAAATAAGGTTTGATTGAGTCAATTGACAAAGTCAGTTCAGGTCCTATATTTCAGGAAGTGGATGAGCTTTGTTCTCCATTCTTCATATCGTGTTTTACTTGAGCCGTAAAAGGCTGTTTGTGTTCTAGAGTTTGTAGTGTATTAGGACTTCTTTCTATAAATATGTATTGTTGTTCAGCATTGATTAATTAATTAAAAATTTCAGAACGAAGGTTTCAGCTTCAATCTCTATTGTGCTGTTCTTGTGCTTTCCCTTAGTTTTCCAGGTTTTAATCTCAACATGCTATAGATTAGCATACAAATTTTTTTGCACGATTTAAGGATCCTCTGTTCATGAGAATTATCTGTATCTTGTACTTGGAATTTGTTGCATAATAATGTAATTTTTGTTCTTTTTATGGATTGACAAATAAGCTTAAAAAACATACTGAATTTTTTGATGAAATCTTTAAAGCGTAGAGGATAGAGAACCCTATATTGATGAAAAAATTTGTCAAGTCATTCCTCGCTGAAGAGGATAATCTTCGCATAATTTTTTACTTTCCGATTTAGTAAAGTAAGAATTTCTCACAGCGAGGGGAGACTCTAGTATTGAAACTAGTGTGAAGTCGGATGAGACCGCAACGCGGGGTAGGTCGACCAGTTGTTAGGCAAGTTAGGATAAAATTTAGCCAAGCAGCAAGAGTCCGGCAAAAATAAAGATTTTGTCATTTTGCCTTCCAAGAGCATAGAGTTCGTGACTTTGATGTGGTTCATAATTACTAAAGGAGCCCACCATGTTGTGCTCCAACGACATCCACACTTCCCATCCAACCCCATTCGCCTTCTTCAAGGCTTAAGCCGTTCATCAAAAATTCAAAGCTTCAAAGGAAAGAAGAGAAAAATTTGCAGAAATTTTTGTCTATAATGCCAGGAACCATCCTAGTTTCAGGTACTGAGTATCAACCCAAGTTTTTTTTTTTTTTTCCTCCAAGTTTTTTATTGACTACAAACATGATTAACTTTATTAAGTTTTATTGTCTCCTCTTCAGTTCTTGAGTTCATGGACCTTCCATCTTCATCACCTTCTTCAATTTCCATAAAGGGTAAGCGTCTATTTCTCTTCTTAACTTAGTTTCTTTCTTTAAAAAAGTGATCACTGTATATACGCACATGCAGTTTCTATGGGAAGAAGAGAGTGCCAAGCTTGGGACAAGGGAGACTTCACCTTGTAATCATCAGACACTCATTTCAATCCTAAATGCTATTGCTATATTCGTTTCGCGCTTAATCTAGGTTGTGTTCTTGAAAACAGCCCGTTGACGACCCTTCGCGACAACTTGGTTGTCCTCCTTCAAGATGCTGAGGGGCGTGAGATATCACAAGCAGGTTTTGTAAAATATCTAGGCCCAAATTTCAAATATATCTACAAAATGTTATTTGAAGCATTAATGAAGTAAGTGGTTGTAGGTAAGTGGGATCCAAAATGTAGTAGGTGGTTGTAGGTAAGTGGGATCCAAAATGTAGTAGGTGGTTGTAGGTAAGTGGGATCCAAAATGAAGTAAGTGGGTGGGTGAAGCATTAATGAAAGCATTTAGATGGTTCCTCCTTGGCCTATATAAGGAGAGGTCATTTGCTCATTCCATCAATCTCATCCAAGAGAAACATCTTCCTCCAAGTAGAGAGTAAAGAGTGCCCACTCTAAGTTGAGAGTGTTGAGTGTTGTAGTGTTGGTAGCAAAACAAGTGTGAGAGAGAGAGTTTCCTTCAAGTAGTGTTCTTGAAGTTGTGCATCTCTTTGTATCCCTAATTTCATTAGTGGAGGTTCTTGTTGTTGTTGCCCCGTGGACGTAGGCATATTGCCGAACCACGTTATATCCGGTGTTCTCTATTCTTTGCTCTTTTATTTCCTTGCATATTTATCCTTTTTTGTGGGTTGAGTTATTATTTCCATTCTACTATTTTCCGCAACAGTGGTATCAGAGCTCTAGGTTCGTTGAGAATGGAAGGCTCAAGGAGTACCATGGTTCGACTCAACCACTCCAATTGGATTACATGGAAGCCGAGAATGGAGGACATTCTCTATTGCAAGGATCTACATGAGCCCATAGAAGGAGAGGAAGGCAAGCCTGAGAATATGGGAGATGCTGAATGGAAGAAGTTGAATCGCAAGGCTATTGGCCATATTCGTGAATGGGTGGATGATAGTGTGTTCCACCATGTGTCCAACGAGACTAACGTCCATGCTCTTTGGTTGAAGTTGGAGTCATTGTTCGAACAAAAGTCCGCATCGAAGAAAGCGTTTCTCATTAAGGAGCTTGTCAACATGAAGTATAAGGAGGGCGTAAGGGTGACTGAGCACCTCAACAACTTCCAAAGCACTGTCAATCAATTGGCCACGATGGACATGAAGATGGCGGATGAGCTTCAAGCGTTATTGCTTCTTGGATCTTTGCCCGACAGCTGGGAGACCTTTGTCATTACTGTAAGTAACTCTGCTCCCAATGGTGTGTTATCTATGGATAATGTTAAAGACAACATGTTCAATGAAGAGACTAGGAGAAAGTTATCTAGTTCCGATAATAGTCAAGTCTTTGTGACGGAGAATAGAGGAAGGAGCAAGAGTAAAGGTCCCAGTCGAGATCGCGGAAGAAGTGCAAGCCGTTCGAGGACACGATTCAATGGAAGGTGTCATAATTGCAATCTCTATGGCCACATGATGAAGAATTGCAACAAACTAAAGAATAACAAGAAGGATGGGAAAGATGGCTCAACCTACCAAAAGAAGGAGGACACAACCAATACTGCAGCTACCGCTACTGTGTCCAGTCAAGCATGTGAGTTGTTGTCTCTTGACAATGATTGCCTACATGCTGATGAAGATAAAAACATTTCTTGGGTAGTTGATTCTGGAGCATCTTTCCATGCCACGGCGCACTCGGAGTTCTTCACCACATACAAAGCTGGAGACTTTGGGGAAGTGAAGATGGGCAATGATAGCTATTCCAAGATATCCGGAATAGGTGATGTTTTGTTCGAGACTGATTTGGGCAACAAGCTGTTATTGAAAGATGTGAGACATGTTCCTGGTTTACGTCTCAATCTAATGTCAACCGGTGTGCTTGATAAACAAGGGTTCCATCATCATGGGGGAGATCAAAAGTGGAGGCTTACCAAGGGATCGCTAGTCATCGCTAGAGGGAAGTTGTGCTGCACCCTTTACAAGACATATGGGAAGGTTTGCAAAGGAGAGTTGAATGTCGCGGACGATTCTCATCCAAATCTATGGCACAAAAGATTAGGCCACATGAGTGAGAAGGGATTGCAAGTTTTGGCAAAGAAGTCTCTCATTCCCTTTGCCAAAGGTACCTCACTCGACTCTTGTGATTATTGTTTATATGGCAAACAAAATCAAGTCAGTTTTTCTGGTACCTTCACAAGAAAAGAAAAAATATTAGACCTAGTACATTCTGATGTTTGTGGCCCTATGGAAGTTGAATCACTAGGTGGTAATAGATATTTTGTTACCTTTATTGATGATGTTTCACGAAAGGTTTGGGTATATTTGTTGAAATCAAAAGGTCAGGTATTCCAAACCTTCAAGCAATTTCATGTCATGGTGGAGAGGGAGACTGGGAGAGCCCTCAAATGTATCCGCAGCGACAATGGAGGAGAGTACACTTCGAACGAGTTCAGAGATTACTGTTCGAAGTATGGCATTAGGCATGAAAAGACAATTCCTGGCACCCCACAACATAATGGTGTAGCTGAAAGGATGAACCGCACCATTCTGGAGAAGGTCAGGTGCATGCTGAAGACAGCCAATCTATCAAAGCGTTTTTGGGCTGAAGCAGTGTCAGCCGCTTGTTACCTTATCAACCGATCACCAAGTGTACCATTGAACTTTGAGACTCCCGAATGCGTATGGACCGGTAGAAGCGTTTCATATTCACACTTGAAAGTGTTTGGGTGCAAAGCATTTGCACGTGTATCTGACGAGAAAAGATTGAAGATAGATGACAAAGGCACACCGTGCATCTTTCTCGGGTACGGCAATGAAGAAATGGGCTACCGCATGTGGGATCCAAAGACCAACAAGCTATTCAGAAGCAGAAATGTACACTTCTTTGAAGATCAGACCGTGGCAGATCTTGATAAGGAGACAGTTAAAAATGCAGGCCAACTCACCTATGATTCATCACCGCTGCAACAAGAACCCAGTGGCAGAGCTCAAGAGGTTATACATGAAGACGTTCCTGACATGGCTGAAGCAGAAGGTGCTGAGATAGTGTCTGAACCTGAAGACGATGATCAGGACGATCAAATTCAGGGGGAGCCAAGCCAGGAGGAGCAACCGGAGATTTCCCAAGTACCAGTTCGTAAATCAAACAGAGTGCCGAAGCCGAATACTAAGTATCCTTCTTCACAGTATATTCTCACGACCAGTGATGGGGATGACCCGCATTCCAGATACATTCTGTTGACTGGTGATGGAGAGCCTGAAAATTTTGAGGAGGCAAAGACTCATGCAGACAATGACAAATGGATGTTGGCAATGAAGTCTGAGATGGAGTCTTTATTGAAGAATGACACCTATGAGTTGGTGGAGCTTCCTAAAGGCAGAAAAGCACTCAAAAATAAGTGGGTGTTCAAGTTGAAGAGGGACGAGAATGAGCAGTTGACAAAGTTCAAGGCTCGCTTGGTTGTCAAGGGTTTTGGGCAGAAGGAAGGAGTCGATTTCGACGAGATATTCTCACCAGTGGTTAAGATGACTTCTATCCGAGTTATTCTGGGCATGGCAGCTAGCATGGATCTTGAGGTGGAGCAGTTGGATGTGAAGACAGCATTTCTGCATGGTGATTTGGAAGAGGAAATTTACATGGAGCAACCAAAAGGTTTTGAAGTTGAGAGAAAAGGACACATGGTTTGTAAGTTGAAGAAAAGCTTGTACGGGCTAAAGCAGGCACCGAGGCAATGGTACAAGAAGTTTGACTCATTCATGTTGGGTCATGGGTACAAGAGAACAGATGCTGATCCATGTGTGTATATCCAGCAGTTCACCGGAGGTAACTTCATCATTTTATTGCTCTATGTTGATGATATGTTGATTGTGGGGCACGATGTTGCTATGATTCACAAGTTGAAGTCAGATTTGTCAAAATCATTTGATATGAAAGACTTAGGTCCAGCTAAGCAGATTTTGGGCATGGAGATCACTCGTGACAGGAAGGCGAAGAAGCTATGGTTGTCACAGGAAAGGTACGTTGAACGAGTGCTTGAGAGGTTCAACATGAAAGAAGCTAAGCCAGTGAACTCACCTCTAGGTAATCAATTCAAGTTAAGCAGAAGTTTATGCCCAACTACACAAGAGGATATGGACAAGATGGCAGGTATTCCCTACTCATCAGCTGTTGGTAGTCTTATGTATGCTATGGTTTGTACTCGACCAGATATAGCACATGCAGTTGGTGTTGTTAGTAGGTATCTCTCTAACCCTGGCAGAGAGCATTGGGAATCAGTCAAGTGGATACTCAGATATTTGAGAGGCACTTCAAAGTTGTGCTTGTGTTTTGGTGGATCGAAACCGATGTTAGAAGGTTTCACGGATGCAGACTTGGCAGGAGACCTTGATGCTAGAAAATCCACTTCTGGATACTTATTCACCTTTTCAGGGGGAGCTGTTTCATGGCAGTCTAAGTTACAAAAATGTGTTGCCTTATCCACCACTGAAGCTGAGTATATTGCTGCAAATGAAGCAGGCAAGGAGATGATTTGGCTGCAGAGGTTCATTCAAGAATTGGGTGTGAAGCAAGAAAGTTATGTGGTACATTGTGATAGTCAGAGTGCTATTCAGTTAAGTAAAAATTCAGTGTACCATCCTCGCACGAAGCACATTGATCTCCGTTATCATTGGATTCGAGATGCAGTATCAAAGAAGCTTTTCCAGTTGAGGAAAATTCACACCAACAAGAACACTTCAGATATGTTGACAAAAGTTGTTACACAACAGAAGTTGGAGTATTGCAGCAAATCCGCTGGAGTAGACTTCAAGTAGAAGTCACGTCGTTTTGACCAAGTTGGCCTAGAGGGGGAGATTGTAAAATATCTAGGCCCAAATTTCAAATATATCTACAAAATGTTATTTGAAGCATTAATGAAGTAAGTGGTTGTAGGTAAGTGGGATCCAAAATGTAGTAGGTGGTTGTAGGTAAGTGGGATCCAAAATGTAGTAGGTGGTTGTAGGTAAGTGGGATCCAAAATGAAGTAAGTGGGTGGGTGAAGCATTAATGAAAGCATTTAGATGGTTCCTCCTTGGCCTATATAAGGAGAGGTCATTTGCTCATTCCATCAATCTCATCCAAGAGAAACATCTTCCTCCAAGTAGAGAGTAAAGAGTGCCCACTCTAAGTTGAGAGTGTTGAGTGTTGTAGTGTTGGTAGCAAAACAAGTGTGAGAGAGAGAGTTTCCTTCAAGTAGTGTTCTTGAAGTTGTGCATCTCTTTGTATCCCTAATTTCATTAGTGGAGGTTCTTGTTGTTGTTGCCCCGTGGACGTAGGCATATTGCCGAACCACGTTATATCCGGTGTTCTCTATTCTTTGCTCTTTTATTTCCTTGCATATTTATCCTTTTTTGTGGGTTGAGTTATTATTTCCATTCTACTATTTTCCGCAACAGGTTTGTCATCCAAACAGTTGCTACATTAACTTTTTTTCTTCTTTCAAATCAATTCTAAATGTGAAAAACTATGAACATGAAAAACCATGTTGCCCTCAGATATTGAGACCAAGTCCATAGTCGAAAAGGGTGTTTGGGATGATTTCTTTCGTCTCAAAGGAGGTGGTTTCGTGCGTATGAAAATGCAGTTCGTACTCAATGAAGAAGAGCGCAACAGAATTCGAATGATGGTAATTTTTGAAGATCAATTTCAGTTTGTTCTTAAATTTCTCATTGTTGCTGGATTGACATTTATTATATATATATCATCTGAATTTGCTTGCAGAGAGAATCTGCACTAAGAAAGAAACATGGAGAGTTTATCATTACAAGTCCCAGTAGTGCTAGGACAAATTTTGCATCATCTTTGATCCTTCCCAATGAGATCTCAGGTTCGATCTTGATCGCTTAACAAGAAAAGATACAAACTTAATGCAGAAAAAAAGTGCAAGAGTAACAATCAATGTGGCCAAGTCCTTAGTTTCCATTGTGGTATATACTAGATTTACGTTTCATGGATGAATTGAAGTAAATTCTGAGAGAAATTTTGAAAAGTCCTTAGTTTTAAAGTGATGCAGATGGAAATGAGGAGGCTTCATTAGCCATTACTCTGCAAGAAAGGGTTGATCTTCCTCTAACCGAATCACGCGAAGTGAAATTATTTGAGAAGATTGAGGATCAACCAATTCATGCTGCTTCTGCTAAGGTTCCAGCTAGAGCCATTTATGCTGATCAATCTTCAATGCCATTAAGAAGCTCACAATCAAATTTTGGCCTCGTAAAAGGTCTTCCTAATCTTCAAGATGATAGGTTTCATAACCTTGAGAAGCAGCAGGGTAATTCATTGAAGAAGACTTCTAACAATGTAAAGAAAATGATCAGCGCCTTCGAAAGTGGCTCAGCTGAGGTATGTCAATCTGCCATCCTGCTGTTTTTGTTGAGAAGCAATCATGATGTTTGTTTTCAATGACAGGATTTGAGGTCTCTCGTCAAACCACCACCAACAAAAATTCAATCGAAAACAGAAGATTCTCTAAAAATCCAGCCCTTCGAAGACAAGCACAGGACTGTGAATGAAGAACCTGCGCAACCAAGTTCGATAGGCCTAGTGAAGCCAGCACAATTACATCATGAAGTTGACACGAAGAAAGATAAATTTGTGAAAGAAGTTACAAGAACATCAAACATTGTTGAAACAGTTAAGGTTTCGGAGAAGATTGTTAGTAAGCACAGGAGCCAGACAAGTAAGATGCTTCGTGGAAATCGGAAGTCTGGTGGCAATGATCTAGTCATAGAGGAGAGTCGATTAATAGAAGTTTCTTCGACGAGTTCTAAAACAGTCGACATTGAAGGAGGTTCAGCCAATTTGTGCGCACCAGCAGCAAACTGTGAAGATAGACACATGCCCTTTGAGAGCTCTGGTGCATGGATATTTCCAGATGAAGCAATGCGATTTTGTCTAACTACTAGTGGTAAAAAGGCGACGAATTTACTGGGAGGTTGCAGTAAAAAGCCAAGTTTCGAGCAAGGAAGGGTGAACAATGTTACTCAACAACAAATTGTACAAGAGGTAAATAAAATTTCCATCTGAGCTTTCCGGTAGTTCTCTACTAAAACAATCTGATCTTTATTGTGAAGAGGAAAGGTAAAACCTTGGCATGAGATTGATGCATTCTGAATGGTTTGAAGTTCGAATTACATGATTTTCTTTAACTTAAAACATTATTTGTGGTGGGATTGGTGTTCTAATAGTCTAGTTCTTATGTTCATATATGTCATCGTTTGTAGCAAAATGCAGATAAATTTGAGGATGAAAATTCAGAGGAGGCTGGAATTTCAGGGGGACCAATTGGACAGGTGATCATCCATACTCTTAACTAAATACTACATAGATCTTTGCTTGGTTTTATTTTTTCAGAAAGTAAACATTTGATGTCTCATTTTTCTTATCAGGCAATAAAAGTTGTAATTATGATTGGTTTTGGAACACTTGTTCTCCTCACCAGACAAAGAAGAAACCGGTAAAAACATATCATAAAAACATATTATAAAAACATAAGTTCCATTTGTGATGATTTCCTAATTTTACCAAGTCTAAAATCCTTTTGTAATTTCAGGTGATGTTGTAAAATGGAATTTCCTTTTTTGGTTATAGCCCCAGACGGTGAGAAGAAGTTGGATTCTTGAATGGATATATTCTTTGATTACAATTTCATTGATCGTGGTGTATATTTATAGGTAATAAATTGTATTCTTGATTTATAGTCCATAAAGATTTATGTTTCCAATTCATAATGCTCTCGTGTTTATGATTAATTATGTTGAATAAAGTAATCGATATACTTTTTCTCATACACTCGAATTCGAACATTTTACTTGCATTTAGAATAATTTAAAATGGAATTTCCTAAGTTTACTCACCAGCCCATTGTGCTGATGTTTGTAGCTAATCGCCGCAATTGGTAGTGAGGTGATCTATTCCTGAACAATGCATGTGGATATATCACCGTATTTTTGTCTCGTCGTTTGGTTGCCTCCGGCCCTCCACATAGTGTAAGTGCATCTACTGTTAAGTATTTGCACTAATATTGCGTTGCCAGCATCGTCTTCATTAAATGGTGAACTATCTTCCATTGTTGGGTCCACCATAGTGGCATGGTGATTCAGAAAAGTTTTTATTTTATTTTATTATTTTTTTAATAATATATGAAGGGTTTGAAGGATAATCTATTACGAGGGAAAAAGTTTGTATTAGGGTTTGAAACTCAAAGATATATAGATAATGCATATGCGAGTACATAAGGTTTGAAACCTCATACCGATGGTAGATGCGAATGGTGAATGTCTTGTGGATTTGAAACCTCAAGGAAGATGGGCATAATATTTAATTGAAAAACAGAATGAACTATTCATTTTGAATTTTCAATTTGGTAGTTAATTAATTTGAGAAATTGAAAGATGTTGTAAATATATTTATGTATGTGGCTATTTATGTAATATTATGAAAAACTTTAGTCATATGTAAAGAGGGTAGATAGTAGTTTGTGTTTTGTACTTCACCATAACCTTACTTCTATATAAATGGATTTAACTGAATGAAATTGTGGATACGATTTGATCGTGTTCGTAACACGTTATCAGCACGACTTTACGGCCGTGAAAAATTCCTTCATTCCTTGTGTACACACTCTTTCCTTCCTCTTCCGTGTTAGCTTGTTAGGGCTCATCCTCTGAGAGCTTCAATCACAGTCCCATTACTCTCTATCCATATCTATAACCAGCATCAACGAACAAAAGCAATCCGTATTGATCCAATCCTTATCGATCCATTACTCTCTCTATCCACATCGGTAAAGGCGCATACGACATCGTTTGTTCGGCTTTGAATTCGGAGACGAACGAGCACGTTGCAATAAAGAAGATTGCGAATGCATTCGACAACAAGATCGATGCAAAGAGAACTCTGAGAGAGATCAAGCTGCTGCGGCATATGGATCATGAGAATGTTGTTGCAATTAGAGATATAATCCCTCCACCCCAGAGGAACTCCTTTAATGATGTTTACATCGCATATGAGCTCATGGACACTGACCTTCATCAAATCATTCGATCCAATCAAGCACTCTCTAAGGAGCACTGTCAGTATTTCTTATATCAGATCCTCCGAGGATTGAAATACATTCACTCCGCAAATGTTCTACACAGGGACTTAAACCCTAGCAATCTTCTCCTCAATGCCAATTGTGACTTAAAAATATGTGATTTTGGACTAGCTCGAGTCACCTCTGAGACTGATTTCATGACTGAATATGTTGTCACAAGATGGTACTGTGCACCTGAGCTATTGTTAAACTCGTCAGATTACATTGCTGCTATTGATGTGTGGTCGGTGGGTTGTATTTTTATGGAATTGATGGATCGGAAGCCATTGTTTCCGGGTAGAGATCATGTGCATCAGCTTCGTCTGCTTATGGAGGTGATTGGCACCCCATCAGCGGCAATGGAAACTGCAGAAATTTCGTGCGGTGCTGGAATTTGATCTTTAAGAAAGAGTTTGGTGTGGCGCTGGTCATCATGGGAGAGCTGCTCACTGCTCATAGCAAAGACCGTGGGACAGATGTGGAATAAGAAGAAGAAAACGACATGTCGTTTTTGTTAAAAAATTACAAGTGGTTTCAGTGAGAAAACGACATGTCGTTTCAGACACTTCCTACCCAAAGTTTGCTCCGGGTGTGATACTCCGAAAACCCAAATTCCGACCCAAAAGATAAGTTCTTCTATCCTCTAAATTCATTATATACATGATGGTAATTCATAGATTGATGATAAAATCATGGGGATTATTTGTGTGAATAATATTTGATCATAAATACATGACGGTATAATATGATAATATATGACGATTTGATTGTGTTCATATATGATAATTATGTTTATGATATGATATATACTATAATGATATAGTATATGATGAATTCATGATATTATGACACGTGATGTGGTTACCACCATGATATGGCATGATAATGATGACGATATTATGATGAAGATATATATGCTATATGATATAATTTATGTTGATATTGATGATGATCATGGTGAACCATAATGATCATGATAATTATGTTAGTATTATGATGATATATATATATATATATATATGAATGAATGATATATGATGATGAATATGCTATGGATGTCATGATAATAATGATAATGATATATATATATATATATATATATATATATATATATGAGATATGAGATAATTAATGACAACATAGCATGACAATGGTGATGATATAATGCTACCATGTATATATGATGAGATGTATTGATCATGATATATTGACATATAATATGATGATGTTATATGTTTTAGTTTTGAATAATGGCGATGATGACGATGATGGCAATTTATAAATTGATAATTAATTATGGCAGTTGATTGAAATGATAATCCATGATGATATAATAGATGAATGAATTGATAATTGATACGGATCAGAGAGTTGCACCCAAAGTCCGTGCCTCATGGCAGACGTGCTAGCAGTAGCCAAGCCCAAAACAAATCAAAGCAAGGCCCAGAAGGCCACAGCCCACAGACCCATGAAAGGTCTAGAAGACTTAGGGTTTTAGGTAATCATTTTTTTTTGTACATGTACGCGTCCCAGAAGGCCAACAAATACAATAGGCCCACGACTCAGATTTGCTCGATCCAATCAGCTCCAACCAAATTGGTACAACCAAACTAGTCCAGACGAACTAAATTGATCCAATCAGTTCAAACTCAAAAAAAAAAAAGGGAAATTTATTCGCACCCCTTTTGATTTTGAGCCATTGACATGCATAAATCAAGATCTTTAATTATGCGGGCACTAATACTTTCAATCCTAGATGGATTCGTTTATATATACCACATAATATAATTCCATAAGCATTACTTTAAATTATTTTCACATGTTATTTAATGTTGGTTTATTTAGAAAATGTATGTGTTTAAATGAACCAGATGTTCACCAATAAATTAGAAATTTATAAATGAACTCATAGTTCATACTAATCACCGAACCCGTAGTTTCAGCAAAGTTATGAAAAAGGGACCTGCAGATTCCTTCATGAATTCACTGGACATGATAAAACAAGTAGATTTTACGTTTTAAATCTGATTTATCATACAATTTGTCAGAACCTGATGTTCATATTTGCTGCTTATGGATGAGTTTTCTCAAAGCATTAAATGCAATGATTTGTCCCTTATATAGACTCTAGAAGAGCGGTTTAACCATTAAATGGACAATTTCTTGCCTGAAGCAAGACATGAATGCCCCATCATCCATTCCAAGTGTAACGACCCATCCTGAATTCCGGGATTATATTAGTCACTAATCTTGATTAGCGAGGTTGAACGGTGGTTAGTAGGGCGGAATCGGACAAAATGTGCAAAATGACCGTTTTGCCCCTGGTCGTGGGCAAAATGTTGACTTTTTGTTCGGGCGGTCAAATGGACTTTGACCGATGACCGTGACGTAGTTCGGGACGTCACGAGTTCATAGACAGGTGGCACGTTCGATTCCGACATTCGTAGAGAAAGTTATGGTGTTCGGAAGTTGAGGGGTATTTTGGTAATTTGGCTTATTAGGGGCCAAATGTTGACTTTCTGACCGGGAAGTCCGATGGGCGAGGGCCAAGGACCGTTACGTAGGTCTCGTCGATACGAATCCAACGACAGGCGGCATGCCGAAATCGGAGATTCGACGACGAAGTTATGGTCACGGACGTAATCGCGATTAACCGAGACTCGGAATAAAATAATAATATAATAATGAATAGTAATTGACGAATCTGGACCCTTGATGAGTGACACCTGTCATCATCCCCTTCAATCCCTAAAATCTGGATCCTTGTTGGCCATTGGATTATTTAATCCATTTCCTCTCCTTAAATCCTCACCATTCATTTTAAACCTCAGATTGAATCTGGGCCGTTGATTCATTCCCTCTCCCATTATTTGATCAGACTACACTCAATCTCACTTGCATTTTCTCTCAACCCGTGAGCACGACTTGCTCCCTTGAACAAACACACATCCAGACGGCCACCTCCTTTGCCTAGCTCCACCTCCAGATGACCACCACCACCAGCCACCTCCAGACGGCCACCACCGCCCCATAGCCACCCTGCACGGCCAAAAATCTCCCCAGACCCGAGAGGAACCAAATCGGCCCAAAACACCCAAACGTCCAAACCACCCCACCAATCTCCTCTGTGTTGGTGTGTGTGAGAGTTTAGCTGCACGGTGAGGCTTGAGAGATGACGGGAGACGACGGGAGACGGCGAGGTTGGCGGCGGAGAGGAAAACAGGGGAGGTCCGAAAACTCAGAAATTGGAAATCGTTGTGGGATGGTGTTTGATCGTTTTGGAGAGGTGAATGATGTTCCTGGAGTCGAACTAGGCGTGCTGGTGACCACGGCGGCGAGGTAAGCCTCGAACCCGTGAGTTCGTTTCGGGTATAAAAATGGCAGCCTGAGTTTTACGGTGTGTTAATCAATCTAGTGGCCAGGATGTTGATCTTGGGGATGAAACGAGTTGGTAGGGACCGTTTTCAAGGAGAATGGTGGTCGGAACTGGGAGCAGTCGACGGTGGAGTTTTGGCCGTGAGCTTCTCGATCGAGGAGGTACAATCTAGACGTGTTTTCTAGTTTTTAATTCCACAGAACCCTTAGTTTAACTTGGACGATCTTGTAGGAACAAACAGAACTGAAAATGGTCGAGGAATGGCGGAGAACCAGTCGGGTTGGACCGCGGGTCACGGTGACCCGTTTATCAGAGAAACGGGTTTGAACGGTGACACTGTTCACGGCGCGTGAGTTTCACGCGCAGCCACTCACGGCGGCGCGTGGCGGCGCGTGGGCACGAATCTCGAGGTGAGGTCAACATGACTTCTGTCCTATTTAATGTAACGAACATTTTGGGATTGGTTTCGGGTCGATCGGACACCGTCTCGATAGTGTTCGGGATGTCCGAAGGTTTTAAATCAAGTTTAAAAATAAGTAAAAATTCGGGAAAATTACGGGACTTTGATAGGATGTTAATAATGAGGTTAGTGACCCTCTAATGTGATTTGGACAGGATTGGGAGTCCCGGTGATAGTGGTGTGGCCCGGGAGGGCCGGTGGCACGCGTATCGAGGCACACGGTTAAAACGGTCTGTGAGTGGACTTTGGTTTTATAAATCTTATGCATGCTTAAATGTGTTATATGGTTTATATACATGATTTCTATGATGGTATTTGTGAGCATTGATTTTGGGTATGTTGCACGTATTTCGAGGTGTTTTCCGTATTTCACGTATATCGGGATTAACGGTTTATTTGTGGTTTTGCGTGTTTGTGGTTAAATAAATAATATGATAAAATGGTTTTTATATTGGAAAGATGAATTCGGGCTTGAGGCCCACTTATTTTGGAAATCTCGGACTTGGAGTCCATTTGAGTACGTAAGTCGGGCTGCGGGCCCAGTTGGTTTACAAATCGGGCCGTGGGCCCAGTGGTTCATAAAGTCGGGCATGAGGCCCAGTTGGATTTAAATGATGATTTCGGGCCAGGGGCCCTATATTTAATAAATGTGGTTTCGGGTCAGGGACCCTAAATGGAAATGTGTTGTTTTATGGAAATTCGGGCAGGGCCCATTGTGATGTTGTGAAATGAATTAATAAAAACTGTTTTTCCATATCCCATCTGTACACATGGATATATGATGGTCTCCTCCAGATGTCTGGGACACTGGGGAAGTCACGGTGCATTGCCTGTGAAGGGTCACCATACGGAGCAGCCGGACCGTATGATGACTCAGGAGCAGGATTGCTATGATTGACGTCAGGGACGTCAGACATCAGGGATGTCAGATATATGGACCCGGAGAGACCCCGGGCAGCACGCGTAGCTTATGAAACGGTGAGACATGACGTCAGGGACGTCTAGCATCAGGGATGCTGGTGATGGTAATGGTAAAATACGATTTAATGAAATGGCTTTCCGGGTGGATTTATGATTGTGTGATTTTAATGAATTAATGTTCATTTATGGTAGTGGGTGGTGACCCACATGGTCGTATATGTATGGTGGTGGTATTCCACGGTTTTGGGCTGAGTTCCCACACTTGGTTTTTGGTTAACGGTTTTTGGGCTAAGGCCCTAAGGGCTCGGTTGAGCAAACGTTTTGGTTACTGGTTTTTGTGGCATGCATACGTTTTTATTGGAGGGCATAAATGTCTTATAAATGTATTTGATGAACTTACTGGTTTTTGTCCACTCACAGCTTTTGGTTTTAATGCCCTTCAGGTTGATCACGGATGCGATTGCAGCAGAGACTGGGACATTGCACACCTCCTCCATCGATCCTTGCGCACTCTGGATGCCCTGTTTGGGCAGTGGCTCTTGGTCATCCTTTGTCTGACACCCCTTGTTGGACGGGAGCAGGGCACATTCCATGGTAATCCCGGGGGGATTGGGATGGGTCCTGTCACCAAGGATTTCAAATCCATGTATAAATATCATTTGGAACATGTGGTTTTTTGCTTGAATATGATTTAAATCAATTCAAACACTTACTCTCATACATGTGACCCATTAAATTAAATCTATAAATATGTACATTTTGTGGTGACCTTTATTATCTAACTGAAAATGTTATATTCTGAGAGATATGATAAAAGAACGTTGAAGAATGATACTGAATTACCATCAATAAAACTTTTTTTGTTAATCTCCAAGTTCCAGAAGAAATTTGTCGATATTTACAGATATTCAAGTCAACGGTTATCACATTGAAACCACTAATGACAAGAAAGTGACATATTTTTGCATAACCTCCAATCAGTATGACCAGAAGCATACACTGGAGAAACTAGCCTGAAGCTAGACAAAAATTAGCCAGAAGCTAACTAGTACGAGCAATTGCTCATTATGACATGATCGGTTATGACACCCAAGTCAGGGTAATGATGCGCCGTATCCTCAATATATTGCACGGGCATCCTCTTACTCATAGACACCTTTTGTGTTTAATGAAACATTATGTCAAGTATGCTAGTTAGCAGAAACTGAATATTAGACCATTATATGCAAAGATGATTTAAGACTCCACGTTTTTCTTGTACAGAATACAATGGAAATTTGGTGGATTTTTGTAACGACCCGGAAATTCGAAAAACGAAAATTTGGAAAATTTAAGGAAAATGACGATTTTTCCCCTGGTTATAAGGGCCAGAAGTTGACTTTTTGATCGAGACATTGTTTGGACTTTCCGGGAAGATCGTTGGATAGGTCTCGGGACGCTGAATCCGTAGACAGGTGTCATGCGTCAATCGGAGTCCGAACGAAAAAGTTATGGATCTAGGATTATGAGGGGCATTTTGGTTTCTTATGGTAAGGGTAAAATGGTAATTTACCACAACAAGTGATTAGGACGGTTACATAGGTGATTCAGCTAATGTAGATGAGGATTGGTCATTTGGTGACACTTGTCACCATAAGTGAGGGATTAGTGGAAAATTGATGATACTGATTGAAGGCAAAAATGTGAGTTAAATGGTTAAAGGATAAAAACAGAGATGATGATCTCCTTTGATCGATTCTTCCCAGAAACCCAAAACGTGAGAATTGGATGTCATTGAGGGTGAATTCGTGAGGAATTAGAGAGCAAAATAAGGGGGTTTAGGGACTTTGAACCCTGCTAAAACCTAAACACAGAAACCCAAAAACCATGGATGAACCTAGGGGTCGAATTCGACTTATTAAACGTTGATGAATGAAATTAACCTTGAATTCAGCTCCCTGGGAGTGAGACGAGTCGAACCAGTGGAAGAAACGATGAAATTTGGGTCGTTTGGCCTTAGAACAGAGAAGAGGAAGTCTGTAAATGTTCGAGATTGAGTCGGGGAATTTAGGACATGGAACCGTGAAATTGATCTTGGAAATACGTTCATTAGGACTCCACGATGCTTCCTGATGCATCAATTGAAGGAAACAAGTGAGGAATTGTGGAGATTGGACGATGAACAGTGCTTCGGTGTTCTTCGAATAATCGAGCTTGATTCCATTGAATTGAGGTAAGGTCCCATATAATTGAATTTACAGAACCTCAATTAAGTCTCTAACGATGCTAATAGACTATTGAATTGAAGGAAATGATGTCGAATTGATAGAAAGCGAACCGGGTCACCTCGCGGGTTGCAGGACCCGAATAAAAGAGAAACGGGTGAAGGTGGTGACACTGTTCACGGCGCGTGGCTTTCACGCGGAGCAGCTTGCGGCGGCGCGTGAGGGCGCGTGAGCGGGCTTTTCGAGGTGAGGTCAACATGAAACTTGTCCTATTTAATGTAACGAACATTTTAGGGTTGGTTTCGAGTCGATCGGACATCGTCTCGATAATGTTTCGAGGGTCCGAAGGTTTATGTTATATTATAAATTAATATTTAAATCCCGGAAAATTACGGGGAATTAATATGATGTAAATTGAGTTGTTAATGATTTTGGACAGGATTCGAGATTCTTGGCAAGTGTCAGAAATTACGGAAACATGTGCAGCTCGGAAAACGAGCAGTTTAGACGGTGTGTGAGTGGACGTTTGTTTTATAAACCATGTTGCATGCATAGTTCAATGCTTTACATTATTGATTGCATGATTTGACTTGTTTGATGTCTTGATGATGTGGCATGATTATATGTGATTTAATGATTATTTTAATCGGTCTTTCGGGCACATTTTTCGAGGAAATGTGCAAAGGGTATTTTGGGCTAGGCCCGGAGTAAAAAAGGTTTTGAAAAGGATATTTTGACTTAAGTGGTTAGTCAATGATGATTTCTGGATTATTTTAATGTTTTCCATATGATTTTACGGATTTACGTATAATTGGTATTTGAACTTAAAAACCCTGTTGGGAATGCTTATGACTTGATTTGAGGTCATGGATATGATTGATATGTGTTATAATATGGATTGTGTTTGTGATTGTGGATCCTGGATACTGGATCATGTGTTGGATGGTACGAGTGCAGTTCCTAGACGGGACTCGGATGTTGCGTGAGTGCAGTTCCTGGGTATGTGGTACGTCTAGATGGTGCGTGTGCAGTTCCCAGACATGATGGATATGACTCGGATGGTGTCTGAGTGCAGTTCCCGAGGTTGGCCTACGCGTAGTGGGGATGTGACTGTGTGATTGATTGTGCACTTGTGAATAGTGCGGATTAATGGATTGATTGGTTGTATTGATTGGTTGTTGATTGTGATTACGTACTGGTATTGAGTACGGATTTTTGGTCTATGTGACCAGGTGCTTATGTTTTCATATGTTTTGGCCTGAGAGCCGGGATTTGACTTGTTTTGTGATTTGGCTGGAAAGCCGGTGATTGTGATGCATACATTTTTCCCTATGCATGCATGGTTTGACGTGAATTGATGAGACAGTCTCCCCGCCGTTAAGGGGGAGATAAGAACGTGAAACGTTCATGAAGAATGACGTGAATTGACATGGAACATCCTCACTATGTCTTATCTTGATCCCCGAACGCACAAAGTAAGAATGCAGTGCGAAGAATTCTAGATTTACTGAGTGTAGCTAATAATACATCAGACGTTTCCTCTAATCTAGCTAAAGTGACAAGATCAAATATACATGCTGCAAATTTTCCTGCAAGGATAGACGTCCCAGTAGGACGCATCGTCCCAGATGGATGAGGTACGGCCATGGCGGCTAACCAGTCATATGTCCCTATCCAGAAGCTAGGTAGACTAATAGGTTCGAAAGATTCTTATCCCTGGAAGAGGATACATTTGGCACAATCGAATCCCTTCTAAATATCAACGGATCCATCTCATGAGAAAATTCCGGATTATGGGTCTGTGATGGCGTTGGGGGACTCTCCAACGTCAGAACTCACTCCCGAGAATAAAGAGATCTTGGTAAATCATGCATGCTTATGTGAGATAGGGAATCAGAATGATATTATCATCGATGATTTATATGTATTCGAGGTAGCTACCGAAATAATAACTAGAAATGAAATCGAACTTTACTCCGTTGGTGACTTAATACCAACGTAGAGAAGACTGGCCAAAATGGAAAGAACCAATTCAGGTCAAATTAGATTCCTTGACAAAAAGGAAGGTGTTTGGACCTGTAGTTCCCACACCTCCCCATATTAAATCTGCAGGATTTAAATGGGTAGTCATAAGGAAGCGTAATGAGAAAGATGAGATTGTGAGATGTACAACTCATTCAATGGCGCACAGTTTTCTCAACACCCTGTGATTGATTACGAGGAGACGTATTCTCCCGTAACGAACGTCATAACGTTCTTCTACCTTGTCAGTTTGGTAGTTTCCAAAAAAAACTGAATATGCAGCTTATAGACTTACTGCTTATCTCTATGGGGATACAAATAAAGAGATACATTTGAAAGTTCCTAAAGTACTCACAATATCTGATGCAAATAGTTCCAGACCACAGAACACGCTCTCTACTCCTTTGAGGCGTCCACTTTATGGATTGAGATAATCCGAACGAATATGGTATAACCGTTTTAAGTGAGTATTTGATCAGAGTGGGATAACGAAGAATACTCATGCGTGTTTATTAAGAAAACAAGTTCCAGGTTTGCTATTGATTGGTATTCAAAAAGAAACCAATGACACTACTAAGCACCTGAAGTTGGATTTTGAAATGAAAGATCATAGAAGAACGAAGTTTTGTCTTGACCTGAAGCTCGAGTACTGGCATATGAGGTTTCAGTTTATTGATTAAATCACATCTAGAAGATGTTGATATTAGACCCAGAAGATGTTGAAATGCTTTAATGAGGATAAATCAAAACCTTCAAACACACCTATGATCATCCGTAGTCTAGATCCTATAAAGGACTCGTTTTGTCTGGCAGATGATAATGAAGAGATAGTGAGACCAGAAGGTTCCTATATAAGTACAATAAGCGCATTATTGTACTTGATTCAAATCACTAGACTAGACATTTCATCCGATGTGATCTTGTTAACTACATTTAGCTCTGCACCAACACGCCGCCATTAGAATGGCGTGAAAGAAATTTTCCAATACCTTAATGGTATGTTAGATATGGGCTTATTCTATCCTTATGCACCGAGGAATGAATCAAACCCCCCTGGTCCTTGGAATGATGCACGCCTTGTTAGGTATGCTGATGCAGGTTATCTATCAGACCCACAAAAGACACGTTCCTAATCAGGTTATGTCTTTACCATTGGGAATACAAAAATATCTTGGAGGTCTAAAAAATAGACCCTTGTTGCTATGTCTTGGAATCATGCAAAGATTTTAGCCCTGCACGAAGCAGTTCGTGAATGCATATGGCTAAGAGCCATTACTGGGCATATTCGAAGTACTTGTGGACTGAATTCCACCCATAATGAACCGACAGTTATCTACAAAGATACTGCAGACTTGTTCACCAAGTCATTACCAAAAAACCACATTCCAGTAGCATATGCGAGGTATTGGTTTACGTAGACTGACTGATCTATCTAATCTGTAGTTTTCAGGGGGAGTCAAGATCAGGGGGAGTATCCTGAAGTATACCAAGTATCCGGAAGTATACTGAGTATCCCGAATTATACTCACATGATCATCGTGTACTCTTTTGTCCTACGACCAGGGTTATTTTGTCCCATTGGGTTTTGTTACATGGATAGGTTTTAACGAGGCACACATTTTGGTATGATCACCCTGCTAACAATGCATCTTGAAGATACTATGATTTGACTCATATGTATTTGCTCATCTTTCCCTTCGACCACGGGTTTTTCCCATTGGGTTTACCGGGCAAGGTTTTGGTCAAGCAACACTGATACATTTTATCTCAAAGGCGTACTATCTACCCGTATTCCAAAAGAGGCGATATCAACTACCTTAGAAGACTCTGATGTGATCACTTACACGAACGATGTACTCTTTTTCCTTCGACCAGGGTTATTTTTATCTCATAGGGTTTTTGTTACCTGTCAAGGTTTTAACAAGACAACATATAAGCGCATAGCCCAGCGACACCATTACAGGAAATATCCAAGGGGGAGTGTTGTAAATATATTTATGTATGTGGCTATTTATGTAATATTGTGAAAGATAGTTTAGTCATATGTAAAGAGTGTAGATAAGTAATTTGTGTTTTGTACTTAACCCTAACCCTACTTCTATATAAATGGGTTTAACTGCGCAACAAAAGACAATTACTTTATTAGATCAAATAAAAAAATACTCAAACTTCTGTCCATGATTCTTTGGCCTGTTTAATTTTGCTCTGATTGAAATGTGCATTTTAATTAGGTTTTAGGTTTCCATATACCAATTAACGTTCTTTCAAGAATGAAGTCATGTTTTTTATGTTTTCATGTATTGAGGTGATCAATTTGAATATTGCATATGAGTATTTTAGATGTATTATATGATTATAATTTTGTTAAAGCACTACAAGAAAAAGGAACTTGCCCAATAGAGCATCACCCAATGAAGCTTTTTTTTGTCATTTAACCTACTGTTGCCAGACAAAAGTCGATGCTCGTCAGGTCATATCTTGGCGGAAAGGCAAAACAATCGCGCGTAGTGTTGGTTCCTTTATCCAACAAAAATATCATATTTGTTGGGTAAAATAGACAACAACGGATTTTCTCCGATGTCTAAGCCTACTTTACACAACGGTTTTATTATAGTATGATTAAGTAAAGATGGAAAGACAATGATGTTATAAAAAAACCGCTGTGCAAAGTAAGTTTAGACATCGGAAAAAATATGATGTCTAAAGACCCCCAATAGACATTACCGAGCAATACTATGGTATTTTATGGGAATAAACACGTACATCCAGGCATCCAAACTAGAAGTATTACTTGAAAACAAGGATGCATGCGAGTTGAAAGCAATATGTGAGAAGCTCAAATTTGTAGTGTATGCCACTGACAGCTATATTATTCGAGAAGGGGAGCCCCTTCTGAATATTATTTTCATTAGGCAATGTACAACATGATCTGGTTCCACATCATCGACAATCATCAAAGATAATTTTTATGGAGAAGAGCTTCTGAATTAGGTAGCAATGTGTTGAAGCAGAAATCGAACCCTCCGTGTAACGACCCGTTCCGAATTCCGGGATTAGATTGGTAACTAATCATGATTAGTGAGGTTAATCGGTGATTAGTTGGGCGACATCGGATGAACGATGCAAAATGACCGTTTTGCCCCTAGTCGTGGGTAAAACATTGACTTTTTGATCGTATGGTCAAATGGACTTTGACGGATGACCTTGACGTAGTTTGGGACATCACGAGTTCATAGACAGGTGGCACGTTCGATTCCGACGTTCGAGGAAAAAGTTACGACGTTCGGAAGTTCAACGACAATTTGGTAATTATGGTTAAAAAGAGGCAAATGTTGACTTTTTGACTGGGAGGTCCGATGGCCGAGGGTCGAAGACCGTTACGTAGATCGGGGTGATACAAATTCATAGACGGGCGGCACGCTGAAATCGGACTTCTAACGGGAACGTTATGGGTCACGGAAGTTCGATTTCACTATGAGCGCATTACGAGGCGAGGACACTTGGTTTATTGTGTTTGGGTCAGATATTTTAAGTGGGACCTATGGATGAGTGACAAGTGTCACTCATCCCATTGGCCAATAACCCTAAAATGTGGATCTATGTCTTGATTGGTGAGATTGGATTAAAATATTAATATTTTAATTATTTTATAATTTCCACTTAATTCATCCTTTAATCTTGACCCTTCGTCTCATCATCCCTCTCAATCTCCACCGTCCATTCATTTCCCTTCTTCATTAAACTTCATCAGCCCTCCTCTGTTCTCTCACAACCCGATCATCCATTTTCATTTCAACCCACACACACACGACCCACACACACCTCACCACCATAATCATCAATGAGTGTTAGTGTGTGACCGTGAGAGGCTAGTGGAATGGGAGGACTGGACGGTGGTGACGGCCAGCCACGACGGCGGCTCACGGTGGTGGACATGACGGGAGAAACCCACAAGGTAAGCTTCGAGTTTGGACTTGGATATGGGTTTTTACGGTTGATCGATCGATTCCATTAATTAAGTAGGGTTCCTCATGGTCTTAGGGACATTTTGAGATTGGAAACATGGCTGGGAACGGCCTGAGACGTTTGGACCGTGGGGAGGATTTTGGCCATGAGTTTGCTTGATTGGGGAGGTAAGTTCTTGACGTTTTTCTCAGTTTTGTTCATTCAAATAGGTTGTTAAGGACTAGATAAGAGTATAGGAATTAAAAAGGAAGGAAAAGGACCAAAAATGGACGACTTAGGGCCTTGAACCGGTCCAGATCGGTTCGGTCGGTCCAGGAACCAGAGAACCCGGTTCAGTCTCTAGGGAAGATGATGAATAGTGCCCACGCGTGGGCTTCACGCGCAGGAACTTCATTGGGTGCGTGGGGGCACATGAACAGTAATTTGGGAATGTCTTCAACATGTGAAACCTTCTATTCGATGTAACGAACATTTTGGGACTGGTTTCGTGTCGATCGGACACCGTCTCGATAATGTTCGGGGCATCGGAAGGTCTAGGTTTGAGATTTAAAATAGTTAAAAATTTGGGAAAATTACGGGCTTCAATGAGAGGTTAATAAGGTAGTTAGTAACCCTCTAGATTTATTTGGATAGGTTTGGGAGTCCCGGTGACGAAGATTTGCCCGGTGAGGCTTACGATACGCAAACCGAGGAGGCAGCTTAGCACGGTCTGTGAGTGGACTTTGGTTTTATAAATCTTATGCATGCATAACTGTTTTATATGGATTATGATGGTGATTATATGATGTTGATTTAGATATTGGTGAATTATATGGTTTCACGCATTTCGAGGCGATTTACTTGCTTGGACGTAAATCGAGGTTTCGATTTTACTCTGATTTTTCGTACTTATGGTTTTGGAAATAGTTGAATGAAATGGTTTTGAAATTGGAAAGATGAACTAGGGCATAAGGCCCAATTGTTTTGGAAACCTCGGACTTGGAGTCCATTTGAGTTACGTAATCGGGCCGGGGGCCCAATTGCTTTATGAAATCGGGCCAGAGGCCCAGTTGTTTACGAAATCGGGCTGAGACCCATTTGAGTTATACAATCGGGCCAGGGGCCAGTTGTTTTCGAAATCAGGCTGAGACCTATTTGAGTTATATAAATGTGATTTCGGGTCGGGGACCCTAAATGGATTTGAATAAATGGTTTTGGATTTGAGAAATCAGGTGTTTGGACTTGGGGTGGTTTTATGGAAATTTCGGGCAGTGCCCTTGAGATGTTTTGAAATGATTAATAAACTATTTTCCATAAACCATCTTGATACGAGGATATATGGATGGTCTCCTCCAGGTGTCTGGGACACTTGAGAAGTCACGGTGACGTCTGGGACGTCAGACATCTGGGATGTTAGAGATATAGACCCGGTGAGACCTCGGGTAGCACTCGTTGCTTATACCGTGAGATATGACGTCTGGGATTTCGAACGTCTGGGACGCTAGGCATCTGGGATGCCCATGATAGTTTAAACATGTTTTTCTTGAATGGCATTTATGGTTATGGTTTTGGGCGGTGGCCCACTTGGAATTAGAATTTGGTTTTACGGTTTTGGGCTGAGTTCCCACATTTGGTTTTGAGTTATGGTTTCTGGACTAAGGCCCTAATGGCTTGTTTGAGTAAATGTTTTGATTACTGGTTTTCGATGCATGCATACGTTTTCATGAAGGGCATAAATATCTTTGTGTAATGTGTTTTATGAACTTATTTATTTTCGTCCACTCACAGCCTTTGTTGTTTTTAATGCCCTTCAGGTTGATCACAGATGCGACTGCAACAGAGACTGGGACATCGCATGCCTCCTTCATCGATCCTTGCGTACTCTGGAGGCCCCGAGGGGGCAGTGGCTTTAGGTTATCCCTTGTCTGACACTTTGTGTCAGACGGGAGCATGACACATCCCACGGTAATCCCGGGGGGATTGGGATGGGTCGTGTCACGCCGCGAAAAGTTCTCATAATTCCTGTAAACAGCAAACAATTAGCTATCGTTGCCTTGATCGATTACCCGGGGGGTTGGTCGACCAAGAACACTCTGATGCCTATGTTAGCTTTGAGAGAGGAAAATGATATACTTCGAAGCAAAGAATCGTCTTACCTTTATTGGGAAATGTGTACCTCTTATATATGGGTGAGTGAGATGTTCAATTTCCATAATTTCGATGTGGGACAAATGCTCCTCAATTTTCATGCTAACATGTGTTATACAAATCGAGGGTGGAGAGGTTTCCACATGTCATCCTGGTTTAGACCTAGTGTTGGGATATGTAAGCGTTGTGAGCTTGGGCCGTGTCCGGTGCTTGGGCTTCAAGTATTATTGCCAGGGGCAATTTGGTCATTCCGAGAATTATGGGCCACGTGGCAGCTCTACATTCTTCCAGTGATTTTGGGTTCCACAAATGCCCCCACATCGCTTAGGAATTCAGAGAATCCTAAGGGATGTAATTTGTATTGTGGTCCCGATAAATTATATATGGGACACTTGATCTTCAATTTCATTGTACCGTTGTTCTTGTGTATGATAAATTCCGTTGAGTTTGAAATGTCACATCAAAATGACATAAATATGCTTTAGGTCTTGGGGTCCAATATGTATTTGTGTTGTACCTCCCGGCTTGGATTTGGTTAATGGATCATTTGAGGTTAATTCACCAACTAATCTAGGAGTTTGTAACCTCCTTAATTCACCACATGTTAGGCACAAATTGGCTTGAGGCGATGTCGGTTGACTGCTGCAGAAGGTGTCGTGCGTCGGGCTTTAGTTTGAGAGTTAGTAGTGGGCTAATGCTGGTTGAATTTTGACCAATTACCGAGGAAATATCTCCACATGTTCGCTACTGGGTGGTACATCAGGCAGGCAGAGCCCGCCTTTGACGACGCCTATGCTAGTGCTAATGGAGATGTGCCATACGTTGAGCTCGGATTGGAGGCTGAAGTTGGCAGTTCAGGTTGGTCACATGTCATATTGCGCTTGACCCCTGCCATGAGGTATTTTACTCGCGTGCGGAGTGGAGCACGTGAATGGCAGTGGTTATCAAAGATTGGGTCAATTGTGGATGCAATTTATAAAATTTTATATACTGTTAGTCCTACGTTTTTTGCATACTCATGATATCTCTGGGCATCCGCTGGCAATGATTCAAGCGACGACTTATTTATTTTTCCAAGGCGATCATTTTAAGATGCGGCAAGGTGTATACTTGGAAAAATTAGGGAAACTTCGCTCTGTGGGAGTGCGGTGGTTCGCGTAGCCAGAGTCCATTTCGAAGGGAGGATATTCAGTTTGAGGAAAAAGTCCAGCTAGTGGACAATATAAAGACTTCCTCATTTGGTCATCAGTTGGGGTGGAAACTTTTATTCTCAAAAAGCTTTGACGGTGGAAGACCTTCCAAAAGCTTGGTCAAGGAGCAGCTGAGCGCTCAAGTGTATTTGACAATTGCCACCATCTTGAAGAAGAACATCAAAACAGAAGCTTGACTTTCCTTCAAAGAATATGTCAAGTCCTGAATTGCCTTCCAAGTCTGCTCGAGGCTATTTCCTCGTTGTTATGGCTTATCAAGGTCATCCAGCAGATGCAGACTTTCCATCAGTCCTTCCGAGCACTTGGTGAAGTTTTTGTAAGTGGAAAACTCAACAAGGGTGGAAAACTCAACAAGGGTGGAAATCCAACTATTTGAGGCTTGAATGGTTTTTACTATCATATGCCCCCACAACTTTGCTCCGAAAAGAAAATAAGGAGCTAAAGTTGGGTATGATGAGTTGTAACGGAGTCCCTTCCAAAGAGCTGGAGCTGGAGTAAGAGTTTGAGGTCAGGAATGGTGGATGGCTTTCCCCCTACTTTCGGCTGAAGAATGGACCGAGTCTCAAAGGATGATAGGCATGGGTGCCTTGCCCCCAGAATTCTCATAGAGTAGTTGCTTCTTATCCATGATTGTATTTTCATTTCAACATTGAATGCTTGGTGTGAGTAATCGACATGTGATTTGCCAACCATTTTCCAATTTGAATTTTGAATTCGTGTGTGAAGTTTCCTCTACAAACTTTTTATTTGTTTGAATTAGCTTCTGCACTTGTAGGTCTGTCAAATGCCCCCAATGCAGCTATCAACATCCACTGAGAGCTTTTCTACTCCAATTGGTCTAGAGTGGCTCCCAGAAAGATTCTTGGATTGCTTATAGGGTGAAGACATCGATTGTTTCTTGAAGGAAGACTTCAAGTGCTTCCAGGTGGAAGGTCTTGATGTGCTCCTGAGAGCAAGGCTTCGCAGGCTTTCTGGAGAAAGGTTTTGATTACTTCCTGAAGGAAAGGCCTGAGATGTTTCTCGGAGGAAGACCTTGATGCTTTGCAGGGAAACATTTTGGATGCTTCGAAGAACGAAGGCATGGGTGCTTCACATAAGGAAAGCTTGGGTGCTTCGCAAGGCGAAGGCTTGGATGCTTCCGAGGGTGAAGGCTTGGGTGCTTCACTGGGCAAAGACTTTAATGCTTCACATGGCGTAGGCATTGATGCTTCACATGGCGAAGGCTCTAGTGCTTCGCATGGCAAAGGCTTTGATGCTTGGCATGGCGAAGGCTTTAGTGCTTCGTATTAGCAAAGGCTTGGGTGCTTCGAGGGGCGAAGGCTTGGGTGCTTCGCGGGGCAAAGGCTTGGGTGCTTAGCGTGGCGAAGGTTTTGGTGCTTCGCGGGAGCGAAGGCTTCAGATGCTTCGCTGAGGCGAAGGCTTCAGATGCTTCGCGGGAGCGAAGGATTTGGTACTTCGCAGGAACGAAAGCTTCAGATGCTTCTCTAGGGCGAAGACTTTCGTGTTTCAAGGGTACGAAGGCTTGGATGCTTCACTGAGGTGAAGGCTTTGGTGCCTCGAGGAGCGAAGGCTTTGGTGCTTCGCTGGGCCAAGGCTTTGGTGCTTCGCGAGGCGAAGGCTTTGGGTACTTCGCAGGAACGAAGGCTTTGGATGCTTCGTAGGAGCTAAGGCTTTGAATGCTTCGCAGGAGCGAAGGCTTTGGATGCTTCGTAGGAACAAAGGCTTTGGATGCTTCGCAGGAGGGAAGGCTTGGGATGCTTCACTGGGACGAAGGCTTTGGATGCTTCGCAGGAGCGAAGACTTTGGATGCTTTACTGGAGCGAAGGCTTTGGTACTTCGCGGGTCGAAGGCTTGGGTGCTTCGCGGGGCGAAGGCTTGGGTGCTTCGTGGGGCGAAGGTTCTAGTGCTTCGCGGGACGAAGGCTTTGGTGCTTTGCTGGGTGAAGACTTTGGGTGCTTCACAAACGAAGGCTTGGGTGCTTCGTGGGCAAAGGTTTGGGTGCTTCGTAGGGCGAAAACTTTGGTGCTTCGCAGGGCGAAGGCTTTGCGTGGCGAAGGCTTCAGTGCTTCGCAGGGCGAAGGCTTTAGATACTTCGTAGGAGTGAAGACTTTGGATGGTTCGCATGAGCGAAGGCTTTGGATGCTTCGCTTGGGTGAAGGCATTGGTGCTTCACAGGAGCAAAGGCTTTGGTGCTTCGCATGCGTGAAGACTTTGGTGCTTCGCAGGAGCGAAGGCTTTGATGCTTTTCTAAAGACACAATGCATTCTCTGCTTCCTTTTCGAGCTGCAAAGGCTGAAACGTTACCTTCAAATGATCGAATGAATCGTCGCGCCCTAACCACGTTGAATCACGAGGATTGACGGAAAGTTCCAACAAACGATGAACAACGTTCAAGAACTTCGAACATAGTCGATGAGCGACGAACGAAGTATAATGAACGATGAACATGATTGATGAACAAAGTTCAAGGACTTCTAAACAAAGTCGATAAACGACGAATGAAGTACGATGAACAATGAATGCGACTGATGAACAACGTTGAAGGACTTCCAAACATAGTCGATAAACAACGAATGAAGTACGATGAACGATGAACATAGCTGAAGAACGATGAACAACGTTCAAGAACTTCGAACATTGTCGATGAACGACCAACGAAGTATGATGGACGATGAACGATCGTGAGAGCTCCCCTTGAGTACTTCTCAATCGGCTCTCAATGAAAGCACCAATTGTTGAAGCAGAAATCGAACTTGCCGCGAAAAGGTCTCACAATTCCTGCAAACAGCAAACAATTAGCTATCGTTGCCTCGATCGATTACCCGGGGGGTTGTTCGACCAAGAACACTCTGATGCCTAAGTTAGCTTTGGGAGAGGAAAAGGATATACTTCGAAGCGAAGAATCGACTTACCTTTATTGGGAAATGTGTACCTCTTATATAGGGGTGAGTGAGATGTTCAATTTCCATAGTTTCGATGTGGGACAAATGATCCTCAATTTTCATGCTAACATGTGTTATACAGATCGAGGGTGGAGAGGTTTCCACATGTCATCCTGGTTTGGACCCAATGTTAGGCTATGTAAGCGTTGTGGGCTTGGGCCGTGTCCGGTGCTTGGGCTTCAAGTATTATTGCCAGGGGAAATTTGGTCATTCCGAGAATTATGGGCTACATGGAAGCTCTACATTCTTCCGGTGATTTTGGGTTCCACACAATGTTCAATGGTGGGTTTCCCAGGTCCTCCAAAACTATGAAGACTTGGACAAAAGTGGAAGCAATGAGTATCATGGGCCGACGACGTTCAGAGTATCATCTCCAAATTTAGGTCGTATTTTATGAATGAGGAAGGACATCAGATGAAGAAAGAATCCGCATCTTTAATACAGACAAGATGGCATACTACTCGACCTCATCAACCTACGAGCTCAATATAGGTAGGCTCTTGATTGTTTAATGCACAGAGTTGTCTATTACATGTTTGAATCGACAATTTTCACTTGTTTTGTTTTTTCTTTCCCCTCATGTGTTTTGGTTGGTGTATGGGACATATTTTGCCTAATGCTTTTTGCGCGACTGGAACTATAGGCTTTTTTTCTACAACTTGGTAGGAAAGTATCGATATTTACGGACATTTTTTTATCAAATGGTAAAAAAAAAACGTTTTTTATACAATATCTCCTAAACATCAAATATCAAAATGCTTTCTGAATACTATTTTGATCTAGGATGCCTCCTCAACACGATTTTCCTCTCAAAATGCCCACTAAACGTCTAATTTAATAGATTTCCCTTAAAATAAAAAGGCAAAATTGTTCAAAATTTAAATGTGAATGCATAAAGATGGGAAAGAACAAAATCCATTTGGCACATGTCAAATGCCAGAAACAATATTAACAGGTAGTAAATCCTCTTCTCCTTACGAATCTCCATCCAAGCTTCTATCTTTTTTGTAATGATTCCTTATCAACTGGGCCAAATGATATTTTAATGCTGAGAAAAACATGATTTTATCCGTTTTCCAACAACAAAGAGAAAAAATTTGTTAACAAACGAGTAGACTAGACAACTACTTTGTTTTCTTATTTCTGAAGCTCGTTTTATTGATTTCAATGCTCTATAAACATAGCCAAGATTGAAGGTGGCTTGATGGCCTTACTTTGCTTAGTGAATGTTTGGAGTTAGAATGTGGAAATACAACTACTATATATCGTGTACAGTTATATTGATCATTTTCAGAGAGCATTTAGTCCCAGGACCGTGGTTGGAATTGTGGGTGGCGTAACATCCAAAATGCTTAGTTCCCACTTGCTTATGCAGAGGCAAGAAGCTCAAAAGATTTTGTATTTGGTGGTTCCAAATTTGTTCCTGATATCCCATCACTCCAAAGATGGCTTGAGATTTCTTGGGAAAAGGGATTTGATGCAACAGGCTCTGATCAGTTTGCTAGTAATATTTATGGCTCAAGAAACTGGATTGGAACTACTAGATGTGCTGCCCTTTTCCGCTCTTTTGAGCTTCGAGCAAGAATAGTAACTTTTGGTCCCAAGGAACTTGAATCCTTTTATCCTTCTCTTCCTGGTTCAAGTCTTGAGGAGGTGAAGAGGATGCATAATGGCGGGAAGAGGAAAGATATCAAGGTTAGTGGACTGATGAATAGTTATCTATGAAGAGTTACGGAAAGGGCTAGCTCCTAAGAGATTCTTTGTGGAGCTACGCTATTCATAATTGTCATTCAGTGTAATAAAGGTATTAGAATCAAAGTGGGTCAAAAAGAGTGACATTGGTGAATTTCCTATATCAAATTGCAATGACCCAAATAACCTTTTCGGTAAAGATGGAATAGTGGGATATGAAGCTGTATATAAAAACATGCACTTTTATACAAATTAGGTTGAGCTTGGGTTGGAATTTTGGGTTTAAACTGAAATAATAGTAATAAGATTTGACCAGGTATTAATTCTTAATTTATAATTATTATATATATTCAAGCTTCTAGGTCGGGTTTATATGGGCGTGTCGAGCTGGGCTTACCGGGCCTTATCGAGCTCGGGCCTATCGGGTTTGAATACCCTAAGCCCAAGTCCAACCCGTCAACAGATGGGATGGGCAGGCCCACAGCCCATAGCGGATTGGGTTGGACTTTTTGTCACCGAGCCTACTGGATACCCACAAGCCCGAGGGTTTCTAGGCCAAATGGTGAGGGCTAGTGTCATATCCCTCATTTTTCCCTTTATGTACCTATCATAATTTGACTATACTTAACTGGTAAATTAAACAACATTGTCTACTTAACTCCCCCACATAAATAAGATACATATAAATGAAAATTTTAACTGTATCATAATATGTATATTATATTCAATATTTACCTCTCTAAAAAAACCTACAATTAATTATTAATTTACTTACAAGAAAATAAAATATACAAGTAATTATTAATTTACCTATAAAGTAATAAAATAACAAAAAAGTAATAAGATAGATAATGACAGGACCGCCCCCGAAGGGACATTGATAACCGTGCCCGGTCCTGCTCCCTTCTGGCAAGTCGGCTGAAGTTCCCAAATTACGCTCAGTACTTGCCAAACCAGCGATAGCCACACACGTACTCACTCATGTCTCCGCCTCTCGATCAGCCTCGATCAACGCGCCACGACCTGGAGGGTCAATAACAACACAAAAGGTGTGAGTGGACAAAAATAAATCAGTTTATAAAACAGTTACATAAGACGTTTCTACCCTCCACGTAAAACCAATGCATGCATTCGAAAATCATTTCACAATCCTTTTCATTTCCAATATACAAAACCGTGTATGAAAATCAAAATCATTTTCCTTTTCTTAACCTTCGGGTCTTAGCCCGCAATCATAAACACAGGGCCTCCGCCCAAAATCATGAATCAAATCCAAGTACGTAACATAATTCAAAATTCATCAAACCACATGAACTGGACCACTGCCCATCACATTTTGAAAATATCAGGAATCAACAACAATTTACAAGTCAATCAGTTTTTCTGGATATCAATTACCGAGTCTTTAAACTCACATATCAGGCCTTCCCGGGATATCAACGAGTCTTTAAACTCAGAACATAATCAATAGGCCTCGGGGGGTATCACAATAACCGAGTCTTTAAACTCAATCCGGATCTTTAAACCCAATCTGGGCCCGCCTCCATCATCAATTAACCGAGTCTTTAAATGCAAAACATGATCCAGCAATAGCACCGGGTCTTTAAACCCAAAACCATTTGTATATCACAACAATCCAGGATCCATCGTGATCCAAATTCCAAAACCAATCCGAAATCGCATTTTGTCATAATAGGATTTATGTCCGAATTTCACATTCAAATCCCCAATCATATCCGTCATCCATTCCCGAATTCGAATCCGCAATAATGATTTCGTAAGCCGGCATCCGGAACCGTCATTCCGAACCCAAATCCAGCAATCCACTTTCAAGTTTCCGAAAACTGAAATCTCGTTCATCAAAATTACTTTTATGTCCTGGGCATCAAGCCCAAAATCACCTTTTCCGAAATCCGTTTTAAATATTTGAAATCAAATCATATTTCAAATCTCAAGGTCAAAGCATCAAAACTGTGATCAAATCACCAAGTACTCGAAATCTCGTAAAATGCGCAAATTCGTGATAGTTTCGAAAGACGTGTCAAAACCATAAGTCATACTCACAATCACAATCAAACATCCTTAAAACATCATACGCACTAATCATGTAAAATCGTTCATCAAAACATCACCAAGGCATAAGAGAAACCATAGTCTCGAAATACTTGCAATTACATATTGCATATCAAAATACGTATAAATACGAAAACCGTAATTATCACAAGTCATAATCATAATCATTAAAATCAAAGAAACCTTTATGCATGCATTAAACTTTAGAAAGCAAAGTCCACTCACACACCGTCCATAACGCCCGTCTTCGCGCTGCACGCGTTTTCGTAATATCTGATATTTTCCAGGAATCTCGAATCCTGTCCGAAATCATTCTTTAGTGTCACTAAGGACTCAAATAACAGCATACTAGTTTCCCATAATTTTTCGGGAATTAAATGTTAATTAAAAACGTAACATAAACCTTCGGACCCTTGAAACAACATCGAAACGGTGTCTGGTTAATTTGAAAGCAACGCTAAAATGTTCGTTACATTGTATAGGATAAAAGTCGTGTTGAACTCACCTGGAGAATCGGGCCCACGCGCCCTCACGCGCCGCTGTGAGTGGCTGGGCGTGAAAGCCACGCGCCTGCTACAGTAAAGTGCACAGTCGTCGTCCTCACCCGAATGACTGGTAAACGGGTCCGGTTGCCCGCGACTTGACCCGGCTAGTATTCCATCAATTCGACATCATTTTGAACAATTGAATAATTGAACACTCCATTAGCTTCGTAACCAATTGAATTAGGGATCTGTAACATCCATTGCAGTCGTCATTACCTCAAACCGTCTTGACTTAATCCAAGTTTCAAAAACGAGTTCCTCGTCTGAGTTCGTCAAATAACCATGTAATTCTTCAATTAATTAGTCGTACAGCATCGTAGCCTCATGGTAAGGATGATTTAGAATTCAATTTCACAAAAACTTACATCCAATTACACGAACACAACCCGCGATTTTCTGGCCATCCACCACGTCCGTCCATGGCTCCAGGAGCTTCGAAGCTTGCATCCCTTGATTTGGATCGACTAATCAAGGTTCCAGAAGACTTTTCCGAACCCCAATTTGGCTTGGGCTGGTCTACAATTCAAATTCGAATTCGAATTTGTCCAAAAACAAGTTTCGGGTTCCAGTGTATATTCTTCACTCAGTCCCCCCGTTTTTCCTCTCCAAAACGTCTCTCTATTTCTCTCATTCCTTCCCAGTAAGTCATTTCAACCCCAACATTCCCTGTCACCTGTGCCAAGCCACTCACTACAAAACTAAAACCCATGCTTTGTTTTTCCATTTCCAACCGCACCAAACATTAGAGAAATCAACCCGTGCTCTGCCTTCAGCACGCCCATGTTCCCACTCAATGCATAAAGAATGCAGTAGCACTCAGCCCAACCAGCAATTCCATAAACAATTGCAACCCGTGCTCTGCTCTAAAGGACCCATTCACGGCAGTTTCAGTTTGTCTCTTTGGAAATTACCATTTTGCCCCTCCTTCACAAAATTACCAAAATGCCCTTCACGCTTCTAGACCCATAACTCGGTCATCCGAACTGTGATTGACGCGTGCTGCCTGTCTACGGACTTAGCGTCTCGAGATCTACCCAACGGTCCTCGACTTACGTGCAAAGTCCATGTCATTTGAAAAGTCAACAAATTCCCTCTTTTCGCCCTAATTATGAAAATGCCCTTGAACTTCCAAACGTCATAACTTCTTCCCTGATTGTCGGAATCGGACGTGCCATGTAACAACCCATCCCAAAAATTAGGGTTAAGATGGTGATTAATGAAGGATTAGTGAGCTTAAACGGTGGTTAGTTGGTCTCGTTGGGGTCGTTAGGGTAGAATGACGATTTTGCCCCTAGTTCGGGCAAATAGTTGACTTTTAGTTTGGGCTGTCAAATGGACTTTGACTGATGACTGTGACGTAGTTTAGGACGTCGCGAATCCGTAGACAGGTGGCACGCCCGATTCCGACATCCGAGGAGAAAGTTATGATGTTCAGAAGATTGAGGGCATAACCGTAATTTGGCTAAATTAAGGGGAAAATTTTGACTTTTTGTACGAACGGGTTTTGGTATGTTGACCTAAGACCGTTAGATAGATCTCGTCGTCCTGAGTTCGATGACAGGCGGCACGTATTCATCGGACTTACGATGTGTGAGATACGGGTCTAAAACGGTAAGGGCAAAATTGTAATTTTGGGTTTAAGGAAGGGCATTTTGGTCTTTTGGCTGTTTGGGTATGGTGCAACCAGATTGGGACACTTGTCTAGGGCAGAGAAGAGATTTTTTTTGTGAGAAGGGAGAGGATTGTGACATGTGGCAGGGCTCTATTGGGTTCTAGGCCTTGCACGGTTGTGTTTAAACAAATTGTGCCGTGTATTTTGTGTTTAGTCGAAGAGGGAAAAACAGAGGGTGAGCTTGAGGGATGAATTGAGTGAATTGCAGAAACTGGGTGAGTGTTGTGAGATTCTGTGGTGTTCGAAGGAGAGCTAGGAGAGTGAGTGATCGTGTTTGTGAGGATTTGGGCGTGACGGTGAGTGTGTGAGGTGTGTGAGAAGTGTGGAAAAACCAGAGAAACAGGGCAGGGGTTTTGTGCACGGTTGTGCACCCCGATCGATCAATCTTCAAAATTGGTCGGGTGGAAGTGTTCAGGGACCTGAGAGGAGCTTGGTGAATCGGGAGGAGCACAGCGGCGTTCACGGCGGAGGTCAGAACACAAGTAATTGTCCATGGTCCTCTGTTTTCCCAGTTTGGTTAAATTCAAAAGTGGTGGAGTTTGAGTTTGAGTTGAGGTTTTTGGAAAGTCTTAGGGAGTTCAGTAGGGTCTTAGGAAGCTGTAGAGGTCGACCCCGTGACGGGGGATTACACGGTGGGCCGGGAGTAAGAACAGGGGATTTGGCCGGTTGCTGTGTCGAGTTTGGGAAGTGAGGTTGGGTGCCTGTCCAGGTGTCCTAAGGTGTCAAATAACTTGGGGAAGGTTAGAAGAACCTTAGGGGGTAATCTGGAGTTCGTGGTGGCCGTAGGTGGCCGGAGACGGAAACTCAGAATTTCTGAGTTTTCTTCGAAGCTTGGACTAGGAGCCTGAGGCCGTGTTTGCACGAATTGATTTGTGAGATCAATTCAGTAGAGTAGGACGAAACTATTGGGCTTGGAAGGAACAAAAACGGATTTGGAAATGGCGAAGAACCACCCTCGCCGGTTCAGACCGGTCAAGTGGCTGAGGAAGACGATGAATAGTGATTGTGTACAGGCGCGTGAGGCCCACGCGCAACCACTTTGGGCGGCGCGTGAGGCCCACGCACAGCCACTTTGGGCGGCGCGTGGGGGCGCGTGGGGTGTTTTCCGGGGAAACTTCCAACTAGGTTTTTGGTCTATTTGTTGTAACGAATCTTTTGGAATAGGTTTCGGGACGATCGGACGTTGTTTCGGGTTAGTTTTGTGGAATCGAAGGTTTAGGGTTCCGTTTAAAGTATGTTTAGAAGTTCAGGAAAATTATGGGATTTGAGTAGGACTTTTGTGAAGTAGTTAGTAACCTCGTTATGGGCTTTGGACAGGTTCGGGAAAACCGAGGAAAACGGAATGGCCGGGGACAGCGTAAGTGCGCGCGTATCGAGGCGATGCTGAAATGGTCTGTGAGTGGACTTTGCTTTCTAACTCTTGATGCATGCATATATGTTTTTATATGTTTTCTATACTTGATTCTATGATTTGAATTGTGATTGTGATGGTTTATGGTTTTTGCACGTTTTTCGAGGAAAATGACAGTTTTCACGCTTTACGAGGTTTTGATTAATATCGTGATTTGAACCTGGTTTTAACGGTTGATTTCAGGATTTGACTTACGGTTGGATTTCAATGAAAGTAAAAGGATTTTGGAAAGTATTTTCGGGCTTAGGGCCCAGTTTAAAGTAGTTTTCGGAAATGAGATTTTGGGTTTCGGAATCGGAATTCCGGGTGACGATTCGGGATTCGATTCGGGACTTGAAGTGGATTTCGGGTTTGGGTTCAGAATGGTTATTCCGGATGTTAGCTTACGGAATGATGGTTGTGAACTCGGACCGGGAAATGAGAAGGAAATGAGTTCTGGGTCTGGATTCGGAATGACGGTTATGGATGCCGGAAGGGCATCAGACCAGTGGTTTCAGATTCGGGTTTGGATATGGAATTGGATTTGGAAAATGGTTTTTCAACGGTTTTAGATTGGATTTGCTGGATCTGGTTATTGGGTTTAAAGACCCGGATATTGATTGACGGGGGACGGGCCTGGATTGGGTTTAAAGACCCGGATTGAGTTTAAAGACTCGGGAGTTTAAAGACTCGGATATATTGATATTTCCCTCGTAGGCCTGTTGAGTTTAAAGACTCGGGAGTTTAAAGACTCGGATATGATTGAGGCCTGGATTGAGTTTAAAGACTCGGATAGATCCAGCAGGTTCGATGGATGAGAATGTGGCTTTAAATGTGTTTTGGGTTTTCACTAAGACTTGATGATGATGTTTTGGGCAGTGGCCCGGATGAAATGAATTTCGGTGGTTTTGGGCTGAGGCCCGGGATTTGGAAAAAAAAAAAGGTGTTTGGTTTCGTATATGATTTTATGACATGAAATTGATATGCATGCATTGGTTTTTACACGGAGGGTATAAATGTATGTGTTTTCTAATAACTGTTTTTGAACTTAAACTTTATTTTCGTCCACTCACAGTCTTTTCGTGTTTTTCGATACCCTCCAGGTTGTTGCGGTGCGGGCTGTTGGGAGAGAGACGGAGACATCACGCGTACGATCCACAGTAGACTATGCGCACTCTGGGAAGTTCGGAAGCTTCTGGACGGTCGGGTCGAAACTCCCTTGTCCAATTTACGTGTCACACGGAGGTTAGACGTTAGTTTGGCCCTTGTGTTATACGCAAGTCAGACGGGAGTGGGGTTTAACCCTTAATCCCGGGGGATTAGGGGTGGGCCCTGACATGCCACCTGTCTATAAACTCGTGACATCCCGAACTACGTCACAGTCATCGGTCAAATACCCTTGACGTCTCGTGACGTCTCGAACGAAAAGTCAACCGTTTGCCCATTATCTAGGGGAAAAATCATCATTTTCTTTAAATTTTTCCAAATTTTCCTTTTCCGAAGGTCCAGGTAGTTACAACCTACCCCCTTAAAGAATTTTTTCCTCGAAATTCCAATTAGTGGGAGCCATAATATTTTCCCAAGGAAACACGTCTAAGATGAACTCGAAACATAATCACTCTCAACTGGGTATACGTCATACCCAACTTATAGCAATCATACAGCCAGTTTCAACCTCTGTATAAATCCCTGCCTTATGGGCAGTCATACCACATTCAGGCTTGGAATACGTAGCCTAGCTCCCGTTCGAGTTCCCACAATCCAAGATCACAAAAATCTGTCAGATATTCTCGTTTACATGTCATCCACTCATGACATGATCCCATGGCTAAATCCGCACATGTGTCATCCGGCCACCAGGCCAATAAACTCATAAGGTTCAACAACTCGGAAACTCATTCCCCTCACTAGGTCAATTACACCATATCCCCTTTCCTAGGGTCACTTTGTATAATGATTTCAACCTTTCCTCCAGATTCCTTCCTATTGCCAATAAGCGCTCAATACAATCTCATTCGTACTATATCGCAAATCACACCCTTCTCTTAACCTCGACTCCACCATACACCAAGTATGGTCATGTAGTTGGACGTCAACCGTCCAAGTCATTAGAATCATGTGCTACTCCAGTCCTATGGAGTTCCATAACTAACAGGATTTCACCTATCCTCAAGTTATCAAACATTACAATCTTCTCCCCAATAGTACCTAATCCGCAAAAGTGGTCGTAATCCCAATTTATTCCGACCATCACCTTATCACGCATTAAGCCTTTCTTTTTATCCATTCTTACTAATCCTGATGGTTGACACCGTACTCGTACATTCCTTTCCAAAGGTATATGACCTCTGCATTCTCAACCCCGTGGGTCGAACTTAACTCATACAAGGAAGGTCAACTTCTGAGGGTTTAACTAGCATCAACACCCGACTCACCGAATGACAGGACCCATCCCAATCCCCCCGGGATTAACGCGGGATGACCCTACTCCTGTCTGACACGAAGTGTCAGACAAGGGATATTTCCGACCTTTGCTCTCCCTGGATATGAGAGTACGCAAGGATCCGGAGGAGCTATGTGATATCTCGGTCTCTGCTACAGTCACATCCGTTGTTAACCTGAAGGGCAGTCAAAACATTAAAAGCTGTGAGTGGACAAAACAAGAGTTTGTAAAAACATTTCCATAAAGACGTTTGTACCTTTCACTAAAAAGCATGCATGCATTCGAAAACCATTTAACCAAATGGAACCATCTGTGGGAACTAAGCCCAAAACCATAATCAAATCAAATATACGGGCCACTACCCAAATCTATAAGGGACTCAGCCCAAAACTATATCCATACTGAAACCAAGTACACGGGCCACTGCCCAAATCCTATGCACATCACATATCACATAACAGATATATCATATATACATATAAGTCACACAACCAATCCTGTCACGATTTCCAAAGCTACGCGGGTGCTACCCGGGTCTCAATCCGAGTCTTCTCAAAGTCAAGGTCAATGTCCGCAGACCACTGACCTTACCCGAGGTTATAGTAACCATAGCATTCCTGAGAGTAAGGAACCCAACTGGGGGGTGACTCTACTCAGTTGGTGCTCCGTGACTACTCCGGGGTCCACCCAGGCCAACGACCCTCCCCGGAGGATATAATAGAAGTAAAGGAAGGTATATGAACATATATATACATAACACAAATATCCATGCCCGGTTCCCCTGAACCGTCATGATCCATAATATCCATTCCATTCAGATATATATATATATATATAGAAAACATCCTCCATGCACGGTTCCCATAAACTGTAATGTACCACAATAACCTTTGCAGGGTTCATGCCGGTTACCATAAACCGCCATGAACTTGGAAATTCATCTAAGGTCCCTGAGCCGAAATCACCAATGTAAAACAACTGGGTCTCGTGCACCAACATATGACATCAGCTGGGCACCGTGCCCGATATCTAAGGGTCAGTCATGACTCCGATCGTAGTGATGTGTGCAAACATCCATCCAGGACCACCCTTAATCCTGGTATGTCACGAATCAACCGACGCGACCACCACAAGATCATGGTGAACCATCACCGATCACTATCCTGAACCGTCAGCACTCAGAAGTCGAGCCTCCCTAGGCTACCCGACAACAGATCGTACATCGTGACCTCTCCAGAAGGAACACATCCCAATCCAGAGGCGAGCGTCACGTCGTGCGTCGTCGTGCACCAAGCACCTTCCGTGACCACGACTCGGACCCTTAGGTCATCAATAGGGTCATATGCTCGAGACAAAACCAAATGGGTCTCATACCCGAGTTTATCCTTTTGGAAGTCCAAAACCTTTTCATTTAAACCATTAAAGAAATACGGACCCGTATAAGCACCGTATAAGGCCGAACCCTCGAAAAACGTGCTTATACGTAACCACATACAAATGCACCCATGGCATTACCAAACATGTATTAAAACATATAATAAACATTTATGCATGCACCAATTTAGAAAACCAAGGTCCACTCACAGACTGTCCGAGCTGCCGCCTTGATTTGCGTGCCATACGGCTCTCCCGAGCCAATCCGACCTCTTCGGGTCATCCTGACCTGTCCAAATCGTAATAGAAGGTTACTAACTACCTTATTAACCTCCCACTAAAGCCCCGTAATTTTTCGGAACTTTTAACTATTTTTAAACTCGATCCGAAACCTTCCGATGCCTCGAACATTATCGAAACGGTGTCCGATCGACACGAAACTAGTCCCAAAATGTTTGTTACATCGAATAGAAGATTTCACATGTTTACAACATCCCCAGATTCTCCACCACGCGCTGTGACGCGCCGCACAAAGGGCCCTGCGCGTGGGCTCACGCGTCGGTGTACTGTAGCATCGTCCCTGTCCTCTGACTGGTTCAGACCGACCGGTTCGGCTCGTTTTTGCAACTGGACCGGTGTGACCGGTCCAGGCCTCTACAACCCTCATTTTTCGTCCGTTTTCCTCCAATCCAATCCGTAAAATCCTATTTTCATGTTTCCTATCTAACCCAATCCTTAAAACTAACCAAAACCATCTAAAACCCAAGGTTCCATTTTGAACTTCACGGTTCAAACTTCTCCTTTTTCTTCCCACGGGTTCTCAGCCGTCAACCACCACCAAAAACTCATTAACAACCCCCTAGAAACCTAAATAACCCATTAAAACCGATACAAACGGCCCATAATCACATAAATGGAAAATGGATCAAAAATGGTTATACCGATACCTCTGGGGTTTTCTCCTCCAAGCCGCCGTCCACGGCGGTTCTGGCCGTCCAGCCACCCTCATCTGGTCCTCAGCTCCCTCTCTGCTTCTCAAACACGATCATAGGGTCAAGGGTTTGGGTTGGACAGAGGATAGGAAAATGGTGAGATCGGGGAAATGTTTTGGGTTTGAAATGAAGAAATGAAGATGCACAGGGAAGATGCTTGAATGAATGAGGTTGGCCAGTGGATGGGTGACAAGTGTCACTCATCCATACTTGTCACCCATCCATTGGGCCTCCATAAAATATCTGGGCCCTACTAGAATCGAAAAGTTAGGTTGTTTCGTAAAACGTGCAATAGTTCCCCGAAACTTCCTTGTCTATGGATTCGAATTCGACGTACCGCTTGTCTATGGATTTGTATCGTCCCGATCTACATAATGGTCTTTGGCCCTCGGCCATAGGACATCCTGGTCAAAAAGTCAACATTTGTCCCTTTTTAACCATAATTACCAAAATTCCCTTAAACTTCCGAACGTCATAACTTCTTCCTCGATCGTCGGAATTGAACGTGCCACCTGTCTATGAACTCGTGACGTCACGAACTACGTCACGGTCATCGGTTAAAGTCCACTTGACCACCAGAATGAAAAGTCAATGTTTTGCCCACGCCTAGGGTAAAAATGGTCATTTTGCATCGTTCATCCGATTTCGACCAACCAATCACGGATTAACCTCACTAATCGTGATTAGTCACTAATCTAATCCTAGAATTCAGGATGGGTCGTTACAACCTTCCCTCCTTAATTAATTTTGTCCTCGAAATTCCAACCGACCTAATTCCAACCGTTCTTCCCTCCTTAATTTAGTTTCGTTCTCGAAACTCCAATTATCCTGATTCCACAACCACCTCATGGAAATAATTCGGTCTCACACACGTGTACACTAGTAGACCAACTAATGAGAACAAAACTCGTCTGCACCCAGACGTGCCACTAACACTCTCGTCGCATCGACTACATTCGACCACGTCGAATAACAGCAGCCATATGTTTCGAATTGACATCACTTGTCAAATCTACCAATTCGTTGACACGAACAACTAGACGGTTCCTCGCTCAATCACCAACTATCCTGACGTCTGCTCCCACTGGGAGTCATCAGACCTCACACAACAATCCACGCTAACACATCCGACTAACTGTCACCACTTGACAGTCGTCAGTCGAAAACTGACACTATATTCACTCGTCGTTACAATAACCACCAACTTACTCAACCTGAGTAAATATCTACCAACATTTCACTCGACCTGTGTGTAACTGGACACATCAGAAATACCATGACCCAACGCACAATATCCGATGTCCAGTTCACGTACGCGACTCATCCAATGGTATCGGAACTAAGTCGACTACCAACACGCTCACCAACATACCACTGGTATAACCTATATACCATCACCAGGCATCACAAACATGTCCAGTATCGTACCTCGAACAACGCACAAGGTACATACGTCTATCTACCAATCAGACTACAACCACCTCGATCATAACCAATCACGTTTCAATTTTTGGAGTCCATCTGTCCAATCCAGTATTAGACAGATCAAAACTCCGACCCATTATCCATTTCCATATCCGAATCCGAAATCATTATTCCGTAAGCTAGCATTTGGAATAACCATTTCGAACCCAAATCCATAAATCCATTTTCATGTTCCAAAATCGAATCCTGAATCGTCACCCAGAAATCCAATTCCAAAACCCAAATCCAGATATCCACTTTCAAGTTCAAAAATCAAATCCTGAATCGTCATCCAGAAATATGATTCCAAAACTCGAAATCTTGTTCTCGTCTACCGAGACGCGTCAAAACCGAACCTTTCGGTTACCTGTTCAAACGATTACCCCAATACCATCAATTTACTTCATAGGGAAGCCAATCCCAATATCAACACATCTAAGGCTGACAAAATCCGACCTCGTCAGACATTTACTCGCCCGAGTAATATACCATACGGGATTTACCTTGAAAAGAAGTTCAGTCCCGTCATCCTCAACTCAACATACTAGTAAGAGTGATAAACTCTCCACTTTTCTAGATCATTAAGATCACGATCCAGATCCATCACTACATCACCCGACAATGAACGTCACGATTGAGGATCGTCACGACGCTCAAAGTCCTCAACTATATACCACATCTAAACAGATTAGTCAACGACGAGACACGTCGAGACTGTGGGTTCTCATTGATTACCTCGTATCAATCCTTGTCATTCCACCAAGGAAAAACCAAGGATGATCCAACACAATGACATCAAAATCGTCCTAAGTGAATGCGAACAAAAACTCATTGCATTCACCACACCACGTAATCAACATCATCTACCACCAAGCAAAAAATGAGAAATCTCAGTCACCTAACTTCGATATACTCAACTCCTCATGATGACCCAAGACAAATCCCGGGTCCACCAATCAGTACATGATCAACGTACTAGTGGCAACCAACAACATCTACATCATCAACATCATCTACCATCATCAATCATGGTAGAATCTGAGAAGTCACCCTAATGACTTCGAAACACTCATTACCAATGCGGAAAACCCGCATTCCACTCGTCACCTCAATTGCAACCTCTCGCGATTCCGTAATTCCAACCATGTCGGAACCAATATACGCGGACATCATCCACGTGTCCCCAACAATCAACATTCATCCTAATCTGATGTACCGCTCGACTGAAGAGTCACAATAGCCTCTTGCTGTGATCTACAGTCAAATCTCTGCATACCACCATACCTGACCAATTCTGACCAACTCTGGCCAATACTAACCAACTGGTCGCTAAATCCCACGATAGATCGATTCTTACGTCTTAACTACTGCCGGATCCTATCTAGTCCATCACTATCCGTGATCCACTCCCTAACCACAGATACCGAACATAAGCCCAACTCGACGGAGTCACAACCCGATTCGTAACTCATCGTCATCACAACACCGGCACAAGCACCAGCTCACTATCAGTATCAACATCGGCACACAGACATCAGTATCAGTATCAGCACCCCGTGTGCAAACTGACAACCCTGGATCTCCTCTCATACTGAGCGACGACCCCGTACCTCTACTCGAATAGGAGAAACTCTGCCTGACAGGACCCGTCCCCGAAGGACATAGATAACCGTGCCCGGTCCTGCTCCCGTCTGACAAGTCAACTGAAAATCCGAAACTACCCTTCAGCACCTGCCAGACAAGGGATATTTGCGCCTGTGCCCACTCATACCTCCACCTCTGGAATAGTCTCGATCATCGCGCCACGACCTGAAGGGTCAATAAAACAGAAAATGTGTGAGTGGACAAAAATGACCTCGTATAAAAACATTTGCCAAAATACATTCTTACCCTCTAGTTTTCACAAACATGCATGCATATCATAAAACATGAGTAATAGTATGAAATCATTCAAGTATGAACAGCGGACCGATAAAATCAAAACATATTTTCCCCTGGTCCGTGAAAATCATGTTCACCAAATCAGTTCAAGTTATAAAACATCAAATCCCGGCTCTCAAGCCAAAACATGTGAACACCATCACCTGGCCACAAAGACCAAAAACCCGTACTCAAAACTGGTACGTAATCACAAACAACATGTGTCTAAATTCCATGTCCACATTTTCCTTAAAACTCATTTTCATTAAATCAATTTGAATTCACGTTTTCCTTAAATCATTTTAACCATAAATCACGGTTTCCTCAAATTCATTTTCCATAAAACCACGGGACTTATTTCCATATCCTGTTGCTTAGAGTCACGTTTATCCCTGCAACGCGTGCAAATCAATAGGCTCAAGGACCGCTCAAAATCCGAGCATCCGCCGCTGTGAACACATCACCAGCCGGCAATCCGGATCTCGTGAACACATCACTTACCGATCCATATATATCCAACACATCTGATCTGAGTCGAGCCTCCCCTGGGCTGCATGACAAAGACCGTGCTACGTGACCTCTTCGGGGTAAACACTTCCATCCCGAAGGCGAGCGTTATCTCCAGGGTGCACTCCGGGGAAAAACATATTTCCATCCGAAAGCCCTAATTATCCGCAACATATCATCATCACAAAAACCAGTGAAAACAGTTGCGCTTGAAATCAAAATCATTTTCAATACAGGGTCTCAGCCCCAAGTCCCGATTTACTTTATAAATTCGAATATCATCAATATCAACATGTAAACACATGGAAATACAAATCCAATCAAAATCACAATTACATTGGGTCTCAAGGCCAAAATATCATTTTCACGCAAATCTGTGCAACCGTAAACCCGAGTTGCCACAATCACGTAAATCCATAAAATCAATCACTGACTCATAATCCGAGTCCAAATATCATCTTCAATTTCCTGACTCATAACCCGAGTCAAAACATCGTTTTCAATCCGGGCCTAACCCAAAAACATCAATTTCATCATTTCTCGAAAATCGTGCCAAAATATAATATAATAATCATAAAATCGAGAAATCACCGGATTGAAACATAAATCATGCCAAAGCATATAAAATCATATAATAAGGCATTTAAATCATATATGCATGCATCACGGTTAGAAAACTAAGTCCACTCACACACACACACACCGTATAAACGGTTCGTTTTCGAGCTGCACGTTTTTCCGTAAATTCTGGAAATCACAATTCCTGTCCAAAATCATTAATGAGGGTTACTAACGTCTCAAAATACTTCATATAATTTTCCCCAATTTTTCCGGAATTTAAATACATATTTTTAACGTAAAACAAAACTTCGGATACGCGGAACATCAACGAAACGATACCCGATTTCCTCGAAACCAGTGTCAAAATGTTTGTTACTCTAAAGGGGACAAAAGTCATGTTGAACGTACCTCGGGATTCCCACTCACGCGCCCCCACATGCCGCTGCAAGCGGCTGCGCGTGAAAGCCACGCGCGTAGCACAGTAACGCTACAGTGCTCCTTCTTCACCCGCATGTCTGATAAACGGGTTGAAAACCCCGCGATAGAACCCGGTTCAAACTCACCCAATTCGACATCAATTCAATCCAATCTTTCAATTGATCCCTTGTAATCCATTTCCATTTAAGTTCTGTAAACCGAATTACACAAATTAGGGTCTAAATGCTCACGACTCACGATCGATCCTCGACGGGTTTTCAATTCGGGTTCACTGATTTCAACCCTGATTTTCAAATTAATTCACACAGTGAGTATCGTGAGGGTGTAAGGAACATTTCTACAAGATCAATTTCATACAATCATACCTCTAACTCGCTAAACTCAAGCTCGATTTTAAGCTGCCATGGGAGCTTCTGTTCTTCCCCAATTCGACACGATTTCTCCTCATTTTTGTTGCAAAGATGTTCGTTTTGTTCCCAGAAGTCGAATTGAATCCTCAATTGTGATCCTCACAGCTCACAATCTCGAATTCGAAAGTCCCCCCAATTTCAAGATTTTTCGATTCAAAATTAACCCAGGGCCTCACTGTCACTCGAGTTTCTCTCTCAATTCGGCGTCCTCAGTCTCCCAATTGCACAATGAAGCTGAGATAAAGGTTAATTAGCTGCTAATTGATAATCATTAAGACAACCCATAATTTAGGGAATTAGTGTCTAAAGTGGTATAATTGTGTTTTCCCTAATACACGATTCCATGTTATCTGGGGCAAGAAAGATGACAAAGGACAGGTGTTATTGTCTGATCATGGTGAAAAGACCATTTTGCCCTTCGTTCGACAAATTACCATTTTGCCCCTAGACATCCGTGACCCGTAACTTGGTCACCCGATCTCCGTTTTCGACGTGCCGCCTGTCATTGGATTCGTATCAACGAGACCTACGTAACGGTCCTTGGCCCTTGTCCATCGGACCTCCCGGTCAAAAAGTTAACATTTTGCCCACGACAAGGGCAAAACGGTCATTTCGCACAATTCGTCTGATTTCACTCCACTAATCCCAGATTAGTCATTCTATACTATAATTAATTAATATTCGATCCCGACACTCGGGACGGGTTATTACACTGCCTCCCTCGTACCCAACACATATGGGTACAGTCACCCTGAAAACTCACACGAGAAAAGGAAACGTCCCCTGAACATCCCCGGTTCCTAACAACCGTAACTACAACCATACTTGGTAGTAGTGCCTGCCACAGACTCGTGCAGACCTAAACAACAGACACCACGATCTAGACTCTGCATCCAACAGAATCAATCGCCCGTACCAACTACTCCGTATCCCCACTTCGGGATTCCATGGACAAGTAACAACCCTGATAACCTGTCCAACCAAACTCCAACCAGTCGTAACTCGACTCAACCAATGTCGTCTACTAGGTCGTCCATGACCTTAGTTGTACCAACAATCCATCACAACTATGGTAGTACGACGACCAACTTGGTCTAACCGATAAGTACAACCTCGACTGCAGAGTGCAGTCCCATCACAAGTTGACATGGCTAGACCGAACATGGCCGATAGTCACTCCTGACTTTGGAAAGTCGTCAAAGTCAAGCCACTCGCCAACTCACCTTTCCGAACCATACACACTACCTTAGGGTTTCACAATCGCACTCTAGGGTTCCTCGGAACCCAGTTGCTAACTGCAGTATAATCCACAATCTGACCGACTCCGGGGTCTTGACATCGTAAAGACGTCAATCCAACTAGGATTCCTCAAATCCGACTGCTAAGTGCCATAAGTTCAACTAGAGTTCCACGAACTCGACTGCTAACTGCCAACCGCAGTACACTCCACAATCCGGCTGCTAACTGCCAGGAGCAGTAATCCATCTAACTCAACAAAATCCGATCATCCAAATCCAACCAACGGTTGGTCACAATTCCAAACTATCGTCAAAATGATCCTACGACATCGTGAAGACGATTCCAACTAACCGTCTCATGATCAAAACTCGAAAGTACCGTTTACATCATCCTTCCGTAGGGTCCCACACTGTCATCCCCGACAGAACTATGGCAACCCCGACATCAAATTTCGAACCAAGACATTTCTCGATTCAATCCTACTAACTATTGTATCGATACCCTAACTATCAGGTTGATAACGAACTGTAGCCCCTTGAGATATCACATCCTTGGCCTGCGTACAACTCCAAGAGCTACACGGTTGCTCGAATAGAGACAACCCCCGCTCTGATAAGCAATCGTATGCTCTGATACCACGCTGATAGTATCATAGCATCCTGGGTATCCGATGAACTATCTGAGCTCTGATACCACGCTGGCAGGACCCATCCCAATCCCTCCGGGATTAACGCGGAATGACCCTGTTCCCATCTGACACGAAATGTCAGACAAGGGATATTTCTGACCTTTACCCTCCCGGGCTATCAGAGTACGCTAGGATCTGGAGGAGGTATGTGATATCTCTGTAACACCCCGGAAATTCGAGGATTCTAATTTTGTAAATTATTGAATGAATTGACGTTTTTACCCCTGTGAATTGTATTGCCCAATTTGTTGACTTTTTGATTGGTGGGTCAAACGGACTTTAACCAATGACCGTGACGTAGTTCGGGACGTCACGAGTTCATAGACAGGTGGCACGTCCAATTCAGACGATCAGGGAAAAAGTTATGACTATCGGAAGTTCAAGGGCATTACCGTAATTAGGACGATAGGGGCGAAAATGTTAAATTTTCGTTTAGCAACTAATTTTCACATGACTCAGGGACCGTTAGGTAGGTCTCGATGTCCTGAGTCCGTAGACAGACGGCACGCTGAAATCAGACTCCGTACGAGGAAGTGATGGTCAGAAACGTGAAATCGGGAGATTCGCATCTCGGTTTTCGTGTCGATTATTTTATTCTGTTATTGTGAATTGAGGACACCTGGATGAGTGACGGGTGTCACTCATCCATTGGCTAGATTGGATCAAGCTCCACTATGGGATTAATTAGAGTTTAACCCACCTTTTGATCTCAGCCACTCATCAAAAGTTCCCAGATTTCCTCCTAACCTTTGATCTCATCCCTGAGATTTAATCTGGACCGTCTATTCCGTTTGATCAGTTTTCCTCCATGATTTATATTTCTTCTACCCGAAGCACACACACGATCCATTTCGAACGAACACCCCATCTCATCACTCATTCTCTGTGTTCGTGTGTGGCTGGACTGGGCTGGTGAGGGCTGAGAGACGGCAGTGAACGGCGGCAGACGGCGGTGAACGGCGGCAGACGGCGGCGAGGTAGGCTGTTTCTAACCCGAAACTGTTTTTAAAACTCAGAATTTGGAAGCTTGATTTCCAGCGTGTATTGTCGAGTTCTATTGATCCTATTCGATTCTATGGACTGGTAGTAAACTTTAGAATGTGTTTCGTGACCAGAGGAGGCCTGAACGGAGGTTAAAAGGCGACGGGAAACCCAGATTATGTTCATCGGGGTAAGCCTTTGTTTCAGCCCTTGTTTAAATGTTTTTGATTCCATAGAACCGTTTCTGGGATTGTGACGAACACTTAGGAAGAAACTAGAACTAAAATGGTTGAGAAATGGAGGATTGGTGACCGGGTCAGATCGCGGGTCTGATCGACCCAGTTGTAGAGAAACGGGTTGACCCGTAAAAAGGACAGAGGTGATGATGTGGCACCCTGTCAGACCTGTCAGGTGACGTGGACCACTCTTCAGCCAACACGTGTCACATGTCAGTGCACAGTCAGCACTGATGTCAGTGACGTGGCCCAATCAGGGGCTGCCACGTGTCACTGAAATGTCAGTGACGTGGACCAGTGCCGTGCTAACACGTGGCCTGACAGAGCAGTGATGTGGACCAATCGTGTGTTGACACGTAGCACCTGTCAGAGTCTGACACGTCAGACCTGACAGTTGTCAGATGACGTCAGCATGACTGTTCCTGCATTGACCAGAGCGTTGATCGGCGCGTGTGGGCGCGTGTGGTTTCGGGTCCAATGGCGGTGGTTTAGGGTTGATCGGAGATCATTAAGTTGGTCAAAATAAGGTTTTATTGCCTCGGAAAGCGCGTTCGGGCGGCTTTTCCGGGCCGGTTTCAGTCTAGGGTTTCATGGTTAAATGTTAGGGGCTTATATTGACCTTTACGTATACTTTGGACATGACAGGGATTGTACAATAGTACCAGAACGAGGGTATACGTTTGGTTTTCAGCAGGATTGTACTGTGAGTGGGCCCGATTTCATTAAACCCTTGCATGCTTAAATGTTTTCTTATTTACTTATATATTCACATGCTGGAATCATGAAACGGTTTTGATGATATTGAAATTATGGTTATGGCACGTTTCACGGTATTTGGGTTGAGACCCGTCTGATGAAACTTAAAGATTGGTTTTGGATTTTATCTATATATATATCTATGTTTTGCATGTGGATATCGATAAAATGTATTTGGTACTACACTGTATAGATCCACTCATGTGATACTGTCTCCTCTGGATATGGTACCCCAGAGTGGTCACGGCGCATTGCCTGCGAGGGGTCATTCTACGGAAGAACCGGACCGTAAAATGACTCAGGAGCAGGATTGCTATGATATGACGTCTAGAACGTCAAGCGTCTAGGACGCTAGGCATCTGGGATGCCGTAGCTGGACGGGGTTTGAGGATTGGACTCGGAATTGAGACCCGAGTGGCACGCGTAGCCTTGGGACTGTGACCTTATTGGACGTCAGGGACGTCAGACATCGGGGATGTCAGGATTGGAGTGTATAGTGCAGCGGCTACAATTATGTTTATGGTTTTATTACATGCCTTATGATTCATATTATATAATTTATGGTTTTAAATTCTGATGCATGCATGTTTGGAAAACGGAGGGGTAAATTATATGTTTTACTTATTAAACAGTTTTATAAACTTGAGTTTCGGCCCACTCACCCTTAATGTTTTGGTAACCCCTCCAGGCTGTGCTACTGAGGTAGAGGAGGATCCTGAGGCGAAGGCATAGATCTACTTCTGCGTATCTGAACCCCTGTCGGGTGGTTTGACCCGTAGGATTATTTTAGAGTCGTGCTCGCAATTTATAATTTGGTTTTCATCCCTTGTCTGACATCTGTTAAATTTGGATTTGATGTATAACTTTATTTGGTTATTTATTAATTTGAACATTTGAGGTTAAAATTGGTATGTTATTTTGGGTGTCAGACGGGAGCAGGGCACGTCCCCTTGTGGTCCCCGTGGGATCGGGGCGGGTCCTGTCATCTTGATCTCTGCTACAGTCCACATCTGCTTTCAACCTGAAGGGCAGTCAAAACATTAAAAGCTGTGAGTGGACAAAACAAGAGTTTGTAAAAACATTTCCATAAAGAAATTTGTACCCTTCACTAAAAAGCATGCATGCATTCGAAAACCATTTAACCAAATGGAACCATCTGTGGGAACTAAGCCCAAAACCATAATCAAATCAAATATACGGGCCACTGCCCAAATCCATAAGAGACTCAGCCCAAAACCATATCCATACTGAAACCAAGTACACGGGCCGCTGCCCAAATCCTGTGCGCATCACATATCACATAACAGATATATCATATACATATAAGTCACACAACCAATCCTGTCACGGTTTCCAAAGCTACGCGCGTGCTACCCGGGTCTCAATCCGAGTCTTCTCAAAGTCAAGGTCAATGTCCGCAGACCACTGACCCTACCCGAGGTTATAGTAACCATACTTCCTGAGAGTAAGGAACCCAACAGGGGGGTGAATCCACTCAGTCGGTGCTCCGTGACTACTCCGGGGTCCGCCCAGGCCAACGACGCTCCCCGAAGGAGATAAAAGAAGTAAAGGAAGGTATATGAACATATATATACATAACACAAATATCCATGCCCGGTTCCCCTGAACCGTCATGATCCATAATATCCATTCCATTCATATATATATATATATATATATATATAGAAAACATCATCCATGCCCGGTTCCCCTAAACTGTCACGTACCACAATAACCTTTCCAGGGTTCATGCCGGTTCCCATAAACCGCCATGAACTTGGAAATCCATCTAGGGTCCCTGACCCGAAATCATCAATGTAAAACAACTGGGTCTCGTGCCCGAACATATGACATCAGCTGGGCACCGTGCCCGATATCTAAGGGTTAGTCACTACTCCGATCGTAGTGATGTGTGCAACCATCTATCCAGGACCGCCCTCAATCCTGGTATGTCGCCATGAACGAATCAACCGAAGCGACCACCACAAGATCATGGTGAACCCATCACCGATCGCTATCCTGAACCGTCAGCACTCTGAAGTCGAGCCTCCCCAGGCTACCCGACAACAGATCGTACATCGTAACCTCTCCGGAAGGAACACATACCAATCCGGAGGCGAACGTCACGTCGTACGTCGTCGTGCACCAAGCACCTGCCGCTACCACGACTCGGACCCGTAGGTCATCAATAGGGTCATATGCCCGAGACAAAACTAAATGGGTCTCATACCCGAGTTTATCCTTTTGGAAGTCCAAAACCTTTTCATTTAAACCATTAAAGAAATACAGACCCGTATAAGCACCGTATAAGGCCAAACCCTCAAAATACGTGCTTATACGTAACCACAAACAAATGCACCCATGGCATTACCAAAGATGTATTAAAACATATAATAAACATTTATGCATGCACCAATTTAGAAAACCAAGGTCTACTCACAGACCGTCCGAGCTGCCGCCTCGATTTGCGTGTCATACGGCTCTCCCGAGCCAATCTGATCTCTCCGGGTCATCCTGAACTGTCCAAATAGTAATAGAAGGTTACTAACTACCTTATTAACCTCCCACTAAAGCCCCGTAATTTTTCGGAATTTTTAACTATTTTTAAACTCGATCTGAAACCTTCCGATGCCCCGAACATTATCGAGACGGTGTCCGATCGACACAAAACCAGTAGCAAAATGTTCGTTACATCGAATAGAAGATTTCACATGTTGACAACATCCCCGGATTCCCCACCACGCGCTGCCACGCGTCGCCCCAAGGGCCCTGCGCGTGGGCTCATGCGCCGGTGTACTGTAGCATCGTCCCTGTCCTCTGGCTGGTTCAGACCGGCCAGTTCGGCCCGTTTTCTACAACTAGACCGGCGTGACCGGTTCAGGCCTCTACAACCCTCATTTTTTCATCTGTTTTCCTCCAATCCAATCCCTAAAATCCTATTTTCATGTTTCCTATCTAACCCAATCCTTAAAACTAACCAAAACCATCTAAAACCACGGTTCCATTTTGAACTTCACGGTTCAAACTTCTCCTTTTGCTTCCCACGGCTTCTCAGCCGTCAATCACCACCAAAACCTCATTAAAAACCCCCTAGCAACCTAAATAACCCATGAAAACCGATATAAACGACTCATAATTACAGAAATGGAAAATGGATCAAAAATGGTTAAACCGATACCTCTCGGGTTTTCTCCTCCAAGCCGCCGTCCACGGCGGTTCTGGCCGTCCAGCCACCCTCATCTGGTCCTCAGCTCACTCTCTGCTTCTCAAACACGATCATAGGGTCAAGGGTTTGGGTTACACAGAGGATAGGAAAATGGTGAGATCGGGGAAATGTTTTGGGTTTGAAATGAAGAAATGAAGATGCACGGGGAAGATGCATGAATGAATGAGGTTGGCCAGTGGATGGGTGACAAGTGTCACTCATCCATTTGGCCTCCATAAAATATCTGGGCCCTACTAGGATCCAAAAGTTAGGTTGTTTCGTAAAACGTTCAATAGTTCCCCGAAACTTCCTTGAACCATAACTTCGTCGTCGAACTTTCGAATTCGACGTGCCGCCTGTCTATGGATTTGTATTGTCCCGATCTATATAATGGTCTTTGGCCCTCATCCATCGGACATCCCGGTCAAAATGTCATCATTCGCCCCTTTTTAACCATAATTACCAAAATGCCCTTAAACTTCCGAACTTTATAACTTCTTCCTCGAACGTCAGAATTGAACTTGCCACCTGTCTATGAACTCGTGACGTCACGAACTACGTCACGGTCATTGGTCAAAGTCCACTTGACCACCAGAATGAAAAGTCAACGTTTTGCCCACGCCCAGGGCAAAACGGCCATTTTGCATCGTTCAACCGATTTTGCCCAACTAATAATGGATTAACCTCACTAATCGTGATTAGTCACTAATCTAATCCTGGAATTCGGGACGGGTCGTTACACCGAATCCCCAAACTCAAAGTGTGAGATCGAACATAAGTCACCGTCTCTCCACTTGTAACCATCCTAACTCAGTCCTTATTTCCATTGACCAATACGTCTGTTTTTCCTAGGATTCACGCTAATCCCAACCATTATTCGTTCGACCAGAACTAACACTTATTTAACCATAAGTTTCGCCCTAAGGAATTCGCTACATCTGTCCAGTATCTCACACACTCCTCTGTACATAGGAGGACACTAACCAATCAACACTCAGTTCTCAGTTCCAATAACTCTGACCACCCTCCGGGTCAATCACCATCCACTAACCTTAGCCATATCAAATCCGAACATTATCCTTTTCTCTCTTTTACTCAAAATTGACAATCGCCACCATGTTGGCCTCTCTTAATAGGGTCACTAACCACAACCTCCCCACGAAACCACAATTCCTTAACTCGTGATACGAAATCCTTATTCCATACCGTACCTTATTAAGTCGTCCATAACCAATATGTAACCTCAAATCATCGTAAACTCAATTCCTTATCCTAGCAAAAACCCATCCTGGCAGAACCTCAGGAATACGTTGAGAAATCTGGGCATCCTCAGCCCTCACTAGGCGTCTCATACACGAAGCTCATACACCACACATGTGACCAACAAACTTGAATACCTCATAGCAACCATCTATTGGTTGTGAGGATCAAAATCATCCTAGAGGGTAACACCCTCGAGTCTCCCTGAAACATAACCTCTGGAATCCTAGATTCCACATATCACTCTCTAATCAACATACTTGATAGAGATCTCATGGGTCAACAACCAATCCATTCGAAGGATGACTTCCAAATCATCCAATTCTAAGTTAGCCACTAGGTGAACGACACCAGTCATCCTGGGTAACCTCACATCGATAGGTCTACCCCCCTTATATCTCACCAATCTTACCATATATAATTACCAAGGTTACCACATAACTATTATCAAAGTACCACATCAGTAACTCGAGTCGGTTCAACAACTTCCATACCATAACTAATCACAAATAACACCATACCCGACCAATAGCCATTCTCATGACATGGAAGAGTGGATAATCCGGGACCTACCCAATACATACATCCTGGTTAATCTTACATCGTGACCACAAGTAGTAAGTATCCAGGTCATCACTCCAGGGTTACTCAGGCTTCCTACGAAGGAATTGCAAATCCCCAGGCATGTGGTCCCAACTGACCACGCCCCTATGGTCCCCCACGGGCCCCACCAACTCTTCCCTTGCCTGTCATATCAACAGTCAATATAGGAGCCAATCCTCACTCTATCACATCCCAACAGTGCCATCTCACTTATCGCAATCAATCTATACAGCCATTCCTTTATGATGTGACAAGACAACTCACAATCATAACTATTACTATAGGATTACCCTTCTTACTTTACCTCTCAGTGGACCCGACTTGCGTCCCATTAAACTGGACTATCTCCTATGTCTAAATCCTTGTATACCTCGGGTCTCCGCCCGAGCCTCAGTCACTTAGGACACTGACACGTCCCATAAGTCCAATAAACCAATGAAACAAGATCAAGCCATAATTCCTTAACTCCTCAATACCTAACCATATACCAGTCCTTGGCATCCTAAGTGCCAAACGTTCCCCAATCCGCCTTTATGGCCCCTCTCGAGCCTTGACACCTTACCATAACTCATCTCACATTTCTAACCCATATCCGGACTCATTTTGAGTCCCGTACCCATATCTCGACTCCTTTTGAGTCCAATCTCATACCAATCAATCATGTCATCACTGACATACCCAGTCGCTGAGCAAACACTAATGCTCAACCATATCTTATACGACCGATAAGGCCTAAGAGGTATCCCATCATATTTTAGACTCTTAAAACACACATTCCACTTAAGTAATCCATTGTGAATAATCCCGTCACCAGTGCAACTTGCACGATTATGCAGTCTTCCTCGCCACTGGGCTCATTCATCCCTGCGACCCACACAATTCTATGTTTAACAAACAGGAGTTCACAGTGTACTCTAAATAACATCCGACCCTCAACCTGGGGTCAATCTCATCCGAGATCTACCACGAGGTCTCATACACCCTCGTCTACCCGTCTCACTACCAGGTCGCATAAGAGGCTTACGTTTTGGAGGCATGTTGTGGTAACAGAATCAGCAACCTAGTGCTCTGATACCAAGTTGACAGGACCGCCCCCAAAGGGACATTGATAACCATGCCCGGTCCTGCTCCCATCTAGCAAGTCGGCTGAAGTTCCCAAATTACCCTCAGTACTTGCCAAACCAGGGATAGCCACACACGTACTCATTCATGCCTCCGCCTCTCGATCAGCCTCCATCAACGCGCCACAACCTGGAGGGTCAATAAAACCTGCTCCCGTCTGGCAAGTCGGCTGAAGTTCCCAAATTACCCTCAATACTTACCAAACCAGGGATAGCCACACACGTATCCACTCATACCTCCGCCTCTTGATCAGCCTCAATAAACGCGCCACGACCTGGAGGGTCAATAAAACACAAAAGGTGTGAGTGGACAAAAATAAATCAGTTTATAAAACAGTTACAGAAGACGTTTCTACCCTCCACGTAAAACCAATGCATGCATTCGAAAATCATTTCACAATCCTTTTCATTTCCAATATACAAAACCGTGTATGAAAATCAAAATCATTTTCCTTTTCTTAACCTTCGGGTCTTAGCCCGCAATCACAAACACAAGGCCTCCGCCCAAAATCATGAATCAAATCCAAGTACGTAACATAATCCAAAATTAATCAAACGACATGAACCGGGCCACTGCCCATCACATTTTGAAAATATCAGGAATCAACAACAATTTACAAGTCAATCAGTTTTGCTAGATATCAATTACCGAGTCTTTAAACTCACATATCAGGCCTTCCCGGGATATCAACGAGTCTTTAAACTCAGAACATAATCAATAGGCCTCGGGGGGTATCACAATAACCAAGTCTTTAAACTCAATCCGGGTCTTTAAACCCAATCTGGGCCCGCCCCCGTCATCAATTAACCTAGTCTTTAAATTCAAAACATGATCCAGTAATAGCACTGGGTCTTTAAACCCAAAACCATTTGTATATCACAACAATCCAGGATCCATTGTGATCCAAATTCCAAAACCAATCCGAAATCGCATTTTTTCATAATAGGACTTATGTCCGAATTTCACATTCAAATCCCCAATCATATCCGTCATCCATTCCCGAATTCGAATCCGCAATAATGATTCCGTAAGCCGGCATCCGAAACCGTCATTCCGAACCCAAATCCATAAATCCACTTTCAAGTTTCCGAAAATCGAAATCTCGTTCATCAAAATTACTTTTATGTCCTGGGCATCAAGCCCAAAATCACCTTTTCCGAAATCCGTTTTAAATATTTGAAATCAAATCATATTTCAAATCTCAAGGTCAAAGCATCAAAACTGTGATCAAATCACCAAGTACTCGAAATCTCGTAAAATGCGCAAATCCGTGATAATTTCGAAATACATGTCAAAACCATAAGTCATACTCACAATCACAATCAAACATCCTTAAAACATCATACACACAAATGATGTAAAATCGTTCATCAAAACATCACCAAGGCATAAGAGAAACCATAGTCTCGAAATACTTTCAATTACATATTGCATATCAAAATACGTATAAATACGAAAATCGTAATTATCACAAGTCATAATCATAATCATTAAAATCATAGAAACCTTATGCATGCATTAAACTTTAGAAAGAAAAGTACACTCACACACCGTCCATAACGCCCGTCTTCGCGCTGCACGCGCTTCCGTAATTTCCGACATTTTCCAGGAATCTCGAATCCTGTCCGAAATCATTCTTTAGTGTCACTAAGGACTCAAATAACAGCATACTAGTTTCCCATAATTTTCTAAGAATTAAATGTTAATTAAAAACGTAACATAAACCTTCGGACCCTCGAAACAACATCGAAATGGTGTCCGGTTAATTTGAAACCAATGCTAAAATGTTCGTTACATTGTATAGGACAAAAGTCGTGTTGAACTCACCTCGAGAATCGGGCCCACGCGCCCTCACGCGCCGCCGTGAGTGGTTGGGCGTGAAAGCCACGCGCCTGCTACAATAAAGTGCACAGTCGTCGTCCTCACCCGAATGACTGGTAAACGGGTCTGGTTGCCCGCGACTTGACCCGGCAAGTATTCCATCAATTCGACATCATTTTGAACAATTGAACACTCCATTAGCTTCGCAACCAATTGAATTAGGGATCTGTAACATCCATTGCAGTCGTCATTACCTCAAACCATCTCGACTTAATCCAAGTTTCAAAAAAAAATTCCTCGTCTGAGTTCATCAAATAACCATGTAATTCTTCAATTAATTAGTCGTACAACATCGTAGCCTCATGGTAAAGATGATTTAGAATTCAATTTCACAAAAACTTACCTCCAATTACACGAACACAACCGGCGATTTTACGGCCATCCACCACGTCTGTCCATGGCTCCAGGAGCTTCGAAGCTTGCATCCCTTGATTTGGATCGACTAATCAAGGTTCCGGAAGACTTATTCGAACCTCAATTTGGCTTGGGCTGGTCTACAATTCAAATTCGAATTTGTCCAAAAACGAGTTTCGGGTTCCAGTATATTCTTCACTCAGTCCCCCCGTTTTTCCTCTCCAAAACGTCTCTCTGTTTCTCTCATTCCTTCCCAGTAAGTCATTTCAACCCCAACATTCCTTGTCACCCGTGCCAAGCCACTCACTACAAAACTGAAACCCATGCTCTGTTTTTCCATTTCCAACCGCACCAAACATTAGAGAAATCAACCCGTGCTCTGCCTTCAGCACGCCCATGTTTCCCACTAAATGCATAAAGAATGCAGTAGCACTCAGCCCAACCAGTAATTCCATAAACAATTGCAACCCGTGCTCTGCTCTAAAGGACCCATTCACGGCAGTTTCAGTTTGTCTCTTTGGAAATTACCATTTTGCCCCTCCTTCACAAAATTACCAAAATGCCCTTCACACTTCTAGACCCGTAACTCGGTCATCCGAACTCCGATTGACGCGTGCCGCCTGTCTACGGACTCAGCGTCTCGAGACCTACCCAACGGTCCTCGGCTTACGTGCAAAGTCCATGTCGTTTGAAAAGTCAACAAATTCCCCCTTTTCGTCCTAATTACGAAAATGCCCTTGAACTTCCGAACGTCATAACTTCTTCCCTGATTGTCGGAATCGGACGTGCCACTTGTTTATGAACTCGTGACGTCCCGAACTACGTCACAGTCATCGGTCAAAGTCTGTTAGACCGCTCGAGCGAAAAGTCAACCGTTCGCCCATTATCTAGGGGCAAAATCGTCATTTTCTTCAAATTTTCCCAAATTTTCCTTTTCCGAAGGTCCGGATCGTTACAGATAATGTACCAATAAGTCTCTGACTTTTCAAAAGTATCAGATGGTATCCAATAAAAATAAATAAAATAAATCTTCAAATATGAAATTTAGTTAGAATTATCTTAAATTAAATAATTTTAAAAAAAAAATATAAAATAATAATATTTAAAATTTGAAAGTTTCTTATCCATATCTAAAAAAAAATTGTATAAACGGTATCACGAAACTTTTAAAAAAAAAATAAAACCATAAAAAGAACACACTAAAAAATTTGATAATGCAGTTAATGGATTATTTTATATGACAGGACCCGTCCCAACTGGACGTCAAAAATCGTGCCCGGTCCTGCTCCCGTCTGACAAGTCAACTAAAGGTCCGAAACTCCCCTTTAGTGCTTGCCAGACAAGGGATGTTCGCGCGGATTTCTGCTGCTGTCACTGCCTCACGATCTGTCCCGAACGTCGTACCACGGCCTGGAGGGTCACAAAACAGAAAAGGTGTGAGTGGACAAAAATGACCTCTTATAAAAACATTTATCAAAATACAATCTTACCCTCCAGTTTTCACAAACTTGCATGCATATCGTAAAACATGAGTGACCGATAAAATCAAAACATATTTTCCCATGGTCCATCAAACTCATGTTCACCAAATCAGTTCATGTTATAAAACATCAAATCCCGGCTCTCAGGCCAAAACATGTGAAGACATAATCACTGGCCATAAAGACCAAAAACCCGTACTCCATACCAGTACGTCATCACAAATAACATCAATCAGCACTAATCACAAGTGCACAATACATATATCAATCCAATCAATCCGCACTACTCACAAGTGTACAATATCACAAATCACATCTGCACTACTCACAAGTGCACAATCAATCAAACTGCACTACTCACAAGTGTTGTACTACGCGTAGGCCAATATCCAGTCACTCTCTCGGGAACAGACACCTCTGGGCTCAACCCCCTCGGGCTCAGTCACCTCTGGGCGAACACATCCTTAGGCTCAGACACCTCCGAGTGGTACATCCAGGCTCAGTCTCATCCGAGAAGCTGACTACCATAGGATCAACTCATGATCCTACAATCACATCCCCCAAGATCCGGTCGTCTGGGTAATCCCCCCAAGCTCCGACCGTCTGGGAATATCACAATCACAATGAAAACCATCCCGGGAATTACATCCCAAAACATTTCAATCAAATCTTGACTTCATACCAAGTCAAGGTCATTCTCAACTGGGTCTCAAGCCCAAAATACCTTTTACACATAAACCGTTAAAATCACATTTAAATCAATAGAATAATCCGGAAATCATTATTGACTCACCAACCAAGTCAAAATATCATTTTAGAAATCATTTAGACTCCAGGCCTAGCCCAAAACATCATTTGCACGTTCCTCGTAAAACGTGCCTGAAAGACTGATTAAAATAATCATAAATTCCCAATAAAGCATTAATTTCACAAATTCGCAGGTGACTCCAAATCCGAGTCAAAATCACTATTCACAAAATAACATTATCACGCAAATCTATGCGTTGCAACCTCCGTTGCCATTTTCACATAAATCCACGAAATTGACCATTGACTCATTCCCGAGTCATCACATCATTTTCCAATCCATGACTCAATAATCTGAGTCCAACCATTATTTTCAATCAATTTCAATCCCGGACTCATAAACCAAGTTCAAACATCATTTTTACCAAAACTCGTAATTTCTCGAAAATCGCCCAAAAATAATAATATAATAATCATAAAACCGAGAAATTTCCGGATTGAAACATAAATCATGCCCAAGCATATAAAATCATATAATAAGGCATTTAAATCATATATGCATGCATCACGGTTAGAAAACAAAAGTCCACTCACACACACAGTCCAAAACGGTCCGTTTCCGAGCTGCACGTTTTTCCGTAAAATCTGGAAATCACAACTCCTGTCCAAAATCATTATAGAGGGTTACTAACATCTCAAAATACATCATATAATTTTCCCCAATTTTTCCGGGATTTAAGTACGTATTTTTAACGTAATACAAAACTTCGGATACGCGGAACATTATCGAAACAATATCCGATTTCCCCGAAACCAACGTCAAAATGTTCGTTACACTGAGAGGATCAAAAGTCATGTTGACCTCACCTTGAGACTAGGCCGGACGCGCCCTCACGTGCCGCCGTGAGTGGCTGCGCGTGAAACCCACGCGCCAGCTACAGTGCTGTCGTCTCAACCCGTTTGTCTGGTAAACGGATCATTTAACCCGCGATCAGACCCGTTTGGTTTTCTGTCAATTCCACACTGAATTCATCAATTGAGCATTCATACAGCTTCGAATTAAGTTCAATTTAAGATCTGTGGACACAATTACAATCGAACTTACCTCAAACCTCATGATCACAGTTGATCATTCGAAGAACACCCCGCACACTGTTCATCATCAGAACTCCCTCAATTTCAATCGATTTCTCTCAATTGATGCAACCAGAAGTTTCAGTGGATTCAGGTAAACTCTTTCCCCATCTCAATTGCATCAATTCATGGCTCAAACGCCACGATTCAAACTCGATTCTTCGTCACTGTGCAACTATGGAGTTCAGTCAATCTCAATCAGTTTCTTCCAATTGATGGATCCAGAAGCATCGTGGGATCCTCAGGAACATAATCCCCAACTCAATTTCAACAATCAAAGCCTCCAATTCCTCGACTCAATCTCGAAAATTCTGAAAGTTTCCTTCCTCAGTTCTACCTCAATTCGACCTCAATTCCACTTAGTTCCATCTAAAAAATTGATCGTAGTAATCCCAGAAGACTGAAACTGAACCCAATTTCGATCAACAAGGCTCAATTCATCCAATTTGATTTTTCCTCCCAAAAACCCAATTTTCGAATTCCCAGTTTTCAGCCACTCTCAATCTCCCGTGTTTACCCAGTTGAGTTAGTCTCAACAAGCACTCGATTTTGCCCTCAAAACCAGTTAGAAATGGCAGCTAACACTCTCCAATTCTGCTGCTCAATGCTCACGGGTAAGAAAAACAAAGAAGGAGAAAATTAAGGAGAAAATGGAGGAAATGATGAAGGATAAATGATGATGTTGTAATGATGGTGTTGGGAGGGAAACATGGAGCTGGAATCAAGGGATGGGTGACACTTGTCACTCATCTGGATGTGCACAGTCACTGGGTACTATTCATAATAAAATATTATTTTATTCCCGGTTCGTTCGGTTAATCGAGCTCGATTCCGTGACCATAACTTCGTCGTCGAATCTCCGATTTCGGCATGCCGCCTGTCGTTGGATTCGTATCGACGAGACCTACGTAACGGTCCTTGGCCCTCGTCCATCGGACCTCCCGATAAAAAAGTCAACATTTGGCCCCTACTATGCCAAATTACCAAAATACCCCTCAACTTCCGAACATCATAACTTTCTCCTCGAATGTCGGAATCGAACGTGCCACCTGTCTATGAACTCGTGACGTCCCGAATTACGTCACAGTCATCAGTCAAAGTCCGTTTGACCGCCCGAACTAAAAGTCAACATTTTGCCCACGCTAGGGGCAAAACGGTCATTTTGCACAATTCGTCCGATTTCACTCAACTAATCCCCGATTAGTCATTCTAAACCATAATTAATTAATATTCAATCCCGTTATTCGGGACGGGTCATTACATTATATGTTAAGTAGACCAATTTATATGTTAGGCTAATTGGATTAATTTATAATTATTTCTATTTTTTTTACAATTTCCCCAAAATTAAGTACTGCACATATTAACACTTTAAAAAATTAAGCGGTGATATATAACGGCATTTCAATAACTTGACCAAATACAAGTTTCGTGATACTGATATTTCAATAACACCCAAAATTAAGTGTCGTGTGTATCGATATTTTTTTACAATTTAAAAATAACAGTGTCAATATATGTTGATATTTTTTGGATTAATAAGGAAATTTTTTGTACTAACATGGGAAGAAAGTATATCAATATGTTTGACACATTTTTTATTTATAGAATAATGCTATTTGGACCCTCTAAATTGATCACATTTAGTGACCATGTTGATGTGACAATCAATCAATGATATTATTTTAATAAATAAAATTATTCTATATTTATATTAGATCATTCATTGATTGACACATCAATATGGTCACTAAATGTAGTCAATTTAAAGGATCTAAATAGCATTGCCCTTTTTTATAAAACGAAAACTCGGGCATCATCAATTTCTTGACTGCAATTTTATCCCTTTTGACTATTTCGATCACAATAATGTAAAATCTCAATAATTTACTAATTTGCAAGTTACCACGTATCAACCATATAAGCGGGACGAGAAATAAAATCTTTAATCAGTTAAAATTTGCCAAAGAAAATATTGAATATAAGGCAAAGAAGAGATCATTGGTGACAAAAAAAAAATGGAGAATACATTTATTTTGAATAATGAGGAAGAATATGACTCTTAAATTATCATAATTAGAGTGAAAAATTCAACTCACAGAAGGTTAAAATTACAAGGGATGTAAAGGATAGGACTGGTACAAGCTTTGGTCATTATAAACTGCCTCGTATGCGACCCAACACCCTCCATTTAATTTCCCTTTCACAATTGACACCAATTTTCATGCATAATGCAGCAATTCCTCATGCAGCGGACGAAAATGGAATACAGTAGCGAGGAACTGGTCGGCCTGTCTCGTTTTCCATTTAATTTAGGGAAAGAGTTTTGCTTGCTTAACCGCAACTTTGCTCCTGTGTGAGAAGTAGACCTTCACAAGATTTTTGGATATTAATATGGCCACTATACACTCCACTTATAAAATGCACCAGAGATTTGATGGGTTTAACACAATTGAGGCCAGTCATAAACCTAATAATCAGTTATTTGATGTTCTCGCCACGAAGTTATGGGTATTTTGTTCTAGACAAGTACACTCGTCATTATTCAAAATAGTGACCACCTAATCCGCCTAGACGTTCAAAAGTGAGGAACCACCCCGCATATTGGCTAGATGCGTAAGTAGATTTGCTTGTAAATTTTTTTAATTTGTAAACCCAATTTAGAATCCTTATGTGTATATTTAATTATATAAGTTATTTTATTTATTAAATAATTACATAATAAATAATTATTAATTAAAACAAATATAATAAAATAAAGAACATAAAATGTTGTATAATAAAATTAATAAAAAAAACTTATATTTTCAACATTTATAATTTACAATTAAATTTATTTATTTAGATAATTAATTTTTATTTTAAAATTAGTTGATAGTATTTATTATATTATTAATTTATTAAATTTTGTTTTAAAAAAAACCCTAAATCTCATCTAAACTCCCCTTAAATCACTTAGGCGCTAAATTTCTATACACCTAGGGCTGTTTAGAACATTGCCTAGAATATATATTTTGGGCGGGTTCAAAATAAGCAGAAAAACTGTTAGCAGGAGGGTTAAGGCCCAATTACCCTATGAGCTAAAACCCTAGCCCCACCAAAACCTCTTCGGTTTGCTTTGCCTTTCTCTTTGCTTGATCACTCTGTTTCTGGAACAGAAAAAACCCAGAAGATTATACATGGTCCGAAGCATCAAGAACCCTAAGAAAGCCAAAAGAAAGGCCAAGGTCAGCTTGTATCCACTTTCTTCATCGTTAATTTTATAATTAATTCATGAATTAGAGTTTAACTTTCATCAGTTTTGTTTGAATTGAATTTGTATTCGGGGCTCATAGAAGGGAGATGGGTCTTCTTCCTCTTCAGTACCGTCGATGCCGGCGAAAGTATGGCAGCCAGGCGTGGACAAGTTGGAGGAGGGCGAAGAGCTCCAGTGTGACCCATCTGCTTACAATTCTCTCCACGCCTTCTTTATTGGTTGGCCTTGTTTAAGGTAGGCCAAATTTTATTAATTTTTTCTGTTTGGTTGCCCAGGAATTGCACAGAATGCATTTTGAATTATGGGTTTGAATTATTGGAGCCTGATTTGCTGAACTTAGTTTAAATGTATAACTAAATAGAGCTAAGCTTTAACCTAGTGCTTAGTGCTTGTATTAGTAATTATCTCTTCTTAGATTGGGAATGTTCATGTTTAACTCAAGATATTGGATTATGTTTTAGACTCCATAATCTACTTGATTCTGTTTGGTTGGCCTTATTAACAATTAAAGTTTCATTCTTTTCCAATTCACGGCTAAAAGTAAATTACTTTTGACAGCTTCGATATTGTGCGAGATAAATTGGGTTTGGTTCGGACAGAATTCCCTCACACAGTGTATTTCGTCGCTGGCACTCAGGTCAGCTTTCTCTTTTAGTTTCTGAACAATTTAAATCTTTAATCTGTCTATTTTCTTTCGCCCATTCAATAATTTAACTTCATGTTCTGCATTCAGGCGGAGAAAGCTGCTTGGAACTCTCTTGGAATATTTAAAGTATCAAACATTTCTGGGAAAAAGCGTGAACCAGTGCCTGCCAAACCTGCAGATGATGATGCATTGGATAGTGAGGATAGTGATAGTGATGAAGATAGTGATGATCAAGAGGCAGGAGGATCTGGCGCACCAATTCTGCAGGTAATATTCTGTGACATCCCACACTTGATTATCTCACCTTCCTTTTGTTTAATTTTGATCTGATTTATATGCATCTCAATTTTTTTTTTGGTTATCTTGTACAGTTGCGCAAGGTAGCTCATGAAGGATGTGTTAATCGTATACGTGCCATGACACAAAATCCCCATATATGTGCTTCTTGGGCAGATAGTGGTCATGTGCAGGTCAGACTTATGACTTTATATCCTGAAGAGTTTTTCATCAAATACACTTTCTGTAAATGTTAACATCTTGCGCATGAAAGACAGAATATGAAATGACAATAATGATTAAAGAACTAAAGATGTTGAGTGTGACATCTAGCCAATTCAGCATATGGTTGTCATTGCAAGTGCTTATTGCCTTACATGTTTACTTGGTTTTCAGAACATTTTAATCATATAATATTGTTGTATTGCTTAAATACATGTTGATATCCAAGCAAGCAGCGTAGAAAAAAGAAATGAAATGCTAGATATTCGTCAGTGATTGTAAAATGTTTTCATGACCCTACCCGTAGTTAATTTTGATTGTTAGGGAAATACATTAACTACAAGTTCCTGATATGGTTTAATCAAGTAAACTCACAATTATGAAATGTATGCATATAATAAAATTGAATTAGTGGTTGAATGGCCATATACATTGTACTTTGTATGTGACTTAATCCTGCTACTCTTGCAGGTCTGGGACTTTAGTACTCATTTAAATGCATTAGCTGAATCCGAGACAGAAGGTAGCCAGGGTGCTTCTTCTGTTTTCAACCAGGCTCCGTTGATTAAGTTTGGGCATAAAGAAGAAGGATTTGCTCTAGACTGGAGTCCCCTTGTAGCTGGAAGGCTTCTATCTGGTAGTGCTGTTAAGCTATTTTAGTATCTTTTTTTTTTTTTTTCTGTATATTTCTTTCTTCATTGAAAACTAATGAATTCTTTATGTTATTGATTCTAAAAGGGGACTGCAGAAATTATATACATTTGTGGGAACCTACATCTGGTTCCACATGGAATGTTGATACTATTCCTTATGTTGGACACACTTCAAGTGTTGAGGATCTGCAAGTATGTAGCTAAGATGAGAAGATGAAGTATTATCTGTTGTTTTAAAGGATAGGGTCAATCTTACAATCTAGTTGTAGTTTCCTTAATTTTTTCCAATCCTTTTAACGATTTTTTTTTCCTTTAAATTTCATTTTTGCAGTGGAGTCCTACGGAACCTGATGTGTTTGCGTCTTGTTCTGTGGATGGGAGTATAGCAATATGGGACATCCGTTTAGGGAAGTCACCTGCAACTTCTTTTAAGGCGCATAATGCAGATGTGAATGTTATTTCCTGGAATAGGTGCTTAAATCTTAAATGTTTGTTAGTTTTTGCTTGCTTTGATAAATATTTTGCTCATGTAATGATCTTCATTGCTTTTTGTTAGGCTGGCTAGTTGCATGCTGGCATCTGGAAGTGATGATGGCACCTTTTCCATTCGTGATCTTAGATTGCTCAAGGTATGTCTCGTTGAAACTTTTGTACCCATCTGACATATTCTCTTGGTTTAATTTACCATGACAATGAGCATTAAATTTGGATTCAATAATACTTTGAGTGTGGTTCAATACTGTTAATAGTGCCAGAATTATATATCCACTTTACTCTATCTGCCTGTAGGAAGGAGATTCTGTTGTGGCACATTTTGAATATCATAAACACCCTATCACATCCATCGAGTGGAGTCCACATGAAGCCTCCACTTTGGCAGTGACATCTTCTGATAATCAGCTGACGTAAGTAATAGGCGGTGTCATCCTTCTTAGAACCTATGCTTTCATGCTCTTTAGGTGAAAACTCAATACCTTGGCATTTGGCTTTCATTTCCAGAATATGGGATCTATCATTAGAAAATGATGAAGAAGAAGAGGCAGAATTCAAAGCTAAGACAAAAGAGGAAGTGAATGCTCCCAAAGATATACCTCCACAACTTCTCTTTGTTCATCAGGTAAACATTTCTGTCCGACCTTTATATTTCGAGAAACTTCACTTGTTCAGTCACTTATGTTTTTTCATTGCAACAGGGACAAAAAGACTTGAAAGAACTTCATTGGCATGCCCAGATACCCGGCATGATCGTTTCAACTGCAGCTGATGGTTATAATATTCTGATGCCTTCAAACATACAGACTACCCTTCCTTCTGAACTCTGATGCTGCTTGAAAGATGAAGTTCTTCAGTTTTGTTTGGTGCACCGCAAAGTAGATATATGAGATCTTGATTCAAGTGAACTCATGCTATTACATGTTTGAATTGACTGTTTTCCAGTTCTTTTCTTCTTTCCTTCCCATCTTGGGTGTGTTGGTTGGTCTATGGAGACATATTTTGCCTAATGCTTTTTGCACGACTACAACGTTGTTCATATCCTCATATATATTTACGGTTTTTTCTACTACTTGGTAGAAAAGTATTGATATTGACGGACATGTTTTCACAAGTTGTAAAAATATCGATATATATATATATATTGATATTTTTTCTTCCGCTTTATTAAAAAAGTGTTCATACGTATCATCTTTTTTTTACCACGGCTGAAAGTGTTAATATATATAGATATTTTTTACAACCTATCCAAAATTTTCTAGTCACTTGGGGGCAAAAATATTGTGCATTGGGGGCAAAAATATTGTGCATTTTGACGCTACTTTTTACAGATTAGTGTCGATATACAATGGCATCAAGTTGACCAAAAAGTGTCCATATATTACCAATTCTTAGCGGAAGACTATAACACGGAATTAAGAAGTCTAAATCGACATTAATCCCTTTTAAGCTTATAAACAGGTCGACTATATATATATATGGTTAACAACATAATAACCAAAAATTGAAAAATACAAAGTTTCAGCAGTGGATTAGAAAAAACTGAATATAAAAACGAAATAAAGATCATATGAAAATATACTCACAATATTGAAGTTGTCAAACTTGTGTACAGGAACAGCAAACAGTATACTCAAACAATACACTCAGAGTTTTTACAAACTGATTACACACTCTTACACTTGCATTCGTATCTTAACACACTTACAACTGAGCGTTAAGGTTCTTTAAATAGCAACTAAAAAGAGAAAAAGTATAGTCATGTGTCAGCTGATGAAAGGACTGAGCAAAAGCAGCCTACAATTATGAGCGGTATATTCACTTTTGACTTTTTCCCTTCACGAGCGGATACTGTGGCCGACAGGATAAAAAGTACTACAAAAGGGTGGCCGACAAGATAAAAAGTGTTACAGGAGAAAGATAAGAATTGAAACTATCAGTCCAAATCTTATTTTCACGGGTGCATTTCATGCATCGAACCTGTTCTTAGTGCGCATTTCATGCTATTTTGTTTTTTGTTTGATAGGAGGGAAGATTCTGTAGCAATCATCTTCATTTTCAAACTAATTACAGCTATCAGCTGCATCTTGCTGAGAGGATGCTGCCTCAGACTTCAATTCGATATTATCATCATTCATATCAAGTAGTTTGAGAACTTGATCTTTCAGATCCTTTTTTGAACAAGAAGCCGGAAAAACCTCTATCAGAGACTTAAGCTTATCTGCCTTGGAAGAGGACGATGAACAAGAACTGTTAAGAGTTTATATTTGTCTATCAGACAATAACATGGATAAATTTTTTGCTTTAAAATTTTGAGGTTTCAGATGATCAATGTGAAATTTATCCCACCAGCGAATAAATATTTTTCTTTCGAGTTGAGGGATGAAAAACCATAAGTCGTCATCATCTTCGGTAAAACTATAATCCCATTTCAAAATCCAGGGGAGTTCATAACAAACCAGTAACCAGAGGAATAATTTTCTTTCCTCAGAATAATCAATATTTTCTTTTTAAAATATTTCAGAAAAAGAAGGGGCTATCTCCCAGGATAAAAATTCAGCATTGGGTCCCCATACGAGAAACCATGCTTGAAACCAGTTAGAAAGCTCTTTCAGAGTTCCAATTTTTAACTGAATAAACCAAATGTGAGAAAAGAGAATATTTTAAAAACAAAGGATTTGATCCCAGGCTTTCTGATAATCCCAGAAATTAAATCCTTTAGGGCTCATTTCAGAACTTTTAAAAAAGTGTATTTTAGAGGGGTTATCTCCCCAATCTTCGAAAGTGATTACTTTCAAAATCACTAATTTGGAAAAGGCAATCATATCGTTATTCTTGCTACGATAGCGATGAACAACTTCCACAGATCCGGTTTCTATTAGAAGCCGTTCATACCAGTATCTTGGTTTGAAATATCCACGGATGTGATCACGAAGGTATTTTTCACCTGCATCTCTAGGAGAGGAGCGAAGATCTTGATTTTCAATCGGTGTAATAGGTATGACCATAGTTTCACGGAATGGATTACTGACCACTGCTTTCTCGCTCCCTTTAGAATAAGGTAAAGCTAATGCGAGAGGAGTTGGATTTATAGTAACAGAACTAGGTTGGATAGCAGAAGATGCTTTTCCGGAAATGGCTAGAGGTTTTTTATGAGGATGATACATATTGGGAGTTGGCGAATCAGACCACAATGGTTCAAGAATTTTCTGAGTAGTGGATGTCAGAGGCTTATTCTTGGGGTAGAGGACAAAGTAGTCAAATTTTCCCGAGGGCTCTCCAAGAAGGTCAACCTCTGGATCTCCGGCGTTATACCTTTCTTGTAACTTCTGCTAGGACGTTTTTTTTGCGAACCCTGCAAAAATTCACGAGTTAAGAAATCAGGCAATGAATTATGTTTGCCTTTAATATATTCAATATCAAAAGCAGATAAAATTTCTTGCCATCTAGCAAAGATTTGCTTAGATGCTAAGTTCTTAACATCCTTCAACAAAATATCTTTTGCTGCTTTACAATCCACCCTAATCAGGAATCGTTTGTTAAGAAGATCACTTTCAAATTTGGTGACGGAATGAACTATAGATAATAGTACCTTTTTTACTGTCGAATAATTTTTCTGCGCTGACTTCCAGATCCCAGATGTGAAGCGAACGAGGACTTCTTTGTCATTAGTTTTTTGTTTCAAAACACCACCATTTCCTTCATCAGAAGCATCTGTTTCCACAATCTTGAAGGCTTTTGGATTTTCCAAATTTAGGCAGGGAAGTTTCTTAACTTTTGTTTTTAGGAGTTTGACGGCTCTCGTCTGTTCCTCAGTCCAAGGAACTAGATTCTTTTTCAGCCGATCGTAGAGCGGTTTGCTGTCTTTGGCTAAGTATTTGTAGAAATCTCCTACATAATTTAGACTTCCCAAGAATCTTTGTAATTGCTTCTTTTCGAGAATTTCATCTGGAAATTTGTCCGCAAAAGCAATGGCACGATCGATTGGGAGAATAATTCCATTGTGGATATTATGTCCCAAAAATTGAACCTTTGTTTGGAAGAGTTTCATCTTCCTGGAAGAAACCACTAAACCTGCATTCTTTACCACTTTTAAGAAAATATTTAGATGTTTAAAGTGTTGTTCTACAGAATGAGAGTAGACCAGAACATCATCAATACAAACAATTGTAAAAGTGGAGTAAGGATTGAATATATCATTCATAATATTTTGAAATTCAGAAGGAGCATTTTTCAAACCAAAGGGCATAACGTTCCATTCGTAATGTCCGAATGGTACATTAAAGGCGGTTTTGTACCTGTCCTTCTCTGCAATTTGAATCTTCCAATATCCTGATTTCATATCAAATTTTGAAAAGATTATAGCTGAATTCAGCCTTTCTAAAAGATTTTTCTTATTTGGAATAGGATACCTAATCCATCGAAGGGCCTTATTCAGGGGTTTGTAATTTATAACCAATTTTGGTGCTCCTCTTTCCAATTTAGGCGCATTTTCAACATAGAAAGTAGAACGGCTCCATGGGGAGTAACTCTTACGAATCAATTTCTTTTCAAGAAGTTCATTGATTTCTTTCTTACAGATTTCCATTAATCTTCCATTCATCTGAATGGGGCGAGCCTTTGTGGGAATTTTTCTTTCATCAAAATCAGGCTCATAAGGAAGTTCGACTATGTGTCGTTTATGGTTCCAAAAAGCACTGGGAACTTCTGCGCATACCTGCAATTCAAATTCCTTTTGGACAGAAGCAATTTTAGTCTTAAGAGTTTGAGTTGTTAGTTGTTCTTTTGTTCGTTTAAGATGTAATTCCTCTTTCAGAGAACAAAGAAATTTTTCTTTTTTGAGAATTTGATTATGAATGGAGTTCACATATTATTATGAATGGAGTTCACATATTGCATCTGGGGTTCTCTAGAGAAAAGGAACATTAACTTGATGCCTTCTATTTCAGTTTCTATTCCTTGATCAAAAAATTTGAAGGGGTAAAGCATGCTTAAAAATGGAGTTCCGAGAATCACAGCATGACTTAATCCATTTACCAGAACAAAAGAAGTTTGAAAACAAACCTCATTTTGAATTATGGCTGCATTAGAGATCTTATAATGAATCTTCATTGGTTGATTAGTAGCACTTCGCAGTCCTTGAGAGGTTTTCGAGAAGTATTTTACAGGTACGACTTCTTCATTGATGCAGTTGAGATCAGCTCCTGAATCGATTAGCGTTTCAACGGAAAACCTGAAAGTTTTGTTAATAACAAAGGTAATCATAGAATACCACTTGTGAGAAATTACCTTGTCAATGCTATGGATAAACTTTAGGGCTGAAATACTTCCATCTAGTAAGGCTCCAGGAGGCTCTGAGTCCATTTCAGGTTCTGGTTTTTGATCCTGCTCAAAATCTTTCAGAAGAGTCTGAAACTCCTTTTCAGTTTCATTATCAGTGCCTAGATTTTCAGGCGAAGGATGATAAAGTTCTAGGATCTGAATTATCTTTTTAAGATCCTTAACTTCATTTTTTGTTTCCCTAATTTCTTGCTTGATTTCAGCAATTGTGGGTTCCTTTTGAGTTGTTTGTGCCATTCGAGCAGCAATAGTTTTAAAGCTATAAGCTTCAGCTGGCTGTTGTAGACTTGATTGATAAAATTGAGGACCCTCTTGAAAAGAGAACAATTTTGGAAAAATACCTCAATATCGCTAAAGAGCAGAAAGAGGAGAAAAGGGCTCCTAGATTATATATATGTGTCAGTTTATTACTGTAGATAAGTATTGATGTTTTTATCCATATTCTATCAGTATTTTTTTCTAACTTGATAGAAAAGTATCAATAGTATAGGGTAAAGTTACTACATAATTTACTATCTACTAAAACCCGTGTGTCGGGTGCACTGTTATGAACAGTGAAATTCTCATTTTACCCATATTCATTTCTCTTCTCCACCGCCTCATTTTTCTTCGTTGTTCTTCTTTCTTCTCGCGTGTTCTTCTTCGATAGCGAGAGATGGACATTGAGCAAGGTTAGAGAGCGCTCAAAGAAACGATTACGAAACAAAATGGCTATTAAGGGATTAACAGATTAAGTGAAGCCATTAGCCCCTTGACTGGTTTTGATTAATATTGGATCATTGGTAGGCGATGACGATGAACGCTTCGTGATTGGAGGCATTCACGGCGGGACCACATGTCTCACCAATTGCTTTGCGCGCTGTTGCTTCATCCAATCGCTTAGCAGCACCATGTGTCGCCCCCGCCGCTGCATCTAATTTAAAAGCGTTCTTCCTCTCCCCTCGATTTGTTCCCAAGCGTCGTCGTGGCTGCTTCATCAAATTTCCACACAGCGACATGCGCCAGCGCCGTAGATGTAGCCAATCCCCAACCAGCAACACGCCTCGCAGTAGCTCCATGTCTTCACACATTTTGTGCTTTTTCAATATGTCCTCTGTCTTCAATATGTCTCTCCTATTTTATGCTTCTTCCGTTGAATGTCTCTGGGTTTTTTTTTTTGTCTCAATTAATGCCTTCCAATTTTTTGTTTATATCCATTCGAATGTTCTTCATCTTGCTTTCTGTCAGAACCCGTCCCAATCCCCCCGGAATTAACACGGGACGTTCCTGATCCCATCTGACACGAAGTGTTAGACAAGAGAAATTCCGAATTTAGCCCTCTCGGGCTTCAAAGTACGCCAGAATCCGGAGGACGTATGTGATGTCTCGGTCTCTGCTATAGCCCTCATCCACAATCAACCTGAAGGGCAGTCAAAACATTTAAAAAGTTGTGAGTGGACAAAAAAAATCCTTTATAAAAACATTTTATCGAAGACATTTGTACCCTTCACTAAAAAGCATGCATGCATTCGAAAACCATTTATCCAAAAGAACCATATGTGGGAACTAAGCCCAAAACCATAATGAAACCAACCATACGGGCCACTGCCCAAATCCATATGGGACTCAGCCCAAAACCAGTACATAGATCATATAATATATACATATAAATCACATAACCATCCTGTCCCGGTTTCTAAAGCTACGCGCGTGCTATCCGGGGTCTCAAAGCCCAAGTCTCCCAGGGTCCATCCATGTCAATGTCCGTAGATCAATGACCCTCCCTGGGGTTATAATCCAAGCCTTCCTGAGAGTAAGGTACCCAATGGGGGCGACTCCACTCAGTTAGTGCTCCGTAACTACTCCGGGGTCCACCTAGGCCAACGACCCTCCCCGGAGGAGACATTCCAAATAAGGAAGGTATATGAATATATATATATATATATATAACGAAAACCTTCTTAAAACCTTTCAAAAGATTCATGCCCGATTTATAACGACCCATCTCGAATTATCGAGATTAATTAAGACTTAATGACGGATTAGCAAGGCTAATCGAGGATTAGACGAGGATTAACGGACGTTCGAGCGAAATGACGATTTTGCCCCTAGAATGGACGAATCGTTGACTTTTCGTTCAGGAGGTCAAATGGACTTTGACCAATTACTGTGACGTAGTTCGGGACGTCACGAGTTCATTGACAAGTGGCACGTTCAACTCCGACATTTGAGGAAGAAGTTATGATTTTTGGAAGTTCAGTGGTATTTTGGTAATTTGGTTAAATACGAGAAAATAGTTGACTTTTTACCTGGGAGGTCCGATGGTCGAGGGCCGATGACCATTACATAGATCGAGGCAATACGAATCCGTAGACAGGCGGCACGTCGAAATCGGATGTTCGACAGAAGAGTTACGATTCACGGAAGTTTTGAAGTACTATTCATAATAACACATTTTTCGAGGCAAGTGGACTTTTGTCCTGTTTTGGGGCCCAGATATTTCAAACAAGCCCAATGGATGAGTGACAAGTGTCACCCATCCATTGCATATCATCCCACATTCATGCATATCATCCCCTTGCTTTTTCATTCGATGAACAAACCCGAAACCCTCCAAAATCCGTGCAACCCGATATCCCACCTTCCCCAAACCTCATCTTCTGTGAATGGAGTGTGTGTAACAACCCGTACCTTCGGGAAGGGTAAAAAGTTTACTTTTAGTTCGGGTGGTCAAATGGACGTTGACCGTTTGACCGGTGACCAGGACGTAGGTTAGGACGTCACGAACCCGTAGGCAGGTGGCACGCCCGATTCTGACATCCGAGGAGGAAGTTATGATGTTCGGAAGGTTGAGGGCATAACCATAATTTGGCTAATTAAGGGGCAAAAGTTTACTTTTCGTTTGAACGGGTTTTGTTGTGTTGATCTAGGATGGTTAGATAGATCTCGTCGTCCTGAGTTCGATGACAGGCGACACGTATTCATCGGACTTACGAGGTGAGAGATACGGGTCTAGAAAGGTTGTGGAAAAGTTGTAATTTTGAGGTTTTAGGAAAGGCATTTTAGTCTTTTTGCACCTTGGGATTTGTGTAGCAGAGGGGGAAAATGGAAGGCTGAGATTGAGACAGATGTGAGGGAGAGGAAAGGATTGTGATGCGTGGCAAGGGCCTAGTGGCTTCTAGGCGTGTGTACGGTCCCAATTACTTGGGGTGCCCGTGTGTGTGTGTGTTCTTTGTCGATCCAGAGAGAAACAGAGGGGGAGAATTGAGAGAGCTGGGCGGTGGTGTTGTGTGTGTTGTGTGAATTAGTGAGTGAGGAGTGATCGGAGAAGTGAGAAGGAGATATGGAGGAGGTTTGGTGGTGCTGTGGTTGGGCGTGGGTGAGAGGTGAGCCACGGGAAAATCAGGGCAAATAGAGAAGAAGTGGGAGATTGTGGTGGTGGTGTGGCCGTGTGTGGTGTAATTGGACTCGACTGGGAACAAGGACGATTCATGGGACTTCAGGGAGTGCGGCGGTGAGCACGGCGGCGCTCGACGGCAGGTAATTCCTTCTTCCTGTGTATATGCTCTGTTTTACCGTCGATTTTCAAATCGAAAGTCGTAGCTTTAGGGGTTGAGTCGAGAGTTTTGGTGACTTGGATGAGGATCAGTGAGATCCTAGGAACCGTCTACGGCGGTTGCCGCGACTGAGGAGTGCACGATAGAGTCCAGAACGACGGAGAGTACCCACCGTTCTCTATTTTTCCGTTTTGTTTCAAACCAAGAGTCGTGGACTTAGGGCGTGAGTCGAGGGTTTCTATGAGTTGGGTGTGACTCATTGAGGTCCTAGGAAGAGTTTAGGGTCGACACCGTGACAGGGGAAGACCTGGGTGGTCGGAGAAGGAAACAGGGGACTGGTACGGGTTTTGTTTGAACTAGAGTCGACAGGTTTTAGGCCGTGTCGAGGTATGGGAGTGAGGGGGATGAGTTCCTTAGGACAGGACGAAGCAGTGGGTGAAGAGAGGAGTCGATTTGGTGCAGGTACGGCGGAGAACCGTGGACGCCGGTTCAAGTTGCAGACACTGTGCTGAACCGGGTCTGCTCGAGGTTGAAGATGTACTGTAGCTGGCGCGTGAGGGCCACGCGCAGCCACTTTGGGCAGTGCGTGAGGGCCACGCGCAGCCACTTTGGGTGGCGCGTGGAGGCGCGTGCGGCGGTTCTGGGGAAAATGGTCAACATGGTTTTTGGTCTAGGAGTTGTGATGAGTCCATTGGAATTGGTTTCGGGTTAATTGGACGACGAATCGAAGTAGTTCCGCGAGGGTGAAGGTTTAGGGTTCCGGTTCCGTACGTTTAGGACCCGGGGATTTTTTAGGGAATGTAGGTGGACCTTAGTAGAAGTGTTGGTAACGTACTCTGGTGGTTGTTGATAGGATCAGGAGTTCCCGAGGAAGCTGAGGAACGTACGAGACGTTCGAGACGCGATTGAGGGCTCAGTACTGTGAGTGTACCCTTTCCTTAAACTCGAACATGCATAACTGTTTTCTATACTTGTTTTATATACGTGATTTCATGATTGTTGGATTTATGATGTGGTTTTATATACTTGCACGGTTTTCGAGGAATAACTATTTGGCATGTTTTACGAGAAAGTGTGATTTCTGAATAAGAGGCTATAGTTTTGGGATTTCAAACGTCAAATGATTTTCAATGATTATGAATGGATTTTGGAACGTGATTTCGATGATCAAGGATTTTCGGTTTTGGAATCGGATTTCGAAAATCGAGATTTGGTTTTAAGATTGGAAAGTGGATTTCCGGATTTGGGTTCGGAATGACGGTTCTGGACGCCGGAAGGGCATCAGACCAGTGATTTCGGATTCGGGTTTGGATGTGAATTTAGAAATGGTTTTCAAATGGTTTTGATTGGATTTGCTGGATCTAGTTATTGGGTTTAAAGACCCGGATATTGATTGACGGGGGACGGGCCCGGATTGGGTTTAAAGACCCGGATTGAGTTTAAAGACTCGGGAGTTTAAAGACTCGGATATTATTGAGGCCTGGATTGAGTTTAAAGACTTGGGAGTTTAAAGACTCGGATATTATTGAGGCCTGGATTGAGTTTAAAGACTCGGGAGTTTAAAGACTCGGATGGGTCCAGCAGGTTTGATCGGAAATGATGGTTTGATATTCACGATTTATGATACGGTTTTATGATGCTTATGATATGGTTTCTATAACTGTTTTATAGTGTTTATGTTCTTATGGTGAGGTTATGTGAATTATAATGTTTTTTTTAGAATGCTTCTGTAAATGTTTTATGGTGATTGATTGATAACTGTTTTGATAACTGGGTTATGCATGTGGTTTCAAAACGGAGGGCCAAACCCGGTTTTCTTATAAATGGTTTTAGAAACTTTTCTGTTATTATGGTCCACTCACACTTTTCTGTTTTTAACTTGCCCTCCAGGTTGTGGAGCTAGCGCGGGGTTCCGGCGTCGAGGCAGCGTCTGAGGCATAGGAGTCACGAGAGCGACCCCGGAGTGTTTCAATCTTTCCGCGTGCGTGTAACTAGTTTATCGGTTTTATTTCCCGTGTATTTGGAGATTATGCTCTGTACACTGTTGACTTCGGGATATGTAGAATAATTTCTCCTGCGTCTGACTGTATTTGTGTCGGGGTGTCAATCGGGAGCAGGATTTACCTCGGATTTCGGGGTGGAACCGGGGTGGGTCCTGACAGTGTGAATGGAAATGAGATAGTATCGTGAGATGATGAAGATGATGCTGACGCCGACGACCGTCGTGGACGGTGGCCATAGAAATCGAAACCGGTAAGTTTTGGGTTCAAAATTCGAATAATGGTTTTAGTTACTTGTTGATCAATTCTAATGTTAGGATTCTGTTTCAAGAGGTCATATGGGCTGGTTGAGATCGATTTCATGGCCGGAGGTGGACAAAGGCAGTCGGGAACCGAGGAGGAAAACGGGCCGTCTGTTCTTTGATCTAAAGGTATAACCTTTGATTCGTTTTCCTTGTTTTGAAATGGTAGGATGATAGGAATGGGAAGGACGAGTAGATAGGAATTGGAAGGAACGAAAATGGTTGAAAAATGAGAGAGAACCGGCCTCTTCGAACCGGTTGGATCGGATTTATAGTGAACCGGGTTTGGACCGGTTCACGCGAGGTTGAAGGAGATCTACAGTGGGCGCGTGAGCCCACGCGTAGGACCCTTTGGGAGGCGCGTGGCAGCGTGTGGGACCCCTTTTGGGGATGTGTTCAACACATAAAATCATCTATTCGATGTAACGAACATTTTGGGACTGGTTTCGTGTCAATCGGACATCGTTTCGATATAATTCGAGACGTCCGAAGGTTTAGGATTGACTTTAAAAATAGTTAAAAATTTCGAAAAATTACGGGGCTTTAATGATGGGTTAATTACGATTTGGACAGGCTCGGAAATCCCGGAGGCGACGATTGGCCCGGGAGAGGCTTATGGCACGCGTATCGAGGCTCGACTTCGGACGGTCTGTGAGTGGACTTGTTTTATGAATTCGATGCATGCATAAATGTTTATAAATGTTTTAAATACTTGTTTTGTGATGCCATGAGTGCATTTATTTGTGGTAGCCTAGGATTTACATATTTGCGCGTATTTCAAGATTTCTGGTTTTATACGGTGCTTATACATGCTAGGTTTTCAATGATGGTTTGATGAATGAGTTTTGTATTTGGAAATATGAAATAGGGCATGAGACCCATTTGATTTACGAACTCTCGGACTTGGAGTCCATTTGATTTGATGAGGAATCAGACCGAGGGTCCATTTGAGTATACGATCGGGCCGAGGGCCCCATTAGTTTACGAATTCGGGTTTGTGGCCTAATTGGTTGTAATCTCAGGCTTGAGGCCCCGTTGACCGTAGTATCGGGCTTGAGGCCCTATTGGTTGTGAAATCGGGCTTGAGGCCCCGTTGAGTTATGGTTTTGGGCTTAGGGCCGAGTTAGTCGTGATATCGGGCTAGAGGCCCAGTTGGTTGTGAAATCGGGTTTAAGTCCCAGTTCGGTTTATGAAATGAGAATTCGGGCATGAGACCCTGTTGAACTATGGATTTAGGCTGAGGCATGTGAAAGTGGATTTGAATCGGATTCGAGGAATCCTGTTGAGATGAATCAGGTATGAGACCCAGTTGAAATATGTTTTGAGAAAGAAAGAAAGTATTTGAAAATGTATGATACCCTTCATGTGATTATATGGTCTTCTCCAGACGTCGACCTGGAGAGTCACGATCCACAGACCATAATGGGTATCTCCATAAGGATCCCGTTCTAGGAGTGGGAGTTATGAGTTATGATGTGGTCCCGGACCAGATTCCGGAGAGATGATCTGACTAGGTCCGAAGATAGAGCCTCCCAGATGGAGAATTCCTGAGGGAAGACTCGGAGTGAGACCCCGAGTGGTGTGCACACTAGTATAGAGATGAAATCGTGACATATATCGGGGATGTGTTCCCTAGGGGCTGTGTGCCCCGAGTTGGCATCTTCTCGGAAGTACCGTGAATGGGTTATACGTATGTTGATACCTATGAGGTTTTAGAAAGTGATTTGGGGTGGAGACCCCGTATTCGATGTTTTGGAAATGGTTTGGGGCGGAGACCCCGTATTGTATGTTTTGGTATTTCACTGAGAATGGTTTTGGGCTAAGACCCACGTGACGTGATTTGGCCTGAGTTCCCACATGTATGGATTTACGGGTTTTTGTGATTTCGGGTCGGGGACCCATAAATGGATTTATGGTTCATGACGGTTTATGGGGACCAGCATCAACCCTTGAAAGGTTTTGATGGGTCATGACGGTTTATGGGGACCGGGCATGAACCCTTGAAAGGTTTTGAGAATGTTTTCAAATGGTTTTATGAACGTTTTGATAAATGATTTTTGAATGCATGCATATGCTTTTAGTGAAGGGTATAAAGGTATTTTTTTGAAATGTTTTTATTAAAATATTATTTTGTCCACTCACAGTTTTTCGTGGTTTTAATACCCTTCAGATTGATCGTGGATGCGGGCTGTAGTAAAGATCGAGACATCACACTCCTCCTCCTACGATCCTGGCGTACTCTGGAAGCCCGGTGAGGGCTAGAGACGGAATTTTCCCTGGTCTGACACTTCGTGTCAGACGGGATCAGGCGTGTCCCACGTTAATCCCGGGGGATTTGGGATGGGTCCTGACACGGTTCCCATAAACCGGCATGAATCCGGAAATCCATTTAGGGTCCCCGACCCGAAATCATAAATGTAACTAACTGGGTCTCGTGCCCGAACTCATGATTCAACTGGGTATCGAGCCCAATATCTCAAGGTCAGTCATGACTCCGATCGTAGGGATGCGTGCAACCATCCGTCCAGGACCGCCCTCAATCCTGGTATGTCGACGTGAACATATCACCCGACGTGACCACCTCTAGATCATGGTGCACCCATCACCGATCGACATCCTGAACCGTCAACACTCCGAAGTCGAGCCTCCAGTGGTTGCTCGACGACGGTACGTGCATCGTGACCTCTCAGGAAGGAACACATCCCAGTCCCGAGGCGAGCGTCATATCGTCCGTCACCGTGCACATAGCACCCGCCGCAACCACGACTCAGACCCGTAGGTCATCAATAGGGCTACATGCCCGAAACAAAACCAAATGGGTCTCATACCCGATTCCTCTTTTCTAAATCCGAATCATTTCATTTAAACCAACATAAAAAGAACAAATATGTATAAGCACCGTATAAGGCCGAAATCTCGAAATACGTGTAAATATGTAAACACACACAAATGCACTCATGGCATCACAAAACATATTCATTAAAGCATATAAAACATTTATGCATACATAAATTTAAAAAACCAAAGTCCACTCTCAAACCTGTCTAAATCACTTTAGAGGGTTACTAACTACCTTATTAACCTCTCACTTAAGCCCCGTAATTTTCTGGAATTTTAAAGTATTTTTAAACTCGATCAGAAACTTTCAGACACCCCGAAACCTATCGAAACGATGTCCGATCGACACGAAACCAGTCCCAAAATGTTCGTTACATCAAATAGATGAAATTACATGTTGGAACCTTCCCCAGAAAGTGGGCCACGCGCCCACACACGCCCCAGAAGCCCCTGCGTGTGGGACCCACGCGCCGGTGCACAATTCTCCTTCTTTCTCGGCCAGACCAGTCCGAATCGGCCGGTTTGGCTTTTTCCTGCAACTTGAACCGGCGTGACCGATCCAACCTCCTACACTATTCAATCTTCATCCTTTCTCTTCCTTATCAATCCTATTCTTCCTATTTTTGTCTTAGGAACCTAAATATATAATTAAAACAACCTAAAACCTATAAAAACCCATTGGTTCGAAAGCTCCCTTCACGGCCCAACTTTCCAGTTTCTCCCCAGGGCCTCCTTGGTCGTGAACCACCACCAAAACCATCTTATTAACTTCCTAGCAACCTAATAAACTCACCCTAAGCACTAAAAATGGCCCATAATGTCACAAATCGAAAATGGAAGGAAACGGGCACAAACCGAATTACCTGCACGATGTCCCTCCGCTGTCCACGGCGGAGCTGCCTCTGGCCGGTCACCAACATACTCATGTCCTCCCATCACTCTCTGAGTCTCATAGCCAAGATCATAGAGGTAAGGGTTTGGATGGGGTGAAGGGTCGATCGGTTTTGGGTTTGGTAGATGGGAAAATGGTCGAATAAAATGAAAGGGAAGGAGATGCATGAATGCAATCCCAATGTACAATGGATGAGTGGCACTTGTCACTCATCCATTGGGCCTTCCTAAAATATCTGGCCCACTTGAGTACAAGAGTTCCCTGTTTCGTAAAACGTGAAATAGTGACCCGAAACTTCCGTGAACCATAACTTCTCCGTCGAACGTTCGAATTTGACGTGCCGCCTGTCTACGGATTCGTATCGACCCGATCTACATAACGGTCCTCGGCCCTTGGCCATCGGACCTCCCGGGTCAAAAGTCAACATTTTGCCCACGACTAGGGGCAAAACAGTCATTTTGCATCGTTCGTCCGATTTCACTCAACTAATCATCGTTTAACCTTACTAATCTAATCTCAGAATTCGGGACGGGTCGTTACACTTTCACTATTTTATTTTTGCACATTCTGATTTGTTATTGACACTGATTTAGGGCTTTTTTTGTTCTCCCTCAGACTGTATGAACAAATTGACGTGCTTCTCTAAGGTAATTTTATTCTCTCCTTCACAGCTTCTCTCAAATTTACAATTAATTAAGGGTTTTATTGGTTATGTGTTTCCCTCATCTCATCTCTTTTTTTGAAAATAATTGATGATCGAGTTGGGTTCTTTAGATAGATATGTGAGCTGCTTTCTTAAATTTTGCATGTTGGTTATAGTGTACAATCTGATTACAAGTGGACATTGATTTGGTTTTTTTTTTTTTTTTTTCCTTCTCTGTATGATCTTTGAACACGGGTGATATTATTCTTGGCTATTTAGGTGCTCATCTGAGGTATAATTCATATGAAATTTGATTATTTTGATTATGCATGAAGTTAGACATGAACTGTGAATATATGTTTGATTATTTGTTTATACATGAAGTTTATCCCAACTTCTTCAAATATGCTTAATATTTTTGTCACATTGATTTCCTCTATTCTGTGTGTAGAGAATTGCTGAGCAGATATTCAATCACTCTTGGACATTCAGTAAATTTATTTACTACGTTTATGAATATATCTATGACTCCATTTTATTACTTGCGGATTAGATTAATTTGTAGCTTTCTCATCGTTTGGCTATTGATGGAGCATGGTTTTGTATGATTTATATTCTTGCTCTTGGGTTTTGTTCGATTTGCAGTAAAAAACCATGCATCCATGCATGGGTCTAGCACTTGGTTATTTGGGTCTATCTTTTGCTTCTTACGTTTCACTCACTTTTTTTTATCTATTGCTGTTCATTTTAACATGCTCTGTTTGTTTGGCGTTCTGGAAAAATATCATACACCAATTAAGCAGAAAAATGTAAATAGTTACGGACACCACCATATTTCAATATGAGTATCTCAATTGTTTTCAGGGAAAATGTTCTCCAGGAGTTAAATTTGGAATCTGATTAAGTTAAATTTGAGCATCTCACTTTTTTCTTTCTTTATGATGTTAATGGCAATTAGTTGTAACTTGATCTTCAATTGCATTGTGGATTGAATAACAGGCAAATGGGTGGTAAACAATCTTCCCTAGCTCAAGAATGTGAGTGTGATTATGCATCACAGCCAACAAGGCTCATTTATGCATTATGGATTGCATGTTTCTTTTTTGAAAGGATTGACCAAGTTCAAGAACTCTGAAATTTTCAGTGTAAGTTTGTAGGTTTTACTAAATTTTGTGTTTTAGCAAGCTGTTATCAAATTTTTCTATTGTTTTTTGTCAATTGAGTATTGGATTCATCAATTAACCAGTAATTTTTTTTTTTTTCCATTCATGGTAAGTTTGCAGATAGAAGGTATGACAAGAAGCTGTTTTTAAGTATTTAAGTATAACCATGTTATTCTTCCGGGGTTTATACTCTCTTTGAATAATTTATATCTAATGTTGTTTGCTTCCTATTCTTTGAGAGTCCAAAAAAAATGAGCTATGACCTTTATGTTTCCTTTGATGTATTGGTTATTATGGATTGATGATGGATCACTTTGAAATTGGATTTGCAGACTGTGAATAAAAGGGAGAAAAAGAAGACCATCAAGTACTTCAAGATTAAGAGCAAGACAAATCGTACAAGATCAAGCTTCTTCAAGAAGTAAGTTAATCTCAGTTGGTTAATTAAAAAAAATCCAGACTTAGAAATGATTGGGCATTATTGTGCTGTAGAGAATTCAATTTTAAGGATGCTCAGGATATAAAATTTTTCATAAAAGCATGTTAAGATTCTTCACTCTAGATTGTGAAAAGATCCTGAAATTTTAATGGTGGTAAGTATTCATTATTCGATAATTTGCGTTTGGAATTTCAATTCCTGTGTATGACAAATTTTTTTTTTAATGAATTAACTCAATTTGTTGCTAAATTGAAAGAGTATTGTGCCATATATTAGGAATAGCATCATTATAATTACCTAAACATGAATAGCAAGATAACGTTTGGTCTATCATTATGACATTTGGTCTATCATTATGACATTTGGTCTATCATTTATGATTTTGGTTTGTGGAGGATTTTATTCTGTTTGGAGTCTGCCCCTTCCTCCCGTGAGCTTCGAAACCATCCAATGGGTTCTCAATGTAACGCTTAAATTAAAACCCTATTTTCAAGCTTCAATGCAACTTCATTACGTACTTTTCTTTCATGGAATTTTCTTGAATTTTGTTTATTGAATTCAGCAAAGAACTACATTCAGATTTCATTCCAGAGCAGCATATCTGCCCATCGAATTGTTTGATCAATCATGTCCCTCAGGGCCATGCCTCTAAGATTCCATTTTCCTTTTCGGCCTGGATATGTTCATATGAACTTCGATGAACAATATCGGTAGATTTCCCAAAGTTCTTTTACGTTAAACTGAAATGGATTTTGCAGGTAAATGAAAGAGAAGCTGAGATTTGGTTGATTTCAGTGGCATATCTTTCATTGACTGTAAAGCTGGAGGAGTCGAAGTTTCCACCACCCTCCTGGTACAAAGTTGAAAATGATTAGATTCGGAGAATGGAGCTTATAGTGTTGGGGGCATTGGATCAGACCATTACCATACTCACGCCCTACAAATTTCTCGATTACGTGTTCTCTAAGTTGTTTCCTTCCCTCGGATTTTCATCAAATTGAGATGTGAAAGATGCCAAATCCAATATTGAATGAAAACTTATTTCTATAATGAAAGGTATTATTGGAACTCTTAATTCAAAGAGTATTAGAATCCTTAATTCAAGGAGTTATTGGAACCCTTAATTCAAGGAATTGTTGTCACCTCCCTTAATTCAAGGAGTTGTTCTTTTTATTGGAACCCTTAATTCAAGGAGTTGTTGTCAACTCTCTTAATTCAAGGAGTTGTTGTCATCTCCCTTAATTCAAGGGAGTTGTTCCTTAATTCAAGGAATTGTTGTCAATTCCCTTAATTCAAGGAGTTGTTAATTAGCTTCCTTAAACCTATATATAGTTGTACAAATTGTAAGGATCATATGAGAGAAATACAACTCAACTTTTGAAATTCAATATGGTATCAGAGCAGAGAAATTAATCTGCTTTTACTATACTGCTATCCGAGAGTATTCACTCTCCAACATGTCTGAAGACAATCCTTTAGCATTAGAAGCTGAAAGTTCCGGGGAGCTTTCCTCCGTGAATGCGCATGAGGTGGACGTCAACCCAAATCAAAGGTTAAGCTCAGTCGTACTGAATGAGTTTAATTACTTGTCGTGGTCAAGAGATGTGTCTTTGGCGCTGGGTGGGAGATCCAAGTTAGGGTTCATAAATGGAAGCATCAAAGTACCTTATGCTTCCTCACCAAACTATGAATCTTGGTTTAGTAAGGATCAGCTAGTTATATCATGGCTTTTGAATTCCATGGAACGAAAGTTAGCTGAAATATTCAGCTACTCAGAATCCTCGTACTAGCTATGGGAAGAGGTCAAGGAAATGTATGGCAACCAGAATAATGTTGTCCGGGTTTTCCAATTAAAAAAGGACATCTCTTATCTGCAACAAGATGGCAAGCCGTTTGTGTAACTCCTAGGAAGCATGAAAAACATGTGGAATGAGTAGGAAATTTATCATCCTCATACAACTAATGCAGCACTGCTACGAAAGAGAGCAGAAGAAGACAAGATATTTCAATTCTTGTCGAGTCTTGACTCAACATATGAAGATCTACGATATCACATACTCATGAACACTGAACTTCCTTCTTTCACCAGCGTGTGCAACGATTCAACGTGAAGAAGTAAGGAGGAAAGTCATGAACCTAGGTACAATGACTAACGTACCTGAGGCTAGGGCATATATGACCAACGAGAGAAAGTACAAAGGAAAGCATCCGCACTTGAAGTGTCAACACTGCAACAATACATGTCATGTTAAAGACACATGCTGGATTTTACATCCAGAGTTAAAGCCTAACTTCATGAAGGACGACAAGGGCGTACAAAAGGTGAACCATACTCCACATCGAGCAAATCATGCATCTACCTCCATCTCCAATAGGTCATATCCATTCAAGAACTTCACAGCAAACCCAACAGAACTCATGACTGAGTTTATGTCGTACCTGCAAGGCAAAAAAGGAGGGGCTGGAATTGACCGTGCAGATAGCATGAAAGAAGGGACCTCAACAGCATTGCTCGACAAGTTTGCAGGTTTCTTAGCAGACACGAAACCTGTACCCTAAGAGGATATGCAAGGTATCATGAAAGCCTTTAAAACTGCTTTTAAATTAAATATGTTGCATGATTTTTGGGTTGTAGATTCAGGTGCCACAGATTATATGACCAACCATGTGTCTAAATCTCAAAATTTTGAAAAATTGGCAAAACATTCTCAAGTTTCAATTGCAAATGGAGAGCATGTAAAGGTTTTAGGAAAAGAAAAGATAAAGTTGATGTCTAATGAAATTGAATCAATAGCTTTGTATGTTCCTTCCTTTCCATTTCAACTTCTATCTGTGGGAAGGATCACAAATACCTTGAATTGCATAGCCATTTTTTCTCCTCACAAAGTGATCTTTCAGGATTGTGTCACCAAGAAGACGATTGGTGAAGGGTTTTATTTAGATGGTCTCTATTACATGTCAAAGAGCAATCCTAGAGGGTGTCAAGCCAAGTTCAGCCCCATTCAAGATAATCAATTGTGACATCAACGTTTAGCTCACCCTTTTGTCACCCATTTTGTCATCTTTATTTCCAAAATTAGGTAAGGATGCTATTTTTTGTGAAACATGCCACTTGTCTAAAGCCACTAGATTACCTTTTAAATCTTCTTTGTCTAGGACTAGTAAGTGTTTTGAACTAATTCATTCAGATGTATGGGGACCAACTAGGGAATCTTTTGATGGCTACAAGTATTTTGTGATTTTTGTGGATGATTTCTCTCGAGTCACATGGTTGTATCTGCTAAAGTCTAAGAATGAAATGATAGAAGTGTTTAAGGATTTCCATAACCTTGTTAAAAACCATTTCTCATCTCAAATTCAAACCTTACGATCTGACAATGACACTGAATACATGTCCCATATCATGAAACAATATTTGAGCACTCATGGCATCATGCATCAAACAAGTTGCGTTGGAACCCCTCAACAAAATGGGGTAGCCGAACGTAAAAATCGTGACCTACTTGAGAAAACAAGAGCATTAATGCTGCAAATGAATGTACCAAAGAGATTTTGGTCCCAAGGTGTTATGACAACTGCTTATATCATCAATAGGTTACCTAGTCGAGTCTTGGAATTCAAGTCTCCCCTAGAGGTCATGAAAAGAAGGAAAATTGATCTCTCACATCTTAGAGTGTTTGGTTGCATCTGTTTTGTTCATGTTCAATCTCATCACCGAGATAAATTAGATCCTAGAGCTACTAAATGCATCTTCCTTAGTTACTCCTCTACTCAAAAGGGATATAAGTGTTATAATTCCCAACTAAGGAGATTGATTGTGTCCAAAGATGTTCGATTTCATGAGACTAACCCTTTTTTTGGCAAGACAAGTGAATTCACAGATCAAGGGGATGGCATCTTGGACTTGTTCCCATTACCAAGAATTGAACCCGAGGGTCCGCAACAACGAGAGCTCAATCATGCCAACACTGATGCTTCTCTCAATGAAGATAACCATGAAGGCACTCATCCTGATGGTTCTATGCATGATGATGGCAGCGGCAACCAAGAAAACCTTCAAAGTGTGGCTGATAATTTGAACGAGAGTGAGCCAACTCTCCCAAAACCTCGACGCAATCCTCAACGTGATAGGCAGCCTCCCACAAGGTTTCAAGATTTTGAAACATATAAACCGAGGCATCCAATATCAAATTATGTGTCGTATCAAAAGGTGACTCCATCTCATGCTGCCTTCCTTAACACCATCTCCAGTTACAGTGAGCCCCTAAACTTCCATGAGGCTAATAACCATGTTGTGTGGCAAAAAGCAATGCAAGATGAACTCAAAGCTCTAGACCAACACAACACTTGGAGCATCACCAAACTTCCAAAAGGAAAAAAGGCAGTGGGTTGCAAATGGATCTATAAGATCAAGTTTAATTCAGATGGTTCAATTGAGAGGCATAAGGCTCGCGGATTCACTCAAACATTTGAGGTGGACTACAAAGAAACATTTGCTCCTGTTGCAAAAATGAACTCAGTTAGGGTTTTATTGTCTGTGGTTGTCAATAAGGGTTGGTCCCTGTACCAAATGGACGTGAAGAACGCCTTTCTACATGGTGATCTTGAAGAAGAAGTCTACATGCGCTTGCCTCTTGGACATCCTCAAAGCCAGGACCCTGATTTGGTGTGTAAGTTACATAAGTCAATTTATGGACTGAAGCAATCTGTAACACCCCGGACATTCGAGGATTTTAATATTTCAATCTAATGTGTGAATTGACGCTTTTACCCTTGTGATTGGCATGGCCAAATTTTTGACTTTTTGATTGATGAGTTAAATGGACTTTGACCTATGACCGTGACGTAGTGCGGGACGTCACGAGTTCATAGACAGGTGGCACGTCCAATTCGGACGATCAGGGAAAAAGTTATGACTATCGGAAGTTCAGGGGTATTACCGTAAGTTGGACTTCACGGGCGAAAATGTTGACTTTTCGTTTGACAATTAATTTTCACACCTCAAGGACCGATAGGTAGGTCTCGACGTCCCGAGTCCGTAGACAGGCGGCACGCCAAAATCGGACTTCGTATGGCTGAGTTACGGGTCTAGGAAGTGAGGGGTATTTTGGAAATTATTGAACCAGGGGCATTTTGGTCTTTTTGCCCTGGTTACTGTAGCAGACCGCGGGGGAAATGGGCGGCACCACCATATGCGGTGGTTCTATCGTGCAATTGATTATGCTATCATGTGCTGGAATGTCTGGGTTGTCTTTTGCTTTTGAACGTGGCCTGAGCCGTCCAGCCTGCACGATCAATTGATTAATTCAAGATCGAAGCTTTTCGGGGAACATTTTTCAGTGGACAATTAGACACCCACGAGCCTCTGGGACGGCTTGAAATTGTTTAAAACCAATTAGAACGTGCTTGAGCATCACTCTGATGCTGTTATAACTAAGAACGGGTGAGGAAACCAGAGAAGCCATTTCTGGAAAAATTGGAGGGAAAATCAGTGTTTAATTTCTACGGTGTGTTGGGCCAATCTAATCGCAGAGTAAGCTTTCTGGGAGTATTTGGAACACAACCATATCAAAATCGAAGGCAACCAGCCACGGGTGAGCTGGGACGGTGACTGCCGTGTTCAGAAGAATTGCAGAGGTTTGGACGACTACTTCCAGGTGAGTGTTGATTCAATTGAGTGTGTTTTCTAGTTCGTTGTGATACTAGGATGCTTCATGTAAGGTTAATTTGATTTCGGTTTAGAAACCAGTGAGTTGGGGTGATCAACCCGTTTGGATGATCACGGGTCGAAGGGCCGTTTGAGGATTCGATTTGGCAAATTAATAACCCAGAACTTAAATTGAATGTTTAATTAACATGTTAGGATCAAATTGGATTGAAATCGAATAGGAATTGATGGGTAATTAACCGGGTCAAGCCGCGGGTGGCAGGCCCGAATTACAGACAAACGGGTGAAGGTGCTGACACTGTAGCTACAGTGTCAGGCGCGTGACTTTCACGCGCAGCCACTTTGGGCGGCGCGTGAGGGCGCGTTGGGGCTTATCTCCGATCACGATCAACATGACTTTTATTCCTCTCATCATTCTGAACATTTGTGGTGAATTAACCATGTTGATCTGAGATAGTTTGAAGGGTCCGGTTAGGGTCGGTTGCCTCGGGAAACGTGTTGACGGTTTCCCCGAACCGGCTTCTGTTTCGAACCTTCTTTTGAATAAATTTTAAAGACTTGTAGTGACCCTTACGTGTGAATTGAACTGACAGGAATTGTACGATAATCTCGATACAGGTCCGTACGCGCAGATTCGCAGCGGAATCGTACTGTGAGTGGGCCCGTTTTCATTAAACCCTTGCATGCTTAAATGTTTTCTGATTTGCTTATATGTTCACATGCTGGAATCTATAAATGGTTTGATGATATTGAGATTTCGGTTATGGCACGTTTCACGGTATTTGGGCATGAGACCCGTTTGATGAAACGTAACGATCGGTTCAGATTTTACCTATGTATACATATATGCTTGCATGTGGATATCAACAAAATGTATTTGGTACTGCACTGTATAGATCCTTCCATATTATATTGTCTCCTCCGGATGAGGTACCCCGGAGAGGTCACGGACGTCTAGAACGTCCAGCGTCTACGACGCTAAGCATCGGGGATGCTGTAACCGAACAGGGTTCGGGGATTGAACTCGAAAATTGAGACCCGAGTGGCACGCGTAGCCTTGTGATTGTGACCTTATTGACGTCAGGGACGTCAGGCATCAGGGATGTCGGATTGGAGTGTATAGTGCAGTGGCTAAAATTATGGTTATGGTTTTATTACATGCCTTATGATTCATGTTATATGATTTATGATTTTAAATGATGATGCATGCATGTTTGGAAAACGGAGGGGTAAATTATATGTTTTACTTATCAAATGATTTTATAACTTGAGTTTCGGCCCACTCACCCTTAATGTTTTGGTAACCCCTCCAGGTCGTGATACTGAGGTAGATGAGGAACCTGAGGCTGAGGCATAGATCTACTTCTGCGTACCTGAATCCCTGTTGGGTGGTGTACCCGCAGGTTTATGTTAGAGTCGTGCTCGCAACTTGTAATTTTGGATTTCATCCCTTGTCTGACATTCGTTTAATTCGGATTTGATGTATGACTTTAATTTGGTTATTTATGCATTTGATGTTTTGAGGTTAAAAATTGGTATGAATTATTGGGTGTCAGACGGGAGCAGGGCACGTCCCCTTGTGGTCCCTGTGGGATCGGGGCGGGTCCTGTCACAATCGCCTCGTGCTTGGTATGCTAAACTAAGTTCAGTTCTTCATAGTGTTGGTTTCAAAAAGAGTGGTGGCGATTCATCATTATTCGTTCGTACTGGAGCTGGTGGGAAGTTAGTTGTGTTGATATATGTGGATGACTTAATAATTACAGGTGATAATGCTGCAGAGATCTCCAAACTCAAACAGTCACTTCAACAAAGATTTGGGATTAAAGACCTTGGGGTGTTAAAGTATTTTCTTGGGATCGAAATGGCATCTTCTCATAAGGGTTTATGTCTTAATCAACTGAAATACATCATGGACCTCCTCCAAGATGCTAATATGAGTGATGCTAAGCCTGCCCTTACTCCTCTCGATAGCAAGCTCAAACCTGAATTGGGAGGTACTCCACTCTAGGATATCAGCTCCTATCAGAGGCTTGTTGGTAAATTGATCTACCTAAAGATCACCAGACCAGACATCTCATATTCAGTGAGTATTTCCAGTCAATTCATGCATTCTCCCACCATCGAGCATCTGGACCTTGTAAAAAGGATCTTACGTTACTTAAAAAGGTCTGTTGGTCGTGTCATTCTCATGACGAAGAACGACCACACTCACATCATGAGGTACTGCGATGCAGATTGGGCAGGAAATGCTATCGATCGAAAGTCCACAAGTGGTTACTACACCTTTATTGGTGGAAACTTGGTCACCTGGAAAAGTAAGAAGCAAACTGTCATCGCCATATCCAGTGCCGAATCTGAGTACCGTGCAATGGCTTCAACAACGTGTGAGTTGATCTGGTTCAAGGGTCTTCTGTGTAATTTAGGGTTTCCTACAACCCTTCCTATGTCCCTATTCTGTGACAACCAGGCCGCCATGCATATAGCATCCAACCCCGTGTTTCACGAGCGAACGAAACATATTGAGGTTGACTGTCATTACGTTCGTGAACAGGTGCAGGCGCAAGTAATTCAGACACACTACACAAGAAGTTCCGACCAATTGGCCGACATTTTCACAAAGCCCTTAGCTTCTCATCAGTTTCAACGACTTCTGTCCAAGCTTGGATCCATCAACCTTCTGGATCCAGCTTGAGGGGGAGTATTGGAACCCTTAATTCAAGGAATATTGGAACTCTTAATTCAAGGAGTTATTGGAACCCTTAATTCAAGGAGTTGTTGTCACCTCCCTTAATTTAAGGAGTTGTTGTCAACTCCCTTAATTCAAGGAGTTTTTCTTTTATTGGAACCCTTAATTCAAGGAGTTGTTGTCAATTCCCTTAATTCAAGGAGTTGTTGTCATCTCCCTTAATTCAAGGGAGTTGTTCCTTAATTCAAGGAATTGTTGTCAATTCCCTTAATTCAAGGAGTTGTTAATTAGCTTCCCTAAGCCTATATATAGTTGTACAAATTGTAAGGATCATATGAGAGAAATACAATTCAACCTTTGAAATTCAATAGGTATTTTCAATTTTCATTCTCCTTTTATGTCTGGTTTAGTTATGTACGAATTATGATTTGTTTCTATACTGTTATGAGAATTAAAGCATTATCTGATGGGAAAAAACGTGCAATTAATATAAATTATATCTATGTTGGTCAAACACAATATTGAAGATGTATTGTGTCTAAGAAGGAATGTAAATTCAAGCTAGAATGCCTAAGGATTATAGAATTATAACCGTAAGTGTTGAAGCATGCAGTAGTATAAGTGTAGATAAAAGTGATGTTTTCGTGATGAATTAAATTTTCAATTACATCTCACAGCTAGCAAAAATGAAATGAACAATGTAACATCTAAAGAACAAAGTTAAAAACTGAAACAAATAAACATTGAAAATTCTGATGTTTATTCTTTGCTGTGTTCAGATTTTTTTCTTTTGCAACATGCAATATGAGTTTGGCCTACCGCTTCAATTGATTAGCAATTGAACTTTAACTTTGCTTAGGTTCAAGGCCAATTTTTAACTTGCTTTTTGAATAGTTATTTGTATTTTAAATTATATATAGCTGGATAGTTTGCATAATACATTTTTTAAGTCTTGCATCTTTTTTTTTTTTGCAAGGATTAAAGATGATACTGTTGAGTTTTCGAGAAATCCAGAGGTTCAAAGTCTGTACTGTAATTTGATTTTCTTGCGTGTAGGATTCTTGCCTTTTTAACAAATCTGTACTGTATGGGTTCTTGCGTATTTAGTTATTTTATACAAATTTGATTCATCCTTGACCTCCTTGAAGTTGCTTAATTATGCATTCACAACCTTGAAAAAATGGCCTTGCTTTTTAATTCATTTAAATTATCCAGGCCAGTTACGGAGAGGTGAAGATGTAGAATTCTCAAGTGTACTTCATAAGATTGGAATTTTATTTTGTTACATAATCCCTTGCTGGTTTTGGTGTTTTGCCTTGTACCAGTTGAAACACCACCATGGTTCTCTTCAATTTCGGTAGCAATGACCTCGAATTCCGACAAAGGTAATTTAATACATTATGATTACTTTGTATACTCATGGTTCATACTATTTCCAGGCTACTGGCGACCTACAAAAATTTCCTCAAAGTAAGCTGCCTTTGATTTGCTTTAGATATGGTAACCTCCCATTGCCAGATGCCAACACTTCTCTCATAGATTCAGGTATATGTTACTTAGAGTCAGATAAATATTACTCCATAATTGCTTGATGCTTTGTGTACTGTAATATACATGTTTGCTTGCTATTTTGTGGTTAGCACCATCTAAATATGAACAACTTTTGTTTTCTGCATTTGCAAGGATTGAGGAAGAATGTATTGAATTTGATGTTCTGTATATTTAACAATGCTTCAAAATTGAGAAAGTGTTTCAAAGCTGAGAAAGTGGATGAAGCGGAAGACCCTAATTCTAAGGCATATATCACTTTTCATTTTTCTGAAAATTGTATAATCTTCAATTGTACTTTGGGTGTTTGATTGATTTTATTATTTCCTTATCATATAGCTTGCAGTTCCTCTTTTATCTTTCTCCATAGAGATAATGACTTCTTGCGTTTAAAAGCTTCTTAATTTTTTATTTTTACGTTGATCAGGGATTTTATTTCAGCTCCTTTATGAACGTTGCAGAAAACCTATGTGCTCTTCAAGTTCGCACGGAAGAAAAACAAGGTAAGGTTTTTGTCCCTCTATGTGAATTTTTTTTTCTTCAGATTTTATTTTTTTCTTTTTCGCTTATCTTATCAACATTATTGTTCATGCTTTTGTGGGTTATTTTCAAGTTTTTCAATATGTTTTCCCCTTCCAAGGATTGGAGAATGTCCTCTCCAATTTCCATTAAATTCTCAAGTAAGCTTTTGTCTTTAAATTCCTCAAATTGAGTTATTTATAAGCTCTCTCTATATACTAACTTGCTGATCTTTCAAGTTTAATGATGGTAAAGTTGGAATTTTGAAGTCTTATATATATATATATATATATAAAGTTTGGAGATAAAAAATGGTTTAAACATTTTTCCTAATTTTTCTGTCAAAACTTTACTACACTCAGTTACTGTGGAATACATAAAGTTCTAACATTTCGTTAGCTATTATAACTATTTATTTATTCTTTAAACAGCCACAAATTTAGTTAAATTAAGAAACTCATGAAATATAACAAACTGACAAACTTTGTTCTATTTGATATCCGCTTGCTGTCTTCCCCATTCTATGTCTTTGTATGCCATTAAGCTCTTATTGTATCACTTGCTTGACAAGTGATCTCCATGAATGAAAGCAATAGAAAGAGAATCTATTTTTGGCCGCTAATTAAAAAAATTGATTATTTTTGTAGAGAACTTATATGCTTACTTAGTAATATGATGCACAACTAAACAATGCATAATGGTTGTATAGGACTTTGAAAATTAAGAATCTGAATTGCTGTCTGCAGTTGGTTGGCTGCCCATTGGGTTGAGAACAGAAAAAAGCCCCTATTTGTCTCCTAATTTCTTATCATTTCCTGTGATTTGTAGTTGACAAGATTGATGTTGGTCTATGATGATTGAATTGTAATATGAATAATTTTGTGAACGTGAATTTATTATTGGCTAACTTATCATATAGCTTAAAATTAGGTATACTAGCCAGTGCATTCATTTTGTCATAGGTTGGTAAAATACTGGCTATTGAACAATGAATATAAATATGTAAAAGTGCAATAGAACAATAGATTTGATACCAGTAATGAACCTGTGCGAATTAATATCGCGTGGTACAAATACCCAATGAACATAAATATAAGCAGGTTCAATTACTGGTAAAACACAAATTTCTAGAGATATCAGCATGCCCATTTGATTTCAGAACTGAACATTGGTCCATTTGATAGACCTGTTTCCTCATTATCCTAATTCTATTAAGCGATCTCATACCATTCTGTGAATATTTATGTTAGCTGATATCAATTTACACAATTATGTGAACACGTACATTAGCTAAAAACTGTTATATAACAATAGTTTCTACTGACCTATCAAATTTATTATCTTCAAAAATTTGCAGGTTAGCGTTGTTTGTGGGGTTTATTCAAAATTCGTTTATAAATTATTGATGAGTCAATATGGTTAGATGGATTTCTGGGCTGATTTTTTTAATTTTGCATCTTGGTTATTTTGGAAATATTGACGACTAATTTGTTGGGTTTTAGAGAATTTGTAAATGTATGTGGATAGTCTTGCTTCTGAATGTTTGATTTTATTCTTTTTCTTTTTGTTTCACAGTGAGGCTGATGTGATCATTATGGGACCTCTGGCATTTGAGAGGTGCATCACCAAGGAATGTAATTTGTTCCCTCCAAACTGAAACAGGTTGTAGAGAACTTATAAGCATGCTTAGTAATATGATGCACAACTAAACAATGCATAATGGTTGTGCAGGACTCTGAAAATTAGGAATCCAAATTGCCGTTTGCAGTTGGTTGGCTGCCCATTTTGTTATATTTTTTCCGTGTTTAAGAACAGAAAAAAAAAAACCCCTATTTGTCTCCTAATTTCTTATCTTTTCCTGTGATCTGCAGTTGACAGGATTGCTATTGGTCTATGATGAATGAATTGTAATATGAATAATTTTGTGAACATGAATTATGCCCCACATATTTTCTTATGTTTTTGCTTATATATGGATTTTTATATTCTTCGTACGTCCACTGGTTGATGCACTGGTTGATTTTTCGTATGTTCACTGGTTGCTTATCATGTGTTTATTGTTTCTCAATTATCTATGTTGTCTTCTAGGCCATCATCGATCATCCCTTTATGCTCAACGGTGGCATCTTCGTGTTTTCTACTAGAATAAAATCTGGTATGCCCGATTCTGATACTTTTTTCTTCTAATTCTGATATTCTGATATCCTTCTTTTCTAACTCTGATATTCTCATATTCTAACATTCCTCGCTAATGGATAGGTTCGAAATGAATTATTTGTATTTGAACAAGAATCGGGGAACTCTAAACCTAGACTTAATACAAGTTGTTCGATGACAATTTATATGCGTTTCTTGCTGCAGAAGGACAATATTTTTTAACTTCGAAGTTTGTTCAAGCTTGAAAAAAAGTCTTTCGTGTTTCCTGAATATTTTCATCCCTCATTCATACTTGCTTCATAGAATAGTTTGATTCATATTTGCTTCATAACAAAATTTAGTAAACTCCAAACAATCAATTTTCCCAGCTGCTCAATTTCCTACAAATTTTGTACCGTTATCACATAAGTATTAGTTTATTAGTTGTGATATGTTGTTTCATACTTTTTGAGCTTTGTTTATTAAACCATTACTAGGTTATTTATATCAAAACTTTCTGGAAATGGGATGCTCCGATTTACTTAGAATGACATTCATCTGCAAATGTTGTTAAGTTTCTATGGAAAATGCTCAATCGGCTGAATGATTTATCTTTATCTGGAAAACATGTCACTTTTATTATTATGTTCATATTGTGTTCTCATTCACCCTTCAAATATCTATCTTAATATGTTTTTTTGTTTGTTTTCTTAATTTTCATTTAGATCCTACTTCCTGCTGCTCAGTTGGCTCTATACGTCGTTATTGTCCACTTAGTTCAACCTGCACCACGTTTGGTCATGCGTTGAGGTTTGCTTCACTTTTAGTTTGCAATTCCTTATTCATAATTCCACTATACAACTACATTAGATTTAACTATTTACAATGTACTTAATAAACATGTTACGTTTTTTAATGCATTCAAATGTTAGTTTATGATAAATTTGAATCCTCATTATGATGAATGGTAATAACCAATCACTTCAGTTTCCTACTAAATTTATATAAAATTAAATTCCATAATTTTATTCATATTTTTTAAACATTCAAAAATCCCTGCTGCGGGTACCATTGCTAGTAATAAACTAATTTGCAGAGTTCCTACATATCAACCATGAGCCGGACGAGAAGTAAAATCTTTAAGTCAGTTAAAACAAGTCAAAGAAAATGTTGAATATAAGGAAAAGAAGACATCATTGGTGAAAATGGAGAACACATTTATTGTGAATAATGAGGAACATGACTGTTAAATTATTATAATTAGATCGAAAAATTCATCGCACAAAAGGTTAAAATTACAAGGGATGTAAAATATAAGACTGGTATAAGCTTTGGTCATAATAAACTGCCTCATATGTGACCCAACAACATCCTCCATTTAATTTCCCTTTCAAAATTGACACCATTATCGTGTATAATGCAGCAATTCCTCATGCGGCCGAAGAAAATGGATTACAGTGGCTAGGAACTGGCCGGCTTGTCTTGCCTTCGTAGCAACTTCTTCATCACCATGACTAATTTTGTCAATCTTCTCTATGAATTGACAGGCTTTCCATTTAATTTAGGGAAAGGGTCTTGCTTGCTTAAAACTGCAACTTTGCTCCTGTGTGAGAAGTACCCCTTTACAAGATTTTTGGATATTAATATGGCCACTATGCACTCCACCTACAAAATGCACCAGAGATTTGATTAGAGAGCCTATCAGTAAGCTACCAGGTTGAGAGAGAAAAAGAGTACTGCGAGTTCCCAACAAACAAAAGATTGAGCTGGCAAGGACAGATATAACAAGTACCTCATCGACATCCATGGAAATCTCAAGCCATTTCAATGCTTTGACAATTACTTCGAACTTCAGCTGGTGACCTTTGACCGGATCCTTTTGCTTTTGGATAATGTAACTGCACGATTTGTATGCAATAATCATAATTGAATCTTCTGAGGTTCTACTATTGAAATTATGAAGTGGCATCGATACTTACATTTTCTTTAATAATCTCTGGTAGATCTGGAGTTCTAGCTTCTCTAGGACAAGATATACACCTGATCTCAAGAACCTGTTTCATTTTTATGGATCAGTTCCATATTCCAGATAATGATTATACTAATCTCAGGATTTTCAAAATTGATAATGATTATACCAATCTCAGGATTTTCAAAATTAAAACCAAACATACCGATCTTCATGATTTTCAAGAGCATGCCGAAGTAGCCGGAGATCACCTCTTTTTAGAGCTTTTACAACATTCGTATACTGTGAAAGCAAAAGGTTGTAAACTCGGATTTAGTCACAGATTTGAAATATGGATCACTTGTAAATAGATATATGTAGCATACATGCAACATAACTAAGTGATACCAATACCTCATTTCCCACAATTATGAATTAAATACTTTCTCTTGCAGATAAAGGAAATGACAAATTATTCAAAGGGAATGCCATACCTCAACCAGGTTATACTTTTCCAGAAGCCAATCATTTGGTAAGATGCCTATTGAAAGCTTCACTGGTATCAAATATTTCAATATCATCCTATGCATACAAACAAAGAAAAATGAGTTGGACAATAAAAGACAGTGTAAATCAAATAGATTTCATGTTTGATTTATTGATTTCTTATCGCTGCATGTTTAGGAATTAGTAAAGCATATATGCCAAGGACTTAGTTAACACGAAAAACATAAACCATTTTGTTAGGATTCAGGTAACACCGCCATTTTAACTTGGATTTACCTTTCATGATCACTATACTTCCAAGAGACAGAACTATCGGAGTAATTTGGCTAATTATCAAAATCAAATGCAACTATCAAGATCATACAATTAGAAGCATGACTCAACCGAATAATATATAGGAACAGCAATAATGTTTTCTTTGCAAAGATACTCCTTAAAGTTTATCATGCAAATGTATGCAGCAAGCACACCTGAGCCAAACCTTATATTTGCTTCACTTTGAGGGTTGCAATGCTGCAAGGCATAAGACAATTTTTGATCAGCCTGCAAGGTAACAAAAGTAGATTTAGTGGATAGTACACTTTATGAAACCCCAAATTCTCAGCCTAGTGCTTTCTATGCATAGAAATAAGTGAATCAGCAGATAGTGGATCTTATCATTAGTAAGCCAGCTAAAATGACTATAAGGCATAGGATAGAACTGCACAGTTCTTTACCAAGTGTCTAACTTTAAAATCCAAGACTCTAGAGGGTGAACTTAAACCAAAACAAAAAACACCACTAACAAGAAATTTACATCATTAACATAATGGAAATGAGGTTACTTACAGCAGTGAAATTTTCATTGAAAACTTCTAGACGGCCTGTATAATACATGTAGGTGACCTGCATATCAAAGTACATCGGTGAGGAAAGCATAAAAATTATTTGTGAAGGAAGAACCAAGTCAAGTGGGAAGAGAGAAGAGGAGTAGGATGGAGGAAAAGGGAAGGAAAGAAAATTGCTTCTGCTCAACCAAAGTTAATTCTGACCTTATCTCTCTTAGGAAATTCCTCAAAATCAAATATTCGTGCAGTTTCAATGCTCCTTATCACACTACGGCAAAGGTGAACTGTACCAAGCTGCAAAGTAATAAAAGATCATTCATCATAATGCAGATCAGGCTACTTGTGTTTATTCAGCATTCAAAAGAGACTGTAATTAGCTAATTAAGATTTCAAAAGCATTGACAAACTCTAAAGGGTTCATAAAATTTTACCTTGAAGTAAACTTTAAACAACTGGCAGGTCACGTACAATGCTCCAACACGCTTAGGGCCTTTTCCCTATAATCAATACACCAATGGAAGAGTTAGCACTATAGATTCATAAGTTTAAACTATGTCATCAGTTAGCAGAAAGAAAAAATAAATGAAAGTGCTATTGTTGTGTGAAATATGAATAAGCTGTAAAGCAAAGGATTTTGCATCCAAATGGCATAAATTGTAAAATAAGAAAAGCTAAAGAAAACAATATTTAAAGTAAGAAACCTTACCGCAAGAACCCCAAAAACTTTCATAAGGAAAGAACCAGCTCCCTTCAACTTCTCAGGGGACTTTCCATTAGAAGCCAATTCCTTATCAGCCTACAAAACCAAAACTGTCTCACTTGATTGTCTTCCCAACATATCCACAACCAATAAAGAAAGGAAGAACGGATTTTTTTAGAAGACAAGAAAGCAGATCTTTTTATTAAAAAAGAAAAAAAAAAGACACATAGCCTTACCCTCTCAGCTAGAACCCTAATTTCATACGCTATGGCATACAGTGCTTGCAAAGCCCAGGCTGTGTCCCAGTTCCTAAACTCTTGAATAAAAGCACTGCACATCCACCACCCCCACCAGAAATTGTCAAATTCAATACCAAACATGAAATTAAACACACACAAGCTGATCAAAAGCAGCCCTAAAGACAATTACTTTGCAGATTTTTCAAAGGCTGGGTATGAATCAATGAAGTTCCCGACCCGGTAACATTGAAAAGCACGGAAGAGGTGAACCAGAATTTCACCAAACTGAGAGTCGTTATCGGACTGTTTAATCAATCTATTGGCATCCTGTCACACAGCAACAACACCTGTCAAAACCCTAATCCCCGTTGGAGCAATCGCATAGATAAATACACATTCCTATAAATGCATGACCTGGAAGACGTTGAGGGCATCAGCGAGGGAGAGGAGGGCGTGGTGGTTGGAAGAAAGAGAGAGAAGCTGCTCAAGGGAAGCTCCGTCCTGGTTCGAAACAGCGACCGAGAAGCGGTAGAGGTAGTCGTTGATTCTTCTGTGAGCCTCGCCCATGCTCAGGTACGCCATCTCCCCGCTCAAACACTCTCAGTAGGTGCAAGAACAGACAATTTTATTTCACGATTCCTTGTTTTTATAACGGCGCCGTTTCCTGGAATAAAGAGGAAGAGGAAGTGCTAGGAAACGACAAGTCGTTTCACGTAGACTTTGGAATATCCAAGTGCGATGCGACGAAATATAACAGCAATTCGTTGTTGTACAAATCGTCCTTCCATTCCAACTCAAAGCGAGTCCACCCAAAACCATTTACAAGTCGTCTTCTTTGATTGGTGAAAGCTACCCCCACCAAATTCACTGTCTGCAACACCGCTAAGACCTAACCTTTAACCCTTGCATTGCACTCAAACCCCTCTCTTTCTCTGTCTCCACAGCTCCATAACAAAACCCACCTCCCAAATTCTTCTATTCCCCGAACCCATTGAAGAAAAACCAGAAGAATTAAACGGGGTTGTCAAAATGGGTTCGGATTCATTGCCCATGAAACCGACGCCGATCCCAATCCACGATGAAGACCCTCCGAACCCAGCTATGGCGCTGCTCTCTTTCAGCACGGACTCATCCGCCACCTCTTCACCTTTGATCCCATCCTCTTCTCACAAACCCAGCACCACCATCATCTTCATCTCTCTCTTGCTCATCACCTGTATAGCTCTCTCCGCCGCCGCTGCTTTCGCTTTTCTCTTCTTCTCCAGCCCATCAAAGGCCACACCGACTCCCACTCACAGCTCCTCATCACTTGAATCCAAGGCTCGAGCTTTAACAAAGCTCGACCGTCCTGTCGTTCTATTGGTTTCCTCAGATGGGTTCCGATTCGGGTACCAATTCAAGACTCCGACTCCGAATATCGGCCGTTTGATCGCCAATGGGACCGAGGCCGAGCAGGGTTTGATTCCTGTGTTCCCAACACTAACATTTCCAAACCATTACTCAATTGTCACAGGTCTTTACCCTGCTTACCATGGAATAGTCAACAACTACTTCGTGGATCCGCACACAGGGGAATTTTTCACCATGAGAAGCCACGAACCCAAGTGGTGGCTAGGCGAGCCCTTGTGGGAGACAGTGGCCAATCATGGCTTGAAGGCTGCCACTTACTTCTGGCCTGGTTCTGAGGTAATTAAAGGTTCTTGGACTTGCCCTGATAAGCTTTGTATGCAATATAATGGCTCTGTTCCTTTCGAGCAACGGGTCGATACTGTTTTGGATTACTTTGATCTGCCTAGTAATGAAATTCCTGTGTTTATGACTCTCTATTTTGAGGACCCTGATCATCAGGGCCATCAGGTTGGGCCTGATGATCCTGAGATTACTGAAGCTATTGCTAGAATTGACAAAATGATAGGCAGATTGATTGAGGGTTTAGAGAAAAAAGGGGTCTTTGAGGATGTTACTATCATTCTGGTAGGTGATCATGGTATGGTCGGTACATGCGATAAAAAGCTAATTTTCCTTGATGATTTGGCCTCGTGGATTGAAATCCCGGATAATTGGGTTCTGTCACATACTCCATTGCTTGCCATTCGTCTCCCTTCGGGTGTTGATCCTTCGACTGTTGTTTCTAAGATGAATGAAGGCTTGGAATCGGGGAAGGTTGACAATGGGAAGAATTTGAGAATGTATCTTAAGGAGGAGCTTCCTAGTCGGCTCCATTATGTAGCGAGTGATCGAATTCCACCAATCATAGGGTTGGTTGAGGAGGGGTTTAAGGTCGAACAAAAGAGGTCAAAGCGGAGAGAATGTGGTGGATCGCATGGTTATGACAATGCTGTATTTTCCATGAGGACCATATTCATTGGACATGGTCCTCAGTTTGCAAGAGGTCGCAAGGTTCCAAGTTTTGAAAATGTCCACATATACAACTTAGTCACTACGGTTCTTGATATTCAGGGCTCTCCAAACAACGGATCTCTATCATTTCCAAAGTCGGTTCTTTTACCCAGTGCTTAGTATCCATCTTTTACCCAGTGCTTAGTATCCACCCCCACGCGTATGTCAGCTGGCCGATGTCAGTTTGTTGAAGTTTGAGCCGTGATTGGCAAGATTTTGCTCTTATGGAACCATTTCATTATGTTCTTGCAAGGCTTTAAGATCATGGGTAGAAAGATTGTGAGGTTTCGTTTCCTTTCTGCAGCATTTGTGACATGCTTAGTTCATAACCTCAGCTAGGATTGCTCTTAATATTTCATGATCCATGAGCTCGATCACTCGTTGTGACATGCTTAGCTTCTTTAGCAATATTGTGTTCTTCCATATATTTGCTTCATATCGTGCAGTAGTAGGAGTTGCCATGAAAGCTTAGTTGTAATTTTGTAAAGAGACATCATTTGGTAGTATCAGAAACTATGATTATTGTCCAGAAGGAGAAACTTCAAATTTTCTGTCATGTTGGAATAGAATTATTTTTTCTTATTTTTTCTTATTGTTAATTATATATATAGTCGGATGCCTTGTGGTTTGTTGGGAATCATCTTTAAACAGCTCATGAGTAATTGTTTGGCAGCACTAATGAAATCTCTTAAACTCGAAGCAATCCTTTTTCATTTTTCTTCCTAAGGACCTTTCAAAGCAATCTTTATATATGTAGCTGAGAACTATTGAATAAGCAAGGCATCTGAATAAATTAACATCCCAACTTCCCAAGGCTCTGCAAAATAACATGCGTATTTATTTAAAAAAACTACCAAATATATGTAGAAGTTATTAATTAATCAAGACTTGCGGAATCGAGGAAGGTCCAGCTAATAATTAATGACTCATGTTTGGAAATTTTTTATTTTTTAATTATATAAACGGTGTCAAATCATCCACCAAACGTACTGTATATAACATGTAAATCAACATTTGCAAAATCTACGAACATTCAAGAAATAAAATAAACTTGCATATCCTTGTCTCCATTACCATGTTCAAGTTTGGCAAAGTTTTGATTCCCTTCACTCACAAGTAGTTGAGTGACTTACAATTTAATCTCATTATACCTAGGTATAGCTTTATAACTAGGGTTTTGGTTTTGTGACATTACAGTATGTTATATATATGGCGAGAATTTAGAGTGATTGTTTGGGAGATGAAGTTTTACTTAGAAGAACTTATCATACACCATCATATCGTTTTCCTCTGCATTCTACTAGTCTTCTTATGTTTGTTTTTTTTTTTTTCCGTAGCCTTTTATGTAACATTCTGCGTCAACGATCCCAAAATCACCGTCATCAATGCCCCCCTACCCAGTTCGATTATACAGGAAGCAACCACACACTCTCCTCAACCTTTCCCAAGACATCACAATCACAAACCCTAACAAAAGGGTAGGCATTCACTACCGTGACATCCAAGTCATCACAAACGACCAAGGCAAAAGGTTTGCTCTTGTCGATTACTTGAAGATTAATTCGGCGATCCCACCATTCTACCAAGGTCACATAAACGCCACAGTTTTGCAGGACGTCCGATTTCAAGGTGAGCAGGTGGTGATGCTCGGAAGCAACGAGCTATCCAAGTTCAAAGCGGACACGGATGCTAGGGTTTTCAGTATGGACGTTGTTTGATCTAAAAATGGATATAACGAAGGGTTGTCTCGCTGGATGCTAGAAGCCTACCCCTATTTGCCGTGATGACCAGCGGAAGGATAAGAAGGTTACTTGACATCGGTGGGGTGTCGGTCTAGGAGACTCCGATGCTTAAGTCAGTAAAACGGATGGAGATTAGACAATGTAGGTAGTGTAAGACTTAGTGAATAGTAAATAGTGAATGTACCTTTTATGGGGTAAAGTGCCTTGTATTTATAGTGGCAACAAATGAGCTAGAACCCTAATGACATAAGGCCCAAGCAGTTGCTTAAATTTTGCCATCTGTCTCAAGATGTTGGATGGATGACAGTGATTTGCTAGAGGTACATCTGTATTTTTTCCGTTGGGGGTAGGTGACTACTTGCTAGTACCGACCGTGATGCTCGGAGATGCAGGTTGGCGGTCCTTGAGAGAGGCCGACTGGGTGCCTCTTTCAGCAGTCCCCTCATCAGAAGTCACTATAGGTTGGGTTCGCTGGCTCACATTCTGTTGGCAGACGACGGATTCCTATTGGTAAGCATCAGAAGGACTCGCCATGACACTTTGCGGGCGGTTCTGAGGGCCTCCTTGGTTGTCGGTTTGAATTGTATAAATATAAGTACCCTAAGTCGTTGACTGAGGTGGACTTTCTCGGTCGAGGACTTGATATTCTGTACAGACCGTGTAAGTCGACCGGTGGGATGTACCTTGGAGTCCTTTAAGTCCTTGGGTGAGGAAGGGCATCGTGGCACATGGCAGGGAAGTTTCCTGGGAGATTGATCCCAGTGAGTCATGGGGAACTTGGATTTCGAAATGTTGGGTCGACTGTAACACCCTGGAAATTCGAAATAATGAAAAATGACAATTCTGCCCCTATATGGTCAAAATATTGACTTTTTGATAGGGAGACCTTCTGAAAATTTCGTGAGGACCGTTATGAAGGTCTCAAACTCCAGAATACGTAGATAGGCGGTACGCCGAAAAAAGAATTCAGATAAGTTCATTATGGGTAAAAAATAGCTAGGGGCATTATGGCAATTTTGGCTGAAAGGGTAATTTGGTAATTTTACATTTTGACATATGAAACATGTGTGTTGTCTAAAATATTCTATGAATTTTCCTTTCTTTTTCCCCGACCAACATACCCTAAGTATTTATATGTGTGTGTGAATCGGGGGAGGAAGGCCGAAAAAAAAAGAAAGAAAATGGAAGAAAAAAAAAGAAAGGAATGAGGGGGAGATGAAACAGAAGAAACATAGAAGGGCAAAGGGAAAGAATCAGAGAAGAAAGGGAGAGATTTAAAGGAGATGAGTTAGAGTAGAATTTGGAGAAAGAGACATACCTCCATAGTCAAGAAGCTCGAGATCGACCACGACTCCTTATTGTGTTTCGAGACTGCCTAGCTCAAAACTAAGAATCTGGGAACGATGCGAGAGACCTAGTGGTTACAATGGAATGAAACCGGGAGAGATTAGGACGTGGGAAGTACTAGAACAGGAAGTTCATGGTAGGGGCGAAGGTTGAAAGCTTGTACAGGGAGTTTGAGGTAAGTTCCTTTGACTTTAAACCCCGTAGATCCTCTCCTAGAGAATATTAGAAGAACTTTGACGTTAGAATCACAAGAAACGACCGAGAAATTGTCAAGTTTGAACTAGGTCGAAGTCGCGGGTCGTACGACCTGGAACTAGGACCCAGCAAAAGGTTGAAGACGATCCTTGTTATAGCCGCACGGCCACCACACGCAGAGCCTTGTGGTGGCGCGTGCGACCTTCTATGGCCGTTTGGTCAACATGAAAGTTTTAGTGCTTAATTTTGTGAGTCCAATGGTACAATTTTTCAAGTTAATTAAACACTGTTTGAATGTAGTTTCTGATATTTAAAGTAATATGTTATATTTTAATTATAAATTAAATATGGGAAAATTAGGGGAAGTTAAATAAGATTAGTTTGAACTGTTAGTCTCAGCAATTTTGGGTATTAATAGTTAATAATGGAAATTATCGTGATTGGGAAGTTTTATGAAGATTATGGGAAAAGCCTAAGATGTAATGACGTTTTAATTATTTATGGCTTAATAACAAAATTGATTTTGGTATAATGTTTATATTCTAAATGAATATTAAAAGGTATAGTACGTTGAAGAATGAATATACGTTGTTATACGAGATTATGGAAAAGGATTAAGGAAATTTAGTTGTGCTTGGTATGTAAGGAAGTTACAAATAAACTTTATTTGGGATAAATAGAATTCTCGTGATCAATTATGTATTTTGAACTTTTCATTATATGAATAATGTTAATATGTTTAAATATATTTGATTTGGTAAATAGTGATAATTTTTAATGATGAAAGTTAGACCCGTATTGTGAGGACTCGTGCCTTGGGGGCATGGTTAGCAATCCACATCGCCGAGGGGGATCTGAGGGATGCGTCTTATATGTGTGGACGCGCATCTATCCAACATGACTTATTTTGGGAGCTCACTCGCTTTGGATTCCTTGGAAACTCCATAGTTAAGCGAGTTGAGACTGGTGTAATCTCAGGATGGATGACCCACTGGGAAGTTGCACGTGAGCTCCCGAGAACAAAACGGTGAGGGTTGGGCCCAAAGCGGACAATATCCTATTGGAGAAGGTCGGGTCGTGACAATTTGGTATCAGAGCCCAACCCTCGCCGAAGTTGAGTGTGCTAGTGAGGACGATGGGCCCCAAGGGGGTGGATTGTGAGGACCCGTGCCTTGGGGGCATAGTTAGCAATCCCACATCGCCCGTGGGATCTGAGGGATGCGCTTTATATGTGTGGGCGCGCATCTATCCAACATCGAGGCCTTTTGGGAGCTCACTAGTTTTGAGTTTGGTTGGAATTCCAAAGTTAAGCGGGTTTGGGCTGGTGCAATCTCATGATGGGTAACCACTAGGAAGTTGAACGTGAGCTCCTGAGAACAAAACTGTGAGAGCTGGACCCAAAACGGACAAGATAAGATCCTGTTGGAGAAGGTCGGGTCGTGACACGTATGTAATAAATAAGTAAATTCCACTAATGGTCGAGGTAAGTGGGCTGAATGTGGGCGATAACCCTGTAATAGCATATTATGTTTATTTAATTTAGTAAGTGACGAACATGGTTAAAATTGGTAATATCCATTGTCTGACAAGTATAGTCAGACCAGAACAGGACTGGCCCGTTTTCACGGAATTTAGGGACAGTCTTGTCAATTTGGTATTAGAGCACAACTATTAAATAATCATGTCTTGAAATATGATCTTTGTGTATGACATGTTTTATTTGTTTTATTGCAAGATTTACATGATGACAATATGAATTATGATTTTTTATTTCGTTAAAATTATTTTTGGATAATTTTCTGGATTCATTGAAAGTACACTTGAAAATAGTTGTATGTGGAAATAATCTGAACTACTTTGAACATGATTATTAAACGGTTACTTGATGATTTTCAGGAAATTATTAACGATTTCTTATGCATGTGTTGTGAAGTGTTGCTAAAAGTTTGTTGTGAGTTTTGACTAGGATTTTGAAAAGGATTTGAATTTAAGGAATTAATATTTGTGAGTAATGTATGTCTCTTTTTCTCGATAGTTGTGCATTGTTGTGTTATGAACAGGTTACCTGGGGTTGATGGGTTACATCCAGATGTTGTTTCCCTTTACCACCACTCAGATGGTGTATCCTCGAGTGGTTGAGCATGTGGTTGACGCTTGAATGTTGTATCCCTGAGCAGACACTCGGACATTGTATTTTCGAGTGGTTACGTGGTATGATGGTATTGTGATGATGTTTCAAATGTTGAGTTGGACATTTTTTTGGTTATGCCTGCTGATAGTATTGTGAGTACCCGGGATGGTGCTTCGTGCACTACTCATGAGATGTTATGATTACCCCGGATGGTGCTTCGTGTAGTTCATAGAGGATGATGTGATAGTTTGGACCGTGCTTCATACAGTTCCAGACGTGCCTAGATAGTGTTTCGTGCAGTTCCCAAAGGAGGTTATGATAATCTAGATGATGCTACGTATAGTTCTCAGACATGTCCAGATGATGAGTTATTGCAGTTCCCGAACTAGGCCCAGCCAATGATTCATGCAGTTCCTGGGCAGTTTATACATAGAACGGTGATACATTGTGATGTATGTGATAAATACTTGGGCATGACTAAGATGTTTCTTCGTGCAATTCCCAAGGTGGTGTTGTGGTGATGACCTACGCGTAGTGCCGCTGTGTGAAATGGTTGGTATTTGAGATAATAATTGGTTGAGCTGGTTATGGATTAGTGGAATATAAGACTATATAGGATCCCAGTATTGCTTGGGTCTAAATAGAGTTGGGAATAAGTGAATGGACTTCCCTTTTCCATAATGCATGCGTAATTAAGCGTTTCAAAGGTGTTATGGTATGATTTATGTGATTTTGGCTTGATTGTGATTTTATATGATTTTTGGTGATTTTTACAAAAAAAAAAAATTGATTTAAATACACTATTGGTATTTTGGGCTTAAAACCGGTTTCTGAAACGTGGATTTGGTTATAAAATTAGTGTATGATATATATTTGTGATCTCTCGATACTCATGTATTGTGATATGAATTGTTATGTGTGTTTGCCATGATTTTTGTGATGACTTTATAAATATTGTGTTGATTTATTGATGTCATTTGCTTTAGGAATATTTTCACGTATTTTCAGGTCCATGGCTTTATAAAATTGGAAGAACCTAACATGATTTACGCTTTTTGCTTTTTAGTATTTGACGTCGCATATTTAATTACATGATTTACTCTTTCCGCTTTTTAGTGTTACCATTATGGTGAAAGAACCTAACATTAGTGGCAAGTTATTAGATTGGTGTTAAGAGTCGCATGTGTCCTATACGTTAATTATAGTTAGTAAATTTAATTAATATATAAATGAACTAATAAAAATGAGAAAAATATTATTCTTTCCAAATTGATATTGTGTAAATTTTTCTATAATTAATTTTAGATCGTGAGTGTCTGTATTTAGACTCCACGCATTTTGCTGCATTTTATTAAATATTGACCTTTAAATTAATCCAACATTCTAAAACATTGCACCTCATCAAGTTAATAGTTAATATTTCTATTTATTTTTTTATTTCCAAATTCCCATTAAACTAATCAAAGTTAAGTTAACTTCAAATTCTTATTAATTAAAAATAAAAAGTCACATTTTTAGGGTTTACAACAAAGATTGAACTCTTCAGCCTCTCTTTGTTTTCTCTGTGTTCGTCTTCTTCCTGAACTCTTTCTTCGTGTTCCTCCTCTTACTCTTCAATGGAAACTCTTCTATCACTGTTGCACGAGTCTTCAAATAATTCAATCATGTAAATATTTTTTTTTTATATTAATTCTCTTGTACAAGAATTTTCCATGACTGTTGCTTAGTGTTGAATCAAAGATTGAACTCGTCGCGAAAAGTCCTCACAATTCCTGCAGACAACAAACAATTAGCTATCGTTGCTTCGATCGATTTACCCGGGGGGTTGTTCGACCAAGAACACTCCGATGCTTAAGTTAGCTTTGAGAGAGGAAAAGGATATACTTCGAAACGAAGAATCAACATACCTTGGAAGTGAAATGTGCCTTGCTATTTATAGAAAAATCTTGGGAGCCTTGGAGAGTTCTGATTGGTCGGTTTGAATATTTAATTAATAAATAATATATTATTATTAAATGAATAATATATTATTATTAAATGAATAATATATTATTTTGATAATCATAATGATGGCTTATCATGATAGTAATGATATTTAGTGTATTTTAATATTAATATTAATTTATCGTTATTAAGAATAACGATAATTATCTCTCGGAGAGAATATCAATATTACGGAGGTTTTAACCCGGCCAAATAACGTATTTAACTAGTAAATAGATTATTTGATGTGCGGGTATTTTTCGAATGATCAGTGTTATTTTTGGGAATTACGGGACACGTGGTGGCTCCATAATTTTCGGATGATTCTGGGTTCCACAAATGCCCCCACATCGATTCGGTATTCAGGGAATCCGGAGGGATGTATTTTGCTTGGAATCTTATATTACCGGGTTTAGTGGTGTGAATCGGTCATAATGTGCAAAAATGACCATTTTGCCCCCCAAGCATGGAAAAATGTCGACTTTTGAGCCCGGGGGTCCAAAGGTCGTGGGTCAGAGACCGTTACGTAGGTCGAGTTAATACGAATTCATAGACAGGCGGCATGCCGAAATCGGAGATCGGACGCAAAAGTTATGGATCTACGAAGACGAGGGGCATTTTCGTAATTTTTGCAAAGTAAGGGCAAAATGTTGACTTTTGACCCGGGAGGTCCGAAGGACAAGGGCCAAGGACCATTACGTAGGTCCAGTCGATACGAATCCATAGACAGTCGGCATGCCGAAATCGGAGATCGGACGCAAAAGTTATGGATCTACGAAGGCGAGGGGCATTTTCGTAATTTTCCGAGCGAAGGGCGAAACGGTCTTTCAAACGAAAAGTGAATGCTGACTCAAACTACCAGCCAAACATGTCACTTTCCCTCTCACTTTTACACCTGATTTTAGGGATTAAATCTAGGGTTTAGAGACATTAAACCCTTAATTAGGGAAAAAACACTCAATTTGTCCATTTGTGTTATTGTTTAAATAACAGATCAAATTAGCTGCGAGAATTATCAATTGAGAGGTTGAATTAGATCAAATTAAACACGAGAGACAGAGGGTGAACTGATTTTGCAGATTTCAAAAATTTTGAGAAATTGTGGGGAGAATTCGAATTCGGATTCGCGAGCTTTAAGGATCAAAATTGAGACTCGATTGAGTCTTCTGAGGTCATTTCGAATCGATTCACAACAAAAACGGAGATAATTGGGGCTTCCCTGAGCAAGAACAGAAGCTCTGATTTTTGCTCGAAATCGAGCTTGAGTTCGAGCAGTTGGAGGTATAATTTTATGAAATTGATTATGCAAAAACTTTTGTTTCATTCTCACAATACTCTCTGTGTGATTTAATTTGAAAAACAGGGATGAATTGGACGAACCCGATCACGAAACCCGTTTGAGAGTTCATCGGGGATTTATCAGATTTTGGTTATAATTGAAGTTTTAAACGTTACAGAACCTAAATTTAAATGGTTTGGATGAAATCAGTTTAAAAAACGGAAGAAAACAATGCCCAATTGAAGGAGAACAGATCGGGTCTCAACGCGGGTCTCCAACCCGTTTACCAGTCATTCGGGTAGAGGAGACGCACTGTAGCAGTTACTGTGCTACGCGCGTGGCTTCCACGCGCAGCCGCTTGCGGCGGCGCGTGAGGGCGCGTGGAGGCGTTTCTAGGGGGATTGTCAACAGGTGTTTTATTATTTTTGATGTAATGAACATTTTTTGTGTTGGGTCCGAGACAAACTGACATTGTATCAATACTGTTTCGAGGGTCCGATGGTTTAGGTTATAACTTTAAATTTTTATTAAATTCCCGAAAAATTGTGGAAAATTGATATGATGTGTTTAGAGTCATTGGTGACCCTTTATGATGTTTTTTGGGCAGGATTCGAAATTCCTAAAAAGCGTCAGAAATTACGGAATCGCGTGCAGTTTGGAAAATGAGCAGTTTGGATAGTGCGTGCTTGCATCGGTAGGCTGGCTCACACTCATTGTGACCCTTGCTAGTACCACAAATATGCTTGCTACGTGGTGAACGGAGTTTGGCTGAGCAGTTGACGGGGATTTGGTGGTGATTGAGTGCACTTGCAAACGTGACTAGTGAGCATTGGTAGGCTAGGTCACATCTGTTGTGACGTTTGCTAGTACCACAAATATGTTCGCTATGCGTCAAGGTGCTGAGAGACCCAGCAAGCCTGTTTTGTGGGAGCGTGGCGGTTCTCGTAGCCTTAGTCCATTCCGAGGGAAAGATATGGAGTTTGAGAAGCCTGAAGACTTTAAGGAGTGGAAAGCTCATAATCAAATTGCTTTTCCCGAGGATGTCTTTGTGGAGCTTGGAGACAGATGCTCTTCCATGAAGGCTCTTAAGCATGGAAGGGGAAAGAACCCTGTCGGCGGTCGGTGGACTAAATTCCATCCTTTGACCATTGGGTGGGGTTTCAAGTTCCCGTTCTCGAAGTTCTTTTCTAAGATTATTGGCCGGATGGGATGCAGTCCTGCTCAACTGGACGTCGATGCTTATCGACACATCATGTGCTTTGAGAAGTTGAAAAAGTTCTTTAGCCTGGGACTCTCGGAAGATGAATTCTGGCATTGCTATTCCGTGTCACACAACGGAGTTACCGGCGGTCGGCTTTCTCGAGTCGTTCCCAAGGTGGAGCTATTTTTGAGGGCGGAGTTCAATGACAGTGCGTACAGGGTCAACTGTATTGAAGTCGGTGGTGCATGGGACAAACACGCCTCCTCAGACCTGAGGATCGCCTCACATTTTCGTTCGTTTGATGAGTTGTATAGCGGATTTGAAAGTCATCCTGATCTTAAGAAGATTGATATGGCTTTGAAGATTCCCCCAGAGTTCCGAGACATGAGTTGGCTACTTTCTCCACTTAGAGATTTGAATGGTGGGAGGCCCTCGGATATCCTAATCAAAGAGTGGTTGAGTGCTCCATTGCGGTTGAAGAAACCCGTTATCCAGAAGAGGAATGACAAGCAAGGATCCATTGTTTCCTTGGAGAAAAGGCATGCTGAGCAGCTTCATTTCAAACCTGACCGTTCTATTCCTGCGGAGTCATCTAGCAAGCGTAAAGCTTCAGAAGGTCCTTGCGAGGGGGTACCCAAGCAACTTAAGAAGCTGAAGGTGATCCCCACCTCCCACTACCCGGTTCATCAAGCGTCGAGAGATGAATGCCTAGATCGGATAGTGGGGGAGACACGTGCACCGTCCAAGATTGCTGATGTGATAGGTGCCCCCATCCCAACAGAGGACAGTCAGAAAACTGTTTCGCGAGGGGCTTTCGACAAGGTAGTCCGAGACCTTAGGATTGCGAAAGCTGGGGCCCATAAGTTGGTTGACATGCTTCGTGGGAATGTTGGTTTGGAGGGTGAAAATGAGCGAATGAAGAGCGAATGTAAACGTCTTCGAGAAGCCCGAGACCACTCTAGTCGGAATAACGAAGTTTTGGTCGGAAGGATCCACTCTTTGGAAGTCAAAGTGGGCGAGCTGGAGGTGAGCCGTGCGGAGAGGATTCGGATAGAAAAGGAGCGAGACTCTGCTCGAGACGAGCTCTCTTTGCTGCGTAGAAAGTTGCAAGACTCAGAAGAAACAAGCAGACTTTTGGAGGTGGAGATCCAGAGTCTAAAAGCGGCAATGCTCCCGGGACATGATTATTTACAATCGCCGCATGCCCCCACAACTTTGTGCCAAAGACCTGTTGAGGCACAAAAGTTGGATATGGCGAGTTGTAGCGGGGTCACCACCAAAGAGCGGGAACCAGAGTTGGAGCAAGAGCTGGAGCCTGTTCCGGTATCTTTCCCAGAGCCCGAGGCCGGGACCAGGAATGAAGCTGTCCCTGAGACTGCCGATTCATTGTTTCATGATACTTCCTTACTTTCAGCAGAAGAGTGGGAAGAGTTTAGAAACACGATGGGATTTGAAGATTTGCCTCCATAGTTACATGTCGGCTTGTTCTTGTGTGCAATTTTTTTTATGTATTGTACAACTGGTGTAAGCAATCGTCATGTGATTTGCCAAACACTTACCAAATGAATAAATAAGAAGAATTTAAGTTAAGTTGTTGAAACGCAAGTGTTAACTTTCTTACATGTTATGTGTCGAAGTGAATATTTGTAAATGCCTGTTAATGCATTGGTGTGAGCTTGTTAATATGCCTCAACCAAAACCATGTGTGTATAACAGTGGGTTCTAAATGACTTGTGACGCTTTTAGATGATTAAGTCTTTGGAATGATGCCTTCAGGGAAGGGCTTGTGCTTCTTTAAGAGAAGGCTTGAAGTGCTTCGATGAAGAAGACTTAGGGAGCTTCCAAGAGGAAGGCTTAGGATGCTTCCTAGGAGGAAGGCTTGAGGTGCTTCCTGAAGGAAGGCTTTGGATGCTTCCCGGAGGAAGGCTTGAGGTGCTTCCTGAAGGAAGGCTTCGGATGCTTCCCGAAGGAAGGCTTGAGGTGCTTCCTGAAGGAAGGCTTTGGATGCTTCCCGGAGGAAGGCTTGAGTTCTTCCCGGGGGAATAAAGTCTTTTATTTGGCATCAAACAACGACTAGCTTTATTATTGAGCTCTAGTTTGCATTACACATAATATTTTCGGAGGTGATGAGCGTTCATGGAACCACTCACTAACTTCCCGTCCATGGTCTCCAAGGTATAGCTTCCTTTTCCGCCTACTTGGTAGATTCGGTAAGGTCCTTCCCAAGGGGACTTGAGTTTTTGAGACCCTGGACGATTGGGTGCCGCAAACTTTTTCTTGAGAACAAGGTCTCCTGGGAGAAAGTGCCGGAGTCGAGCCTTCTTGTTATAGGAGCTTCTCACTTGCTGCTGGTAGCTGGAGATACGCTTCACTACTTGCTCTCTTAATTCCTCGCTGAGATCAAGTGAAGTTCTCAGAGCGATGGAGTTGACTACTGGATCGTCGAGCTCGGTGAAGGGTGCCGGGACAACAACGTGTGGAGGAATGACTGCGTCAGTACCGTATGCAAGGGTGAATGGAGACTCTCCTGTTGCTCGACGCGGAGTGGTACGGTATGCCCAGAGCGTGCCATCCAACTCCTCCTCCCACAAGCCTTTTTTATCGTCGAGCCGCTTCTTGATACAGTTAAGGATCGTTTTGTTGGAAGCTTCAGCTTGGCCATTACCCTGGGGGTAATATGCAGTTGAAGTGAAATGCTTGATCCTCCAAAGCTCAAAGAACTCGTTGATTATGGCGCCAGTGAACTGAGTCCCATTGTCAGTCAGAATGACCTTGGGGAGCCCAAATCGGCAGATAATCTGGCTCCAGATGAATTTTTGGACATCAGCCTGGGTTATGGTAGCCAAAGCTTTTGCCTCCACCCACTTAGTGAAGTAGTCAGTGGCGACGATCAAATACCTCTTGCTTGGGATTGGGGTACTTGGGAGTGGTCCAACGATGTCAAGTCCCCATTGCATGAATGGCCAAGGGCTTAACTGTGCATGCAACTCTTCCGGTGGTGCCAATTGGTTAGGCTTGAACCTTTGGCATTTGTCGCATTTCTGGGCATATTGCAGAGCTTCCTGGCGTAAAGTAGGCCAGTAAAACCCTGCACTAAGCGTCTTTTGAGCGAGCGATCTTCCACCGGAATGATTTCCACAATGCCCTTCATGAACTTCTGTCAAGACCTTCAATGTTTCTGGGTGCCTCAAGCATAACAAGTTTGGTCCTGTAAAGCTTTTTCGAAAGAGTTGCCCCCTGTCGACATAGTATCGCACAGCTTTCATCTGGATTTTGCGGGCCTCTAATCGTTCATCAGGCAATATTCCATGTTCCAGATAGTTGAGGAAAGGATCTTGCCAGCTTGGAGATGAACCAATTTGTCTCACTTCGATCTCCCTCATGTCAATACTTCTCCGTTCGAGATATTCGATCGGGATCGAGCGCTTGAAACGAAAGTCAAGTGATGATGCTAGATTGGCCAGCGCATCTGCTTGCGTATTTTCCGCTCGTGGAAGTTGATGAAAAGTAAAAATTGGGAAAAGGGTAAGCATTTCCTGGACCTTGTTATTATACTTGAGCATTCTTGCATCACGCGCAGCATATTCTCCGGTTGATTGGTTAGTAATCAATTGCGAGTCCGAATGAATAGCGAGGCGTTTGATTCCCAACTCCTTGGCAAGCGTGAGCCCGCAAATCAAACCCTCATACTCCGCTTCATTGTTAGAGGCTTTGAATCCGAACTGTACCGCCTGTTCCATCATTGAGCCATCTGGAGTGATAAGGACAATCCCTGCTCCTGCCCCCCTTTGGTTTGAGGAGCCGTCAACAAAGAGTTTCCATAGAAGATTGGAAATTGAGGGCTGTAGGGAAGAAGAACTGGCCTCTTGATCCCGTGGTAGAGAAGTGTCGGCGACCCCGGGGGTTTTGCCAAGCTTATTGCCTCCTTCCAGTGACGCCGGTGTGAACTCCACAACAAAATCTGCTAAGGTCTGGCCTTTGACAGCTGTCCGTGGACGATAGAGCAAATCATGCTGACTCAACTCGATGGCCCATTTCATTACCCGTGTCGATGCATCAGGTGCATGGAGTAACGAACGGAGTGGATATTCGGTCATGACGATCACTCGATGAGCTTGAAAGTATGGCCTCAGCTTTTTTGTGGTAACTAGTAATGCTAGAATCAGCCTTTCAAATTTCGGGTATCGTGTCTTAGCATCAAGGAGGGCTTTGGATGTGTAAAATACAGGAAGCTGAATCCCATTTTCTTCTCGGATAAGTGCAGAGCTTACGGCAACGTCCGAAACCCCCAGATAGAGGAACAGGTCCTCGTTATCCTTGGGTTTTGATAGCAATGGTGGGGATGTTAAGTAGGCCTTGAGATCTTGAAATGCTTTCTCACAACCTTCATCCCACTTATCCCTGGATGCCTTCTTTACTGCCTGGAAGAAGGGTCGACACCGGTCAGTTGATTTGGACAGGAACCTATTCAACGCTGCTGCCCGTCCAGTGAGGCTTTGAATCTCCTTCAAACTTGATGGGGATTTCATCTCGAGTATTGCCTTGATCTGTTTTGGGTTTGCTTCGATCCCACGTTGAGTCACAAGGTATCCCAAGAATTTCCCCGCTGAGACTCCGAAAGTACACTTAAGAGGGTTGAGCTTCATTTTGTACTTCTTCAGCAAGTTGAAGGTTTCTCGCAAGTTGGCGATATGATCCCCTCGTTTTTCTCCTTTGACCATGATATCATCCACATAGACTTCCATGGTTTTGCCGATGAGATCCTTGAACATCCGATTGACGAGCCTCTGGTACGTCGCTCCTGCATTCTTGAGGCCAAATGGCATCACCTTGTAGCAGTATACACCGCGGTCGAAGACGAAGGCCGTCTTGTCCTTATCGCTTTCGTGCATGGAGATCTGATTATAGCCCGAGTATGCATCCAGGAAGCTTAGCAGCTCATTCCCTGCAGTTGAATCTACCAAGAGATTGATTCTAGGCAGAGGATAGTGATCCTTTGGGCACGCAAGATTGAGGTCGGTGTAATCAACACAAACTCTCCACCGTCCAGCCTCTTTTTTCTTGACAAGCACGACATTTGCTAGCCATTCAGAGTGTGGAACTTCTTCAATGGATCCAGCAATGAGTAACTTGTCAATCTCCTCTTGAATGATAGCAATTTTCTCTGGGGAAAAGTTGCGTCTTTTCTGTTTGACCGGCTTGTGGTGGGGATTGACGTGTAGCCTGTGGCTAACGATAGTAGGGTCAATCCCAGGCATGTCAGACGGAGACCAAGCAAAAACTTCTTTCTCCCTACGCAGGAAGGCTATGAGTTCTTCCTTTTCTGTGTCACTTAACCGGGCGCCAATACGGGCCTCTTGCTCAGGATGTCGAGGGTCAAGCTGAACGAGGATGACGTCATCCTCCGGCTGCCACCCCTCCGGAGCTGATGGTTCCTCGTGAACGTCAGGATCTTGTCCTGTGATTAGTTGCTATTTGGGAGATGAAGAAGAAATCTTGCCCCCATTGGATGATCCTGCTTGGGGAATGAATTCTGCCACCTTTACCTCCCTTAGCCCTTCGGTGAGGCACCGTCGAGCCATCGTCTGATCGCCCTTGATTTCTCCGATTCCACCACCGGGAATAGGGAATCTAATCTTTTGGTAGAGGCTTGATGTGGTTGCGAGGATTTTGTGAAGCCATGGCCTTCCGAGGATTCCATTGTATGGAGAGTACTCGTCCATGATGTAAAAGGTCTGGGTCGTGACAACGGGGTTTGAATGTACATCTAGCTGGAGAGTACCAATGGTCATACTAGTTGACCCATTGAAGCCTCGGAGAGGGACAGCCCCTTTTACTACTAGGCTTTCTAACCCCATCTGGCGAACTGCCTCCAGGCTGAGGATATTCGCTGCACTCCCTTCATCCACGTGAACCCGATCAACCTGAGCATGAGCGATCTGGATTGATACGACCAATGCGTCATCGTGCGGCCAATCAAGTCCCTCCTTGTCCTTCAAAGAGAAACCAACGACAAGGTCGTTGGCCACCCCGGTGGTGGTGACTTGGGAGACTTGAGAGATGGCAAGAGCATCTCGTATTTTTCTCTTTTTCTGCTTGGAGGTGGTTCCTAGCAATTCTGATTCAGCCATGATGGTGTTGATGCGAATCATCTTGGCTGCAGGTTCCTTTGGTCCTTTGTCAGTAGGTCGATCTGCAGCCTTCCCCTTGACATACTCAGTACAATGCCCTTCCTTGATGAGATTTCGGAGATATCTCTCAAAAGATATGCATTTTTCGATGTTGTGCCCATAGCACTCGTGGAAGGCACACCACTTTGTTTTATCAGCCTTCTCCTGATCTCCCTTGACTGGTTCTGGCTTTTTAAACCATGGTTTGTCCTTAATCTCAATGTGGATCTGATGGACTGGTAAAGATAGTTGCAAATTAGGCTTCCCTACTGCCGGAGTTTGGGAAGGTTGTCCCGCCTTGCGCTTGTTGGTCTTTCCAGCCGTAAACTTTCCATGGGATTCCTCCCTTTTGGGGGTCTTCTCACCAGCTCCAACATGGTCCTGAGTTTGAGTGGCGTTCTTCTCATCCTCCCAACTTGCATGTCGCTCTGCTAGCGAAAGTATTTTGGTGAGACTTCACGCATTACTCATGACGATATCCCCGTAAAGTTGGCTGTCCCGAGAGAGTCCTTGTTTGAACGCCATTGCTGCTACAAGGTCACTACAGCCGACAATGCGAGACTTCTCTTCGCAAAATCTGCGTATGTACTGTCGCAGAGTATCTTTTGTTCTCTTTCGGACAGAGAAAAGGTGGTCATCCTTTACCTCGATTGTCCGAAGTTGTGCGTATTCCTTCACAAATGCCAAGGCCAACTCTTCAAAGGACTCAATCGACCATGAGGGGAGATGATTAAACCAAGTCATGGCTTGGTCTTGAAGAGAAGCCTGGAAAACTTTGCACATAAGTGCATCGTTAGACCTGTGGGGGATCATGACTCCTCGGTAATAATCTATGTGTTTTACCGGATCGGCGGTTCCTTTGAATGGGGTAAAGTTCGGCGTTGCGAACCTCTGGGGAAATGGCTCCTCCTCGATATCTCTTACAAAGGGTGTAGAGAGCTGTATTTGGCGGCGTAGATCGTCCTCTAGATCGCCACCTCGCTGAGCACGGAGGTGCTTGTCCAGTATCTTTTGAACATCATTAGCCCGTAATGCGCCGTGCTGAAGCGATGAATTCCGTTGTGACAGTCGTCGAGAACCTCCGTGGGCTTCTTCCCTCGATCTATGGGATCGTGTAGGGGAGTAGGCCTCATCTTCTCCCTCACTGTCGTGGACAGATCGCCTTAGGTTTTGGTATAGAGCCTGCGGTTGCCCCCTACTCCCATGTGAGTGCTGTGAGAGCTCTGCTCGTGAGGTTGCCCCAACCCTTCCTCCTAGCCGTTCACGTACTAACGGCTTTAGGCGTTGTGGGCTTTTCGCTTGACGAGCGTGACTTTCAGCTCCAGAGTCGCTAAGCGAAGTATCTCGTGACATTGTTTGGCAGCGGACTTGTTCTTTCCCAGGGCGTCTTTGGGTATTCTCCTGTCTGTGCTGCTCCTGGATTGGTCTCCCTGCGAGGATTTGCTGCAAGAGCTCCGATTGAAGTTGAACTTGGTTGCTCAACCTTTCAACTTGTTGCGCCAAGATGTCCTGGGGGGGTTGGGGGTGACCTCTCCCTGAGATGTCATGATTCCCATCCAGGAAGTCCCTTAGGACCATGTTTGTTGCAGGCTGCTCATGTCGTGATGTACTTCCCATCAATCTCCCGCCTGCCCGTTGTAGAGCCGAAGTTCCATCCCCTGGCGGGGGTATTTGGCTGGCCGAAGAGGGGAAGGTTCCGAAGCTGAAGGTTGGTCTCCCTCCGAGTGTCTCAATGGACGCTTCTATGGTCACACGCCTGGGTTGAGCAGGGCGCTTCTCTGGAGTCTCAATGTGAGTCTCATTCCTCGTCTGAGCTGTTGAGGCAGAAACACCTTCTCTGGCTGACTGAACGGATCGACGAACCTTAGCCATGCTGATTTGAACAATGTCGATGAACGACGAACGAAGGGAGATGAACGATGAACAAATTCTTGATGAGTGATGAACAACGTTCAAAATCTTCGAACAATGTCGACGAACGACGAACGAAGAAAGATGAACGATGAACAAATGAGAGAGCTTCTTCTGAGTATAACTCAATAGCTCTCAATGAAAGCACCAATTGTTGAATCAAAGATTGAACTCGTCGCGAAAAGTCCTCACAATTCCTGCAGACAGCAAACAATTAGCTATCGTTGCTTCGATCGATTTACCCGGGGGGTTGTTCGACCAAGAACACTCTGATGCTTAAGTTAGCTTTGAGAGAGGAAAAGGATATACTTCGAAACGAAGAATCAACGTACTTTGGAAGTGAAATGTGCCTTGCTATTTATAGAAAAATCTTGGGAGCCTTGGAGAGTTCTGATTGGTCGGTTTGAATATTTAATTAATAAATAATATATTATGATTAAATGAATAATATATTATTTTGATAATCATAATGATGGCTTATCATGATAGTAATGATATTTAGTGTATTTTAATATTAATATTAATTTATCGTTATTAAGAATAACAATAATTATCTCTCGGAGAGAATATCAATATTACGGAGGTTTTAACCCGGCCAAATAACGTATTTAACTGGTAAATAGATTATTTGATGTGCGGGTATTTTCGAATGATCAGTGTTATTTTTGGGAATTACGGGACACGTGGTGGCTCCATAATTTTCGGATGATTCTGGGTTCCACACTTAGCATGGAGGAAGTGTTGGTTTTGGTGTTAGAAAATTGTACTCAAATAAGGGTCAAAGTCATTTTTCCACTCGCCGTCTTACTCGATTTCGATGATGTCGTTGCTCATAAACTACACTTTGTTTAATTTGTATTTCTGGGTATTGAATGATCTGCTTGAGGAGAGTTTGATGCTAAACTTCTTTTATTCTTTTTCAAGTGGTCAGAATGTTGTACTGTATCAAAGCATACAGGTACATACCACATCAAAAATGATACACATTTTGGTTTTCTGGAAACATGAATCATAGAGCTATGGATTTGATGCTACATGTTATAAGAAATCATGGTGGCGAGGACTCATGTAATTCATTGTTTGAAGTCCTTTATGAAATCCAAAGTGAAAAAAAGTTTTAGAAACTACATTGAGCATGCATGCCGATTGTTATACTAAGGAAGGCATGATGTATATGGCTTTAAAATTATCATGTCAAATGAAGAACCTAGGTATCTTTCCTTTGAAAGGGGTTTGCAACACATTGCTACCACCATTATTGGGCCCAAAGCTGGGGGACTGCCCATTTTTAGTTGCATTCTCTTTGGGTTTTGCATTGTTTAATTTATTGAATATAGATGATGATTAATAATTGAATTTGGGTGATGAGAAATGTTATACTTGATGTACTCTATGTTTGATTTTATGCTTGAATGAAATTTTGATTAGAATATAATTAACTTTGCAACTGTACTGCCAATGTGGATAGCTTACCACCAATAGGAAGAACCTATCTCAATTCAGCAATAACTTTGCAATGAGAGTCATTGAAGTACTCCAAACTATTACAAAAAAATAAAGACAAACACAAAACCAAAAATATCATAAGCTATAATATTAAAAAATCAGAATTCCAAACAGAACCAACATAAGAAAAACAATAAGACATAACATAATAGTACCTTTTGATAACCAACAAATTTGTTGCTCGCCAAAATAATGCTTATTACGACCCGAAATTTAATTTTGAAAATAATTAAAGTAAAATGATGATTTTTCCTCTTGTTTGTATTTTAGTGCACGACCTGTGACTTTTAGTTCAAAAAAGTTATTGTACGTCTACCTAGAATCGATACGTAGGCCTTGAGATTTTATTAACGTTTACAGGTGCCACGTCGATTTTGGTTTTCGTATAGTGGATTTATGGGTCTAGAACGGTTTCTTGAAGTATGTTCGATTGCGACATTATGTACGGGTCCATTTTAAGTTTGTTTGCTTTTAGGTCAAAAGATCTCTGAGGATGGCTGGGATGGGTGACAAATGTCACCATCCCAACCACCCTTTACTTTGATCCTTATCATTTTGTTCTTGAAACTGAAACACACACACAAATACCATCATCTTCACTTTTAGTTCCAGCAAGCCCAGAACAAGGAGAGTGAGGGTGAGAGACTGAGGGAAAGACTGGGAAAGGGAATAAGAGAAGGTTGAGTGAGAACCCAAAAAAACCAGGTAAACCCGTGCACCCCTAAGGTTGGTTTTCAATTTTTGGGTTGTTTGAACATTAAACCTAGGTCATTATCGTATTTAGGAAGCTCTTGTGATCGAATCAGGTCGAAAATGGAGGGTTTTGGACATAGGATTGCCCAGGGGTTGAGTTTGAAGTTTGATCGAGATACACGCACCTTAGTTCAAGGGATTCGAGGCGAGTTTCACAATTCTGAAGTCATATTCGAGTTTCTAGGTGGATTTATAGTCGAATAGTAGTTTTAATTTGAGTTTTGGAAAAAAATTGGAGAAAAACTGGAACAGGGTCAATGAATCGGGTTGAAACCTGGTTGTAGACCCACAGGTTGAACTGTCGAGAGAAAAGGGATGAGCTGGCGTGGTAGTGCTGAAGTGGCAGTGCCGTGGTGTCAACATGGCACTAATGAGGCAGCCATGTGGATGCCACTTGGCAGCCACATGTCAGCCACGTGTTGTCCATATCAGCAGCTATCAGGCTGACTGTGCATCATGTTCATGCACTTGTGTGGGCACATTTGGATGCGCGACGATGTGTAGGAAGGCTGCCAACCTTCCACTAGTGCGTGGCAGCGTGTGTCTGAAAGTTCTCGATGTCTGAAATCTAATGATGGTGGTTTGGGGTCAATTGGAGTTCATTTATGGGGTGTTTCTAGGCATCAAAAGTGGCGGGTTGTACGTTTAGGGCACATATAGTATCCCAGGAATTAGTTGTTTTGAATACAAGATTATTTGTAACGTTAGTGTCCCTCGATTGTTACTTTTGACAGTAGATACCGCTCTAGGGGCTTCAGAGGAGTGCACATCTCAAGATTAAGTTTCATCGGACTTGCTATGGGCGAACATTTGTTTTTACAACCATGATGCATGCATATCAAACGATTTTAAATTATTTACAATATTATCTAGATTGAAATGGTTTCGATAATTATTCTTTTTTATCTGAGGATTTATGATTTTAATTATTCGGTTTATCGTTCTGGACACATATTTTGCAGATTATTGTGAAAACAATGTTTTGAGCCCAGACCCCGTTTAATTGTTTTAACTTGGATTTCGAGTAAAAAAATTATTTTTAAGTAGGGTTTTGGCTTTATTGTTTAAACTGAATTTTCACTGTTGATTATCCTCGAGTACACTATGGTTACTATTTCCCAGGCTAATATTATAGAGTGTATCTCCACTAAGTTCTGGGGGTTGTACTTTCCCAGATTGGTATCATAGAGGGTGTCTCCATTAGCTCCTGGGGTTGTTTACGCATAGTACGAATTTTCCCAGCCAGGTAGTGATCTTATATTCATAAGTTGTTACTATCAATGGACATTTAGTACAGCAAGGTTAGGTTGCTTGGGAATTAACATCTTCATCAATGGGCAGGAAAAAGAGGCAACCATTTTACAAAATTGAAAATAGAAAATAGTCACAAATCTCCCTCAATTTAGTGCAACATTCAACCCATGTTAATTGCAGCATTCAACCTATGTTATTTGTAGCATTCTACATTATTTTTCAACATTTCCTCTTTAAATTTCCAAAAACAGTAAGGCATTAAATTATTGTGTAATTTTACTTCCACAAATCCGACAAAACATAAAAACATACTGTAACGACCTGAACTATGATTATTAATATTTTAATGTGAAATGACTATTTTGCCCCTGAAAGGGGGGAAACATTGACTTTTGACCTGAAAAATAATTAGGACTTTGACCCATGACTATGACGTAGATCGGGACGTCACGAATCGGTAGACAGACGGCACGACGAAATCGGAGTTCGTATGAAAAAGTTATGGTCACAGAAGCGTTTAGCAGGAATTTACGAACTGAGTACAAAACGTAAAATATTAATTAAATATTGGAATCTGTGTAAAACCCTAGATGTAATCTGAGCCGTCGGATGAGTGACAAGTGTCACTCATCCTAGAGATCATTATTCCAATAAAGTAGGTCTATGCACCTATTGGTCAGTTTTTAAATATTAAATTTCCCTCAATTAACCCTAGCCTTTCATTTGATCTGCCCAGGTTCATCTGAACCGTCCATTCCCTCTGCCTTTTTCTTTATTGTGCACGTTCTCACCTCTCTCACAACACACACACATATTTTCCTCACCAAGAACAAACACTCCCACACCATTTTCACTCTGCAACCAACGCCCAGCCGACCACCTTCTTGCCACCAGACGACGACCACCGTTATCACCATCATCATCTTCATCTCCACTGTGAACCATCTCTCTTCTCCCTACCTGAAAACCCAGGGAAACCCCCAGACCCAAGACTGAGACACGGATCCAAGAAACCTGCACCACCTCCATTCATCTTCCCAACTCGAACCAAGGCCACGTTAGAACCGTGAGGAACCCAGGACGACGTTGAGACAGTCGACACAGGCCACGACGGCGACACGACGGAGGTACGAACCAAAACCCGAGAAGCCCAGGTTTTTCTAAGTTTTCGAGGGAGACTCTTTAACATCTGGGTTTCATTTCTTTGGTTTGGGATACGTTCTAGGGACAGTGACGAGCTACTGGAAGCTAGTTTGGACGTTAGAGACCGAGGAGACAGCCAGAGAAGACGACCGGAGTAGGGCCGTGAAATTCTTCGAGGGCTAGGTATGAATCTCGTCACTTTCTTCCATTTTTGAGGATCTAGATCCATAGAACAGACCTAGACGATCCTTTAGGAGCAAACCCTGTCAAAAATGGTGGCCGAAAATGGATTATGGAAACGAGTCAAGCCGCGGGTGGACAGCGACTCGGTTTCAGAATCCGGGTTGACCCGGTAATGTAGCACTGATGACGTCATCATGCTGATGTCAGTAGTGACGTCATGATGACATCATCATGTCAGAGATTGTGAGATCAGGGGCCAACCAGAGCATGACACGTGTCGTTTGACATGTGTCAGAGATGACGTCATGCTGACGTCAACAACAATGTAGCAGAGTTGACCACGCGTTGACAAGGGACGTGGGGGCGCGTGTGAACAGTAATTTTGGTGAGGTCGGTACCATTTTCAAGGTTTCGATGATACATATCCAATGACGGTGGTTTCGTGTCGATCGGAGATCGTTAGGGTGGTCAAAATGGGGTTTGAAGCCTCGGGAATAATGCCCGGGCTATGTTTTCGGGACGGATCTGTTCTAGGGTTTTAGTATTGAACTAATAGGGTCCTTTAGTGACTCTCGGATATGTTAATACAGGCTTTAGGCGGTCGTTGAGAAGCGAGGACCATGTGTGAGTGGGCTATTTGATTTATAAAAGGATTGCATGCATAAACTGTTTTACTATTCCACTTATGATGTAGATAGGTACTATATGGGACTGTTTATATTACTTATTATCATTTTTTGAGAATGAGACCCGTCTGGATTATATGTGGAATGTGTTCAGGGATGTCTGAGGGACACAGGGTAAACTATACTGTTATTGTACTGTACTTTCCTACCTTTCTATCTTACCTCCTCCAAGGAGGGTCGTTGGCCTGGGTGGACCCTGGAGTAGTCACAGGGCACTGACTGAGTGGAGTTAACCCACGTTGGGTTGCTTACTCTCAGGAAGGCATGTTTAGTATACCTCGGGCGGTGACCGGGATACCGGGCACTGATGTACCTAGTGGAGTCTCGGGTGTGAGACATTGAGTGGCAACGCGTAGCCTTAGAACCGTGACATCATTATTGGGTTGGGTTTTATAGTGCACTAATATGTTGGTTTTTCCTTTTGATGATTATATGATTCTATGTTTATGATTCTATTATTATACTATGTTTTCAATGCATGCAAGATTTGGAAAACGGATGGGTAAAACCTTATGATTTACTTTATTATGAAATTGATTTATAAACTGTTTATTTTTGGCCCACTCACTCTTTAAATTTTTTATTGACCCTTCGAGGCTGTGACACGGAATTAGAGGAGGATCCGGAGGAAGAGGCTTAGACTAGTTCGCTGTGCACCTGTACACCCCCAGTGGGTAGGTTGATCACCAAATAATTTACTCTGACTATTGTGCTCACATTTTGTATTGTACTATCCCTTGTCTGACAGCTTATTACTCTGAACTATGTTGTTGAACGTTATTTGTTTAATTTGAAGTATTTAGTTTTCGTTTAAGGGTATTTTTGGTATGTTTGGAGTCGTTGTCAGACGGGAGCGGGACACGTCCCCGGGTGGTCCCAGTGGGATTGGGACGGGTCCTGTCAGCTTGGTATCAGAGCACTAGAATTAGCAGTAAGATTATTAGGTTAGCGGTTTGTACCTTTTACATTGTCGCTTTAGACGCCTTTTAACTTGTTTGCCTCTTAACAATTTTGATATGCCTCCATGATGAGATCCCCGTGCACGTGCTGAAGAGGAAGTTGGACGAAATGGGGACACTGCGAGCATTAAGCGGGCCCAGCGCCTGGGTGCCACGATCTTTAGCGGGGGGACCGACCCCGAGGAAGCGCACCAGTGGATCGACCGCTTGGAGAGGATCTTTGAGGTCATGCATTGCCCACCTGAGGAGCGTGTTGACAGGACCCACCCCCAATCCCCAGGGATTAAGGGCTAAATCCCGATCCCGTCTAACTTACGCATGAGACAAAGGCTAAATTGACGTCCAACCTCCATGTGACACGTAAGTTGGACAAGGGATTCTCGATTCGACCGCCTAACAACAACCGAAGTTCCCAGAGCGTGCTGAATCTACTGTGGATCGCGGGTGTGATGTCTCCATCTCTCTCGATCAACAGCCCGTGCCGCAACAACCTGGAGGGTATCGAAAACACGAAAAGACTGTGAGTGGACAAAAATAAAGAATAAGTTCAAAACAGTTCATAAAACAAGTACATTTATACCCTCCGTTGCAAAAACCAATGCATTCATGTCATAAAACCATGTAAGAAAACCAGGTAGTTTCGTTTTCCAATTCCCGGGCCTCAACCCAAAACTATCAAAGCCATTTCATCCGGGCATAGCCCAAAACCACAGAAAACCATTATTGAAAATCATACCACATTTCCATTCATCGAACCTTCTGGATCTATCCGAGTCTTTAAACTCAATCCAGGCCTCAATATAATCCGAGTCTTGAAACTCCCGAGTCTTTAAACTCAACAGGCCTACAGGGGAAATCAGTATATCCGAGTCTTTAAACTCCCGAGTGTTTAAACTCAATCCGGATCTTTAAACCCAATCCGGGCCCGTCCCCCGTCAAACATAATCCGGGTCTTTAAACCCAATAACCAGATCCAGCAAATCCAATCCAAAACCGCTTGAAAACCATTTTCCATTTTCGAATCCGAATCCGCAATCTCATCAGGATCCCGAATCCAAACCCAGAACTCATATCCATCATCCCTTTCCAAATCCGAGTCTGAAACCATCATTTCATAAGCTAGCATCCGGAATAACCATTTCGAACCCAAACCCAAAAATCCATTTCAAGTTCCAAATCGAATTTCGAATCATCATCCGGAAATCCGATTCAAAACCCGAAATCCTCTTTCTCAAAACCACTTTTTGAACTGGGCTTAAAGCCCGAAAAACCTTTTCCAAAAACACTTTGAAATCATTGATTTTAACTCATTTTTCAAATCCCGAAATCAAAACATTAAAACCAGGTTCAACTCACAACATCCGTCAAATCCCGTAAAACGTGAAATTCCATAGTTTCCTCGAAAAGCGTGCAAAAATCGTAACTATAACGATCATAAAGCAAATCATAGAATCACATATAGAAAACATATAAAAACATATATGCATGCATCAAGAGTTAGAAAACAAAGTCCACTCACAGACCATTCCGACGTCGCCTCGATACGCGCGCAATTCCACCGTTTTCGACCATTCCACTAACCTCGGATTTCCCGAACCTGTCTCGAGTCACCAAAACGGGTCACTAACACTTCAACTAAGCTTCTCCTAATTTTCCCCAATTTTCCTGAACTTTAAACGTGATTAACCGGAAATGCTAAACCTTCGACCACTTAGAACTAACACGAGACGTCGTCCGATTGTCCCGAAACTTATCCTAACAGATTCGTTACAACGATTAGACCAAAAACTATGTTGGAAACTTCCCCAGAAACCTCCCCACGCGCCCCCAAGCGCCGGCCAAAGTGGCTGCGCGTGGTCCTCACGCGCCACCCAAAGTGGCTGCGCGTGGGTCTCAAGCGCCTTCACATAGGGCACTGTTCACCTTCTTCTTCGATGGTCAGACTGGTCTGAACTGGCGTGACCGGTTCTCTGTCATCTCCCGTCCGTTTTTGTTTCTTCCAACACCAGAAGCTTCGTCCTACTCTTAGCAATCTATTCCACTCCTTAAAACACAACAACACATCCTCTAACCTACCTCCCTCAAGCTCGAACAAAACCACCTGAAAACCCCTGTTTCGGTTCCCGGCCACCAGGGCTTCCTCACATCGCGGCTTCATAACCAGAAGCTCCCTAGGAACCTACTGAACCTAATAGCACTCACAGAAAACTTCGACTCGGCCCCCAAAAGCCACGACTCTACGTTTGAATCAAAACGGAAAAACAGAGCATACCGAGGGGAAATGAGAAATTACCTGCTCTCAGGCCGCCACCGTGAGCTTCGCCGTGCCTACTCGACTCCCCTCAGGTCTCTCGACACCACCACGGGTTCAATTCGACGGTTTGATCACGTGAAGTGCACAGCCGTGCACGGTGTTCCTCGTTTCTGTGTTTCCTGGTTTTCCTCACGGTCCTAAATCCCTCACACTCTCACCACCTTCCCAGAACACTCACCAGCCTTCCACTTCTCTCTGCTCTCACTAACTGAATCACCAGGCCTCACACCTCCCTGCACTCGATCAATTCCTCCCTCAATCTCAGTCTCTGTTTTCCCTCTTTGCACACAAATACGACTAAATCCCACATTTGAACCGTGTAGAAGCCTCTAGCCAACTGCCACATGTCACAATCCTGTGGTCCCAACTCAAAAATATCCAATTCAATCCTGGACACTTGTCCTCATCAGATTTGCACAATTCCCAATGTGCAAAAAGACTAAAATGCCTCTATTTGTTAAATTTACGGTTTTACCCTTGGTCGTTCTAGACCCGTATCTCGCTCATCCGACGTCCGATGAAAGCATGCCGCCTGTCGTTGAACTAAGGACGACAAGATCTACCTAACGGTCCTCGGTCTACGTGTAAAAACCTTGTCGTGCGAAAAGTCAACTTTTCCCCCTATTTTAACCAAATTACGGTAATGCCCTCAACCTTCCGAACATCATAACTTCCTCCTCGGATGTCGGAATCGGGCGTGCCACCTATCTACGGACTCATGACATCCCAAACTACATTACAGTCATCGGTCAATGCCCAATTGACCGCCCGAACTAAAAGTCAACTTTTACCCAAACTAGGGGCAAAATCGTCATTCTACGTCCAATGTCCAAACATAACCAACTAACCACCGATTAACTCAGCTAATCCATCACTAATCACTTCCCTAATCTCGACTCCCGGGACGGGTCGTTACACGTGTGATGCTAGCGACTTTCCTGTTGGATGGGAGCACTTACCATTGGTGGCACAACCTTGTACTGCTAGCTGGACTGTTTATACCATTCCTTGGGAGAGCGATTACTCAATCAGTTCTATCCGAGGTCGTTTCTCAACGCCCGAGAGGCTGAGTTCGTACAGCTCCAGTAGGGAGACCAGACAGTGGCGGAGTATGAGGAGACTTTTCTGATGCTGTCTCGCTTCACCGAGAACTTTGTGATCACCGAGGATGACCGTTGCCATAGGTTTGAGTGGGGACTGCGACCAGGGATACAGGCGATGGTGACTTCAACTCCCTTTGATACTATGAGGGATCTGGCCGATGCTGCAACCAGGGTCGAGAACAGCCTTCTGGCAAGGCAACGAGCTGCAGGGGAGCCACGGCGACGTGATCGCCCTCACTTGGGATTTTTGGGCCGTCGGGGCACGAAGGGAGGACATTCTGGAGGATCTTCATCTTCGGGCAGTCGGGGACGTTCCGGTCGTTTCAGGAGTCCTCAGTGGTCGGGGCAGCGATCTGGTTCTTGGCAGCAACCGTACTCACCCATGAACACCTCGCCAGGAGGATACTCGGGCAGGCCGAGAGATGTTACATGTTTCGCTTGTGGTGAGCCAGGACACTATGCATCTGATTGTCCGATAGTTCGGGGCAATGCCACTCCAGCACAGAGCTCAGTATCTCAGACTGCCAGCAGCTGGGTGCGCGGTGCGGTGTGTGGCCGTGATAGAGGAGCTAGAGGACTAGGACGGCCGACCGAATCTCTAGCTCGTGTCTATGCAGTCACACACCAGCATGCCAGATCTATCCCAGGAATCGTGACAGGTACGGTGTACATTTCTGATATTACCGTTCGTGCATTGATGGATTCGGGGGGCGACTCATTCATTTATTTCACGGAGCTATGCGAGTCTTTTAGGCCGCGAGGTATCCGCACTCGAGAGCGAGATGGGTGTGGGTACACCGATGGGGGTGATCTATCGAGTGAACCAGGAGTTACGAGCTTGTCCAGTGGAAGTTGAAGGTGTAGAGTTTCCAGCCGATTTGATCATTATGGATTTGCACGACTTCGACGTTATACTCGAAGTTGACTGGTTAATACAATTCAATCATCGACTGCTGCAACGAACGGGTGACTTTGAGGGGTCTGGGTTTACCGAAGGTGATTTTCCTAGGGAGAGAGTGGAGACTCGTCACCCAAGGTAATATCTGCACTCACAGCTACTAAATTTTTACAGAAGGGGTGTCAGGGTTACCTAGCTTATGTGGTAGAGTCAACGGATGAATCTTTGAAGATCGAGGATATCCCAATTGTACGGGAATTTGCTGACGTATTTCCAGAGGATTTTCTTGGATTACCACCACCCCAGGAGATCGACTTCACGATCAAACTATTCCCCGGGACACGACCAATCTCACAAGCGTCGTATCGTATGGCACCAGCCGAATTACGGGATTTGAAAATCCAACTTCGGGAATTGGTGGATCTGGGGTTTATCCGACCCAGTACATCACTCTGGGGAGCGCCGGTTTTATTTTTTAAAAAGAAGGAGGGCAGCTTACGGTTGTGTGTGGATTACCGGCAACTAAACAAGGCCACGGTAAGGAACCAGTATCCCTTACCTAGGATCGACGACCTGTTTGATCAACTACAAGGAGCGCGGTACTTCTCGAAGATAGATCTATGGTCAGGGTACCATCAGTTGAGAATAGCTGAGGGAGATGTTCAGAAAACAGTTTTCCGGACGAGGTATGGGCATTACGAGTTCTTAGTGATGCCCTTCGGATTGACGAATGCACCAGCTGCATTCATGGACTTGATGAACCGGGTCTTTCGATCATACTTGGATAAATTTGTGATCGTGTTCATCAACGACATTTTGGTGTACTCCAAGAATGCCAGGACTCACGAGAAACATCTGCGACTGTTTTTAGGAAGATTGCGACATGAACAGTTATATGCCAAGTTGAGCAAGTGTCAATTCTGGTTGAACAGTATTGGATTCCAAGGTTATATCATATCATCCGAAAGGATTAGCGTGGATCCCCAGAAAATGGAAGCAGTGACCAATTGGCCCAGACCGACAACCGTGACGTAGGTGCGGAGTTTTGTTGGATTAACGGGTTACTATCGGAGATTCGTGGAGGGTTTCTCCAAAATTGCTGCACCATTGACTCAACTGACTCGGAAAGGGATGAAGTTCGTGTAGGATGAGCAGTGTGAACAGAGTTTTTCAGAAATTAAAGTATCATTTAACCACTGCACCAGTCCTTGCATTACCAGATAATAGTGGAGAGTTTATGGTCTACAGTGATGCATCGCTGCAAGGATTGGGTTGCGTGTTGATGCAAAATGATAGAGTTATTTCCTACGCTTCTCGGTAGCTGAAGACTCATGAATTGAAATACCCTATCCATGACTTGGAGGTGGCAGCGGTGGTTCATGCCTTAAAAATCTGGAGGCATTACCTGTTCGGTGTAACATGCAGGATATACACCGACCATCAGAGTCTTAAGCATCTATTCACCCAGAATCAGCTTAACATGAGGCAACGGAGATGGTTAGAGCTGATAAAAGATTATAACTGTACAATTGAGTACCATCCGGGCAAAGCAAATGTAGTGGCGGATGCACTTAGCAGGAAATCAGCGGGATCAGTTGCACACCTGAGGATGGTGTATCTTCCATTGTTAGTGGAACTCCGGAAGAGCAGGGTTATGTTGGAGATGGACGAGCAGGGAGCTTTGTTGGCTAGCTTCCATATAAGACCGGTACTGGTCGACAGGATTATTGAGGCTCAACTCCAGGACCGGATATTTTGCGATTACAGAAGTGAGGTTGAGACGGGACAGAGGCAGGACTTCTCAGTCCGGGACGATAGATCGTTAGTGAAACTTGGATGTTTGTGTGTACCTGTGGTGCCGGAGTTACGGAGAGAGATTTTGGATGAGGCACACAGTTCAGCATATGTTATGCATCCAGGGGGACAAAGATGTATCGTACTCTCTGGGACCACTATTGGTGGCTAGGGATGAAGAGGGAAATAGCTGAGTTCGTCAGTAGATGTTTGATCTGCTAGCAGGTCAAGGCAGAACGACAGCGACCGTATGGGGCTATGCAGCCACTCCCGATCCCGGAATGAAAATGGGATCATATCACGATGGATTTTGTCTTCAAGTTACCGAAGACACGGAGTGGATTTGATGGGATTTGGGTAATTGTGGACCGGTTAACCAAATCAGCACATTTTCTGCCTGTACGTGAGACGTACAAGCCCAACTGTTTGGCTCAACTATTTATTAGTGAGATCATCCGACTACACGGTACCCCAGAGTCGATAGTGTCGGATCGGGACCTGTATTTCACTTCTAGATTTTGGAGGAGTCTACAGATTGCATTAGGTACGAACTTACATCTCAGTACGGCGTTTCACCCACAAACCGATGGAAAGTCTGAAAGGACGATACATACACTAGAGGATATGATGAGAGCTTGCGTGCTGCAGTTTCAGGATTCATGGGCTGATCGGTTACCATTGATGGAGTTTGCATACAACAACAGCTATCATGCGAGTTTTGGGATGGCTCCCTATGAGGCACTGTATGGTCGGCAGTACAGAACACCTGTATGTTGGATGGAAGTCGGGGAAAGAACTGCAATGGGGCCAGACTTGTTGGATATGACCCAGGAGACAGTCCGGGTTATCAGAGAAAGATTGAACACTACCCAGGACCGTCAAAAGAGTTATGCTGATCGACGGATCCGAGATTTCGAGTTTGAGGTTGGTGACTTTGTTTTCTTGAAGTTATCCCCATGGAAAGGGATCATCCGATTCGGACGACGTGGGAAGTTGAGTCCCCGTTACATTGGACCTTATGAGATCACAGAGAAGATTGGTCCAGTGGCTTATCGTTTGGCACTACCTTCAGAACTTTCTCGAGTACATGATGTATTCCATGTGTCTATGCTGCAGAAATACCTTCGGGACGACTCTCATGCACTACCAGAGCAACCACTGGAATTGATGACAGACTTGAGCTTTGAGGAGCGGCCAGTGCAGATTCTAGATTGGAAATAAAAGGTCTTAAGGAACAAGACAATTCCACTAGTTAAGGTACTGTGGAGGAACCACGATATTGAGGAAGCGACATGGGAACCCGAGGATTTAATGACGGAGCAGTACCCATATTTGTTTGAGTAATTTCGAGGACAAAATTTTTGTAAGGTGGGTAGGTTGTAAAGACCCGAACCGTGATTATTAATATTTAAATGTGAAATGACTATTTTTCCCCTAAAGAGGGGAAACTTTGACTTTTGACCTGGAAAATAATTAGGACTTTGACCCATGACTATGACGTAGATCGGGACGTCACGAATCCGTAGACAGGCGGCACGCCGAAATAGGAGTTCGTATGAAAAAAGTTATGGTCACAGAAGCGTTTAGCGAGAATTTACGACCAGAGAACAAAACGTAAAATATTAATTAAATATTGGAATCTGTGTAAAACCCTAGATTTAATCTGAGCCGTCGGATGAGTGACAAGTGTCACTCATCCTATAGATCACTATTCCAATAAAGTAGATCTATGCACCTATTGGTTAGTTTTTAAATATTAAATTTCCCTCAATTAACCCTAGTCCTTCATCTGATCTGCCCAGGTTCATCTGAACCGTCCATTCCCTCCGCCTTTTTCTTTATTGTGCACGATCTCACCTCTCTCACAACACACACACATATTTTCCTCACCGAGAACAAACACTCCCACACCATTTTCACTCTACAACCAATGCCCAGCCGACCACCTTCTTGCCACCAGATGATGACCACGGTGACGAGCTGCTAGAAGCTGGTTTGGACGTTAGAGACTGAGGAGATAGCCGGAGTAGACGACTGGAGTAGGGCCGTGAACTTCTTCAAGGGCTAGGTATGAATCTCTTCACTTTCTTCCATTTTTGAGGATCTAGATCCATAGAACAGACTTAGACGACCCTTTAGGAGCAAACCCTATCGAAAATGGTGGCCAGAAATGGATTCTGGGAACGGGTCAAGCTGCAGGTCGACGGTGACTCGGTTTCAGAATCCGGGTTGACCCTATAGTGTAGTACTGATGACGTCATCATGTCAGAGATTTTCAGATCAGGGGCCAACCAGAGCATGACACGTGTCCTCTGACATGTGTCAGAGATGACGTCATGCTGACGTCAGCAACACTGTAACAGCGTTGACCAGGCGCGTGGGGGCGCGTGTGAACAGTAATTTTGGTGGGGCTGGTACCATTTTCAAGGCTTCGACGATACGGATCCAATGACGGTGGTTTCGTGTCGATCGGAGATCGTTAGGGTGGTCAAAGTGGGGTTTGAAGCCTCAGAAATAGTGCCCGGGCTAGGTTTTCGGGACGGATTTGTTCTAGGGTTTTAGTATTGAACTAATAGGGTCTTTTAGTGACTCTCGGATATGTTAGTACAGGTTTTAGACGGTCGTTGAGCAGTGAGGATCGTGTGTGAGTGGGCTATTTGATTTATAAAAGATTGCATGCATAAACTGTTTTACTATTCCACTTGTGATGTAGATGGGTACTATATGGGACTGTTTATATTACTTATTATGATGTTTTGGGCATGAGACCCGTTTGGATTATATGTGGAATGTGTTCAGGGATGTCCGGGGGACAGAGGGTAAACTATATTATTATTGTACTGTACTTTCCTACCTTTCTATCTTGTCTCCTCCAGGGAGGGTCGTTGGCTTGGGTGGACCCTGGAGTAGTCACGGGGCACTAACTGAGTGGAGTTAACCCCCGTTGGGTAGCTTACTCTCAGAAAGGCATGTTTAGTATACCTCGGGTAGTGACCGGGATACCGGGCACTGATGTACTTAGGGGAGTCTCGGGTGTGAGACCCTGAGTGGCAACGCGTAGCCTTAGAACTGTGACATCATTATTGGGTTGGGTTTTACAGTGCACTAATATGTTGGTTTTTCCTTTTGATGATTATATGATTCTATTATGATACTATGTTTTCAATGCATGCAAGATTTGGAAAACGGACGGGTAAAACCTTATGATTTACTTTATTATGAAATTGATTTATAAACTGTTTATTTTTGGCCCACTCACTCGTTAAATGTTTTATTGACCCTTCCAGGCCGTGACACGGAATTAGAGGAGGATCCGGAGGAAGAGGCTTAGACTAGTTTGCTGTGCACCTGTACACCCCCAGTGGGTAGGTTGAGCACCAAATAATGTACTCTGACTATTGTGCTCACATTTTGTATTGTACTATCCCTTGTCTGACAGCTTTTTACTCTGAACTATGTTGTTGAACGTTATTTGTTTAATTTGAAGTATTTAGTTTTCGTTTAAGGGTATTTTTGGTATGTTTGGAGTCGTTGTCAGACGGGAGCGGGACACGTCCCCAGGTGGTCCCAGTGGGATTGGGACGGGTCCTGTCACATACTAAGTACGAAGAAAACATAGGGAATGTGCTAAGAAAGGCATTGAAAATTAAGATGAAATGTCGCATAAATATGCTCTTATAAGGTAGCTCGCGACTATGGCTTGGGAGTTTGTTCCAGTTGGCCAGCACAGTTTACGAGCTACGACTAGGGGTAGTTAAAGACTTGTCGATTTTTATCACTGAGATTGTGTCCAGGTTTTCCAAATAACTTTATGAACGATGATTTCATCGAAATGTGGGCCACATGCATTTTAGTGCATGTAATGTTTTTACATTTTGTGGTTCCATAGTTTATGACTTGAATTTGATATTTGAAATCTCCACGTTTTAGTACTTGAATCTATATGTTTCCCCATATGCATGCGTTCTTTTTAATTGGAAGGTAAATACCGTTTTCCTTGGTAAATGTGTTGTAAATGTTTATTTTTGTTCACTCACACTTTTATTGGTTTTAGAAATCCCACCAGGCTGTTGTTAGGGGTCTGAGCTACCTTCGAGGTATAAACATTAAGTACGAATGCGTGCACATTGGAGATTACAGAATAAGGTTTGTACTCTTGTTTTACCGTTATTTTAGTTGCTCTAAATGATCACTAGTACTGTGACTGTTGGTTTACACTATTCCTTGAGTGGGACTCAGAGGGTTATCCCTTGTCTGACACGTGTTAATGACACTTTGGGAATTTTGGTATAATTTTCCGAACATGAGCAAGATCAGACGTGTTTATTTAGGCATTTTCGGGATGAGTCCTATCAATTTGGTATCAGAGTACTAGATTAGTTTCCTATTGACTACACACTCCGTGTGCTTAGTATTTTGGTACTATTGGAAAAAATGCCTCTGAGTCGCGAGCCCCTCGATAGCCTAGGAGAGAAGGTGAGACAACTATTAGTAGTATATGTAAAACCAGTTTGGCTTCGGACAAGCATTAACCATGGATTACTTTGTAACGACTCATCCCAAATTTTGGGATTAGATTAGTGACTAATGAAGGATTAGTGAGTTTAGTCGGTGATTAGTTGAGCGAAATCGGACGGACGACGCAAAATGACCGTTTTGCCCCTAGTCGTGGGTAAAATGTTGACTTTTGAATCAGGGAGTCAAACGTACGAGGACCGATGATCGTGATGTAGATCGGGACGTCACGAGTCCGTAGACAGGCGTCACGTCAAAATCGGACGTCGGACGAAAAAGTTTTGGTCATGGGATTGAAATCGGGAATTTACGTCTCGGGATCTGAATAAAATAATAATTAAAATTTGATTGGTTGACTTAATAATGTGGGACCCTTGGATGAGTGACAAGTGTCACTCATCCCATTGGTAGCTTCCCTAAAAAGTGGATATGAGCATTAAAATATTATTACCTTAATTAAATTATAATTTCACCCATCTCTCATCTCCACCATTCATTATCTTCATCTCTATCTCTCGCTCCCATCCTTACCGTTCATATCATCATCAGCCATCATCTTCATCTTCATATTTCCTTCTCCAAAACCCGATCACCATTTGCATCCATGCGTTCGTGTGAATGACTAGTGAGAGACTGAGAGTGACGAGGACGACGTGACAGTGAGGCTGAGCACCGCGGGGACACGACAGAGGTGACTAAAACTCGAAAACCCGATAAGCCATTTTGCCCATTTTCGAAACTTCCCTTTATGTCATGTATGGACCAATTTAATGTTTTAGGTTTGGTTCTAGGGTCAAAAACCAGTGCTATGGATGTGGTTTCGAGGATGGAGACGGCCGGAATCGGTGGCAGAACTCAGTTGCTGGGACCGTAACCATTTTCGATCAAGGAGGTATGGTTTTAGCCTGTTTTTGTGAGTTTGAAAGCATAGATGGATAGGGAATGGTTAGACGAAGGTGTAGGGATTAAAATGGAGGAAAACGGGTCGAAAACAGGTGAGGAATGGAGTTGAAATGTTAACACCGGTTAGGTTGGACCGGGCCTATCTAAACCAGTCTCGACCGGGTTCATCGAGAGGACAAGGATGACACTGTTTGGCGCGTGGGCTTCACGCGCAGCACCATTGGACGGCGCGTGAGGGCGCATGAGGGGTCTTTTGGGGATGACTTCAACATGTGAAATAACCTATTCGATGTAACGAACATTTTGGGACTGGTTTCGTGTCGATCGGACATCGTTTCGATATAGTTCGGGATGTCCGAAGGTTTAGGATCGAGTTTAAAAATAGTTAAAAATTCGAGAAAATTACGGGGTTTCAGTGAGAGGTTAATAAGGTAATTAGTAACCCTCTAGTACGATTTGGACAGGTTTGGGAGTCCCGGTGACGGCGATTAGCCTAGGGAGGCTTACGATACACAAATCGAGGCGGCATCGTAGGATGGTCTATGAGTGGACCTTGATTTCTAAACTGTGATGCATGAATAAATGATTTATATGTTTTACATATGTGATTTCTATGATGATTTTTGGAATATTAGTGATTTACATACATGTATTTCGAGTCGATTTACGTATTTGCACGTATGACGAGGTTTTGACTTTATGCTGTGGTTATACGTGCTTATGGTTTCAATAATGATTTAATGAAATGGATTTGGATTTAAAAATTTAAATGCGGGCATGAGACCCATTTGTTTTGGAAACTCTCAGACTCGAAGTCCATTTAGTTGCATTATCAGGCCAGGGGCCCAATTGGTTCGTGAATTGATTTCGGATTTGAAAATATGGAATCGGGCATGAGACCCATTTGATTTACGAACTCTTGGACTTGGAGTCCATTTGATTTAATAAGGCATCGGGCCGAAGTGTAACGACCCGTCCAGAATTATCGAGATTAATTAAGAATTAATGACAGATTAGCTAGACTAATCGGGGATTAGACGAGGATTAACGGACGTTCAGAGCAAAAATGACGATTTTGCCCCTAGAATGGGTGAAATGTTGACTTTTCATTCAGGCGGTCAAATGGACTTTGGACGATGACTGTGACGTAGTTCAGGACTTGACGAGTTCATAGACAGGTGGCACGCCCGATTCCGACGTTCGAGGAAGAAGTTATGATTTTCGGAAGTTCGGGGGTACTTTGCTAATTTGGTTGAATAGGAGCAAATAGTTGACTTTCGACCCAGGAGGTCTGATGGCCGAGGGCCAAGGATCGTTATGTAGATCGAGACGATACAAATCCGTAGACAGGCGGCACGTCGAATTCGGAAGTTCAACGGAGAAGTTACGGTTCACGGAAGTTCAAGGGAACTATTGCGCGTTTTACGAGACGGATTGACTTTTGTCTCAAGTGGGCCCCAGATATTTTCCCAAGGCCCAATGGATGAGTGACAAGTTTCACCCATCCACTGGCCACCCCTTTTCATTCATGCATATCATCCTTTGCTTGTTCGTGCATACCAAACCCAAACACACGAACCCGATCTCACCCAAACCCATCCATCAACCCTTTCAATCCTTGCTGCTGGACTAAGAGAGAGGATCAGAGTGAGAGGCTGGAGGTGGCTGGTGAAGGGAGGACCGCCGTGCACGACGGCGAGGGCCCTGGAAACCAGGTAACAATCCGAGACCCGGTTATGCCCATTTTCCTTCTTTTTGTGATTTTAACGTTAGGGTCGGTTTCTATTGATTGGGGAAAGGATTACTAGGTTATTAGGAGTGAGTAAGGACCGTTTTTACGGCTGAGAGGGGTGCTACTACCCAGGGGGTGATCAGGGAACTTGGACCGAATTGGGGAAGTTAGAACAGATGGGATTTAGGCAGTTTTTCTTGGTTTTCTTCATTCAAAAAAATTGCTAGTGAGGAATTTGGAAAGATTGGAATCAAAAGGGGAAGAAATGGACCGAAAATGAAGGCTTTAGAGGGCTGGACCGACTACACAGGACTGGCCGGTTCAAACCAATCGAGAGGTTGAAGATGATCCACAGTGCTCTGGCGCGTGGCTCCCACGCGCAGCCCCTTTGGGCGGCGCGTGAGGGCGCGTGAGCGGTCCTATGGGGAAGTTCCAACATGTCAAATCATCTAATCAATGTAACGAACATTTTGGGACTGGTTTCATGTTAATCGGACATCGTCTCGATATAGTTCGAGCTGTCCGAAAGTTTAGGTTCGCGTTTAAAAATAGTTAGAAATTTTGAAAAATTACGGGGCTTTAGTGAGGGGTTATTTAAGTAGTTAGTAACCCTCTAAATTAATTTGGACAGGTTCAGGAATCCCAAAGGCGACGATTGGCCCGGGAGAGGCGTATGACACGGGTATCGTGGCGCGGCTTCGGACGGTCTATGAGTAGACCTTTCTTTCTAACTTGATGCGTGCATAAATGTTTTATAAGTGTTTTAGAACATTTTTTGTGATGCCATGAGTGCATTTGTTTGTGGTAGCTTAGGATCAACATATTTGCACGTTTTGCGAGGTTTTAGGCTTTATGTCGTACCTTTGCATACTGTGTTTTCAATGACTATTTAATGATTGGATTTTGGATTTGGAAATATGAAATCGGGCACGAGACCCATTTGATTTATGAACTCTCAGACTTGGAGACGATTTGATTTGACGAGGAATCAGACCAATGGTCCATTTGAGTTATACGATCGGGCCTAGGGCCCCGTTGGTTTACGAGTTCGGGCTTGAGGCCCAGTTGGTTGTAATATCGGGCTTCAGGCCCCTTTATCTGTGATATTGGGCTTAAGGCCCCGTTGATTGTGAAATCGGGCTCGAAGCCCCATTGATTTATGGTTTCGGGCTTGAGGCCCAGTTAGTCGTGATATCGGGCTAGAGGCCCAGTTGATTGTGAAACCAGGCTTGAGTCCCAGTTCGGTTTGTGAAATGAGAATTCAGGCATGAGACCCTGTTGAACTGTGGATTTAGGCCGAGGCCTGTGAAATGGATTTGAATCTGATTCGAGGAATCCTGTTGAGATGAATCGGGTATGAGACCCAGTTGAGAAATATTTTGAGAAAGAAAGTACTTGGAAAATGTATATTAACCCTCCATATGATTTATATGGTCTCCTCCAGACGCCGACCTGGAGAGTCACGATCCACAGACAAAAATAGGTATCCCCATAGGGATCCCGTTCCAAGAGTGGAAGTTATGATGTGGTCCCGGACCAGATTCTGGAGAGATGTTTGGACTAGATCCAAAGATAGAGCTCGAACTAGATCCAGAGATAGAGCCTCCCAGATGGAGAATTCCTAGGGGAAGACTTGGAGTGAGACCCCGAGTAGTGTGCACACTAGTATAGATATGATGAATCGTGACATGTATCAGGGATGTGTTCCTTAGGGGCTGTGTGCCCTGAGTTGGCATCTTCTCGGAAGTGTCGCGGATGGGTTATACGTATGTCAATACGTATGTGGTTTACGGAAAGTGATTTGGGGCGGAGACCCCGTATTGGATATTTTGGAAATGGTCTGGGCCGGAGACCCCGTGTTCTATGTTTTGGTATTTCACTGAGAACGGTTTTGGGCTGAGACCCACATGTGTTTGATTTGGGCTGAGTTCCCATATGGTTTGTTTTACGGTTTTGGGCCAAGGCTCAAATGGTGTTGTAAATGGATTTATGGTTCATGACGGTTTATGGGGACCAACATGAACCCTTGAAGGGTTTTTATGATTCATGACAGTTTATGGGGACCGGGCATGAACCCTTAAAAGGTTTTGAGAATGTTTTCAAAGGGTTTTATGAACGTTTGATAAATGGTTTTTGAATGCATGCATATGCTTTAAGTGAAGGGCATAAATGTCTTATTGTGAAAATGTTTTGATGAAATGTTTATTTTGTCCACTCATAATTTTCATGGTTATGATGCCCTTCAGGTTGATCGCGGATGCAGGCTGTAGCAGAGACGAGACATCACACTGCTCCTCCTACGATCCTGGCGTACTTTGGAAGCCTGGTAAGGGCTAGAGATGGGATTTTCCCTGGCCTGACACTTCGTGTCAGACGGGATCAGGCGCATCCCACGTTAATCCCGAGGGATTTGGGACGGGTCTTGACAAGAAGGCCCAGTTGGTTTACGAATCGGGCTCGAGGCCGAGTTGATTTACGAATCGAGCTCGGGGCCCAGTTGGGTTACGTAATAGGGCACGAGGCCCATTTGGTTAACGAAATCAGGCACGAGACACAGGTTATTTACGAAATCGGGCACGAGGCCCAGTTAATTTACATGATCGGGCTTGAGGCCCAATTGGTTCTAATATCGAGCTTGAGTCCCATTTATGGATGGATTTCTAGTTTCATGACCGTTTATGGGGACCGGGCATGAACCTTTGAAAGGTTTGAGAATGATTTCAAAATGGTTTTTCATATACCATCCTTTATTTATGGATTGTCTCCTCCAGCGAGGGTCATTGGCCTAGGTGGACCCCGGAGTAGTCACGGAGCACTTGACATGACCTATCCCAATCCCCCCGGGATTAACGTGGGATGTGTCATGCTCCCGTCTGAAACGAAGTGTCAGACAAGGGATAATACATACCTCAGCCCATACGGGGCTCCCAGAGTGCGCCAGGAACGGAGGATGAGTGCGATGTCTCTATCTCTGCTACAGCCCGCATCCATGATCAACCTGAAGGGCATTAAAAACATTCAAAACTGTGAGTGGACGAAAATCAATAAGTTTATAAAAACACATTTCATAAAGTCATTTATGCCCTTCACTGCCCAAATCCTTAACCACAAATCCAAAAAGACAGGAATACCATTTCATGATCTCAACAATTCATATTTACCATATAACCATCCTCGGCATCCCAGATGCCTAGCATCCCAGACGCTTAACGTCCTAAACGTCATATCTCACTATAATAAGCAACGCGTGCTACCCGAGGTCTCTCCGGGTTAATATCTCTGACATCTCAGATGTCTGACGTCCTAGACGTCTAATCATAGCATTCTTGCTTCTGAGTCACTACACGGCCCAATAGCTCCTCATAATGACCCCTTCGCATGTAATGCACTGTGACTTCCCAGTGTCCCAGACACCTGGAGGAGACCATCACATATCCTCGTATCTAGATGGTATATGGAAAACATTTTTACAAAGTCATTTCAAAACATCTCAATAGGCCCTGCCCGAAATTTCCATAAAACATCACAATTCCATTTAGGGTCCCCGACCCGAAATCACGTTTATGAAACATAGGGTCCCAGACTCGAAATCACATTTATAAAACTCAACTGGGCTTCATGCCCGATTTTGAAAATCACTGGCCCCCCGGCTCGATCACATGACTCAAAAGGTTCTCAGCCCTATTTAGTAAACCAACTGGGCCCCTAGCCTGATCACATAATTCAAATGGATCTCATGCCCGAATTCATCTTTCCAAAACCAAAACCATGCCACAGAATCATTATGGAATTTACATTCACATAGCAATAGTATAAACTCACAAACCTCGAAATACGTGTAAATAAGGGTTTACCTCGAAATACGTGCAACCGTATAATCCACCAGTGCCACAATCATCATCATAGAAATCACGTATGTAAAATGTATAAAATAGTTATGCATGCATCACGATTTAGATAACGAAGTCCACTCACAGACCAGCATACGCTGCCGCCTAGATACATGTGCCACAACCCCTCCCGGGCCCCATCACTATCTCCGGGACTTCCAAACCTGTCCAAATCATACTAGAGGGTTACTAACCTCTTAATTAACCTCCTACTAAAGCCCCATAATTTTCTCGAATTTTTAACTATTTTTAAACTCGATTCAAAACCTTCGGACACCCCGAAAGATATCGAAACGGTGTCTGATCGATACGAAATCAGTCCCAAAATGTTCGTTACATCGAATAGATTATTTAACATGTTGACATCATGACCCAAAAGTGTCCCACGAGCCCTCACGTGCCGTCGCAAGCGACTGCGCGTGAAACCCACTCGCCAAACACTGTTCATCGTCAACCTTGGGTAAACCTGGTCTGAACCGGTTCAACGGTTCGGTCTGGTTCAACCGAACCGACAGACTGACTCGACCGGTTCTCAGCCGTTCCTCAACCATTTTCGATCCTATTGATTCCTAAGCCTTCGTCTAAACCTCCCCTACCATTCTATAACCTCAAAATCATCAAGATCGTACCTGTTCATGGAGTAGTGCAGACCGGCCACCACAGACCATGCAACCAGTCCTAATCGACTCATAAGACTCCTAGAAGCAAGTCCCACTGGTTAGCATCGATCAACAAGCAACAAAACTCAACTTCCAAAATTCGACCCAAAACGTACCGTTTTTGTCATCTCCGGCCACCATCTATGACGGCTTGAACCGTGGCCACTGTTCGACTCGTCTCCCCTCACTCTATCACCTACGTTCAATGTCCAACTCTATTCGTTAAGGATTGAGGGCTTTGTGGGTATATGTATGTCGTGTTTCTTAGAGAGAAAGGAAAGGGATGATCTGTGAGGAGAGAGAGAGAGAAGAGAGAATTTTTTATTTTAGTTTAATTAATTAATCCATTTGACCAATAGGCATAGATCCCCAAAACATGGAAAAGTAGCCAATGGGATGAGTGACACTTGTCACTCATCCAAGGGCCCTATACAAAATATCAGTCAATCACAATAAACTAATATTTAATTGCGAATCCCAAGACGTCAATTTCCCGATTTCAATCTCGTGGCCATAACTTCATCGTTCGACGACCGATTTCGACGTGACGCCTGTCTATGGAATCGTTTCAACCCGATCTACGTAACGGTCCTCAGCCCTCATGTAACGACCAGTCCTGAATTTCAGGATTAAATTAGTGACTAATCAAGATTTAGTGAGGTTAATTGGTGATTAGTGGGGTACTTCCGGAAGGACGACACAAAATGACAATTTTGCCCCTAGAATGGGCAAAACATTGACTTTTCGTTCTGGCAGTCAAATGGATTTTGGCGGACGACTGTGACGTAGTTCGGAATGTCATGAGTTCATAGACAGGTGGCACGTCCGATTCCGACATTCGAGGAAGAAGTTATGATGTTCGGAAGTTCATGGGTAATTTGGTAATTTGGTTAAAAGGGGTAATTAGTTGACTTATGACCCGGGAGGTCCAATGGCCAAAGGCAGAGGACCGTTACGTAGATCGGGTCGATACGAATCCGTATACAGGCGGCATGATGAAATCGGACTTTGAACGGGAGAGTTATGGGTTATGGAAGTTCGATTTCACTATGCATGTATTACGAGGCAATGATTAGGTGGCAAAATCTAAATGGTTGACTTTTTAAGTGGGACCCCTGGATGAGTGACAAGTGTCACTCATCCCATTGGTCATCAACCCCAAATTGTGGATCTCATATTGATTGGTGAGATTTGGATTAAAATAATATTAATTATATTATTTTATATTTCCCACCCATCTCATCTTTTAATCCTGGCCCTTCATCCTATCTAATCTCTCATCCTCACCGTCTATCTCACTTCCCTCTCATCAGATATTATCCTCCCTCTCTGTTTTCTCACAAACCCGAACACCACCATTTTTCCATATCCTTGAACAAACACACACACACACACCACATCACACCACCACCATCACCTTGCACCCATACGTTCATGTGAGGAATCTTGAGGGACTGGGAATGACGGTGACAGCGGCTCACTGCGGTTCACGGCGAGGGTGAGTGGAACAAAAACCCGAGAGCCCTTTTTATATTCAAAAATCGAAAGTTGATTTTTAGTCATGGTTTTGAGCTCCTTTTGATTCTAATGTGACCTAGGGAACAAGACAACTCGACGAGGATCGATTTGGAAGGAAATAGGTGGCTAGGAAGTCGAGAAATCGAGCTTGAAGATCAAGCTCACGGCTTGTTCATGGAAGGTATGATTTTAGTGGGTTTTTCTGTGTTTTTAATAGCTAGAAAGATTAGGTTTGATGTTAGGAAGGTTTAGGAATTGAAAGGGGAAAAAAGGATAGAAAATAAGGGAGATTGGACAGTGAACCGGTCGCGCCGGTTCAGACCGGTCCGGTCCGGTGGAGCTTGATGACGATGAATAGTGCGGCGTGTGGGGGCGCGTGAAGCATCTTTTGGGGATGCTTCCAACACACGAAATCATCCTTTTGATGTAACGAACATTTTGTGACTTGTTTCTTGTCGATCGGACACCGTCTCGATAATGTTCGGGACATCCGAAAGTTTAGGATTGCGATTAAAAATACTTAAAAATTTGGGAAAATTACGGGGCTTCGATGAGAGGTTAATAAGGTAGTTAGTAACCCTCTAGATTGATTTGGACAGGTTTGGGAGTCCCGGTGACGACGATTAGCCCGGTGAGGCATACGGCACGCAAACCGAGGCGGAAGCATAGGACGGTCTGTGAGTGGACGTTGATTTCTAAACTGTGATGCATGCATAGATGTTTTATATGGTTTATAGATATGATTCTATGATGATGATTTGGATGATTGTGATTTACACTGTTTCACGCATTTCGAGGCGATTTACGTGCTTACACGTAAATTGAGATTTTCGGTTTTCCACTGATTTTCCGTACTTATAATTTTGGAAATGATTTCATGAAATGGTTTTGGATTTGAAAAGGTAAACTCGGGTTCGAGACCTATTTGTTTTGGAAACCCTCGGACTCGAAGTCCCTTTTAGTTACGTTCTCGGGCCAGAGGCCCAATTGGTTCTTGAATTGATTTTGGATTTGAAAATCTGGACCGGGCACGAGACTCATTTGATTTACGAACTCTCGGACCTGATGTCCATTTGATTTAACAAGGCATCGGGCCGAAGGCCCAGTTGATCTACGTATCGGGCTTGAGGCCCAGTTGGTTTACGAATCGAGCTCGGAGCCCGTTGACTTACGCATCGGGCATAAGGCCCATTTGGTTTAGGATATCGGGCATGAGGCCCATTTGGCTTACGAAATCGGGCACGAGGCCCAGTTAGTTTACGATTCGGGCCGAAGGCCCAGTTTGTATGTGGATTCGGGCCTAGGGCCCAGTTATATTTTAAGATTGTGATTTTGGGTCAGGGACCCACAAATGGATTTATGGTTCATGACGGTTTATGGGGACCGGCATGAACCCTTGAAAGGTTTTTATGATTCATGACGGTTTATGGAGGTCGGATATGAATCCTTGAAAGGTTTTAAGAATAATTTCAAAGGTTTTTTGTATACCATCCTTTATATGTGAATTGCCTCCTCCGGGGAGGGTCGTTGGCCTGAGTAGACCCTGGAGTAGTCACGGAGCACTGACTGAGTGGAGTAGCCCCCGTTGGGTTCCTTACTCTCAGAAAGGCTATGGATTATAACCCCTAGGGAGGGTCATTAATCTATGGACATTGACCTGGGTGGACCCTGGGGAGACTTGAGCTTGAGACCCCAGGTAGCACGTGTGTAGCTTTAGATACCGTGATAGGATTGGTTATATGAAATATTTGGATAAACATGATTTCAACTGGTTTGCGAAATTGTGTTTTGTGATTGATAAATGGATTTGGGCTAAGATCCCACATATGTTTACTATGTTATGGTTTTCTGTAAATGGTTTTGTGCAGGAGCCCGTATGGATTTGGTTGTTTAAACATATGTGATTGGATAAATGGTTTTACTATGCATGCATGCTTTTTAGTGAATGGCATTAAGGTCTTTTATGAAATATGTTTTATAAACTCTTTTATTTTTTTCCACTCACAGTCTTTTGGTTTTCAATGCCCTTCAGGTTGATTACGGTTCAGACTGTAGCAGAGACCGAGACATCACATACCTCCTCCAGATCCTGGCGTACTCTGGAAGCTGGAAGGCTAAAAGTTTTAATTTTCACTGGTCTGACACTCCATGTCAGACGGGATCAGGAGCGTTCCTCGTTAATCCCGGGGGGATTGGGATGGGTCCTGACATGTAATGACCCATCCCGGAATTCAGGATTAAGTTAGTAACTAATCATGATTATCAGGGTTAATCGATGATTAGTTGGGCGAAATCGGATGAACAATGCAAATGACCGTTTTGCCCCTAGTCGTGGGTAAAACGTTGACTTTTAATTTGGGAGGTCAAATAGACATTGACCGATGACCGTGACGTAGTGTGGGACGTCACGAGTTCATAGACAGGTGGCACGTTCGATTCCGACGTTCGTGGTGAAAGTTATGACGTTCGGAAGTCCAAGGGCATTCTCGTAATTTGGACGAAAAGGGGGAAAATGTTAACTTTTGACAGGGAGGTCCGATGGCCGATGGCCAAGGTCCAAGGACCATTAGGAAGGTCTCGATGCCCTGAGTCCGTAGACAAGCGGCACGCGTCGATCGGAGTCTGAATGACCAAGTTACGGGTCTGAATGCATGAAGGGCATTTTGGTAATTTTCTGCACAAGGGCAAAAATAGTAATTTCACAGGGGTACTGTTTGAATAGGAACTTCCGCGTATGGGAATACTTCATGATTAGTGCACGGGGGTGAATTGTTTATGTAATTGATGGGCTGAGGAGTTGTTTAATTAAGAATGGAATTGTTTAATCATGTGTGAGTGTGTTGAGTGGGATGCAGAAGAGTGTGGGAAGTGCATTCCTTGCCGTTGTGTTTCTGAAACGGGAAGAAAAGCAGAGTGCTTCCCACGCGTGATCAGCCTTTCCAAGGCCCAACTGAGTGGATTTGTGAACAGGAAGGTGATTAAGGTGCTGAGAGATGGGTTCTGAGATTGAGAAAGGAGGAAAAGGAGTGAAAATGGTGAGGAGAGTTCAGAAAACCCGAAACTGGTTTTTGATCAATTCAAATTCGAAATTCGGTTTTAGGCCAGCCCATGCCTAATTGAGGTTCGAATAAGCTTTCTAGAACCTTAGTTAGTCGATCCAAATCGAATGTGGCAAGCTTCGAAGCTCCTGGAGCCATGGACGGACGTGGTGGATGGCCGGAAAAATTGAGCTTGGAGTCGTGGTGTTTGAGGTAAGTTCTTGTGAAATTAATTGCGACATCATCTTTAGGGTGAGTATACGAAGCTTCCTAACTAATCAATTGAAAGAAAACGGTGCATGTGTGATGAATTGGAACTTTGAACCCGATTGAGACTTGTGTTTAATTAAGGTGGTTGTAGGCCGTGTCCACTTGAATGAATGACACAGACATCTAATTCAATGTATTGCGAGTCTATCTGAGTGATCAATTGAAGGAATTAAGTGTTTTATTGCAGGGATTAAATTGGGTCAAGTCACGGGTTACAGACCTGTTTACCAGTGGAAACGGGTGAAGACGATGTACAGTGCTTGGCACTATAGCAGGCGTGTGGGTGTCACGCGCAGCCACTCACGGTGGCGCGCGATGGCGCGTGAGCATGAATTTCAAGGTGAGGTCAACATGACTTTTATCCTATACAATGTAACAAACATTTTAGCGTTGGTTTCGTATCAATCGGACACCGTTCCGACATTGTTCGGGATGTCCGAAAGTTTTAAATCGAGTTTAAAAATAGTTACAAATTCGGAAAAATTACGGGACTTGAATTGGATGTTAATGAAGAGGTTAGTAACCCTCTAATGTGATATGAACAGGTTTGGGAGTCCCGGTGTTAGTGACGGGGCCCGGGAAGGCCGATGTCACGAGTATCGAGGCGCATGGTTAAATGGTCTGTGAGTGGACATTGGTTTTATAATTTCTATGCATGCATAACTGTTTCATGATGATTATATTTGTGATTATATGATTTGATTTGGATATTGGTGAATTAATATGATTTCACGCATTTCGAGGCAATTTACGTGTTTGCACGTAAATCGAGGTTTTTTCGATTTTGCACTAATTTCCATACTTATGGTTTGGATTTGATTTCATGAAACGGTTATAGACTTAATAATGTAAACTCGGGCTAAAACCTATTTGAGTTTTAATATCGGGCCAGAGGCCCAATTGATTTACGAAATCGGGCCAGGGGCCCAGTTGATTTATATATGTGATTTCGGGTCAGGGACCTTAAAATGGAATTGAATAAATGATTTTGGATTTAATAAACCAAGTATTTGGACTTGTGATGGTTTTATGGAAATTCGGGGCAGGGTCCTTGTGATATTTTGGAAATGAATGATAAACTGTTTTCCATAAACCATCTTGATATGAGGATTGTAATGGTCTTCTCCAGGTGTCTGGGACACTGGGGAAGTCACGGTGCATTGCCTGCGAGGGGTCATTGTACGGAGCTGCCGGACTGTATGATGACTCAGGAGCAGGATTGCTATGATTAGACGTCTGGGATGTCAGAGATATGGACCCGGTGAGACCCCGGGCAGCACGCGTCGCTTTAATACCGTGAGATATGACGTCTGGAACGTCAAGCGTCTGGGACGCTAGGCATCTGGGATGCCGGAGATGGTAATGTGGTGTATGTGTACCACTGGATTTATGAAATGACTTTTGGTTGAAACGGTGTTCATGGTTTCTGGGCTAAGGCCCTAATAGTTATTTCTAAATAATGTTGATTACTATTTTGATGCATACATACGTTTTTACCGAGGGGCATAAATGTCTTATAAAATGTGTTTAACGAACTTGTTTATTTTCGTCCACTCACAGCCTTTATTGTTTTTAATGCCCTTTAGGTTGATCACGAATGCGACTGCAGCGGAGGGGATTGGGATGGGTCGTGTCAGCGTGGTATCAGAGCAGGGTTGCTCTTTTTGTACCCGCAGGTCGAGGATGTGGTGTCCCTTGTAGGCTGCAGTTCGTCATCAACCTGATAGTTAGGGTAGTCAGATGGATAGTTGGTGGGATTGAATCTTGAATAGTGAATAGAGTACGATTGGCCAATACGCCGTGCATTAATGCGATTCAATCCAAGTGGGGTTGTATAAGATGAACTCGTAATATGGGACCGTTGGTTCGGTCATGTGATAATGGATTGTTGTGCTGTTGGGCGTAGCTGGGTTCGAGAAACCCCATTTGAGAAGTGATTTTGGGAAATGCGAAACTCAGTTGAGTAATGGTCAAAAGTGTGAACCCTAGTGGTGATTACTAGGGTAAGGGATGTTGGTAAATTAGAGTTAGCCGATGACCTTCGTGGTGGAACCCACGTTGAGTTGATGATTGGATTGGAATTGACGTCTATACGATGTCAGGACCGCGGGGTCGGTCAGGTTGTGGATTTGACTGCTGAGGGCAGTTGAGTTCCTATGAACCCTAGAGTGTGATTGTGGAACCCTAGTTTATGATGGTTGGGAAAGGTGAACCTTGGTTCTGATAAATGGACTAGTATTGTGAGTCCGTAGTTCTGAGGATTGGATGATTTTCCGAAGTCGGGGTGGTCTGTCGAGGCGAACCCAAATTACGATTAGTGGATTGGGACTTGTGCTGCGACGAGTAGCTGAGGTCGTGGATGGCCACGTGGATGACACCAGTGAGTCTAGCCAGAACGACAGCGATGCTTGTTGGTCGATAGTCGTGTGGAGATGACTGATTATCGATGTGGTTGTGGTAGTTGAGAATCAAGGGACGTTCCGGGAACATTCATTATCCTGATGTAGATGGTCAAATTGGAGGTATCCATAGTTGTGGAGTACGAGTAGTGATACGGGATCGTCGTTCAGTATGAGCAGAGATCCAGGGTATCAACTTTGCACACCGCGTGCTAGTGTGGATGTTTGGATGCCTGTGTATTGAGACAAGTGTTGATGATACTAGCACTGGTGCTGGTGTCGATGATTGAGATTAAGATGAGTCACGAGTTGGGATGTGACTCTGTCATGTTGGATATGATCGGTATCTGCGACTCAGTAGTGGTTGAGTCATGGACTGGATAGGATCCATCGGAGATTGTGAGGTGTTGGGATAGGTCCTCAACAGTGTTGAGATGACAAGTGATGGATGGATAAAGAGGTATGTTGAGACAAGAGGAATCTAAGGATGATGTTCCCTATGTCTTGAGAATTAGTGGATTTGGGGAGTTGTTGTCAACTCCGAGATTGGGTGACGGTGTATTGCTAATGTCCTCAGAAAGTACAAGGAAATTACTGGAAATGGAAAAGACGAGGAAAACCATTGGTGGTATAGATGTGGGATTTTGGTGATTGTGAATCACATGGAAACTTGAAGGTTGAACCTGTAAAGATTAAGATGTGAAACGAAGGCAGTAAGGTATGCACATCCAAAAAGAGTGGAGTAATTCCCGTTCGGAATCGGGGTGTGTGTATAAATGGTTATTAACGGACGTGAGGTCTGAGTTTTGGATTGATTGCGGACACGTGGTTGTCCAAGTGAGTTGAGGATGTAGGAAGTCCAGTGGTTGGACTTGACACCTCATTGGAGCATGTATGTTCCCAACATGGTTGGAACTTGGGCCTCGAGAAGAGTTGTGATTGCGGGACGAGAGGAGTGCTCGTTTCCGCATTGGTAGTAGGTATTCTGAAGTCGTTGGGATTGACTTCTTATTTTCTGGCCTGGCAGACATTGTTGTGGTTACCAGTACGTTAAGCGTGTATTGGTTAGTGGACCTATGTGTGGTTGGGGTCATTAGGAGGAGTTGCATATTTCGAAGTTAGGTAAGTGAGATTTCTCATGTTCTGCTTGGTGGCAGGCGATGTTGGATTACTTGGTATGGTAGGTGCAATGAGTTGTGTTTGCACTCGCATAGGATGGATGGTGATGTCATATATTTGGATTATCCTTGAATTTTCCTGGATGGAATGACAGGGATCGATATGAGGTAATTGGAGGAGACCCACGATGTTGATGTGTTTCATTGTGAATGAATGATTAATTGTGGAAATAGTTGCGGAGTGTTGTATGGTTGACAAAGGATGCAAGAGGGCGTAGGACCCTACGATTGGATTCCGGGTGGATTTCTAGCTACGTGAGCATGAGTGGATCTGAAGTGGATCTGGATTGTGATGTGGTGGACATTGGACATGGTGACGATCTGGGATCGTAATGGTACCCATCGGGTGACGTGTTAATGGGTTTGAATTGTGATCGTTTTGATCAGGGTAGGTGAAGAGCTTATCGCTCTGTCACATGTTTGGATATGGAAATAGTTGGACTGAACTTCTTTTCGAAGTTAATCAGTACTCGAGCGAGTTGGAATAATTGCGAATTGACTCGAGGATTTGACCGTGAATGAGTGGTTTTTCAACGGGGTCTATTTGGTCAGTTTTGGATATGTGGATATTGGGATTGGCTTCCCTATAGAGTCAATCGAATGTATTGAGCAGGTAACCGATAGGTTCGGTTTTTGTGTGTCTGGGTAGACGTGAAAGAGATTTTGGGTTTTGGGATCGAATTTATGGGTGACAATTCAGGATTCGATTTCGGAACTTGAAAGTGGATTTCTGGATTTGGGTACTGAATGATTATTTCATATGCTAGCTTACGGAATAATGATTTCGGATTCGGATTCAGAAATGGGTTAAGGATATGATGTCTGGGTTTGGATCCGGGATTTCTTATGAAATTGCGGATTCGAATTCGGATTTGGATTTGGAACCGGATGATGAGCTGAAATGAGCGACTTGTCTAGTATGGGATTGGACAGGAGAATCCCAGTATCGAATGATGATCGACTGTGGGCCATGTAGTGGGCTTATTGGAGAATGGATGTACGTATCCTGTACGATGTACGAGGATCGGTACTGGACAGGCCGAGTGACACTTGGTGACGGTACATGGGAGGTACTAGTGGTGTGTGGTTGTACGTGTTGGTAATCGGCTTATTTCCGACACCATTTGGATGTGGTGGTGAGTGTGAACTGGACATTGAGTACTATGCACTGGGCTAAGTTATTTTGTTGGGTTCAGTGATTTCATGAGCATGCGCTTGTAGCCACAGATGGCTAGTGAAAACCTGGTGTGGAGATGTGTGATCACTGATTGGCGCGTATTCAATGTGTGTCAGTTACACCACCTGATTGAGTAAGATGACGGTATACGTACACTCAGGATGAGTGAGTTGGTGGTTGTGTAACTACGAGTAGCCTTGCGTGATGTTATCACGCCGAGATATTTCCAGCTTCATGGTTCGCTGAGGGAGTCGGCTGTTATGAACATGGAGATTGATATATTTCGCAGGATTGGGCTTGCCCTGTGAAATGAGATCATGTGGTTGATATTACGCTACTTTGAGCGAGTGGCAGTATGGTGTGATGTCACCGACTGGCGGATGGTTGGAGCTTTATCAGGGTGGTAAAGCTAAGTGGTGACAGTTTGGCTGGTGGCGTCAGCAGGGACTGAAAAGTTGGATTTGGTGACTCCCATGGGGAGCAGACGTCAAGTATATTAGTGATTGGAAGAAACCGACAAGCTGAAAGAGTCAGCTAAATGGTGAAATTGACAAGCGATATTAACAAGGATCAGGTGATCAATTTCACTCGCGGTGGTCGAGTGTGGTCGGTACGATGAGAGACCGTGATGGGACATCTAAGTACAGGTGAGTTTAGTTGGTGTACGGGTGTACACGTGTCGTGAGGTCGAAATGTTTTCCACGAGGTGGATGTGGAATAAGGACAATTGGAAATTTCGAGGACGAAATTATTTAAGGGGGGAAGGTTGTAACGACCCGTCCCGGAATTCGGGATTAAGTTAGTAACTAATCATGATTAGCAGGGTTAATCGGTGATTAGTTGGGCGAAATCGGACGAACGATGCAAATGGCCGTTTTGCCCCTGGTCGTGGGTAAAATGTTGACTTTTAATTCCGGCTGTCAAATGGACTTTGACCGATGACCGTGACATAGTTTGGGACGTCACGAGTTCATAGACAGGTGGCACGTTCGATTCCGACGTTCGTGGTGAAAGTTATGACGTTCGGGGTGAAAGTTATGACGTTCGGAAGTCCAAGGGCACTCTCGTAATTTGGACGAAAAGGGGAAAATTTTGACTTTTGACCGGGAGGTCTGATGGCCGAGGGCCAAGGACCGTTAGGAATGTCTCGATGCCCTGAGTCCATAGACAGGCGGCACGCGTCGATCGGAGTCCGAATGAAAAAGTTACGGGTCTGAATGCGTGAGGGGCATTTTTGTAATTTTCTGCACAAGGGTAAAATAGTAATTTCACAGGGGTACTGTTTGAAAAGGGACAGCCGTGTATGGGAATACTTCATGATCAGTGCACGGGGGTGAATTGTTTATGTAATTGATGGGCTGAGGAATTGTTTAATTGAGAATGGAATTGTTTAATCATGTGTGAGTGTGTTGAGTGGGATGCAGGAGAGTGTGGGCAGTGCATTCCCTGTCGTTGTGTTTCTGAAACGGGAAGAAAAACAGAGTGCTTCCCACGCGTGATCAGCCTTTCCAAGGCCCAACTGAGTGGATTTGTGAACGGGAAGGTGATTAAGATGCTGAGAGATGGGTTCTGAGATTGAGAAAGGAAGAAAAGGAGTGAAAATGGTGAGGGAGAGTTCAGAAAACCCGAAACTGGTTTTTGATCAATTCAAATTCGAAATTCGGTTTTAGGCCAGCCCATGCTTAATTGAGGTTCGAATAAGCTTTCTAGGACCTTAGTTAGTCGATCCAGATCGAATGTGGCAAGCTTCGAAGCTCCTGGAGCCATGGACGGACGTGGTGGATGGCCGGAAAAATTGAGCTTGGAGTCGTGGTGTTTGAGGTAAGTTCTTGTGAAATTAATTGAGACATAATCTTTAGGGTGAGTATACGAAGCTTCCTAACTAATCAATTGAAAGAAAACGGTGCATGTGTGATGAATTGTAACTTTGAACCCGATTGAGTCTTGTGTTCAATTAAGGTGGTTGTAGGCCGTGTCGACTTGAATGAATGACACAGACATCTAATTCAGTGTATTGCGAGTCTATCTGAGTGATCAATTGAAGGAATTAAGTGTTTTATCGCAGGGATTGAATCGGGTCAAGTCACGGGTTACAGACCCGTTTACCAGTGGAAACGGGTGAAGACGATGTACAGTGCTTGGCACTGTAGCAGGCGCGTGGGTGTCACGCGCAGCCACTCACGGCGGCGCGTGAGCACGAATTCCAAGGTGAGCGCTTTAGAAACAGTGACAAGATTGGTTATATGATATTGGTAAACATGATTTCTTGGATATATGAAATTATGTTTTGTGAATAGTAAATGGATTTGGGCATTGACCCACATACTCGGATTTACGATTTTGGGCTGAGTTCCCACTTATGGTTGTTATATTATCGATTTGTGTAAAAGAATTTGGGCAAAGGCCCATATGACTTGAATTTACGGAACTTGGGGCTAAGACCCTAATGATGGTTAATTGAACATGTGGTTTGATAAATGGTTTTCGAATGCATGCATGCTTTTTAGTGAAGGGCATAAAGGTCTTTTATGAAATGTGTTTTATTAAACTATTGATTTTTTGTCCACTCACAGTTTTCGTTGTTTTTAATGCCTTTCAGGTTGATCACGGATGCGGACTGTAGTAGAGATTGAGACATCACACTCCTCCACCGAATCCTGGCGCGCTCTGGAAGCCGGCCGAGCTGAATGTTTGAATTATCCCTTGTCTGACACTTCATGTTAATCCCGCGGGGATTGGGATGGGTCGTGACTGGATTACTTGGATTAGGCATCAAATACTGTGCTCTTGAGGAGAGAGCTAGACTCTTGAGGGTTCAGTTTTTAAGTGAATTTGGAGGCTTGGAGTCACGATTTTACTACTAAAGGGAGCTTGGATGAGATAGATTAGTGGTTTTCTCGGCTGAAGTGAGTATTCGATATGGTCAGAAGTAGCCCTTCACGAGGATTGGCTGTGTTTAGCCATGTTTTGTTGGGCGATTTTGCACACTAGTAGTGGCACTGTTTAAGGATAACGGGCTGGGGCGTCTGTGTAGTTTCTTGGGAGGTTTTTCAGAATTGGTTTTTGGGGCATCTTTACTCTAGTTTCCACCGGAGTACCAGGGAGGTGTAGTTTCTACGGCTTTAGCAGTGGGATATGATGTTGCTTAGTATGAGCAAGGATTCTAGAATTTTTCCTAGTTTGCACCAGTATGGATTGCAAATAAGGTTGACAAGTGTCGGTGCTTTGAGCGGCGTCTGAGAGATGAGATCAGGGTTCAATGATAGTTTGGTCCTATGTTTCTCTCATAAGCTTATCGAGTGTTGTCACTAGGGTTAAGTTGAGGTCGTCGGTTAGACAATAGTCTTAAGATTTTGGTCGATGTCGGGAGTACCTATCTTTTGGACCTTCAGATCGGGAAATCGCAAAGAAGGATAACTTTATCTCGGAATCTTTGGGGATTCACTCGTAGCAGTAGTGGAGTTGGTTGCTGAGATATCCAACCATAGACATCAGCACTGTTTAGTAGGCTTCTGTTTAGTCGACTGGTGGAAAGGGTTGTTGATTTGTACTGTCTTGTTGGGCCACTTGTTTTTCTATTTGGACTTTTTGTAACGACTCGTCCCGAATATCGGAATTAAATATGAATTAATTATGGTTTAGAATACCTAATCGGGGATAAGTTGAGCGAAAGCGACCAGACGATGTAAAATGACCGTTTTGCCCCTAAGACTGGGCAAAATGTTGACTTTTGACTCGGGAGGTCTGATGGCCGAGGGCCAAGGACCGTTACGTAGATCGGGTCGATACAAAACCATAGACAGGCGGCACGCCGAAATCGGACGTCGGACGGAAAAGTTATGGTCACGGGAGCGAAATCAGAGATTTACGTCTCGCGATTAGTATTAAATATTATTTTAATCCATTTGGACAGATATTTGTGTGGGGCCCTTGGATGAGTGACACGTGTCACTCATCCCATAGGTGGATTTCCCTAATTTGGGGATCTTGTTTGATTGGGGGATTTATTTAATTATTATATGTTATATTATTTTATAATTATCACACATTTCTCTCTCTTCTCCCCCACCCCGTGACTCAGCCTTCATCTGTTCTTCTTTTTCTTCAAATCGTGAAACAACACCTATCACCCCACTACCTTGCCCTTCATTGTGTTCTGGGGAGAAATTAAGGGAATGAGTTTGACTGGGAGGCTATTGGACGGCCTGAGACACGACGGGAATCACGGTGGCACGGTGGGGAAAATGGAATCCGTAACCTGTGAACAACCAAACCCAATCCTACGTAAAAAAACCTTCGGACGGCGGTGTACGGTGGCTGCCAACCGACGCGGTGGAGTTTTTGGTTCAAAAATCGGAAGCAGGGTTTCAAGGCTTATGGATCGATTTGGGGGACTAGGTCGTGTTCCTAGGACTCAGACAAGTCGATTGGGACCAGGTTGGGGTACTGTGGTGGCCGGAGACAACGGGAAGTGGCAGTTGCAAGTGGTGGTTGCTGTTCCTCCATGGACAGGTACGAAATCAACCTCTTTTGTCGATTTTGAAACCACTGATCAATTGGAAATGGATAGACAAAGCTTTAGGATCAAATGGGATGGAAAATGCTTGAGAAAATGGCGTTGAACCGTGAACACCAGTTCGGTTGGACTGGGTCGGTCTGAACCGATTCAGACCGGGTTTTCCCAAGGTAGACGACGACACTATTCCTGCGCGTGGGCTTCATGCGCAGCCGCTTGCGGGGGCGCGTGGGGGGTATTTTGGGAAAGTGTTCAACATGACTTTTAATCTATTCGATGTAACGAACATTTTGGGACTGGTTTCGTGTAGATCGGATACTGTTTTGATATGTTTCGGGGTGTCCGAAGGTTTAGGAACGAGTTTAAAAATAGTTAAAAATTCAGAAAAATTACGGGGTCTTAATAGGAGGTTAATGAAGAGGTTAGTAACTCTCTAGTGTGGTTTTTACAGGTTTGGAAGTCCCAGTGATAGTGATGGGTCCGGGAGGGCTTTTAGCACGCATATCGAGGCGGTAACGTAGGACGATATGTGAATGGACTTCGTTTTCTAAACTATGATGAATGCATAACTATTTTATATTTTTTACATAGTGATTTCTATGATGATGATTGTGGCACTGGTGGTTTACATGATGGCACGTATTTTGAGGTAATCCCATATTTACACACTTTTCGAGGTTTACGAGTTTATGCTATGGCTATGTGATTGTGAGTCTAATTATGGTTCTATGGCATGGTTTTGGTTTTGGAAAGATGAATTCGGGCATGAGACCTATTTGAATTATGTAATCGGGTCAGGGGCCCAGTTGGTTTACGAAATCGGGCTGAGACCCTTTTGAGTTATGTGATCGGGCTGGAGGCCCAGTGGTTTACATAATCGGGCATGAGGCCCAGTTGAGTTTTATAAATGTGATTTCGGGTCAAAGACCCTATGTTTCATAAACGTGATTTCGGGTCGGGGACCCTAAATAGTTTTGTGATATTTTATAGAGATTTCGGGCAGGGCCCATTGAGATGTTTTGAAATGACTTGTAAAACTGTTTTCCATATACCATCTTGATACGAGGATATGTGATGGTCTCCTTCAGGTGTCTGGGACACTGGGGAAGTCACGGTGCATTTCCTGCGAGGGGTCATTATACGGAGCTACCGGACCGTATAGTGACTCAGGAGCAGGAATGCTATGATTAGACGTTTGGGACGTCAGACATCTGGGATGTCAGAGATATTGACTCGGAGAGACCCCGGGTAGCACGCGTTGCTTATTACCGTGAGATATGACGTCTGGAGCGTCAAACGTCTGGGACGCTAGGCATCTGGGATGCCGAAGATGGTTATGTGGTAAATATGGATTATTGAAATCATGAAATGGCATTTCGGTCTTTGTGGATTTGTGGTTAAGGGATTGGGCAGTGGCCCACTTGGTTTTGGATTTACGGATTTTAGTATTCTACAGTTTTGGGCTGAGTTCCCACACTTGGTTTTGAGTTACGGTTTTTGAGCTAAAGCCCTATTGGTTTATTGAGTAAATGATTTGATTACTGATTTTTACGATACATGCATACCTTTTAGTGAAGGGCATAAATATTTTTATGTAATGCGTTTTATAAATTTATTGATTTTCGTCTACTCACAGTTCTGAATGGTTTTAACGCGCTTTAGGTTGATCACGGATGCGGGCTGTAGCAGAGACATAGACATCGCACTCCTCCACCGATCCTGGCGCGCTCTAGGAGCCTCGTATGGGCCAAGGTACGTATTATCTCTTGTCTGACACTTCGTGTCAGATTGGAGCATAACGCATTCCACGTTAATCCCGGGGAGATTGGGATGGGTCGTGTCACTTTTGGAGGGACTGCATATGTCGACTACAGTAGTGGGGCAGTGTGGGGTGTTGCAGGTCAATGGTTGAGGGCAACGTCGACACCTAGTGTGGCATGAGGGAGTCAGACTCCTGCTAGTAGGGTCGATTGAGCCAGTGGTGGACATGGTTGATCCTCAAGCTTATAGGCCTATGTGTTTACAGTATTTTAGTTGGAGGCTCGAGCTGCCCTGTGGGTGGTGATGGACACACTTTCTGCTTTTGGCTTGATGCACGTGCTTTGTTGTGATGATAGAGCAGAGTGGGTATTTCTTGAAAAAAGTTATGCGAAAATTAGGGTTTGTTAAGGAGTGGATTGAATTGATTATGATGTGTGCCATTTGTCTCTTATTCGTTATCTTAAATGGTTAGCCGATGGTCTTGGTTACTCCTAATAAGGGCGTCAAGGGACCCCTTTCCCCATGCTTATTTGTTACGTGTGCAGAAGGTTTTCAGCTATACTAGACAGATGCGAAACCGATGGATGCATTCATGGTATTTTGATTGCTCCCATGATCCCCCACTGTACACCACCTACTTTTTGCAGATGACAGGTTATTGTTCATCAAGGGCACCATGTATGAGTGCATTGCAGTTAAGCAAGTTTCGAAGCTGTATGAAGATGCCTCGGGGAAAATCATTAATTTTTAAAAGTCGTGTGTGGCTTTCAGTAGTAATCTAATAAGGATGGACTAGCAACTCTTGACCAGTTTCCTTAGGATGGAGTGGGTTGAACATCATGACAAGTATTTAGGCTTACCACTTTTTATTGGAAGGTCGAAGGCATAAGCTTTTGCTTTTGTAAACGAAAGACTACCAAAAAGATTAAACAGTTGGAAGAGGGAGTTAATTCTCAGCTGGCAAGGAAATTAATTATGATTAAAGCCATTGCTCAAGCCATCCCTCTATATATATGTTATGAACTATTTACTGCTTCCAAAGGGTTTTTGCCAGGATCTACATCAATTCGTTGCCAAATTAAAAAAAGATTCACTAGCTGAAGTGGAAACGATGTGCAAGCCTAAGGATGAGGGGGGGATGGGGTTCAGAGATTTATATGCTTTCAACCTAAGAGTTTTCGCCAAGCAGAGGGAGAATTATTAATAACCCCAATTCTTTTGTTGCCAGGTTATTGAAAGCGAAATATTATCATGATGTTGATTTTATGAATGCTACTATTAGGTTAAACTCTTCATTCTCTTTGAGAATCGTGGCCCAAGCTCGTGACATACTTTGGAGAGGTATCAAGTAGCAAGTAGAAGATGGGGCGAATATTAAAATTTGGCAAGATAGTTGGCTCCCGAGAACTTCTCTATCAATTGTGTTGTCTCCAAGGCCGAGTGGATGGACTTCTACTAGCAACATCTAAAGTCTAATTATTGAAAATGGCTTGTCATGGAATGACCAGTTGGTGCGTGAGATCTTTTGGGAGAGGAGGCAAAGTTGGTTCTCAGCGTTCCTCTGAGTATTCGAAGAACTGATGATCACTTGATTTGGAAAGGGGAATATCTAGTTTATTCTCCTTTATAATTTTCTGCAAAATTGATATAGCTCAATTGGATTATGAGTCTAATTCAGCGGGTGCTCAGTAGTTAATGATTAGAGCACTTTGTTGTGGAAAAAGATCTGGAAAGCCTGCATCCCAAACAAAGTAAAGAATTTCTGCTGGGGAGCCTGTAGAGATATCATACCCACAAAATACAACATGCACAAGAAAAAGGTCCCAATTGATACTCTTTGTAATTTCTGTAGAAATGACCTACAAACTGTTGATGTTTAAGCTGCACTGCAGTTTAACATTAACATTCTACGGCTAGTTTTTTTAAATACCTACGGCTAGTTGATAAGTGAGTGAGTAAGTGTGTGAGTGTGTGATAAGATGTAAAGTGTGATGGATGATGAGCTGTAGAGGCAGTAACAGAATTGAGAGAATGTGAGAGCATGTGTGTGAGTTGCTTTACACATAAGATTATTCTTTGTCTTTAACAGGTGGCTGTCAAGGATTGACAGATAGATTGTCAATCCTGGCCATGTGTGATGTGTGAGTGAGGGTATATCAATGTACACACTCCACAAAATGATTTAATAAAAAAAAGAGTGAAAAATTCAGAGAAAGGTTTCTGAATTCTCTAAGAAACAGAGAAGGCATTTTCACAAACACCTGGTGTGCAGGTCACTGTTCTATTGTTTTTTGTGGTGCTGTGAGCCTAAATCATTATCCATTTTTCTTCTTCTGTGTGTGTGTGTGTGTTCAAAGCAAATAAAGAAATCAAGCAATCACGGGCTAATCCCGATTCACAAGTAAAACCAGCTAGGAGGTAAGAGTGAAAGAATGCTTACCTGATGCAAGCAGCTGCAAAGCAACCAATCGCAGGTCATCTTCCCATCAATGTTCAATATGGTATCAGAGCAGGCATAGATCTGCATTTGGGACGTTGGCTGTGAAAAGAAAGCAAGTGAGGTGAGTGCTTAAAAGAAAGAAAGTAAGAAATGGCTGAAACACACAGTGGAGGAGGAGAGTTAAGAACTCCTATCTTCACAGGATCTAATTACGATGCCTGGAGCATTAAGATGAAAACTGTGCTCAAAGGTTATGATCTATGGAAGTATATAGAAGAAGGAATCCCAGGAGCTGTGACACCTGGAGAAGGAGAAGAAGGCCCTACACGTCCACTAAATCGGGTGGATGTTGTGAAAGATGCTAAGACTCTAAGCATGCTACAAAATGCAGTTGCAGATGACATATTTCCAAGGATTCAGAATGAAGAGACTGCTCAGGCAGCCTGGAATGTGTTGCAACAAGAATATAGAGGAGATGCTAAGGTAAGATCTGTCAAACTTCAGTCCCTAAGACGTGATTTCGAATATGCAAGGATGAGGGATGATGAAAACTTACCTGTTTATATCTCAAAACTGTTTGGGATTGTAAATCAGATGAGAACTTATGGTGAAAACATAACAGAAAAGAGATTAGCACAGAAAATCTTAATAAGTTTGACAAAGCCTTATGATCCTATTGTATCAATTATAGAAGAAACCAGGGATTTGGACACAATCAATGTAGAGAGTGTCATTGCTTCTATTAAGGCCTTTGATCAAAGAATTGAGATGCATAGTGAAGGAAATGTAGACAAAGCATTTGCTAGCTGGTCTATAAATCCTAAGCTACAACATGGAGGTTCACATGAGAAGTTTAAGAAGAATTTTAAAAGTAGGAGCTGGAACCAGAAGCCTAACACAGGAGAGAAATCAGGACATCACCAGCATTCTGAGAAATCAGAAAACTCAGTACCTAAGTGCAGAAACTGTGGCAGGAAGCACTCAGGGACATGTTGGTTCAAGACTAAACCTAAGTGCTACAATTGCAACAAACTTGGACATGTTGCCAAGGAGTGCATGAGTACCAAGTCAGTGAACATGGCAAAAGAAGTAATTGAAGATTCTGTACCTGGAAATCTGTTCTATGCATGTAATTCAGCTTCAGTGAAGACTGAAAATGTTTGGTATGTTGACAGTGTATGTAGCAATCATATGACTGCTCAAGAATCTCTGTTAATTGAGGTTGACAGAAGCATTAAAGCCAAAGTTAAAATGGGAAATGGAGAGTTGGTGCAGGCAGAAGGAAAGGGAACTCTGGTGATTCAGACCAAACAAGGAGAAAGACACATAAAGGATGTTATGTTGCTGCCAAGTTTGGAGGAAAACCTGCTTAGTGTTGGGCAGATGATTGAACATGGATATTTTCTTGTGTTTGGAGATCAGTATGTGGATATATTTGAAGACAAGGAGCTGGTTCACAGGGTTGCTAAGATCCCTATGACCAGAAACAGGTGTTTTCCTATGACCTTTGACTGTGTAAAACCAGTGGCCATGAGGGCAACAATTTCAGAAGATTCTGAACTGTGGCATAGAAGATATGGCCATCTAAACTACACAAGTCTCAAGAAGCTACAACAGAAGGATATGGTGATTGGGATGCCTAAGCTACAAGATGGGAAACAGGTCTGTGCAAGCTGTGTTGCAGGAAAACAGCATGTTGAACAGTTTGATTCAGAACCTGCACTAAGGGCAACTCAGCCTTTAGAACTCATCCACTCTGATGTATGTGGTCCTATGCAAGTTGAGACTATTGGAGGTAACAAGTATTTCCTGACTTTTATTGATGATTTTACAAGAATGTGCTGGTTGTACTTCTTGTCACATAAGTCAGGAGTCCTTAATGTCTTCAAGAAATTTAAAGCTATGGTAGAATTACAAAGTGGTTTTAAGATCAAGAGACTAAGAAGTGACAGGGGTGGAGAGTATCTCTCAAAAGAGTTTGAGAGTTTCTGTGAAGAAACTGGGATTGTGAGGCAACTAACTGTTGCCTATTCACCTCAGCAAAATGGGGTTGCTCAAAGAAAAAACAGGACTGTTGTGGAAATGGCAAGGGCAATGATGTGTGGAAAAAATGTTCCTCACAGGTTTTGGGGGGAAGCAGTAAGCACTGCTGTTTATTTACTAAACAGAAGTCCTACCAGATCACTCAATGGGAAAACCCCATTTGAGCAATTCAGTGGGAGGAGGCCAGGAGTGAAGCATTTCAGAATTTTTGGCTCTATCTGCTACTCTCACATTGCTGATCAACTAAGGCAGAAACTAGATGAGAAAAGTGTGAAATGCATTTTCATGGGATATGGAAGTTGTGAAAAAGGATATAGAAACAAGATTGTGGTTGCTAGAAGTGTAATCTTTGATGAAGAAAGTGTTTATGATTGGGATACTTCTAAAACTGATAGTGGACGGTTTCTCACCATTAGCAGTGGTTCTGATGAGGCTCAAGAACCAGATGAAGGTTTAGGACATGATTCACAAGATCCTGTGAGTCATACTGAGTCTGAAGGGGAAAATCAGAATGAGGGAGAAGAAGAAGATTCTTCCATTGGCACACCTGTGAATCTCAGGAGTCTACAGGACATATATGCAAGGTGTCACATGTGTATTGTTGAACCTGAATCCTATGAAGAAGCAGCAAAGGATCTAGCATGGAAGAAGGCTATGGAGGCTGAGATAGATATGATTCAGAAGAATGGAACTTGGTGCTTAGTAGATAGACCAATGGACAAACCTGTCATTGGTGTTAGATGGATCTACAAGACTAAGCTAAAGCTGGATGGTTCTGTGGAAAAACATAAGGCAAGATTGGTAGCAAAGGGTTATGCACAGAAACCTGGGGTAGATTTCAATGAAACTTTTGCACCTGTTGCAAGGTTGGACACAATCAGATCCCTAATTGCCCTTGCTGCTCACAAGAACTGGAAACTCTATCAATTGGATGTTAAATCAGCATTCTTAAATGGAGTATTGGAGGAAGAGGTTTACATTGATCAACCTGAGGGGTTCGAAGTTCAAATTGATAAAGGGAAGGTCTACAAGTTGAAGAAAGCACTATATGGACTCAAGCAAGCCCCTAGAGCTTGGTATGGTGAAATTGACTCCTATTTCCTAAGCTGTGATTTTAAAAGAAGCACAAGTGAAGCCACTTTATACATCAAGTTTGCTAAGGATGGAAGGGTACTTATTGACTCAATCTATGTGGATGATATAATCTACACAGGAAGCTCACTTGAGTTGATTCAAGAGTTCAAAAATGAGATGATGAACAAGTATGAAATGACTGATTTGGGGCTGTTGCATCATTTCCTAGGCATGGGGGTAATTCAGTCTAAAGACAGCATATTCATACATCAAAGGAAGTATGCTAGTACACTCCTAGAGAAGTTTGGGCTCAGTGATTGCAAATCAGTAAGTACACCACTGGTACCATCAGAAAAACTGAGAAAGGAAGATGGGAGTGAAGCTGCAGATGAGCATTTGTACAGGAAAATTGTGGGGAGTCTTCTGTACTTGACAGCTACTAGGCCTGACATCATGTATGCTGCAAGTCTACTCTCCAGATTCATGCATGGACCTACACACAAGCATCTGGGAACTGCTAAGAGAGTGTTGAGGTATATTCAAGGAACGCTATCTTATGGGATTGAGTATGAGAAGGGAAAAGCATCTACACTAATAGGTTTTTGTGATAGTGACTGGGGTGGGTCTGAGGATGATATGAAGAGTACCTCAGGCTATGCTTTTACTCTAGGCAGTGGGGTGTTTTCCTGGGCATCTGTGAAACAGAGCACAGTTGCTTTGTCCACTGCAGAAGCTGAGTATGTGAGTGCAGCAGAAGCAACTTCACAAGCTATTTGGCTACGGTTTGTACTTAAAGACTTTGGAGAGGAACAAGGTGAACCAACTCCATTGTTATGTGACAACATGTCTGCCATAGCAATGGCCAAGAATCCTGTTTTCCATCTGAAAACCAGGCACATCAACAGGAAGTTCCATTTCATCCGTGATGCTTTGCAAGACAAGAAAATCAGCTTGATCTTCTGCAAATCAGAAGACCAACTTGTTGATATCTTCACTAAAGCACTACCAAAGGAAAGACTTAACTATCTAAGAGAGAAGCTAGGAGTTAAACCTGCTGCTAGCTTAAGAGGGAGTGTTGATGTTTAAGCTGCACTGCAGTTTAACATTAACATTCTACGGCTAGTTTTTTTAAATACCTACGGCTAGTTGATAAGTGAGTGAGTAAGTGTGTGAGTGTGTGATGAGATGTAAAGTGTGATGGATGATGAGCTGTAGAGGCAGTAACAGAATTGAGAGAATGTGAGAGCATGTGTGTGAGTTGCTTTACACATAAGATTATTCTTTGTCTTTAACAGGTGGCTGCCAAGGATTGACAGATAGATTGTCAATCCTGGCCATGTGTGATGTGTGAGTGAGGGTATATCAATGTACACACTCCACAAAATGATTTAATAAAAAAAGAGTGAAAAATTCAGAGAAAGGTTTCTGAATTCTCTAAGAAACAGAGAAGGCATTTTCACAAACACCTGGTGTGCAGGTCACTGTTCTATTGTTTTTTGTGGTGCTGTGAGCCTAAATCATTATCCATTTTTCTTCTTCTGTGTGTGTGTGTTCAAAGCAAATAAAGAAATCAAGCAATCACGGGCTAATCCCGATTCACAAGTAAAACCAGCTAGGAGGTAAGAGTGAAAGAATGCTTACCTGATGCAAGCAGCTGCAAAGCAACCAATCGCAGGTCATCTTCCCATCAATGTTCAATACAAACTGATTTCCATGTTTTGAGAGATTGTGCAATCGCAAGTGGAATTTGGTTCACATGCTCGCTAGGCATTCATTCGAGATTGTTCTTGAGCGCGTCGATGGAGACCTGGGCCTTTGGCTCGGATTCTACGCAACGTACCATAAATTCGAATTATTTATCATGATTTTGTGGAGCATCTGTCAAGAGAGGATTAGCCTGGTGTGAAGGGTTCTTACTTGCCGCCCCACGAAAATCTCTCACAACACCGAAAGTTGGTTAGCTTCTTTTCACCAGTACCATCTGAGTAAGACTAGTCCACCTGCTCGTGAAGCACATCCTGGAAGAAGCCTCGTCGTGGACGATTGAAGTGTAACTTTGACGATGCCTTTTTGGAGGCTGGGAAGAAGGGAAGATTTGGAGCTATGATTCGAGACTGAAGGGGCAATTTTGTAGCAGCGACGGCTGGTGGCTTGAGTGGGATGGCTTCTGCTCTTCGTGCTGGGGCGATGGCAGCCAGACGCGAACTCCAGCTGCTGCTGTTTGGTCGTTATTGCTGCATTCTCACACAACGGCGAAGACTTTTCTTCAGTGGCCCAGTTATCAGTGACGCATGTTTCCTTGCCCATGCATGGAGCGAGTTCAGTTCAGTTTTGATTCATAAGGAGGGAAGCCAAACAGGATGCAGATCGTCTTGTTAGGTTAGGCCTGGTTTCTGGTCCTGAAATTCCTTGGTTCGAGAAACCTATTCGATCGAGGACTTGTTGATTTTGTAATAAGCGTGTGTGTATGACATTTTTTTTTCTTTCAAAGCCCCAAGAAGGTTTCAATGTGATCACTTTTAGGCCATCACACCCATTTCTACGATTGTTTGTATCGATTTAATGAATTATCATTTGCTTTAAAAAAAAAAAAAACAATTCTAACGATTTTACCAAGCATCAATATTATTAGAGTTTGGGTGACTAGAATAGGCGAAAATATAAATTCTATTGTGCAGTAAAATTTGGAGGGAAAATGTTAGTTGAGGGCTGACTAACTAATTCTAACCTGAATGGACAAAATTAACTCTCGACTTAACGGAGTAGTTGAATTTTGTTTTTATAAGTAACGGATTAGATTTTATTTTTTAATTTTTTTTATTACAGGAAGTAACGGAGTCGTTGAAATTGTTGAGAGGGTTTTAACATGAATTGAAGTTCCAAGAAACCATTCAAAAAATAAATAATAAATGAAAAGCGGAATATCCATCCTATCCAAATAGAAAAGTGAAATTGCAAAAACCCAAACCTTTTCGCCCCAAAGTACATAAACCTCGTCGTCTCCTCTGGTTCACAAACACGGTAGAAGATACCATTACACCTTTACACCCCAACTACTTTTTGGAAGCCATGGCCTTTCTTCTTCCCCGCCTTTGACCTTCCTGTACATGTAAGACTTCACCCGCCTCAGATTCTCTCAGATTCTCGATAGCTCTGTAATTTAACTGCCTCTGCCATAAATGGCTGATGTTTTCCAATTACCCTTCCATTCACTCCGTTTCTCTTCGTCTCTGCTCACCTCCTTCACCTCATCTTTCAATTCTCTCCAACCGGGTCTCCCAGTGAATCTAAATTCATTTAAGAGGGTTTGTCCCTTTTCGTGTTCTTCGGTTGCGCACTTTGCTTTCCTACCCAGAAAGCAGTTGGGACATTTCAAGGTAATTCTGGCTTTTTCTTTCAGTAATCATATTAAAGACTCAATATTTTCTCCAATTTTAGGGATCCCATCTTCTGAGATTTTGTAATTGAGCCATATGTTGTAACCCTTTGGGAAATTTGTTTGTGAATTGAGCTTAATTAGCAAGTTTTATGAACATTCCAAGCTTTTTAGGGAACCCATTTAATCAATTACATTTAGGATCTTTATTTATTTTTTGGATAGAGTTGAAATTTGAGCTAACACCTTCAAAATCAATTTGAAATGAATTTTTGGTTTTCCCGAGTTTTGGGCTATGCTGATTACGTGAGTGAATGATTCCCTTCTTGTGGGAAGAAGGGAAGATTTGGAGCTATGATTCGAGACTGAAGGGGCAATTTTGTAGCAGCGACGGCTGGTGGCTTGAGTGGGATGGCTTCTGCTCTTCGTGCTGGGGCGATGGCAGCCAGACGCGAACTCCAGCTGCTGCTGTTTGGTCGTTATTGCTGCATTCTCACACAACGGCGAAGACTTTTCTTCAGTGGCCCAGTTATCAGTGACGCATGTTTCCTTGCCCATGCATGGAGCGAGTTCAGTTCAGTTTTGATTCATAAGGAGGGAAGCCAAACAGGATGCAGATCGTCTTGTTAGGTTAGGCCTGGTTTCTGGTCCTGAAATTCCTTGGTTCGAGAAACCTATTCGATCGAGGACTTGTTGATTTTGTAATAAGCGTGTGTGTATGACATTTTTTTTTCTTTCAAAGCCCCAAGAAGGTTTCAATGTGATCACTTTTAGGCCATCACACCCATTTCTACGATTGTTTGTATCGATTTAATGAATTATCATTTGCTTTAAAAAAAAAAAAACAATTCTAACGATTTTACCAAGCATCAATATTATTAGAGTTTGGGTGACTAGAATAGGCGAAAATATAAATTCTATTGTGCAGTAAAATTTGGAGGGAAAATGTTAGTTGAGGGCTGACTAACTAATTCTAACCTGAATGGACAAAATTAACTCTCGACTTAACGGAGTAGTTGAATTTTGTTTTTATAAGTAACGGATTAGATTTTATTTTTTAATTTTTTTTATTACAGGAAGTAACGGAGTCGTTGAAATTGTTGAGAGGGTTTTAACATGAATTGAAGTTCCAAGAAACCATTCAAAAAATAAATAATAAATGAAAAGCGGAATATCCATCCTATCCAAATAGAAAAGTGAAATTGCAAAAACCCAAACCTTTTCGCCCCAAAGTACATAAACCTCGTCGTCTCCTCTGGTTCACAAACACGGTAGAAGATACCATTACACCTTTACACCCCAACTACTTTTTGGAAGCCATGGCCTTTCTTCTTCCCCGCCTTTGACCTTCCTGTACATGTAAGACTTCACCCGCCTCAGATTCTCTCAGATTCTCGATAGCTCTGTAATTTAACTGCCTCTGCCATAAATGGCTGATGTTTTCCAATTACCCTTCCATTCACTCCGTTTCTCTTCGTCTCTGCTCACCTCCTTCACCTCATCTTTCAATTCTCTCCAACCGGGTCTCCCAGTGAATCTAAATTCATTTAAGAGGGTTTGTCCCTTTTCGTGTTCTTCGGTTGCGCACTTTGCTTTCCTACCCAGAAAGCAGTTGGGACATTTCAAGGTAATTCTGGCTTTTTCTTTCAGTAATCATATTAAAGACTCAATATTTTCTCCAATTTTAGGGATCCCATCTTCTGAGATTTTGTAATTGAGCCATATGTTGTAACCCTTTGGGAAATTTGTTTGTGAATTGAGCTTAATTAGCAAGTTTTATGAACATTCCAAGCTTTTTAGGGAACCCATTTAATCAATTACATTTAGGATCTTTATTTATTTTTTGGATAGAGTTGAAATTTGAGCTAACACCTTCAAAATCAATTTGAAATGAATTTTTGGTTTTCCCGAGTTTTGGGCTATGCTGATTACGTGAGTGAATGATTCTCTTTTGCTTCTTGTGTGTTTTTCTGTATACCACATGCAGGTACAGGCAACTATTGCTGAAAAAGACCAGCCAAAATGGTGGGAAAGAAGTGTTCCAAACATGACTGACATTCATTCGACTCAAGAATTTTTGAGTGCTTTAGCCCAAGCTGGTGATAGTTTAGTTATTGTAGAATTCTATGGGACTTGGTGTGCTTCTTGTCGTGCATTATTTCCTAAGGTAATTTTGCCACTTGAAATTTCTTCATGAGGTTGTACCACTTCTCAACTACTTGGAGAAAAAAAGTTTACATATTTTGTTCCTACTAGTTGTTTTCTGCTTGGAAAAAAAAATTCATATGGCTCCTGAGACAGAGATGTGAATCGTAAGTTTATTGTTTTTTAGTCAAGCAACGAATAGGGTAGCATATATGTTATGTATACACATAGGTGATAAATTGAAATTGTGTCATTGAAAATTTGAAGCCTTCCCTGGTTTGCACTTTTTAACATGAGCTATAAGACTTCAAGTTCATTAGAATCATTTGATTCCACATGTTAAATATACACAAGGAAGCAGTGCCATGCCTTTTTGGAGAACTCGAGACTAATTTTGGTGAGCTGAGTGTTTTCCTTGGTTCCTTTACTTTGTCCTGATTATATTGCATACTGCATATGTTTCTGGAATCGGGATCCATAGAAGTTGATATTTATAATGTAAATGGGTCTTGAGATGCATCCTATATGGTTCCCTCGCTAGTTCATAAGATAAAGACTAGAGATACTTTTGGTTTATACAAGATCAACTTAACATAAGCTAATAAAAAAATTAATACTTTTCCAACAAAACTATTGCTCCTATGATATAAACTGTATACTCGTTTCCAGATGCTGAGCATGCGGAAACACTTTGTTGTTTTTGGGGCGCTTAGTTATCATTTCCTGTGAACGGGTTTTGACTGATAAGAAACAATCTATGGTAACTAAATTTTTAAGAGAAGGGATGGCTCTCCCCTAAGTTTCAGGTTAAATGTCCATTGGAACATATGAAGCGGTAAAATATTAAAATTCATGTTTTGAGAATTTCATGGAAACTACTCGAATTTGATCAAAAGTTAGATGATGTATTGTTATGTATAAGAATGTTTCAAATTTTCTTTTGATGGCTGAGGTGCCATGTTCCTAATATTGTTGTGTAATAATATGCCAGCTATGCAGAACAGCTGAAGACCACCCGGAGATTGTATTCCTGAAAGTGAACTTCGACGAGAACAAGCAAATGTGCAAGAGTATGAACGTGAAGGTGCTTCCCTATTTCCACTTTTATCGTGGAGCTGAGGGACAGCTTGAGTCCTTCTCATGTTCACTTGCCAAGGTAGATATTGAACTGATCTTCCGTTATCTTCTTTTCATTGTGTTTGATTTTATTCGTCGTTCTTTTACTATGGATGCTGAAATCTTATTATTTCATTAATGCTTTTAGGAAATTTCACATCTTTTTCATTTAAATGACCGGGTTGTGTTCCTGATCTTATGCAGTTCCAGAAGTTAAAGGATGCCATTGCATTACACAACACCGATCGTTGCAGCATTGGCCCTCCGAAGGGAGTTGGAGATCTTATACTCGAACCTTCCTTAGTTCCAAAGGACAAGCCCTCCGAATCTGCTTCATCATAGAAACTTGTTCAACTGGAGCAATTTTGTATTAAAGAAAATCGATCTATAGTATAAACCCGAAAAAAGTGGGCTTCAACATTTTGTTTGTATTATGTATATTTTATTCTTCATCCTATGTAAAAGAACCCAGAGCAGAAGTTGCTATTCTGCCACATTCTTTCTGATTCTTGTCTGGCGTATCTAAATTCTGTGGACCAAAATAATTTCAGGTTAGTGATTTATTTTTTATTTTTTAGTTTTTGATAAGTTAAAATTGCATTAAAGGCAAAGTCTCAACTAGACTAGAAACTAGACCACAACAAGTCTTCCAACAAAACAAGAAAGGATAGAAACCAGCCAGACTTAAAGCATACAAAGTTAGGTACATTAGCCCTTAAAATCATAACTATTTAGTCTTAATCGAATCATATTGGTAACTGGCTAAAGGACAATCGAAGAGGTACAATGGAAATTGGTGAACACACGGCTATTTTGCTCCCTTCAAATGTAATAGACAGTGACTCAAAGTAAGCTTCTTGATGGTAACATCCAAAGATTGTCCTCTCCATAACACAACCACCACATCCACATAAACAAGCTAAGGCAGATTACACCATTGGGAATCACATTTCAATAACACCTAGCTCCAAATAGAGACTAAAAGGGCACTGAGAAAACAGGTGTTCATGACTTTCATTCTCGCAATCACAAAGGACACCTAGGTTATTTGTTCTAATGAAGAATCTTACTATACGATTGAATGCAGCAAAATTGATCGCAATTCAAAGAACAGAGCTACCTCTAGGAACAACTGCATGTGACCACACAATGTGCGACCACAACACCTTAACTCCGCCTCCGATCAACACTGAACGCAAAGACTTAGGAGAGAATTAGCAATTAGAACTAAGGGACCAAAAGAAGCCATCAGTCAAGTCTGATTACACAAAGAGCTATAGAAAGCATGCCTTATCATAGTCATAGCAGAATAAAGAGAGAAAGGCCAATTCCAATCACTAAAAGAAATAACAGAGATAACCTTAGCATTTATGTGGTTGCCTATCTCCTCCACCCGCCCATGCCCAAACTCATCAAGCACTACCAATAGAATGCCAAAGATCATGCCAAATAAAGGTGCAATCCCCATTTCCCACCTTATTAACTATGAATGGCCTAGCAAGATCCTCATTCTCAAAAGTTTCCTCTAATTCCAAGAACAAGATGAAGGAATTTTTAGAACCCACAAGCATCGGTCACAAATGTGCACTGCCTTAAACAAACTAACCCACATATTAGAGGAGGCACCATAAAAAAAACATACCAAATGTACCTAGCCATCATCAAAATATTCCAAAGGTGTAGGTTATGAAAGCCAAGACCCCCTTCTCCTCGCAGCTTACAAACCCTCTCATATGCAATCTTCGAATGATAGGATCCATCACTCTTCCCAGACCACAGAAACCGACGAAGAATCTGCTAAATATCCCTAAGGATTTTATTGTAGATGCACCATAAGTGCGCTAGTGTGTCCCAAAATGCATTAGGAACAAAATTTTGCTCCACTTTGCACCAAGAAATGGTGCAACGTTAGGTCCGTTGCACCATTTAACTGACAAACACACTAACGAAATTTACGATAATGGTATTTTTGTCTAAAATTGTAGACGTGGTATCAATGTGGTGTATGTCGGATGACAGGACCCAACCCGACAACCCTACACACAAAGTGTTCGAGTCCTACTCCCGTATGACGGATAACCTGAAATACCAAAAGTAACCTCGAAATCCTATTAGACAAAGGATACTTACAACCTCGTAAGCTTATGACTCCGCTCTGGAAACCACCTCGGTTCTCGTGCACCAACCCTGAAGGGTATCAAAACCAAAACAAAATGTGCGAAGGGACAAAAATAAAAGGTATCTCCCATCAATTTCAGCCATATCCTTCATGAAACTAATATTACAGTTGATGTCTTGGCTTTAGAAGGCCACTCACCGGAGGGCACCATGATTTGAGTCGAGCAGATTCTTTCGGTGTGCTTTTAATGCGATTCTTTTTTATTCCTTGAATCTTGGTTATTCTAGCCTCTAGGAATTCATTTTATTTTTTTGGAAAAAAAAAAAAAATCTCCCTTTAGTCGTTTGAAATTTACCAACAGTAGCAGCAACTGCTTCGCTTTTCTTCTTCACGGTGCCGTTTGGCATAACTCGTTTCGAGGCCAACAAATTTCTAAACTTTTGGAAAACAAATGAAAAAATTACACTTTCTCTTAGGGCAAAAAACCCAATTCGAACTGAGCGACAAAATCTGGTGGTAAGGTAATGGCGAGCTATCTATGGAGGAAATACGCAGACTACGTGTGCACCAAGTGGGAAAAAAATATCCTTTGGAACATGGTTGAGCCTTACACCAGACCCAAATCATTTACACCTTTGGTCTCCATCTACGTAGCCGCTTTCTACACTGGGGTCGTTACCTCTGCTATCACTGAGCAGCTTTACAAGGTAATCACTGTCCTGGTTCTTTTCTTTTTACCTTCTATTTACTAAATTTAGTGTTAATTTCTTGGTTAATTTAGTGGATCATTGCACAAATTTCCATATGGGTTTTTATTTCTGGTGTTGTAGTACTTCAGAGGAAGAGAAAGTTTGGGTTTTTTTTTTCCCCTCAATTTTTCATAACCAAGTGATGCTTGAAAATATGTTTTGAAATGTCGAAGCCTGTTTGATTGAGTAGTTAAAATTTGCCTACCAAGTGTTATGTTAGTGAGAGGAAATCCTTAACAAATTGTTATAACCATATCGGGCAAATCCTGGATTGAAGATTGTTTCTTCTCAATAAAATTTGGAGGAATAAAATAGTTTAGAGGAGGTCATGTGATGCAAGGCTTATGGCATTGGTTTGTAAACCTTTAAGGTATATAGAATATGAGTTCATATTATGGCTGCGAGGAGTGTCAGTCCTGTAAAAAGGTTTGAGCTTGCAGAAGTAATATTGATGCTGATGCCTAATTGCCTAGACAGTTTGTTGGTCGGGCCTATAGATGTTGTAGTTCACTTCAATTTTCGATTAGATTACATGGTAGCGAAGGCCAAAACAACTAAGAAACTATCAATCTAGGATGAGCCCTTCTGGTATTGTCCTGCAAAAGTGACAGAATCATGCTAGAAAGCTCATCCCAAACTTGAAAGGCAATAGGTATAATCTGTAATCTGTTGTTGCTGGAATCTGCCTTTTAGTCACAGAGCTAAAATCCTAAGAGAAACTATGGTTGATATCAGAAATAATCATGGAGAACGAGTAATCAAGTTTGGGAAGATGCCCATTTTCCGGTTCCCCTCAAGAAGAGATTTCTTGTAGTTTTCATCCACTTTTCATTAGATTTCATAATTTTTTTCATATTGAATCTCTTGAGTGATATGCCATGAATAATTGAGGCCTGATTTGTTCGGCATTTTTGGATCATTAGAATCAATCATAGATTCATATTAGTTCTGACACCAGCTTTCATTTTGCTTGCCGATCTCACTTATCATATCTTGACTTGTCACTTAATCATTTATAATAGTCATCTCCAATCTTATTTAAGCTCTCTTCATTTACATTTTTTGAGATAACGATATCAGTGTAATGGTTAAAGTGGATATGCATAATGTCTACTACACTTCAATGGAGATGAGTCATGTCACACCAGATTTTAAAGGCCTAATCACTGCTTTCGGCATTGTGCAGGAGAAATACTGGGAAGATCATCCCGGGCAGGCAGTGCCTCTCATGAAGCCGAAGTTCTATGGAGGACCGTGGCGGGTACAGCAAGGCGAGGTCCCAGCCACTCAGTGACGGCCATAGACAAGTTAGAGAAATTGGTTTATGTATTGTTTCTGTTCTTGAATGCCAGAGTTATTGTGCCAGCAAGCATTGTTTTTTTTTTTTGGGTTGAAATGGAGAAAATCCTTCGTACATATTAACAGAAATATTATTTATAAATAAAGGATTTTGTACATCTTGTGGTAGCCTAACACGTAGCCCATGTGAGATCAGTTACCTAACTTCTCTCCATGCTTAGAAACTTCACACATTCCACACTGTCTCTCTGCCACAAAACTCCATACCATTTCTTCTGCGTCTTCGCCATCGGAGGATGACAACCTACGGGACTATTCCGACAGAACCCCTACCGTCCGACAAACCAAATTTTGTTGCACGAGCGAGAGAACAGATCCAGTCAGGCCTAGGCAACCGACGACCATGGCTGGAGATGATTCAACTCCGAGATCTCACACTTCCCACCACCTTCAAGCAATCAATCCAAAGAATCAAGACGAACACTGCCTTCTTTTGCATGAACTACGCGATTATCGTATTGTTCATCCTCTTCCTAAGCCTGTTATGGCATCCCATCTCATTGATCGTCTTCACCCTCATGATGGTTGCATGGCTGTTTCTGTATTTCCTACATGATCAGCCGTTGATTGTTCTAGGTTACCGGATTGACGAACGTGTGGTCATGATTTCCCTACTGTTGGTCACAATCATCGCCCTTTTCCTCACCAATGCCAGATATCATATCATCATAGGACTCTCCATCGGACTCGGTGTTGTGTTGGCTCATGGAGCAGTGAAGGAGCCTGAGGATGCCTTCAATGCAGACGATGAAGGGCTTGGATCAGGTGTTGTTGCTGGTGCACCACATGCTTTGAAAGTGCCTCTCAAAAATGCTGCCTCTTCTTTTTCTTTGTCATAATAATTTATCAATCAAAATAGTGTCAAATTTTCTAATTTTTAAATTCTATGTAAATGGTGTCATACAATCGGAGCTGAAAACTACGCAGAAACCATAGCAACCCTTCAATTTGTTCAAATACTCAAGTTTTGGAGGTGAAAGAACATGGTGGAAGTTGGATTTTGGATGAGTGACTGGTTTTTTGGGGTTGCTCTCGGAATCTGTTTCATTATCTTCAAGCCTTCGCTTGTATGTCCATTCATTCTCACCCTTGATTGTGCAATCGAAAAGTCTAGATGCTCTTATTGTATCATACTTTCATATGCTTTTCCGGGTTCATATTATGATTCGAGCCTTGCCTCAATTCAAAACAGAGCCATTAGGCATTAGTGGAAGCCAATGAACAAAAAAAGTTTTGAAGTTTTGGAGTGGAGTGTTGGAAATCCAACGCAGTTTGCAAAGGTTAAGAGGAATCACGCTTTATGTTTGGCTGACTGTACTAGCAAAAGTGCTTTTGAAAAAAGCCGGCACTTGGAAGCCAGTAAGCCACTACATGGCAACATCCACAAGGCCAAAGCTATGACAGTAACGTAATGTAAAGGATCAAAAAAGCCAATTTCAAAACGCAAACTACTACCATGTTTGGCAAATCACAAATTGAAAGGCAGAGAAAGAAAACAAACAGAAGAGAGAGAGAGGCCAAAAGATTCATATTCTTTGAGATAAAGTTGCAAAGTGGATCGGATTCATTACAATTTGCACGGCATCATGCAGCAGCCCGGGCACATTATTGCGTGCTTGCTCATATACACTTCAATCTAAAACATTTCGTTGATTCCTAATCAAGACATCAACAATCAAATTATTCACATCCCATTTCATCAATTTCATCATTCTCATTATCAAAGATCAGGACTTTATGGATGGATTTGAACCCGAACCGCAGTGAAAAACCCGGAAATCAGCCTTGGGAGAAATGGATTGGAAGAGCAACCTTGCCGTGTGTTCTTGTTTAATCAAGACATCACCTTTTTCCACTAAAACAGCACCCACGATTTTGTCATAGCCGTCACCGCCGCCGACAATGTAAGCCACGAGAGCGGCTTGGGCCGGGCCCATGCTCGGATTATAAGCTGCGGACTCCATGTAAGACCCTTTGTACACATTCCCATCGGAGTCCAGAATCGCCATGCCAGATGGGCAGCCACTGTACGGCGCATGAGACTTGTTAGCGGCCTCTAAAGCCGCGCTTTTTAACTCAATATTGGGTTTGAAACCGTTTGCTAAAGTCTCGGTTTCGCTCACAAACGACAACCCGTTTTGGTGTTGCTCTAGAAGCAGCGGCACGTCCTGCCCGAGGAGGTCTTCCGGTCCGAACCGGTGGGGGAGTAGCTGCCGAAGCGGGTCGAAGCGGTCTAACCCGGAATTATCGTCTCCAGCTTCTGCCGAGGTTATGAGGATCTTGATATCCGGGGCTCCGCGAATTTCCTGGAAGAACTGGCGGCAATGCCCGCATGGGGCTGCGGAGACGGCAACGTATTCGAGTTTAGGCTCGGATTGGATTGAGAGATTGGTGACAAGGAACTGCTCGGCGTGGACCGAGTGATGGAGTGGGAGACCCGGGAATTCGAGATTAACGCCGACGAAGATCCGACCCGAGGGCCCGTACCCGATGGCTCCGACCTGGAATTTGGAGATGGGCACCCGGGCAAGGGCCTGGGCGGGCTTGACTAAGGAAGGGAGGAGCTGGAGGACGGTGAGGTTGGATTGCTTGGCCATTGCTTCGGCTTCGGCTGCTTCAATCACGAATCTGGGTCGGTCCATTCTGCGGGGCAGGAGCTTGGTGGGTTGGGATGGGAGAGGGAGAGATGCAAGGAAAGAATGGAGGAAGAGTGGGGAGGGAAGAGGCGTTAGTATATAGATCTGTTTTGAAGTAGAATGTTTTTTTTAATTAATAAAAAAAATTGTAATAAGAAACCCAAGTTTCTGCATTTACTTTTCAATTATTCAGCAGTAAACTATATATATCATAATTATTTTAGTTTAATTTTTAATTTTTCTATCAATATTAGTTTATTACTTTAAAATTCAACTTCATTCTTAAATTAAAGCAAATAGAAAACATACAATTTACCAACCCAGTAAATTCATTTCTTGTAAAAAAAAAAAGTAAATTCATTCCACCCCCTTATTGCAAAAAAAAAAAAACAAAAACAAAACTTCACTCCCCTAACGTTGAGCCCCACTCCCTCCTTTCCCTCCCTCTCCACAAAATCCTCCAACACTACAATCCCCGTTCCAAAATTTGGATTTTTTTTATTCTTTTCTTCCAAAATTTTCAACCTTTTAAAATTTAATTGATTCCAAAACCTGAGAGAGAAGAGTGAGGAAGGCTCAAATTGAAACTTGTTGAATCAAATATTGAACTCGTCGCGAAAAGTCCTCACAATTCCTGCAAACAGCAAACAATTAGCTATCGTTGCTTCGATCGATTTACCCGGGGGGTTGTTCGACCAAGAACACTCCGATGCTTAAGTTAGCTTTGAGAGAGGAAAATGATATATTTCGAAACGAAGAATCAACGTACCTTGGAAGTGAAATGTGTCTTGCTATTTATAGGAAAATCTTGGAAACCTTGGAGCGTTCTGATTGGTCGATTGAATATTTAATTAATAAAGGATATATTATTAATTTAATATACTATTTAATAATTGCAAAGATGGTTTATCATGATAGTAATGACAATTATTGTATTTTAACATCAATATTAATCATCTATTACTAAGAATAACGACAATTAACTCTCGGGGAGAATATTGATATTACGGAGATTGTAACCCGATCAAATAATGTATTTAACTGGTAAATAGATTATTTAATATGCGGGTGTTTTCAAATGATCAGCGTTATTTCTAGGGGCAAATTGGTCATTTTTGGGAATTACGGGCCACGTGGCGGCTCCGTAATTTTCGGATGATTTCGGGTTCCACAAATGCCCCCACATCGATTCGGAATTCGGGGAATCTGAAGGGATGTACATTGTTCGGAATCTTACATTACCAGGTTTTCCAGTTACTGTTGAGTTCAAAAATCGAGTTCAAGCGTCTTTTTGACGATTTTGCCCCTGGTTATAAGGGCCAAAAGTTGACTTTTTGATTGGAACACTTTTTGATCTTTCCGAAGGGACTGTTGAGAAGGTCTCGAGGTGCTGAATCCGCAGACAGGCGGCTTGCATCGATCTGTGGTCGGACGCAAAAGTTGTGGGTCAGCAAAGGCGAGGAGTATTTTGGTAGTTTTGCAAAGTAAAGGCAAAATGTTGACTTTTGACTCGAACGGCCAAACGGACTTTGACCGATGACTGTGACGTAGTTCGGGATGTCACGGGTCCGTAGACAGGCGGCATGTCCAAAACGGAGCTCGGAAGTGAAAATTTACGGCTCTACGTAGTCTAGGGGTAAAATGGTAAATTTCCGAGCGAAGGGCAAAACGGTCTTTCAAACAAAAAGTGAATGCTGACTCAAGCTACCAGCCAAACATGTCACTTTCCCTCTCACTTTTACACCTGATTTTAGGGATGAAAACAAGGGTTAGGAACATTAAGCCCTTAATTAGGGAAAAACCACTCATTTTGTCCAAAATTAACATTGTTAAATAACAGAGTAATTCGGTTGTGAGAATGAGAGATTTAAAGGTTTGAATTCGATTAAAAGAAACACGAGGGACAGATGGATCACTGGTTTTGCAAATTTTCGAAAATTTTGAAAATTTGTGGTGAAAATTCGAATTCGAATTCTTGAGTCTTGAGGATCAAAATTGAGACTTGATTAAGTCTCCTGTGATCAATTCGAACCGATCCACATCAAAAACAAAGGGGATTGAGGCTTTACTGAGCAAGAACAGAAACTTCAAAGTCTTCAAAAAATCGAGTTTGAAATCGAATGGTTAGAGGTAAATATTAGTACAATTAACCTGGTATTAATGTTTATTATGTCCTTAGGTTACTTTCTGTGTGTTTAATTTGAAGAAATGGCCTAAAATTGGGTGGAACCCGATTAAGGATCCATCGGGTTTTCATTTCGAGTCGAGTGCATTGAGGTCTAATCTCATGAAATTGAGCATAAGGATCTCTAAATAGGACTGGATACATGAAAACTAGTGGAAGAAACTAAAAAATTGGGGTCGAATTGGCTGAGATTGGTTCGGGTCTGGTCGCGGGTACGCGACCCGTTTTACAGGTAAACGGGCAGGAACGATGACACTGTAGTAGTTACTGTTCACGCGCGTGGCTTTCACGCGCAACCACTCAAGGCGGCGCGTGAAGGCGCGTGGCAGGTTTTCTGGTGAAGTGTTCAACAGGTGTTTTACTATATTCAATGTAACAAACATTTTGGTACTGATTTCGAGGAAATCGGACACTGTTTCGATATAGTTTTGAGGGTTCGAAGTTTTATTTTATGTTTTAATTTAATATTTAATTCTCGGAAAATTGTGGGAAATTGATATGATATTCATAGTGTCATTATTGACCTTTCATGATGTTTTTGGGCAAGATTCGAGATTCATGGAAAGCGTCGGAAATTACGGGAATGCGTGCAGCTTAGAAAGCGAGTGGTTTGGATGGTGCGTGTGAGCATTGGTAGGCTGGTTCACATTCAATGTGACTTTTGCTAGTACCACAAAAATGCTTGCTACGTGTCAAGAGTCCGCCGAAGGTGTTTAGAAACTTTGTTGGAGCGGGTGTTCAACTGGCGCCACGTGGTGGGGGGTGATTTGGCGGAACAGTCGACAAGGATTTGGAGGTGACTGAGTGTACCTGTGGACGTGACTAGTGAGCATCTGTAGGCTGGATCACATTTACTGTGTACCACGAATATGCTCGCTATGCGTCAGGGTGCCGAGAGACCCAACAAACTTGCTTTGTGGGAGCGTGGCGGTTCTCGTGGCTCTAGCCCGTTCCGAGGGAAAGATATGGAGTTTGAGAAACTTGAAGACTTCAAGGAGTGGAAGGCTCGTAATCAAATTGCTTTTCCAGACGACGTTTTTGTGGAGCTTGGCGACAGATGTTCTTCCATTAAGACTCTTAGGCACGAAAGGGCAAAAAACCCTGTCGGCGGTCGGTGGACTAAATTCCACCCTTTGACTATCGGGTGGGGTTTCAAATTCTTGTTCTCAAAGTTCTTCTCCAAGATTATTGGCCGGATGGGATGCAGCCCTGCTCAACTGGATGTCGATGCTTATCAACACATCATGTGCTTCGAGAAGCTGAATAAGTTCTTTGGCCTGGGACTCACTGAAAATGAATTCTGGCATTGCTATTCCGTGTCGCACAACGGAATTGCCGGCGGTCAGCTTTCTCGAGTTGTACCCAAAGTGGAGCTATTTTTTAGGACGGAGTTCGATGACCACACGTACAGACTCAACTGTATCGAAGTCGGTGGTGCGTGGGACAAACACGCCTCCCCGGACTTGAGGATTGCCTCGCACTTCCATTCGTTTGATGAGTTGTACAGCTGGTTCGGAGGTCATCCTGATCTTAAAAAGATCGACATGGCCTTGAAAATTCCTCCAGAGTTCCGGGACATGAGCTGGCTACTCTCTCCACTTAGAGATATGAATGGCGGGAGGCCTTCGGACATCCTAATCAAGGAGTGGTTGAGTGCTCCGCTGCGGTTGAAAAAACCCGTTGTTCCAAAGAAGAACAATAAGTAAGGACCCAGTGGCTCTTTGGAGAAAAAACATGAGGATCAGCTTCCTTCGAAACCCGACCGTTCTAGTCCTGCGGAGTCATCTAGTAAGCGCAAATCCTCAGACGGTCCCTGTGAGGATGTAGCTAAACAACTTAAGAAGTTGAAGGTGATGCCCACCTCCTACTACCCAGCTCATCAAGTGTTGAGAGATGAAGGCCCAGTTCGAATAGTGGGGGAGACACGGTCGTCATCCAAAACTCCTGGTGTGGTAGGTGCCCCCATCCGAGCAGAGGGGAGTCAAAAAAATGTTTCGCAAGGGGCTTACGACAAGGTAGTTTGAGACCTTAGGATTGCGAAAACAGGGGCTCACAAATTGGTTGACATGCTTCGTGGAAATGCTAGTTTAGGAGATGATAATGAGCAAATGAAGAGCGAATGCAAACACCTTCGAGAAGCTCGAGACCATTCTAGACGAAACAACGAAGTCTTGGTCGGGAGAATCCATACATTGGAGGTCAAAGTGGGTGAGTTGGAGACGAGCCGTGCAGAGACGTTGCTGATAGAAAAGGAGCGAGATATCGTTCGGGACGAGCTTACTTTGGTGCACCGAATATTGCAGGACTCAGAAGAAACAATCAGACTTTTGGAGGTGGAGATCCAGAGTCTGAAGGCTGGGAGGCTCCTGGGACACGACCACTTACTGTCAACGCATGCCCCCACAACTTTGTGCCAAAAACCCACTGAGGCACAAAAGTTGGACATGACAAGTTACAGCGGGGTCACCACCAAAGAGCGGGAACAAGAGCTGGAGCAAGAGCTTGAGCCTATCCCGGTACCCGACCCAGAGCCTGAGACCGGGACCGGGAAGGAAGCTGCCCCTGAGACTGCTGATTCATTGTTTAACGATACTTCCCTACTTTCAGCAGAAGAGTGGAAAGAGTTCAGAAAAACAATGGGGTTTGAAGACTTGCCTCTATAGGGCCTTTACATGTATATGTTGGCTATTGCTTTTTCATTTTTGTATTGAACAACTGGTGTGAGCAATCGACATGTGATTTTCCAAACACCCACCAAATGAATAAATAAGAAGAATCATTTAAGATAAATTGTTGAAACGCAAGTGTTAACTTTCTTATATGTTATGTGTCTAAGCGAACACTTTTAAATGCCTGTCAATGCATTGGGGTGAGCTGACAGGACCCATCCCAATCCCCCCGGGATTAGTGCGGGATGACCCTGCTCCCGTCTGACACGAAGTGTCAGACAAGGGATATTTCCGACCTTTGCCCTCTCGGGCTATCAGAGTACGCCAGGATCCGGAGAAGGTATATGATATCTCGGTCTCTGCTACAGTCCACATCCGATGTCAACCTGAAGGGCAGTCAAAACATTAAACACTGTGAGTCGACAAAACAAAAGTTTATAAAAATATTTCCATAAAGACATTTGTACCCTTCACTAAAAAGCATGCATGCATTCGAAAACCATTTAACCAAATGGACCACATGTGGGAACTAAGCCCAAATCAGAAATAAACCAAGGTTGAAAGGACCACAATGAAATCGACCATACGGGCCACCGCCCAAATCCATAAGAAAACCAACAAAGGACTCAGCCCAAAACCATAACCATACTAAAACCAAGTACACGAGCCACTTCTCAAATCCTCTGCACACCTGTGCACACCACATATCAAATCCATATATCATATCATATATCATATATACATATAAGTCACACAACCAATCCTGTCACGGTATCCAAAGCTACGCGCGTGCTACCCGGGTCTCAATCCGAGTCTTCTCAAAGTCAAGGTCAATGTCCGCAGACCACTGATCCTACTCGAGGTAATAGTAACCATAGCCTTCCTGAGAGTAAGGAACCCAACTGGGGGGTGACTCCACTCAGTCGGTGCTCCGTGACTACTCCGGGGTCCACCCAGGCCAACGACCCTCCCCAAAGGAGATAATAGAAGTAAAAGAAGGAATATGAGCATATATATACATAACACAATATCCATGCCCGGTTCCCCTGAACCGTCATGATCCATAATATCCATAAGCAAGGTAACATGCCAGTTCCCATAAACCGTCATGTACCGTAATAACATAACTAGGGTAACATGTCGGTTCCCATAAACCGTCATGTACCATAATAATATAACCGAGGTAACATGCCGGTTCCCATAAACCGTCATGTACCGTAATAACATAACCAGGGTTCATGCCGATCCCCATAATCCGTCATGAACCACGATACCATCACAAGGGTTCACGCCGGTTCTCATAAACCGTCATGAACCGGGAAATCCTTTTAAGGTTCCCTAACCTGAAATCAAAACCGTAAAGTAACCTGGGTCTCGTGCCCGAACATAGGACATCAGTTGGGCACCGTGCCGATATCTGAGGTCATATGCCCGAGACAAAACCAAATGGGTCTCATACCCGAGTTTATCCTTTTGAAATTCAAATCCAATTCATTAAAACCAATAAGGAAATACCGACCCGTATAAGCACCGTATAAGGCCGAAACCTCGAAATACGTGCTTATACGTAACCACATGAAAATGCACTCATGGCGTTATCTAACATGTATTAAAACATATAATAAACATTTATGCATGCACCAATTTAGAAAACCAAGGTCCACTCACAGACCGTCCGAGCTGCCACCTCGATTTGCGTGCCATAGGCTCTCCTGAGCCGATCACTGTCACCGGGACCCCCAAACCTGTCCAAATTCATTTAGAGGGTTACTAATAGCCTCATTAACCTCCCATTGAAGTCCCATAATTTTCCCGATTTTCTAACTATTTTTAAAGTCGATCCTAAACCTTCGGACAGCCCGAAACCTATCGAAATGATGTCCGATCGACTCGAAACCAGTCCCAAAATCTTCGTTACATTGAATAGAAGATTTCGTGTGTTGAACACATCCCCAGAAACCCCACCACGCACGGCCACGCACCGCCCAAAGGGCCCTGCGCGTGGGCTCACGCGCCACTGTAGCATCACCCCTAACCTTCGACTGAACCGGGTTGGCCGGTTCGCTGGTTTCCTGGATCGGCGTGACTGGTCTGGCCTGGTTCCTCCCTCATTTTTCGTTCGTTTCAGTCCCAATCAATCCTAAAATTCCTAATTTAATGTTTCATATCCATTCCAATTAATAAAACTAGAAGAAACTAACTAAAACTCACGGTTTGATTTTGGTTTAAACGGTTCAATTTTCCCGATTGCACCTTGGGCTGCTCAGCCCTTCACCGCCGTCCAAACCGCCCTCTACACCTTCCTACAACCTCAATAAACTCATCATAATCATCCAATACGGTCCATGATGTCAAAATCAAATTAAAGAGGAAAATGGGCCTTACTGAGCTCTAGGGTTTTCTCTTGGCCTCCACCGCCGTTCACGGCGGTTCTGGCCGTCCAGCAGCCCTCCTCAGCTCCCTCAGTCTCTCTCTCACTCTCTGGTCTCAGCCATGGTCGAATGGGAAGGGTTGGGTTGCATAGGGGAGAGGAATGGTGAGATCGAGTGGGTTTGTGTTTGAAATGGAGAATGATCGATGAAGGGATGATATGCATGAATGGGAATTAAACGCCAGTGGATGGGTGACACTTGTCACTCTTCCATTGGACAGGAACTAAATATCTGGGCCCACTAGAGTCCAAAAGTTAACCCGTTTCGTAATTCGTGCAATAGTGCACTTGAACTTCCGTGAACCGTAACTTCGCCGTCGAACGTCCGAATTCGACGTACCGCCTGTCTATGAATTCGTATCGTCCTTATCTAAGTAATAGTCCTTGGCCCTCGGCCATCGGACCTCCTGGTCAAAAAGTCAATATTTGCCCTTTTTTAACCAAAATTACCAAAGTTCCCCTTAACTTCCGAACGTCATAACTTCCTCCTCGAACGTCGGAATTGAACGTGCCACCTGTCTATGAACTCGTGACGTCACGAACTACGTCACGGTCATCGGTCAAAGTCCAATTGACCGTCCGAACGAAAAATCAACGTTTTGCCACGGCTAGGGAAAAAACGGTCATTTTGCATCGTTCGTCCAATTTCGCCTAACTAATCACCAATTAACCTCACTAATCGTGATTAGTCACTAATATAATATAGAAATTCGGGATGGGTCGTTACATGAGCTCGTTTATATGCCTCTACTGAACCCATGTGTGTATAACAGTGAGTTCTAAATAACTTGTGATGTTTAGATGATTAAGTCTTTGGAATGATGCCTTCAGGGAAGGGCTTGTGCTTCTTAAGAGAAGGCTTGAAGTGCTTCAATGAAGAAGACTTAGGGAGCTTCCAAGAGGAAGGCTTAGGGTGCTTCCTAAGAGGAAGGCTTGAGGTGCTTCCTGAAGGAAGGCTTTGTGTGCTCCCTGGTGGAAGGCTTTGGATGCTTCCCGGAGGAAGGCTTGAGTTCTTCCCGGGGGAATAAAGTCTTTATTTGGCACCAAACAATGACTAGCTTATTATTGAGCTCTAGTTTGCATTACACATAATATTTTCGGAGGTGATGAGCATTCATGGAACCACTCACTAACTTCCCGTCCATGGTCTCCAAGGTATAGCTTCCTTTTCCGCCTACTTGGTAGATTCGGTAAGGTCCTTCCCATGGGGATTTGAGTTTTTGAGACCCTGGACGATTGGGTGCCGCAAAATTTTTCTTGAGAACAAGGTCACCTGGGAGAAAGTGTCGTAGTCGAGCCTTCTTGTTATAGGAGCTTCTCACTTGCTGCTGGTAGCTGGAGATACGCTTCACCACTTGCTCTCTTAATTCCTCGCTGAGATCAAGTGAAGTTCTCAGAGCGATGGAGTTGACTACTGGATCATCGAGCTCGGTGAAGGGTGCCGGGACAACAACATGTGGAGGAATGACTGCGTCAGTGCCGTATGCAAGGGTGAATGGAGACTCTCCTGTTGCTCGACGCGGAGTGGTACGGTACGCCCAGAGCGTGCCATCCAACTCCTCCTCCCACAAGCCTTTCTTATCATCGAGTCGCTTTTTGATACAGTCAAGGATTTTTTTGTTTGAAGCTTCTTCTTGGCCATTACCCTGGGGGTAATATGCAGTTGAAGTGAAATGCTTGATCTTCCAAAGCTCAAAGAACTCGCAGATTATGGCGCCAGTGAACTGAGTCCCATTGTCAGTTAGAATGACCTTGGGGAGCCCAAATCGGCAGATAATCTGGCTCCAGATGAATTTTTGGACATCATCCTGGGTTATGGTGGCCAAGGCTTTTGCCTCCACCCATTTAGTGAAGTAGTCAGTGACGACAATCAAATACTTCTTGCTTGGGATTGGAGTGCTTGGGAGTGGTCCAACGATGTCAAGTCCCCATTGCATGAATGGCTAAGGGCTTACCTGTGCATGCAACTCTTCCGGTGGCGCCAATTGGTTAGGCTTGAACCTTTGACATTTGTCGCATTTCTGGGCATATTGCTGAGCTTCCTGGCATAGAGTAGGCCAGTAAAATCCTGCACTAAGCGTCTTTTGAGCAAGCCACCTTCCACCGGAATGATTTCCACAATGTCCTTCATGAACCTCTGCCAAGACTTTCATTGTTTCTGGATGCCTCGGGCATAACAAGTTTGGTCCTGTGAAGATCTTTCGAAAGAGTTGGCCCCTATCGACATAATATCGCACAGCTTTCATCTGGACTTTGCGGGCCTCTAATCGTTCATCAGGCAATATTCCATGCTCCAGATAGTTGAGGAAAGGATCTTGCCAGCTTGGAGATGAACCAACTTGTCTTACTTCGACCTCCCTCATATCAATACTCCTCTGCTCGAGATACTCAATCGGTATTGAGCGCTTGAAACGAAAGTCAAGTGACGATGCTAGATTGGCCAACGCATCTGCTTGCATATTTTCTGCTCGTGGAAGTTGATGAAAAGTAAAAATCGGGAAAAAGGTAAGCATTTCCTGGACCTTGTTATTATATCTGAGCATCCTTGCATCACGTGCAGCATATTCATCGGTCGATTGGTTAGTAATCAATTGCGAATCCGAATGAATAGCGAGGCGTTTGATTCCCAACTCCTTGGCAAGTGTGAGCCCGTAAATCAAAGCATCATACTCTGCTTCGTTGTTAGAGGCTTTGAACCCGAACTGTACTGCCTGCTCCATTATTGAGCCATCTGGAGTGATAAGGACAACCCTCGCTCCTGCCCCCTTCTGGTTCGAGGAGCCGTCAACAAAGAGCTTCCATAGAAGATTGGAAGTTGAGGGCTGTAGGGAAGAAGAACTGGCTTCTTGATCCCGTGGCAGAGAAGTGTTGGCGGCCCTGGGGGTTTTGCCAAGCTTATTGCCTTCTTCCAGTGACACTGGTGTGAACTCCACAACAAAATCTGCTAAGGTCTGGCCTTTGACAGCTATTCGTGGACGATAGAGCAAATCATGCTGACTCAACTCGATGGCCCATTTCATTACCCGTGTCGATGCATCGGGTGCATGAAGTAACGAACGGAGCGGATATTCGATCATGACGATCACCCAATGAGCTTGAAAGTATGGCCTCAGTTTCTTTGTGGTAACTAGTAACGCCAAAATCAACCTTTCAAATTTCGGGTATCGTGTCTCAACATCAAGGAGGGCTTTGGATGTGTAAAATACAGGAAACTGGATCCCATTTTCTTCCCGGATAAGTGTAGAGCTTACAGCAACATCTGAAACCCCTAGATACAGGAACAAGTCCTCGTTATCTTTGGGTTTCGATAGCAATGACGGAGATGTCAAGTAGGCCTTGAGATCTTAAAATGCTTTCTCGCAACCTTCATCCCACTTATCTCTGGACACCTTCTTTACTGCTTGGAATAAAGGTCGACACCGGTCAGTTGATTTGGACCGGAACCTATTCAATGCTGCCGCTCGTCCAGTGAGACTTTGAATCTCTTTCAGACTTGATGGGGATTTCATCTCGAGTATTGCCTTGATTTGCTTTGGGTTTGCTTCGATCCCACGCTGAGTCACAAGGTATCCTAAGAACTTCCCTGCTGACACTCCGAAAGTACATTTCAGAGGGTTGAGCTTCATTTTGTATTTCTTCAGCAAGTTGAAGGTCTATCGCAAGTTGGCGATATGATCCCCTCGTTTTTCTCCTTTGACCATGATGTCATCCACATAGACCTCCATGGTTTTTCCGATGAGATCCTTGAACATCCGATTGAAGAGCCTCTGTGTCAGGACCCACCCCGGTTTCACCCCGAAACCCGAGGTAAATCCCGCTCCCGTCTGACTCCCCGACACAACACCTAAGGAACACTTGCTCGAACCCAGTCAAACGCAGGAGTAATTACGTATTATCCCAAAATCCTTATCGTTTACAGAGCATAGCACTACATTACAAGGAAAAATAAAAACCGAGAAAGTACACGCACACAGAAGCCTTTAAACTCTTCTAGGATCCCTCACGTCACTTCTATGCCTCAGACTCTGCCTCGACGTCAAGACCCCGCGCTAGCTCCACAACCTGGAGGGCAATTGAAAACAGAAGATGTGAGTGGACCAGAAGGTACAAAAGTTCAAAAACCATTTTATAAGAAAACCGAGTTAAACCCTCCGTTTTGAAAACACATGCATAACCAGCAGTTATAAACACATTTATAAAAGAATCATTCTTAAACATCATAAGAAACAGAAACACTATAAAGTATCATAAGAAACCACAGCATGAGTATCAGAAACCGTATCAAAAACCATAAACATCAAATTATCATTTTCCCGATCAAACCTGCTGGACCTATCCGAGTCTTTAAACTCCCGAGTCTTTAAACTCAATCCAGGCCTTAATCATATCCGAGTCTTTAAACTCCCGAGTCTTTAAACTCAATCCAGGCCTTAATCATATCCGAGTCTTTAAACTCCCGAGTCTTTAAACTCAAGGCCTACGGGGGAAAATCAATATATCCGAGTCTTTAAACTCCCGAGTCTTTAAACTCAATCCGGGTCTTTAAACCCATTCCGGCCGGTCCCCCGTCACATATATATCCGGGTCTTTAAACCCAATATCCAGATCCAGCAAATCCAATCCCAAAACCATTTGAAAACCATTTACCAATCCACATCCAAACCTGAATCCGAAATCACTGGTTCGATGCTCTCCCGGCATCCAGAACCGTCATTCCGAACCCAAATCCGGAGTCCACTTTCCAATCTTAAAACCAAATTCCGATTAGTGAAATCCGATTCTAAAATCGAAAACTTTGATCATCGAAATCATGTTCCCAAAATCCACTTATAACCATTGAAAACCACTTATCATTTGAAATCCCAAAATCATTGCATCCATTTCAGAAACAAACCACTTTTTCGTAAAACGTGCTAAAAACCACTTTCCTCGAAAACCGTGCAATTATGTAAAATCAACCAAAACATATTCAATAAACATAGAATCATAATCAAAATCATAAAACAATTACAGAAAACAGTTATGCATGCTCGAGTTTAGAGAAAGGGTCCACTCACAGTACTGAGCCCTACTCGCGTCCCGAACGTCCAGCCCGTTCCTCGGCTTCCTCGGGAAATCCCGATCCTGTCAAACACCGTCAAATTACGTCACTAATACGTCTACCAACACTCTCCTAAATTCCTCAAAAATCCCCAAACCAAAGACTTAGAACCCCGGGACCCTAAACATTCACCCCCGCGGAACTACACTCAAACGACTTCCGATTGACCCGAAACCAACTCCATTAAACTCAACACAACTCCTAGACCAAAAGTCAAGTTGACCGTTTTCCCATCCGCCGCCGCACGCGCCCCCACGCGCCGCCCAAAGTGGCTGCGCGTGGCCCCACGCGCCAGCTACAGTGCACCTTCAACCTCACGTCGACCCGGTTCAACACAGTAGGCTACAGTTTGAACCGGCGTCAACGGTTCTCCGCCGTGCCTGCACGATTTCCTTCCCTTTCTTCACCTAAAGCTTCGTCCAACCTTACTCTAAGCATCCCCATCCTCCAATCACCTCGACACAGCCTCCTACCCGTCATCTCAAGCTCGAAATCAAACCTCCCCAATACTCTGTTTCACGATCCGGCCACCCAGGTGACCTCCCTTCACGGTGGCAAGACCAGACGGTTCCTAGAACCTCAAGGAACCTAACCCGACTCTCCTAGACCTTCGACTCAATCTCTAGGATCACGACTCTTGGTTTGAACCAAAACGGGAAAACAGGGCACACAGAGTCCCTCCGTCGTGCCAACCTCCACCGTGCACCTCCCGTCACGGCAGCTCAACCAAATGACGCCTTGGACTCAACTAAACTCCCTAAACTCCCCTAGACTCTTCGATTCAACCTCTCAGGCCACAACTTCCGATTTGAAGTTCACGGCCAAAACAGAGCATGAACACGGGGCAATAGAAATTACCTGCAACCTGTCGCCGTCGTGAGCTCTGCTGGTAGTGGCTGACTCCTCGCAACCCGCACGACACCACCACGGTCTCAATTGCCCCGTACACGGCCGCCACCGCCACAATCCTCACAACCTCCCTGCTATTTACCCCTGGTTTTCCCCGCAGCTCTTGACACCTTCACACACAACCACCACACCGTCAACCTCTCTCACTGCTTCCCTCTCACTCTTGGATCACCCTCACACACTCACAATTCATCAACACTCACACCACCACCCTCAACTTCCTTCACGATCTCCCTCTGTTTTCTGTTTCCTTCTGCGCACAAACACGAACACGGGCACGGGTACACCCCAAAAATAGAACCGTGCACACACCTTAGAATCCCCCAGAACCCACTACACACTTGCCACATGTCACCATCCCCCTCTCTCTCTCACCCATGTGGCCCAATCTCAGCCGTCCATTTTGCTTTCTCTGCACACATCCCCAGAAGCCAAAAAGACCAAAATACCCTCCTGTTTTACACATTTTTTACGGTTTTACCAAAACTTCCTAGACCCGTAACTTTCGCCTCGTAAGTCCGATGAATACGTGCCGCCTGTCATCGAACTCAGGACGACAAGAACTATCTAACCATCCTAGGTCAACCTACCAAAACTCGATTATTCAAAAAGTCAACTATTCCCCCTACTTTACCCAAATTACGGTTAAGCCCTCAACCTTCCGAACATCATAACTTCCTCCTCGGATGTCGGAATCGGGCGTGCCACCTGCCTACGGATTCGTGACGTCCTCAACTACGTCCTGGTCACTGGTCAACTCCCATTTGACCACCCGAAATAAAAGTCACCATTTCTGCCCGACCCAGGGCAAAATCGTCATTCTAAGTTCCCGGACCCCTCGGGACCACCTAACCCTTGATTAACCTTACTAATCACACCTTAAACACTCTGCTAATCCCAATTCTCGGAACGGGTTGTTACACTCTGGTACGTTGCTCCTGCATTCTTGAGGCCAAATGGCATGACCTTGTAGCAGTACACACCTCGGTCGAAGACGAAGGCAGTTTTGTCCTTGTCTCTTTCTTGCATGAAAATCTGATTATAGCCCGAGTAAGCGTCCAGGAAGCTCAGCAGCTCATTCCCTGCAGTTGAGTCCACTAAGAGATCGATTCTAGGTAGAGGATAATGATCCTTTGGGCACGCAAGATTGAGGTTGGTGTAATCAACACAAACTATCCACCGTCCAGCTTCCTTTTTCTTGACAAGCCTGCTAGCCATTCAGAGTGCGGAACTTCTTCAATGGATCTAGCAACGAGTAACTTGTTAATCTCCTCTTGGATGATAGCAATTTTCTCTGGGGAAAATTGCATCTTTTCTGCTTGACCGGCTTGCGGTGGGGATTGACGTGTAGCCTGTGGCTAACGATGGTAGGGTCAATCCCTGGCATGTCAGACAGAGACCAAGCAAAAACTTCTTTCTCCTCACGTAGGAAGGCTATGAGTTCTTCCTTTTCTGTGTCATTCAACCGGGCGCCAATACGGGCCTCTTGCTCAGGATATCGAAGGTCAAGTTGAATGAGGATGACGTCATCCTCCGGCTGCCACCCTTCCGGAGTTGGTGGCTCCTCGTGAACGTCAGGATCTTGACCCGCGATTAGTTGCTATTTGGGGAATGAAGAAGAAAGCTTGCCCCCAATGGATGATCCTGCTTGGGGAATAAATTCTTCCGCCTTGACCTCCTTTAGCCCTTCGGTAAGGCACCGTCGAGCCATCGTCTGATCGCCCTTGATTTCTCCAATTCCACCACCGGGAATGGGGAATCTAATCTTCTGGTAAAGGCTTGATGTGGTTGCGAGGATTTTGTGAAGCCATGGCCTTCCGAGGATTCCATTGTATGGGGAGTATTCGTCCATGATGTAAAAGGTCTGGGCCGTGACAACGGGGTCTGAATGTACATCCAGCTGGAGAGTACCTACGGTCATGCTGGTTGACCCATTGAAACCTCGGAGAGGGACAACCCCTTTTACTGCGAGGCTTTCTAACCCCATCCTGTGCACTGCATCCAGGCTAAGGATATTTGATGTGCTCCCCTCATCCACGTGAATCCGATCAACCTGAGCATGAGCGATCTGGATTGATACGACTAATGCATCATCATGCGGCCAATCAAGTCCCTCCTTGTCCTTCAAAGAGAAACCAACGACAAGGTCCTTGGCCACCCCGGGGGTGGTAACTTGGGAGACTTGAGAGACGGAAAGTGCATCTCGTATCTTTCTCTTTTTCTGCTTGGAGGTGGTTCCTAGCAATTCTGATTCAGCCATGATGGTGTTGATGTGAATCATCTTGGTTGCAGGTTCCTTTGGTCCCTTGTCAGTGGGTCGATCCACAGCCTTCCCCTTGACGTACTCAGTACAATGCCCTTCCTTGATGAGATTTCGGAGATATCTCTTGAAAGATATGCATTTTCTGAAGTTGTGCCCATAGCACTCGTGGAAGGCACACCACTTTGTTTTATCAGCCTTCTCCTGATCTCCTTTGACTGGCTCCGGTTTATTGAACCATGGTTTGTCCTTAATTTCATTGTGGATCTGATGAACTGGCAAAGATAGCTGCAAATTAGGTTTCCCCACAGCCGGTGTTTGGGAAGGTTGTCCCGCTTTGCGCTTGTTGGACTCTCCAGCCGTAAACTTTCCATGGGACTCCTCCTTTTTGGGGGTCTTCTCATTAGCCCCAGCATGGTCTTGAGTTTGAGTGGCATTTTTCTCGTCCTCCCAACTTGCATGTCGCTCTGCTAGCGAAAGTATTTTAATGAGACTTCGTGCATTGCTTATGACGATGTCCTCGTAAAGATGACTGTCTCGAGGGAGTCCTTGTTTGAATGCCATTGCTGCAACAAGGTCACTACAGCCGACAATGCGAGACTTCTCTTCACAAAATCTCCGTATATATTGTCACAGAGTATCTTTTGTTCTCTTTCGGACAGAGAAAAGATGGTCATCTTTCACCTCGATTGTCCGAAGTTGTGCATATTCCTTCACAAATGCCAGGGCCAACTCTTCAATGGACTCAATCGACCTCGGGGGGAGATGATTGAACCAAGTCATGGCTTGGCCTTGAAGAGAAGCTTGAAAAACTTTGCACATAAGTGCATCGTTAGACCTGTGAGGGACCATGACTCCTCGGTAATAATCTATGTGTTTTACCGAATCGGAGGCTCCTTTGAATGGAGTAAAGTTCGGCGTTGCGAACCTCTAGGGGAATGGCTCCTCCTCGATATCCCTTACAAAGGGTGTAAAGAGCTGTATTTGGCGACATAGATCGTTCTCTAGATCGCCACCTCGCTGAGCACGAATGTGCCTGTCCAACATCTTTTGAACATCATTAGCCCGCAACGTGCCGTGCTGAGGCGATGAGTCCATTTGTGCTAGTTGTCGAGAATCTCCATGGGCCTCTTCCCTCGATCTCTGGGATTGTGTAGGGGAGTAGGCCTCATCTTCTCCTTCACTATCGTGGGCAGATCATCTTAGGTCTTCGTATAGAGCCTGCGGTTGCCCCCTACTCCCATGTGAGCGTTGTGAGAGCTCTGCCCGTGAGGTTGCCCCAACCCTACCTCCTAGCCGTTCACGTACTGATGGCTTTAGGCGTTGTGGGCTTTTTGCTCGGCGAGCGTGACTTTTTTCTCCAGAATCGCTTAGCGAAGTATCTCGTGACATTGTTTGGCAGCGGACTTGTTCTTTCCCAGGACGTCTTTGGGCATTCTCTTGTCTTCCACGTGACGTGGATCGTCTGTCCTGCTCTTGGACTGGTCTCCCTGCTAGGAGTTGTTGCAAGAGCTCTGACTGAAGTTGAATTTGGTTGCTCAACCTTTCAACTTGTTGCGCCAAGTTATCTTGGGGGGGGGGGGGGGGGGGGGGTTGGGGGTGACTTCTCCCTGAGATGCCATGATACCCATCCAGGAAGTCCCTTAGGACCATGCTTGCTGCGGGCTGATCATGTCGTGATGTACTTCCCATCAACCTCCTGCCTGCCTGTTTTAGAGTTGAAGTTCCTTCCCCTGGCGGGGGTATTTGGCTGGCGGGAGAGGGGAATGCTCCAAAGCTGAAAGTTGGTCTTCCTTCGAGTGTCTCAATGGGCGCTTCTATGGACACGCGCCTGGGTTGAGCTGGGCACTTCTCCGGAGTCTCTATGTGAGCCTCATTCCTCGTCTGAGCTATTGAGGCAGAAACACCTTCTCCGGCCGATTGAACGGATCGACGAACCTTAGCCATGCTGAATCGAAGAATTTTGAATTGGAAAGCTTGTTGATGGATGATTTGAACAACGTTCAAAATCTTCGAACAATGTCGATGATCGACGAACGAAGAAAGATGAACGATGAACGATTTCTTGATGAGTGATGAACAACGTTCAAAATCTTCGAACAATGTCGATGAACGACGAACGATGAAAGATGAACGACGAACAATTGAGAGAGCTTCTTCTGAGTATTCCTCAATAGCTCTCAATGAAAGCACCAATTTGTTGAATCAAAGATTGAACTCATCGCGAAAAGTCCTCACAATTGAGAGAGCTTCTTCTGAGTATTCCTCAATAGCTCTCAATGAAAGCACCAATTTGTTGAATCAAAGATTGAACTCGTCGCGAAAAGTCCTCACAATTCCTGCAAACAGCAAACAATTAGCTATCGTTGCTTCGATCGATTTACCCGGGGGTTGTTCGACCAAGAACACTCCGATGCTTAAGTTAGCTTTGAGAGAGGAAAAGGATATACTTCGAAATGAAGAATCAACGTACCTTGGAAGTAAAATGTGCCTTGCTATTTATAGGAAAATCTTGGGAACCTTGGAGCGTTCTGATTGGTCGATTGAATATTTAATTAATAAAGGATATATTATTAATTTAATATACTATTTAATAATTGCAAAGATGGTTTATCATGATAGTAATGACAATTATTGTATTTTAACATCAATATTAATCATCTATTATTAAGAATAACGACAATTAACTTTCGGGGAGAATATTGATATTACGGAGATTATAACCAGATCAAATAATGTATTTAACTGGTAAATAGATTATTTAATATGCGGGTGTTTTCAAATGATCAGCGTTATTGCTAGGGGCAAATTGGTCATTTTTGGGAATTACGGGCCACGTGGCGGCTCCGTAATTTTCGGATGATTTCGGGTTCCACAAAACTCAAAAGAAGAAAGAGTAAAATTCAATGGCTGGGGAGGAGGGGATTCAATATCTTCAAAGGGCACATTGAAATTTTATAAATCCTGAAAATTAAACAAAATCTGGTAATATCTAGACAAAGAACAATCCACCTAAAGTCTGCACAAGCCAATAACACAACAAAATTTGGCCTACTCGAGAAAAATCGTCCAATATCAGAACCAAGGTGTAGTGCACCAGAGATCACTCAAACAATGGCATTAGCAGCACTTGAAATTCCAGGCCACAGATCGGCACACTCCTTCCCAATAGGCACCGATGTTCTCAAAATCCAGTGACATCCTTATTACATTTGTTTAATTTAAGAATACAAAGATGAATTTTAAAATAATAAAAGAATGTTAATAGAAAATTAAAAAATTAAACTAAGATATTTATGATGTGTCTTCGTTTTAGAAAAAATAAAATAAATTAAACTGCAATAACTTCACGATAAAAATGAGTAAATACCTCAAGTAATATATGTGAGATGTTCCAATTTTACTCCAGTGAATGGTAAGATTGATATTATAATCCCCTTTACGTAATGTCATTGTATGTAAAAAAAAATAGCTAAAATTAAAATCAAAGAAATATGTGGAATTGGTATGTACTGTATATGGGTTATAATTGTGTACATTACAAAGCTAGATTTGGACTAAATATGTGGAATTGGTATATGCTATATATGGGTTTAAATTGTGAACATTACAAAACTAGATATGGACTAGGCACCCATTAATGACTTAAGTCTTTGATTATGACTTTCAACCAAAAAAAAAAATCTTTGATTATGCCTTTCTTTTGCAATTTACGATGCGTGGAGGTATTTTCAAGTGGAACGTGCTACGTATTTGCTAGAAGAAGAAAACAGAAACTTAAATCTGATTTTAAATGCTTTTACTAAAAAAAAAATTGTGGTTCTTGAAAAATTGAAAGACTCCCAAATTTATCACATGCTTACCTAACAAAAACAAATTCATCACTTTAATATCAGTATAGTAAATAATTTCTGGGAGTTACAAATCTCTTATACTATTATCGATCGACAGAGCGCAACGTTTTCCTAGAATGAAGTTGCTTTGTGTTGGTGCCACCAATTTAGGTAGTAGCGGTTTTTTATAGAATAATACTGGGAAAGAAGAATTACAATCAAAATTATAATCTTGGACTAGGTGTGCTCCAGCTTATATAAAATTGAATATTCGAATAAAAAATTGTATAATATTAACTTATATAGTACAACTTATTAATTTATTATACACTTAAAAAAATTAAATTGTGTTTTATTTTTTGGAGATAGTGTGATACCTTGCCCACATATATAAAAGGTGAACTTCTAGCAATTTAAGTCTTTTATATTATATTTATTGCATGATTATTTGTTATTTCTTATATAAGAAATATATTTTTACTAGATATATTTTCTAAATCAATAAAATTAACCTAATATAGTCGAAATTTGATTAGAAAATTAATCTTAATATTTAGCACATCTTATTTCTAATTCGTGCCTGAGTATAATATATATATTGAATATCGAACTCATCTAGAAAAGTCAAACTCAAAATTTCAAATTTTATGTATAATGCATAGAGAAAAATATCATTAAATTATATTCAATATAATTGATAGAGATAAACATGAAACTAAAAAAATATGAGTCAAATTATATGACTTGCAACTAAATTTGAGTGGTAGGCACCCATCAATGTTATTTGAGTTATCCTAAAGTATATTTAAATACTAGAAGGGAAGGGATTAATGACTTTATGCTTTTCATTTTCCATTTTTCATTTTTATTTACCCTTTTTCTTTCGCATGTGTTATTTATTTGCTTGCTGAAGTCAGCTGCCTCCTGCATGGGATGAAATGCAGTGAACCAAAGAAGGTTGTCCTCTCTAATATTTTAAACTTTTCATGTTGTCCTGGTCAAGAGAACATAATAATATTGAAATCAGCAGATAAGATAAGATATGCCACATATGACATGATTGAAACATGTGTGTGATATATAGCTTAGGAAAGTAGATTTTATATAATCAAATGAAGAAAAACTAGCTACTACACAATCAATAGTGAATTAAATTTATGGAAATCATTTTTCTCATTTTTTTTCTCTTTCTTGTATATATTTTTATTAAATAAGTTTCAATCTGAAAATACAATATATGAATAATCAAATGCCCACTTGCAGTTTTTAAATGGAATATATATATATATATTTCACTACTCATGACTATAAAAAGAAGAATTTTCTACTTCTCCCACATGCAATCATGCATCAATACTTGGGGATTATATCCTTTTCGTGCAACTCATGATAGTAGCATTGGATTCGAACTCACCCTCTTGGAATTTTCTTTATAATTGATGCAAGCTTGCAAACCAATTGTTTATCCATTTTGATTTCTGTTTAATAATGAACATTGCTTATTTTATACACTGGCTAGTCACAAAGTACCAATAGTTGTTGTCACCATGTTTGGAATTTTCTTGTCCTCAAACTCAACCATCCGTCATGTCCTCTTCCTTTCAATACCTACCTCTCTACAACAACAACAATAAAACATGTTGTCAGAGTTTGAGTTTGAGTTTGAGTTTGAGTTTGAGCTCATAGTTAAGACACACTTGTTTACAGAGTACTTTGAACTTTTTCTTTCTTAATATCTTCAATTAGGATATTGATGTCTTTGGATGAAGGATAATAAGGGTTTTAATTATCTTAATAAAAATTATGCTACAACACATTAGATAGGGCCCTGAATTCAGTAAATGTAATAGGATTTAGAGGAATATTTTGACATGAAACTTCTGTGTTTAGTGCTTTCCAATGCTAAAGTAGTTGCACTTTTAAAATTTGACCCAAATACGTTATTAAAAATTTGAGAATTTTTTAATTGAAATTGACTATTTTACTCTTGTTTGTAATTAAAGTTTGGAATTTGAATTTTATTCGGATAACTTTTTGCACGTTTACCTAGGACCATTATGTAAGTCTCAGAATTATGAGTTTGTATACATGTGACACATTGAAATCGGAGATTGTATGGTTAAGTTATGGTTCTAAGACGGATTTACGGGGTACATTCAAGTATACAAGATTTAAATGTGGGGTTTTTTTTGTGGATTTGTAACGACCCGTCCCGAATTCCGGGATTAGTTTAGTGACTAATCTTGATTAGCGAGGTTGAACGGTGGTTAGTAGGGCGGAATCGGACAAAATGTGCAAAATGACCGTTTTGCCCCTGGTCGTGGGCAAAATGTTGACTTTTTGTTTGGGCGGTCAAATGGACTTTGACCGATGACCGTGACGTAGTTCGGGACGTCACGAGTTCATAGACAGGTGGCACGTTCGATTCCGACATTCGTAGAGAAAGTTATGGTGTTCGGAAGTTGAGGGGTATTTTGGTAATTTGGCTTATTAGGGGCCAAATGTTGACTTTCTGATCGGGAGGTCCGATGGGCGAGGGCCAAGGACCGTTACGTAGGTATCGTCGATACGAATCCAACGACAGGCGGCATGCCGAAATCGGAGTTACGACGACGAAGTTATGGTCAAGGAAACGAACTAACGAACCGAGGCCGGGATTAAAATAATAATATTAGAATAGGTGAATAGTAATGGACGAATCTGGACCCTTGATGAGTGACACATGTCATCATCCCCTTCATTCCCTAAATCAGGGATCTTTGCTGGCCATTTGGGTTATTTAATCATTTTCTCTCCTCAAATCCTCACCATCCATTCAAACCACAGATTGAATCCCAGCCCTTGATCTCATCTTCCTTTATTTCTTAAACCCTCAGAACACATTCCTCTCATTTTCATCCTCCCTCAAAACCGTGAGCACGGTTTCTTTCCTTGATCATGCACATCACCACCTCACAGCCCAGCCTCACACGCCAGACACCTCCAGACACACCCCAGCCACCTCCAGACGACGGCCACCACCTCACGGCCGCCTTGCACGGCCGGGAAACCCCCAGACCCGAGAGGAACCCGATCGGCCCAAAACACCCAAACGTCCAAACCACCTCACCAATCTCCTCTGTGTTGGTGTGTGTGAGAGTTTAGCTGCACGGTGAGGCTTGAGAGATGACGGGAGACGACGGGAGACGGCGAGGTTGGCGGCGGAGAGGAAAACAGGGGAGGTCCGAAACTCAGAAATTGGAAGTCGTTGTGGGCTGGTTTTGATCGTTTTAAATGGCTGTAGGATGTTCCTGGAGTCGAACTGGGCATGCTGGTGGCCACGGCGGTAGTCACGGCGGCGAGGTAAGCCTCGAACCCGTGAGTTCGTTTCGGGTATAAAAATGGCAGCCTGAGTTTTACGGTGTGTTAATCAATCTAGTGGCCAGGATGTTGATCTTGGGGATGAAACGAGTTGGTAGGGACCGTTTTCGAGGAGAATGGTGGTCGGAACTGGGAGCAGTCGACGGTGGAGTTTTGGCCGTGAGCTTCTCGATCGAGGAGGTACAATCTAGACGTGTTTTCTAGTTTTTAATTCCACAGAACCCTTAGTTTAACTTGGACGATCTTGTAGGAACAAACAGAACTGGAAATGGTCGAGGAATGGCGGAGAACCAGTTGGGTTGGGCCGCGGGTCACGGTGACCCGTTTATCAGAGAAACGGGTTTGAACGGTGACACTGTTCACGGCGCGTGAGTTTCACGCGCAGCCACTCACGGCGGCGCGTGGCGGCGCGTGGGCACGAATCTCGAGGTGAGGTCAACATGATTTTTAATCCATTCGATGTAACGGACATTTTGGAATTGGTTTCGTGTCGATCGGACACCGTCTCGATAGTGTTCGGGATGTCCGAAGGTTTTAAATTAAGTTTAAAAATAAGTAAAAATTCGGGAAAATTACGGGACTTTGATAGGATGTTAATGATGAGGTTAGTGACCCTCTAATGTGATTTGGACAGGATTGGGAGTCCCGGTGATAGTGGTGTGGCCCGGGAGGGCCGGTGGCACGCGTATCGAGGCACACGGTTAAAACGGTCTGTGAGTGGACTTTGGTTTTATAAATTCTATGCATGCTTAAATGTTTTATATGGATTATGGTTGTGATTGTGTGATGTTGATTTGGTTGTTGGTAAATTGTACGGTTTCACGTATTTCGAGGCGATTTACGTGCTTGCACGTAAATCGAGGTTTCCGGTTTTACATGGATTTTCCATATTTATGACTTGGATATAATGTGATGAAATGGTTTTGAAATTGGAAATATGAACTCGGGCTTGAGGCCCAATTATGTTGGAAATTTCGGACTTGGCGTCCATTTGAATATTGGGCCGGGGGCCCAGTTGGTTAATGAAATCGGGCCAGGGGCCCAGTTGGTATAAAATCGGGCTGAGACCCATTTGAGTTATGTTATCGGGCCAGGGGCCCAGTTGATTTGTGAATTCGGGCCGTGGGCCCAGTGGGTTTATAAGTCGGGTTGCGGGCCCAGTTGGTTTACAAATCGGGCCGTGGGCCCAGTGGTTCATAAATGAGGCCCAGTTGGATAATAAATGTGATTTCGGGTCAGGGACCCTATATTTAATAATTGTGATTTTGGGTCAAGGACCCTAAATGGAATTATGTGGTTTTATGGAAATTTCGGGCAGGCCCCAATGGTAATAATGTGATAAAAGGATTTAATAAAACTGTTTTTCCATATACCATCTGGACACAAGGATATATGATGGTCTCCTCCAGATGTCTGGGACACTGGGGAAGTCACGGTGCATTGCCTGCGAGGGGTTATTATACGGAGCAGCCGGACCGTATGATGGCTCAGGAGCAGGATTGCTATGATTGACGTCAGGGACGTCAGACATCAGGGATGTCAGATATATGGACCCGGAGAGACCCCGGGCAGCACGCGTAGCTTATGAAACCGTGAGATATGACGTCAGGGACGTCAAGCGTCTGGGACGCTAAGCATCTGGGATGCTGGTGATGGTAATGGTAAAATATGGATTAATGAATAAAATGGCTTATTGGTTGGATATGTGTTATGTGGTAAAAATGGATTATTGGTTATGAAATGGTATGTCGGGTCAGGGACCCTAAATGGTTTTGGATTTATGGATTGATGTTCATTTATGGTCGTGGGTGGTGACCCACATGGTTTTAATATGTATGGTGGTGGTATTCCACGGTTTTGGGCTGAGTTCCCACACTTGGTTTTTGGTTAACGGTTTTTGGGCTAAGGCCCTAAGGGCTCGGTTGAGCAAACATTTTGGTTACTGGTTTTGGTGGCATGCATACGTTTTTATTGGAGGGCATAAATGTCTTATAAATGTATTTGGTAAATTTATTGGGTTTTGTCCACTCACAGCTTTTGGTTTTAATGCCCTTCAGGTTGACTACGGATGCGATTGCAGCAGAGACTGGGACATTGCACACCTCCTCCATCGATCCTTGCGCACTCTGGATGTCCCGTTGGGCAGTAGCTCTTGGTTATCCCTTGTCTGACACCCCTTGTTGGACGGGAGCAGGGCACATTCCACGGTAATCCCGGGGGGATTGGGATGGGTCCTGTCAACTTGGTATCAGAGCACGGTTGCTCTATTTGTGCACGCAGGTCGAGGGTGTGATGTCTCATTGGGCTGCAATTCGTTATCAACCTGATAGATAGTGTTTGGGTTTGGATAGTGGATGGAGTGCGATTGGCCCGATACGCCGTGCGTTAATGTGATTCGACCCAAATGGGGTTGATTGTGGTGAACTGGTATAGTGGGACCGTCGGTTCGGTCATGTGATATTGGATTGTTGTGCTGCTAGGTGCAGCCAGGTTCGGGGAACCTCATGTGAGTAATGGTCTAAAATGTGAACCCTAGTGGTGGTTGTTGGTGTGAGAGATGTTGGTTCATCGGAGTTGGCCGATGACCTAGTGGTGGAACCCACGTTGATGGGATGGTAGGATTGGATCTGACGTCTATTCGATGTCTAGACCGCGGGGTCGGTCAGGTTGTGAATTTTACATTACGGAAAGTGGTTGGGTTCGGGGGAACCATAGGGTGTGATTGTGGAACCCTAGTATTAACAAGGTAAACCTTAATTGTGGCTAATGGATGAGAACTTGTGCTGCGACGAGTGGCTGAGGTCATGAATGACCATGTGGATGGCTCTGGTGAGCCTAGGCAGAACTATGAGATTCGATTTACGGATATGGTTCTGAGATAAATTATGGAATCCCGTGTTGGATCGGGTATTGGTGTGATGTGTGGATGCGGATCTCGATAGCAATGACAGTTGGTCGGTAGTCATATGGGGATGACTGGCTATCGAGGATAATTAGTGTGGTTCTGATACTTGGGGATCAGGGGACATTCAGGGAACGTTCATTTTCCTGATGTGGATTGTCAGAATAGTGGTACTCATAGTCGTGAGGTACGGGATCGTCGTTCCGTATGAACGGAGATCCAGGGTTGTCGTATTTGCACACGGTGTGCAGTATGGATGTTTGCGGGGTTGGTACTTTTGTGCTGATGCTAGTATAGATGCCTGTGTGCTGATACTAGTGTTGTTGATAGAGTGTTGGTGCTGGTACTAGCGCTGGTGCTAGTGTCGGTAATGGTGTTGACGATGAGCCACAAATTAGGGTGTGACTCCGTCATGATGAACATATGTTCGGTCTTTGAGATTCGGTAGTGGTTGAGTGATGGACTGGATGGGATCCAGTTAAGATTGTGCTGTGTTGGGATAAGTCCCAATAGTGGTGAGATAACCAGTAAGGAGTGGATTAAATAGGGTATAATTGAGACTTGAGTAATCTTGGGATGACGTCCCCTACGTCATGATAATTGGTGGATTTGGGGGAGTTGTTGGCAACTCCAAAATTTGTGCGATTTTATGTTTTTAAATATCCCTAAAATGTACATGGAAATGATTAAAACTGGAAAAGACGAGGAAAACCATTAGTGGTATAAAGGTAGGAATTTGTAATTGAGAACTTGGAAAACCAAGTGTTGACCCTGTAAAGGTCGGGATGTGCGAACGGAACAATAACGGATTGATTGTGGACACGGGGTTGTCCAAGTGAATTGAGGAGGTAGGAAGTCTAGTGGTTAGACTTGACGTCTTGTTGGGAGCATATCTGTTTCCAACATGGTTGGAACCTTAGTGTCGAAGAGAGTTGTGATTGGGGAACGAGTGTGGTGCTCGTTTTTGGTGATTGGTATTCCGAAGTCATTGGGGTTGACTTCTTGCTTTCTGCCCTGGCAGACATTGACTGTAGTTACCAGTACGTTGAGCGTGTATCGGTTGGTGAGCCCGTGTGTGTTGTGAGGTCCTTAGGAGGAGCTACGTGTTCGAAATTAGGTAAACAAGATTTCTCATTTTCTGCTTGGTGGCAGACGATGTTGGGGTACATGGCGTGGTGAGTGCAGTGAGTTTTGTTGCATCCACGTAGGATGAGTATTGGAGTCATCATTTTGGATCATCCTTGGTTTTCCTAGGTGGAATGACAAGGATCGATACGAACTTGGGTATGTGAGTCGTGATGACGGGATTGAACTTCTTTTCGAAGTGGGGCCCGTAGGGTATTCTACTCGGGTGAGTAGTTTTTCAAGGTAGTTGAATTTTGTCAACCTTAGACGTGTGGAGGTTGGATTGGCTTCCCTATGAAGTCAATTGGCGGTATCAAACGGGTAACCGATAGGTTCGGTTTTGGTGTGTCTTGGTAAATGTGAACGAGATTTCGGGATTTGGAATCGAATTTCTGGGTGACGATTCAGGATTCGATTTTGGAACTTGAAAGTATATTTCCGGGTTTGGGTACGGAATGGTTATTCCAAATGCTAGCTTACGGAATAATGATTTCGGATTCGGATTTGGATATGAATTAACATGTGATGTCTGGGTTTGGATCCGGGATTTCTTACGAAGTTGCGGATTCAGATTCGGAAGTGGAACTAGATGTTGGGTGGAGTTTCGATTTGTCTCATGCTGGATTGGGCAAACGTACTCCATTATTGGAACGCGTTCGGCTATGACCTAGGTGGTTGTAGTCTGTAGATGTGTGTACTTCGTACTTGGTTCGAGGTACAATACCTTGTAGACTTGTGAAGTCTAGTTACGGTATACGGGATATACCCGAGGTGTGTTGGTGAACGTGCTGGTAGTCGGATTGGTTCCGATACCATGGGATTGGTTGTGGACCGGACATTACTATGCAATGGGTCATGGTAATTCCGATGTGTTTAATTACACACAGGTCGTGTGAAATGTCGGTAAGGGTATTGGTGAGTCGAGTACGTTGGTGGCATGTGTAGCCACGAGTGAGTCTAGTGTCAGTTTTCGACTGACAACAACTGTGTGGTGACAGTTTGTCAGGATGTGTCAACATAGATCGTTGAGTGGGGTCAGCTGACACCTAGTGGGAGTGGGAAAGGAACCGTCGAGTTGTTGCGTCAACAAGAGGGTTGATTTGACAAGTGGTGTCAAATTCGAAACAAGTAGTTTCAGTCATTCGACGGGGTCGAAGGTAGTCGCTGCGTTTTGAGTACTAGTGGTACGGTTGGGTGTAGACAAGTTTTGTCTAAGTAGTTGGTGTACGGGTGTCCACGTGTTGTGTGGTCGATCCCACTTTCCACGGGGTGTTTGTGGAATCAGGGTAATCGAGTTTCGAGAGCGAAACTTATTAAGGAGGAAAGTACGTTGACATTAGAGCGGTTGGAATTTCGAGGACGAAAATTATTAAGGAGGGAAGATTGAAACGACCCGTCCCGAATTTCGGGATTAGTTTAGTGACTAATCTTGATTAGCGAGGTTGAACGGTGGTTAGTAGGGCGGAATCGGACAAAATGTGCAAAATGACCGTTTTGCTCCTGGTCGTGGGCAAAATGTTGACTTTTTGTTCGGGCGGTCAAATGGACTTTGACCGATGACCGTGACGTAGTTCGGGACGTCACGAGTTCATAGACAGGTGGCACGTTCGATTCCGACATTCGTAGAGAAAGTTATGGTGTTCGGAAGTTGAGGGGTATTTTGGTAATTTGGCTTATTAGGGGCCAAATGTTGACTTTCTGATCGGGAGGTCCGATGGGCGAGGGCCAAGGACCGTTACGTAGGTATCGTAGATACGAATCCAACGACAGGCGGCATGCCGAAATCGGAGTTACGACGACGAAGTTATGGTCAAGGAAACGAACTAACGAACCGAGGCCGGGATTAAAATAATAATATTAGAATAGGTGAATAGTAATGGACGAATCTGGACCCTTGATGAGTGACACATGTCATCATCCCCTTCATTCCCTAAATCAGGGATCTTTGCTGGCCATTTGGGTTATTTAATCATTTTCTCTCCTCAAATCCTCACCATCCATTCAAACCACAGATTGAATCCCAGCCCTTGATCTCATCTTCCTTTATTTCTTAAACCCTCAGAACACATTCCTCTCATTTTCATCCTCCCTCAAAACCGTGAGCACGGTTTCTTTCCTTGATCATGCACATCACCACCTCACAGCCCAGCCTCACACGCCAGACACCTCCAGACACACCCCAGCCACCTCCAGACGACGGCCACCACCTCACGGCCGCCTTGCACGGCCGGGAAACCCCCAGACCCGAGAGGAACCCGATCGGCCCAAAACACCCAAACGTCCAAACCACCTCACCAATCTCCTCTGTGTTGGTGTGTGTGTGAGAGTTTAGCTGCACGGTGAGGCTTGAGAGATGACGGGAGACGACGGGAGACGGCGAGGTTGGCGGCGGAGAGGAAAACAGGGGAGGTCCGAAACTCAGAAATTGGAAGTCGTTGTGGGCTGGTTTTGATCGTTTTAAATGGCTGTAGGATGTTCCTGGAGTCGAACTGGGCATGCTGGTGGCCACGGCGGTAGCCACGGCGGCGAGGTAAGCCTCGAACCCGTGAGTTCGTTTCGGGTATAAAAATGGCAGCCTGAGTTTTACGGTGTGTTAATCAATCTAGTGGCCAGGATGTTGATCTTGGGGATGAAACGAGTTGGTAGGGACCGTTTTCGAGGAGAATGGTGGTCGGAACTGGGAGCAGTCGACGGTGGATTTTTGGCCGTGAGCTTCTCGATCGAGGAGGTACAATCTAGACGTGTTTTCTAGTTTTTAATTCCACAGAACCCTTAGTTTAACTTGGACGATCTTGTAGGAACAAACAGAACTGGAAATGGTCGAGGAATGGCGGAGAACCAGTCGGGTTGGGCCGCGGGTCACGGTGACCCGTTTATCAGAGAAACGGGTTTGAACGGTGACACTGTTCACGGCGCGTGAGTTTCACGCGCAGCCACTCACGGCGGACCGTGGCGGCGCGTGGGCACGAATCTCGAGGTGAGGTCAACATGACTTTTAATCCATTCGATGTAACGGACATTTTGGAATTGGTTTCGTGTCGATCGGACACCGTCTCGATAGTGTTCGGGATGTCCGAAGGTTTTAAATTAAGTTTAAAAATAAGTAAAAATTCGGGAAAATTACGGGACTTTGATAGGATGTTAATGATGAGGTTAGTGACCCTCTAATGTGATTTGGACAGGATTGGGAGTCCCGGTGATAGTGGTGTGGCCCGGGAGGGCCGGTGGCACGCGTATCGAGGCACACGGTTAAAACGGTATGTGAGTGGACTTTGGTTTTATAAATTCTATGCATGCTTAAATGTTTTATATGGATTATGGTTGTGATTGTGTGATGTTGATTTGGTTGTTGGTAAATTGTACGGTTTCACGTATTTCGAGGCGATTTACGTGCTTGCACGTAAATCGAGGTTTCCAGTTTTACATGGATTTTCCATATTTATGACTTGGATATAATGTGATGAAATGGTTTTGAAATTGGAAATATGAACTCGGGCTTGAGGCCCAATTATGTTGGAAATTTCGGACTTGGCGTCCATTTGAATATCGGGCCGGGGGCCCAGTTGGTTAATGAAATCGGGCCAGGGGCCCAGTTGGTATAAAATCGGGCTGAGACCCATTTGAGTTATGTTATCTGGCCAGGGGCCCAGTTGATTTGTGAATTCGGGCCGTGGGCCCAGTGGGTTTATAAGTCGGGCTGCGGGCCCAGTTGGTTTACAAATCGGGCCGTGGGCCCAGTGGTTCATAAATGAGGCCCAGTTGGATAATAAATGTGATTTCGGGTCAGGGACCCTATATTTAATAATTGTGATTTTGGGTCAAGGACCCTAAATGGAATTATGTGGTTTTATGGAAATTTCGGGCAGGGCCCAATGGTAATAATGTGATAAAAGGATTTAATAAAACTGTTTTTCCATATACCATCTGGACACAAGGATATATGATGGTCTCCTCCAGATGTCTGGGACACTGGGGAAGTCACGGTGCATTGCCTGCGAGGGGTTATTATACGGAGCAGCCGGACCGTATGATGGCTCAGGAGCAGGATTGCTATGATTGACGTCAGGGACGTCAGACATCAGGGATGTCAGATATATGGACCCGGAGAGACCCCGGGCAGCACGCGTAGCTTATGAAACCGTGAGATATGACGTCAGGGACGTCAAGCGTCTGGGACGCTAAGCATCTGGGATGCTGGTGATGGTAATGGTAAAATATGGATTAATGAATAAAATGGCTTATTGGTTGGATATGTGTTATGTGGTAAAAATGGATTATTGGTTATGAAATGGTATGTCGGGTCAGGGACCCTAAATGGTTTTGGATTTATGGATTGATGTTCATTTATGGTCGTGGGTGGTGACCCACATGGTTTTAATATGTATGGTGGTGGTATTCCACGGTTTTGGGCTGAGTTCCCACACTTGGTTTTTGGTTAACGGTTTTTGGGCTAAGGCCCTAAGGGCTCGGTTGAGCAAACATTTTGGTTACTGGTTTTGGTGGCATGCATACGTTTTTATTGGAGGGCATAAATGTCTTATAAATGTATTTGGTAAATTTATTGGGTTTTGTCCACTCACAGCTTTTGGTTTTAATGCCCTTCAGGTTGACTACGGATGCGATTGCAGCAGAGACTGGGACATTGCACACCTCCTCCATCGATCCTTGCGCACTCTGGATGCCCCGTTGGGCAGTAGCTCTTGGTTATCCCTTGTCTGACACCCCTTGTTGGACGGGAGCAGGGCACATTCCACGGTAATCCCGGGGGGATTGGGATGGGTCCTGTCAACTTGGTATCAGAGCACGGTTGCTCTATTTGTGCGCGCAGGTCGAGGGTGTGATGTCTCATTGGGCTGCAATTCGTTATCAACCTGATAGATAGTGTTTGGGTTTGGATAGTGGATGGAGTGCGATTGGCCCGATACGCCGTGCGTTAATGTGATTCGACCCAAGTGGGGTTGATTGTGGTGAACTGGTATAGTGGGACCGTCGGTTCGGTCATGTGATATTGGATTGTTGTGCTGCTAGGTGCAGCCAGGTTCGGGGAACCTCATGTGAGTAATGGTCTAAAATGTGAACCCTAGTGGTGGTTGTTGGTGTGAGAGATGTTGGTTCATCGGAGTTGGCCGATGACCTAGTGGTGGAACCCACGTTGATGGGATGGTAGGATTGGATCTGACGTCTATTCGATGTCTAGACCGCGGGGTCGGTCAGGTTGTGAATTTTACATTACGGAAAGTGGTTGGGTTCGGGGGAACCATAGGGTGTGATTGTGGAACCCTAGTATTAACAAGGTAAACCTTAATTGTGGCTAATGGATGAGAACTTGTGCTGCGACGAGTGGCTGAGGTCATGAATGACCATGTGGATGGCTCTGGTGAGCCTAGACAGAACTATGAGATTCGATTTACGGATATGGTTCTGAGATAAATTATGGAATCCCGTGTTGGATCGGGTATTGGTGTGATGTGTGGATGCGGATCTCGATAGCAATGACAGTTGGTCGGTAGTCATATGGGGATGACTGGCTATCGAGGGTAATTAGTGTGGTTCTGATACTTGGGGATCAGGGGACATTCAGGGAACGTTCATTTTCCTGATGTGGATTGTCAGAATAGTGGTACCCATAGTCGTGAGGTACGGGATCGTCGTTCCGTATGAACGGAGATCCAGGGTTGTCGTATTTGCACACGGTGTGCAGTATGGATGTTTGCGGGGTTGGTACTTTTGTGCTGATGCTAGTATGGATGCCTGTGTGCTGATACTAGTGTTGTTGATAGAGTGTTGGTGCTGGTACTAGCGCTGGTGCTAGTGTCGGTAATGGTGTTGACGATGAGCCACAAATTAGGGTGTGACTCCGTCATGATGAACATATGTTCGGTCTTTGAGATTCGGTAGTGGTTGAGTGATGGACTGGATGGGATCCAGTTAAGATTGTGATGTGTTGGGATAAGTCCCAATAGTGGTGAGATAACCAGTAAGGAGTGGATTAAATAGGGTATAATTGAGACTTGAGTAATCTTGGGATGAAGTCCCCTACGTCATGATAATTGGTGGATTTGGGGGACGCATATGTTATCCCATGATGTAAGGAGTTCGTATGCGAGTTTATATTTGAAGTTAATGACCCTCGATAATTACTTTTAACAGGCCAGACCGCTCCAGGGATTTCAGAGGAGTGCATAACTCAGAATTGAGCTACTTTGGACATATTGTTAGTGGATTTTGTTTTATAAGCTACGGTGCATGCATAACTAACTATTTTAACTGTGTTAGTGCTTTCTATAGATTTCAATGGTCTGAATGTTTATTCTAAATGTTTATTGTTATTAAATGATTTACGGATTAGAATAATTATATACGTTGTTGATTTTTGGACACAAGTTTTATAGGTTTTGTGGAAACAATTTTTTGGGCTTAGGTCTGGTTTGGAAATGTTTGACTTGGTTTTTGAGTCAAGGACTTGTTTAAAATAAGAGTTTTGGCTTTATCTTGTAAACTATTTTCCAATGTTCTCATGAGAAAGGATATTTCTCAGACGTCACTAGATTCCAAGGATATCACATAGATGTCACTAGATCTGGGGGTTCTAAGATATTATGCTATCTCCCAGACGTCACCAGATCTCAGGGATGCCACCCAGACGTCGTCATATTCTGGGGATATCACCCGAACGTCATAGATGCTGGGGAAGCTACTCAGATGTCGTCATATCCTAGAGATGTCACTCGGGTGTTGACGAAACATTACTACGTAGGATCCCGAGGCTACCTACGCGTAGCACAAGCTTTCCAAATGGCTGATGCTCTGAGTAGTCAATGATTGGTTGTATTTGATTATTAATATTCTGTCCAAGTTTTGCAGAAAGATTTCTAAACAAGGGTTTTAGGGAATTGTGGGCCATAAGAATTTTATATACATATGAATGTTTACATATCCAGATGTTTATGTTTTATTTTATGCATGCATGTTTTAGAACTGGAAGGTAAATGATTATTTTCCTTAAAAATTGTATTTTCAAATGAATATTTTTTTCCACTCACTTTTTTTGTTGATATTACGTTCTCTCCAGGCAATTGCATAGAGATAGTGGTGGATCTTGAAAAAGAGGCATACTCATTTGACTACACATTCATTGACTTTTTCAGAGTAGGACGTTTTTATTTTTGTTGTACAATTACCTAGATGTTTTGTATTACCGTTTAATTGTTGTCGTTGGTAGTTTAAACAGTTAAGAAGAGTTGGTTATATACGAGGCTATTCCTTGTCTGGAAAGTTTCTCATATTTATATTTTAATAGTCTAAGAGCTTTTGGTACTAGTCAAATGAGAACAGGAATTTTCATGATTGTCAAAGCGATTTCTGGATGGTTCCTGTTAATTTGGTATCAGAGCACGATGTTATCTTCGTGTAGATAACACACTTGGTGTGCAGGGTATTTTAGGTACTGACTCATGCTTGTTTTAGAAACGAAATGCCTCTAAGACGTGAGCCCCGTACATGGCTCGATAATGAGGATGAGGTGAGCTGTAACGACCCGAACATTATTTTACTGTAATTTCTATTAATTATTGCAAAATGACCATTTTGCCCATGGTGAGCAAAATGTTGAGTTTTGATCGGGACATTGTTTGGGGGTTGACCCTTGACCATTACGTAGATCGTGTCGCCACAAGTTCGTAGATAGGCGGCATGCTGGATTTGGACGCTTGATACGGAAGTTACGGGTCACAGAGTTCAATGGTTACTATTACATTTTTCGAGATTTTGGGCCAAGTGGCATTATTAGATTGGTCAACTGATTCCTTGGACCAATCAGATGAGTGACAAGTGTCACTCATCTAATTGGCCCATTTACCCAAAAGATTGGGGTGCATATATCTGTCTCATTTTTCATTTCAGCCATTCAAACTGTGAACCAGCTTTTTTTTTTTAAACACACACACAGCCATCGACCACCTTCCCTAAACCTTCATCTTTTTTTAGTGAGCTTGAAGAGTGACTAAAAGAGTGTTGGACAGCAACTCAAGACTGAGAGCGGCGGTGCATGGCGGAGAAGACACGTTCACAAGTAAAACCCGAACAATCAATCCCTGGTTTCTGAGCATACTCTTTAGCTACAAGCCTTGCCTTATGCTTCTGAGCAGATCCATCCAGATTTAACTTAGTTTTGTATATCCACTTAACCCCAATAACAGGCTTGTCAAGTGGCCTATCAGTTAATTCCCAAGTGTCATTCTTTTCAATCATCAGCAGTTCAGCTTCCATTGCCTTCTTCCATGCTATGTCTTGAGAGGATTCACTGAAATTTTCAGGTTCTATGACACTCATGTGACATCTAGCATAGATGTCACTAAGACTTCTCAATCTCACTAGGGTGTTACTGGTACTCTCACTGGTCTCCCCTCTATTTTCAGAACCTGCTGTGTGACCTGAACTAGTACTAGCGTTAGGATTAGCACCAGAACCTGCTCCATTGCTTGGACTTGAGTTCTGAGGGCTAGAGGTAACAATTTCAGAACTTGCTTGAGTTTCTTCTAAGTTCATAGGCATATGAACATAATTCTGAAAACTCTGGACTTCTCTCCAATCCCAGCACCCTTCTTCATTAAATATCACACTTCTGGACACCACCACTTGCTTTGTAGCTAGATTGTAGACTCTATAACCCTTCTCACAACTCCCATAGCCTACAAATATTCCCTTTTCTCCTGATTGATCAAGTTTCTGCCTTTTCTATTTTGGGATATGCAGATAGCATATACTGCCAAAAACGTGTGAGACACCAGGCCTTCTTTCTGTGAACTTCTCAAAAGGTGTCTTCCCTTGTATAGCCTTGGTTGGACTTCTATTCATGATATAAACTGCGGTACTTACAGCCTCACCCCAAAATTCATAGGATAGCTTCTTATTGTGCAGCATGGACTTTTCCATTTCTACAATTGTCCTGTTTTTCCTCTCAGCAACACCATTTTGCTGAGGAGAGTAAGCAACAGTTAGTTGCCTCTCAATTCCATGCTCATCACAGAAGTCTTGGAAAGCATTTGAAGTATACTCTCCCCCTATCACTTCTTAGCTTCTTCACTTTGAATCCAATTTGTAACTCAACAGTAGCTTTGAATTTCTTAAACACATTTAACACTCCTGCCTTGTGTCTAAGAAAATAAATCCAACACATTCTTGTGTGATCATCTATAAAAGTAAGAAAGTAGAGATTACCACCAAGAGTTTCTATTTGCATTGGCCCACATACATCTGAATGTATGAGTTTCAGTGGCATTGAGGCCCTCCATGCTTCTTCAGTGTCAAAGGGAGTCACATGAAACTTCCATGTGATACACCCTTCACACAAGACTTTGTCTCCAACCAGCTTTGGTAGACCAACTACCATATTTTTGTTTCTCAACATCTGTAGACTTGAGTGATTTAGGTGCCCATATCTTCTGTGCCACAGCTCCAAATCCTCCTTTGATTCAGCCTTCCTAGCCACATGAAAACCATAATCTAGGGACATTTTGAAACATCTGCTCCCTGTCATAGGAACCCTTGCAATTTTATGCTACATTTCAATATCTTCATACACTTCCACTGCCTGATCTCCAAACACTAGGCAGTAGCCGTGCTCAATCATTTGTCTCACACTCAGAAAATTTTCATCCAGACCAGGTACAAGCATGGCATCTCTGATGTACTTGTTACCTTGGCTAGTGTGGACAAGTAAAGATCCTTTTCCAGCAACTTGAACTAGTTCACCTGTCCCCATTTTCACCTTTACATTCAATGTCCTGTCAATATCAGACAGTAGAGATTCATGGCATGTCATGTGGTTACTACAGCCACTGTCAAGGTACCAAAATTCAGCATTCTTCTCAACAGAGGCTGAGTGACATGCATAGAACAGGTTTCCCTCAATTTTCTTTTCTGGTTCTATCACCTGCTGTGCCATATGTGCATTTTGCTTGACTCTGCAATCTTTAGCAATATGGCCCAGTTTTCCACACTTAAAACACTTGAATTTATTCTTGGTCTAGCAAACACCAAAATGCTTCCTATCACAGGTCTTGCAGGTTGGTCTTGGGTCATTTTCTTCACCCTTCTGAACTTCAGACTCCTGTTTATCCTTTGCCCCAAATCTTCTCTTATTGTAACTCTAGGTTTTACTAGGGAACCTCTTCTTGTATCCTCCCCGAGTTCCTCTAGAATGACTTCTGGATTGATTTTGAAAACTCATACTAGAGAATGCCTTATCTACTTCACTGTCATCATGCATTTCTAATCTTTGATCAAATGCCATTATAGATGCAGTAATACTTTCAACACTAACAGTGTCCAAATCCCTTGTCTCTTCTAGGATTGACACAATTGAGTCATAGGATTTTGTTAGACTAATGAGTATTTTCTGAGCCAAACGTTTTTCAGTAATGGTTTCTCCATAGGTTTTCATCTGATTTACTACTCCATATAGTCTAGACATGTATGCTGAAAAAGTTTTATCACTTCTCATCCTAGTATACTCAAAATCCCTTCGTAGTGATTGAAGTTTAACTGCCCTTACCTTAGGATCCCCTCTGAATTCTTGTTTCAGAACATCCCAGGCTCGCTTAGCACTTTCTTCATTTGAAATTCTGGGAAAAATCTCCTCAGAAACTGCAATTTGGATCAGCTTTAGGGCCTTGACATTTCTGATCTGATCTGCCTTGGTCTGGGCCGTCTCTATCTCTTCATCATCACTATCATACTCCACATCAGTCACTCCTTGATCAACAATTTTCCATAGATCAGTTGCTTTAAGTGTTGTTTTCATTTTTATATTCCAGAAATCATAATTGACTCCTATGAACACAGGCAACTTTGGATCACCACCAGTTCCAGCCATCTTGCCTGGATTCAGAAGCAACTGAGCAGCTCCTTCTTCACAGCTTTACCACGCCCCAGAGACAGTAAGATCTTACTGCTCTGATACCATGTTAGCAGAGACACAGCATGACAGGACCCATCCCAATCCCACCGGGATTACCGTGGAATGTGCCATGCTCCCGTCCAACAAGAGGTGTCAAACAAGGGATAACCAAAAGTCACTGCCCAAACGGGGCATCCAGAGTGCGTAAGGATCGATGGAGGAGGCATGCAATGTCCCAGTCTCTGATGCAGTCGCATCCGTGATCAACCTGAAGGGCATTAAAAACCAAAAGCTGTGAGTGGACGAAAATCATTAAGTTCATTAAACACAGTTATAAGACATTTATGCCCTCCAATAAAAACGTATGCATGCCACGAAAACCAGTAACCAAAACGTTTGTTCAACCAAGCCATTAGAGCCTTAGCCCAAAACCGTTAACTTAAAACCAAGTGTGGGAACTCAGCCCAAAATTGTGGAATACCACTACCAGACAAATTAAAACCATGTGGACCACCGTCCAAAGCCATAAACATAAATCCATAAATCCAAAACCATTTAGGGTCCCCGACCCGAAATACCATAACATAACCAATAATCCATTTTACCACATAACACAAATCCAACCGAAAAGCCATTTCATAGATTCATTAATCCATATTTACCATTACCATCACCAGCATCCCAGATGCTTAGCGTCCCAGACGCTTGACGTCCCAGACGTCATACCTCACGGTCTAATAAGCGACGCGTGCTGCCCGGGGTCTCTCCGGGTCAATATCTTTGACATCATAGATGTCTGACGTCCCAGACGTCAATTATAGCAATCCTGCTCCTGAGTCATTATACGGTCCGGTAACTCCGTACGATGACCCCTCATAGGCAATGCACCGTGACTTCCCCAATGTCCCAGACATCTGGAGGAGACCATCATATATCCTCGTATCCAGATGGTATATAGAAAACAGTTTTATTAAATCATTTCACAACGTTACAATGGGCCCTTGCCCGAAATCTCCATAAACATCACAATTCCATTTAGGGTCCCTGACCCGAAATCACATTTATTAAACATAGGGTCCTAGACCCGAAATCACATTTATAACCCAACTGGGCCTCATGACCGATTTTATAACCACTGGGCCCACGACCCGATTTTATAAACCATTGGGCCCACGGACCTAATTCGTAAATCAACTGGGCCCCTGACCTGATAATATCACTCAAATGGGTCTTAGCCCGTTTTCATAAACAACTGGGCCCCTGGCCCGATTTCATAAAGCAATTGGGCCCCTGGCCCGATTACGTAACTCAATTGGACTCCAAGTCCGAGGTTTCCAAACAAGTGGGCCTCAAGCCCGAGTTTATCTTTCCAATTTTAAAATCATTTCATCAAATCTTATCCAAGACCATAAACATGGAAAATCCGTGCAAAACTGGAAAAACCTCGATTTACGTGCAAGCACGTAAATCGCCTCGAAATATGTGAAATCGTATAATTTACCAATATCCAAATCAACATCATACAATCACAATCATAAATCCATATAAAACAGTTAAGCATGCATAGAATTTATAAAACCAAAGTCCACTCACAGACCGTTTTAACAGTATGCCTCGATATACGTGCCATCGGCCCTCCCGGGACACACCACTATCACCGGGACTCCCAATCCTATCCAAATCACATTAGAGGATCACTAACCTCTTCATTAACATCCTATCAAAATCCCGTAATTTTTTCGAATTTTTAACTATTTTTAAACTTGATTTAAAACCTTCGGACGTCCCGAACAATATCAAGACGGTGTCCGATCGACACGAAACCAATCCCAAAATGTTTGTTACATTAAATAGGACAGAAGTCATGTTGAACTCACCTTGAGATTCGTGCCCACGCGCCGTCAAGCGCCGCCGTGAGTGGCTGCGCGTGAAACCCACGCGCCTGCTACAGTAACCTGCACAGTAGTCTTCTTCGCCCGTTTGTCTGATAAACGGGTCATTTTGCCCACGAGACGACCCGGTTCCAATCCTATCAATTCAGCCTTAATTACATCAATTGATCATTCAATTAGCTTCCACTTAAGTCCAATTAGAATTCTGTAACGTTGATTACACAAAACCTTACCTACAATTCCACGATTCGACGATGATCCACGAAGAACAACCGTCACTGTTCATTCATCAAATTCCGTCAATGGCTGCTGATTTCTTCCAATTGATGCACCCAGAAGCATCACTGGACCATGGCAAACTGTTTCCCCAACTCAATTGCGTCGTTTGATTTCTCTATCAACACGTCCCAATCTTCGAATTTTCCTTACTATTACCAGGTCTGTTCAGAGCCAAAAGCCATTGATTTTCTTCAATTGATCCTTCCAGAAGCATCGTGGGATCCTCAGGAACAAAATCCCCAGTTCAATTTCATCAATCAAAGCCTTAAATTCCTCGACTCAAGGTCGAAATTTCAGAGACCTCCTTCCTTCTGTTCTTCCTCAATTCGACCCCAATTCCCTTCGTTCTTGTTGCAGATCGATTCGTATTGATCCCAGAAAGCTTACTCGAGCTTCAATTTCGATCCTTAAGGCTCAATTCTTCCAATTCGAATTTTCCCTCCCAAAATTAACATTTCAATTCTCACTCTCCAGCCTCTCTCTGTCCCTTGTGTTTGCCCAGCTGAGTTACCCTCATCAAGCACTCGATTTTCCCTTCAAAACCAGTTAGAGAAGGCAGCCAATTCTCCCCAATCTGATTCCCAAATTTGTGCACGGTTTGAAGACAAAGAGGATTTAATGGAAATTAAAAGAATAATTAAGTTTAATTAATTAATAAAACATAATAATTATGTTTTCCCCAAAACATGGATTCTGGTTTTAAGCCCCAATTTAAGGGATGAGTGACACTTGTCACTCATCCAAGTGTGTTCAGTCACCGGGTACTGTTCATATAAAATAATATTATTTTAATCCCGGTTCGTTCGGTTAATCGAGTCCGTTCCCGTGACCATAACTTCGTCGTCGAATCTCCGATTTTGGCATGCCGCCTGTCATTGGATTCGTATCGACGAGACCTACGTAATGGTCCTTGGCCCTCGTCCATTGGACCTCCCGGTCAAAAAGTCAACATTGGCCCCTAATATGCCAAATTACCAAAATGCACCTCGACTTCCGAACATCACAACTTTCTCCTCGAATGTCGGAATCGAACGTGCCACCTGTTTAAGAACTCGTGATGTCCCGAACTACGTCACGGTCATCGGTCAAAGTCCGTTTGACCGCCCGATCAAAAAGTCAACATTTTGCCCACGACTAGGGGCAAAACGGTCATTTTGTACATTTTGTCCGATTTCGCCCTACTAACCACCGATCAACCTCACTAATCAAGATTAGTCACTAATCTAATCCCGGAATTCGGGACGGGTCGTTACACATCAGGATGCAGAGCATGGATCAAACACAGGAGAAGAATGTAGAGGCTAGCTTCACCACTAACAGGTACAATCCTCAATCCTTAACCTCCTAGCTGATGTATCGAGACTAGCGCGATTGGTTTAGGCTAGATTAGACTAGGATCTTCTCCTTCTTCAATTCTGGTATCTAGAACTATAGAAATGGAATTGATGATCGATTTGGATGATAGTGCACACCAAGTGTTTGTGAATTTGTGTGAATGAGATATATTTGTTTTCTGTGAATTCTTAGTGTAGAAATAACACTACACCTGAGTTGTTTCTCTAGTTTTCTCATTAGAGATTGAATTTAGCATCACATACACACATATATCCGATTCTCACTCACTCACACCCTCTCTGTGAAACGGTTTGAGATGTATATGACCTCATCACACATCAGCACCTTTACAGATCACACACACACACACACACACACACACACACACACACACACACACACACACACACACACACACACACACACACACACACACACACACACACACACATTCTTTGCTGATTTTCATTCAATGCACCTCACTCACCCTTGCACTCAATAACAGAATGCACACATTCACTGCACAGTTACATTTAATTTACTCACACTCACACATTACACTCGTCACTTGCCATTTGGCAATCCACTTGGCATTGTGCCAAGTCACTTCTCAGTGATTTGCTTAAACACTAACACAAACTCTATGCCATGGAGAGTATCCATGTCCGGAAAAGACATACAATAAAAACATCATGCCTGTGTTTTCAGATGCTCCCAATTTGTGTAGAGAAAATTATGGTGTTTTAGTATTTTACACGAAAACGATTTGCAGGCTTGCTTTGTTTAAAGGTGGACAATATGATTGGATTTACAGCATATCCTACAAGTCGTTTGTTGGTGTTATGTTTTACAAAGGTATAGTTATTGTAGTTGGATGGACCCCAAGACTTTGGACCCCTCGTATAGTAAAGGTTTAGAGCCAAAGATTGAGCTTAGAATCCGTTTTTCATTCTATGGGATATCTTCTGGAATCCACGAAAAGAGATCTTTTTATCTTCAAAAGAGCCGGATGAGTTCTAGGGTTTACAAGTTGGTCAAGTGGGGTTTCCCTAATGATGGATCCATGAAAATGGATGTGGAGGAAGTTGAACCAACAAGTATTGAAGATGCAGTTCTGTTTGTGGGTAACCATCAGATGTTGGTGTCTAATTGTCTATTTTAGCTTCGGATTTTCTTGAATATCAGCCAAACTGCATACCATTTAAGGTCAGAGCTCAATGTGGTTTGGGTATTTTCAACTAAATAAGCTCAAAACCATTAGGGACTACAAGCTTAAAAATGGTTCCATAGCCCAGGTTTTTTGAATAACCCTGCCATTTAAGGGTCTCTGCTAGCTAATTAGGGTTACTAGTGACGTACATTAATGCTAGCAGCTGCTATTGAAGATCAGAGATTACGGTAGCACTCAGCAACTCGAACCAATTCCAATAAGCAGAGCTCACAGGTATGTTCACCTTTTCCTTTACTCTTAGCTGAAAACGATTGTATTAGGCCTATCCTGTGAGTAGATTAGGTTCATTATTTAATTGTTTGTTAAATTGGATTGAAATCAATGATGATATATGTTGATACAGAAATCGTCCAAACTTGTAGAATTCCTTCTTGATCCCTACACAAAATAACAAGAAATAATCGGGGTTAAGGTTGAATCCCGAGGGGGTGGTTCAACCAAGAACACTCCAATGCCAAAGTCAGTTTAATCGAGAGAAATAAATCGGTAGAGTTTCGGTATGAGTTTTTGAATTACCTTCAGAGGTGAGTGTGGCTCTGTATTTATAGTGAAATCATGAGAGTCACCGGAGCGTCTGATTGGTTGAAGGAGAAAGTATTAAATAAGTGATTGTACCGAGTGTAATCATTTATTTATTAATGAATAAATAATTTGTTGGGAAGTTATTTATTATCGGCATTGATCTGATTAATTAATATTTTTAGCTGGTAAATATATTGAATTAATACGGAGATTGTAACATGTCGATGTCAATTTTACAAAGGGTAATATTGGCATTATGGGAATTGTTGGTCACGTGACGGCTCTAGAATATTCCGGTAATTTATGATTCCACAAATGCCCCCACATCGCTTAGGAATTCGAGGAATCCTAAGAGATGTAATTTCCTTATGGTTCCAATAAACTACGTCTTAATATTTTTATGTGCGAATAGGACTCCTCTTTCCTGGATGTAGTTGGAGATTAACCTTGACCTTGCCCCAATTGGAATTCTTTGGGCTTGTAATCCTGCTTTGAGTTGACTTTGTGAGCCCAATTTACTACTAGGGTTTGGTTAATTTTCTTTATTTAAATAAGAGTATGTGGCTCTTATTTTTATATAGAAAATCAAACCCTAATAGTGGTTTAAGGCTGAAGGAGTTCGGCTGACATCTCCAACCTGCTCTGGTGATTGGATTCTGCGCTACCATTTGTTCAGGTAGTAATCTCTCTTTATTCCTTTGTTATTTTTGTCTCTATCACTTTCAACTTCCCTAGGTCCAGTGGGAGCAGTCCTCATGTTTGCTAAAGAAAATATTGTAGTAAGGGAAGACTGGGGGCGCAGGCAGCTTGTGGAACGGTTGGCAAGTAGAGAGAGGATTCAGGGAAAACTGTTGCAGTGGGACCCAGGCTTCAGCCATTGCATTGCGCTGCACAGGCGAAAGGAAGAATGCTGCGGGAATGTTGCGCAAAGGGAGGCTTGCATTGCATGCGTAGGCACAAGTGGGGACGCCGGTCTGCATATGGCTGGAGCGTGGGCTCGCGGCCCGCATGATAGACGGATTGCGACGCGAGAGGCGCGGAAAGGAGACAGCCGCTGCTTTTCATTTTAATTTTTTTTCCCTTATCCGCAGCAAAGCAAGTTTGCTAAAAGTTCACACTTTTTTTTTTTTACTTTTTTGTACTTCTTACGTAAGAAGTTTGCTACATATATATTTTAATTATTATATATATTATTTTTTCTTTTGAACAACTTCGTTCTTTTTTAGATTCTAAGAGTTGTGGATATCCGATTGTAATGATTCAAGTGGCGGTGCGCTCTACTCTTCGAGACGATCATTTCAAGATGTATGAAGGCATACTTATGTTGTAGTCTTAAAGACCTCACTTTGTGGAGTAGCATTTGGTCGCTTGCCCAGGACTTGTTAGAGCTTCCGACTTCAAGAGATGGTGGACTTGGCATCAAGATACTCCTTCAATTGACTTGTTTGTGGTGCTTCATGGACAGAAGAGATCGGCGCATTGACGGACCTGTCATCTTCAAGTGCGGGTGGAACCAACATCGAAGCTTTCAACGGGGGAGGCACGAAGTTCCATGACTTGAAGTGAGGCGTGTCACAACTCAAGGCGTGTTCTAGCTCTAGGGCAAGGTGTGCTGCACTGCAATGAGGGTCGTGCAATGGTGCAAGGCGAGGTGAAGGCTTGGCGTGCCACTCAAGGCAAGGCAAAGTTGGAACTAGAGGTGATGCGCTAGATGGCACGAAGCTCTCTTTCCATTGACCATTCAAGTGACACTTGGTTGATAGAAAAGTTTGGCGCATTGACAGACACGTCATCTTCAAATGCGGGTGGAGCCAACATCAAGGCCTTCAACGGGGAAAGAGTGAAGTTCCGTGACTTGAAGTGAGGCGCGTCTCAACCTAAGGCGTGGTGCGTTACAACTGCGAGGCGAGACATGGTGCAACTACAAGACGAGGCATGCTGCAAGTGCGAGGTGATACATGGTGCAACTACAAGGCGAGGCATGCTACAAGTACGAGATGAGGTGCAGCAGGATGTAAGACGAGGTACAACAAAGTGTAAGACGAGGTGCAGCAGAGTGCAAGGCAAGGTGCAGCAGAGGGCAAGGTGAGGTGCAAAAGAGTGCAAGGCGAAACATAGAATGGAGGATCGATCATGCCCCCTGCAAAGCTCGAGACGTCGTACATCATTGCCTAATTGAAGGAAGAAAGCTTGGAGATGCCATCATCTAGACGCTGAAGCTAAGTGGCTTGAAGACACATGACACCAAACCATTGTTTCGTCTTGTAGTTGAAAGTCAATTTGCATTGTAGCCGTCGTCGAGTCAAGCAGTGGTGAAGTCGCTTTTGTGAAGCCAACTATGCTAAATAGGCGATGTTGAGGAGGTTGCCCCCATTATTTGAAGAAGTTCATGGATGATGTGTAACGACCCGTCCTGAATACCGGGATTAAATATTAATTAATTATGGGTTAGAATGACTAATCGGGGATAGTTGAGGGAAATCGGACGAAATGTGCAAAATGATCGTTTTGCCCCTAGGCATGGGCAAAATATTGACTTTTAGTTCGGGCAGTCAAATGGACGTTGACCGATGACTGTGACGTAGTTTGGGACGTCACGAGTTCATAGACAGGTGGCACGTCACATTTGAGGAAAAAGTTATGACGTTCGGAAGTCGAGGGGTACTTTGGTCATTTGGTTGAAAAGTGGGCAAATGTTGACTTTTAACCCGGGAGTTCCGATGGCCAAGGGCCAAGGACCGTTGCGTAGATCGAGTCGATACGAGTTCATAAACAGGTGGCACGCCGAAATCGGACGTTCGACGAGAAAGTTATGGTCACATGAGCGAAATTGAATAAATGTACGACCCGAGAACTTAATTAAAATAATAATAAAATAATGAAATCTGATTTATCATTTAATTAAACCAGGACCCTTGGATGAGTGACAAGTGTCACTCATCCCATGGTTACTTTTTCCCCCAAATTGTGGATCTATGTCCATTGGTCCATTTAAGTAATTAATTAACTCACACACACCTCATTTTCTTTATCTTCCCACCCGTGCATCACCTTCATTTTTTCTCCCGAAAAAAACACACAAAAACAACTGCACAAACAGCCTTCAATCTTCATCCTTTGCTTGTGACCCGTGAATGAAAGTTGGAGAGGACATTGAGATGAACCAAATGGTGGCCACGACAAGTATTGTCGTGCATGGTGGCCGAAATTTCAAAGGTAAACCCGAAAAATCCTATTTTTAGTTCAAAAATGGTGGACTTGGTTTTAATGGTTGTTGATGGATTCTAAGCCTAGGGTTATGTTCCTTGAGCTCCCTTGAGCTTGTAGGTTCAATTTGGGACGGATTTGGACGTCGGAGGTGGCAGGAATGATGATCAGAATTCTGGCCGAAACTTTGAACGGTCATAACTTTCAGACTAGGTACTTTCTGAAATTTATGGGTTGATTTTTGGAATCCTTAGCTCGAGTAGATGGATTTACATAGGTAGAACGTCGAATTTGGTTGAGAAACGAGTGAGATATCGAAGTTTGAAGTTTGGGGCATCAATTGAGTTTTCCGGCGAGAAAATTCGGCGAGGCGCCGTCGAGTTGACTCGTTGACCGGCGAGTTGAGCCGTTGATTTTTTTACCGTTGACTTATTGTTCATGATGACGTTAGCGTTGACTTTTTTGTCAACGTTTGACTAGAACTTTGACCCACGCGTGTGAGCTTATTTTTAGGTGGGACCAGGACCATTTTAAAGGTTTCGACGATCCGGATCCAATGGCAGTGGTTTCGGATCGATCGGAGATCATTAAGTTGGTCAAATCGAGGTTTTTCACCTCGGTAAACGTGTATGGGACACGCTGACATTTTCGGAAGAGTTTAGGGTTCTTAATATGGACTTGTATTGGTTACTAGTAACCTTTGGGGTATGATTTGGACAGGTCAGGATGACCCGGAGAGGTCGAATTAGCCCGAGAAGGCTTATGGCACGCGTATCGAGGCGCAGGGTAGGACGGTCTGTGAGTGGACTTTGATTTTATAAATACTATGCATGCATAACTGTTTTATATGTTTTATATACGTGATTTCTATGATGATGATTGTGATTATTGATTTTGCGTATGTTGCACGTAATTCGAGGTAAACCCGTATTTACACACTTTTCGAGGTTTACGAGTTTATGATATAACTATATGATTGTGAGTCTAATTATGATTCTATGGCATGGTTTTGGTTTTGGAAAGATGAATTCGGGCACGAGACCCATTTGTATTATGTAATCGGGCCATGGGCCCAGTTGGTTTACGAAATCGGGCTGAGACCCTTTTGAATCTTGTGATCGGGCCGGGGGCCCCGTGGTTTACAAAATCGGGCATGAGGCCTAATTGAGTTTTATAAATGTGATTTCGGGTCTGGGACCCTATGTTTCATAAACGTGATTTCGGGTCGGGGACCCTATATGGATTTGTGATGTTTTGTGGGAATTTCGGGCAGGGCCCATTGAGATGTTTTGAAATGACTTGTAAAACTGTTTTCCATATACCATCTTGATACGAGGATATGTGATGGTTTCCTTCAGGTGTCTGGGACACTGGAGAAGTCACGGTGCATTGCCTGCGAGGGGTCATTAGATGAAGCTACCAGACCGTATAGTGACTCAGGAGCAGGATTGCTATGATTTGACGTCTGGGACGTCAGACATCTGGGATGTCAGAGATATAGACCCGGTGAGACCCCGGGCAGCACGCGTTGCTTATACCGTGGGATATGATGTCTGGGACGTCGAGCGTCTGGGACGCTAGGCATCTGGTGTCAGGACCCACCCCAGTTTCCCCCGAAACCTGAGGTAAATCCTGCTCCCGTCTGACTCCCCGACACAACACCAAGGTAAAGCTCACTCAAAATCATCCAAAACTCAGTCAGACGCAGGAGAAACTAGACAAAATATCCCGAAGTCAGTTTACAGAGCATACGACAAAATACACAGAAAAGAAAATCCGATAATAATTGCACGCACGCGGAAAAATTTAGAACACTCCGGGATTCCTCACGTGACTTCTATGCCTCAGACACTGCCTCGACGTCAAGACCTCGCGCTAACTCCACAACCTGGAGGGCAATTTAAAACAGAAGGTGTGAGTGGACCATAAATAAAATAAAGGCCTAAAACCATTTTAGTAAAAACCGAGATTAACCTTCCGTTTTGAAACCACATGCATAACCCAGTTTATAAAATAGTTATAAGACAAATCACCATAAACCACATCATAAGAAACAGAAACACTATAAAACAGTTATAGAAGTCATAGCATATGCATCGTAAAACCATATCATAAACCATGAATATCAAATCATTCTTTCCCGATCAAACCTACTGGACCTATCCGAGTCTTTAAACTCCCGAGTCTTTAAACTCAATCCAGGCCTCAATAATATCCGAGTATTTAAACTCCCGAGTCTTTAAACTCAACAGGCCTACGGGGGAAATCAATATATCCGAGTCTTTAAACTCCCGAGTCTTTAAACTCAATCCGGGCCCGTCCTCCGTCAAATCAATATCCGGGTCTTTAAACCCAATAACCAGATCCAGCAAATCCAATCCAAAACCAGTTGAAAATCATTTCTAAATCCACATCCAAACCCGAATCCGAAATCACCGGTCCGATGCCCTTCCAGCATCCCGAACCGTCATTCCGAACCCAAATCCCGAATCCACTGTTCCACTTGAAAACCAAACCCCGTTTCCGAAATCCGTTTCTAAAACCGAAAAGCTTGATCATCGAAAACCCTTTACAATCGTTGAAAACCATTTATTGTTTGAAAATCCAAAATCCTCGCATTTTACTCAGAAATCGACATTTCTCGTAAAACGTGCCAAATACCATATTTCCTCGAAAAACGTGCAATAACTTAAAACCAACCCAAAACATATTCGAGAAACATAGAATTATGATTAAAACCATAAAGAAAGTATAAAAACAGTTATGCATGCTCGAGTTTAGAGAAAGGGTCCACTCACAGTACTGAGCCCTCAATCGCGTCCTGGACGTCCTGCACGTTCCTCAGCTTCCTCGGGAAATCCCAATCCTGTCAACAACCGTCAAAGTACGTTACTAACACGTCTACAAGAATTCAACTAAATTCCCTCGAAAATCCCCGGGTCCTAAACGTAACAAACCGGAACCCTAAACTTCCACCCTCGCGGAACTACTTCGATTTGACGTCCGATTAACCCGAAACCACTTCCAACGGACTCGATACAACTCCTAGACCAAAAACCATGTTGACCGTTTCCCCCAGAACCGCCACACGCGCCCCCACGCGCCGCCCAAAGTGGCTGCGCGAGGCCCTCACGCGCCTGCTACAGTGCATCGGCTACCTCGAGCCAACTCGGTTCGCAATAGTAGCCTGCAACTCGGACCGGCGAGACCTGTTCTCCGCCGTCCAGCCACCATTCTCCTCCCTTCCTTCACCAGTCTCATCGTCCAGGCCTACCCTATCAATTCCCCAACTCCTGTAACCTCGACACGGCCCCAATCTCGTCGACTCAAGCTCGAAACCAGACGGCCCAACTCCTCTGTTTCACGATCCAGCCACTCCGGCCACCCCCCGTCACGGTGGCAACACCAGACGGTTCCTAGGACCCTACTGAACCTAACCCAACACTCCTATACCGTCGACTCTACGCCAATCTTCACGACTTTCGGTTTGAAAGTCACGGCTGAAACAGAGCACCAAGTACCCGCCGTCGTGTCAACCGCCACCTTGCACCTCCCGTCACGGCAGCACAACCAATCAAATCCCAGACCTCCACTGAGTCACCTAAGCCACCCTAGACTCATCGATTCAGCCCCTAACACCACGACTTTCACTTTGAACTTCCACGACTAAACAGAGCAAATAGAAGAGGATGAGAAATTACCTGTCCTCCGATCGCCGTCGCGAGCTCAGCCGTGAGGCAGTAGTTCCTCCCGTCCACCTCCAGCCCCTGGACACCTCCTCTGGCCTTAATTGATCAATCACGGCCACAACACCACCTACAACCATTCACGTCCTCCCTGTGCACTCTGGTTTTTCCCGTGGCTCTCACACGTCTCACACACAAGCAAAACACTCCAAACCTCCTCCCTGTAACCTTCTCACTTCTCTAACCACTCTCACACACTCACAAACTCATCCACACCCATGATCACCCCTCAATCCTTTCAATTCTCTCCCTCTGTTTCTCTCTGTGTCGAAGAACACGAACACACACACAGCACGGGTGCACCCCAATTATTGAACCGTGCACACACCAGAGAACCCCCCCAGAACCCACTACACACTTGCCACATGTCAACATCCCCCATTCTCTCTCTCACACATGGCCCAATCTCAACCCTTCATCTGCTTCTCTCTGCACAAATCTCCAGGTGCAAAAGACCAAAATACCCTTCTGTTTAACTCAGAATTACGGTTTTGCCACTACCTTTCTAGACCCGTAACACTCACACCGTAAGTCCGATGAATACGTACCGCCTGTCATCGAACTCAGGACGATGAGATCTACCTAACCATCCTAGGTCAACATTCCAAAACCCGTTCATACAAAAAGTCAACTATTCCCCCTATTTTACCTAAATTACGGTTATGCCCTTAACCTTCCGAACATCACAACTTCCTCCTCAGATGTTGGAATCGGGCGTGCCACCTGCCTATGGATTCGTGACGTCCTAAACTACATCCTGGTCACAGGTCAAAGCCCATCGGACCACCCGAACTAAAAATCAACTTTTTGCCCAAACTAGGGGCAAAATCGTCATTCTACGCTAATGACCTTATCGATACCAACTAACCCCCCGATTAACCTCACTAAATCCCAACTTAATCACTCCACTAATCACGGCTCTCGGGACGGGTTGTTACATTTGGGATGCCCAGGATGGTTTAAACATGTTTTTCTTGAATGGTATTTATGGTTATGGTTTTGGGCGGTGGCCCACTCGGAACTGGATTTGGTATCTGGATGTCGAATTTATCAAGTATATGTTTTGGCTTTCGTTATTCTTGGTTTTGGGAAGGGACCCACGTGATTTGGTTTTACGGATTTTGGGCTAAGGCCCTAATGGTTTCTTTTAGTAAATGGTTTGCTTACTGGTTTCGATGCATGCATACATTTTAATGAAGGGCATAAATATCTTTGTAAAATGTGTTTTATGAACTCCTTTATTTTCGTCCACTCACAGCCTTTGTTGTTTTTAATGCCCTTCAGGTTGATCACGGATGCGGACTACAGTAGAGACCAGGACATCAACATGCCTCCTCCATCGATCCTTGCACACTCTGAAAGCCTCGAATGGGCAGTGGCATTAGGTTATCCCTTGTCTGACACTTCGTGTCAGACGGGAACATGGCACATCCCACGGTAATCCTGGGGGTATTGGGATGGGTCGTGTCATGATGTGTCACTGGAAGTCCACGGTGGGATGATTGAAGGCCTCCAAGGCTTGCTCATGGGTTGACGGAGAAACTCTGAGGTCGTCCCGTTCCTGGTGAAGAGCTTCATAATCCTTCTTGGCTCGTAGCTTGATCTTAGCATTGAATATATGTTTGAGCATTCAACTTGTGAATTTCCAACTTCTTTAATTTTCATTAATAGATGTCTTCCATTTTTTTTGAGTGTTTTGTGATTTTCCGTAGATTTGACCTTTGTATAGTAATTTCCGTATTTTGACTTCGTTTTAACTTCGAATTGAGTTTCGTTGGTGGGGTTGGAAATCTGAGTTCCATACCCTTCTACTGCCATCAAGCTTATTCCAAGAAGATCCAAATTGAGCCTTGTAGGGTTGGTCGAATCTTGTACCCGTGCGCTGGTTCATGCATTTGACCTTTGTGTACAAAAATCTTCGCGGGGAACTCTTCAGAACTTGGAATTGAGTAAGATCAATGGCGTTAGAAAGCTGACTTCCATAGCTTTCTAAAATCCGTCGACCTCATGTTAGGGTGATCAAAATTCAGTAGTTTATGACTGAATGAATCTCATACTCGTGCGCTGGTACGTGCAGTTGACCTTTGTGTACAAAAATGTTTACTGGGAACTCGTCACAACTTGGAATTGAGTGAAGTCAATGGCGTTGGAAATATGACTTCCGTATCTTTTTAAGACCATCAAGCTCATGTCAGGGCGAGCAAAATTGAGCGATCTATGATCGAATGAATCTCGATCCCGTGCACTGAAATGCAGAATTGGATTTTGCATGTTAAAACATTTGGCCACTGTTTTTCATGGCCTGGTGGTTGCCCCTCTTGGTGGGGTTGGAAGTGTTTTTTTAGTATCTTTCCGACTTCAACAAGTCAAGTTCTTGGATGGTTTCATGTGCCTCGCCGGGACCAGCCTTGAGCGCTTTGCGTGGCGAAGTTGTGGCGTGGTCCTCATGGTGAAGACTTGTTGTGCTTTACGTGGCAAAAATTTGAGTTCTTCGCATGGTGAAGGCTTCAATTGCTTCGTACGGCGAAAGCTTGGAGTGCTTCACATGAAGAAATCTTGGAGTGCTTCGTATGGTGAAGGCTTGGAGTGCTTCACATGGCGAAGACTTACAGTGCTTCGCTTGGTGAAGGATTAGAGTGTTTCGTGTGGCAAAGGCTTGGAGTGCTTCGCGGGGCGAAGGCTTAGAGTGCTTCGCGTAGTGAAGGCTTAGAGTACTTCGCGTGGCGAAGGCTTGGAGTGCTTCGCATGGCGAAGACTCGGGTGCTTTGCGTGGCAAAGGCTTGGAGTGCTTCGCATGGTGAAGACTCGGGTGCTTCACGGGGAAAAGGCTTGGAGTGCTTCGCGTGGCGAAGACTTGGGGTGCTTCGCAGGGCGAAGGCTTGGAGTGCTTCGCATGGCGAAGACTTGGAGTGCTTCGCATGGCGAAGGCTTAGAGTGATTCGAATGGTGAGGGCTTAGGTGCTTTGCGTGGCAAAGGCTTAGAGTGCTTCACATGGCAAAGACTTAGAGTGCTTCGCGTAACGAAGGCTTAGGTGCTTTGCGTGGAAAAGGCTTAGAGTGCTTCACATGGAGAAGACTTAGAGTGCTTCGTGTAACGAAGCCTTTGAAGTGTTTTGGGTGGCAAAGGCATAGTGTTTTCTATGGCGAAGGCTTCGAGTGCTTCGCCTGGCAAAAACTTCGAGTACTTTGTATGGCGAAGTTTTCGAGTGCTTCGAATGGCAAAGGCTTCGAGGGGTGTCACGAGACATAGTCCTACACTTGAAATTGATGATACATGGTTGAATCTAGTGCCGAAGGTCGCTTCCAGACTATCATTACATTGGATTCCTTATAGGCATCGATCCAGTATCCTTTAGACTCCTTTTGTATGGAGAATGCCTTGATGAGGGGGAAAGTAGCGTCGAGTCCGGTGGTGTCGACTTCTTGCGGTCACTGTTGTCGAAGTGTGTGAGCATGTTGGTGTGTATGTCCCGTCATCTTCACTGTAGTAGCAAGGACATCTTGAGCCTTCATCAACTTGTCCACCTGATTTGAGCATGAGTGTGCAATCTAGGGGGTTGCATGATGTCGTTGGCTCTTACATGGTACTCAACGTGTGACAGTGCTCTGAAGTGCCTTCCAAGTCATTCATGAGCTGATGGCCTTGGGTGGTGCTGGCTTCTTATTCTGTGAGTGCAACATTTTCTCCATAATCGGTCAGTGACGTGTCTCGAGAAATAGTCTGGTGATGAACACGCTCTTTGCTGGTGCACTGACACGACCCATCTCAATCCCCCCGAGATTACCGTGGATTGTGCCATGCTCCCGTCTGACATGAAGTATCAGACAAGGGATAACGTGATGCCACTGCCCAAACGGGGCTTCCAGAGTACGCAAGGATCGATGGAGGAGGCGTGCGATGTCTCAGTCTCTGCTGCAGTCTCATCCGCGATCAACATGAAGGGCATTAAAACCAATAAAAGCTGTGAGTGGACGAAAATGAACAACTTCATAAACATATTCATAAAGACATTTATTCCCTTCATTAAAACGTATGCATGCATCGAAAACCAGTAACCAAAACATTTGTTCAACCAAGCCATTAGGGCCTTAGCCCAAAACCGTAACTCAAAACAAGTGTGGGAACTCAGCCCAAAACTGTAGGATACCAAATCCGTAAATACAAACCAAGTGGGCCACCGCCCAAATCCATAAACATAAATCCAACCGAAAGACCATTTTATAGATCCAATAGTTCATATTTACCATATCACCATCTCTGGCATCCCAGATGCCGATCGTCTCACATGCTTGACGTCCCAGACGTCATATCTCACGGTATACTAAGCAACGCGTGCTTCCCGGGGTCTCTCCGAGTCAATATCTCTGACATCCCAGATGTCTGACGTCCCAGACGTCTAATCATAGTAATCCTGCTCTTGAGTCACTATACGGTCCGGTAGCTCCGTATAATGACCCCTCGCAGGCAATGCACAGTGACTTCCCCAGTGTCCCAGACACCTGGAGGAGACCATCACATATCCTCGTATCTAGATGATATATGGAAAACAGTTTTATCAAATCATTTCACAACATTCAATGGGCCCTGCTCGAAATCTCCATAAAACATCACAATTCCATTTAAGGTCCCAGACCCGAAATAAAATTTTAAAATATAGGGTCCCAGACCCGAAATCACATTTATAACCCAACTGGGCCTCATGCCCAATTTTGTAAATCATTGGGCCCACAACCCAAATTCATAAATCAACTGGGCCCATAACCCGATTTCATAAATCAACTGGGCCTCTGGCCTGATAATATAACTCAAATGGGTCTCAGCTCGATTCGTAAACAACTGGGGCCCCTGACTTGATTTCATAAAGCAACTGGGCCCCCAACCCGATTACGTAAATCAAATGGACTCCAAGTCCGAGGTTTCCAAAACAATTGGGCCTCAATCCCGAGTTCATCTTTCTAATTTCAAAACCATTTCATCACAGTATTCATGAAACCACAAGCACGAAAAATCATAATAAACTCTTCAGTCTCGATATACGTGCAATACAGAAAACATCTCAAAATACGTGCAACATACCCGAAATCAATAATCAAAAATCATAATGAGGAAAATCACGTATATGAAACATATAACACATTGAGGCATGCATAGTATTTATAAAACCAAAGTCCACTCACAGACACTCTAACGGTACGCCTCGATACGCATGCCATATGCCTTCCTGGGCCACACCACTATCACCGGGACTTCCAAACCAGTCCAAATCACATTAGAGGGTTACTAACCTCTTCATTAACCTCCTATTAAAGTCCCGTAATTTTTTCAAATTTTTAAATATTTTTAAACTCGATTCAAAATCTTCGGACGTCCTGAACAATAGCGAAACGGTGTCCGATCGACACGAAACCAATCCCAAAATGTTCGTTACATCGAATAGATTAAAAGTCATGTTAAAAGTTTCCCCAAACTAACCTTCACGCGCCCCCACTCGCCGTTTGAAACCCCTGCGCGTGAAACCCACGCGACGAGTACTATTCATCGTCAAGCTCTGGTGAACCCGGTTCACTGGTTCGAATCGGTTCAGTCGAACCTCTGAACCGAGCTGGCCAGTTCTCAGCCGTTCCTCAACCATTTTCCATCCCAATTAATCCTAAGGTTTTGTATATCCATTTATAATCGATCCATGATTTCAAAACTAAGAAACAAGTTCATTTCATTACCTGTTCGTGGAGGAGTGCAAACCGGCCACCTGCAAGTGCATCATGTCGTCGATCCTGGCCGTCTCCATCCTCAAAACTGTGTCCAAAGCATTTGTTTAGGTTCCTAGAACATTGTAGGAACAATTCCAACGACTAAAACCTGTCCAGAACTTGATTACATTTTTGGTTTCGAAATGGGTTACGGGTCTCACCTCCACCGTCGTCCTCGCCATGCCCAGCTCACCTCAGTTGTCCTTTCTGCCTCTCACACCCACTCCCTAATCTAGCACAAGAACATAGAGAGGGATATGTATGTGTGTCTCTGTTTTGAATCCAAAATGAAGATGGTGCGGGTGGGAGGAAAATAAAAGAGATGGAGGTGATGATTGATGAAATGGAGGGATGAGATGGAGAGGTTGTGATGAGATGGACGGCTGATAACAAAAGGAGGAATTTAATTATATTTTAAATAATTAGTGGAGACATATTCCACAAATTAGGGTCTCAATCGAGGGATGAGTGACACTTGTGAATCATCCAAGTGTTCACCAACACTGATCACTATTCAATAGTTTAATAATATTTTAATCAAAATCCCGGTTCGTTCGGTTAATCGATTTCGCTCCCGTGACCACAACTTCGTCGTCGAACCTCCGATTTCGGCATGCCACCTGTCTATGGATTCGTATCGACTCGATCTACGTAACGGTTCTTGATCCTTCGTCATTGACCGCCCGATCAAAAAGTCAACATTTTGCCCATTCTAGGGGCAAAACGGTCATTTTGCACATTTCGTCCGATTTCACTCAACTAATCCCAGATTAGTCATTCTATACCATAATTCATTAATATTTAATCCCGATATTCGGGACGGGTCGTTACAATCTTCCCCCCCTTAATTAATTTCGTCCGCGAAATTCCAACTATCGTTATTCCACATCCACCTCGTGGAAAACAAATTTGGCCTCACAACACGTGTACACTTGTACACCTACTAACCAACACAAAACTCGTCTGCACTCAGACGTCCCATCATAGTCTCATGTCGTATCGACAACACTCGACCACCTCGAGTGAAACTGATCACCTGATCCGCGATAAAATCGCTTGACAATTTAACCATTAAGCTGCCTCCTTCAGCTTGACGGTTCCTTTCAATCACTAAAACATCCTACCATCTGCTCCCATTGGGAGTCACCAAATCTCACTTGTCAGTCCACGCTGACACTACCAGTCAAACTGTCACCACTAAGCTTTACCATCTTAGTAAAGCTCCAATCAACAATCAATCAGTGACATCACTTCGTACTACATCTCCCTCAATGTAGCGCAAGATCAACATCAGGACCTCACCTCGCAGGGCAAGCTCAATCCTGCGATAGATATCGATCTCAATGTCCACAACTGTCAACTCCCTCAGCGATCCAAAACGCTGGTAAAGTCACGGCGTGATAACATCACGCAAAGCAACTTGTGGTTACACTAACCACCCACTCCCTCATCCTGAGTATATGCATACCAACATCTCACTCAATCAGGTGGTGTAATTGGAACACATTGAATACCAGCCCAGCAGTGATCACACATCTCAACACTAGAGTTTCACTAGCCATCCATGGCTAAGAGCACCTGCTCATACAATCACTGAACCCAACAAGATCACTATGGCCTACTAGGCAGTATCCAATGTCCAGTCCACGATCACAATCAATCCAATGGTATTGGAACTAAGCCCATTACCAACTCGTTCAACCACACACCACTGATACATCCCACGTACCGTCACTAGGCACCACTCAGTCTATCCAGTATCGATCCTCATACAACGTACAAAGTACCTACATCCATCTTCCCACTAGTACACTACATGGTTCACAGTCAATCACAATTTGATACTGGGGTTTCTCTGTCCAATCCCCGTACTAGAAAACTTGATCATTCCAACTCATCATCCATTCTAAGTCCCATGGTCACCCGACCAGCAATCCAACATCTACTTCCAAATACGTCATCCAAAATGTACCAATCCAAGCACGCTCACCAAGGCGTATCCATTCATGCCAAAAGAGCATCCAATCTCACCCACGTCTACTGAGACGTACCAACTCCGAATCTATCGGATACTCGCTCAAACGATTTCCGTATCACATTCGATTGACTTCGAAAGGAAGCCAATCCCATCATTCATAAGTCAAATCCTCGAGTCAATTCGTAAACATTCCAACTTTCTCGAGTACCGTCTCATACCGGATTAACTTCGAAAAAAAGTTCAATCCAACCATTTCCATATCCAAATATTTAAGATAGGGCAATAAGCTTTTCACCTAACCTGATCAACAAGATCACCATTCAAATCCATCACCACGTCACCCGACCGGTAACATCACGATCCTAGATCGTCACAATGCCCTATGTCCACAACATCACAATCCAGATCCACCTAGGATCTACACATGCTCACATAGCTAACAATCCACCTGAAATCTGATCGTAGGGTCTTACACCCTCTTTGAATCCTTCGTCAAATTTCCCTTGGTGGAAAGATGACCTCGCTTTTCACCACCCAAATCCAGAATTAAACACAACTCCTTGTGTCCAGTGACCCAAAGCCCATCATGGGTCCACCAACCAATATACACTCAACGTACTAGTAACCGCAATCAACGTCTGCTACGAGCAGGAAATAAGAAGTCACCCCCAATGACTTCAGAATACCGATCACCAATACGGAAACGAGCACTCCTCTCGTCTCCTCAACCACAACTCTCCTCGAATCTGAAGTTCCAACCACGTTGGAAACAAACATTCTTCCAACGAGATGTCAAGTCCAACCACTGGACTTCCTACATCTTCAACTCACTTGGACAACCACGTGTCCACAATCAATCCATTACTCAGACCTCAAGTCCGTTCATAACCGTTTACGTACATCCGGAAGGATGTCATTCATGACTATCTCGTTCTCACATCCCAACCTTTACAAGTTCAACACTCGGTTTTCCAAGTATTTCACAATCACAAATCCCCACATCTATACCACCAATGAATTTCCTCGTTTTCCAATTTCAGTAATTTCCTTGTACTTTATGGGGATGTTAGAAACAACAATCACACAACTCTCGGAGTTGACAACAACTCCCCAAATCCACTCATTCCCATGATGTAGCGGACGTCATCCCAAGATTCTTCAAGTCTCAATCATACCTCTTTATCCACTCATCACTTGTCATCTCATCACTATTGGGACTTATCCCAACACATCACAATCTCCGCTGGATCCCATCCAGTCAATCACTCAACCACTACTGAATCTCAAATACCGAACATAGGTTCATCATGACAGAGTCACATCCCAACGCGTGGCTCATCGTCATCATAATCACCAACACCAGCACCAGCGCTAGTACCAGCACCAACGCACTATCATCAACACTAGTATCAGCACACAGACATCCATACTAGCATCAGCACAAAAGTACCAACATCAGCACCAGCACACAAACATCCACACTAGCACACAGTGTGCAAATCTGACAACCCTGGATCTCCGCTCATACCGAGCGACGATCCCGTACCTTCGCTCAGGTGAAAGGAACTCTGCCTATCTCGTACCCCACAACTATGGGTACCACCATTAAGGTCATCGACTAACTCTGATGTACCAACATCCCTTACACTAGCAATCACCACTAGGGTTCACATTTTCAGACCATTACTCAACTGAGGTTCACATTTCCAAATCACTAATCAAATGGGGTTCCTCGAACCCAGCTGCGCCCAGCAGCACAACAATCTAATATCACATGACCGAACCAACGGTCCCACATTACCAGTTCATCACAAACAACCCCACTTGGGTCGAATCACATTAACACACGGCGTATCGATCCAATCACACTCTATCCACTATCCATCAGGTTGATAACGAGCTGCAGTTCAAAGAGACATCACACCCTCGACCTGCGCGCACAAAAAGAGCAAACCTGTTCTGATACCACTTGACACGACCCATCCAAATCCCCTTAGGATTACCGTGGAATGTGCCATGCTTCCGTCTGACACGAAGTATCAGACAAGGGATAACCTAATGCCACTGCCCAAACGGGGCTTCCGGAGTACTCAAGGATCGATGGAGGAGGCGTGCGATGTCCCAGTCTCTCCTGCAGTCGCATCCGCGATCAACCTGAAGGGCATTAAAACCAATAAAAGCTGTGAGTGGACGAAAATGAACAACTTCATAAACACATTCATAAAGACATTTATGCCCTTCATTAAAACGTATGCATGCATCGAAAATCAGTAACCAAAACATTTGTTCAACCAAGCCATTATGGCCTTAGCCCAAAACCGTAACTCAAAACAAGTGTGGGAACTCAGCCCAAAACTGTAGGATACCAAATTCGTAAATACAAACCAAGTGGGCCACCGCCCAAATCCGTAAACATAAATCCAACCGAAAAACCATTTCATAGATCCAATAGTTCATATTTACCACATTACCATCTCCGGCATCCCAGATGCCTAGCGTCCCAGACGCTTGACGTCCCAGACGTCATATCTCACGATATACTAAGAAACGCGTGCTGCCCGGAGTCTCTCCGGGTCAATATCTCTGACATCCCAGATGTCTGACATCCCAGACGTCTAATCATAGCAATTCTACTCTTGAGTCACTATACGGTCTGGTAGCTCCGTACAATGACCCCTAGCAGGCAATGCACCGTGACTTCCCTAGTGTCCCAGACACCTGGAGGAGACCATCACATATCCTCGCATCAAGATGGTATATGGAAAACAGTTTTATCAAATCATTTCACAACATTCAATGGGCCCTGCCCGAAATCTCCATAAAACATCACAATTCCATTTAGGGTCCCTGACCCGAAATCACGTTTATGAAACATAGGGTCCCAGACCCGAAATCACATTTATAAAACATAGGGTCCCAGACCCGAAATCATGTTTATAACCCAACTGGGCCTCATGCCCGATTCTGTAAACCATTGGGCCCACGACCCAAATTCATAAATCAACTAGGCCCCTGTCCCGATTTCATAAATCAACTGGGCCCCTAGCCCCATTTCATAAATCAACTGGGCCCCTGGCCCGATAATATAACTCAAATGGGTCTCAGCTCGATTTCGTAAACAACTGGGCCCCTGACCTGAATTCATAAAGCAACTGGGCCCCCGGCCCGATTACGTAACTCAAATGGACTCCAAGTCCGAGGTTTCCAAAAAAATTGGACCTCAAGCCCGAGTTCATCTTTCTAATTTCAAAACCATTTCATCACAGTATTCATGAAACCACAAGCACGTAAAAATCATAATAAAATCGTCAGCCTCGATATACGTGTAATACAAAAAACATCTCAAAATACGTGCAACATACTCAAAATCAATAATCACAAATCATCATTATGAAAATCACGTATATGAAACATATAACACATTTAGGCATGCATAGTATTTATAAAACCGAAGTCCACTCACAGACCGTCCAACGGTATGCCTCGATACGCGTGCCATAGGCCTTCCCGGGCCACACCACTATCACCGGGACTTCCAAACCTGTCCAAATCACATTAGAGGGTTACTAACCTCTTCATTAACCTTCTATTAAAGTCCCATAATTTTTCCAAATTTTTAACTATTTTTAAACTCGTTTCAAAACCTTCGGACGTCCCGAACAATATCGAAACGGTGTCCGATCGACACGGAACCAATCTCAAAATGTTCGTTACATCGAATAGATTAAAAGTCATGTTGGAAGTTTCCCCAAACTACCCTTCACGCGCCATTTGAACCCCCTGCGCGTGAAACCCACGTGCCGAGTACTGTTCATCGTCAAGCTCTGGTGAACCCGATTCACTGGTTCGAACCGGTTCAGCCGAACCGCTGAACCGAGCTGGCCGGTTCTCAGCCGTTCCTCAACCATTTTCTATCCCAATTAATCCTAAGGTTTTGTCTATCCATTTCTAATCAATCCATGATTTCAAAACTAAGAAACAAGTTCATTTCATTACCTGATTGTGGAGGAGTGCAGACCGGCCACCTGCAAGTGCATCGTGCCGTCGATCCTGGCCGTCTCCATCCTCAAAACTGCTTCCAAAGCATTTGTTTAGGTTCCTAGAACATTGTAGGATCAATTCCAACGACTAAAACCTGTCCAGAACTTGATTTCCATTTTTGGTTTCAAAATGGGTTACGAGTCTCACCTCCACCGTCGTCCCCACCGTGCCCAGCTCACCTCAGTCGTCCTTTCTGCCTCTCACACCCACTCCCTAATCTAGCACAAGAACATAGAGAGGGATATGTCTGTGTGTCTCTGTTTTGAATCCAAAATGAAGATGGTGTGGGTGGGAGGAAAATAAAAGAGATGGAGGTGATGACTGATGAAATGGAGGGATGAGATGGAGAGGTTGTGATGAGATGGACGGCTGATAACAAAATGAGGAATTTAATTATATTTTAAATAATTAGTGGAGACATATTCCACAAATTAGGGCCTCAATCAAGGGATGAGTGACACTTGTCACTCATCCAAGTGTTCACCAACACTGATCACTATTCAATAGTTTAATAATATTTTAATCGAAATTCTAGTTCGTTCGGTTAATCGATTTCGCTCCCTTGATCACAACTTCGTCGTCGAACCTCCGATTTCGGCGTGCCGCCTGTCTATGGATTCGTATCGACTCGATCTACGTAATGGTCCTTGGCCCTTCGCCATTGGACCTCCGGGGTCAAAAGTCAACATTTGGCCCCTTTTCAACCAAATTACCAAAATACCCCTAGACTTCCGAACGTCATAACTTCTTCCTCGAACGTCGGAATCGAACGTGCCACCTGTCTTTGAACTCGTGATGTCCTGAACTACGTCACGGTCATCGATCAAAGTCCGTTTGACCGCCCGATCAAAAAGTCAACATTTTGCCCATTCTAGGGGCAAAACGGTCATTTTGCACATTTCGTCCGATTTCACTCAAATAATCCCAGATTAGTCATTCTAAACCATAATTCATTAATATTTAATCCCGATATTCGGGACGGGTCGTTACATGCACCTTTGGATGTTCCCCTGTCCTTCGTGAGGTGTGTTGCGTCTCCTAGTAGCACAGGAGGTTCCGAGGTCCCCCGAATGTCATCGTAGGGGCTCCAATTAGCCTCGGTTCTGTTCCTTAGCTGTTCAACTTGCTCGTGCTCCTTTGGCAAGGTGTCGCATCACGTTCTTCACGAGCTTGAGCGTGTCCTCTTATGTGCTGGGTGAATCGTTGGGACTTATGCCATGAGTTGTAGTGGCACGGTATCACGTCGCGTTCTTCATGGCCTGAGCGCATCATTTTGCATGTCATGCAAAGCGTTGGGAGTCATGAGCTTTGGTGGCAAGGTGTCACACATCGTTCTTCATAGGCTTGAGTGCATCCTCGTGCAGTGCATGTCATGCGGAGCATTGGGACTTACCTCTCGAGCTTTAGTGGCAAGGTGTCACGCCGTGTCCTTCATGGGCTTGAGTGTGTCCTCATGCATGATGTAGGTTGTTCATAATCCTTCGAAGTTCCGCGTTAGTATGGAGCCGATTTGGGGCTTGTTGTGACGCCTTTCCAGCTAGTCACCCATCCGCAAGTGAGAAGGTTGTCGTCACATGGAATGTGGGAAGTGGGTTGATGTCGGGGAGTATGCAGGTACCGAGTGGCTCTGACATGGCTTGGACGTCGTATCCACGGCCTGGCACCCTTTCTTGAATCATGGAAAATTCTGATTGCATAACAGGTTGCAGTTCCCATTAGGGGCAATTCAATTGAACCTCTGGGATTCTGTTGAGCAGGTTGCTCTTATCATAAGTAGTTGTGAAGAAGGCGGTAGGCCTGTCAGATCATTTCATTCTTCAAGTTTTTTCATAGACGATGAACGATGAACGATGAACAATAATGAAGTTTTTCTTGAAAAAGCTTGAGAGCATGCAGTGAGTATTTCTCAATTCGGCTCTCAATAAGAGCACCAGTTTTTTATGTAGAAACCGAACTTGTAGAATTCCTTCTTAATCCCTACACACAATAACAAGAAATAATCGGGGTTAAGGTTGAAGCCCGGGGGGGGGGGGGGGGTGGTTCAACCAAGAACACTCCGATACCAAAGTCAGTTTAATCGAGAGAAATAAACCGGCAGAGTTTCGGTATGAGTTTTTGAATTACCTTTAAAGGTGAGTGAGGCTCTATGTTTATAGTGAAACCTTGAGAGTCACCGGAGCGTCTGATTGGTTGAAGGAGAAAGTATTAAATAAGTGATTGTACCGAGTGTAATCACTTATTTATTAATGAATAAATAATTGGATGGAAAGTTATTTATTATCGGCATTGATATGATTAATTAATATATTTAACTGGTAAATATATTGAATTAATGCGGAGATCGTAACATGTCGATGTCAATTTTACTAAGGGTAATATTGGCATTATGGGAATTGTTGGCCACGTGGCGGCTCCAGAATATTCTGATAATTTATGGTTCCACAATATATAAAATATGAATATGATATCATTACACATTATAAAATTGTACATAGCTCTAGTGACAATTGCTGGCAACGACTATTCTGCACATATGGCTAAACATGGCAACGACACTGAGGTAAAGTGCTTAACCTAACTCAATCTACATGTTGGATCCTCGTCCTAGGTAATTTTAAGGGGTCATTCGATAATCATAATTTATTGAGTGATTTTTAATGAAGAAGAATGTTAGATCACGAAAAAGTAGTGGTATGAAGAAAAAAACATAACGAAGAATAATGGAAGCAAAATCTTGGAAGGAATCGTAAACAAAATAAATTAGATTTTGGTTTTTAATTTAGTTTTGTTTAATATATATTGATTCTACATTTTTCCCCAACTCTTTCACCATATTTTGCTTCGGTCATCTTAACCCTCATCTCCATACATGGAGCATAAAAAGTGGAAAAGAAAAAATTAAAGAGCCATTTGATAACTATTCTATTTTTAGTTTCACGGAAATGTTACTGATGAAATATGAATATGATTGATATCATTACACATTATAAAACGAAGGCAAAATGATTGCAACTATTACTAAACTTTACAATAATTTTAGCAACTATACTTCAATATTAGTGTCTCCCGTTCCTGAAATATATCCTAATATTTCCGTTAATTTCTCCGTCTATTTTTTCAAACAAATTGCATTAAAAAAACCACGTGAAATGCACCTTAATTGGCAATTTTGTCCTCTTTTTTGTAACGGAATTCGATTGATAAATAGGCAAAGGGACTAATGAAAACATTAGGGTATATGTTTAAGGACGAGGGACACTAATATTGAAGTATAGGGAAATTTACTAAAATTAGCTGGGACAATTTCAACCATTAAGCCTAAAATGAAACCAAATATGAAGTTGTTCATACCTTATTTATATATATATTATCTTGGTTTTAAGGACACAAATTCTTGATTTTATATATTATCTTGACCTTATATGTTTGTCCAATAAATAAATGACAGTTCAATGCTCAAATAATGACTTACGTTGATGAATATTTGATTTTGGAGTGAATATATATTGGAATGTTGAAACTAATAACAGAGTAAATTATTGTTACCATTAATAACTTTTATTTTTATTTAAATTTTTTAATATTTGTATATTAAATAAAATAAGACTTTGTAATAAAGACGAAAATGAGGGATTTGTTTTTCTGTTCATATAAATAAGTCTGCAATGAATAATAGATCATTGAAATGTGTCCAACATTACTCTTCCAGCCCAACCACAGTGGCGATACTCTTTGCACATTGCCACAAGGTACAAGAGTGGTGATCGATCATAGTCGTCATCACCAGGACTCCGACAGAGAGAAAGAGATCTCGTTATCCTCACAACTTCCAGCTCGCAGCAACATGATGTATAAGACCAACAAACAGAAGGACTCGGCCTTGCACCAGGCAGTGCGCTTCAATTGCGGCTCTACGATGAGATTATTAACCCAATTTGACACTGAGTTTTCCTACGCTGCTAATGAAGCAGGCGACACTCCACTTTACCTGGCTGCCGAGAAGGAAAATGCTTCTTCCGTTTATCACATACTCCACACTTGCAAGTACCCAACTTCATTATGAAGGCCGCAATGGCAGAACTGCTTTGCATGCTGCAGTCTTAGCCGATCATAATGGTACGTGCCCGGGTCCTATATATACATAAATGATAAAGCGCACTATACTTGCATATGCATCCCTTTCGATTTATCTTATATGCATATATCATAATCAAAACCGTTCAATTATTAAATATTATATATTTCAAGATCACTTACATAAAATTCAACAAAATTGGAGGTCATTTAAACATTTATATATATTAACTTAATATACGGTTCACCATAAGAATTTTAATTCTTACTAAAACTATTAATTTATTTTACATATATGAATGACTAAATATATATAGGACATAAGCCCGCCGCTACATATACATAAATGGTAAATTACATAATGCAAAAGATAGTAATAAGTACTAATTGCCTCCTTCATCAAACCCCTTCTTATGCTTCTGCTGCTATTCTGTTTGATTCCTTGAAAGAAGGAAAAAAATTAAATCAACTATTTGTTATGTTATATAGACAAACAGGAAAAAAAAATTTAGACATATGACAATGCTGAACTCATAAATACAAGTAGAATTGGATATTAATGTGTGTTTACCAATGATGAAAATATCGATATCGACGGATATATCGCTAGTTAAATTTACGGATATCTCGCCTTAAATATCGGTATCGATATCGATATCGTTTACGGTCAACAAAAATGGCGGAAATTCAATCTAAAAATTGGAAATTTGAAATGAAATTTTGGGAAAAACTTAAGTATCTAATAATGGTTATATATGACTAATAAAAACTATAAAATAACTTTGATATAATAAATATATGATGAATAATATGATGTAATATGATTCTGACGATGACTAATAATATAAAATCTTAAATATAAACATAAATTGAAGTGAGTTACTATAATTGAATGTTAAAATAGTTAAAAACATAACAATAAACATACAAAAATTCAATGTAAGAAAAATGATAAAATAAGTTTAAATATATTTAAAATTGGAAGAAAAAAAAGATGAAAAAATAGGGTCAAATTTTGTTAAAAAATTAGAAGTAATTGATATATTTAAAATTAGACAAAAAAAAAGGCCAGCCTTTGTTGAAAATTGGAATAAATGAAGGAAAAAAAAAACAATAATTGTTGGCAACCTGGGGGGTCGAACCCCCCCAAAGGAGTTCAAAAGCCCATGCCAACTCTGCTGGCTTGTATTTCATTAGTCTACATAACGTCACATATAAAAGTATACATATTCCTATGTTAGCCACCAGTCACCCCCAACCTCCAGCCGGGTCTGCAACTCAGGTTTTCCGACCCGGCGGCATGACCCGACTAGATACAAGGACGGCTCCTGCACCTAATTTTTGGAGGGGCTAACCTATTAGATGTAGAAAAAAAAAACTAGACAGTACGAGTGAATTTTATTAATAAACATAAAAAAAAAATCCACTTAGTTAAGGGAGAATGTAATGAGTCTTATCTTTCAATGCGTCTCTATATATAAATAAAAACTTAATAGAAAAAAAAATTACAACTTAATCCATAATTAAACATACAAAGTAAATACAAATGATCACTTTCTAATTTTAAATTGTACCCTTCGAGTCTTAATAGCATCAAAGTCCTCTATTATCTCTTGATTACTGATAGTAAAAGTAAAATCTCTTTCAATGTGGAGGGTCATACAATCGACAAGAAATTCATCGCCTATTTTATTTCGAAGTCGGTTCTTTATAATTCTCATAGATGAAAAAGCCTGTTCCGTTGTTACTGTTGAAACAGGAAGAGCCAATACTAACTGAATGAGCCTATAAATCAAACAATAGTTATCTGCCAAAGTTGTTTCCACTAATGTTTGACATAATTCAGGAAGAGTGGAGATGTTCTTGAAGCAAGGCTGACGACGCATATCATTCTAAAAATATCTCAACTCTATTCTCAAAGCCTTCACATCACTTGGAAGGAAATCAGTAGGATAATACTTCTCTACAAGTTTGCATATATCCTCAATATTGAATGACTTGAAGGAATTACGAGGATCCAATTATGTGCTAAGAATAAGAAGTTCAACTGTATTCTCAGGAAATCTATCACTCAATTCACCCAATTGATGATCTATAACTTCATTAAAGACATCAACCCGATAATAATGCTCAACTGTTATAAAATCTATTTGTTGACAAGAACGACCTGTGCCCATCTTATAACGGGCACTCATATCAGGCATATCAATATCATGTAATTCACAAAATGATTTCACACGTCCAAATAATTCATCCCAACCATGTTCTCTTAACTGTTGAAGCTGAAGTTTTGTGTTTGAAACAAAATTCAAAGCACTTACAATGTCCTGTGATTTTTTTTGAAAAGCTTGGCAAATAAAATTAGTAATTCCCATAGTTTTTTCCAACAAAATCAAAGCAAATACAAAATCAAAAAACATCATAGCAATATAGTTACTATCAGCATCACCACGAAATTGTTGGGTAGGTCCATGCTCTCTGATTTCCAGAAGAAGTATTTTAGTCTCTTTAAACAATGCTATCAAACTAGTAATAGAAGTATAATGAGAGCTCCAACGTGTAGCTCCCGCTCGCTTCAAACAACGAGTTTGATTAAACCCTTTACCTGTTTAAAGTTCTCCACAATCCAATAATGCTTTAACTTCAACTTCCTGAATAAATCTTAGCTCATTGCGACGTTTGGCAGAAGAAGTAACAAAATTGACAATGTTTGTTACCATAAAAAAAAATCTCCAAATAATTCTTACATCTTTGGCTGCACCATTTAATGCTAGTTGCAATCGATGAGCAAAGCAACGCACATAATATGCATATGGACAATCATGAAGAAACAATGCTTGTAATCCTTTCCATGCACCTCGCATATTACTTGCACCATCATACCCTTGACCACGCATATTTTCCACAAGAATGTCATGTTTAGCAAATACTTTACATATCTCTTCTTTAAGAGTTGATGCATTAGTATCTTCAACACTCACAATATCGAAAAAACGCTCACGAATATATCCATCACAATCAACAAATCTAAGGATAATGGCCATTTGTTCATTACCGGATTCATCAAGTGATTCATCAACAAGAATACAAAATTTACTCTTTCCCATTTCCTTCAAAATTGCCTTCCTCACCTTGTTAGCAAAAATATGCAGTATCTCCTTTTGTATGTCTTTTGCAACATACTTAGCAAATTGAGGAGCATTTTCCAAGACAACTTTCTCAACTTCTACATTCATTCTTGCATAACTCTTTATGAGCTCAACAAAATTTCCACAGTTGGATGAGCCAATAGATTCGTCCTTACCCCTAAAAGCCAATGATTGGGTTGCTAGATACCTTACACCCTCTATTGAGGTGGTTAGTCGCAATCGATTTTCTATCACTTGTTTGGATGATTGTGCATTAACCACTTTTTCAATATGAGACGAAAGGTCTTTTAAATTACTCCATTTTTACATAGCAAGATGATGTGGTGAATTTAAATTACCCATATGATGCTGAAAAAATACAATATTTTCCCCCAACTCTCTTCCAATTTTGATATCCATCAACAATAAATGTTGAACGCAATTGACTATTGTCAAAAAGGAAGCATGGAAAACAAAATGCCCTATCTTTATCAACAGAATACTCAAGCCAAGGGAAATTATCAAACCATGTACTTTGAAACCGACGAAATTGCTTTCCATCTTGTCTACTTGGGTATACATCCAATCTAGGTTGACATGGTCCTAAATTAATATATGCTCTTCGAACATTATCATGATCATTAACTGGATATTGAGACATTAAGTGACGGATTCCTGGATTACGTTCAAGATAATTGATATCAAAATCTTGATCATCATTTACTCTTTGAGACTCAACTCTTTCTACGACAATAGGAGACTGAGGACGAGGTTCATCACAAATTGGAATAGATAAAGAATCGGAAGGCTTGCTACTTGATGATGAGTCATTCTTTTTTACATAATAAGAAAACAAACTCTTGAACTTTGATTTCTTGGGATTTCGACTGTGATCCGTCATTATGAAAGAAAACCTATTGATGATGATTAAAAATTTATATAAGCATACATATAAAAACTAATCAAGGAAACCAATCAAATAAATTTCACCACAATACTAAAAACTAAAAACAAGAAGGCTACAAGTACATTTACTAGCAAACAAATCAAGGAAACCAAACAAATCAAATTCACTATTACAACAATATAGATATAACAAAAAAACTCTTTATCAAATTAAATCAAATATACAATAACAACAACTAGCAAAAATAAGTATTTACTAACCTTGATTTCCACAATTGCAACTAGTACGCGAATACAATCCTCATAGTCATAATATTGATTCAATTACTCCTACAAAAAAAAAAATTGAATCAAATATGCTTAATGTTTATACATGTCCTATTTATCAAAATGCACACATACAAAATTCTAGTCAATTCTTTTTAAAGACTGCAAAAGGAGAAATGCAACTTGCCACAAAAGACCCACCAGGCCACCACCCACACCCAAACAACAATAATAAGGCAAACAATTATATAATAGCAAAGTGAGGTAAACGTCAATTAAGAGAACATGACTCCTCAGTTAGGTTCCCCAATTTCCTTGAAAAGGACCAATTATATAATATAATAGTAAAGCCCTTTACTTGTTTCCACTTTCCTTCAGTTTCAAATTCAATTCATGGGAGGTTAGTGTTAAAGTTAAACTCACTACTTTGACTTTTCTTGCCTTATTCAATATAAATCTTCCCAAATACCATTAACTGGATATGAAATGAAATAAAATATATACTTTGACTTTTCTATCACTTGTATCCATCTTCCCAAATACCATTTCTCACTTCCCACGTCTGAAACCCAAATTCCCAAATCCCAAATCCCATTTCTCAGTTCCCAAATTCACATTAACCTGTACAATCCCATTTCTCAGTTCCCACCGCCTCGTCAAATAAACCATGGATTCTCATTCTCTATTTCTCTTCATCTAAATATCTAAAACAAAAATTGCAGATTTGAAGAAGGAATTGAAGAGGGCTCACATCATTGATGAAGACATGTGTGGATGAAGATGACTAGATGACCAGCCTCCAAAGTCGTGATGACGTTGATGATGGAGTCTTGCGACTTGCGGTCTTGGAGAGCCGGAGGGGAGAGGTGTTGTGACTGATGTCCTATTTGTTTTTTTTTTAATATTTATTTGCTGCTTTTTCTGTTCTTCAATTCTTGCGAGATGTAAGGGCTTCCTTTTTTTTTTTAATTTGAAATACAATGGCTTATTAAATTGGACTGAGTTTTAAATTGTGGTGGGTTGAACTCACAAAATTTAACTTGGAAGGATCCAACTTGGAAGGGCTATAACCCTTCCAGCCCATGAAGAGGATCCGTCCGTGACTAAATATCCTTCGATTTACGTCCGATTTTCACGAATTAATAGTGCATCTTCATCGTTTTGATCCCAAGAAAGGATCGGTGGACTCAAAATAAGACAATTGTTCGATATTTTGCCGAAATTTCTTCCGCCCTTCTTATGTGTTGCCGGCCCGAAATACTGAAATTTCGCACATTTATCGAGATTTTCATCCATGGTGTTTGCAAATATAGAGTATAGAGAAACAATTGACAGTAGAGGCTGAGAGACTAAGAAAAGACATAGGAAGAACAATAAATAATTTAATTCTTACAAACTCATTTATTGTTTCAAAACTTACGGATGATCAAATAATCTTCAATTTGATGGATCTTTAATCCGGTGGATTTTTGCAGATTGAGATGATCTTTAGTACATTAATAATGATCAATCTTATATATAGAAAATTCAATAATGAATAATGAGAAGAATTAAACTATGTTATCCTAATTGTTTTAATGAATACTATTTGTTAATTTTTGCCTTAGAGACAAGGGAAATACTGAAGTACTCTGAAAAAGTACTGACGAAAAGTGTGGATGGAAGAGGATGGATTCCTCTTCACTTTGCTGCACCTGGTCACATTCCAATTGCTAAACTGCTATTAGAATCCGATAAAGTGTCTGCTTATGTTGTGGACAAAGATTGCAAGATGACTCCACCTCACATTGCGCATCTCGAGGCCATGAAGAAGGGATGAAACTGTTATTTCTTATAGGCCTGATTGTTGTGAATTGGTGGACCATAAAGGTCGCAACGCTCTTCACTATGCCATTGAGTACTGCCAAATCCCTATACTAGATTTTTTTTTTTTTTTGGAAATCCTTAGCTTAACAATGTGCTTTTAAACGGGAAGGATGTTGACGGCAACACACCCATCCATCTGTTTGCACGTCATTTTCCCATTACGACATCGATGGTAAGGATCACTCCATAGATGCTGATAGGGTTGATGAAAAGACGGCAATAATTCAGGCACTAAATTACATAGAAATGGTTTTATAGCGTATAATTGTTGATGATGCTACATTTAAAAAGACGGCATCTGACAAAAAAAAGGTCAGCACTACTCTTTGTTTCATAGGTGATTCTGATTCTAGAGTTGACAAGATGGCATTAACAAGGAAAACCTTAATGATTTAGACATGATTGAAGCTCATGATACTATCATTACGCAAGGTATGGCCTTTGAACTTTGCTTGTGTTATAAATGTTTTAGTGATATGGTTCATTTCTATCGTTAAGAAACATATCATGTTATAAATTCATAGTATCGTTATAGATTAATTATGTCCACTTACAAAATAAAAAATGGTGGTATATATATATATATGTGCTCACGCGTGTTTTTATTTTTTATTTGCTCAGTTCATTAAGATACGTTGCCTGTACGCGTGTGTGCGTGATGCAGAAAGTCGGACACCTTTTGGAAAAGGAATGGAATCATCGCAGGCCATCATCGAGTGACTGATGTAAGCAGCAGCGACGCAGATCAAATTAAGGATGTGGGGAACAAACGAACAGGCAATGAAGATGGTAAAAATAATGCCGTACTCAAGCTACCAACAGATGCACATTTGGTGGTGGCTACGCTGATAGCAACGGTAGCTTTTGCAGCAGGTTTCAGTATGCCTAGTGGTTACCAAAATGAAATAGGTCCAAACCAGGGTTTCGCAGTTCTAATAAGAAGTGCAGCTTTCAAAGCATTTGTTGTAGCAGATACGCAGTTGTTTAAAAGCGAATGTTCCATTGCAATTTTGCAGTTGAATTTCGGGTAGAAAGAAATGGCTCAAGACGTGTGCGAAAGCCTATGAAGTTGAAGTACGTTTGTCTTTTGGTTGTTAAGGACTTGATAGGCAACACGTTATTTGAATTCTACACCATGTGGAGTCAGATAAGTTGATGAAGATGGTATCCTGCAGGAATATCTAACAATTTAGAAAAACTAAAATCAAGAATGTCCAGGAATACAGTAGTATACAAGCCTGTCAAAGCAGGGCATTGCATACGGAACACACACGCCCCATCGCAATACTTTGCTGGATTTTCTTTATGCTAAGTAAATCAAAGAATGGGTTTTACAAGAGATGAAATTTCTATGCGCTACAACAAACTCGATTTACTTAAGACCAAAGGAGTAATGCACAACACTAGTACAAATGAAACGAGTATGTAACAACCCTAACTTACATGACTGAACAAGTTAGGACTAAAACTCGACACATAATCCCGTTTCCATCGTTTCAACACTTGACTGGACATGTATCATTTTAAATTCTCCAACTTGACGAGTCGACAAACAAACTTGCTGACCCTCGTAGATAATATCAACCAAGGAATAATTCCTACCTGCAAACACGGTCACAGCAAATATGCAAAAGTTCAACACCATAATCAAGATCGCACACGGGAAAAAAGTTCAAACACCAGCATTCTAAAGCCAAAGTAACAGTAGACTGGAATGGAAGATATTCAAAACAAAGTGACAATAGACTGGCATTGTTTAGATCTCATCATATTGTTGCTTACAAATTACGAAACAAACTTGCTTACCATAACATTTTCGTTTACAATGCCTCCAGCCCTCCATGATATCACCCTCCCTGCATGGGAACAAGGTATATCAGAATCTATATCAATTTCACATATTTATTGTCTCTAATGTAATACTGCTTGCTACTTCGAGTGCATCAAAACTTTGTTCTTTTTCTTGCGTTGGAGAATAACTTATGACCTAATGAATATGCTGATGCCCGAGACTATGACATCTAAAATGCATGGTTGTACACATAACTCACATGAGAGTCACGGAGTAAAAGAGGAAAATACGAAATTCTTGCAAATGGCCAAAGGATTGCACATTACCAAAGGGTTGCACAAGTTGTTGTGATATAGAGGCAACAGGAACCTTCCAAAACCAGCAAACCAGTAGAATATATGTTACGGCCTGAACGGACAGCCAAGTGTACAAGTTAAAATTTATTTATTTATTTATTTTCTTTTAAATCAGAAGGAAGCTAGTGCATGTCTCAAGAATGCAAAATATTGCAATTACCCTTGTGATGAACAAGATTTTCAGATACAGATCATATGAAAGTTTTATCTCCTTTCCGTGTAATTCTTGATCTGGAAATCAGGTAATAGTGTTACAATCATCCATCCATAGTAGAGACACGATATCATTGGTAACATAAATACCCGTCAGATATGTGGCTTAATTAACACAGAATCACTATATACAATGGTCATTATTGAAAACAAATTAAGAGATCTTAAATTAAGAAAATGTAGCAAGAACCTAGAAATATCAACTAATCTTTATTGCACTCACTTCATGTTTTCTAAATCTCAGATTCCTCCATATTCGGGATGTTTGTAGAAAATAAGAGCATAGGCATAAAAAGAGGGAAAAGCAAGGAGGGATAATCAACCGCTCATGTCGCTGAATGAGATCTATTGGAGTTCATAAATGAATGTATCGCCCACCTAGGACTTATGGACATCGAACGAACTACATAAAATCTATGAATTCAACCCTTCGCTTAACAACTTCAGTTCATGTCTGAATTCTGAAAGTGTGTGCGGCTGCAACTATATACAAACACAACTTTTAACCTAAGAATGCTGCAAATAATTACTCTTTTCAATGATACGTATAAACTCATTTAACTAAGTAGGTGACTCTAACCTATCAATTTACATACATATATGATATATGTAACCAGAATAAAAGCAAAATTCAATGGCTGGAATTGAAACTCTTACAATTCACAAGTTCTTTCTCTTTAGCATTTGCCATCCTCCTAAGCTTTGCTGCTTGCGCAAATGTTGACGGCCTGGATTAAAAAATAAATAAAAAAATAAATAAAATCTCAAAATCACACATCTTCTAAGAATCAAAACTAGCACCTGCTAGTGTAAAGGTAAAAACTTAGGAGGCCCAAGCATCAAAAGAATGCTAAGAATGCATAAAAGTAAAAAACTGATATCCAGTGTTATATAGCATTTATTTAAATTGGGGAAAACAAATATGATTTGATTAATATGAAGAAGAAGAAGAAGAAAAATGATTTGTTTAGTATGAATCACTCACTGTGACAATGAGCTTGCCTCTTTCAAAAGGTCTTTAATTTCTGCACGCAACCGAGTTACCGTAGCGCTCTTGCCTCCATTCTGCGAATAAATATAAAATTAAAGCGTCTAATACATGGATTGGTAGGACGTTTCTAAAGAAATTATCATAAATTTGCTTGAATGCGTATCCGAAATCGTTGAAGCAAGTACCTTCTTTAACTGTTCCAGCCACCTGGAGATGAATTGAAAAGCGACGACGATGACGAACACGAGAGGAGCTGCCATCGAGTTTCTATGATTCTCTAAGGTCTCTACCAACCTCTCCCATGTCTGAACTCTGAAGTCTCCTCGCTCGATCCGTACCAACACCACCACCTGCTTCGTCCTCTCAGATTTTCTATGCCTTTGCCTCCGGCTCTGGATTACTTTCAGTTGATTTGCTGTAATCGGATCAGTTGACAGACCCCAAGTCAAAAATGGGCCCAATAGTACGGGCCCCTACGTGCATTAAAATTATTAGGCTGCATACTCCAATGTGACACCCAACTTCAAATTGGAGCCGATTCAGATGATCCAACTTCTAAATATTTGGGCCAAATTTTATTTTACACGACTCCACTTCAACAAGCACAATTAAAATTTGACTCAGATCTAAAATCTGAAATATCAAGCAAATAAGATTACCCTTGGAAAAGATAATATCCCCTCACTAAATACCGAAGTAGCGTGCGCCACATTTTATTCTAGGGATTCAATCACCTACGCAATAAACGTTCAAGCGTCCACGCATTTCTACTCAACAGCCATCGGGATTATGAATTATGAAAAGTACTTTGCTTCTGGAATATAATCACTAGGTGTAAAATCTGGTTAGGGATACAAATTGGACGATATGATATGACAAATATTCAAAAATTATGATACAATAATTAAAATAATATATAATTTCAAAAATAATAACGACATAAATACAAACACAAAATAAATTAATATAATTACTTTAAAATTTATCAAATAAATCCCCATCATAAATAAGACGCGCAAATTTACTAAGGAGGTGTATTCAATTAGTGATTTTAAGTAATTTTAATAGAGTTTGAAATTTAGGTGTATTCAATAAAGATTTTAAATGATTAAAAATCTTGGTGTATTCAATTTTTATTTTAATGGATTGATTTAAAATACGTTCAAATCAGGGTGTATTCAAAACGAATTATTTTAAAAAAATTTAAAATACACCTGTATTCAAAAATTCGTATATTTTAGATGATTTTAATAAATCATGGATTTGAATGAGTTTTTTTATAGATGGTATAAATACCAAACCTTGAACACAAATCCAACCTCACCCCCAAAGATTTTGAAATTTTCTCCTTTTTTTTTCCCTTCCTCCCTCCTCTCTCTGCCCCTTTTTCACTCTCTGCGTCTTTTTCACACAGCAAGAAAGCTCTCTCTGCGTCAAGGAACCATTGATTCTTGAGGCTTGGGTAAAAGACTTGTACTTGCAGAGAAGTCAATCCCAAGCTATTGAAACATAAAAATAGGGTTTGGAGTTGTCTTCTTCCTCACTCAAAAACCTAATTATCCTCCATTGGTTCGCATGTCATAATTGATTCACAACCTTGGACGGTTGCTATTCTTGCGGCCTTCTTATTTGGCGAGTCCATTGGGTTCCTTAGAGCTACAGGGCTTGTTCTTGGTGTCATTGGACTTTTACTGCTTGAGGTAAGTAAACCTTTTCTCCGGGTGGCGTGTGATTCATGCTCTGTTTCTTAGTTTTATCATTTGATATTCTTTTCTGCCTAATTGATTGGTGTGGTTTAATAATTATATGCTCTTTCGTGTTGTCTCATTTACAATTTGATTGTTTGCATTTTTGTCTTCTTATTTGATAGTCAAGTATTCTTATGAACAATTTAGGATTGTATCATATGTTCAGCACATTCAGTATTGCCTTTGTGTTCCATTATGAATTTACAGCAATGGTCACGCCTGGTTTTCTTTCCTTGGCACCGTTTTGTTGAGGAGAATACACTGTACTATTTGAAATATGGAAATCAAGCACGTGTGTTCCATATCCAGGCTACAACACAACCATATATACTTCAAATTGATCCCAAAAGAATTATTTTAAAAGAAAATAAAATGCTGGAAAATAAAATGAAGAGCCACCTTGACTTCCAGAGAGGCAAGTATCTCGCCCACCTTCAACTGTGGATAATATCTGCACCCAAAACAAATAAACATTCAAACAGATCTTTCAAAAATCTGCTGTTTTTATCGTTTGCAGAAGCAATTAATACTTGATGCCAACAACATAATTAATAGAAGGAGTAGAGAAGGGACTTTTTAACTTCGGAACTAAAGAAGTCTACTATTAACATCAACGAGGAACAAAACAAATTGACTAGAATGTAGAGAAAGATAACACTGAATTACTTGGTTTTATTAAATTTTTTGTTTTGTTTTTGTATATATATATATATATATATACACACGCACACACATATATGTGTATATACTAAAGAAGTCCGGCAGGCCATGTATCATCCTTATCGTTGCCGAGTCTCTTGTGTTTTGAGAGTCCTATGAGTACACTGCTTGTTTACTTTGCAACTATGAGATTCCTCATTCCTATTATGGTATATACCTACACAAGCACAAGCACTCACACATGGCTGGATATGAGCTCTCGCACATTATGTTTGTATATCAACTCTAGTTCTATTTATCAGATTCTCTTGGAATATTCCTATTAGAATATTTTATTTTTTGATGAGAAACGAAGGATTTAATGATCCACATGGAAGATCATTTGTCACCCTAGTCAGAGTGTCTCTTTTAGATTAGAGTTTCTCTTCAGTAGTCTATTGATGGTGCATTCATGAATTACTGTCTGGTGTTGATTTACATGGAAACTGTAATGGAACTCTATCGTAATGTTAAACATATTTGCTGTATGAGGTATGGTTTTCTCGGGCTTGTGAGACTTGTGTTTTAGTTATTTTTCGGTTTTTTGGTATTGCCACCCGTCTTGAATGTCAGGACCCACCCCGGTTCCACCCCAAAAACCGAGGTAAATCCTGCTCCCGTCTGACACCCCGACACAAAGACCGAAGTAAACTCACGAAAAACCACCAAATACAAGCCAGACGCAGGAGAAAATTTAAACATCCCGAATTCAAAGTGTTACAGAGCATAGTACCAAAAAACAAAGGAAAGAAAACCGATAAACAAGATACACGCACAACGGAAAATTTAAAGCACTCCGGGGTCACTCTCGAAAATTCTATGCCTCCGACGCTGCCTCGACGCCGACCCCCACGCTAGCTCCACGACCTGGAGGGCAATTTAAAATAGAAGGTGTGAGTGGACCATAAATAATAAAATACTTTCCGAAAACCATTTCATAATAAAACCAGGGTTTTAGCCCTCCGTTTTGAAATCACACATGCATAACCCATTTACTAAAATCAGTTATAAATCACATAAATATTGTCATAAAAACATTTGCAGAATCATCATAAAAACAATTATAAAAATCATGTCATAAGCATCATAAAAACCACGTCATAAAACATAAGTTTCAACCAATCATTATCCGATCAAACCTGCTGGACCTATCCGAGTCTTTAAACTCCCGAGTCTTTAAACTCAATCCAGGCCTCAATAATATTCGAGTCTTTAAACTCCCGAGTCTTTAACCTCAATCCGGGTTTTTAAACCCAATCCGGGCTCGTCCCCCGTTAATCATAATATCCGGGTCTTTAAACCCAATAACCAGATCCAACAAATCCAATCCAAAACCATTTGAAAACCCATTTCTAAATCCACATCCAAACCCGAATCCGAAATCACCGGTCTGAAGCCCTTCCGGCGTCCAGAACCGTCATTCGAATCCAAATCCGGAATTCCACTTTTCAACTTTAAAACCAAATCTCGATTCTCGAAATCCGATTCTAAAACCGAAAATCCTTGATCATCGAAATCAAATTCCAAAATCCCTTTATAATCATTGAAAACCATTTATCGTTTGAAGTCCCAAAATCATAGCCTCATAATCAGAAATCAAACCTTTCTCGTAAAACGTGCTGAAAATCGTACTTTCTCGAAAAATGTGCAATTGTGTAAAACCAACATAGCATATTCAACAATCATGAAATCACATGTAAAACCATAAATCAAGTAATTAAAAGCAGTTATGCATGCTCGAGTTTAGAGAAGGGGTCCACTCACAGTCACTGGCACGTCACTCGCGCCTTGTACGTCCCGTACGTTCCTCAGCTTCCTCGGGAAGTCCCGATCCTGTCACAAGTCACCAAAGAACGTCACTAACACGTCTACCAAGACTCTCCTAATTTTCCCCAAAAATCCCCGGGTCCTAAACGTAACAAACCGGAACCCTAAACCTTCAACCTCGCAGAACTACTTCGAATCGACGTCCGATTAACCCGAAACTAATTCCATTAGACTCGTTACGACATTTAGAACAAAAACTCAGTTGGAATCTTCACCGGAAACCGCCGCACGCGCCCCACCGCGCCGCCGAAAGTGGCTGCGCGTGGCCCTCACGTGCCTGTACACAGTTACTGTTCACCGTCGTCTTCCTTGGGCGAACCGGTCTGATCCGGCGTACCCGGTTCTCCGCCGTTCCTGCACCGTTTCGACTCCTCTCTTCACCATCCTCACCGTCCAGTCCTAAGCAACCTATTCCCCTCACTCTAACACCTCGACACAGCCCATAAATCATCGTCCCTAACTCGAAACCAAACCTCCCCAAAACTCTGTTTCACGATCCGGCCACCCAAGTCTTCCCCCGTCACGGAAACCACCTTAGACGGTTCCTAGGACCTCACTGAAGCTCACCCAACTCACCAAATCCCTTGACTCAGCCCCTAAGTCCACGACTTCCCATTTGAAAATCACGGCAAAACAGAGCATACGAACGGGGATTAGAAATTACCTGCAGCTGTCCACAACCGTGCTCACCGCCGCGTTCCCTGGAGTCTACAGAGCCGTCTCAACTTCTTCTCTAGTCCAATTAGAGCAACACACGGCCACACCACCACCAACTCCCTCAGCTCTTTCTGTTTTTCCCGTGAACTCACCCTTCCTTCTCACTCACTCACGATCACACAACCCACTCCAGTTCACTCCTCAACTCTCCCTTAACCTCTGTTCACTCTCACCAGCTCACAACACTCACACCTTCCCGGCTATCGATCGATTTCCTCTCAGCCTCACTCTGTCTCTATTTTTCTCTAATGCACGGTTACACCCCCAATTATTTGGACCCGTGAACCCGTCTAGAAGCCACTAGGTCCCTACTACATGTCACAATCCTCTCAACCCTCTCACAATTGTCCCAATCTCAGCTGTACACTTGTCCCAATTCTGTTGTACAATTCCCAATATGCAAAAGACCAAAATACCCCTCTTTGACTCAAAAATTACGATAATACCCTTACCGTTTTAGACCCGTAACTAATTCGTCCGACGTCCGATGAACACGTGCCGCCTGTCGTTGAATTTAGGACGACGAGATCTACCTAACAGTCCTAGGTCAACGTGCCAAAACCCGATCGTGCGAAAAGTCAACTCTTCCCCCTATTTTGACCAAATTACGAAAGTGCCATCAACCTTCGGAACATCATAACTTCCTCCTCGGATGTCGGAATTGGGCATACCACCTGTCTACGGATTCGTGACGTCCCAAACTATGCCACGGTCATCGGTCAAAGTCTCATTGACCACCCGAACTAAAAGTCAACTTTTTGCCCAACCTAGGTGCAAAATCGTCATTCTACGCTAACTGACCTATCGTAACCAACTAACCGCCGATTAAGCTCACTAATCCCATCTTAATCACTATCTTAACCCTAATTTCCGGGACAGGTCCTTACAACCTACCCTCCTTAAAAGAATTTCGTCCCCGAAATTCCACAACTCGTTCCTAACACTAGGGGTCTCCTACCCGATGATCCACACTGGTACAACAACAACTACTCCTGGGTTTCCGATCTATCATCTCCACCTTGGGTATTTCACACCATCCCCAAGTACCAGTTCACCACTCCTGACCCTCACTTAGTACCATTAAAACTTTATGGTGTACGCAAGGGAAACTCTATGAACAGGAAACAAAGGTATTTTAAAATACCTCATATAGAGTACCCAATAGAATTCATAGAGTACATCCTCACGTACTACCACCTCACCTTCCAGAACCCAACTCAAAACCTAACCAAGAACAATCTAGGCCAAACAGGAAATCCTACCTACCAGATCACTCCCTTGCTGTCACACCCCTCGGCTGCTACTTCGACCACCTTGTCGGAATAAATTTACAAAGTCCTAAAGGAAAATCCTAGATTGTGGGTTCTCTTCCTTCAATAACCTCATATCGATCAGTTATAATCACTCCTTTCCCGTTTCTTCCGTCATCCTTCAACGGAACTCACTGAACTCCTCAACCTCGTCACTCTAGGTCACCTAAGATAAGGCCTAACTACACCCCAAGATCCAACAACAAAGTAGGCGTAACACAACCAAAGATAGTAAAAGTACCTGTCCCCGCACCTGGTGCCGACTGAACCTCTTGCTGAGTCATTGAAAACACTCGGGCCTGAGGTCCTGAAGATCTACCACGTCCTCCCACACCACTCGTGGCACTACCACCTCCTCTGGTGCTCGTTGTCCCTGACGCTGAAGCTGTACTCCGTCCGGGCTCTGCCGATCCTCGCCCTACACCACCTTCTTGTGGTAATAAAGGACACTCACGTCGAAAATGACCTCGCTCCCCAAATTAGAAACAAACATCCCGATCGGAAGGACCTGGTCTCCCCGTCGACGCAACAGACGTCGCACTAGTTTGCGGAGTCGGCTGTGCTCTGTAACCACGAAATCCTGAACTCTGGAAACTACCAGGTCTACCAAAACGATCATCGCCTGCCGACGATGCTCCACTGTAGTTACCTCTCTTCGGTGTCCTCTGACTCGAAGCTCCAGAAAAAGGTGGCTCCCGGCATCGTACCAGCAAGCTAGCCTCAACCCTCACCGCAGCATCCGACAACTCTCGGAGGATAGCAAACGATCCAGCCGCCACTATGGCTCGAATCTCACCTCGCAGGCCCAACTCAAACCTACGATACTTCTCGACTTCAGCTGACAGGACCCGCCCCTATCCCACAGGGACCACAGGGGGACGTGACCTGCTCCCGTCTGACACCCAAAAATTCATACCAATTTTAACCTCAAAAAATCAAATGCATAAAAACCAAATTAAAGTTTTACATCAAATCCGAAATAAACAGATGTCAGACAAGGGATGAAATCCAAACTACAAGTTGCGAGCACCACTCTAACATAAACCTATGGGTACACCACCCAACAGGGGTTCAGGTACGCAGAAGTGGATCTATGCCTCAGCCTTAGGTTCTTCCTCTACCTCATTAGCACGGCCTGGAGGGGTTACCAAAACAATAAGGGTGAGTGGGCCGAAACTCAAGTTTATAAAATCGTTTAGTAAATAAAACATATAATTTACCCCTCCGTTTTCCAAAACATGCGTGCAGCATTATTTAAAATCATTAATCATATAATATGAACCATAAGGCATGTAATAAAACCATAAACATAAATTAGCCACTGCACTATACACTCCAATCCCGACATCCCTGATGTCTGACGTCCCTGACGTCCAATAAGGTCACAATCACAAGGCTACGCGTGCCACTCGGGTCTCAATTCCGAGTTCAATCCCCGAACCCTGTTCGGGTACAGCATCCCTGATGCTTAGCGTCATAGACGCTGGACGTACTAGACGTCCGTGACCTCTCCGGGGTACCTCATCCGGAGGAGACAATAGAATATGGAAGGATTTATACAGTGCAGTATTAAATACATTTTATTGATATCCACATGCAAAACATATAAGTATACATAGGTAAAATCCGAACCGATCGTTTCGTTTCATCAGACGGGTCTCAAGCCCAAATGCCGTGAAACGTGCCATAACCGAAATTTCAATATCATCAAAACCATATCTTGATTCCGGCATGTGAACATATAAGTAAATCAGAAAACATTTAAGCATGCAAGGGTTTAATGAAAACGGGCCCACTCACTGTACGATCCCGCGATGAACCTGCGCGTACGAACTTGTACCGGGATTATCGTACAATTCCTGTCAGTCCAAATCACATGTAAGGGTCACTACAAGTCTTAAATGTTTAACCACAAAGTCCGAAATAGAAACCGGCTCGGGGAAGCCGTCCAACACGTTTCCCGAGGCAACCGGCCCTAAACTGACCCATCAAAACTATCTCAGACCAACATGGTTAATTCACCAAAAATGTTCAGAATGATGAGAGGAACAAAAGTCATGTTGATCGTGATCGGAGATAAGGTCCAACGCGCCCTCACGCGCCGCCCAAAGTGGCTGCGCGTGAAAGTCACGCGCCTGACACTGTAGCTACAGTGTCACCTCCTTCACCCGTTTGTCTGTAATACGGGCCTGCCACCCGCAGCTTGACCCGGTTGAATACCCATCAATTCTTACTCGATTTCAATCCAATTTGATCCTAACATGTTCATTAACTATCCAATTTAAGTTCTGAGACACTAATTGGTCAAATCAAATCCTTAAATGGCCATTCGACCCGTGATCATCCAAACGGGTCAATCACAAGAACTCACTGGTTTCCGAACCATAATCCAATTAACTTTACAGTAAGCACCATAGTATCAAAACGAACTGGAAAACACAAACAATTGAACCAACACTCACCTGGAAGTAGTCGTCCAAACCTCTGAAATTTCTCTGAACAGGGCAACCACAGTCCTAGCTCACCCGTGGTAGATGGCCATCGATTTCGATGTGGTTGAGTTCCAAACACTCCCAGAAGACTAAACCAGGCCTTGGTTTGGTCCAACGATCACCAGATATCAAAAACCCGATTTCCCTCCAAAAATTCCCAAAATGGTTTCTCTCTGGTTCCACTCCTATTTTCAGTCTTTTCAACACCAGAGTGAAGCTCATACATTATATAATCAGTTTTAAACAATTTCAAGCCGTCCCAGAGGCTCGTGGGTGTCCAATCTGTCCACTGAAATTTGTCCCCCGAAAGCTTCGAATTCCAATTAACAATTTGATCGTGCAGGCTGGACGGTTTAGGCCACGTTCAAAAGCAAAAGACAGCCCAGACTTTCCAGCACATATTAGCATAATCAATTGTGCACTGAACCACCGCACATGGTGGTGCCGTCCATGGTTCCCCCACGGTTGCTATAGTAACCAGGGCAAAAGACCAAAATGCCCCTGGTTCAATAATTACCAAAATGCCCCTCACTTCCTAGACCCGTAACTCAGCCATACGAAGTCCGATTTCGGCGTGCCGCCTGTCTACGGACTCAGGATATCGAGACCTACCTAACGGTCCTTGGGTCATGTGAAAATTAGTTGTCAAACGAAAAGTCAACATTTTCGCCCGTGAAGTCCAACTTACGGTAATGCCCCTGAACTTCCGATAGTCATAACCTTTTCCCTGATCGTCCAAAATGGACGTGCCGCCTATCTATGGACTCGTGACGTCCCGAACTATGTCACGGTCACTGGTCAAAGTCCATTTGACCCACTAATCAAAAAGTCAACAATTTGGTCATACCATTCACAAGGGTAAAAACGTCAATTAACATAATAAATTACAATATTAAAATCCTCGAATTTCCGGGGTGTTACATTAGTAGCCACAAATGCAGGAGCAAACCGAGACAACATCTGAAACTTCTGTTCGTACTCAGCCACACTCAGATTCCCCTGTTGAAGCTGCAGAAACTCAGCCTCCTTGGCATCTCAGAAAGAACGAGGGTAATACTGATCTAAGAACCTCTCCCAAAATGTCTCCCAAGTCACAGTGTGGGCATCCCAACCAGACAACTCATGGGTATACCACCACTCGTACGCCGTACCGTCCAGTAAGAATGTAGCCAATAACACTCGATCCTCCGGTGGGCAATGCATTACTGCAAAAATTCGCTCAAGTCTCGTGATCGACCTCTGGGCTTCCTCAGGATCTACCCCACCACTAAAAGTCGTAGCCCCGAGCCGCTAGGCTCGCTCAATCGTAGCACTCTCTGTCCCTCTCGCTGCTTCGTCTTCAGGTCGTGGAGGGGGTTCACGTCTCGGAGGCATCGTCAACCGCACGCTGAAAGAGGCATAGAAACAGTCAAACAACCTAAACACAACTTCACAAACCCAACAAACCTATGCTCTGATACCAATCATGGTATCATAATCAGAAATCAAGCATTTCTCGTAAAACGTGCCAAATACGTAATTTCCTCTAAAAATCGTGCAATTATATAAAACAGTTATAGAATTTTCAAATAATCATGAAATCACATGTAAAACTATAAAACAAGTAATTAAAAGCAGTTATGCATGCTCAGTTATAAGGAAGAAGTCCACTCACAGTTACCGGGCACGTTACTCGCGTCCCGAACGTCCTGTACGTTCCTCGATCTCTTCGGGGATTCCCGATCCTGTCACAAGTCACCAAAACTCGTCACTAACACGTTCACTAAGGTTCTCCTAATTTTCCCCAAATTTCCTGAACGTTAAACGTAAGCACTCGGAACCCTAAACCTTCGACTGCTTAGAACTAACCCGAAACAACATCTGATTGTTTCGAAACTAGTCCCAAAAGATTTGTTACAACGATTAGACCAAAAACCTAGTTGACCACTTCCCCGGAAACCGCCGCACGCGCCCCCACGCGCCGCCCAAAGTGGCTGCGAGTGGGCCTCACGCGCCTGCATAGTAACCACTGTTCATCGTCTTCCTCAGCCGTTCGACCGGTCTGAACCGGCGAGAGCGGTTCTTCGCCATTCCTCCACCATTTTCATCCTTTTCCACCAAACTCTTCGTCCTCATCCTAGCAACTAAGTCCAATCCTAACAACTAAACATCACGGCCTCTAACCCTTCGTCCTCAAGCACGAACAAAACCTCCCGAACACCTCTGTTTCTACTTCCGACCACCCGTACACTTCCCCGTTACGACTTCGACTTCTACAGGTTCCTAAGGACCTACTGAACTCAATAAAACCTACAGAACACGTCGACTCAGCCGTTAACTTCACGACTTTAACTTTGAATCAAAACGGCAAAACAGAGGAAACAGAGAAACCTCACCTGTATGTGTGCTGCCGTGAATGCCGCTGTATACTAGCTCGTCCAACGTCTCGTCTCTGCCTGCTGATCACTCCCCCACTCTGAATTTGAACGGTTTGATCAAACACAGCAACACCACCACCTCGATTCTTCTTTGTTTTCCTGAGAACGGGTCCTTACATACCCTTCTTTCGTTGATGTTTAATAATGTAGGAAGTGATGTTGTTAGGGATTTTTCTTTATAGTTGTTTAATTTTCCTTGATGACTTATTAGATTAAGGGTACTATGAATTCGCACATTAGTCACATTTTGCAGAACTCAAAACTCATCATTATTTGCAATGGGACATCAGATTATGCATAATTTTCCTTTTGATGGGTGGAATATGCACTATTCTTAAAGAGAAG